>JANJGN010000148.1:0-1251246 GCA_026770705.1 Isurus oxyrinchus
TTCCTCCCATGATTACTGGTAACCTTTCCCCTCCAGCCCCTTCCCTGATTAAAGATAACTCTCGCTCTCCAGCCGCTCCCCTGATTACAGGTAACTCTGCTTCTCCAACCCCTCCCCTGATTACAGGTCACTCTCCCTCTCCAACACCTCGCCTGATTACAGTTATCTCTTCCTCTCCAAGCCCCTCCCCTGTTTTCAGGTAACTCTCCCCCTCCTGCCACTCCCCTGATTACAGGTAAAACTACACCTCCAAGCCCTCCCCTGATTACAGGTAACTCTCCCTCTCCTGCCCCTCCCCTGATTACAGGTAACTCTCCCTCTGCAACTCCTCCCCTGATTACTGGTAACTCTCCCTCTCCAACTCCTCCCCTTATTACAGGTAACTCTCCCTTTCCAACCACTCCCCTGATTACAGGTAACTCTCCCTCTCAAGCCCTCCCCCCCCCCCCATTACAGGTAACTCTCCCTCTCCAACTCCTGCTCTGATTACAGGTAACTCTCCCTCTCCAAACCCTCCCCTGATTTAAAGGTAACTCTCCCTCTCCAACTCCTCCCCTCATTACAGGTAACTCTCCCCTCTGCAAGCCCCTACCCTGATTACAGGTAACTCTCCCTCTCCAACTCCTCCCTGATTACAGGTAACTCTCCCTCTCCAACTTCTCCCCTGATTAAAGGTAACTCTCCCTCTCCAACTCCTCCCCTCATTACAGGTAACTCTCCCTCTGCAAGGCCCCTACCCTGATTACAGTTACTCTCCCTCTCCAACTCCTCCCCTGATTACAGGTAACCTTCCGCCTCCAACCCCTCCCCTGATTACAGGTAACACTCCCTCTCCAGCCCCTCCCCTGATTACAGGTAAACTCTCCCCCTCTCCAGACCCTCCCCTGATTACAGGTAAAATCTCCCTCTAAACTCCTCCCCTAATTACAGGTAACTCTCCCTCTCCAACCCCTCCCCTGATTACAGTTAACTCTCCCTCTCCAGCCCCTCCCCTGATTACAGTTAAATCACCCTCTCCAGCCCCTCCACTGATTACAGGTAACTCTCCCTCTCCAACTCCTCCCCTGATTACAGGTAACTCACCCTCTCCAGCCCCTCCCAGATTACAGGTAACGCTCCCTCTCCAGACCCTCCCCTGATTACAGGTAACTCTCCCTCTCCAGCCCCTCCCCTGATTACAGGTAAACTTCCCCCTCCAAACCCACACCTGATTACAGCTAAACACTCCCTCTCCAACCCCTCCCCTGATTACAGCTAACCTTCCACCTCCAACCCCTCCCCTGATAACAGAGAACTCTCCCTCTCCAGCCCCTCCCCTGATTGCAGGTATCTCTCCCTCTCCAACTCCTCCCCTCATTACAGGTAAGTCTCCCTCTCCAACTCCTCCACTGATTACAGGTAACTCCCCCTCACCAACCCCTCCCCTGATTACAGGATACTCTCCCTCTCCAACTCCTCCCCTGATTGCAGGTAACTCTCCCTCTCCATCCCCTCCCCTGTTTACAGGAAACCTTCCCCCTCCAACCCCTCCATGATTAGAGTTAACCTTCCCCCTCCAAACCCTCCCCTGATTACAGTTAACGCTCCCTCTCCAGCCCCTTCCCTGATTACAGGTATCTCTCCATCTCCAGCCCCTCGCTGATTACAGGTAAAATTCCCCATCCAACCCCTCCCCTGATTTCATGTAACCTTCCCTCTCCAGCCCCTCCCTGATTACAGTTAACTCTCCCTCTGCAACTCTACTCCCCTGATTACAGGTAACTCTCCCTCTCCAACTCCTCCCCTGACTACAGGTAATTCCCCCTCTCCAACCCCTCCCCTGATTACAGGTAACTCTCCCTCTCCAACTCCTCCTCTGATTACAGGTACTCTCCCTCTCCAACCCCTCCCCTGATTACAGGTAACTCTCCCTCTCTAGCCCCTCCCTTGATAACAGTGAACTTTCCCTCTCCAACTCATCCCCTGATTACAGGTAACTCTCCCTCTCCAACACCTCCCCTGATTACAGTTTATCTCTTCCTCTCCAGCCCCTCCCCTGTTTACAGGTAACTCTCCCTCTCCTGCCCCTCCCCTGATTACAGGTAAACTACACCTCCAACCCCTCCCCTGATTACAGGTAACTCTCGCTCTGCAACTCCTCCCCTGATTACTGGTAACTCTCCCTCTCCAACTCCTCCCCTGATTACAGGTAACTCTCCCTTTCCAACCCCTCCCCTGATTACAGGTAACTCTCCCTCTCTTGCCCCTTCCCTGATTACAGTTAACTCTCCCTCTCCAACTCCTCCCTGATTACAGGTAACTCTCCCTCTCCAGCCCCTCCCCTGATTGCAGGTAACTCTCCCTCTCCAACTCTTCCCCTGATTCCCCGGTAACCTTCCCTCTCCACTCCTCCCTGATTAAAGGTAACTCTCCCTCTCAACTCCTCCCCTCATTACAGGTAACACTCCCTCTGCAGCCCCTCCCCTGATTTCAGGTAACTCTCCCTCTCCAACTCCTCCACTGATTACAGGTAACCTTCCGTCTCCAACCCCTCCCCTGATTAAAGGTACCCTGATTACAGGTAACTCTCCCTCTAAAACTCCTCCCCTGATTACAGGTAACTCTCCCCTCTCCAACTCCTCCCCTGATTACAGGTAACTCTCCCCCGTCAACCCCTCCCCTGATTACAGTTAACCTCTCCCTCTCCAACCCCTCCCCCTGATTACAGGGGAACTCTCCCTCTCCAGCCCCTCCCCTGATTACAGGTAACTCTCCCTCTCCAGCCCCTCCCCTGATTACAGGTAACTCTCCCTCTCCAGCCCCTCCCCTGATTACAGGTAAACTTCCCCCTCCAACCGCTCCCCTGATTAGAGGTAACACTCCCCTCTCCAACTCCTCCCATGATTACTGGTAACCTTCCCCCTCCAGCCCCATCCCTGATTAAAGATAACTCTCGCTCTCCAGCCCCTCCCCTGATTACACGTAACTCTCCCTGTCCAGCCGCTCCCCTGATTACAGGTAACTCTCCCTCTCCAACTCCTCCCCTGATTACAGGTAATTCTCCCCTCCTCCAACCCCTCCCTTGATTACAGGTAACTCTCCCCTCTCTAGCCCCTCCCCTGATAACAGTGAACTTTCCCCTCTCCAACTCATCCCCCTGATTACTGGTAACTCTCACTCTCCAGCTCCTCCAGTGATTACAGGTAACCTTCCCTCTCCATCTCCTCCCCTGATAATAGGTAACTCTCCCTCTCCAACTCCTACCCTCATTACAGTTTAACTCTCCCTCTCCAGCCCCTCCACTGATTGCAGGTAACTCTCCATCTCCAGCCCCTTCCCTTATTACAGGTAACACTCCCTTTCCAGCCCCTCCCCTGATTACAGTAACTCTGCCTCTCCAACCCCTCCCTTGATCACAGTTAACTCTCCCTCTCCAGCCCATCCCCTGATTACAGGTAACTCTCCCTCTCCAACTCCTCCCCTGATTACAGGTAACTCTCCCCCTCAACCCCTCCCCTGATTACAGTTAACTCTCCATCTCCAACCCCCTCCCCTGATTACAGGGAACTCTCCCTCTCCAACCCCTCCCCTGATTACAGGTAACTCTCCCTCTCCAACACCTCGCCTGATTACAGTTATCTCTTCCTCTCCAGCCCCTCCCCTGTTTACAGGTAACTCTCCCTCTCCTGGCCCCTCCCCTGATCACAGGTAAACTACACCTCCAACCCCTCCCCTGATTACAGGTAACTCTCCCTCTCCAGCCCCTCCCCTGATTACAGGTAACTCTCCCTCTGCAACTCCTCCCCTGATTACTGGTAACTCTCCCTCTCCAACTCCTCCCCCTGATTACAGGTAACTCTCCCTTTCCAACCCCTCCCCTGATTACAGGTAACTCTCCCCACTCCAGCCCCCCCCCCCCCCCCCCCCCCTGATTACATGTAACTCTCCCTCTCCAACTCCTGCTCTGATTACAGGTAACTCTCCCCTCTCCAACACCTCCCCTGATTACAGGTAACTCTCCCTCTCTTGCCCCTTCCCTGATTACAGTTAACTCTCCCTCTCCAACTCCTCCCCTGATTACAGGTAACTCTCCCCTCTCCAGCCCCTCCCCTGATTGCAGGTAACTCTCCCTCTCCAACTCTTCCCCTGATTACCGGTAACCTTCCCTCTCCACTCCTCCCCTGATTAAAGGTAACTCTCCCCTCTCCAACTCCTCCCCTCATTACAGGTAACACTCCCTCTGCAGCCCCTCCCCTGATTTCAGGTAACTCTCCCTCTCCAACTCCTCCACTGATTACAGGTAACCTTCCGCCTCCAACCCCTCCCCTGATTACAGGTAACTCTCCCTCTCCAACTCCTCCACTGATTACAGGTAACCTTCCGCCTCCAACCCCTCCCCTGATTACAGGTAACTCTCCCTCTCCAGCCCCTCCCCTGATTACAGGTAACTCTCCCTCTCCAGACCCTCCCCTGATTACAGGTAACACTCCCTCTAAACTCCTCCCCTGATTACAGGTAACTCTCCCTCTCCAACTCCTCCCCTGATTACAGGTAACTCTCCCCGTCAACCCCTCCCCTGATTACAGTTAACTCTCCCTCTCCAACCCCTCCCCTGATTACAGGGAACTCTCCCTCTCCAACCCCTCCCCTTATTACAGGTTACTCTCCCTTTCCAGCCCCTCCACTGATTAAAGGTAACTCTCCCTCTCCAACTCCTCCCCTGATTACTGGTAACTCTCCCTCCACAGCCCATCCCCTGATTATAGGTAACTCTCCCTCTCCAACCCCTCCCCTGATTAAAGGTAACTTTTCCTCTCCAGCCCCTCCCCTGATTACAGGTAACTCTCCCTCTCCAGCCCCTCCCCTGATTACAGGTAAACTTCCCCCTCCAAACCGCTCCCCTGATTAGAGGTATCACTCCCCTCTCAACTCCTCCCATGATTACTGGTAACCTTCCCCCTCCAGCCCCTTCCCTGATTAAAGATAACTCTCGCTCTCCAGCCGCTCCCCCTGATTACAGGTAACTCTGCTTCTCCAACCCCTCCCCTGATTACAGGTCACTCTCCCTCTCCAACACCTCGCCTGATTACAGTTATCTCTTCCTCTCCAGCCCCTCCCCTGTTTACAGGTAACTCTCCCCCTCCTGCCCCTCCCCTGATTACAGGTAAACTACACCTCCAAGCCCTCCCCTGATTACAGGTAACTCTCCCTCTCCTGCCCCTCCCCTGATTACAGGTAACTCTCCCTCTGCAACTCCTCCCCTGATTACTGGTAACTCTCCCTCTCCAACTCCTCCCCTGATTACAGGTAACTCTCCCTTTCCAACCCCTCCCCTGATTACAGGTAACTCTCCCTCTCAAGCCCTCCCCCCCCCCCCCATTAGAGGTAACTCTCCCTCTCCAACTCCTGCTCTGATTACAGGTAACTCTCCCTATCCAACCCCTCCCCTGATTAAAGGTAACTCTCCCTCTCCAACTCCTCCCCTCATTACAGGTAACTCTCCCTCTGCAGCCCCTACCCTGATTACAGGTAACTCTCCCTCTCCAACTCCTCCCCTGATTACAGGTAACTCTCCCCTCTCCAACTCCTCCCCTGATTAAAGGAAACTCTCCCTCTCCAACTCCTCCCCTCATTACAGGTAACTCTCCCTCTGCAGCCCCTACCCTGATTACAGGTAACTCTCCCTCTCCAGCTCCTCCCCTGATTACAGGTAACCTTCCGCCTCCAACCCCTCCCCTGATTACAGGTAACCCTCCCACTCCAGCCCCTCCCCTGATTACAGGTAACTCTCCCTCTCCAGACCCTTCCCTGATTACAGGTAAATCTCCCTCTAAAACTCCTCCCCTAATTACAGGTAACTCTCCCTCTCCAACCCCTCCCCTGATTACAGTTAACTCTCCCTCTCCAGCCCCCTCCCCCTGATTACAGTTAAATCACCCTCTCCAGCCCCTCCCCTGATTACAGTTAACTCTCCCTCTCCTATTCCGACCCTGATTACAGGTAACTCTCCCTCTCCAACCCCTCCCCTGATTACAGGTATCTCTCCCTCTCCAGCCCCTCCACTGATTACAGGTAACTCTCCCTCTCCAACTCCTCCCCTGATTACAGGTAACTCACCCTCTCCAGCCCCTCCCCAGATTACAGGTAACGCTCCCTCTCCAGCCCCCTCCCCTGATTACAGGTAACTCTCCCTCTCCAGCCCCTCCCCTGATTACAGGTAAACTTCCCCCTCCAAACCCACACCTGATTACAGGTAACACTCCCTCTCCAACCCCTCCCCTGATTACAGCTAACCTTCCACCTCCAACCCTTCCCCTGATAACAGAGAACTCTCCCCTCTCCAGCCCCTCCCCTGATTGCAGGTATCTCTCCCTCTCCAACTCCTCCCCTCATTACAGGTAAGTCTCCCTCTCCAACTCCTCCACTGATTACAGGTAACTCTCCCTCACCAACCCCTCCCCTGATTACAGGATACTCTCCCTCTCCAACTCCTCCCCTGATTGCAGGTAACTCTCCCTCTCCATCCCCTCCCTTGTTTACAGGAAACCTTCCCCCTCCAACCCCTCCCATGATTAGAGTTAACCTTCCCCCTCCAAACCCTCCCCTGATTACAGTTAACGTTCCCTCTCCAGCCCCTTCCCCTGATTACAGGTATCTCTCCATCTCCAGCCCCTCCGCTGATTACAGGTAAAATTCCCCCTCCAACCCCTCCCCTGATTTCAGGAAACCTTCCCTCTCCAGCCCCTCCCCTGATTACAGTTAACTCTCCCTCTGCAACTCCTCCCCTGATTACAGGTAACTCTCCCTCTCCAACTCCTCCCCTGATTACAGGTAATTCCCCCCTCTCCAACCCCTCCCCTGATTACAGGTAACTCTCCCTCTCCAACTCCTCCTCTGATTACAGGTACTCTCCCTCTCCAACCCCTCCCCTGATTACAGGTAACTCTCCCTCTCTAGCCCCTCCCTTGATAACAGTGAACTTTCCCTCTCCAACTCATCCCCTGATTACAGGTAACACTCCCTCTCCAGCCCTCCCCTGATTACTGGTAACTCACCCTCTCCAGCTCCTCCAGTTATTACAGGTAACCTTCCTTCTCAACTCCTCCCCTGATTACAGGTAACTCTCCTCTCCAACTCCTCCCCTCATTACAGGTAACACTACCTCTTCAGCCCCCTCCCCTGATTGCAGGTAACTCTCCCTCTCCAGCCCCTCCCCTGATTACAGGTAACTCTCCCTCTCCAGCCCCTCCCCTGATTACAGGTAAACTTCCCCCTCCAACCCCTCCCCTGATTAGAGGTAACACTCCCACTCCAGCCCCCCCCCCCCCCTGATTACATGTAACTCTCCCTCTCCAACTCCTGCTCTGATTACAGGTAACTCTCCCTCTCCAGCCCCTCCCCTGATTACAGGTAAACTTCCCCCTCCAACCCCTCCCCTGATTAGAGGTAAGACTCCCTCTCCAACTCCTCCCCTGATTACTGGTAACCTTCCCCCTCCAACCCCTTCCCTGATTAAAGATAACTCTCCCTCTCCAGCCCCTCTCCTGATTACACGTAACTCTCCCTGTCCAGCCGCTCCCCTGATTACAGGTAACTCTGCTTCTCCAACCCCTCCCCTGATTACAGGTAACTCTCCCTCTCCAACACCTCGCCTGATTACAGTTATCTCTTCCTCTCCAGCCCCTCCCCTGTTTACAGGTAACTCTCCCTCTCCTGCCCCCTCCCCTGATTAACAGGTAACTCTCCCTCTGCAACTCCTATCCTGATTACTGGTAACTCTCCCTTACCAACTCCTCCCCTGATTACAGGTAACTCTCCCTTTCCAACCCCCCTCCCCTGATTACAGGTAACTCTCCCTCTCCAGCCCCCCCCCCCCCCCACCCCCCCCCCCCCCCGATTACAGGTAACTCTCCCTCTCCAACTCCTGCTCTGATTACAGGTAACTCTCCCTCTCCAACCCCAACCCTGATTACAGGTAACCTTCTCCCTCCTCTTGCCCGTCCCCTGATTACAGTTAAGTCTCCCTCTCCAACTCCCCCCCCTGATTACAGGTAACTATCACTCTCCAGCCCCTCCCCAGATTACAGGTAACTCTCCCTCTCCAACTCTTCCCCTGTTCACAGGTAACCTTCCCTCTCCAACTCCTCCCCTGATTAAAGGTAACTCTCCCTCTCCAACTCCTCCCCTCATTACAGGTAACTCTCCCTCTGCAAGCCCCTCCTTTGATTACAGGTAACTCTCCCTCTCCAACTCCTCCCCTGAATTACAGGTAACCTTCCGCCTCCAACCCCTCCCCTGATTACAGGTAACTCTTCCTCTCCAGCCCCTCCACTGATTACAGGTAACTCTCCCTCTCCAGACCCTCCCCCTGATTACAGGTAACTCTCCCTCTAAACTCCTCCTTGATTACAGGTAACTCTCCCTCTCCAACCCCGCCCCTGATTACAGTTAACTCTCCCTCTCCTGCCCCCTCCCCTGATTACAGTTAAATCTCCCACTCCAGCTCCTCCCCTGATTACAGGTAACTCTCCCTCTCCTATTCCTCCCCTGATTACAGGTAACTCTCCCTCTCCAACCCCTCCCCTGATTACAGGTAACTCTCCCTCTCCAGCCCCTCCACTAATTACAAGTAACTCTCCCTCTCCAACTCCTCCCCTGATTACAGGTAACTCACCCTCTCCAGCCCCTCCCCAGATTACAGGTAATGCTCCCTCTCCAGCCCCTCCCCTGATTACAGGTAACTCTCCCTCTCCAACTCCTCCCCTGATTACAGGTATCTCTCCCTCTCCAAACCCTTCCCAGATTACAGGTAAATCTCCCTCTCCAGGCCCTCCCCTGATTACAGGTATCTCTCCCTCTCCAACTCCTCCCCTGATTACAGGTAAGTCTCCCTCTAAAACTCCTCCACTGATTACAGGTAACTCTCCCTCACCAACCCCTCCCCTGATTACAGGATACTCTCCCTCTCCAATTCCTCCCCTGATTGCATGTAACTCTCCCTCTCCATCCCCTCCCCTGTTTACAGGAAACCTTCCCCCTCCAACCCCTCCCATGATTAGAGTTAACCTTCCCCCTCCAAACCCTCCCCTGATTACAGTTAACTCTCCCTCTCCAGCCCCTTCCCTGATTACAGGTAACTCTCCCTCTCCAGCCCCTCCACTGATTACAGGTAACTCTCCCTCTCCAACTCCTCCCCTGATTACAGGTAACTCTCCCTCTCCAGCCCCTCCCCTGATTACAGGTTACGCTCCCTCTCCAACCCCTCCCCTGATTACAGGTAACTCTCCCTCTCCAGCCCCTGCCCTGATTACAGGTAAACTTCCCCCTCCAACTCCTCCCCTGATTACAGGTAACTCTCCCTCTCGAACTTGTCCACTGATTACTGGTAACTCTCCCTCTCCAACCCCGCCCCTGATTACAGGAAAATCTCCCACTCCAACTCCTCCCCTGATTACAGGTAGCTCTCCCTCACCAACTCCTCCCCGATTATAAGTAACTCTCCCTCTCCAGCCCCTCCCAAGTTTATAGGTAACTCTCCCTCTCCAGCCCCTCCCATGATTACAGGTAACTCTCCCTCTCCAACTCCGCTCCCGATTACAGTTAACTCTCCCTCTCCAGCCCCTCCCCTGATTACAGTAACTCTCCCTCTCCAACCTCTCCCCTGATTTCAGGTAACTCTCCTTCTCCAACTCCTCTCCTGATTACAGGTTCCTCTCCCTCGCCAGCCCCTCCTCTGATTACAGGTAACTCTCCCTCTCCACTCCATCCCCTGATTACAGGTAACTCTCCCTGTCCAGCCCCTCCCCTGACTACAGGTAACTCTCCTTCTCCAACGCCTCCCCTGATTACAGGCAACTCTCCCTCTCCAGCACCTCCCCTGATTACAGTAACTCTCCCTCTACAACCCCTCCCCTGATTACAGGTAACTCTCCCTCTCCAACACCTCGCCTGATTACAGTTATCTCTTCCTCTCCAGCCCCTCCCCTGATTACAGGTTACTCTCCCTCTCCTGCCCCTCCCCTGATTACAGGTAAGCTACCCCTCCAACCCCTCCCCTGATTACAGGTAACTCTCCTTCTCCAGGCCCTCCCCTGCTTACAGGTAACTCTCCCTCTGCAACTCCTCCCCTGATTACTGGTAACTCTCCCTCTCCAACTCCTCCCCTGATTACGGGTAACTCTCCCTCTCCAACCCCTCCCCTGATTACAGGTAACTCTCCCTCTCCAGCCCCTCCCCTGATTACAGGTGACTCTCCCTCTCCAACTCCTGCTTTGATTACAGGTAACTCTCCCTCTCCAACCCCTCCCCTGATTAGAGGTAACTTCAACTCCAACCCCTCCCCTGATTACAGGTAACTCTCCCTCTCCAGCCCCTCCCCTGATTACAGGAAACTCTCCCTCTGCAAGTGCTCCTCTGATTACAGGTAACTCTCCCTATCCAACCCCTCCCCTGATTAGAGTAACTCTCCCTCTACTAACCCTCCCCTGATTACAGGTAACTCTCCCTCTCCAGCCCCTCTCCTGATTACAGGTAACTCTCCCTCTCCAACTCCTCCCCTGATTACAGGTAACTCTCCCTCTCCAGCACCTCCCCTGATTACAGGTAACTCTCCCTCTCCACTCCCTCCCCTGATTACAGGTAACTCTCCCTGTCCAGCCGCTCCCCTGATTACAGGTAACTCTCCTTCTCCAACTCCTCCGCTGATTACAGGTAACTCTCCCTCTCCAGCACCTCTCCTGATTAGAGTAACTCTCCCTCTACAACACCTCCCCTGATTACAGGTAACTCACCCTCTCCAACATCTCGCATGATTACAGTTATCTCTTCCTCTCCAGCCCCTCCCCTGTTTACAAGGTCACTCTCCCTCTCCAATTCCTCCCCCGATTACAGGTAACTCTCCCTCTCCAACCCGTCCCCTGATTAGAGGTAACTCTCCCTCTCCAGCCCCTCCACTGATTACAGGTAACTCTCCCTCTCCAACTCCTCCCCTGATTACAGGTAACTCACCCTTTCCAGCCTCTCCCCTGATTACAGGTAACGCTCCCTCTCCAGCCCCTCCACTGATTACAGGTAACTCTCCCTCTCCAACTCCTCCCCTGATTACAGGTAACTCACCCTTTCCAGCCCCTCCCCTGATTACAGGTAACGCTCCCTCTCCAGCCCCTCCACTGATTACAGGTAACTCTCCCTCTCCAGCCCCTTCCCTGATTACAGGTAAACTTCCCCCTCCAACCCCTCCCCTGATTACAGGTAACTCTCCCTGTCCAACTCCTCCCCTGATTACAGGTAACTCTCCCTCTCCAGCCCCTCCCCTGATTACAGGTTACGCTCCCTCTCCAGCCCCTCCCCTGATTACAGGTAACTCTCCCTCTCCAGCCCCTGCCCTGATTACAGGTAAACTTCCCCCTCCAAATCCTCCTCTGATTACAGGTAACTCTCCCTCTCGAACTCGTCCACTGATTACAGGTAACTCTCCCTCTCCAACCCCCCCCTGATTACAGGAAACTCTCCCTCTCCAACTCCTCCCCTGATTAGAGGTAGCTCTCCCTCACCAACTCCTCCCCGATTATAGGTAACTCTCCCTCTCCAGCCCCTCCCAAGTTTATAGGTAACTCTCCCTCTCCAGCCCCTCCCATGATTACAGGTAACTCTCCCTCTCCAGCCCCTCCCCTGATTACAGATAACTCTCCCTCTCCAGCCACGCCTCTGATAACAGGTAACACTCCCTCTCCAACTCCTCCCCTGATTACAGGTAACTCTCCCTCTCCAACTCCACCCCCGATTACAGTTAACTCTCCCTCTCCAGCCCCTCCCCTGATTACAGTAACTCTCCCTCTCCAACCTCTCCACTGATTACAGGTAACTCTCCCTCTCCAACTCCTCTCCTGATTACAGGTTACTCTCCCTCGCCAGCCCCTCCTCTGATTACAGGTAACTCTCCCTCTCCACTCCATCCCCTGATTACAGGTAAGTCTCCCTGTCCAGCCCCTCCCCTGACTACAGGTAACTCTCCTTCTCCAACCCCTCCCCTGATTACAGGCAACTCTCCCTCTCCAGCACCTCCCCTGATTACAGTAACTCTCCCTCTACAACCCCTCCCCTGATTACAGGTAACTCTCCCTCTCCAACACCTCGCCTGATTACAGTTATCTCTTCCCCTCCAGCCCCGCCCCTGATTACAGGTAACTCTCCCTCTCCTGCCCCTCCACTGATTACAGGTAAACTACCCCTCCAACCCCTCCCCTGATTACAGGTAACTCTCCCTCTCCAGGCCCTCCCCTGATTACAGGTAACTCTCCCTCTGCAACTCCTCCCCTGATTACTGGTAACTCTCCCTCTCCAACTCCTCCCCTGATCACAGGTAACTCGCCCTCTCCAACCCCTTCCCTGATTACAGGTAACTCTCCCTCACCAGCCCCTCCCCTGATTACAGGTGACTCTCCCTCTCCAACTCCTGCTTTGATTACAGGTAACTCTCCCTCTCCAACCCCTCCCCTGATTACAGGTAACTACCCCTCCAACCCCTCCCATGATTACAGGTAACTCTCCCTCTCCAGCCCCTCCCCTGATTACAGGTAACTCTCCCTCTGCAAGTGCTCCTCTGATTACAGGTAACTCTCCCTATCCAACCCCTCCCCTGATTAGAGTAAATCTCCCTCTACAACCCCTCCCCTGATTACAGGTAACTCTCCCTCTCCAGCCCCTCTCCTGATTACAGGTAACTCTCCCTCTCCAACTCCTCCCCTGATTACAGGTAACTCTCCCTCTCCAGCCCCTCCCCTGATTACAGGTAACTCTTCCTCTCCACTCCATCCCCTGATTACAGGTAAGTCTCCCTGTCCAGCCCCTCCCCTGACTACAGGTAACTCTCCTTCTCCAACCCCTCCCCTGATTACAGGCAACTCTCCCTCTCCAGCACCTCCCCTGATTACAGTAACTCTCCCTCTACAACCCCTCCCCTGATTACAGGTAACTCTCCCTCTCCAACACCTCGCCTGATTACAGTTATCTCTTCCCCTCCAGCCCCGCCCCTGATTACAGGTAACTCTCCCTCTCCTGCCCCTCCACTGATTACAGGTAAACTACCCCTCCAACCCCTCCCCTGATTACAGGCAACTCTCCCTCTCCAGGCCCTCCCCTGATTACAGGTAACTCTCCCTCTGCAACTCCTCCCCTGATTACTGGTAACTCTCCCTCTCCAACTCCTCCCCTGATCACAGGTAACTCGCCCTCTCCAACCCCTTCCCTGATTACAGGTAACTCTCCCTCACCAGCCCCTCCCCTGATTACAGGTGACTCTCCCTCTCCAACTCCTGCTTTGATTACAGGTAACTCTCCCTCTCCAACCCCTCCCCTGATTACAGGTAACTACCCCTCCAACCCCTCCCCTGATTACAGGTAACTCTCCCTCTCCAGCCCCTCCCCTGATTACAGGTAACTCTCCCTCTGCAAGTGCTCCTCTGATTACAGGTAACTCTCCCTATCCAACCCCTCCCCTGATTAGAGTAAATCTCCCTCTACAACCCCTCCCCTGATTACAGGTAACTCTCCCTCTCCAGCCCCTCTCCTGATTACAGGTAACTCTCCCTCTCCAACTCCTCCCCTGATTACAGGTAACTCTCCCTCTCCAGCCCCTCCCCTGATTACAGGTAACTCTTCCTCTCCACTCCCTCCCCTGATTACAGGTAACTCTCCCTGTCCAGCCGCTCCCCTGATTACAGGTAACTCTCCTTCTCCAACTCCTCCGCTGATTACAGGTAACTCTCCCTCTCCAGCACCTCTCCTGATTAGAGTAACTCTCCCTCTACAACCCCTCCCCTGATTACAGGTAACTCTCCCTCTCCAACATCTCGCCTGATTACAGTTATCTCTTCCTCTCCAGCCCCTCCCCCGTTTACAGGTAACTCTCCCTCTCCAATTCCTCCCCTGATTACAGGTAACTCTCCCTCTCCAACCCGTCCCCTGATTACAGGTAACTCACCCTTTCCAGCCCCTCCCCTGATTACAGGTAACGCTCCCTCTCCAGCCCCTCCCCTGATTACAGCTAAACTTCCCCCTCCAACCCCTCCCCTGATCTCAGGTAACCTTCCGTCTCCAGCCTCTCCCCTGATTACAGGTAACTCTCCCTCTGCAACTCCTCCCCTGATTACTGGTAACTCTCCCTCTACAACTCCTCCCCTGATCACAGGTAACTCGCCCTCTCCAACCCCTTCCCTGATTACAGGTAACTCTCCCTCACCAGCCCCTCCCCTGATTACAGGTGACTCTCCCTCTCCAACTCCTGCTTTGATTACAGGTAACTCTCCCTCTCCAACCCCTCCCCTGATTACAGGTAACTACCCCTCCAACCCCTCCCCTGATTACAGGTAACTCTCCCTCTCCAGCCCCTCCCCTGATTATAGGTAACTCTCCCTCTGCAAGTGCTCCTCTGATTACAGGTAACTCTCCCTATCCAACCCCTCCCCTGATTAGAGTAACTCTCCCTCTACAACCCCTCCCCTGATTACAGGTAACTCTCCCTCTCCAGCCCCTCTCCTGATTACAGGTAACTCTCCCTCTCCAACTCCTCCCCTGATTACAGGTAACTCTCCCTCTCCAGCCCCTCCCCTGATTACAGGTAACTCTTCCTCTCCACTCCCTCCCCTGATTACAGGTAACTCTCCCTGTCCAGCCGCTCCCCTGATTACAGGTAACTCTCCTTCTCCAACTCCTCCGCTGATTACAGGTAACTCTCCCTCTCCAGCACCTCTCCTGATTAGAGTAACTCTCCCTCTACAACCCCTCCCCTGATTACAGGTAACTCTCCCTCTCCAACATCTCGCCTGATTACAGTTATCTCTTCCTCTCCAGCCCCTCCCCCGTTTACAGGTAACTCTCCCTCTCCAATTCCTCCCCTGATTACAGGTAACTCTCCCTCTCCAACCCGTCCCCTGATTACAGGTAACTCACCCTTTCCAGCCCCTCCCCTGATTACAGGTAACGCTCCCTCTCCAGCCCCTCCCCTGATTACAGCTAAACTTCCCCCTCCAACCCCTCCCCTGATCTCAGGTAACCTTCCGTCTCCAGCCTCTCCCTTGATTACAGTTAACTCTACCTCTGCAAATCCTCCTCTGATTACTGGTAACTCTCCCTCCCCAACTCCTCCCCTGATTAGAGGTAATTCACCCTCTCCAACCCCTCCCCTGATTACAGGTAACTCTGCCTCTCTAGCCCCTCCCCTGATAACAGTGAACTTTCCCTCTCCAACGCATCCCCTGATTACAGGTAAGTCTCCCACTCCAGCCCTCCCCTGATTACTGGTAACTCTCCCTCTCCATCTCCTCCAGTGATTACAGGTAACCTTCCCTCTCCAAACCCTCCCCTGATTACAGGTAACTCTCCCTCTCCAGCCCCTCCCCTGATTACAGGTAACGCTCCCTCTCCAGCCCCTCCCCTGATTACAGGTAACTCTCCCTCTCCAGCCCCTGCCCTGATTACAGGTAAATTTCCCCCTCCAACTCCTCCCCTGATTACAGGTAAGTCTCCCTCTCGAACTCGTCCACTGATTACTGGTAACTCTCCCTCTCCAACCCCGCCCCTGATTACAGGAAACTCTCCCTCTCCAACTCCTCCCCTGATCACAGGTAGCTCTCCCTCACCAACTGCTCCCCGATTATAAGTAACTCTCCCTCTCCAGCCCCTCCCAAGTTTATAGGTAACTCTCCCTCTCCAGCCCCTCCCATGATTACAGGTAACTCTCCCTCTCCAGCCCCTCCCCTGATTACAGATAACTCTCCCTCTCTGCCACGCCTCTGATTACAGGTAACACTCCCTCTCCAACTCCTCCCCTGATTACAGGTAACCCTCCCTCTCCAACACTTCCCCTGATTGCAGGTAACCTTCCCTCTCCAACTCCTCCCCTGAATACAGGTAACTCTCCCTCTCCAACTCCTCCCCTCATTACAGGTAAATTTCCCTCTGCAGCCCCTCCCCTGATTACAGGTAACTCGCCCTCTCCAACTCCTCCTTTGATTACTGGTAACCTTCAGCCTCCAACCCCTCCCCTGATTACTGATGACTCTCCCTCTCCAGCCCCTGCCCTGATTACAGGTAACTCTCCCTCTCCAGCCCCTCCCCTGATTACAGGTAACTCTCCAACTCCTCCAGTGATTACAGGTAACTCTCCCTCTCCAAAACCCCTCCCCTGATTACAGGTAACTCTACCTCTCCAACCCCTCCCCTGATTACAGGTAACTCTCCCTCTCCAGCCCCTCCACTGATTACAGGTAACTCTCCCTCTCCAACTCCTCCCCTGATTACAGGTAACTCTCCCTCTCCAGCCCACCCCTGATTACAGGTTACGCTCCCTCTCCAGCCCCTCCCCTGATTACAGGTAACTCTCCCTCTCCAGCCCCTGCCCTGATTACAGGTAAACTTCCCCCTCCAACTCCTCCCCTGATTACAGGTAACTCTCCCTCTCGAACTCGTCCACTGATTACTGGTAACTCTCCCTCTCCAACCCCGCCCCTGATTACAGGAAACTCTCCCTCTCCAAGTCCTCCCCTGATTACAGGTAGCTCTCCCTCACCAACTCCTCCCCGATTATAAGTAACTCTCCCTCCCCAGCCCCTCCCAAGTTTATAGGTAACTCTCCCTCTCCAGCCCCTCCCATGATTACAGGTAACGCTCCCTCTCCAGCCCCTCCCCTGATTACAGATAACTCTCCCTCTCCAGCCACGCCTCTGATTACAGGTAACACTCCCTCTCCAACTCCTCCCCTGATTACAGGTAACTCTCCCTCTCCAACTCCGCCCCCGATTACAGTTAACTCTCCCTCTCCAGCCCCTCCCCTGATTACAGTAACTCTCCCTCTCCAACCTCTCCCCTGATTACAGTTCACTCTCCCTCTCCAAACTCTCCCCTGATTACAGGTAACTCTCCCTCTCCAACTCCTCTCCTGATTACAGATTACTCTCCCTCGCCAGCCCCTCCTCTGATTACAGGTAACTCCCTCTCCACTCCATACCCTGATTACAGGTAACTCTCCCTGTCCAGCCCCTCCCCTGATTACAGGTAACTCTCCTTCTCCAACCCCTCCCCAGATTACAGGCAACTCTCCCTATCCAGCACCTCCCCTGATTACAGTAACTCACCCTCTACAACCCCTCCCCTGATTACAGGTAACTCTCCCTCTCCAACACCTCGCCTGATTACATTTATCTCTTCCTCTCCAGCCCCTCCCATGATTACAGGTAACTCTCCCTCTCCTGCCCCTCCCCTGATTACAGGTACACTACCCTTCCAACCCCTCCCCTGATTACAGGCAACTCTCCCTCTCCAGGCCCTCCCCTGATTACAGGTAACTCTCCCTCTCCAACACTTCCCCTGATTGCAGGTAACCTTCCCTCTCCAACTCCTCCCCTGATTACAGGTAACTCTCCCTCTCCAACTCCTCTCCTGATTACAGGTTACTCTCCCTCGCCAGCCCCTCCTCTGATTACAGGTAACTCTCCCTCTCCACTCCATCCCCTGATTACAGGTAACTCGCCCTCTCCAACTCCTCCTTTGATTACTGGTAACCTTCAGCCTCCAACCCCTCCCCTGATTACTGGTGACTCTCCCTCTCCAGCCCCTCCCCTGATTACAGGTAACTCTCCCTCTGCAAAACCCCTCCCCTGATTACAGGTAACTCTCCCTCTCCAGCCCCTTCCCGGATTACAGTTAAATCTCCCTCTCCAGCCCCTCCCCTGATTACAGGTCACTCTCCCTCTCCAACTCCTCCCCTGATTACAGGTAACTCTACCTCTCCAACCCCTCCCCTGATTACAGGTAACTCTCCCTCTCCAGCCCCTCCACTGATTACAGGTAACTCTCCCTCTCCAACTCCTCCCCTGATTACAGGTAACTCTCCCTCTCCAGCCCCTCCCCTGATTACAGGTTACGCTCCCTCTCCAGCCCCTCCCCTGATTACAGGTAACTCTCCCTCTCCAGCCCCTGCCCTGATTACAGGTAAACTTCCCCCTCCAACTCCTCCCCTGATTACAGGTAACTCTCCCTCTCGAACTTGTCCACTGATTACTGGTAACTCTCCCTCTCCAACCCCGCCCCTGATTACAGGAAACTCTCCCACTCCAACTCCTCCCCTGATTACAGGTAGCTCTCCCTCACCAACTCCTCCCCGATTATAAGTATCTCTCCCTCTCCAGCCCCTCCCAAGTTTATAGGTAACTCTCCCTCTCCAGCCCCTCCCATGATTACAGGTAACTCTCCCTCTCCAGCCCCTCCCCTGATTACAGATAACTCTCCCTCTCCAGCCACTCCTCTGATTACAGGTAACACTCCCTCTCCAACTCCTCCCCTGATTACAGGTAACTCTCCCTCTCCAACTCCGCTCCCGATTACAGTTAACTCTCCCTCTCCAGCCCCTCCCCTGATTACAGTAACTCTCCCTCTCCAACCTCTCCCCTGATTTCAGGTAACTCTCCCTCTCCAACTCCTCTCCTGATTACAGTTTACTCTCCCTCGCCAGCCCCTCCTCTGATTACAGGTAACTCTCCCTCTCCACTCCATCCCCTGATTACAGGTAACTCTCCCTGTCCAGCCCCTCCCCTGACTACAGGTAACTCTCCTTCTCCAACCCCTCCCCTGATTACAGGCAACTCTCCCTCTCCAGCACCTCCCCTGATTACAGTAACTCTGCCTCTACAACCCCTCCCCTGATTACAGGTAACTCTCCCTCTCCAACACCTCGCCTGATTACAGTTATCTCTTCCTCTCCAGCCCCTCCCCTGATTACAGGTAACTCTCCCTCTCCTGCCCCTCCCCTGATTACAGGTAAACTACCCCTCCAACCCCTCACCTGATTACAGGTAACTCTCCTTCTCCAGGCCCTCCCCTGCTTACAGGTAACTCTCCCTCTGCAACTCCTCCCCTGATTACTGGTAACTCTCCCTCTCCAACTCCTCCCCTGATTACAGGTAACTCTCCCTCTCCAACCCCTCCCCTGATTACAGGTAACTCTCCCTCTCCAGCCCCTCCCCTGATTACAGGTGACTCTCCCTCTCCAACTCCTGCTTTGATTACAGGTAACTCTCCCTCTCCAACCCCTCCCCTGATTACAGGTAACTTCACCTCCAACCCCTCCCCTGATTACAGGTAACTCTCCCTCTCCAGCCCCTCCCCTGATTACAGGTAACTCTCCCTCTGCAAGTGCTCCTCTGATTAAGGTAACTCTCCCTATCCAACCCCTCCCCTGATTAGAGTAACTCTCCCTCTACTAACCCTCCCCTGATTACAGGTAACTCACCCTCTACAACCCCTCCCCTGATTACAGGTAACTCTCCCTCTCCAACACCTCGCCTGATTACATTTATCTCTTCCTCTCCAGCCCCTCCCCTCATTACAGGTAACTCTCCCTCTCCTGCCCCTCCCCTGATTACAGATAAACTACCCCTCCAACCCCTCCCCTGATTACAGGTAACTCTCCCTCTCCAGGCCCTCCCCTGATTACAGGTAACTCTCCCTCACCAGCCCATCCCCTGATTACAGGTAACTCTCCCTCTCCAACTCCTCCCCTGATTACAGGTAACTCTCCCTCTCCAGCCCCTCCCCTGATTACAGGTAACTCTCCCTCTCCACTCCCTCCCCTGATTACAGGTAACTCTCCCTGTCCAGCCGCTCCCCTGATTACAGGTAACTCTCCTTCTCCAACTCCTCCGCTGATTACAGGTAACTCTCCCTCTCCAGCACCTCTCCTGATTAGAGTAACTATCCCTCTATAACCCCTCCCCTGATTACAGGTAACTCTCCCTCTCCAACATCTCGCATGATTACAGTTATCTCTTCCTCTCCAGCCCCTCCCCTGTTTACAGGTCACTCTCCCTCTCCAATTCCTCCCCTGATTACAGGTAACTCTCCCTCTCCAACCCGTCCCCTGATTAGAGGTAACTCTCCCTCTCCAGCCCCTCCACTGATTACAGGTAACTCTCCCTCTCCAACTCCTCCCCTGATTACAGGTAACTCACCCTTTCCAGCCCCTCCCCTGATTACAGGTAACGCTCCCTCTCCAGCCCCTCCACTGATTACAGGTAACTCTCCCTCTCCAACTCCTCCCCTGATTACAGCTAAACTTCCCCCTCCAACCCCTCCCCTGATCTCAGGTAACCTTCCGTCTCCAGCCCCTTCCCTGGTTACAGTTAACTCTACCTCTGCAAATCCTCCTCTGATTACTGGTAACTCTCCCTCCCCAACTCCTCCCCTGATTACAGGTAATTCACCCACTCCAACCCCTCCCCTGATTACAGGTAACTCTCCCTCTCTAGCCCCTCCCCTGATAACAGTGAACTTTCCCTCTCCAACGCATCCCCTGATTACAGGTAAGTCTCCCACTCCAGCCCTCCCCTGATTACTGGTAACTCTCCCTCTCCATCTCCTCCAGTGATTACAGGTAACCTTCCCTCTCCAAACCCTCCCCTGATTACAGGTAACTCTCCCTCTCCAGCCCCTCCCCTGATTACAGGTAACGCTCCCTCTCCAGCCCCTCCCCTGATTACAGGTAACTCTCCCTCTCCAGCCCCTGCCCTGATTACAGGTAAACTTCCCCCTCCAACTCCTCCCCTGATTACAGGTAAGTCTCCCTCTCGAACTCGTCCACTGATTACTGGTAACTCTCCCTCTCCAACCCCGCCCCTGATTACAGGAAAGTCTCCCTCTCCAACTCCTCCCCTGATTACAGGTAGCTCTCCCTCACCAACTGCTCCCCGATTATAAGTAACTCTCCTTCTCCAGCCCCTCCCAAGTTTATAGGTAACTCTCCCTCTCCAGCCTCTCCCATGATTACAGGTAACTCTCCCTCTCCAGCCCCTCCCCTGATTACAGATAACTCTCCCTCTCTGCCACGCCTCTGATTACAGGTAACACTCCCTCTCCAACTCCTCCCCTGATTACAGGTAACTCTCCCTCTCCAACACTTCCCCTGATTGCAGGTAACCTTCCCTCTCCAACTCCTCCCCTGAATACAGGTAACTCTCCCTCTCCAACTCCTCCCCTCATTACATGTAAATTTCCCTCTGCAGCCCCTCCCCTGATTACAGGTAACTCGCCCTCTCCAACTCCTCCTTTGATTACTGGTAACCTTCAGCCTCCAACCCCTCCCCTGATTACTGATGACTCTCCCTCTCCAGCCCCTTCCCTGATTACAGGTAACTCTCCCTCTCCAGCCCCTCCCCTGATTACAGGTAACTCTCCAACTCCTCCAGTGATTACAGGTAACTCTCCCTCTCGAAAACCCCTCCCCTGATTACAGGTAACTCTACCTCTCCAACCCCTCCCCTGATTACAGGTAACTCTCCCTCTCCAGCCCCTCCACTGATTACAGGTAACTCTCCCTCTCCAACTCCTCCCCTGATTACAGGTAACTCTCCCTCTCCAGCCCCTCCCCTGATTACAGGTTACGCTCCCTCTCCAGCCCCTCCCCTGATTACAGGTAACTCTCCCTCTCCAGCCCCTGCCCTGATTACAGGTAAACTTCCCCCTCCAACTCCTCCCCTGATTACAGGTAACTCTCCCTCTCGAACTCGTCCACTGATTACTGGTAACTCTCCCTCTCCAACCCCGCCCCTGATTACAGGAAAATCTCCCTCTCCAAGTCCTCCCCTGATTACAGGTAGCTCTCCCTCACCAACTCCTCCCCGATTATAAGTAACTCTCCCTCCCCAGCCCCTCCCAAGTTTATAGGTAACTCTCCCTCTCCAGCCCCTCCCATGATTACAGGTAACGCTCCCTCTCCAGCCCCTCCCCTGATTACAGATAACTCTCCCTCTCCAGCCACGCCTCTGATTACAGGTAACACTCCCTCTCCAACTCCTCCCCTGATTACAGGTAACTCTCCCTCTCCAACTCCGCCCCCGATTACAGTTAACTCTCCCTCTCCAGCCCCTCCCCTGATTACAGTAACTCTCCCTCTCCAACCTCTCCCCTGATTACAGTTCACTCTCCCTCTCCAAACTCTCCCCTGATTACAGGTAACTCTCCCTCTCCAACTCCTCTCCTGATTACAGATTACTCTCCCTCGCCAGCCCCTCCTCTGATTACAGGTAACTCCCTCTCCACTCCATACCCTGATTACAGGTAACTCTCCCTGTCCAGCCCCTCCCCTGATTACAGGTAACTCTCCTTCTCCAACCCCTCCCCAGATTACAGGCAACTCTCCCTATCCAGCACCTCCCCTGATTACAGTAACTCACCCTCTACAACCCCTCCCCTGATTACAGGTAACTCTCCCTCTCCAACACCTCGCCTGATTACATTTATCTCTTCCTCTCCAGCCCCTCCCATGATTACAGGTAACTCTCCCTCTCCTGCCCCTCCCCTGATTACAGGTACACTACCCCTCCAACCCCTCCCCTGATTACAGGCAACTCTCCCTCTCCAGGCCCTCCCCTGATTACAGGTAACTCTCCCTCTCCAACACTTCCCCTGATTGCAGGTAACCTTCCCTCTCCAACTCCTCCCCTGATTACAGGTAACTCTCCCTCTCCAACTCCTCCCCTCATTACAGGTAAATCTCCCTCTGCAGCCCCTCCCCTGATTACAGGTAACTCTCCCTCTCCAACTCCTCTCCTGATTACAGGTTACTCTCCCTCGCCAGCCCCTCCTCTGATTACAGGTAACTCTCCCTCTCCACTCCATCCCCTGATTACAGGTAACTCGCCCTCTCCAACTCCTCCTTTGATTACTGGTAACCTTCAGCCTCCAACCCCTCCCCTGATTACTGGTGACTCTCCCTCTCCAGCCCCTCCCCTGATTACAGGTAACTCTCCCGATCCAGCCCCTCCCCTGATTACAGGTAACTCTCCAACTCCTCCAGTGATTACAGGTAACTCTCCCTCTCCAAAACCCCTCCCCTGATTACAGGTAACTCTCCCTCTCCAGCCCCTTCCCGGATTACAGTTAAATCTCCCTCTCCAGCCCCTCCCCTGATTACAGGTAACTCTCCCTCTCCAACTCCTCCCCCCATTAGAGGTAACTCTCCCTCTCCAGCCCCTTCCCTGTTTACAGGTAAATCTCCATCTCCTGCCCCTCCCCTGATTACAGGTAAACTACACCTCCAACCCCTCCCCTGATTTCAGGTAACTCTCCCTCTCCAGCCCCTCCCCTGATTACAGGTAACTCTCCCTCTCCAACTACTCCCCTGATTACAGGTAACTCTCCCCCTCATCCCCTCCCCTGATTACAGTTAAATCTCCCTCTCCAACCCCTCCCCTGATTACAGGGAACTCTCCCTTTCCAACACCTCCCCTGATTACAGGTAACTCTCCCACTCCAGCCCCCCCCCCCCCCCCCCCCCCCGATAACAGGTAACCCTCCCTCTCCAACTCCTGCTCTGATTACAGGTAACTGTCCCTCTCCAACCCCTCCCCTGATTACAGGTAACTCTCCCTGTCTTGCCCCTTCCCTGATTACAGTTAACTCTCCCTCTCCAACTCCTCCCCTGATTACAGGTGACTCTCCCTCTCCAGCCCCTCCCCTGATTGCAGGTAACTCTCCCTCTCCAACTCTTCCCCTGATTACCGGTAACCTTCCCTCTCCAACTCCTCCCTTGATTAAAGGTAACTCTCCCTCTCCAACTCCTCCCCTCATTACAGGTAACTCTCGCTCTGCAGCCCCTCCCCTGATTACAGGTAACTCTCACTCTCCAACTCCTCCCCTGATTACAGGTAACCTTCCGCCTCCAACCCCTCCCCTGATTACAGGTAACTCTCCCTCTCCAGCCCCTCCCCTGATTACAGGTATCTCTCCCTCTCCAGACCCTCCCCTGATTACAGGTAACTCTCCCTCTAAACTCCTCCCCTGATTACAGGTAACTCTCCCTCTCCAACACCTCCCCTGATTACAGTTAACTCTCCATCTCCAGCCCCTCCCCTGATTACAGTTAAATCTCCCTCTCCAGCCCCTCCCCTGATTACAGGTAACTCTCCCTCTCCTATTCCTACCCTGATTACAGGTAACTCTCCCTCTCCAACCCCTCCCCTGATTACAGGTAACTCTCCCTCTCCAGCCCCTCCACTGATTACAGGTAACTCTCCCTCTCCAACCCCTCCCCTGATTACAGGATACTCTCCCTCTCCAACTCCTCCCCTGATTGCAGGTAACTCTCCCTCTCCATCCCCTCCCCTGTTTACAGGAAACCCTCCCCCTCCAACCCCTCCCATGATTAGAGTTAACCTTCCCCCTCCAAACCCTCCCCTGATTACAGTTAACTCTCCCTCTCCAGCCCCTTCCCTGATTACAGGTAACTCTCCATCTCCAGCCCCTATGCTGATTACAGGTAAAATTCCCCCTCCAAGCCCACCCCTGATTTCAGGTAACCTTCCCTCTCCAGCCCCTCCCCTGATTACAGTTAACTCTCCCTCCGCAACTCCTCCCCTGATTACAGGTAACTCTCCCTGTCCAACTCCGCCCCTGATTACAGGTAATTCTCCCTCTCCAACCCCTCCCTTGATTACAGGTAACTCTCTCTCTCTAGCCCCTCCCCTGATAACAGTGAACTTTCCCTCTGCAACTCATCCCCTGATTACTGGTAACTCGCCCTCTCCAGCTCCTCCAGTGATTACAGGTAACCTTCCCTCTCCAACTCCTCCCCTGATAACAGGTAACTCTCCCTCTCCAACTCCTCCCCTCATTACAGGTAACTCTCCCTCTCCAGCCCCTCCCCTGATTGCAGGTAACTCTCCCTCTCCAGCCCCTCCCCTGATTACAGGTAACTCTCCCTTTCCAGCCCCTACCCTGATTACAGGTAACTCTCCCTCTCCAACTCCTCCGCTGATTACAGGTAACTCTCCCCGTCAACCCCTCCCCTGATTACAGTTAACTCTCCCTCTCCAACCCCTCCCCTGATTACAGGTAACTCTCCCTCTCCAACCCCTCCCCTTATTACAGGTTACTCTCCCTTTCCAGCCCCTCCCCTGATTACAGGTAAACTTCCCCCTCCAACCCCTCCCCTGATTAGAGGTAACACTCCCTCTCCAACTCCTCCCCTGATTACTGGTAACCTTCCCCCTCCAGCCCCTTCCCTGATTAAAGATAACTCTCCCTCTCCAGCCCCTCCCCTGATTACACGTAACTCTCCCTGTCCAGCCGCTCCCCTGATTACAGCTAACTCTGCTTCTCCAACCCCTCCCCTGATTACAGGTAACTCTCCCTCTCCAACACCTCGCCTGATTACAGTTATCTCTTCCTCTCCAGCCCCTCCCCTGTTTACAGGTAACTCTCCCTCTCCTGCCCCTCCCCTGATTACAGGTAAACTACACCTCCAAGCCCTCCACTGATTACAGGTAACTCTCCCTCTCCTGCCCCTCCCCTGATTACAGGTAACTCTCCCTCTGCAACTCCTCCCCTGATTACTGGTAACTCTCCCACTCGAACTCCTCCCCTGATTACAGGCAACTCTCCCTTTCCAACCCCTCCCCTGATTAGAGGTAACTCTCCCTCTCCAGCCGCCTCCCCCCCCCGATTACAGGTAACTCTCCCTCTCCAACTCCTGCTCTGATTACAGGTAACTCTCTCTCTCCAACCCCTCCCCTGATTACAGGTAACTCTCCCTCTCTTGCCCCTCCCCTGATTACAGTTATCTCTCCCTCTCCAACTCCTCCCCTGATTACAGGTAACTCTCCCTCTCCAGCCCCTCCCCTGATTACAGGTAACTCTCTCTCTCCAACTCTTCCCCTGTTTACAGGTAACCTTCCCTCTCCATCTCCTCCCCTGATTAAAGGTAACTCTCCCTCTCCAACTCCTCCCGTCATTACAGGTAACTCTCCCTCTGCAGCCCCTCCCCTGATTACAGGTAACTCTCCCTCTCCAACTCCTCCCCTGATTACAGGTAACCTTCCGCCTCCAACCCCTCCCCTGATTACAGGTAACTCTCCCTCTCCAGCCCCTCCCCTGATTACAGGTAACTCTCCATCTCCAGACCGTCCCCTGATTACAGGTAACTCTCCCTCTCCAACCCCTCCCCTGATTACAGTTAACTCTCCCTCTCCAGCCGCTCCCCTGATTACAGTTAAATCTCCCTCTCCAGCCCCTCCCCTGATTACAGGTAACTCTCCCTCTCCTATTCCTCCCCTGATTACAGGTAACTCTCCCTCTCCAACCCCTCCCCTGATTACAGGTAACTCTCCCTCTCGAGCCCCTCCACTGATTACAGGTAACTCTCCCTCTCCAACTCCTCCCCTGATTACAGGTAACTCACCCTCTGCAGCCCCTCCCCAGATTACAGGTAACGCTCCCTCTCCAGCCCCTCCCCTGATTACAGGTAACTCTCCCTCTCCAGCACCTCCCCTGATTACAGGTAAACTTCCCCCTCCAAACCCTCCCCTGATTAAAGGTAACACTCCCTCTCCAACACCTCCCCTGATTACGGCTAACCTTCCACCTCCAACCCCTCCCCTGATAACAGATAACTCTCCCTCTCCAGCCCCTCCCCTGATTACAGGTAACTCTCCCCCTCCAACTCCTCCCCTGATTACAGGTATCTCTCCCTCTCCAAACCCTTCCCTGATTATAGGTAAATCTCCCTCTTCTGGCCCTCCCCTGATTAGAGGTATCTCTCCCTCTCCAACTCCTCCCCTGATTACAGGTAAGTCTCCCTCTCCAACTCCTCCACTGATTACAGGTAACTTTCCCTCACCAACCCCTCCCCTGATTACAGGATACTCTCCCTCTCCAACTCCTCCCCTGATTGCAGGTAACTCTCCCTCTCCATCCCCTCCCCTGTTTACAGGAAACCTTCCCCCTCCAACCCCTCCCATGATTAGAGTTAACCTTCCCCCTCCAAACCCTCCCCTGATTACAGTTAACTCTCCCTCTCCAGCCCCTTCCCTGATTACAGGTAACTCTCCATCTCCAGCCCCTCTGCTGATTACAGGTAAAATTCCCCCTCCAATCCCTCCCCTGATTTCAGGTAACCTTCCCTCTCCAGCCCCTCCCCTGATTACATTTAACTCTCCCTCCGCAACTCCTCCCCTGATTACAGGTAACTTTCCCTCTCCAACTCGGCCCCTGATTACAGGTAATTCTCCCTCTCCAACCCCTCCCTTGATTACAGGTAACTCTCCCTCTCTAGCCCCTCCCCTGATAACAGTGAACTTTCCCTCTGCAACTCATCCCCTGATTACTGGTAACTCGCCCTCTCCAGCTCCTCCAGTGATTACAGGTAACCTTCCCTCTCCAACTCCTCCCCTGATAACAGGTAACTCTCCCTCTCCAACTCCTCCCCTCATTACAGGTAACTCTCCCTCTCCAGCCCCTCCCCTGATTGCAGGTAACTTTCCCTCTCCAGCCCCTCCCCTGATTACAGGTAACTCTCCCTTTCCAGCCCCTCCCCTGATTACAGCATCTCTGCCTCTCCAACGCCTCCCTTGATCACAGTTAACTCTCCGTCTCCAGCCCCTCCCCTGATTACAGGTAACTCTCCCTCTCCAACTCCTCCGCTGATTACAGGTAACTCTCCCCGTCAACCCCTCCCCTGATTACAGTTAACTCTCCCTCTCCAACCCCTCCCCTGATTACAGGGAACTCTCCCTCTCCAACCCCTCCCCTTATTACAGGTTACTCTCCCTTTCCAGCCCCTCCACTGATTACAGGTAACTCTCCCTCTCCAACTGCTCCCCTGATTACTGGTAACTCTCCCTCTCCAGCCCATCCCCTGATTATAGGTAACTCTCCGTCTCCAACCCCTCCCCTGATTACAGGTAACTCTTCCTCTCCAGCCCCTCCCCTGATTACAGGTAACTGTCCCTCTGCAGCCCCTCCCCTGATTACAGGTAACTCTCCCTCTCCAGCCCCTCCCCTGATTACAGGTAAACATCCCCCTCCAACCCCTCCCCTGATTAGAGGTAACACTCCCTCTCCTGCCCCTCCCCTGATTAAAGATAACTCTCCCTCTCCAGCCCCTCCCCTGATTACACGTAACTCTCCCTGTCCAGCCGCTCCCCTGATTACAGGTAACTCTGCTTCTCCAACCCCTCCCCTGATTACAGGTAACTCTCCCTCTCCAACACCTCGCCTGATTACAGTTATCTCTTCCTCTCCAGCCCCTCCCCTGTTTACAGGTAACTCTCCCTCTCCTGCCCCTCCCCTGATTACAGGTAAATCTCCCTCTGCAACTCCTCCCCTGATTACTGGTAACTCTCCCACTCGAACTCCTCCCCTGATTACAGGTAACTCTCCCTTTCCAACCCCTCCCCTGATTAGAGGTAACTCTCCCTCTCCAGCCCCCTCCCCCCCCCCGATTACAGGTAACTCTCCCTCTCCAACTCCTGCTCTGATTACAGGTAACTCTCCCTCTCCAACCCCTCCCCTGATTACAGGTAACTCTCCCTCTCTTGACCCTCCCCTGATTACAGTTATCTCTCCCTCTCCAACTCCTCCCCTGATTACAGGTAACTCTCCCTCTCCAGCCCCTCCCCTGATTACAGGTAACTCTCCCTCTCCAACTCTTCCCCTGTTTACAGGTAACCTTCCCTCTCCATCTCCTCCCCTGATTAAAGGTAACTCTCCCTCTCCAACTCCTCCCGTCATTACAGGTAACTCTCCCTCTGCAGCCCCTCCCCTGATTACAGGTAACTCTCCCTCTCCAACTCCTCCCCTGATTACAGGTAACCTTCCGCCTCCAACCCCTCCCCTGATTACAGGTAACTCTCCCTCTCCAGCCCCTCCCCTGATTACAGGTAACTCTCCATCTCCAGACCGTCCCCTGATTACAGGTATCTCTCCCTCTAAACTCCTCCCCTGATTACAGGTAACTCTCCCTCTCTAACCCCTCCCCTGATTACAGTTAACTCTCCCTCTCCAGCCGCTCCCCTGATTACAGTTAAATCTCCCTCTCCAGCCCCTCCCCTGATTACAGGTAACTCTCCCTCTCCTATTCCTCCCCTGATTACAGGTAACTCTCCCTCTCCAACCCCTCCCCTGATTACAGGTAACTCTCCCTCTCCAGCCCCTCCACTGATTACAGGTAACTCTCCCTCTCCAACTCCTCCCCTGATTACAGGTAACTCACCCTCTCCAGCCCCTCCCCAGATTACAGGTAACGCTCCCTCTCCAGCCCCTCCCCTGATTACAGGTAACTCTCCCTCTCCAGCACCTCCCCTGATTACAGGTAAACTTCCCCCTCCAAACCCTCCCCTGATTAGAGGTAACACTCCCTCTCCAACACCTCCCCTGATTACGGCTAACCTTCCACCTCCAACCCCTCCCCTGATAACAGATAACTCTCCCTCTCCAGCCCCTCCCCTGATTACAGGTAACTCTCCCCCTCCAACTCCTCCCCTGATTACAGGTATCTCTCCCTCTCCAAACCCTTCCCTGATTACAGGTAAATCTCCCTCTTCTGGCCCTCCCCTGATTAGAGGTATCTCTCCCTCTCCAACTCCTCCCCTGATTACAGTTAAGTCTCCCTCTCCAACTCCTCCACTGATTACAGGTAACTCTCCCTCACCAACCCCTCCCCTGATTACAGGATACTCTCCCTCTCCAACACCTCCCCTGATTGCAGGTAACTCTCCCTCTCCATCCCCTCCCCTGTTTACAGGAAACCTTCCCCCTCCAACCCCTCCCATGATTAGAGTTAACCTTCCCCCTCCAAACCCTCCCCTGATTACAGTTAACTCTCCCTCTCCAGCCCCTTCCCTGATTACAGGTAACTCTCCATCTCCAGCCCCTCCGCTGTTTACAGGTAAAATTCCCCCTCCAACCCCTCCCCTGATTTCAGTTAACCTTCCCTCTCCAGCCCCTCCCCTGATTACAGTTAACTCTCCCTCTGCAACTCCTCCCCTGATTACAGGTAACTCTCGTTCTCCAACTCCTCCCCTGATTACAGGTAATTCTCCCTGTCCAACCCCTCCCCTGATTACAGGTAACTCTCCCTCTCCAACTCCTCCTCTGATTACAGGTACTCTCCCTCTCCAACCCCTCCCCTGATTACAGGTAACTGTCCCTCTCTAGCCCCTCCCCTGATAACAGTGAACTTTCCCTCTCCAACTCATCCCCTGATTACAGGTAACTCTCCCTCTCCTATTCCTCCCCTGATTACTGGTAACTCTCCCTCTCCATCCCCTCCCCTGATTATTGGTAACTCTCCCTCTCCAGCCCCTCCACTGATTACAGGTAACTCTCCCTCTCCAACTCCTCCCCTGATTACAGGTAACTCACCCTCTCCAGCCCCTCCCCAGATTACAGTTAATGCTCCCTCTCCAGCCCCTCCCCTGATTACAGGTAACTCTCCCTCTCCAGCCCCTCCCCTGATTACAGGTAAACTTCCCCCTCCAACCCCTCCCCTGATTACAGGTAACACTCGCTCTCCAACTCCTCCTCTGATTACAGGTACTCTCCCTCTCCAACCCCTCCCCTGATTACAGGTAACTCTCCCCCTCAACCCCTCATCTGATTACAGTTAACTCTCCCTCTCCAACCTCTCCCCTGATTACAGGGAACTCTCCCTCTCCAACCCCACCCCTTATTACAGGTTACTCTCCCTTTCCAGCCCCTCCACTGATTACAGGTAACCATCCCTCTCCAACTCCTCCCCTGATTACAGGTAACTCTCCCTCTACAACTCCTCCCCTCATTACAGGTAACACTACGTCTCCAGCCCCTCCGCTGATTGCAGGTAACTCTCCCTTCAAGCCCCTCCCCTGATTACAGTAACTCTGCCTCTCCAACCCCTCCCTTGATCACAGTTAATTCTCCCTCTCCAGCCCCTCCCCTGATTACAGGTAACTCTCCCTCTCCAACCCCTCCCCTGATTACAGGGAACTCTCCCTATCCAACCCCTCGCCTTATTACAGGTTACTCTCCCTTTCCAGCCCCTCCACTGATTACAGGTAACTCTCCCTCCCCAACTCCTCCCCTGATTACTGGTAACTCTCCCTCTCCAGCCCATCCCCTGATTATAGGTAACTCTCCCTCTCCAACCCCTCCCCTGATTACAGGTAACTCTTCCTCTCCAGCCCCTCCCCTGATTACAGGTAACTCTCCCTCTCCAGCCCCTCCCCTGTTTACAGGTAACTCTCCCCCTCCAGCCCCTCCCCTGATTACAGGTAAACTTCCCCCTCCAAACCCTCCCCTGATTAGAGGTAACACTCCCTCTCCAACACCTCCCCTGATTACGGCTAACCTTCCACCTCCAACCCCTCCCCTGATAACAGATAACTCTCCCTCTCCTGCCCCTCCCCTGATTACAGGTAACTCTCCCCCTCCAACTCCTCCCCTGATTACAGGTATCTCTCCCTCTCCAAACCCTTCCCTGATTACAGGTAAATCTCCCTCTTCTGGCCCTCCCCTGATTAGAGGTATCTCTCCCTCTCCAACTCCTCCCCTGATTACAGTTAAGTCTCCCTCTCCAACTCCTCCACTGATTACAGGTAACTCTCCCTCACCAACCCCTCCCCTGATTACAGGATACTCTCCCTCTCCAACACCTCCCCTGATTGCAGGTAACTCTCCCTCTCCATCCCCTCCCCTGTTTACAGGAAACCTTCCCCCTCCAACCCCTCCCATGATTAGAGTTAACCTTCCCCCTCAAAACCCTCCCCTGATTACAGTTAACTCTCCCTCTCCAGCCCCTTCCCTGATTACAGGTATCTCTCCATCTCCAGCCCATCCGCTGTTTACAGGTAAAATTCCCCCTCCAACCCCTCCCCTGATTTCAGTTAACCTTCCCTCTCCAGCCCCTCCCCTGATTACAGTTAACTCTCCCTCTGCAACTCCTCCCCTGATTACAGGTAACTCTCGTTCTCCAACTCCTCCCCTGATTACAGGTAATTCTCCCTGTCCAACCCCTCCCCTGATTACAGGTAACTCTCCCTCTCCAACTCCTGCTCTGATTACAGGTACTCTCCCTCTCCAACCCCTCCCCTGATTACAGGTAACTGTCCCTCTCTAGCCCCTCCCCTGATAACAGTGAACTTTCCCTCTCCAACTCATCCCCTGATTACAGGTAACTCTCCCTCTCCTATTCCTCCCCTGATTACTGGTAACTCTCCCTCTCCATCCCCTGCCCTGATTATTGGTAACTCTCCCTCTCCAGCCCCTCCACTGATTACAGGTAACTCTCCCTCTCCAACTCCTCCCCTGATTACAGGTAACTCACCCTCTCCAGCCCCTCCCCAGATTACAGTTAATGCTCCCTTTCCAGCCCCTCCCCTGATTACAGGTAACTCTCTGTCTCCAGCCCCTCCCCTGATTACAGGTAAACTTCCCACTCCAACCACTCCCCTGATTACAGGTAACACTCGCTCTCCAACTCCTCCTCTGATTACAGGTACTCTCCCTCTCCAACCCCTCCCCTGATTACAGGTAACTCTCCCCCTCAACCCCTCATCTGATTACAGTTAACTCTCCCTCTCCAACCCCTCCCCTGATTACAGGGAACTCTCCCTCTCCAACCCCACCCCTTATTACAGGTTACTCTCCCTTTCCAGCCCCTCCACTGATTACAGGTAACCATCCCTCTCCAACTCCTCCCCTGATTACAGGTAACTCTCCCTCTACAACTCCTCCCCTCATTACAGGTAACACTACCTCTCCAGCCCCTCCGCTGATTGCAGGTAACTCTCCCTTCAAGCCCCTCCCCTGATTACAGTAACTCTGCCTCTCCAACCCCTCCCTTGATCACAGTTAATTCTCCCTCTCCAGCCCCTCCCCTGATTACAGGTAACTCTCCCTCTCCAACCCCTCCCCTGATTACAGGGAACTCTCCCTATCCAACCCCTCGCCTTATTACAGGTTACTCTCCCTTTCCAGCCCCTCCACTGATTACAGGTAACTCTCCCTCCCCAACTCCTCCCCTGATTACTGGTAACTCTCCCTCTCCAGCCCATCCCCTGATTATAGGTAACTCTCCCTCTCCAACCCCTCCCCTGATTACAGGTAACTCTTCCTCTCCAGCCCCTCCCCTGATTACAGGTAACTCTCCCTCTTCAGCCCCTCCCCTGTTTACAGGTAACTCTCCCTCTCCAGCCCCTCCCCTGATTACAGGTAAACTTCCCCCTCCAACCCCTCCCCTGATTAGAGGTAACACTCCCTCTCCAACTCCTCCCCTGATTACTGGTAACCTTCCCCCTCCAACCCCTTCCCTGATTAAAGATAACTCTCCCTCTCCAGCCCCTCTGCTGATTACACGTAACTCTCCCTGTCCAGCGGCTCCCCTGATTACAGTTAACTCTGCTTCTCCAACCCCTCCCCTGATTACAGGTAACTCTCCCTCTCCAACACCTCGCCTGATTACAGGTAACTCTCCCTCTCTAGCCCCTCCCCTGATAACAGTGAACTTTCCCTCTCCAACTCATCCCCTGATTACAGGTAACTCTCCCTCTCCAGCCCTCCCCTGATTAGTGGTAACTCTCCCTCTCCAGCTCCTCCAGTTATTACAGGTAACCCTCCCTCTCCAACTCCTCCCCTGATTACAGGTAACTCTCCCTCTCCAACTCCTCCCCTCATTACAGGTAACACTACCTCTCCAGCCCCTCCGCTGATTACAGGTAACTCTCCCTCTCCAACACCTCGCCTGATTACAGTTATCTCTTCCTCTCCAGCCCCTCCCCTGTTTACAGGTAACTCTCCCTCTCCTGCCCCTCCCCTGATTACAGGTAACTCTCCCTCTGCAACTCCTATCCTGATTACTTGTAACTCTCCCTCTCCAACTCCTCCCCTGATTACAGGTAACTCTCCCTTTCCAACCCCTCTCCTGATTACAGGTAACTCTCCCTCTCCAGCCCCCCATCCCCCCCCGATTACAGGTAACTCTCCCTCTCCAACTCCTGCTCTGATTACAGGTAACTCTCCCTCTCCAACCCCTCCCCTGATTGCAGGTAACTTTCCCTCTCTTGCCCCTCCCCTGATTACAGTTAACACTCCCTCTCCTACTCCTCCCCTGATTACAGGTAACTCTCCCTCTCCAGCCCCTCCCCTGATTACAGGTAACTCTCCCTCTCCAACTCTTCCCCTGTTTACAGGTAACCTTCCCTCTCCAACTCCTCCCCTGATTAAAGGTAACTCTCCCTCTCCAACTCCTCCCCTCATTACAGGTAACTCTCCCTCTGCAGCCCCTCCTTTGATTACAGGTAACTCTACCTCTCCAACTCCTCCCCTGATTACAGGTAACCTTCCGCCTCCAACCCCTCCCCTGATTACAGTTAACTCTCCCTCTCCAGCCCCTCCCCTGATTACAGTTAAATCTCCCTCTCCAGCCGCTCCCCTGATTACAGGTAACTCTCCCTCTCCTATTCCTCCCCTGATTACTGGTAACTCTCCCTCTCCAACCCCTCCCCTGATTACTGGTAACTCTCCCTCTCCAGCCCCTCCACTGATTACAGGTAACTCTCCCTCTCCAACTCCTCCCCTGATTACAGGTAACTCACCCTCTCCAGCCCCTCCCCAGATTACAGTTAATGCTCCCTCTCCAGCCCCTCCCCTGATTACAGGTAACTCTCCCTCTCCAGCCCCTCCCCTGATTACAGGTAAACTTACCCCTCCAACCCCTCCCCTGATTACAGGTAAACTTACCCCTCCAACCCCTCCCCTGATTACAGGTAACACTCCCTCTCCAACTCCTCCCCTGATTACAGGATACTCTCCCTCTCCAACTCCTCCCCTGATTGCAGGTAACTCTCCCTCTCCATCCCCTCCCCTGTTTACAGGAAACCTTCCCCCTCCAACCCCTCCCATGATTAGAGTTAACCTTCCCCCTCCAAACCCTCCCCTGATTACAGTTAACTCTCCCTCTCCAGCCCCTTCCCTGATTACAGGTATCTCTCCATCTCCAGCCCCTCCGCTGTTTACAGGTAAAATTCCCCCTCCAACCCCTCCCCTGATTTCAGTTAACCTTCCCTCTCCAGCCCCTCCCCTGATTACAGTTAACTCTCCCTCTGCAACTCCTCCCCTGATTACAGGTAACTCTCGTTCTCCAACTCCTCCCCTGATTACAGGTAATTCTCCCTGTCCAACCCCTCCCCTGATTACAGGTAACTCTCCCTCTCCAACTCCTCCTCTGATTACAGGTACTCTCCCTCTCCAACCCCTCCCCTGATTACAGGTAACTCTCCCTCTCTAGCCCCTCCCCTGATAACAGTGAACTTTCCCTCTCCAACTCATCCCCTGATTACAGGTAACTCTCCCTCTCCTATTCCTCCCCTGATTACTGGTAACTCTCCCTCTCCATCCCCTCCCCTGATTATTGGTAACTCTCCCTCTCCAGCCCCTCCACTGATTACAGGTAACTCTCCCTCTCCAACTCCTCCCCTGATTACAGGTAACTCACCCTCTCCAGCCCCTCCCCAGATTACAGTTAATGCTCCCTCTCCAGCCCCTCCCCTGATTACAGGTAACTCTCCCTCTCCAGCCCCTCCCCTGATTACAGGTAAACTTCCCCCTCCAACCCCTCCCCTGATTACAGGTAACACTCGCTCTCCAACTCCTCCTCTGATTACAGGTACTCTCCCTCTCCAACCCCTCCCCTGATTACAGGTAACTCTCCCCCTCAACCACTCATCTGATTACAGTTAACTCTCCCTCTCCAACCCCTCCCCTGATTACAGGGAACTATCCCTCTCCAACCCCACCCCTTATTACAGGTTACTCTCCCTTTCCAGCCCCTCCACTGATTACAGGTAACCATCCCTCTCCAACTCCTCCCCTGATTACAGGTAACTCTCCCTCTACAACTCCTCCCCTCATTACAGGTAACACTACCTCTCCAGCCCCTCCGCTGATTGCAGGTAACTCTCCCTTCAAGCCCCTCTCCTGATTACAGTAACTCTGCCTCTCCAACCCCTCCCTTGATCACAGTTAATTCTCCCTCTCCAGCCCCTCCCCTGATTACAGGTAACTCTCCCTCTCCAACCCCTCCCCTGATTACAGGGAACTCTCCCTATCCAACCCCTCGCCTTATTACAGGTTACTCGCCCTTTCCAGCCCCTCCACTGATTACAGGTAACTCTCCCTCCCCAACTCCTCCCCTGATTACTGGTAACTCTCCCTCTCCAGCCCATCCCCTGATTGTAGGTAACTCTCCCTCTCCAGCCCCTCCCCTGATTACAGGTAACTCTCCCTCTCCAGCCCCTCCCCTGTTTACAGGTAACTCTCCCTCTCCAGCCCCTCCCCTGATTACAGGTAAACTTCCCCCTCCAACCCCTCCCCTGATTAGAGGTAACACTCCCTCTCCAACTCCTCCCCTGATTACTGGTAACCTTCCCCCTCCAACCCCTTCCCTGATTAAAGATAACTCTCCCTCTCCAGCCCCTCTCCTGATTACACGTAACTCTCCCTGTCCAGCGGCTCCCCTGATTACAGTTAACTCTGCTTCTCCAAACCCTCCCCTGATTACAGGTAACTCTCCCTCTCCAACACCTCGCCTGATTACAGGTAACTCTCCCTCTCTAGCCCCTCCCCTGATAACAGTGAACTTTCCCTCTCCAACTCATCCCCTGATTACAGGTAACTCTCCCTCTCCAGCCCTCCCCTGATTAGTGGTAACTCTCCCTCTCCAGCTCCTACAGTTATTACAGGTAACCTTCCCTCTCCAACTCCTCCCCTGATTACAGGTAACTCTCCCTCTCCAACTCCTCCCCTCATTACAGGTAACACTACCTCTCCAGCCCCTCCGCTGATTACAGGTAACTCTCCCTCTCCAACACCTCGCCTGATTACATTTATCTCTTCCTCTCCAGCCCCTCCCCTGTTTACAGGTAACTCTCCCTCTCCTGCCCCTCCCCTGATTACAGGTAACTCTCCCTCTGCAACTCCTATCCTGATTACTTGTAACTCTCCCTCTCCAACTCCTCCCCTGATTACAGGTAACTCTCCCTTTCCAACCCCTCTCCTGATTACAGGTAACTCTCCCTCTCCAGCCCCCCATCCCCCCCCGATTACAGGTAACTCTCCCTCTCCAACTCCTGCTCTGATTACAGGTAACTCTCCCTCTCCAACCCCTCCCCTGATTGCAGGTAACTTTTCCTCTCTTGCCCCTCCCCTGATTACAGTTAACAATCCCTCTCCTACTCCTCCCCTGATTACAGGTAACTCTCCCTCTCCAGCCCCTCCCCTGATTACAGGTAACTCTCCCTCTCCAACTCTTCCCCTGTTTACAGGTAACCTTCCCTCTCCAACTCCTCCCCTGATTAAAGGTAACTCTCCCTCTCCAACTCCTCCCCTCATTACAGGTAACTCTCCCTCTGCAGCCCCTCCTTTGATTACAGGTAACTCTACCTCTCCAACTCCTCCCCTGATTACAGGTAACCTTCCGCATCCAACCACTCCCCTGATTACAGGTAACTCTCCCTCTCCAGCCACTCCCCTGATTACAGGTAACTCTCCCTCTCCAGACCATCCCCTGATTACAGGTAACTCTCCCTCTAAACTCCTCCCCTGATTACAGGTAACTCTCCCTCTCCATCCCCTCCCCTGAATACAGTTAACTCTCCCTCTCCAGCCCCTCCCCTGATTACAGTTAAATCTCCCTCTCCAGCCCCTCCCCTGATTACAGGTAACTCTCCCTCTCCTATTCCTCCCCTGATTACTGGTCACTCTCCCTCTCCAACCCCTCCCCTGATTACTGGTAACTCTCCCTCTCCAGCCCCTCCACTGATTACAGGAAACTCTCCCTCTCCAACTCCTCCCCTGATTACAGGTAACTCACCCTCTCCAGCCCCTCCCCAGATTACAGTTAATGCTCCCTCTCCAGCCCCTCCCCTGATTACAGGTAACTCTCCCTCTCCAGCCCCTCCCCTGATTACAGGTAAACTTACCCCTCCAACCCCTCCCCTGATTACAGGTAAACTTACCCCTCCAACCCCTCCCCTGATTACAGGTAACACTCCCTCTCCAACTCCTCCCCTGATTACAGCTAACCTTCCACCTCCAACCCCTCCACTGATAACAGAGAACTCTCCCTCTCCAGCCCCTCCCCTGATTACAGGTAACTCTCCCTCTCCAACTCCTCCCCTGATTACAGGTATCTCTCCCTCTCCAAACCCTTCCCTGATTACAGTTAAATCTCCCTCTCCAGGCCCTCCCCTGATTACAGGTATCTCTCCCTCTCCAACTCCTCCCCTGATTACAGGTAAGTCTCCCTCTCCAACTCCTCCACTGATTACAGGTAACTCTCCCTCACCAACCCCTCCCCTGATTACAGGATACTCTCCCTCTCCAACTTCTCCCCTGATTGCAGGTAAATATCCCTCTCCATCCCCTCCCCTGTTTACAGGAAACCTTCCCCCTCCAACACCTCCCATGTTAAGAGTTAACCTTCCCCCTCCAAACCCTCCCCTGATTACAGTTAACTCTCCCTCTCCAGCCCCTTCCCTGATTACAGGTAACTCTCCATCTCCAACCCCTCCGCTGATTACAGGTAAAATTCCCCCTCCAACCCCTCCCCTGATTTCAGGTAACCTTCCCTCTCCAGCCCCTCCCCTGATTACAGTTAACTCTCCCTCTGCAACTCCTCCCCTGATTACAGGTAACTCTCCCTCTCCAACTCCTCCCCTGATTACAGGTAATTCTCCCTCTCCAACCCCTCCCCTGATTACAGGTAACTCTCCCTCTCCAACTCTTCCCCTGATTACAGGGAACTCTCCCTCTCCAACTCCAACCCCTATTTACAGGTTACTCTCCCTTTCCAGCCCCTCCACTGATTACAGGTAACTGTCCCTCTCCAACTCCTCCCCTGATTACTGGTAACTCTCCCTCTCCAGCCCATCCCCTGATTATAGGAAACTCTCCCTCTCCAACCCCTCCCCTGATTACAGGTAACTCTCCCTCTCCAGGCCCTCCCCTGATTACAGGTAACTCTCCCTCTCCAGCCCCTCCCCTGATTACAGGTAAACTTCCCAGTCCAACCCTCCCCTGATTACAGGTAACACTCCCTCTCCAGCCCTCCCCTGATTACTGGTAACTCTCCCTCTGCAGCTCCTCCAGTTATTACATGTAACCTTCCCTCTCCAACTCCTCCCCTGATTACAGGTAACTCTCCCTCTCCAACTCCTCCCCTCATTACAGGTAACTCTACCTCTCCAGCCCCTCCCCTGATTGCAGGTAACTCTCCCTCTCCAGCCCCTCCCCTGATTGCAGGTAACTCTCCCTTTCCAGCCCCTCCCCTGATTACAGTAACGCTCCCTCTCCAACCCCTCCCTTGATCACAGTTAACTCTCCCTCTCCAGCCCCTCCCCTGATTATAGGTAACTCTCCCTCTCCAACTCCTCCCCTGATTACAGGTAACTCTCCTCCTCAACCCCTCCCCTGATTACAGTTAACTCTCCCTCTCCAACCCCTCCCCTGATTACAGGGAACTCTCCCTCTCCAACCCCACCCCTTATTACAGGTTACTCTCCCTTTCCAGCCCCTCCACTGATTACAGGTAACTCTCCCTCTCCAACTCCTCCCCTGATTACTGGTAACTCTCCCTCTCCAGCCCATCCCCTGATTATAGGAAACTCTCCCTCTCCAACCCCTCCCCTGATTACAGGTAACTCTTCCTCTCCAGCCCCTCCCCTGATTACAGGTAACTCTCCCTCTCCAGGCCCTCCCCTGATTACAGGTAACTCTCCCTCTCCAGCCCCTCCCCTGATTACAGGTAAACTTCCCCCTCCAACCCCTCCCCTGATTACAGGTAACACTCCCTCTCCAACTCCTCCCCTGATTACTGGTAACCTTCCCCCTCCAACCCTTCCCTGATTAAAGATAACTCTCCCTCTCCAGCCCCACCCCTGATATTAGGTAACTCTCCCTCTCCAACTCCTCCCCTGATTACAGGTATCTCTCCCTCTCCTGCCCCTCCCCTGATTACAGGTAACTCTCGCTCTCCAGACCCTCCCCTGATTACAGGTAACTCTCCCTCTAAACTCCTCCCCTGATTACAGGTAACTCTCCCTCTCCAACCCCTCCCCTGAATACAGTTAACTCTCCCTCTCCAGCCCCTCCCCTGATTACAGTTAAATCTCCCTCTCCAGCCCCTCCCCTGATTACAGGTAACTCTCCCTCTCCTATTCCTCCCCTGATTACTGGTAACTCTCCCTCTCCAACCCCTCCCCTGATTACTGGTAACTCTCCCTCTCCAGCCCCTCCACTGATTACAGGTAACTCTCCCTCTCCAACTCCTCCCCTGATTACAGGTAACTCACCCTCTCCAGCCCCTCCCCAGATTACAGTTAATGCTCCCTCTCCAGCCCCTCCCCTGATTACAGGTAACTCTCCCTCTCCAGCCCCTCCCCTGATTACAGGTAAACTTCCCCCTCCAACCCCTCCCCTGATTACAGGTAACACTCCCTCTCCAACCCCTCCCCTGATTACAGCTAACCTTCCACCTCCAACCCCTCCACTGATAACAGAGAACTCTCCCTCTCCAGCCCCTCCCCTGATTACAGGTAACTCTCCCTCTCCAACTCCTCCCCTGATTACAGGTATCTCTCCCTCTCCAAACCCTTCCCTGATTACGGTTAAATCTCCCTCTCCAGGCCCTCCCCTGATTACAGGTATCTCTCCCTCTCCAACTCCTCCCCTGATTACAGGTAAGTCTCCCTCTCCAACTCCTCCACAGATTACAGGTAACTCTCCCTCACCAACCCCTCCCCTGATTACAGGATACTCTCCCTCTCCAACTTCTCCCCTGATTGCAGGTAAATCTCCCGCTCCATCCCCTCCCCTGTTTACAGGAAACCTTCCCCCTCCAACCCCTCCCATGATTAGATTTAACCTTCCCCCTCCAAACCCTCCCCTGATTACAGTTAACTCTCCCTCTCCAGCCCCTTCCCTGATTACAGGTAACTCTCCATCTCCAACCCCTCCGCTGATTACAGGTAAAATTCCCCCTCCAACCCCTCCCCTGATTTCAGGTAACCTTCCCTCTCCAGCCCCTCCCCTGATTACAGTTAACTCTCCCTCTGCAACTCCTCCCCTGATTACAGGTAACTCTCGTTCTCCAACTCCTCCCCTGATTACAGGTAATTCTCCCTCTCCAACCCGTCCCCTGATTACAGGTAACTCTCCCTCTCCAACTCCTCCTCTGATTACAGGTACTCTCCCTCTCCAATCCCTCCCCTGATTACAGGTAATTCTCCCTCTCTTGCCCCTCCCCTGATAACAGTGAACTTTCCCTCTCCAACTCATCCCCTGATTACAGGGAACTCTCCCTCTCCAACCCCACCCCTTATTACAGGTTACTCTCCCTTTCCAGCCCCTCCACTGATTACAGGTAACACTCCCTCTCCAACTCATCCCCTGATTACAGGTAACTCTCCCTCTCCAGCCCTCCCCTGATTACTGGTAACTCTCCCTCTCCAGCTCCTCCAGTTATTACAGGTAACCTTCCCTCTCCAACTCCTCCCCTCATTACAGGTAACTCTACCTCTCCAGCCCGTCCCCTGATTGCAGGTAACTCTCCCTCTCCAGCCCCTCCCCTGATTACAGGTAACTCTCCCTTTCCAGCCCCTCCCCTGATTACAGTAACGCTCCCTCTCCAACCTCTCCCTTGATCACAGTTAACTCTCCCTCTCCAGCCCCTCCCCTGATTACAGGTAACTCTCCCTCTCCAACTCCTCCCCTGATTACAGGTAACTCTCCCCCTCAACCCCTCATCTGATTACAGTTAACTCTCCAACTCCAAACCCTCCCCTGATTACAGGGAACTCTCCCTCTCCAACCCCACCCCTTATTACAGGTTACTCTCCCTTTCCAGCCCCTCAGCTGATTACAGGTAACTCTCCCTCTCCAACTCCTCCCCTGATTACTGGTAACTCTCCCTCTCCAGCCCAACCCCTGATGACAGGAAACTCTCCCTCTCCAACCCCTCCCCCGATTACAGGTAACTCTTCCTCTCCAACTTCTCCACTGATTACAGGTAACTCTCCCTCTCCAACCCCACCCCTGATTACAGGAAACTATCCCTCTCCAACTCCTCCCCGATTACATTTAACTCTCCTTCTCCAGCCCCTCACATGATTACAGGTAACTCTCCCTCTCCAGCCCCTCACATGTTTACAGGTAACTCTCCCTCTCCATTCCCTCCCCTGATTACAGGTAACTCTCCCTCTCCAGCCACGCCTCTGATTACAGGTAACTCTCCCTCTCCAACTGCTCTCCTGATTACAGGTAACTCTCCCTCTCCAACTCCGCCCCCGATTACAGGTAACTCTCCCTCTCCAGTCCTTCCCCTGATTACAGTATCTCTCCCTCTCCAACCCCTCCCCTGATTTCAGTAAACTCTCCCTCTCCAAACCCTCCCCAGATTACAGGTAACTCTCCCTCTCCAGCCCCTCCCCTGATTACAGGTAACTCGCCCTCTCCAGCCCCTCCCCTGATTACAGGTAACTCTCCCTCTCCAGCCCCTCCCCTGATTACAGGTAACTCTCCCTCTCCAGCCCCTCCCCTGATTACAGTTAACTCTCCCTCTCCAGCCCCTCCCATGATTACAGTAACTCTCCCTCTACAACCCCTCATCTGATTACAGGTAACTCTCCCTCTCCAGCTCCCCCCCTGATTACAGGTAACTCTCCCTCTCCAACCCCTCCACTGATTACAGGTAACCTTACCCCTCCAACCCCTCCCTTGTTTACAGGTAACCTTCCCCCTCCAACCCCTCCCCTGATTACAGTTAACTCTCCCTCTCCAGCCCCTCCCCTGATTACAGTTAATCTCCCTCTCCAGCCCCTCCCCTGATTACAGGTAACTCTCCTTCTGCAACTCCTCCCCTGATTACTGGTAACTCTCCCTCTCCAACCACTCCCCTGATTACAGGTAAATCTCCCTCTCCAACCCCTCCTCTGATTACAGGTAACTCTCCCTCTCCAGCCCCTCCCCTGATTACAGGTAACTCTCCCTCTCCAACTCCTGCTCTGATTACAGGTAACTCTTCCTCTCCACCCCACCCCTGATTACAGGTAACTCTCCTTCTCTTGCCCCTCCCCTGATTACAGTTAACTCTCCCTCTCCAACTCCTCCCCTGATTACAGGTAGCTCTCATTCTCCAGCCCCTCCCCTGATTACATGCATCTCTCCCTCTCCAGCCTCTCCCCTGGTTACAGGTAACTCTCCCTCTCCAACTCCTCCCCTGAATCCAGGTAACTCTCGCTCTCCAACCCCTCCCCTGATTACAGGTAACTCTCCCTCTCCAGCCCTCCCCTCATTACAGGTAACTCTCCCTCTCCAGCCCCTCCCCTGATTAAAGTAACTCTCCCTGTCCAACTCCTCCCCTGAATCCAGGTAACTCTCCCTCTCCAACCCCTCCCATGATTACAGGTAACTCTCCCTCTCCAGCCCTCCCCTCATTACAGGTATATCTCCCGCTCCAACCCCTCCCCTGATTAAAGGTAACTCTCCCTCTCCAGCCTCTCCCATGATTACAGGTAACTCTCCCTCTCCAACACCTCGCCTGATTACAGGTAACTCTCCCCCACCAACCCCTCCCCTGATTACAGTTAACTCTCCCTCTCCAACTCCTCCCCTGATTGCAGGTAACTCTCCCTCTCCAACTCCTCCCATGATTACTGTTAACTCTCCCTCTCCAGCCCCTCCCCTGATTACAGGTAAATCTCCCTCTCCAGCCCCTCCCCTGATTACAGGTAACTCTCCGTCTCCAGCCCCTCCCCTTATTACTGGTAACTCTCCCTCTCCAACTCCTGCTCTGATTACAGGTAACTCTCCATCTCCAACCCCTCCCCTGATTACAGGTAACTCTGCCTCTCTTGCCCCTCCCTGATTACAGTTAACTCTCCCTCTCCAACTCCTCCCTTGATTACAGTTAACTCTCCCTCTCCAGCCCCTCCCCTGATTACAGGTAACTCTCCCACTCCAGCCCCTCCACTGATTACAGGAAACTTTCACTCTCCAACTCCTCCCCTGATTACAGGTAACTCTCCCTCTCCAACTCCTCCCCTGATTACAGGTAACTCTCCCTCTCCAACTCCTCCCCTGATTACAGGTAACTCTCCCTCTCCAGCCCCTCCCCTGATTACAGTTAACTCTCCCTCTCCAGCCCCTCCCCTGATTACAGGTAACTCTCCCTCTCCAGCCCCTCCCCTGATTACAGGTAAACTTCCCCCTCCAACCCCTCCCCTGATTACAGGTAACACTCCCTCTCCAACTCCTCCCCTGATTACAGCTAACCTTCCCCCTCCATCCCCTCCCCTGAGTACTGGTAACTCTCCCTGTCCAGCCCCTCCCCTGATTACAGGTGCCTTTCCCTCTCCAACTCCTCCCCTGATTACAGCTAAGTCTCCCTCTCCATTTCCTCCACTGATTACAGGTAACTCTCCCTCTCCAACCCCTCCCCTGATTACAGGACCTCTCCCTCTCCAAGTCCTCCCTTGATTACAGGTAACTCTCCCTCTCCAACTGCTCCCCGATTACATGTAACTCTCCTTCTCCAGCCCCTCACATGATTACAGGTAACTCTCCCTCTCCAGCCCCTCCCATGTTTACAGGTAACTCTCCCTCTCCAGCCCCTCCCCTGATTACAGATAACTCTCCCTCTCCAGCCACGCCTCTGATTACAGATAACTCTCCCTCTCCAACTCCTCCCATGATTACAGGTAACCCTCCCTCTCCAACTCCGCCCTCGATTACAGGTAACTCTCCCTCTCCAGTCCCTCCCATGTTTACAGGTAGCTCTCCCTCTCCAGCCCCTCCCCTGATTACAGGTAACTCGCCATCTCCAACTCCTCCCCTGATTACAGGTAACTCTCCCTCTCCAGCCCCTCCCCTGATTACAGGTAACTCTCCCTCTCCAGCCCCTCCCCTAATTACAGGTAACTCTCCCTCTCCAGCCCCTCCCCTGATTACAGGTAACTCTCCCTCTCCAGCCGCTCCCCTGATTACAGTTAACTCTCCCTCTCCCGCCCATCCCCTGATTACAGTAACTCTCCCTCTACAACCCCTCCCCTGATTACAGGTAACTCTCCCTCTCCAACTCCCCCCCTGATTACAGGTAACTCTCCCTCTCCAACCCCTCCACTGATTACAGGTAACCTTACCCCTCCAACCCCTCCCCTGTTTACAGGTAACCTTCCCCCTCCAACCCCTCCCCTGATTACAGTTAACTCTTCCTCTCCAGCCCCTCCCCTGATTACAGGTAACTCTCCCTCTCCAGCCCCTCCCCTGATTACAGGTAACTCTCCCTCTGCAACTCCTCCCCTGATTACAGGTAACTCTCCCTCTCCAACCCCTCCTCTGATTACAGTTAAATCTCCCTCTTCAGCCCCTCCCCTGATTTTAGGTAACTCTCCCTCTCCAACTCCTCCCCTGATTACAGGTATCTCTCCCTCTCCAACCCCTCCCCTGAGTACTGGTAACTCTCCCTGTCCAGCCCCTCCCCTGATTACAGGTGTCTTTCCCTCTCCAACTCCTCCCCTGATTACAGCTAAGTCTCCCTCTCCAACTCCTCCACTGATTACAGGTAACTCTCGGTCTCCAACCCCTCCCCTGATTACAGGAAACTCTCCCTCTCCAACTCCTCCCTTGATTACAGGTAACTCTCCCTCTCCAACTCCTCCCCGATTACATTTAACTCTCCCTCTCCAACTCCTCCCCTGATTACAGGTAACTCTCCCCCACCAACCCCTCCCCTGATTACAGGTAACTCTCCCTCTCCAACTCCTCCCCTGATTGCAGGTAACTCTCCCTCTCCAACTCCTCCCATGATTACTGTTAACTCTCCCTCTCCAGCCCCTCCCCTGATTAAAGGTAAATCTCCCTCTCCAGCCCCTCCCCTGATTACAGGTAACTCTCCCTCTCCAGCCCCTCCCCTTATTACTGGTAACTCTCCCTCTCCAACTCCTGCTCTGATTACAGGTAACTCTCCATCTCCAACCCCTCCCCTGATTACAGGTAACTCTGCCTCTCTTGCCCCTCCCTGATTACAGTTAACTTCCCTCTCCAACTCCTCCCTTGATTACAGTTAACTCTCCCTCTCCAGCCCCTCCCCTGATTACAGGTAACTCTCCCACTCCAGCCCCTCCACTGATTACAGGTAACTTTCACTCTCCAACTCCTCCCCTGATTACAGGTAACTCTCCCACTCCAACTCCTCCCCTGATTACAGGTAACTCTCCCTCTCCAACTCCTCCCCTGATTACAGGTAACTCTCCCTCTCCATCCCCTCCCCTGATTACAGTTAACTCTCCCTCTCCAGCCCCTCCCCTGATTACAGGTAACTCTCCCTCTCCAGCCCCTCCCCTGATTACAGGTAAACTTCCCCCTCCAACCCCTCCCCTGATTACAGGTAACATTCCCTCTCCAACTCCTCCCCTGATTACAGCTAACCTTCCCCCTCCAACCCCTCCCCTGAGTACTGGTAACTCTCCCTGTCCAGCCCCTCCCCTGATTACAGGTGCCTTTCCCTCTCCAACTCCTCCCCTGATTACAGCTAAGTCTCCCTCTCCATTTCCTCCACTGATTACAGGTAACTCTCCCTCTCCAACCCCTCCCCTGATTAGAGGACCTCTCCCTCTCCAACTCCTCCCTTGATTACAGGTAACTCTCCCTCTCCAACTGCTCCCCGATTACATGTAACTCTCCTTCTCCAGCCCCTCACATGATTACAGGTAACTCTCCCTCTCCAGCCCCTCCCATGTTTACAGGTAACTCTCCCTCTCCAGCCCCTCCCCTGATTACAGATAACTCTCCCTCTCCAGCCACGCCTCTGATTACAGATAACTCTCCCTCTCCAACTCCTCCCGTGATTACAGGTAACCCTCCCTCTCCAACTCCGCCCCCGATAACAGGTAACTCTCCCTCTCCAGTCCCTCCCCTGATTACAGTAAATCTCCCTCTCCAACCCCTCCCCTGATTTCAGTTAACTCTCCCTCTCCAAACCCTCCCCTGATTACAGGTAACTCTCCCTCTCCAACTCCTCCCCTGATTACAGGTAACTCTCCCTCTCCAGCCCCTCCCCTGATTACAGGTAACTCTCCCTCTCCAGCCCCTCCCCTGATTACAGGTAACTCTCCCTCTCCAGCCCCTCCCCTGATTACAGTTAACTCTCCCTCTCCCGCCCCTCCCCTGATTACAGTAACTCTCCCTCTACAACCCCTCCCCTGATTACAGGTAACTCTCCCTCTCCAACTCCCCCCCTGATTACAGGTAACTCTCCCTCTCCAACGCCTCCACTGATTACAGGTAACTCTCGGTCTCCAACCCCTCCCCTGATTACAGGAAACTCTCCCTCTCCAACTCCTCCCTTGATTACAGGTTAATCTCCCTCTCCAACTCCTCCCCGATTACATTGAACTCTCCTTCTCCAGCCCCTCACATGATTACAGGTAACTCTCCCTCTCCAGCCCCTCCCATGTTTACAGGTAACTCTCCCTCTCCAGCCCCTCCCCTGAATACAGATAACTCTCCCTCTCCAGCCACGCCTCTGATTACAGGTAACTCTCCCTCTCCAACTCCTCCCCTGATTACAAGTAACTCTCCCTCTCCAACTCCGCCCCCGATTACAGGTAACTCTCCCTCTCCAGTCCCTCCCCTGATTACAGTAACTCTCCCTCTCCAACCCCTCCCCTGATTTAAGTTAACTCTCCCTCTCCAAACCCTCCCCTGATTACAGGTAACTCTCCCTCTCCAACTCCTCCCCTGATTACAGGTAACTCTCCCTCTCCAGCCCCTCCCCTGATTACAGGTAACTCTGCCTCTCCAGCCCCTCCCCTGATTACAGGTAACTCTCCCTCTCCAGCCCCTCCCCTGATTACAGTTAACTCTCCCTCTCCAGCCCCTCCCCTGATTACAGTAACTCTCCCTCTACAACCCCTCCCCTGATTACAGGTAACTCTCCCTCTCCAACTCCCCCCCCTGATTACAGGTAACTCTCCCTCTCCAACCCCTCCACTGATTACAGGTAACCCTACCCCTCCAACCCCTCCCCTGTTTACAGGTAACCTTCCCCCTCCAACCCCTCCCCTGGTTACAGTTAACTCTCCCTCTCCAGCCCCTCCCCTGATTACAGGTAACTCTCCCTCTCCAGCCCCTCCCCTGATTACAGGTAACTCTCCCTCTCCAACTCCTCCCCTCATTACAGGTAACTCTACCTCTCCAGCCCCTCCCCTGATTGCAGGTAACTCTCCCTCTCCAGCCCCTCCCCTGATTACAGGTACCTCTCCCTTTCCAGCCCCTCCCCTGATTACAGTAATGCTCCCTCTCCAACCCCTCCCTTGATCACAGTTAACTCTCCCTCTCCAGCCCCTCCCCTGATTATAGGTAACTCTCCCTCAACAACTCCTCCCCTGATTACAGGTAACTCTCCCCCTCAACCCCTCCCCTGATTACAGTTAACTCTCCCTCTCCAACCCCTCCCCTGATTACAGGGAACTCTCCCTCTCCAACCCCACCCCTTATTACAGGTTACTCTCCCTTTCCAGCCCCTCCACTGATTACAGGTAACTCTCCCTCTCCAACTCCTCCCCTGATTACTGGTAAATCTCCCTCTCCAGCCCATCCCCTGATTATAGGAAACTCTCCCTCTCCATCCCCTCCCCTGATTACAGGTAACTCTTCCTCTCCAGCCCCTCCCCTGATTACAGGTAACTCTCCCTCTCCAGGCCCTCCCCTGATTACAGCTAACTCTCCCTCTCCAGCCCCTCCCCTGATTACAGGTAAACTTCCCCGTCCAACCCCTCCCCTGATTACAGGTAACACTCCCTCTCCAACTCCTCCCCTGATTACTGGTAACCTTCCCCCTCCAACCCCTTCCCTGATTAAAGATAACTCTCCCTCTCCAGCCCCTCCCCTGATTTTAGGTAACTCTCCCTCTCCAACTCCTCCCCTGATTACAGGTATCTCTCCCTCTCCTGCCCCTCCCCTGATTACAGGTAACTCTCCCTCTCCAGACCCTCCCCTGATTACAGGTAACTCTCTCTCTAAACTCCTCCCCTGATTACAGGTAACTCTCCCTCTCCAACCCCTCCCCTGAATACAGTTAACTCTCCCTCTCCAGCCCCTCCCCTGATTACAGTTAAATCTCCCTCTCCAGCCCCTCCCCTGATTACAGGTAACTCTCCCTCTCCTATTCCTCCCCTGATTACTGGTAACTCTCCCTCTCCAACCCCTCCCCTGATTACTGGTAACTCTCCCTCTCCTTCCCCTCCACTGATTACAGGTAACTCTCCCTCTCCAACTCCTCCCCTGATTACAGGTAACTCACCCTCTCCAGCCCCTCCCCAGATTACAGTTAATGCTCCCTCTCCAGCCCCTCCCCTGATTACAGGTAACTCTCCCTCTCCAGCCCCTCCCCTGATCACAGGTAAACTTCCCCCTCCAACCCCTCCCCTGATTACAGGTAACACTCCCTCTCCAACCCCTCCCCTGATTACAGCTAACCTTCCACCTCCAACCCCTCCACTGATAACAGAGAACTCTCCCTCTCCAGCCCCTCCCCTGATTACAGGTAACTCTCCCTCTCCAACTCCTCCCCTGATTACAGGTATCTCTCCCTCTCCAAACCCTTCCCTGATTACGGTTAAATCTCCCTCTCCAGGCCCTCCCCTGATTACAGGTATCTCTCCCTCTCCAACTCCTCCCCTGATTACAGGTAAGTCTCCCTCTCCAACTCCTCCACTGATTACAGGTAACTCTCCCTCACCAACCCCTCCGCTGATTACAGGATACTCTCCCTCTCCAACTTCTCCCCTGATTGCAGGTAAATCTCCCTCTCCAACCCCTCCCCTGAATACAGTTAACTCTCCCTCTCCAGCCCCTCCCCTGATTACAGTTAAATCTCCCTCTCCAGCCCCTCCCCTGATTACAGGTAACTCTCCCTCTCCTATTCCTCCCCTGATTACTGGTAACTCTCCCTCTCCAACCCCTCCCCTGATTACTGGTAACTCTCCCTCTCCTTCCCCTCCACTGATTACAGGTAACTCTCCCTCTCCAACTCCTCCCCTGATTACAGGTAACTCACCCTCTCCAGCCCCTCCCCAGATTACAGTTAATGCTCCCTCTCCAGCCCCTCCCCTGATTACAGGTAAGTCTCCCTCTCCAGCCCCTCCCCTGATCACAGGTAAACTTCCCCCTCCAACCCCTCCCCTGATTACAGGTAACACTCCCTCTCCAAACCCTCCCCTGATTACAGGTAACTCTCCCTCTCCAACTCCTCCCCTGATTACAGGTAACTCTCCCTCTCCAGCCCCTCCCCTGATTACAGGTAACTCTCCCTCTCCAGCCCCTCCCCTGATTACAGGTAACTCTCCCTCTCCAGCCCCTCCCCTGATTACAGGTAACTCTCCCTCTCCAGCCCCTCCCCTGATTACAGTTAACTCTCCCTCTCCCGCCCCTCCCCTGATTACAGTAACTCGCCCTCTACAACCCCTCCCCTGATTACAGGTAACTCTCCCTCTCCAACTCCCCCCCTGATTACAGGTAACTCTCCCTCTCCAACCCCTCCACTGATTACAGGTAACCTTACCCCTCCAACCCCTCCCCTGTTTACAGGTAACCTTCCCCCTCCAACCCCTCCCCTGATTACAGTTAACTCTTCCTCTCCAGCCCCTCCCCTGATTACAGGTAACTCTCCCTCTCCAGCCCCTCCCCTGATTACAGGTAACTCTCCCTCTGCAACTCCTCCCCTGATTACAGGTAACTCTCCCTCTCCAACCCCTCCTCTGATTACAGTTAAATCACCCTCTCCAGCCCCTCCCCTGATTTTAGGTAACTCTCCCTCTCCAACTCCTCCCCTGATTACAGGTATCTCTCCCTCTCCAACCCCTCCCCTGAGTACTGGTAACTCTCCCTGTCCAGCCCCTCCCCTGATTACAGGTGTCTTTCCCTCTCCAACTCCTCCCCTGATTACAGCTAAGTCTCCCTCTCCAACTCCTCCACTGATTACAGGTAACTCTCGGTCTCCAACCCCTCCCCTGATTACAGGAAACTCTCCCTCTCCAACTCCTCCCTTGATTACAGGTAAATCTCCCTCTCCAACTCCTCCCCGATTACATTTAACTCTCCTTCTCCAGCCCCTCACATGATTACAGGTAACTCTCCCTCTCCAGCCCCTCCCATGTTTACAGGTAACTCTCCCTCTCCAGCCCCTCCCCTGATTACAGATAACTCTCCCTCTCCAGCCACGCCTCTGATTACAGGTAACTCTCCCTCTCCAACTCCTCCCCTGATTACAAGTAACTCTCCCTCTCCAACTCCGCCCCCGATTACAGGTAACTCTCCCTCTCCAGTCCCTCCCCTGATTACAGTAACTCTCCCTCTCCAACCCCTCCCCTGATTTCAGTTAACTCTCCCTCTCCAAACCCTCCCCTGATTACAGGTAACTCTCCCTCTCCAGCCCCTCCCCTGATTACAGGTAACTCTGCCTCTCCAGCCCCTCCCCTGATTACAGGTAACTCTCCCTCTCCAGCCCCTCCCCTGATTACAGGTAACTCTCCCTCTCCAGCCCCTCCCCTGATTACAGTTAACTCTCCCTCTCCAGCCCCTCCCCTGATTACAGTAACTCTCCCTCTACAACCCCTCCCCTGATTACAGGTAACTCTCCCTCTCCAACTCCCCCCCCTGATTACAGGTAACTCTCCCTCTCCAACCCCTCCACTGATTACAGGTAACCCTACCCCTCCAACCCCTCCCCTGTTTACAGGTAACCTTCCCCCTCCAACCCCTCCCCTGGTTACAGTTAACTCTCCCTCTCCAGCCCCTCCCCTGATTACAGGTAACTCTCCCTCTCCAGCCCCTCCCCTGATTACAGGTAACTCTCCCTCTCCAACTCCTCCCCTCATTACAGGTAACTCTACCTCTCCAGCCCCTCCCCTGATTGCAGGTAACTCTCCCTCTCCAGCCCCTCCCCTGATTACAGGTAACTCTCCCTTTCCAGCCACTCCCCTGATTACAGTAACGCTCCCTCTCCAACCCCTCCCTTGATCACAGTTAACTCTCCCTCTCCAGCCCCTCCCCTGATTATAGGTAACTCTCCCTCAACAACTCCTCCCCTGATTACAGGTAACTCTCCCCCTCAACCCCTCCCCTGATTACAGTTAACTCTCCCTCTCCAACCCCTCCCCTGATTACAGGGAACTCTCCCTCTCCAACCCCACCCCTTATTACAGGTTACTCTCCCTTTCCAGCCCCTCCACTGATTACAGGTAACTCTCCCTCTCCAACTCCTCCCCTGATTACTGGTAAATCTCCCTCTCCAGCCCATCCCCTGATTATAGGAAACTCTCCCTCTCCAACCCCTCCCCTGATTACAGGTAACTCTTCCTCTCCAGCCCCTCCCCTGATTACAGGTAACTCTCCCTCTCCAGGCCCTCCCCTGATTACAGGTAACTCTCCCTCTCCAGCCCCTCCCCTGATTACAGGTAAACTTCCCCGTCCAACCCCTCCCCTGATTACAGGTAACACTCCCTCTCCAACTCCTCCCCTGATTACTGGTAACCTTCCCCCTCCAACCCCTTCCCTGATTAAAGATAACTCTCCCTCTCTAGCCCCTCCCCTGATTTTAGGTAACTCTCCCTCTCCAACTCCTCCCCTGATTACAGGTATCTCTCCCTCTCCTGCCCCTCCCCTGATTACAGGTAACTCTCCCTCTCCAGACCCTCCCCTGATTACAGGTAACTCTCTCTCTAAACTCCTCCCCTGATTACAGGTAACTCTCCCTCTCCAACCCCTCCCCTGAATACAGTTAACTCTCCCTCTCCAGCCCCTCCCCTGATTACAGTTAAATCTCCCTCTCCAGCCCCTCCCCTGATTACAGGTAACTCTCCCTCTCCTATTCCTCCCCTGATTACTGGTAACTCTCCCTCTCCAACCCCTCCCCTGATTACTGGTAACTCTCCCTCTCCTTCCCCTCCACTGATTACAGGTAACTCTCCCTCTCCAACTCCTCCCCTGATTACAGGTAACTCACCCTCTCCAGCCCCTCCCCAGATTACAGTTAATGCTCCCTCTCCAGCCCCTCCCCTGATTACAGGTAACTCTCCCTCTCCAGCCCCTCCCCTGATCACAGGTAAACTTCCCCCTCCAACCCCTCCCCTGATTACAGGTAACACTCCCTCTCCAACCCCTCCCCTGATTACAGCTAACCTTCCACCTCCAACCCCTCCACTGATAACAGAGAACTCTCCCTCTCCAGCCCCTCCCCTGATTACAGGTAACTCTCCCTCTCCAACTCCTCCCCTGATTACAGGTATCTCTCCCTCTCCAAACCCTTCCCTGATTACGGTTAAATCTCCCTCTCCAGGCCCTCCCCTGATTACAGGTATCTCTCCCTCTCCAACTCCTCCCCTGATTACAGGTAAGTCTCCCTCTCCAACTCCTCCACTGATTACAGGTAACTCTCCCTCACCAACCCCTCCGCTGATTACAGGATACTCTCCCTCTCCAACTTCTCCCCTGATTGCAGGTAAATCTCCCTCTCCAACCCCTCCCCTGAATACAGTTAACTCTCCCTCTCCAGCCCCTCCCCTGATTACAGTTAAATCTCCCTCTCCAGCCCCTCCCCTGATTACAGGTAACTCTCCCTCTCCTATTCCTCCCCTGATTACTGGTAACTCTCCCTCTCCAACCCCTCCCCTGATTACTGGTAACTCTCCCTCTCCTTCCCCTCCACTGATTACAGGTAACTCTCCCTCTCCAACTCCTCCCCTGATTACAGGTAACTCACCCTCTCCAGCCCCTCCCCAGATTACAGTTAATGCTCCCTCTCCAGCCCCTCCCCTGATTACAGGTAAGTCTCCCTCTCCAGCCCCTCCCCTGATCACAGGTAAACTTCCCCCTCCAACCCCTCCCCTGATTACAGGTAACACTCCCTCTCCAAACCCTCCCCTGATTACAGGTAACTCTCCCTCTCCAACTCCTCCCCTGATTACAGGTAACTCTCCCTCTCCAGCCCCTCCCCTGATTACAGGTAACTCTCCCTCTCCAGCCCCTCCCCTGATTACAGGTAACTCTCCCTCTCCAGCCCCTCCCCTGATTACAGGTAACTCTCCCTCTCCAGCCCCTCCCCTGATTACAGTTAACTCTCCCTCTCCCGCCCCTCCCCTGATTACAGTAACTCGCCCTCTACAACCCCTCCCCTGATTACAGGTAACTCTCCCTCTCCAACTCCCCCCCTGATTACAGGTAACTCTCCCTCTCCAACCCCTCCACTGATTACAGGTAACCTTACCCCTCCAACCCCTCCCCTGTTTACAGGTAACCTTCCCCCTCCAACCCCTCCCCTGATTACAGTTAACTCTTCCTCTCCAGCCCCTCCCCTGATTACAGGTAACTCTCCCTCTCCAGCCCCTCCCCTGATTACAGGTAACTCTCCCTCTGCAACTCCTCCCCTGATTACAGGTAACTCTCCCTCTCCAACCCCTCCTCTGATTACAGTTAAATCACCCTCTCCAGCCCCTCCCCTGATTTTAGGTAACTCTCCCTCTCCAACTCCTCCCCTGATTACAGGTATCTCTCCCTCTCCAACCCCTCCCCTGAGTACTGGTAACTCTCCCTGTCCAGCCCCTCCCCTGATTACAGGTGTCTTTCCCTCTCCAACTCCTCCCCTGATTACAGCTAAGTCTCCCTCTCCAACTCCTCCACTGATTACAGGTAACTCTCGGTCTCCAACCCCTCCCCTGATTACAGGAAACTCTCCCTCTCCAACTCCTCCCTTGATTACAGGTAAATCTCCCTCTCCAACTCCTCCCCGATTACATTTAACTCTCCTTCTCCAGCCCCTCACATGATTACAGGTAACTCTCCCTCTCCAGCCCCTCCCATGTTTACAGGTAACTCTCCCTCTCCAGCCCCTCCCCTGATTACAGATAACTCTCCCTCTCCAGCCACGCCTCTGATTACAGGTAACTCTCCCTCTCCAACTCCTCCCCTGATTACAAGTAACTCTCCCTCTCCAACTCCGCCCCCGATTACAGGTAACTCTCCCTCTCCAGTCCCTCCCCTGATTACAGTAACTCTCCCTCTCCAACCCCTCCCCTGATTTCAGTTAACTCTCCCTCTCCAAACCCTCCCCTGATTACAGGTAACTCTCCCTCTCCAGCCCCTCCCCTGATTACAGGTAACTCTGCCTCTCCAGCCCCTCCCCTGATTACAGGTAACTCTCCCTCTCCAGCCCCTCCCCTGATTACAGGTAACTCTCCCTCTCCAGCCCCTCCCCTGATTACAGTTAACTCTCCCTCTCCAGCCCCTCCCCTGATTACAGTAACTCTCCCTCTACAACCCCTCCCCTGATTACAGGTAACTCTCCCTCTCCAACTCCCCCCCCTGATTACAGGTAACTCTCCCTCTCCAACCCCTCCACTGATTACAGGTAACCCTACCCCTCCAACCCCTCCCCTGTTTACAGGTAACCTTCCCCCTCCAACCCCTCCCCTGGTTACAGTTAACTCTCCCTCTCCAGCCCCTCCCCTGATTACAGGTAACTCTCCCTCTCCAGCCCCTCCCCTGATTACAGGTAACTCTCCCTCTCCAACTCCTCCCCTCATTACAGGTAACTCTACCTCTCCAGCCCCTCCCCTGATTGCAGGTAACTCTCCCTCTCCAGCCCCTCCCCTGATTACAGGTAACTCTCCCTTTCCAGCCACTCCCCTGATTACAGTAACGCTCCCTCTCCAACCCCTCCCTTGATCACAGTTAACTCTCCCTCTCCAGCCCCTCCCCTGATTATAGGTAACTCTCCCTCAACAACTCCTCCCCTGATTACAGGTAACTCTCCCCCTCAACCCCTCCCCTGATTACAGTTAACTCTCCCTCTCCAACCCCTCCCCTGATTACAGGGAACTCTCCCTCTCCAACCCCACCCCTTATTACAGGTTACTCTCCCTTTCCAGCCCCTCCACTGATTACAGGTAACTCTCCCTCTCCAACTCCTCCCCTGATTACTGGTAAATCTCCCTCTCCAGCCCATCCCCTGATTATAGGAAACTCTCCCTCTCCAACCCCTCCCCTGATTACAGGTAACTCTTCCTCTCCAGCCCCTCCCCTGATTACAGGTAACTCTCCCTCTCCAGGCCCTCCCCTGATTACAGGTAACTCTCCCTCTCCAGCCCCTCCCCTGATTACAGGTAAACTTCCCCGTCCAACCCCTCCCCTGATTACAGGTAACACTCCCTCTCCAACTCCTCCCCTGATTACTGGTAACCTTCCCCCTCCAACCCCTTCCCTGATTAAAGATAACTCTCCCTCTCTAGCCCCTCCCCTGATTTTAGGTAACTCTCCCTCTCCAACTCCTCCCCTGATTACAGGTATCTCTCCCTCTCCTGCCCCTCCCCTGATTACAGGTAACTCTCCCTCTCCAGACCCTCCCCTGATTACAGGTAACTCTCTCTCTAAACTCCTCCCCTGATTACAGGTAACTCTCCCTCTCCAACCCCTCCCCTGAATACTGTTAACTCTCCCTCTCCAGCCCCTCCCCTGATTACAGTTAAATCTCCCTCTCCAGCCCCTCCCCTGATTACAGGTAACTCTCCCTCTCCTATTCCTCCCCTGATTACTGGTAACTCTCCCTCTCCAACCCCTCCCCTGATTACTGGTAAGTCTCCCTCTCCTTCCCCTCCACTGATTACAGGTAACTCTCCCTCTCCAACTCCTCCCCTGATTACAGGTAACTCACCCTCTCCAGCCCCTCCCCAGATTACAGTTAATGCTCCCTCTCCAGCCCCTCCCCTGATTACAGGTAACTCTCCCTCTCCAGCCCCTCCCCTGATCACAGGTAAACTTCCCCCTCCAACCCTTCCCCTGATTACAGGTAACACTCCCTCTCCAACCCCTCCCCTGATTACAGCTAACCTTCCACCTCCAACCCCTCCACTGATAACAGAGAACTCTCCCTCTCCAGCCCCTCCCCTGATTACAGGTAACTCTCCCTCTCCAACTCCTCCCCTGATTACAGGTATCTCTCCCTCTCCAAACCCTTCCCTGATTACGGTTAAATCTCCCTCTCCAGGCCCTCCCCTGATTACAGGTATCTCTCCCTCTCCAACTCCTCCCCTGATTACAGGTAAGTCTCCCTCTCCAACTCCTCCACTGATTACAGGTAACTCTCCCTCACCAACCCCTCCCCTGATTACAGGATACTCTCCCTCTCCAACTTCTCCCCTGATTGCAGGTAAATCTCCCTCTCCAACCCCTCCCCTGAATACAGTTAACTCTCCCTCTCCAGCCCCTCCCCTGATTACAGTTAAATCTCCCTCTCCAGCCCCTCCCCTGATTACAGGTAACTCTCCCTCTCCTATTCCTCCCCTGATTACTGGTAACTCTCCCTCTCCAACCCCTCCCCTGATTACTGGTAACTCTCCCTCTCCTTCCCCTCCACTGATTACAGGTAACTCTCCCTCTCCAACTCCTCCCCTGATTACAGGTAACTCACCCTCTCCAGCCCCTCCCCAGATTACAGTTAATGCTCCCTCTCCAGCCCCTCCCCTGATTACAGGTAACTCTCCCTCTCCAGCCCCTCCCCTGATCACAGGTAAACTTCCCCCTCCAACCCCTCCCCTGATTACAGGTAACACTCCCTCTCCCACCCCTCCCCTGATTACAGCTAACCTTCCACCTCCAACCCCTCCACTGATAACAGAGAACTCTCCCTCTCCAGCCCCTCCGCTGATTACAGGTAACTCTCCCTCTCCAACTCCTCCCCTGATTACAGGTATCTCTCCCTCTCCAAACCCTTCCCTGATTACGGGTAAATCTCCCTCTCCAGGCCCTCCCCTGATTACAGGTATCTCTCCTTCTCCAACTCCTCCCCTGATTACAGGTAAGTCTCCCTCTCCAACTCCTCCACTGATTACGGGTAACTCTCCCTCACCAACCCCTCCCCTGATTACAGGATACTCTCCCTCTCCAACTTCTCCCCTGATTGCAGGTAAATCTCCCTCTCCATCCCCTCCCCTGTTTACAGGAAACCTTCCCCCTCCAACCCCTCCCATGATTAGATTTAACCTTCCCCCTCCAAACCCTCCCCTGATTACAGGTAACTCTCCATCTCCAACCCCTCCGCTGATTACAGGTAAAATTCCCCCTCCAACCCCTCCCCTGATTTCAGGTAACCTTCCCTCTCCAGCCCCTCCCCTGATTACAGTTAACTCTCCCTCTGCAACTCCTCCCCTGATGACAGGTAAATCTCCCTCTCCAACTCCTCCCCTGATTACAGGTAATTCTCCCTCTCCAACCTCTCCCCTGATTACAGGTAACTCTCCCTCTCCAACTCCTCCTCTGATTACAGGTACTCTCCCTTTCCAATCCCTCCCCTGATTACAGGTAATTCTCCCTCTCTTGCCCCTCCCCTGATAACAGTGAACTTTCCCTCTCCAACTCATCCCCTGATTACAGGGAACTCTCCCTCTCCAACCCCACCCCTTATTACAGGTTACTCTCCCTTTCCAGCCCCTCCACTGATTACAGGTAACTCTCCCTCTCCAACTCCTCCCCTGATTACTGGTAACTCTCCCTCTCCAGCCCATCCCCTGATTATAGGAAACTCTCCCTCTCCAACCCCTCCCCTGATTACAGGTAACTCTTCCTCTCCAGCCCCTCCCCTGATTACAGGAAACTCTCCCTCTCCAGGCCCTCCCCTGATTACAGGTAACTCTCCCTCTCCAGCCCCTCCCCTGATTACAGGTAAACTTCCCCGTCCAACCCCTCCCCTGATTACAGGTAACACTACCTCTCCAACTCATCCCCTGATTACAGGTAACTCTCCCTCTCCAGCCCTCCCCTGATTACTGGTAACTCTCCCTCTCCAGCTCCTCCAGTTATTACAGGTAACCTTCCCTCTCCAACTCCTCCCCTGATTACAGGTAACTCTCCCTCTCCAACTCCTCCCCTCATTACAGGTAACTCTCCCTTTCCAGCCCCTCCCCTGATTACAGTAACGCTCCCTCTCCACCCCTCCCTTGATCACAGTTAACTCTCCCTCTCCAGCCCCTCCCCTGATTACAGGTAACTCTCCCTCTCCAACTCCTCCCCTGATTACAGGTAACTCTCCCCCTCAACCCCTCATCTGATTACAGTTAACTCTCCCTCTCCAAACCCTCCCCTGATTACAGGGAACTCTCCCTCTCCAACCCCACCCCTTATTACAGGTTACTCTCCCTTTCCAGCCCCTCAACTGATTACAGGTAACTCTCCCTCTCCAACTACTCCCCTGATTACTGGTAACTCTCCCTCTCCAGCCCATCCCCTGATTATAGGAAACTCTCCCTCTCCAACCCCTCCCCTGATTACAGGTAACTCTTCCTCTCCAACTCCTCCACTGATTACAGGTAACTCTCCCTCTCCAACCCCACCCCTGATTACAGGAAACTCTCCCTCTCCAACTCCTCCCCGATTACATTTAACTCTCCTTCTCCAGCCCCTCACATGATTACAGGTAACTCTCCCTCTCCAGCCCCTCACATGTTTACAGGTAACTCTCCCTCTCCAGCCCCTCCCCTGATTACAGGTAACTCTCCCTCTCCAGCCACGCCTCTGATTACAGGTAACTCTCCCTCTCCAAATCCTCCCCTGATTACAGGTAACTCTCCCTCTCCAAATCCGCCCCCGATTACAGGTAACTCTCCCTCTCCAGTCCCTCCCCTGATTACAGTAACTCTCCCTCTGCAACCCCCCCCTGATTTCAGTTAACTCTCCCTCTCCAAACCCTCCCCAGATTACAGATAACTCTCCCTCTCCAGCCCCTCCCCTGATTACAGGTAACTCGCCCTCTCCAGCCCCTCCCCTGATTACAGGTAACTCTCCCTCTCCAGCCCCTCCCCTGATTACAGGTAACTCTCCCTCTCCAGCCCCTCCCCTGATTACAGTAACTCTCCCTCTACAACCCCTCATCTGATTACAGGTAACTCTCCCTCTCCAACTCCCCCCCTGATTACAGGTAACTCTCCCTCTCCAACCCCTCCACTGATTACAGGTAACCTTACCCCTCCAACCCCTCCCTTGTTTACAGGTAACCTTCCCCCTCCAACCCCTCCCCTGATTACAGTTAACTCTCCCTCTCCAGCCCCTCCCCTGATTACAGGTAACTCTCCCTCTCCAGCCCCTCCCCTGATTACAGGTAACTCTCCATCTGCAACTCCTCCCCTGATTACTGGTAACTCTCCCTCTCCAGCCCCTCCCCTGATTACAGGTAACTCTCCCTCTCCAACTCCTGCTCTGATTACAGGTAACTCTTCCTCTCCACCCCTCCCCTGATTACAGGTAACTCTCCTTCTCTTGCCCCTCCCCTGATTACAGTTAACTCTCCCTCTCCAACTCCTCCCCTGATTACAGGAAGCTCTCATTCTCCAGCCCCTCCCCTGATTACATGCATCTCTCCCTCTCCAGCCTCTCCCCTGGTTACAGGTAACTCTCCCTCTCCAACTCCTCCCCTGAATCCAGGTAACTCTCCCTCTCCAACCCCTCCCCTGATTACAGGTAACTCTCCCTCTCCAGCCCTCCCCTCATTACAGGTAACTCTCCCGCTCCAGCCCCTCCCCTGATGAAAGTAACTCTCCCTGTCCAACTCCTCCCCTGAATCCAGGTAACTCTCCCTCTCCAACCCCTCCCCTGATTACAGGTAACTCTCCCTCTCCAGCCCTCCCCTCATTACAGGTATATCTCCCTCTCCAACCCTGCCCCTGATTAAAGGTAACTCTCCCTCTCCAGCCTCTCCCATGATTACAGGTAACTCTCCCTCTCCAACTCCTCCCCTGATTACAGGTAACTCTCCCCCTCCAACCCCTCCCCTGATTACAGGTAACTCTCCCTCTCCAACTCCTCCCCTGATTGCAGGTAACTCTCCCTCTCCAACTCCTCCCATGATTACTGTTAACTCTCCCTCTCCAGCCCCTCCCCTGATTACAGGTAAATCTCCCTCTCCAGCCCCTCCCCTGATTACAGGTAACTCTCCCTCTCCAGCCCCTCCCCTTATTACTGGTAACTCTCCCTCTCCAACTCCTGCTCTGATTACAGGTAACTCTCCATCTCCAACCCCTCCCCTGATTACAGTTAACTCTCCCTCTCCAACTCCTCCCTTGATTACAGTTAACTCTCCCTCTCCAGCCCCTCCCCTGATTACAGGTAACTCTCCCACTCCAGCCCCTCCACTGATTACAGGTAACTTTCACTCTCCAACTCCTCCCCTGATTACAGGTAACTCTCCCTCTCCAACACCTCCCCTGATTACAGGTAACTCTCCCTCTCCAACTCCTCCCCTGATTACAGGTAACTCTCCCTCTCCAGCCCCTCCCCTGATTACAGGTAACTCTCCCTCTCCAGCCCCTCCCCTGATTACAGGTAACTCTCCCTCTCCAGCCCCTCCCCTGATTACAGGTAAACTTCCCCCTCCAACCCCTCCCCTGATTACAGGTAACACTCCCTCTCCAACTCCTCCCCTGATTACAGCTAACCTTCCCCCTCCAACCCCTCCCCTGGTAACAGATAACTCTCCCTCTCCAGCCCATCCCCTGATTTTAGGTAACTCTCCCTCTCCAACTCCTCCCCTGATTACAGGTATCTCTCCCTCTCCAACCCCTCCCCTGAGTACTGGTAAATCTCCCTGTCCAGCCCCTCCCCTGATTACAGGTGCCTTTCCCTCTCCAACTCCTCCCCTGATTACAGCTAAGTCTCCCTCTCCAACTCCTCCACTGATTACAGGTAACTCTCCCTCTCCAACCCCTCCCCTGATTACAGGACCTCTCCCTCTCCAACTCCTCCCTTGATTACAGGTAACTCTCCCTCTCCAACTGCTCCCCAATTACATGTAACTCTCCTTCTCCAGCCCCTCACATGATTACAGGTAACTCTCCCTCTCCAGCCCCTCCCATGTTTACAGGTAACTCTCCCTCTCCAGCCCCTCCCCTGATTACAGATAACTCTCCCTCTCCAGCCACGCCTCTGATTACAGATAACTCTCCCTCTCCAACTCCTCTCCTGATTACAGGTAACCCTCCCTCTCCAACTCCGCCCCCGATTACAGGTAACTCTCCCTCTCCAGTCCCTCCCCTGATTACAGTAACTCTCCCTCTCCAACCCCTCCCCTGATTTCAGTTAACTCTCCCTCTCCAAACCCTCCCCTGATTACAGGTAACTCTCCCTCTCCAACTCCTCCCCTGATTACAGGTAACTCTCCCTCTCCAGCCCCTCCCCTGATTACAGGTAACTCTCCCTCTCCAGCCCCTCCCCTGATTACAGGTAACTCTCCCTCTCCAGCCCCTCCCCTGATTACAGGTAACTCTCCCTCTCCAGCCCCTCCCCTGATTACAGTTAACTCTCCCTCTCCCGCCCCTCCCCTGATTACAGTAACTCTCCCTCTACAACCCCTCCCCTGATTACAGGTAACTCTCCCTCTCCAACTCCCCCCCTGATTACAGGTAACTCTCCCTCTCCAACCCCTCCACTGATTACAGGTAACCTTACCCCTCCAACCCCTCCCCTGTTTACAGTTAACCTTCCCCCTCCAACCCCTCCCCTGATTACAGTTAACTCTTCCTCTCCAGCCCCTCCCCTGATTACAGGTAACTCTCCCCCTCCAGCCCCTCCCCTGATTACAGGTAATCTCCCTCTGCAACTCCTCCCCTGATTACAGGTAACTCTCCCTCTCCAACCCCTCCTCTGATTACAGTTAAATCTCCCTCTCCAGCCCCTCCCCTGATTTTAGGTAACTCTCCCTCTCCAACTCCTCCCCTGATTACAGGTATCTCTCCCACTCCAACCCCTCCCCTGAGTACTGGTAACTCTCCCTGTCCAGCCCCTCCCCTGATTACAGGTGTCTTTCCATCTCCAACTCCTCCCCTGATTACAGCTAAGTCTCCCTCTCCAACTCCTCCACTGATTACAGGTAACTCTCGGTCTCCAACCCCTCCCCTGATTACAGGAAACTCTCCCTCTCCAACTCCTCCCTTGATTACAGGTAACTCTCCCTCTCCAACTCCTCCCCGATTACATTTAACTCTCCTTCTCCAGCCCCTCACATGATTACAGGTAACTCTCCCACTCCAGCCCCTCCCATGTTTACAGGTAACTCTCCCTCTCCAGCCCTTCCCCTGATTACAGATAACTCTCCCTCTCCAGCCACGCCTCTGATTACAGGTAACTCTCCCTCTCCAACTCCTCCCCTGATTACAGGTAAATCTCCCTCTCCAACTCCGCCCCCGATTACAGGTAACTCTCCCTCTCCAGTCCCTCCCCTGATTACAGTAACTCTCCCTCTCCAACCCCTCCCCTGATTTCAGTTAACTCTCCCTCTCCAAACCCTCCCCTGATTACAGGTAACTCTCCCTCTCCAACTCCTCCCCTGATTACAGGTAACTCTGCCTCTCCAGCCCCTCCCCTGATTACAGGTAACTCTCCCTCTCCAGCCCCTCCCCTGATTAGAGGCAACTCTCCCTCTCCAGCCCCTCCCCTGATTACAGTTAACTCTCCCTCTCCAGCCCCTCCCCTGATTACATTAACTCTCCCTCTACAACCCCTCCCCTGATTACAGGTAACTCTCCCTCTCCAGCTCCCCCCCCTGATTACAGGTAACTCTCCCTCTCCAACCCCTCCACTGATTACAGGTAACCCTACCCCTCCAACCCCTCCCCTGTTTACAGGTAACCTTCCCCCTCCAACCCCTCCCCTGGTTACAGTTAACTCTCCCTCTCCAGCCCCTCCCCTGATTACAGGTAACTCTCCCTCTCCAGCCCCTCCCCTGATTACAGGTAACTCTCCCTCTGCAACTCCTCCCCTGATTACTGGTAACTCTCCCTCTCCAAACACTCCCCTGATTACAGGTAACTCTCCCTCTCCAACCCCTCCTCTGATTACAGGTAACTCTCCCTCTCCAGCCCCTCCCCTGATTACAGGTAACTCTCCCTCTCCAACTCCTGCTCTGATTACAGGTAACTCTTCCTCTCCAACCCCTCCCCAGATTACAGGTAACTCTCCTTCTCTTGCCCCTCCCCTGATTACAGTTAACTCTCCCTCTCCAACTCCTCCCCTGATTACAGGTAGCTCTCCCTCTCCAGCCCCTCCCCTGATTACAGGCAACTCTCCCTCTCCAGCCCCTCCCCTGGTTACAGGTAACTCTCCCTCTCCAACCCCTCCCCTGATTAAAGGTAACTCTCCCTCTCCAGCCCTCCCCTCATTACAGGTAACTCTCCCGCTCCAAACCCTCCCCTGATTAAAGTAACTCTCCCTGTCCAACTCCACCCCTGAATCCAGGTAACTCTCCCACTCCAACCCCTCCCCTGATTACAGGTAACTCTCCCTCTCAGGGCCTCCCATCTTTACAGGTATATCTCCCTCTCCAACCCCTCCCCTGATTAAAGGTAACTCTCCCTCTCCAGTATCTCCCATGATTACAGGTAACTCTCCCTCTCCAACTCCTCCCCTGATTACAGGTAACTCTCCCCCTCCAACCCCTCCCCTGATTACAGGTAACTCTCCCTCTCCAACTCCTCCCCTAATTGCAGCTAACTCTCCCTCTCCAACTCCTCTCATGATTACTGTTAACTCTCCCTCTCCAGCCCCTCCCCTGATTACAGGTAACTCTCCCTCTCCAGCCCCTCCCCTGATTACAGGTAACTCTCCCCCTCCAACCCCTCCCCTGATTACAGGTAACTCTCCCTCTCCAACTCCTCCCCTGTTTGCAGGTAACTCTCCCTCTCCAACTCCTCCCATGATTACTGTTAACTCTCCCTGTCCAGCCCCTCCCCTGATTACAGGTAACTCTCCCTCTCTAGCCCCTCCCCTGATTACAGGTAACTCTCCCTCTCCAACTCCTCCCCTGATTACAGGTAACTCTCCCTCTCCAACTCCTTATCTGATTGCAGGTAACTCTCTCTCTCCAACTCCTCCCATGATTACTGTTAACTCTCCCTCTCCAGCCCCTCCCCTGATTACAGGTAACTCTCCCTCTACAACCCCTCATCTGATTACAGGTAACTCTCCCTCTCCAACTCCCCCCCTGATTACAGGTAACTCTCCCTCTCCAACCCCTCCACTGATTACAGGTAACCTTACCCCTCCAACCCCTCCCTTGTTTACAGGTAACCTTCCCCCTCCAACCCCTCCCCTGATTACAGTTAACTCTCCCTCTCCAGCCCCTCCCCTGATTACAGGTAACTCTCCCTCTCCAGCCCCTCCCCTGATTACAGGTAACTCTCCCTCTGCAACTCCTCCCCTGATTACTGGTAACTCTCCCTCTCCAACCACTCCCCTGATTACAGGTAAATCTCCCTCTCCAACCCCTCCTCTGATTACAGGTAACTCTCCCTCTCCAGCCCCTCCCCTGATTACAGGTAACTCTCCCTCTCCAACTCCTGCTCTGATTACAGGTAACTCTTCCTCTCCACCCCTCCCCTGATTACAGGTAACTCTCCTTCTCTTGCCCCTCCCCTGATTATAGTTAACTCTCCCTCTCCAACTCCTCCCCTGATTACAGGAAGCTCTCATTCTCCAGCCCCTCCCCTGATTACATGCATCTCTCCCTCTCCAGGCTCTCCCCTGGTTACAGGTAACTCTCCCTCTCCAACTCCTCCCCTGAATCCAGGTAACTCTCCCTCTCCAACCCCTCCCCTGATTACAGGTAACTCTCCCTCTCCAGCCCTCCCCTCATTACAGGTAACTCTCCCGCTCCAGCCCCTCCCCTGATTAAAGTAACTCTCCCTGTCCAACTCCTCCCCTGAATCCAGGTAACTCTCCCTCTCCAACCCCTCCCCTGATTACAGGTAACTCACCCTCTCCAGCCCTCCCCTCATTACAGGTATATCTCCCTCTCCAACCCCTCCCCTGATTAAAGGTAACTCTCCCTCTCCAGCCTCTCCCATGATTACAGGTAACTCTCCCTCTCCATCTCCTCCCCTGATTACAGGTAACTCTCCCCCTCCAACCCCTCCCCTGATTACAGGTAACTCTCCCTCTCCAACTCCTCCCCTGATTGCAGGTAACTCTCCCTCTCCAACTCCTCCCATGATTACTGTTAACTCTCCCTCTCCAGCCCCTCCCCTGATTACAGGTAAATCTCCCTCTCCAGCCCCTCCCCTGATTACAGGTAACTCTCCCTCTCCAGCCCCTCCCCTTATTACTGGTAACTCTCCCTCTCCAACTCCTGCTCTGATTACAGGTAACTCTCCATCTCCAACCCCTCCCCTGATTACAGGTAACTCTGCCTCTCTTGCCCCTCCCTGATTACAGTTAACTCTCCCTCTCCAACTCCTCCCTTGATTACAGTTAACTCTCCCTCTACAGCCCCTCCCCTGATTACAGGTATCTCTCCCACTCCAGCCCCTCCACTGATTACAGGTAACTTTCACTCTCCAACTCCTCCCCTGATTACAGGTAACTCTCCCTCTCCAACTCCTCCCCTGATTACAGGTAACTCTCCCTCTCCAACTCCTCCCCTGATTACAGGTAACTCTCCCTTTCCAGCCCCTCCCCTGATTACAGGTAACTCTCCCTCTCCAGCCCCTCCCCTGATTACATGTAACTCTCCCTCTCCAGCCCCTCCCCTGATTACAGGTAAACTTCCCCCTCCAACCCCTCCCCTGATTACAGGTAACACTCCCTCTCCAACTCCTCCCCTGATTACAGCTAACCTTCCCCCTCCAACCCCTCCCCTGGTAACAGATAACTCTCCCTCTCCAGCCCCTCCCCTGATTTTAGGTAACTCTCCCTCTCCAACTCCTCCCCTGATTACAGGTAACTCTCCCTCTGCAACTCCTCCCCTGATTACTGGTAACTCTCCCTCTCCAAACACTCCCCTGATTACAGGTAACTCTCCCTCTCCAACCCCTCCTCTGATTACAGGTAACTCTCCTTCCTCAGCCCCTCCCCTGATTACAGGTAACTCTCCCTCTCCAACTCCTGCTCTGATTACAGGTAACTCTTCCTCTCCAACCCCTCCCCAGATTACAGGTAACTCTCCTTCTCTTGCCCCTCCCCTGATTACAGTTAACTCTCCCTCTCCAACTCCTCCCCTGATTACAGGTAGCTCTCCCTCTCCAGCCCCTCCCCTGATTACAGGCAACTCTCCCTCTCCAGCCCCTCCCCTGGTTACAGGTAAGTCTCCCTCTCCATCCCCTCCACTGATTAAAGGTAACTCTCCCTCTCCAGCCCTCCCCGCATTACAGGTAACTCTCCCGCTCCAACCCCTCCCCTGATTAAAGTAACTCTCCCTGTCCAACTCCACCCCTGAATCCAGGTAACTCTCCCACTCCAACCCCTCCCCTGATTACAGGTAACTCTCCCTCTCCAGCCCTCCCATCTTTACAGGTATATCTCCCTCTCCAACCCCTCCCCTGATTAAAGGTAACTCTCCCTCTCCAGCCTCTCCCATGATTACAGGTAACTCTCCCTCTCCAACTCCTCCCCTGATTACAGGTAACTCTCCCCCTCCAACCCCTCCCCTGATTACAGGTAACTCTCCCTCTCCAACTCCTCCCCTAATTGCAGGTAACTCTCCCTCTCCAACTCCTCTCATGATTACTGTTAACTCTCCCTCTCCAGCCCCTCCCCTGATTACAGGTAACTCTCCCTCTCCAGCCCCTCCCCTGATTACAGGTAACTCTCCCCCTCCAACCCCTCCCCTGATTACAGGTAACTCTCCCTCTCCAACTCCTCCCCTGATTGCAGGTAACTCTCCCTCTCCAACTCCTCCCATGATTACTGTTAACTCTCCCTCTCCAGCCCCTCCCCTGATTACAGGTAACTCTCCCTCTCTAGCCCCTCCCCTGATTACAGGTAACTCCCCCCTCTCCAACTCCTCCCCTGATTACAGGTAACTCTCCCTCTCCAACTCCTTATCTGATTGCAGGTAACTCTCTCTCTCCAACTCCTCCCATGATTACTGTTAACTCTCCCTCTCCAGCCCCTCCCCTGATTACAGGTAACTCTCCCTCTACAACCCCTCATCTGATTACAGGTAACTCTCCCTCTCCAACTCCCCCCCCTGATTACAGGTAACTCTCCCTCTCCAACCCCTCCACTGATTACAGGTAACCTTACCCCTCCAACCCCTCCCTTGTTTACAGGTAACCTTCCCCCTCCAACCCCTCCCCTGATTACAGTTAACTCTCCCTCTCCAGCCCCTCCCCTGATTACAGGTAACTCTCCCTCTCCAGCCCCTCCCCTGATTACAGGTAACTCTCCCTCTGCAACTCCTCCCCTGATTACTGGTAACTCTCCCTCTCCAACCACTCCCCTGATTACAGGTAAATCTCCCTCTCCAACCCCTCCTCTGATAACAGGTAACTCTCCCTCTCCAGCCCCTCCCCTGATTACAGGTAACTCTCCCTCTCCAACTCCTGCTCTGATTACAGGTAACTCTTCCTCTCCACCCCTCCCCTGATTACAGGTAACTCTCCTTCTCTTGCCCCTCCCCTGATTATAGTTAACTCTCCCTCTCCAACTCCTCCCCTGATTACAGGAAGCTCTCATTCTCCAGCCCCTCCCCTGATTACATGCATCTCTCCCTCTCCAGCCTCTCCCCTGGTTACAGGTAACTCTCCCTCTCCAACTCCTCCCCTGAATCCAGGTAACTCTCCCTCTCCAACCCCTCCCCTGATTACAGGTAACTCTCCCTCTCCAGCCCTCCCCTCATTACAGGTAACTCTCCCGCTCCAGCCCCTCCCCTGATTAAAGTAACTCTCCCTGTCCAACTCCTCCCCTGAATCCAGGTAACTCTCCCTCTCCAACCCCTCCCCTGATTACAGGTAACTCTCCCTCTCCAGCCCTCCCCTCATTACAGGTATATCTCCCTCTCCAACCCCTCCCCTGATTAAAGGTAACTCTCCCTCTCCAGCCTCTCCCATGATTACAGGTAACTCTCCCTCTCCAACTCCTCCCCTGATTACAGGTAACTCTCCCCCTCCAACCCCTCCCCTGATTACAGGTAACTCTCCCTCTCCAACTCCTCCCCTGATTGCAGGTAACTCTCCCTCTCCAACTCCTCCCATGATTACTGTTAACTCTCCCTCTCCAGCCCCTCCCCTGATTACAGGTAAATCTCCCTCTCCAGCCCCTCCCCTGATTACAGGTAACTCTCCCTCTCCAGCCCCTCCCCTTATTACTGGTAACTCTCCCTCTCCAACTCCTGCTCTGATTACAGGTAACTCTCCATCTCCAACCCCTCCCCTGATTACAGGTAACTCTGCCTCTCTTGCCCCTCCCTGATTACAGTTAACTCTCCCTCTCCAACTCCTCCCTTGATTACAGTTAACTCTCCCTCTACAGCCCCTCCCCTGATTACAGGTATCTCTCCCACTCCAGCCCCTCCACTGATTACAGGTAACTTTCACTCTCCAACTCCTCCCCTGATTACAGGTAACTCTCCCTCTCCAACTCCTCCCCTGATTACAGGTAACTCTCCCTCTCCAACTCCTCCCCTGATTACAGGTAACTCTCCCTCTCCAGCCCCTCCCCTGATTACAGGTAACTCTCCCTCTCCAGCCCCTCCCCTGATTACATGTAACTCTCCCTCTCCAGCCCCTCCCCTGATTACAGGTAAACTTCCCCCTCCAACCCCTCCCCTGATTACAGGTAACAGTCCCTCTCCAACTCCTCCCCTGATTACAGCTAACCTTCCCCCTCCAACCCCTCCCCTGGTAACAGATAACTCTCCCTCTCCAGCCCCTCCCCTGATTTTAGGTAACTCTCCCTCTCCAACTCCTCCCCTGATTACAGGTAACTCTCCCTCTGCAACTCCTCCCCTGATTACTGGTAACTCTCCCTCTCCAAACACTCCCCTGATTACAGGTAACTCACCTTCTCTTGCCGCTCCCCTGATTACAGTTAACTCTCCCTCTCCAACTCCTCCCCTGATTACAGGTAGCTCTCCCTCTCCAGCCCCTCCCCTGATTACAGGCAACTCTCCCTCTCCAGCCCCTCCCCTGGTTACAGGTAACTCTCCCTCTCCAACCCCTCCCCTGATTACAGGTAACTCTCCCTCTCCAGCCCTCCCCTCATTACAGGTAACTCTCCCGCTCCAACCCCTCCCCTGATTAAAGTAACTCTCCCTGTCCAACTCCACCCCTGAATCCAGGTAACTCTCCCACTCCAACCCCTCCCCTGATTACAGGTAACTCTCCCTCTCCAGCCCTCCCATCTTTACAGGTATATCTCCCTCTCCAACCCCTCCCCTGATTAAAGGTAACTCTCCCTCTCCAGCCTCTCCCATGATTACAGGTAACTCTCCCTCTCCAACTCCTCCCCTGATTACAGGTAACTCTCCCCCTCCAACCCCTCCCCTGATTACAGGTAACTCTCCCTCTCCAACTCCTCCCCTAATTGCAGGTAACTCTCCCTCTCCAACTCCTCTCATGATTACTGTTAACTCTCCCTCTCCAGCCCCTCCCCTGATTACAGGTAACTCTCCCTCTCCAGCCCCTCCCCTGATTACAGGTAACTCTCCCCCTCCAACCCCTCCCCTGATTACAGGTAACTCTCCCTCTCCAACTCCTCCCCTGATTGCAGGTAACTCTCCCTCTCCAACTCCTCCCATGATTACTGTTAACTCTCCCTCTCCAGCCCCTCCCCTGATTACAGGTAACTCTCCCTCTCTAGCCCCTCCCCTGATTACAGGTAACTCTCCCTCTCCAACTCCTCCCCTGATTACAGGTAACTCTCCCTCTCCAACTCCTTATCTGATTGCAGGTAACTCTCTCTCTCCAACTCCTCCCATGATTACTGTTAACTCTCCCTCTCCAGCCCCTCCCCTGATTACAGGTAACTCTCCCTCTACAACCCCTCATCTGATTACAGGTAACTCTCCCTCTCCAACACCCCCCATGATTACAGGTAACTCTCCCTCTCCAACCCCTCCACTGATTACAGGTAACCTTACCCCTCCAACCCCTCCCTTGTTTACAGGTAACCTTCCCCCTCCAACCCCTCCCCTGATTACAGTTAACTCTCCCTCTCCAGCCCCTCCCCTGATTACAGGTAACTCTCCCTCTCCAGCCCCTCCCCTGATTACAGGTAACTCTCCCTCTGCAACTCCTCCCCTGATTACTGGTAACTCTCCCTCTCCAACCACTCCCCTGATTACAGGTAAATCTCCCTCTCCAACCCCTCCTCTGATAACAGGTAACTCTCCCTCTCCAGCCCCTCCCCTGATTACAGGTAACTCTCCCTCTCCAACTCCTGCTCTGATTACAGGTAACTCTTCCTCTCCACCCCTCCCCTGATTACAGGTAACTCTCCTTCTCTTGCCCCTCCCCTGATTATAGTTAACTCTCCCTCTCCAACTCCTCCCCTGATTACAGGAAGCTCTCATTCTCCAGCCCCTCCCCTGATTACATGCATCTCTCCCTCTCCAGCCTCTCCCCTGGTTACAGGTAACTCTCCCTCTCCAACTCCTCCCCTGAATCCAGGTAACTCTCCCTCTCCAACCCCTCCCCTGATTACAGGTAACTCTCCCTCTCCAGCCCTCCCCTCATTACAGGTAACTCTCCCGCTCCAGCCCCTCCCCTGATTAAAGTAACTCTCCCTGTCCAACTCCTCCCCTGAATCCAGGTAACTCTCCCTCTCCAACCCCTCCCCTGATTACAGGTAACTCTCCCTCTCCAGCCCTCCCCTCATTACAGGTATATCTCCCTCTCCAACCCCTCCCCTGATTAAAGGTAACTCTCCCTCTCCAGCCTCTCCCATGATTACAGGTAACTCTCCCTCTCCAACTCCTCCCCTGATTACAGGTAACTCTCCCCCTCCAACCCCTCCCCTGATTACAGGTAACTCTCCCTCTCCAACTCCTCCCCTGATTGCAGGTAACTCTCCCTCTCCAACTCCTCCCATGATTACTGTTAACTCTCCCTCTCCAGCCCCTCCCCTGATTACAGGTAAATCTCCCTCTCCAGCCCCTCCCCTGATTACAGGTAACTCTCCCTCTCCAGCCCCTCCCCTTATTACTGGTAACTCTCCCTCTCCAACTCCTGCTCTGATTACAGGTAACTCTCCATCTCCAACCCCTCCCCTGATTACAGGTAACTCTGCCTCTCTTGCCCCTCCCTGATTACAGTTAACTCTCCCTCTCCAACTCCTCCCTTGATTACAGTTAACTCTCCCTCTACAGCCCCTCCCCTGATTACAGGTATCTCTCCCACTCCAGCCCCTCCACTGATTACAGGTAACTTTCACTCTCCAACTCCTCCCCTGATTACAGGTAACTCTCCCTCTCCAACTCCTCCCCTGATTACAGGTAACTCTCCCTCTCCAACTCCTCCCCTGATTACAGGTAACTCTCCCTCTCCAGCCCCTCCCCTGATTACAGGTAACTCTCCCTCTCCAGCCCCTCCCCTGATTACATGTAACTCCCCCTCTCCAGCCCCTCCCCTGATTACAGGTAAACTTCCCCCTCCAACCCCTCCCCTGATTACAGGTAACACTCCCTCTCCAACTCCTCCCCTGATTACAGCTAACCTTCCCCCTCCAACCCCTCCCCTGGTAACAGATAACTCTCCCTCTCCAGCCGCTCCCCTGATTTTAGGTAACTCTCCCTCTCCAACTCCTCCCCTGATTACAGGTATCTCTCCCTCTCCAACCCCTCCCCTGAGTACTGGTAACTCTCCCTGTCCAGCCCCTCCCCTGATTACAGGTGCCTTTCCCTCTCCAACTCCTCCCCTGATTACAGCTAAGTCTCCCTCTCCAACTCCTCCACTGATTACAGGTAACTCTCCCTCTCTAACCCCTCCCCTGATTACAGGACCTCTCCCGCTCCAACTCCTCCCTTGATTACAGGTAACTCTCCCTCTCCAACTGCTCCCCAATTACATGTAACTCTCCTTCTCCTGCCCCTCACATGATTACAGGTAACTCTCCCTCTCCAGCCCCTCCCATGTTTACAGGTAACTCTCCCTCTCCAGCCCCTACCCTGATTACAGATAACTCTCCCTCTCCAGCCACGCCTCTGATTACAGATAACTCTCCCTCTCCAACTCCTCCCCTGATTACAGGTAACCCTCCCTCTCCAACTCCGCCCCCGATTACAGGTAACTCTCCCTCTCCAGTCCCTCCCCTGATTACAGTAACTCTCCCTCTCCAACCCCTCCCCTGATTTCAGTTAACTCTCCCTCTCCAAACCCTCCCCTGATTACAGGTAACTCTCCCTCTCCAACTCCTCCCCTGATTACAGGTAACTCTCCCTCTCCAGCCCCTCCCCTGATTACAGGTAACTCTCCCTCTCCAGCCCCTCCCCTGATTACAGGTAACTCTCCCTCTCCAGCCCCTCCCCTGATTACAGGTAACTCTCCCTCTCCAACTCCTCCACTGATTACAGGTAACTCTCCCTCTCTAACCCCTCCCCTGATTACAGGACCTCTCCCGCTCCAACTCCTCCCTTGATTACAGGTAACTCTCCCTCTCCAACTGCTCCCCAATTACATGTAACTCTCCTTCTCCTGCCCCTCACATGATTACAGGTAACTCTCCCTCTCCAGCCCCTCCCATGTTTACAGGTAACTCTCCCTCTCCAGCCCCTACCCTGATTACAGATAACTCTCCCTCTCCAGCCACGCCTCTGATTACAGATAACTCTCCCTCTCCAACTCCTCCCCTGATTACAGGTAACCCTCCCTCTCCAACTCCGCCCCCGATTACAGGTAACTCTCCCTCTCCAGTCCCTCCCCTGATTACAGTAACTCTCCCTCTCCAACCCCTCCCCTGATTTCAGTTAACTCTCCCTCTCCAAACCCTCCCCTGATTACAGGTAACTCTCCCTCTCCAACTCCTCCCCTGATTACAGGTAACTCTCCCTCTCCAGCCCCTCTCCTGATTACAGGTAACTCTCCCTCTCCAGCCCCTCCCCTGATTACAGGTAACTCTCCCTCTCCAGCCCCTCCCCTGATTACAGGTAACTCTCCCTCTCCAGCCCCTCCCCTGATTACAGTTAACTCTCCCTCTCCCGCCCCTCCCCTGATTACAGTAACTCTCCCTCTACAACCCCTCCCCTGATTACAGGTAACTCTCCCTCTCCAACTCCCCCCCTGATTACAGGTAACTCTCCCTCTCCAACCCCTCCACTGATTACAGGTAACCTTACCCCTCCAACCCCTCCCCTGTTTACAGGTAACCTTCCCCCTCCAACCCCTCCCCTGATTACAGTTAACTCTTCCTCTCCAGCCCCTCCCCTGATTACAGGTAACTCTCCCTCTCCAGCCCCTCCACTGATTACAGGTAATCTCCCTCTGCAACTCCTCCCCTGATTACAGGTAACTCTCCCTCTCCAACCCCTCCTCTGATTACAGTTAAATCTCCCTCTCCAGCCACTCCCCTGATTTTAGGTAACTCTCCCTCTCCAACTCCTCCCCTGATTACAGGTATCTCTCCCTCTCCAACCCCTCCCCTGAGTACTGGTAACTCTCCCTGTCCAGCCCCTCCCCTGATTACAGGTGTCTTTCCCTCTCCAACTCCTCCCCTGATTACAGCTAAGTCTCCCTCTCCAACTCCTCCACTGATTACAGGTAACTCTCGGTCTCCAACCCCTCCCCTGATTACAGGAAACTCTCCCTCTCCAACTCCTCCCTTGATTACAGGTAACTCTCCCTCTCCAACTCCTCCCCGATTACATTTAACTCTCCTTCTCCAGCCCCTCACATGATTACAGGTAACTCTCCCACTCCAGCCCCTCCCATGTTTACAGGTAACTCTCCCTCTCCAGCCCCTCCCCTGATTACAGATAACTCTCCCTCTCCAGCCACGCCTCTGATTACAGGTAACTCTCCCTCTCCAACTCCTCCCCTGATTACAGGTAACTCTCCCTCTCCAACTCCGCCCCCGATTACAGGTAACTCTCCCTCTCCAGTCCCTCCCCTGATTACAGTAACTCTCCCTCTCCAACCCCTCCCCTGATTTCAGTTAACTCTCCCCCTCCAAACCCTTCCCTGATTACAGGTAACTCTCCCTCTCCAACTCCTCCCCTGATTACAGGTAACTCTCCCTCTCCAGCCCCTCCCCTGATTACAGGTAACTCTGCCTCTCCAGCCCCTCCCCTGATTACAGGTAACTCTCCCTCTCCAGCCCCTCCCCTGATTACAGGCAACTCTCCCTCTCCAGCCCCTCCCCTGATTACAGTTAACTCTCCCTCTCCAGCCCCTCCCCTGATTACAGTAACTCTCCCTCTACAACCCCTCCCCTGATTACAGGTAACTCTCCCTCTCCAGCTCCCCCCCCTGATTACAGGTAACTCTCCCTCTCCAACCCCTCCACTGATTACAGGTAACCCTACCCCTCCAACCCCTCCCCTGTTTACAGGTAACCTTCCCCCTCCAACCCCTCCCCTGGTTACAGTTAACTCTCCCTCTCCAAACACTCCCCTGATTACAGGTAACTCTCCCTCTCCAACCCCTCCTCTGATTACAGGTAACTCTCCCTCTCCAGCCCCTCCCCTGATTTCAGGTAACTCTCCCTCTCCAACTCCTGCTCTGATTACAGGTAACTCTTCCTCTCCAACCCCTCCCCAGATTACAGGTAACTCTCCTTCTCTTGCCCCTCCCCTGATTACAGTTAACTCTCCCTCTCCAACTCCTCCCCTGATTACAGGTAGCTCTCCCACTCCAGCCCCTCCCCTGATTACAGGCAACTCTCCCTCTCCAGCCCCTCCCCTGGTTACAGGTAACTCTCCCTCTCCAACCACTCCCCTGATTACAGGTAACTCTCCCTCTCCAGCCCTCCCCTCATTACAGGTAACTCTCCCGCTCCAACCCCTCCCCTGATTAAAGTAACTCTCCCTGTCCAACTCCACCCCTGAATCCAGGTAACTCTCCCACTCCAACCCCTCCCCTGATTACAGGTATATCTCCCTCTCCAACCCCTCCCCTGATTAAAGGTAACGCTCCCTCTCCAGCCTCTCACATGATTACAGGTAACTCTCCCTCTCCAACTCCTCCCCTGATTACAGGTAACTCTCCCCCTCCAACCCCTCCCCTGATTACAGGAAACTCTCCCTCTCCAACTCCTCCCCTAATTGCAGGTAACTCTCCCTCTCCAACTCCTCTCATGATTACCGTTAACTCTCCCTCTCCAGCCCCTCCCCTGATTACAGGTAACTCTCCCTCTCCAGCCCCTCCCCTGATTACAGGTAACTCTCCCCCTCCAACCCCTCCCCTGATTACAGGTAACTCTCCCTCTCCAACTCCTCCCCTGATTGCAGGTAACTCTCCCTCTCCAACTCCTCCCATGATTACTGTTAACTCTCCCTCTCCAGCCCCTCCCCTGATTACAGGTAACTCTCCCTCTCTAGCCCCTCCCCTGATTACAGGTAACTCTCCCTCTCCAACTCCTCCCCTGATTACAGGTAACTCTCCCTCTCCAACTCCTCCCCTGATTGCAGGTAACTCTCTCTCTCCAACTCCTCCCATGATTACTGTTAACTCTCCCTCTCCAGCCCCTCCCCTGATTACAGGTAATTCTCCCTCTCCAACCCCTCCCCTGATTGCAGGTAACTCTCCCTCTCCAGCCCCTCCCCTGATTACAGGTAACTCTCCCTCTCCAGCCCCTCCCCTGATTACAGGTAACTCTCCCTCTCCAGCCCCACCCCTGATTACAGTTAACTCTCCCTCTCCAGCCCCTCCCCTGATTACAGTAACTCTCCCTCTACAACCCCTCATCTGATTACAGGTAACTCTCCCTCTCCAACTCCCCCCCTGATTACAGGTAACTCTCCCTCTCCAACCCCTCCACTGATTACAGGTAACCTTACCCCTCCAACCCCTCCCCTGTTTACAGGTAACCTTCCCCCTCCAACCCCTCCCCTGATTACAGTTAACTCTCCCTCTCCAGCCCCACCCCTGATTACAAGTAACTCTCCCTCTCCAGCCCCTCCCCTGATTACAGGTAACTCTCCCTCTGCAACTCCTCCCCTGATTACTGGTAACTCTCCCTCTCCAACCACTCCCCTGATTACAGGTAACTCTCCCTCTCCAACCCCTCCTCTGATTACAGGTAACTCTCCCTCTCCAGCCCCTCCCCTGATTACAGGTAACTCTCCCTCTCCAACTCCTGCTCTGATTACAGGTAACTCTTCCTCTCCACCCCTCCCCTGATTACAGGTAACTCTCCTTCTCTTGCCCCTCCCCTGATTACAGTTAACTCTCCCTCTCCAACTCCTCCCCTGATTACAGGTAGCTCTCATTCTCCAGCCCCTCCCCTGATTACATGCATCTCTCCCTCTCCAGCCTCTCCCCTGGTTACAGGTAACTCTCCCTCTCCAGCCTCTCCCCTGGTTACAGGTAACTCTCCCTCTCCAACTCCTCCCCTGAATCCAGGTAACTCTCCCTCTCCAACCCCTCCCCTGATTACAGGTAACTCTCCCTCTCCAGCCCTCCCCTCATTACAGGTAACTCTCCCGCTCCAGCCCCTCCCCTGATTAAAGTAACTCTCCCTGTCCAACTCCTCCCCTGAATCCAGGTAACTCTCCCTCTCCAACCCCTCCCCTGATTACAGGTAACTCTCCCTCTCCAGCCCTCCCCTCATTACAGGTATATCTCCCTCTCCAACCCCTCCCCTGATTAAAGGTAACTCTCCCTCTCCAGCCTCTCCCATGATTACAGGTAACTCTCCCTCTCCAACTCCTCCCCTGATTACAGGTAACTCTCCCCCTCCAACCCCTCCCCTGATTACAGGTAACTCTCCCTCTCCAACTCCTCCCCTGATTGCAGGTAACTCTCCCTCTCCAACTCCTCCCATGATTACTGTTAACTCTCCCTCTCCAGCCCCTCCCCTGATTACAGGTAAATCTCCCTCTCCAGCCCCTCCCCTGATTACAGGTAACTCTCCTGCTCCAGCCCCTCCCCTTATTACTGGTAACTCTCCCTCTCCAACTCCTGCTCTGATTACAGGTAACTCTCCATCTCCAACCCCTCCCCTGATTACAGGTAACTCTGCCTCTCTTGCCCCTCCCTGATTACAGTTAACTCTCCCTCTCCAACTCCTCCCTTGATTACAGTTAACTCTCCCTCTCCAGCCTCTCCCCTGATTACAGGTAACTCTCCCACTCCAGCCCCTCCACTGATTACAGGTAACTTTCACTCTCCAACTCCTCCCCTGATTACAGGTAACTCTCCCTCTCCAACTCCTCCCCTGATTACAGGTAACTCTCCCTCTCCAACTCCTCCCCTGATTACAGGTAACTCTCCCTCTCCAGCCCCTCCCCTGATTACAGGTAACTCTCCCTCTCCAGCCCCTCCCCTGATTGCAGGTAACTCTCCCTCTCCAGCCCCTCCCCTGATTACAGGTAAACTTCCCACTCCAACCCCTCCCCTGATTACAGGTAACACTCCCTCTCCAACTCCTCCCCTGATTACAGCTAACCTTCCCCCTCCAACCCCTCCTCTGTTAACAGATAACTCTCCCTCTCCAGCCCCTCCCCTGATTTTAGGTAACTCTCCCTCTCCAACTCCTCCCCTGATTACAGGTATCTCTCCCTCTCCAACCCCTCCCCTGAGTACTGGTAACTCTCCCTGTCCAGCCCCTCCCCTGATTACAGGTGTCTTTCCCTCTCCAACTCCTCCCCTGATTACAGCTAAGTCTCCCTCTCCAACTCCTCCACTGATTACAGGTAACTCTCCCTCTCCAACCCCTCCCCTGATTACAGGACCTCTCCCTCTCCAACTCCTCCCTTGATTACAGGTAACTCTCCCTCTCCAACTGCTCCCCGATTACATGTAACTCTCCTTCTCCAGCCCCTCACATGATTACAGGTAACTCTCCCTCTCCAGCCCCTCCCATGTTTACAGGTAACTCTGCCTCTACAGCCCCTCCCCTGATTACAGATAACTCTCCCTCTCCAGCCACGCCTCTGATTACAGATAACTCTCCCTCTCCAACTCCTCCCCTGATTACAGGTAACCCTCCCTCTCCAACTCCGCCCCCGATTACAGGTAACTCTCCCTCTCCAGTCCCTCCCCTGATTACAGTAACTCTCCCTCTCCAACCCCTCCCCTGATTTCAGTTAACTCTCCCTCTCCAAACCCTCCCCTGATTACAGGTAACTCTCCCTCTCCAACTCCTCCCCTGATTACAGGTAAGTCTCCCTCTCCAGCCCCTCCCCTGATTACAGGTAACTCTCCCTCTCCAGCCCCTCCCCTGATTACAGGTAACTCTCCCTCTCTAGCCCCTCCCCTGATTACAGGTAACTCTCCCTCTCCAACTCCTCCCCTGATTACAGGTAACTCTCCCTCTCCAACTCCTCCCCTGATTGCAGGTAACTCTCTCTCTCCAACTCCTCCCATGATTACTGTTAACTCTCCCTCTCCAGCCCCTCCCCTGATTACAGGTAACTCTCCCTCTCCAACCCCTCCCCTGATTAGAGGTAATTATCCCTCTCCAACCCCTCCCCTGATTACAGGTAACTCTCCCTCTCCAGCCCCTCCCCTGATTACAGGTAACTCTCCCTCTCCAGCCTCCCACTACTCCAAGTGTCGCCTAACCATTGATCTACACAAGTTTAACTCCTCTGCTTTTCAGTCCTTTTCCTATAGAATTTAGCTCCAGTTCTTTGTTAGTTTTTGCCTAATTAACTTGTGTCGCTCCATTTCAATGACTTGTGTATCTCTACCCCAGATCCAGCAAACGCAGTTCAGACATTTATTTACCATGAAGTGTCCTCCTTACCCTTCCTCCCAAAATGCAACATGTGGCTATATCTACATTGAGGATCACAATCTGATTGTACTGTCATCTTGCAGCAAAGGCTGGAGATACATGTCTCAGCTCCTGTACGGTCTGTGTGTGTGTCCCAGTGTCAGCTCCTGTACGGTCTGTGTGTGTGTCCCAGTGTCAGCTCCTGTACGGTCCATGTGTGTGTCTCAGTGTCAGCTCCTGTACGGTCCATGTGTGTGTCTCAGTGTCAGCTCCTGTACGGTCCATGTGTGTGTCTCAGTGTCAGCTCCTGTATGATCCGTGTGTGTGTCTCAGGATTACCTCCTGTACAGTCCGTGTGTGTGTGTCTCAGTGTCAGCTCCTGTATGATCCGTGTGTGTATCTGAGTGTCAGCTCCTGTATGGTCCATATATGTGTGTCTCAGTTTCAGCTCCTGTACGGTCCATGTCTGGCTCTCAGTGTCAGGTCCTGTACGGTCCATATGTGTGTGTCTCTGTGTCAGCTCCTGTAAAGTCCATGTGTGTGTGTCTCAGTGTCAGCTCCTGTATGGTCCGTCTTTGTGTCTCAATGTCAGCTCCTGTACGGTCCGTGTGTGTGTCTCAGTGTCAGCTCCTGTATGGTCCGTGTGTGTATCTGAGTGTCAGCTCCTGTATGGTCCATATATGTGTGTCTCAGTTTCAGCTCCTGTACGGTCCATGTCTGGCTCTCAGTGTCAGGTCCTGTATGGTCCATATGTGTGTGTCTCAGTGTCAGCTCCTGTACGGTCTGTGTGTGTGTGTCTCAGTGTCAGCTCCTGTACCATCCGTGTGTTTTTGTCTCAGTGTCAGCTCCTGTATGGTCCATATGTGTGTGTCTCAGTTCAGCTGCTGTACAGTCCCTGTGTGTGTGTCTCAGTGTGAGCTCCTGTACGGTCCATGAGTGTGTGTCTCAGTGTCAGCTCCTGTATGGTCCATGTGTGTGTGTCTCAGTGTCAGCTCCTGTACGGTCTGTGTGTGTGTCTCAGTGTCAGCTCCTGTCCGGTCCGTGTGTGTGTCTCATTGTCAGCTCCTGTACGGACCGTGTGTGTGTCTCAGTGTCAGCTCCTGTATGGTCTGTGAGTGTGTGTCTCAGTGTCAGCTCCTGTACGGTCCATGTGTGTGTGTCTCAGTGTCAGCTCCTGTACGGACCGTGTGTGTGTCTCAGTGTCAGCTCCTGTATGGTCTGTGTGTGTGTGTCTCAGTGTCAGCTCCTGTACGGTCCATGTGTGTGCGTCTCAGTGTCAGCTCCTGTCTGGTCCGTGTGTGTGTCTCATTGTCAGCTCCTGTACGGACCGTGTGTGTGTCTCAGTGTCAGCTCCTGTATGGTCTGTGTGTTTGTGTCTCAGTGTCAGCTCCTGTACAGTCCGTGTGTGTGTGTCTCAGTGTCAGCTCCTGTACCGTCCATGTGTGTGTGTCTGTGGCAGCTCCTGTACAGTCCATGTGTGTCTCAGTGTCAGGTTCTGGAAGGTCCGTGTGTGTGTCTCAGTGTCAGCTCCTGTACGGTCCGTGTGTGTGTGTCTCAGTGTCAGCTCCTGTACATTCCATGTGTGTGTGTCTCAGTGTCAGCTCCTGTACGGTCCGTCTGTGTGTCTCAATGTCAGGTCCTGTACAGTCCGTGTGTATCTCAGTGTCAGCTCCTGTACAGTCCTTGTGTGTGTGTGTGTCTCAGTGTCAGCTCCTGTACCGTCCGTGTGTGTGTGTCTCAGTGTCAGCTCCTGTACGGTCCGTGTGTGTGTGTCTCAGTGTCAGCTCCAGTACGGTTCATGTGTGTGTGTCTCAGTGTCAGCTCCTGTACGGTCCGTGTGTGTGTGTCTCAGTATCAGCTCCTGTACAGTCCGTGTATGTGTCTCAGGGTCAGCTCCTGCATGGTCCGTGTGTGTGTGTCTCAGTGTCAGTTCCTGTACAGTCCGTGTGTGTGTGTCTCAGTGTCAGCTCCTGTATGATCCGTGTGTGTTTCTCAGTGTCAGCTCCTGTACGGTCAGTGTGTGTGTCTCAGTGTCAGCTACTGTATGATCCGTGTGTGTGTCTCAGTGTCAGCTCCTGCATGGTCCATGTGTATCTCAGTGTGAGCTCATGTACAGTCCTTGTGTGTGTGTGTGTCTCAGTGTCAGCTCCTGTACCGTCCGTGTGTGTGTGTCTCAGTGTCAGCTCCTGTACGGTCCATGTGTGTGTCTCAGTGTCAGCTCCTGTATGGTCCGTATGTGTGTCTCAGTGTCAGCTCCTGTACGGTCCATGTGTGTGTCTCAGTATCAGATCCTTTACGGTAAGTGTGTGTGTGTCTCAGTGTCAGCACCTGTATGATCCTAGTGTGTGTCTCGGTGTCAGCTCCTGAACGGTCCATGTGTGTGTCTCAGTGTCAGCTCCTGTATGATCCGTGTGTGTGTCTCAGGGGCAGCTCCTGTATGATCCGTGTGTGTGTCTCAGGGTTAGCTCCTGTACAGTCCGTGTCTGTGTCTCAGTTTCAGCTCCTGTATGTTCCGTGTGTAAGTGACTCAGTGTCAGCTCTTGTACAGTCTGTGTGTGTGTCTCAGTGTCAGCTCCTGTACGGTCCGTGCGTTTGTGTCACAGTTTCAGCTCCTGTATGGTCCATGTGTGTGTGTCTCAGTGTCAGTTCCTGTACGGTCCGTGTGTGTGTGTCTCAGTGTCAGCTCCTGTACGGTCCGCCTGTGTGTCTCAATGTCAGGTCCTGTACAGTCCGTGTGTGTCTCAGTGTGAGCTCCTGTACAGTCCTTGTGTGTGTGTGTGTGTCTCAGTGTCAGCTCCTGTACCGTCCGTGTGTGTGTGTTGCAGTGTCAGCTCCTGTACGGTCCGTGTGTGTGTCTCTCAGTGTCAGCTCCAGTACGGTTCATGTGTGTGTGTCTCAGTGTCAGCTCCTGTACGGTCCGTGTGTGTGTGTCTCAGTATCAGCTCCTGTATGGTCCGTGTGTGTGTCTCAGGGGCAGCTCCTGTATGATCCGTGTGTGTTTCTCAGGGTCAGCTCCTGTACGGCCCGTGTGTGTCTCAGAATCAGCTCCTGTACGGTCCGTGTGTGTTTCTCAGTGTCAGCTCCTGTATGATCCGTGTGTGTGTCTCAGTTTCAGCTCCTGTATGATCCATGCGTGTGTCTCACTGTCAGCTCCTGTACCGTCTGTGTGTGTGTGTCTCAGTGTGAGCTCCTGTATGGTCCATATGTGTGTGTCTCAGGGTCAGCTCCTGTACGGTCCGTGTGTGTGTGTCTCAGTGTGAGCTCCTGTATGGTCCATATGTGTGTGTCTCAGGGTCAGCTCCTGTATGGTCCGTGTGTGTGTCTGAGTGTCAGCTCCTGTATGGTATGTGTGTGTGTGTCTCAGTGTCAGCTTCTGTATGGTCCATGTCTGGCTCTCAGTGTCAGGTCCTGTACGGTCCATATGTGTGTGTCTCAGTGTCAGCTGCTGTAAAGTCCGTGTGTGTGTGTCTCAGTGTAAGCCCCTGTACGGTCTATGTGTGTGTGTCTCAGTGTCAGCTCCTGTACGGTCCGTGTGTGTGTCTCACTGTCAGCTCCTGTATGATCTTTGTGTGTGTCTCAGTGTCAGCTCCTGTACAGTCCATGTGTGTGTGTCTCGGTGTCAGATCCTGTATGGTCCATATGTGTGTGTCTCAGTTCAGCTCCTGTATGATCCGTGTGTGTGTGTCTCAGTGTCAGCTCCTGTACCATCCGTGTGTGTGTGTCTCACTGTCAGCTCCTGTACGGTCCATGAGTGTGTGTCTCAGTGTCAGCTCCTGTATGGTCCATATGTGTGTGTCTCCGTTCAGCTCCTGTACGGTCTGTGTGTGTGTCTCAGTGTGAGCTCCTGTCCGGTCCGTGTGTGTGTCTCATTGTCAGCTCCTGTACGGACCGTGTGTGTGTCTCAGTGTCAGCTCCTGTATGGTCTGTGGGTGTGTGTCTCAGTGTCTGCTACTGTACAGTCCGTGTGTGTGTGTCTCAGTGTCAGCTCCTGTACCGTCCGTGTGTGTGTGTCTGTGGCAGCTCCTGTACAGTCCATGTGTGTCTCAGTGTCAGGTTCTGGAAGGTCCGTGTGTGTGTCTCAGTGTCAGCTCCTGTACGGTCCGTGTGTGTGTCTCAGGGTCAGCTCCTTTATGGTCCGTGTGTGTGTGTCTCAGTGTCAGCTCCTGTATGGTCCGTGTGTGTGTGTCTCAGTGTCAGCTCCTGTACGGTCCGTGTGTGTGTGTCTCAGTGTCAGCTCCTGCACGCTCCGTGAGTGTTTCTCAGTGTCAGCTCCTGTACAGTCAGTGTGTGTGTCTCAGTGTCAGCTGCTGTATGATCCCTGTGTGTGTCTCTGTGTCAGCTACTGTATGATCCGTGTGTGTGTCTCAGTGTCAGCTCCTGCATGGTCCGTGTGTATCTCAGTGTGAGCTCCTGTACAGTCCTTGTGTGTGTGTGTGTCTCAGTGTCAGCTCCTGTACCGTCCGTGTGTGTGTGTCTCAGTGTCAGCTCCTTTACCGTCTGTGTGTGTGTGTCTCAGTGTCAGCACCTGTGTGGTCCGTGTGTGTGTCTCAGTGTCAGCTCCTGTATGTTCCGTGTGTGTGTCTCAGTGTCAGCTCCTGTATGGTCCGTGTGTGTGTCTCAGTGTCAGCACCTGTATGATCCTAGTGTGTGTCTCAGTGTCAGCTCCTGAACGGTCCATGTGTGTGTCTCAGTGTCAGCTCCTGTATGATCCGTGTGTGTGTCTCAGGGGCAGCTCCTGTATGATCCGTGTGTGTGTCTCAGGGTTAGCTCCTGTACAGTCCGTGTGTCTGTGCCTCAGTGTCAGCTCCTGTATGTTCCGTGTGTTAGTGTCTCAGTGTCAGCTCCTGTGCAGTCTATGTGTGTGTCTCAGTGTCAGCTCCTGTACAGTCCGTGTGTTTGTGTCACAGTGTCAGCTCCTGTATGGTCCATGTGTGTGTGCCTCAATGTCAGCTCCTGTACGGTCCGTGTGTGTGTGTCTCAGTGTCAGCTCCTGTACGGTCCACCTGTGTGTCTCAATGTCAGGTCCTGTACAGTCCGTATGTGTCTCAGTGTGAGCTCCTGTACAGTCCTTGTGTGTGTGTGTGTCTCAGTGTCAGCTCCTGTACCGTCCGGGTGTGTGTCTCAGTGTCAGCTCCTGTACGGTCCGTGTGTGTGTGTCTCAGTGTCAGCTCCTGTACCGTCCGTGTGTGTGTCTCAGTGTCAGCTCCTGTACGGTCCGTGTGTGTGTGTCTCAGTATCAGCTCCTGTACGGTCCTTGTGTGTCTCTCAGGGTCAGCTCCTGTACGGCCCGTGTGTGTCTCAGTGTCAGCTCCTGTACAGTCTGTGTGTGTGTGTCTCAGTGTCAGCTCCTGTACAGTCCGTGTGTGTGTCTCAGTGTCAGCTCCTGTACAGTCCGTGTGTGTGGCTCAGTGTCAGCTCCTGAACTGTCCGTGTGTGTGTCTCAGTGTCAGCTCCTGTATGATCCGTGTGTGTGTCTCAGCTTTAGCTCCTGTACGGTCCGTGTGTGTGTCTCTGTGTCAGCTACTTTATGATCCGTGTGTGTGTCTCAGTGTCAGCTCCTGTACGGTCCGTGTGTGTGTTTCTCAGTGTCAGCTCCAGTACGGTTCATGTGTGTGTCTCTGTGTCAGCTACTTTATGATCCGTGTGTGTGTCTCAGTGTCAGCTCCTGCATGGTCCGTGTGTATCTCAGTGTGAGCTCCTGTACAGTCCTTGTGTGTGTGTGTGTCTCAGTGTCAGCTCCTGTACCGTCCGTGTGTGTGTGTCTCAGTGTCAGCTCCTTTACCGTCTGTGTGTGTGTGTCTCAGTGTCAGCACCTGTGTGGTCCGTGTGTGTGTCTCAGTGTCAGCTCCTGTATGGTCCGTGTGTGTGTCTCAGTGTCAGCTCCTGTATGTTCCGTGTGTGTGTCTCAGTGTCAGCTCCTGTATGGTCCGTGTGTGTGTCTCAGTGTCAGCTCCTGTATGATCCTAGTGTGTGTCTCAGTGTCAGCTCCTGAACGGTCCATGTGTGTGTCTCAGTGTCAGCTCCTGTATGATCCGTGTGTGTGTCTCAGGGGCAGCTCCTGTATGATCCGTGTGTGTGTCTCAGGGTTAGCTCCTGTACAGTCCGTATGTCTGTGTCTCAGTGTCAGCTCCTGTATGTTCCGTGTGTTAGTGTCTCAGTGTCAGCTCCTGTGCAGTCTATGTGTGCGTCTCAGTGTCAGCTCCTGTACAGTCCGTGTGTTTGTGTCACAGTGTCAGCTCCTGTATGGTCCATGTGTGTGTGTCTCAATGTCAGCTCCTGTACGGTCCGTGTGTGTGTGTCTCAGTGTCAGCTCCTGTACAGTCCATGTGTGTGTCTCAGTATCAGCTCCTGTACGGTCCACCTGTGTGTCTCAATGTCAGGTCCTGTACAGTCCGTGTGTATCTCAGTGTCAGCTCCTGTACAGTCCTTGTGTGTGTGTGTGTCTCAGTGTCAGCTCCTGTACCGTCCGTGTGTGTGTGTCTCAGTGTCAGCTCCTGTACGGTCCGTGTGTGTGTGTCTCAGTGTCAGCTCCAGTACGGTTCATGTGTGTGTGTCTCAGTGTCAGCTCCTGTACGGTCCGTGTGTGTGTGTCTCAGTATCAGCTCCTGTACGGTCCGTGTATGTGTCTCAGGGTCAGCTCCTGCATGGTCCGTGTGTGTGTGTCTCAGTGTCAGCTCCTGTATGATCCGTGTGTGTTTCTCAGTGTCAGCTCCTGTACGGTCAGTGTGTGTGTCTCAGTGTCAGCTACTGTATGATCTGTGTGTGTGTCTCAGTGTCAGCTCCTGCATGGTCCATGTGTATCTCAGTGTGAGCTCATGTACAGTCCTTGTGTGTGTGTGTGTCTCAGTGTCAGCTCCTGTACCGTCCGTGTGTGTGTGTCTCAGTGTCAGCTCCTGTACGGTCCATGTGTGTGTCTCAGTGTCAGCTCCTGTATGGTCCGTATGTGTGTCTCAGTGTCAGCTCCTGTACGGTCCATGTGTGTGTCTCAGTATCAGATCCTTTACGGTAAGTGTGTGTGTGTCTCAGTGTCAGCACCTGTATGATCCTAGTGTGTGTCTCGGTGTCAGCTCCTGAACGGTCCATGTGTGTGTCTCAGTGTCAGCTCCTGTATGATCCGTGTGTGTGTCTCAGGGGCAGCTCCTGTATGATCCGTGTGTGTGTCTCAGGGTTAGCTCCTGTACAGTCCGTGTCTGTGTCTCAGTTTCAGCTCCTGTATGTTCCGTGTGTAAGTGACTCAGTGTCAGCTCTTGTACAGTCTGTGTGTGTGTCTCAGTGTCAGCTCCTGTACGGTCCGTGCGTTTGTGTCACAGTGTCAGCTCCTGTATGGTCCATGTGTGTGTGTCTCAGTGTCAGTTCCTGTACGGTCCGTGTGTGTGTGTCTCAGTGTCAGCTCCTGTACGGTCCGCCTGTGTGTCTCAATGTCAGGTCCTGTACAGTCCGTGTGTGTCTCAGTGTGAGCTCCTGTACAGTCCTTGTGTGTGTGTGTGTGTCTCAGTGTCAGCTCCTGTACCGTCCGTGTGTGTGTGTTGCAGTGTCAGCTCCTGTACGGTCCGTGTGTGTGTCTCTCAGTGTCAGCTCCAGTATGGTTCATGTGTGTGTGTCTCAGTGTCAGCTCCTGTACGGTCCGTGTGTGTGTGTCTCAGTATCAGCTCCTGTACGGTCCGTGTGTGTGTCTCAGGGGCAGCTACTGTATGATCCGTGTGTGTCTCTCAGGGTCAGCTCCTGTACGGCCCGTGTGTGTCTCAGAATCAGCTCCTGTACAGTCTGTGTGTGTTTCTCAGTGTCAGCTCCTGTATGATCCGTGTGTGTTTCTCAGTGTCAGCTCCTGTATGATCCATGCGTGTGTCTCACTGTCAGCTCCTGTACCGTCTGTGTGTGTGTGTCTCAGTGTGAGCTCCTGTATGGTCCATATGTGTGTGTCTCAGGGTCAGCTCCTGTACGGTCCGTGTGTGTGTGTCTCAGTGTGAGCTCCTGTACGGTCTATGTGTGTGTGTCTCAGTGTGAGCTCCTGTATGGTCCATATGTGTGTGTCTCAGTGTCAGCTCCTGTACAGTCCGTGTGTGTGTGTCTCAGTGTCAGATCCTGTATGATCCGTGTGTGTGTCTCAGTTTCAGCTCCTGTACCATCCGTGTGTGTGTGTCTCACTGTCAGCTCCTGTACGGTCCATGAGTGTGTGTCTCAGTGTCAGCTCCTGTATGGTCCATATGTGTGTGTCTCAGTTCAGCTCCTGTACGGTCCCTGTGTGTGTGTCTCAGTGTGAGCTCCTGTCCGGTCCGTGTGTGTGTCTCATTGTCAGCTCCTGTACGGACCGTGTGTGTGTCTCAGTGTCAGCTCCTGTATGGTCTGTGGGTGTGTGTCTCAGTGTCTGCTCCTGTACAGTCCGTGTGTGTGTGTCTCAGTGTCAGCTCCTGTACCGTCCGTGTGTGTGTGTCTGTGGCAGCTCCTGTAGAGTCCATGTGTGTCTCAGTGTCAGGTTCTGGAAGGTCCGTGTGTGTGTCTCAGTGTCAGCTCCTGTACGGTCCGTGTGTGTGTCTCAGGGTCAGCTCCTTTATGGTCCGTGTGTGTGTGTCTCAGTGTCAGCTCCTGTATGGTCCGTGTGTGTGTGTCTCAGTGTCAGCTCCTGTACGGTCCGTGTGTGTGTGTCTCAGTGTCAGCTCCTGCACGCTCCGTGAGTGTTTCTCAGTGTCAGCTCCTGTACGGTCAGTGTGTGTGTCTCAGTGTCAGCTCCTGTATGATCCCTGTGTGTGTCTCTGTGTCAGCTACTGTATGATCCGTGTGTGTGTCTCAGTGTCAGCTCCTGCATGGTCCGTGTGTATCTCAGTGTGAGCTCCTGTACAGTCCTTGTGTATGTGTGTGTCTCAGTGTCAGCTCCTGTACCGTCCGTGTGTGTGTGTCTCAGTGTCAGCTCCTTTACCGTCTGTGTGTGTGTGTCTCAGTGTCAGCACCTGTGTGGTCCGTGTGTGTGTCTCAGTGTCAGCTCCTGTATGGTCCGTGTGTGTGTCTCAGTGTCAGCTCCTGTATGGTCCGTGTGTGTGTCTCAGTGTCAGCACCTGTATGATCCTAGTGTGTGTCTCAGTGTCAGCTCCTGAACGGTCCATGTGTGTGTCTCAGTGTCAGCTCCTGTACCGTCCGTGTGTGTGTCTCAGTGTCAGCTCCTGTACGGTCCGTGTGTGTGTTTCTCAGTGTCAGCTCCAGTACGGTTCATGTGTGTGTGTCTCAGTGTCAGCTCCTGTACGGTCCGTGTGTGTCTCAGTGTCAGCTCCTGTACGGCCCGTGTGTGTCTCAGTGTCAGCTCCTGTACAGTCCGTGTGTGTGGCTCAGTGTCAGCTCCTGAACTGTCCGTGTGTGTGTGTCTCAGTGTCAGCTCCTGTATGTTCCGTGTGTGTGTCTCAGCTTTAGCTCCTGTACGGTCCGTGTGTGTGTCTCAGTGTCAGCTCCTTTACCGTCTGTGTGTGTGTGTCTCAGTGTCAGCTCCTGTACGGTCTGTGTGTGTGTCTCAGTGTCAGCTCCTTTACCGTCTGTGTGTGTGTGTCTCAGTGTCAGCACCTTTGTGGTCCGTGTGTGTGTCTCAGTGTCAGCACCTTTGTGGTCCGTGTGTGTGTCTCAGTGTCAGCTCCTGTATGGTCCGTGTGTGTGTCTCAGTGTCAGCTCCTGTATGTTCCGTGTGTGTGTCTCAGTGTCAGCTCCTGTATGGTCCGTGTGTGTGTCTCAGTGTCAGCACCTGTATGATCCTAGTGTGTGTCTCAGTGTCAGCTCCTGAACGGTCCATGTGTGTGTCTCAGTGTCAGCTCCTGTATGATCCGTGTGTGTGTCTCAGGGGCAGCTCCTGTATGATCCGTGTGTGTGTCTCAGTGTTAGCTCCTGTACAGTCCGTATGTCTGTGTCTCAGTGTCAGCTCCTGTATGTTCCGTGTGTTAGTGTCTCAGTGTCAGCTCCTGTGCAGTCTATGTGTGTGTCTCAGTGTCAGCTCCTGTACAGTCCGTGTGTTTGTGTCACAGTGTCAGCTCCTGTATGGTCCATGTGTGTGTGTCTCAATGTCAGCTCCTGTACGGTCCGTGTGTGTGTGTCTCAGTGTCAGCTCCTGTACAGTCCATGTGTGTGTCTCAGTGTCAGCTCCTGTACGGTCCACATGTGTCTCAATGTCAGGTCCTGTACAGTCCGTATGTGTCTCAGTGTGAGCTCCTGTACAGTCCTTGTGTGTGTGTGTGTCTCAGTGTCAGCTCCTGTACGGTCCGTGTGTGTGTTTCTCAGTGTCAGCTCCAGTACGGTTCATGTGTGTGTGTCTCAGTCTCAGCTCCTGTACGGTCCGTGTGTGTGTGTCTCAGTATCAGCTCCTGTACGGTCCGTGTGTGTGTCTCAGGGGCAGCTCCTGTACGGCCCGTGTGTGTCTCAGTGTCAGCTCCTGTACGGCCCGTGTGTGTCTCAGTGTCAGCTCCTGTACAGTCAGTGTGTGTGTCTCAGTGTCAGCTCCTGTATGGTCCGTGTGTGTGTCTCAGTGTCAGCACCTGTATGATCCTAGTGTGTGTTTCCGTGTCAGCTCCTGAACGGTCCATATGTGTGTGTCTCAGTGTCAGCTCCTGTATGATCCGTGTGTGTGTCTCAGTGTCAGCTCCTGTACGGCCCGTGTGTGTGTGTCTCAGTATCAGCTACTGTACGGTCCGTGTGTGTGTCTCAGGGGCAGCTCCTGTATGATCCGTGTGTGTCTCTCAGGGTCAGCTCCTGTACGGCCCGTGTGTGTCTCAGTGTCAGCTCCTGTATGTTCCGTGTGTAAGTGTCTCAGTGTCAGCTCCTGTACAGTCTATATGTGTGTCTCAGTGTCAGCTCCTGTATGGTCCGTGTGTTTGTGTCACAGTGTCAGCTCCTGTATGGTCCATGTGTGTGTGTCTCAATGTCAGCTCCTGTACGGTCCGTGTGTGTGTGTCTCACTGTCAGCTCCTGTACAGTCCATGTGTGTCTCTCAGTGTCAGCTCCTGTACGGTCTGCCTGTGTGTCTCAATGTCAGGTCCTGTACACTCCGTATGTGTCTCAGTGTGAGCTCCTGTACATTCCTTGTGTGTGTGTGTGTCTCAGTGTCAGCTCCTGTACCGTCCGTGTGTGTGTCTCAGTGTCAGCTCCTGTACGGTCCGTGTGTGTGTGTCTCAGTCTCAGCTCCTGTACGGTCCGTGTGTGTGTGTCTCAGTATCAGCTCCTGTACAGTCCGTGTGTGTGTCTCAGGGGCAGCTCCTGTATGATCCGTGTGTGTCTCTCAGGGTCAGCTCCTGTACGGCCCGTGTGTGTCTCAGTGTCAGCTCCTGTACGGTCCGTGTGTGTGTCTCAGTGTCAGCTCCTGTACGATCTGTGTGTGTGTCTCAGTGTCAGCTCCTGTACGGTCCATGAGTGTGTGTCTCAGTGTCAGCTCCTGTACGGTCCGTGTGTGTGTCTCAGGGGCAGCTCCTGTATGATCCGTGTGTGTCTCTCAGGGTCAGCTCCTGTACGGCCCGTGTGTGTCTCAGTGTCAGCTCCTGTACGGTCCGTGTGTGTGTCTCAGTGTCAGCTCCTGTATGATCCGTGTGTGTGTCTCAGTTTCAGCTCCTGTATGATCCATGCGTGTGTCTCACTGTCAGCTCCTGTACCGTCCGTGTGTGTGTGTCTCAGTGTCAGGTCCTGTACGGTCCGTATGTGTGTGTCTCAGTGTCAGCTCCTGTAAAGTCCATGTGTGTGTGTCTCAGTGTCAGCTCCTGTACGTTCCATGTGTGTGTGTCTCAGTGTCAGCCCCTGTACGGTCCATGTGTGTGTGTCTCAGTGTCAGCTCCTTTACGGTCCGTGTGTGTGTCTCAGTGTCAGCTCCTGTCCCGTCCGTGTGTGTGTGTGTCTCAGTGTCAGCTCCTGTAAGGTCCGTGTGCGTGTGTCTCAGTGTCAGCTCCTGTACGGTCCATGAGTGTGTGTCTCAGTGTCAGCTCCTGTACGGTCCGTGTGTGTGTCTCAGGGGCAGCTCCTGTATGATCCGTGTGTGTCTCTCAGGGTCAGCTCCTGTACGGTCCGTGTGTGTGTCTCAGTGTCAGCTCCTGTATGATCTTTGTGTGTGTCTCAGTGTCAGCTCCTGTACAGTCCGTGTGTGTGTGTCTCAGTGTCAGCTCCTGTATGGTCCATATGTGTGTGTCTCAGTTCAGCTCCTGTATGATCCGTGTGTGTGTCTCTGTTTCAGCTCCTGTACCATCCGTGTGTGTGTGTCTCAGTGTCAGCTCCTGTACGGTCCATGAGTGTGTGTCTCAGTGTCAGCTCCTGTATGGTCCATATGTGTGTGTCTCAGTTCAGCTCCTGTACGGTCCCTGTGTGTGTGTCTCAGTGTGAGATCCTGTACGTTCCATGAGTGTGTGTCTCAGGGTCAGCTCCTGTCCGGTCCGTGTGTGTGTCTCATTGTCAGCTCCTGTACGGACCGTGTGTGTGTCTCAGTGTCAGCTCCCGTATGGTCTGTGTGTGTGTGTCTCAGTGTCAGCTCCTGTACAGTCCGTATGTGTGTGTCTCAGTGTCAGCTCCTGTACCGTCCGTGTGTGTGTGTCTGTGGCAGCTCCTGTACATCCATGTGTGTCTCAGTGTCAGGTTCTGGAAGGTCCGTGTGTGTGTCTCAGTGTCAGCTCCTGTACGGTCCGTGTGTGTGTCTCAGGGTCAGCTCCTGTATGGTCCGTGTGTGTGTGTCTCAGTGTCAGCTCCTGTACGGTCCGTGTGTGTGTCTCAGGGTCAGCTCCTGTATGGTCCATGTGTGGGTGTCTCAGTGTCAGCTCCTGTATGGTCTGTGTGTGTGTGTCTCAGTGTCAGCTCCTGTACGGTCTGTTTGTGTGTGTCTCAGTGTCAGCTCCTGCATGCTCCGTGTGTGTTTCTCAGTGTCAGCTCCTGTATGATCCCTGTGTTTGTCTCTGTGTCAGCTACTGTATGATCCGTGTGTGTGTCTCAGTGTCAGCTCATGCATGGTCCGTGTGTATCTCAGTGTGAGCTCCTGTACAGTCCTTGTGTGTGTGTGTGTCTTAGTGTCAGCTCCTTTACGGTCCGTGTGTGTGTCTCAGTGTCAGCTCCTGTATGGTCTGTGTGTGTGTCTCAGTGTCAGCTCCTGTATGATCCGTATGTGTGTGTCTCAGTGTCAGCTCCTGTACGGTCTGTGTGTGTGTCTCAGTGTCAGCTCCTGTACAGTCCGTGTGTGTGTCTCAGTGTCAGCTCATGCATGGTCCGTGTGTATCTCAGTGTGAGCTCCTGTACAGTCCTTGTGTGTGTGTGTGTCTTAGTGTCAGCTCCTTTACGGTCCATGTGTGTGTCTCAGTGTCAGCTCCTGTATGGTCTGTGTGTGTGTCTCAGTGTCAGCTCCTGTATGATCCGTATGTGTGTGTCTCAGTGTCAGCTCCTGTACGGTCTGTGTGTGTGTCTCAGTGTCAGCTCCTGTACGGTCCATGTGTGTGTCTCAGCGTCAGCTCCTTTACGGTAAGTGTGTGTGTGTCTCAGTGTCGGCTCCTGTATGATCCGTGTGTGTGTCTCAGTGTCAGCTCCTGTATGGTCTGTGTGTGTGTCTCAGTGTCAGCTCCTGTACGGTCTGTTTGTGTGTGTCTCAGTGTCAGCTCCTGTACTGTCCATGTGTGTGTCTCAGTGTCAGCTCCTGTATGGTCTGTGTGTGTGTGTCTCAGTGTCAGCTCCTGTACGGTCTGTTTGTGTGTTTCTCAGTGTCAGCTCCTGTATGATCCCTGTGTGTGTCTCTGTGTCAGCTACTGTATGATCCGTGTGTGTGTCTCAGTGTCAGCTCATGCATGGTCCGTGTGTATCTCAGTGTGAGCTCCTGTACAGTCCTTGTGTGTGTGTGTGTCTTAGTGTCAGCTCCTTTACGGTCCGTGTGTGTGTCTCAGTGTCAGCTCCTGTATGGTCTGTGTGTGTGTCTCAGTGTCAGCTCCTGTACGGTCTGTATGTGTGTCTCAGTGTAAGCTCCTGTACGGTCCATGTGTGTGTCTCAGTGTCAGCTCCTGTACAGTCCCTGAGTGTGTCTCACTGTCAGCTCCTGTACGGTCCGTGTGTGTGTCTCAGTGTCAGCTCCTGTAAAGTCCATTTGTGTGTGTCTCAGTGTCAGCCCCTGTACGGTCCGTGTGTGTGTCTCAGTGTCAGCCCCTGTACGGTCCGTGTGTGTGTCTCAGTGTCAGCCCCTGTACGGTCCATGTGTGTGTGTCTCAGTGTCAGCTCCTGTAAAGTCCATGTGTGTGTCTCAGTGTCAGCCCCTGTACGGTCCATGTGTGTGTGTCTCAGTGTCAGCCCCTGTACGGTCCATGTGTGTGTGTCTCAGTGTCAGCTCCTGTAAAGTCCATGTGTGTGTGTCTCAGTGTCAGCTCCTTTACGGTCCGTGTGTGTGTCTCAGTGTCAGCTCCTTTACGGTCCGTGTGTGTGTCTCAGTGTCAGCTCCTGTCCCGTCCGTGTGTGTGTGTGTCTCAGTGTCAGCTCCTGTAAGGTCCGTGTGTGTGTGTCTCAGTGTCAGCTCCTGTATGGTCCGTGTGTGTGTGTCTCAGTTTCAGCTCCCTTACGGTTCATGTGTGTGTGTCTCAGTGTCAGCTCCTGTAAGGTCCGTGTGTGTGTGTCTCAGTGTCAGCTCCTGTACGGTCCATGAGTGTGTGTCTCAGTGTCAGCTCCTGTACGGTCCGTGTGTGTGTCTCAGTGTCAGCTCCTGTATGATCTTTGTGTGTGTCTCAGTGTCAGCTCCTGTACAGTCCGTGTGTGTGTGTCTCAGTGTCAGCTCCTGTACGGTCCATGAGTGTGTGTCTCAGTGTCAGCTCCTGTATGGTCCATATGTGTGTGTCTCAGTTCAGCTCCTGTACGGTCCCTGTGTGTGTGTCTCAGTGTGAGATCCTGTACGTTCCATGAGTGTGTGTCTCAGGGTCAGCTCCTGTCCGGTCCGTGTGTGTGTCTCATTGTCAGCTCCTGTACGGACCGTGTGTGTGTCTCAGTGTCAGCTCCCGTATGGTCTGTGTGTGTGTGTCTCAGTGTCAGCTCCTGTACAGTCCGTATGTGTGTGTCTCAGTGTCAGCTCCTGTACCGTCCGTGTGTGTGTGTCTGTGGCAGCTCCTGTACATCCATGTGTGTCTCAGTGTCAGGTTCTGGAAGGTCCATGTGTGTGTCTCAGTGTCAGCCCCTGTACGGTCCATGTGTGTGTGTCTCAGTGTCAGCTCCTTTACGGTCCGTGTGTGTGTCTCAGTGTCAGCTCCTGTCCCGTCCGTGTGTGTGTGTGTCTCAGTGTCAGCTCCTGTATGGTCCGTGTGTGTGTGTCTCAGTTTCAGCTCCCTTACGGTTCATGTGTGTGTGTCTCAGTGTCAGCTCCTGTAAGGTCCGTGTGTGTGTGTCTCAGTGTCAGCTCCTGTACGGTCCATGAGTGTGTGTCTCAGTGTCAGCTCCTGTACGGTCCGTGTGTGTGTCTCAGGGGCAGCTCCTGTATGATCCGTGTGTGTCTCTCAGGGTCAGCTCCTGTACGGTCCGTGTGTGTGTCTCAGTGTCAGCTCCTGTATGATCTTTGTGTGTGTCTCAGTGTCAGCTCCTGTACAGTCCGTGTGTGTGTGTCTCAGTGTCAGCTCCTGTATGGTCCATATGTGTGTGTCTCAGTTCAGCTCCTGTATGATCCGTGTGTGTGTCTCTGTTTCAGCTCCTGTACCATCCGTGTGTGTGTGTCTCAGTGTCAGCTCCTGTACGGTCCATGAGTGTGTGTCTCAGTGTCAGCTCCTGTATGGTCCATATGTGTGTGTCTCAGTTCAGCTCCTGTACGGTCCCTGTGTGTGTGTCTCAGTGTGAGATCCTGTACGTTCCATGAGTGTGTGTCTCAGGGTCAGCTCCTGTCCGGTCCATGTGTCTGTCTCATTGTCAGTTCCTGTACGGACCGTGTGTGTGTCTCAGTGTCAGCTCCCGTATGGTCTGTGTGTGTGTGTCTCAGTGTCAGCTCCTGTACAGTCCGTATGTGTGTGTCTCAGTGTCAGCTCCTGTACCGTCCGTGTGTGTGTGTCTGTGGCAGCTCCTGTACATCCATGTGTGTCTCAGTGTCAGGTTCTGGAAGGTCCGTGTGTGTGTCTCAGTGTCAGCTCCTGTACGGTCCGTGTGTGTGTCTCAGGGTCAGCTCCTGTATGGTCCGTGTGTGTGTGTCTCAGTGTCAGCTCCTGTGCGGTCCATGTGTGTGTGTCTCAGTGTCAGCTCCTGCACGCTCCGTGTGTGTTTCTCAGTGTCAGCTCCTGTACGGTCAGTGTGTGTGTCTCAGTGTCAGCTCCTGTATGATCCCTGTGTGTGTCTCTGTGTCAGCTACTGTATGATCCGTGTGTGTGTCTCAGTGTCAGCTCATGCATGGTCCGTGTGTATCTCAGTGTGAGCTCCTGTACAGTCCTTGTGTGTGTGTGTGTCTTAGTGTCAGCTCCTTTACGGTCCGTGTGTGTGTCTCAGTGTCAGCTCCTGTATGGTCTGTGTGTGTGTCTCAGTGTCAGCTCCTGTATGATCCGTATGTGTGTCTCAGTGTCAGCTCCTGTACGGTCCATGTGTGTGTCTCAGCGTCAGCTCCTTTACGGTAAGTGTGTGTGTGTGTCTCAGTGTCAGCACCTGTATGATCCGTGTGTGTGTCTCAGTGTCAGCTCCTGTATGGTCTGTGTGTGTGTCTCAGTGTCAGCTCCTGTACGGTAAGTGTGTGTGTGTCTCAGTGTCAGCACCTGTATGATCCTAGTGTGTGTCTCAGTGTCAGCTCCTGTACAGTCTGTGTGTGTGTCTCAGTGTCAGCTCCTGTATGATCCGTGCGTGTGTCTCAGTGTCAGCTCCTGTACGGTCCATGTGTGTGTCTCAGTGTCAGCTCCTGTATGATCCGTGTGTGTGTCTCAGGTTTAGCTCCTGTACAGTCCATGTGTGTGTGTCTCAGTGTCAGCTCCTGTATGATCCGTGTGTTTGTGTCACAGTTTCAGCTCCTGTACAGTCCATGTGTGTGTGTCTCAGTGTCAGCTTCTGTACAGTCCATGTGTGTGTGTTTCAGTGTCAGCTCCTGTCTGGTCCGTGTGTGTGTGTCTCAGTTTCAGCTCCAGTACGGTTCATGTGTGTGTGTCTCAGTGTCAGCTCCTGTACGGTCCGTGTGTGTGTCTCAGTGTCAGCTCCTGTATGATCTTTGTGTGTGTCTCAGTGTCAGCTCCTGTACAGTCCGTGTGTGTGTGTCTCAGTGTCAGCTCCCGTACGGTCCGTGTGTGTGTCTCAGTGTCAGCTCCTGTATGATCTTTGTGTGTGTCTCAGTGTCAGCTCCTGTACGGTGCGTGTGTGTGTGTCTCAGTGTCAGCTCCTGTATGGTCCATATGTCTGTGTCTCAGTTCAGCTCCTGTATGATCCATGTGTGTGTCTCTGTTTCAGCTCCTGTACCATCCGTGTGTGTGTGTCTCAGTGTCAGCTCCTGTATGATCTTTGTGTGTGTCTCAGTGTCAGCTCCTGTACGGTCCATGAGTGTGTGTCTCAGTGTCAGCTCCTGTATGGTCCATATGTGTGTGTCTCAGTTCAGCTCCTGTACGGTCCCTGTGTGTGTGTCTCAGTGTGAGATCCTGTACGTTCCATGAGTGTGTGTCTCAGGGTCAGCTCCTGTCCGGTCCGTGTGTGTGTCTCATTGTCAGCTCCTGTACGGACCGTGTGTGTGTCTCAGTGTCAGCTCCCGTATGGTCTGTGTGTGTGTGTCTCAGTGTCAGCTCCTGTACAGTCCGTATGTGTGTTTCTCAGTGTCAGCTTCTGTACCGTCCGTGTGTGTGTGTCTGTGGCAGCTCCTGTACAGTCCATGTGTGTCTCAGTGTCAAGTTCTGGAAGGTCCGTGTGTGTGTCTCAGTGTCAGCTCCAGTACGGTCCGTGTGTGTGTCTCAGTGTCAGCTCCTGTATGGTCTGTGTGTGTGTCTCAGTGTCAGCTCCTGTACGGTCCATGTGTGTGTCTCAGTGTCAGCTCCTGTATGATCCGTGCGTGTGTCTCAGTGTCAGCTCCTGTATGATCCGTGTGTGTGTCTCAGGTTTAGCTCCTGTACAGTCCGTATGTCTGTTTCTCAGTGTCAGCTCCTGTACGGTCCGTGTGTGTGTGTCTCAGTGTCAGCTTCTGTACAGTCCATGTGTGTGTGTCTCAGTGTCAGCTCCTGTACGGTCCGCCTGTGTGTCTCAATGTCAGGTCCTGTTCAGTCCGTGTGTGTCTCAGTGTCAGCTCCGGTACAGTCATTGTGTGTGTGTGTGTGTGTCTCAATTTCAGCTCCTGTACAGTCCATGTGTGTGTGTCTCAGTGTCAGCTCCTGTACGGTCCGCCTGTGTGTCTCAATGTCAGGTCCTCTACAGTCCGTGTGTGTCTCAGTGTCAGCTCCTGTACAGTCCTTGTTTGTGTTTGTGTCGCAGTGTCAGCTCCTGTACCGTCCGTGTGTGTGTGTCTCAGTGTCAGCTCCTGTACTGTTCGTGTGTGTGTGTCACAGTATCAGCTCCTGTACGGTCCGTGTGTGTGTCTCAGTGTCAGCTCCTGTATGATCCGTGTGTGTCTCTCAGTGTCAGCTCCTGTACGGTCCATGTGTCTGTCTCAGTGTCAGCTCCTGTACGGTCCATGAGTGTGTGTCTCAGTGTCAGCTCCTGTACTGTCCGTGTGTGTGTGTCTCAGTGTCAGCTCCTGTACGGTCCGTGTGTGTGTCTCAGTGTCAGCTCCTGCACGCTCCGTGAGTGTTTCTCAGTGTCAGCTCCTGTACGGTCCAAGTGTGTGTCTCAGTTTCAGCTCCTGTACAGTCCGTGTGTGTGTGTCTCAGTGTCAGCTCCTGTATGATCCGTGTGTGTGTCTCAGTTTCAGCTCCTGTACCATCCGTGTGTGTGTGTCTCACTGTCAGCTCCTGTACGGTCCATGAGTGTGTGTCTCAGTGTCAGCTCCTGTACTGTCCGTGTGTGTGTGTCTCAGTGTCAGCTCCTGTACGGTCCGTGTGTCTGTCTCAGTGTCAGCTCCTGTACGGTCCAAGTGTGTGTCTCAGTTTCAGCTCCTGTACAGTCCGTGTGTGTGTGTCTCAGTGTCAGCTCCTGTATGATCCGTGTGTGTGTCTCAGTTTCAGCTCCTGTACCATCCGTGTGTGTGTGTCTCACTGTCAGCTCCTGTACGGTCCGTGTGTGTGTGTCTCAGTGTCAGCTCCTGTACGGTCCGTGTGTGTGTGTCTCAGTGTCAGCTCCTGTACGGTCCGTGTGTGTGTCTCAGTGTCAGCTCCTGAACGGTCCATGTGTGTGTGTCTCAGTGTCAACTCCTGTACAGTCCGTGTGTGTGTCTCAGTGTCAGCTCCTGTACGGTCCGTGTGTGTGTGTCTCAGTGTCAGCTCCTGTATGGTCCATGTTTGTGTGTCTCAGTGTCAGCTCCTGTATGATCCGTGTGTGTGTCTCAGGGGCAGCTCCTGTATGATCCGTGTGTCTGTCTCAGTGTCAGCTCCTGTACGGTCCAAGTGTGTGTCTCAGTTTCAGCTCCTGTACAGTCCGTGTGTGTGTGTCTCAGTGTCAGCTCCTGTATGATCCGTGTGTGTGTCTCAGTTTCAGCTCCTGTACCATCCGTGTGTGTGTGTCTCACTGTCAGCTCCTGTACGGTCCGTGTGTGTGTGTCTCAGTGTCAGCTCCTGTACGGTCCGTGTGTGTGTGTCTCAGTGTCAGCTCCTGTACGGTCCGTGTGTGTGTCTCAGTGTCAGCTCCTGAACGGTCCATGTGTGTGTGTCTCAGTGTCAACTCCTGTACAGTCCGTGTGTGTGTCTCAGTGTCAGCTCCTGTACGGTCCGTGTGTGTGTGTCTCAGTGTCAGCTCCTGTATGGTCCATGTTTGTGTGTCTCAGTGTCAGCTCCTGTATGATCCGTGTGTGTGTCTCAGGGGCAGCTCCTGTATGATCCGTGTGTCTGTCTCAGTGTCAGCTCCTGTACCATCCGTGTGTGTGTGTCTGTGTCAGCTCCTGTACAGTCCATGTTTGTCTCAGTGTCAGGCCCTGTACGGTCCATGTGTGTGTCTCAGTTTCAGCTCCTGTACGGTCTGTGTCTCAGTGTCAGCTCCTGTACGGTCCGTGTGTGTGTCTCAGTGTCAGCTCCTGTACGGTCCGTGTGTGTGTCTCAGTGTCAGCTCCTGTCCGGTCGGTGCATGTGTCTCAGTGTCAGCTCCAGTACGGTCCATGAGTCTGTGTCTCAGTGTCAGCTCCTGTCCGGTCCGTGTGTGTGTGTCTCAGTGTCAGCTCCTGTACAGTGCGTGTGTGTCTCAGTGTCAGGTCCTGGACGGTCCTTGTGTGTGTCTCAGTGTCAGCTCCTGTACGGTCCGTGTGTGTGTCTCAGGGTCAGCTCCTGTATGGTCCGTGTGTGTGTGTCTCAGTGTCAGCTCCTGTACGGTCCGTGTGTGTGTGTCTCAGTGTCAGCTCCTGTACGGTCCATGTGTGTGTTTCAGTGTCAGCTCCTGTACGGTCAGTGTGTGTGTCTCAGTGTCAGCTCCTGTATGGTCCATGTGTGTGTGTCTCAGTGTCAGCTCCTGTACGGTCAGTGTGTGTGTCTCAGTGTCAGCTCCTGTACGGTCCGTCTTTGTGTCTCAATGTCAGCTCCTGTATGATCCGTGTGTGTGTCTCAGTGTCAGCTCCTGTACCGTCCGTGTGTGTGTGTCTCAGTGGCAGCTCCTGTACCGTCCGTGTGTGTGTGTCTCAGTGTCAGCTCCTGTACGGTCCATGACTGTGTTTCTGAGTCAGATCCTGTATGGTCCATATGTGTGTGTCTCCGTTCAGCTCCTGTATTGTCCATGTCTGGTTCTCAGTGTCAGGTCCTGTACGGTCTGTATGTCTGTGTCTCAGTGTCAGCACCTGTACAGTCCATGTGTGTGTGTCTCAGTGTCAGCACCTGTACAGTCCATGTGTGTGTGTCTCAGTGTCAGCTCCAAAACGGTCCGTGTGTGTCTCAGTGTGAGCTCATGTACGGTCCGTGTGTGTGTCTCAGTGTCAGCTCCTTTACCGTCCGTGTGTGTGTGTCTGTGTCAGCTCCTGTACAGTCCATGTTTGTCTCAGTGTCAGGTCCTGTACAGTCCATGTGTGTGTCTCAGTTTCAGCTCCTGTACGGTCTGTGTGTGTGTGTCTCAGTGTCACCTCCTGTACGGTCCGTGTCTGTGCCTCAGTGTCAGCACCTGTATGATCCGTGTGTGTGTCTCAGTGTCAGCTCCTGTATGGTCTGTGTGTGTGTGTCTCAGTGTCAGCTCCTGTACGGTCCGAGTGTGTGTCTCAGTGTCAGCTCCTGTACGGTCCGAGTGTGTGTCTCAGTGTCACCTCCTGTAAGTTCCCTGTGTGTGTCTCAGTGTCAGCTCCTTTACGGTAAGTGTTTGTGTGTCTCAGTGTCGGCTCCTGTACAGTCTGTGTGTGTGTCTCATTGTCAGCTCCTGTACGGTCCATGTGTGTGTCTCAGTGTCAGCTCCTGTATGATCCGTGTGTGTGTCTCAGGGGCACCTCCTGTACCCTCCGTGTGTTTGTGTCACAGTGTCATCTCCTGTATGGTCCATGTGTGTGTGTCTCAGTGTCAGCTCCTGTATGGTCCGTGAGTGTCTCAGTGTCAGCTCCTGTACAGTCCGTGTGTGTGTGTGTGTGTGTGTGTCTCAGTGTCAGCTCCTGTACGGTCCGTGTGTGTGTGTCTCAGTGTCAGCTCCTGTACGGTCCGTGTGAGTGTGTCTCAGTGTCAGCTCCTGTATGGTCCGTGTGTGTGTGTCTCAGTAACAGCTCCTGTATGGTCCGTGTGTGTGTCTCAGTGTCAGCTCCTGTACGGTCCATGTGTGTGTGTCTCAGGGTCAGCTCCTGTACGGTCCTTGTGTGTCTCAGTGTCAGCTCCTGTACGGTCCGTGTTTGTGTGTCTCAGTGTCAGCTCCTGTATGGTCCATGTGTGTATCTCAGTGTCAGCTCCTGTACAGTCTGTGTGTGTTTCTCAGGGTCAGCTCCTGTATGATCCATGAGTGTGTGTCTCAGGTCAGCTCCTGTACGGTCCGTGTCTGTGTCTCAGTGTCAGGTCATGTACGGTCCGTATGTGTGTGTCTCAGTGTCAGGTCCTGTACGGTCCATGTGTGTGTCTCAGTGTCAGCTCCTGTATGATCCGTGTGTGTGTCTCAGTGTCAGCTCCTGTATGGTCTGTGTGTGTGTGTCTCAGTGTCAGCTCCTGTATGGTCCGAGTGTGTGTCTCAGTGTCAGCTCCTGTACGGTCCGAGTGTGTGTCTCAGTGTCACCTCCTGTAAGGACCCTGTGTGTGTCTCAGTGTCAGCTCCTTTACGGTAAGTGTTTGTGTGTCTCAGTGTCGGCTCCTGTACAGTCTGTGTGTGTGTCTCATTGTCAGCTCCTGTACGGTCCATGTGTGTTTCTCAGTGTCAGCTCCTGTATGATCTGTGTGTTTGTCTCAGGGGCAGCTCCTGTATGATCCGTGTGTCTGTCTCAGTGTCAGCTCCTGTACCGTCCGTCTGTTTGTGTCACAGTGTCAGCTCCTGTATGGTCCATGTGTATGTGTCTCAGTGTCAGCTCCAGTACGGTCCGTCTGTGTGTCTCAATGTCAGCTCCTGTATGGTCCGTGAGTGTCTCAGTGTCAGCTCCTGTACAGTCCGTGTGTGTGTGTGTGTGTGTGTGTGTCTCAGTGTCAGCTCCTGTACGGTCCGTGTGTGTGTGTCTCAGTGTCAGCTCCTGTACGGTCCGTGTGAGTGTGTCTCAGTGTCAGCTCCTGTATGGTCCGTGTGTGTGTGTCTCAGTAACAGCTCCTGTACGGTCCGTGTGTGTGTCTCAGTGTCAGCTCCTGTACGGTCCATGTGTGTGTGTCTCAGGGTCAGCTCCTGTACGGTCCTTGTGTGTCTCAGTGTCAGCTCCTGTACGGTGCGTGTTTGTGTGTCTCAGTGTCAGCTCCTGTATGGTCCATGTGTGTATCTCAGTGTCAGCTCCTGTACAGTCTGTGTGTGTTTCTCAGGGTCAGCTCCTGTATGATCCATGAGTGTGTGTCTCAGTTCAGCTCCTGTACGGTCCGTGTCTGTGTCTCAGTGTCAGGTCATGTACGGTCCGTATGTGTGTGTCTCAGTGTCAGGTCATGTACGGTCCGTATGTGTGTGTCTCAGTGTCAGGTCATGTACGGTCCGTATGTGTGTGTCTCAGTGTCAGCTCGTGTACAGTCCGTGTGTGTGTCTCAGTGTCAGGTCATGTACGGTCCGTATGTGTGTGTCTCAGTGTCAGCTCCTGTACGGACCGTGTGTGTGTCTCAGTGTCAGCTCCTGTATTTTCCGTGTCTGTGCCTCAGTGTCAGCACCTGTATGATCCGTGTGTGTGTCTCAGTGTCAGCTCCTGTATGGTCTGTGTGTGTGTGTCTCAGTGTCAGCTCCTGTATGGTCCGTGTGTGTCTCAGTGTCAGCTCCTGTACAGTCCATGTGTGTGTGTCTCAGTGTCAGCTCCTGTACGGTCCGAGTGTGTGTCTCAGTGTCAGCTCCAGTACGGTCAATGAGTGTGTGTCTCAGTGTCAGCTCCTGTCCGGTCGGTGCGTGTGTCTCAGTGTCAGCTCCTGTACGGTCCATGAGTCTGTGTCTCAGTGTCTGCTCCTGTCCGGTCCGTGCGTGTGTCTCAGTGTCAGCTCCTGTACGGTCCGTGTGTGTGTTTCTGTGGCAGCTCCTGTACAGTCCATGTGTGTCTCAGTGTCAGCTCCTGTACGGTCCGTGTGTGTGTCTCAGGGTCAGCTCCTGTATGGTCCGTGTGTGTGTGTCTCAGTGTCAGCTCCTGTACGGTCCGTGTGTGTGTCTCAGGGTCAGCTCCTGTATGGTCCGTGTGTGTGTGTCTCAGTGTCAGCTCCTGTACGGTCCGTGTGTGTGTGTCTCTGTGTCAGCTCCTGTACGCTCCGTGTGTGTGTTTCAGTGTCAGCTCCTGTACGGTTAGTGTGTGTGTCTCAGGGTCAGCTCCTGTATGGTCCATGTGTGTGTGTCTCAGTGTCAGCTCCTGTACGGTCCATGTGTGTGTGTCTCAGTGTCAGCTCCTGTACGGTCCGTCTTTGTGTCTCAATGTCAGCTCCTGTACGGTCCGTGTGTGTGTCTCAGTGTCAGCTCCTGTATGATCCGTGTGTGTGTCTCAGTGTCAGCTCCTGTATGATCCGTGTGTGTGTCTCAGTGTCAGCTCCTGTATGATCCGTGTGTGTGTCTCAGTGTCAGCTCCTGTACCGTCCGTGTGTGTGTGTCTCAGTGGCAGCTCCTGTACCGTCCGTGTGTGTGTGTCTCAGTGTCAGCTCCTGTACGGTCCATGACTGTGTTTCTGAGTCAGATCCTGTATGGTCCATATGTGTGTGTCTCCGTTCAGCTCCTGTATTGTCCATGTCTGGTTCTCAGTGTCAGGTCCTGTACGGTCTGTATGCCTGTGTCTCAGTGTTAGCTCCTGTAAAGTCCATGTGTGTGTGTCTCAGTGTCAGCTCCAAAACGGTCCGTGTGTGTCTCAGTGTGAGCTCATGTACGGTCCGTATGTGTGTCTCAGTGTCAGCTCCTTTACCGTCCGTGTGTGTGTGTCTGTGTCAGCTCCTGTACAGTCCATGTTTGTCTCAGTGTCAGGTCCTGTACGGTCTGTGTGTGTGTGTCTCAGTGTCAGCTCCTGTACGGTCCGTGTGTGTGTCTCAGTGTCAGCACCTGTATGATCCGTGTGTGTGTCTCAGTGTCAGCTCCTGTATGGTCTGTGTGTGTGTGTCTCAGTGTCAGATCCTGTACGGTCCGAGTGTGTGTCTCAGTGTCAGCTCCTGTACGGTCCGAGTATGTGTCTCAGTGTCAGCTCCTGTACCGTCCGTGTGTGTCTCAGTGTCAGCTCCTGTATGGTCTGTGTGTGTGTGTCTCAGTGTCAGCTCCTGTACGGTCCGAGTGTGTGTCTCAGTGTCAGCTCCTGTACGGTCCGAGTGTGTGTCTCAGTGTCACCTCCTGTAAGTTCCCTGTGTGTGTCTCAGTGTCAGCTCCTTTACGGTAAGTGTTTGTGTGTCTCAGTGTCGGCTCCTGTACAGTCTGTGTGTGTGTCTCATTGTCAGCTCCTGTATGATCCGTGTGTGTGTCTCAGGGGCAGCTCCTGTCTGATCCATGTGTCTGTCTCAGTGTCAGCTCCTGTACCCTCCGTGTGTTTGTGTCACAGTGTCATCTCCTGTATGGTCCATGTGTGTGTGTCTCAGTGTCAGCTCCAGTATGGTCCGTCTGTGTGTCTCAATGTCAGCTCCTGTATGGTCCGTGAGTGTCTCAGTGTCAGCTCCTGTACAGTCCGTGTGTGTGTGTGTGTGTGTGTGTCTCAGTGTCAGCTCCTGTACGGTCCGTGTGTGTGTGTCTCAGTGTCAGCTCCTGTACGGTCCGTGTGAGTGTGTCTCAGTGTCAGCTCCTGTATGGTCCGTGTGTGTGTGTCTCAGTAACAGCTCCTGTACGGTCCGTGTGTGTGTCTCAGTGTCAGCTCCTGTACGGTCCATGTGTGTGTGTCTCAGGGTCAGCTCCTGTACGGTCCTTGTGTGTCTCAGTGTCAGCTCCTGTACGGTCCGTGTTTGTGTGTCTCAGTGTCAGCTCCTGTATGGTCCATGTGTGTATCTCAGTGTCAGCTCCTGTACAGTCTGTGTGTGTTTCTCAGGGTCAGCTCCTGTATGATCCATGAGTGTGTGTCTCAGTTCAGCTCCTGTACGGTCCGTGTCTGTGTCTCAGTGTCAGGTCATGTACGGTCCGTATGTGTGTGTCTCAGTGTCAGGTCATGTACGGTCCGTATGTGTGTGTCTCAGTGTCAGCTCGTGTAGAGTCCGTGTGTGTGTCTCAGTTTCAGGTCATGTACGGTCCATATGTGTTTGTCTCAGTGTCAGCTCCTGTAAAGTCCATGTGTGTGTGTCTCAGTGTCAGCTCCTGTACAGTCCGTGTGTGTGTGTCTCAGTGTCAGCTCCTGTACGGTCCGTGTGTGTCTCATAGTCAGCTCCTGTATGATCCGTGTGTGTGTCTCAGTGTCAGCTCCTGTATGGTCCGTGTCTGGATCTCAGTGTCAGGTCCTGTACGGTCCGTATGTATTTGTCTCAGTGTCAGCTCCTGTACAGTCCATGTGTGTGTGTCTCAGTGTCAGCTCCTGTACGGTCCATGTGTGTGTGTCTCAGTGTCAGCTCCTGTACGGTCCGTGTGTGTTTCTCAGTGTCAGCTGCTGTACGGTCCATGTGTGTGTCTCAGTGTCAGCTCCTGTACGGTCCGTGTGTCTGTGTCTCAGTGTCAGCTCCTGTATGTTCAGTGTGTGTGTGTCTCAGTGTCAGCTCCTGTACAGTCCGTGTGTCTGTGTCTCAGTGTCAGCTCCTGTATGTTCAGTGTGTGTGTGTCTCAGTGTCAGCTCCTGTACAGTCTATGTGTGTGTCTCATGATCATCTCCTGTATGATCCGTGTGTGTGTCTGAGTGTCAGCTCCTGTACCGTCCGTGTGTTTGTGTCACAGTGTCAGCTCCTGTATGGTCCATGTGTGTGTGTCTCAGTGTCAGCTCCTGTACAGTCCGTGTTTTTGTGTCACAGTGTCAGCTCCTGTATGGTCCATGTGTGTGTGTCTCAGTGTCAGCTCCTGTACGGTCCGTCTGTGTGTCTCAGTGTCAGGTCCTGGACGGTCCGTTTGTTTGTCTCAGTGTCAGCTCCTCTATGATCCCTGTGTGTGTCTCAGTGTCAGCTCCTGTATGATCCGTGTGTGTGTCTCAGTGTCAGCTCCTGTATGATCCGTGTGTGTGTCTCAGTGTCAGCTCCTGTACCGTCCGTGTGTGTGTGTCTCAGTTCAGCTCCTGTATTGTCCATGTCTGGTTCTCAGTGTCAGGTCCTGTACAGTCTGTATGTCTGTGTCTGAGTGTCAGCACCTGTACAGTCCATGTGTGTATGTCTCAGTGTCAGCTCCAAAACGGTCCGTGTGTCTCTCAGTGTGAGCTCATGTACGGTCCGTATGTGTGTCACAGTGTCAACTCCTGTACCGTCCGTGTGTGTGTGTCTGTGTCAGCTCCTGAACAATCCATGTTTGTCTCAGTGTCAGGTCCTGTACGGTCCATGTGTGTGTCTCAGTTTCAGCTCCTGTACGGTCTGTGTGTGTGTGTCTCAGTGTCAGCTCCTGTACGGTCCGTGTGTGTGCCTCAGTGTCAGCACCTGTATGATCCGTGTGTGTGTCTCAGTGTCAGCTCCTGTACGGTCCGAGTGTGTGTCTCAGTGTCACCTCCTGTAAGTTCCCTGTGTGTGTCTCAGTGTCAGCTCCTTTACGGTAAGTGTTTGTGTGTCTCAGTGTCGGCTCCTGTACAGTCTGTGTGTGTGTCTCATTGTCAGCTCCTGTACGGTCCATGTGTGTTTCTCAGTGTCAGCTCCTGTATGATCCGTGTGTGTGTCTCAGGGGCACCTCCTGTACCATCCGTGTGTGTGTCTCAGTGTCAGCTCCTGTCCGGTCCGTGCGTGTGTCTCAGTGTCAGCTCCTGTACGGTCCGTGTGTGTGTTTCTGTGGCAGCTCCTGTACAGTCCATGTGTGTCTCAGTGTCAGGTCCTGGACGGTCCTTGTGTGTGTCTCAGTGTCAGCTCCTGTACGGTCCGTGTGTGTGTCTCAGTGTCAGCTCCTGTACAGTCCATGTGTGTCTCAGTGTCAGGTCCTGGACGGTCCATGTGTGTGTCTCAGTGTCAGCTCCAGTACAGTCCATGAGTCTGTGTCTCAGTGTCAGCTCCTGTCCGGTCCGTGCGTGTGTCTCAGTGTCAGCTCCTGTACGGTCCGTGTGTGTGTTTCTGTGGCAGCTCCTGTACAGTCCATGTGTGTCTCAGTGTCAGGTCCTGGACGGTCCTTGTGTGTGTCTCAGTGTCAGCTCCTGTACGGTCCGTGTGTGTGTCTCAGGGTCAGCTCCTGTACGGTCCGTGTGTGTGTGTTTCAGTGTCAGCTCCTGTACGGTCAGTGTGTGTGTCTCAGTGTCAGCTCCTGTATGGTCCATGTGTGTGTGTCTCAGTGTCAGCTCCTGTACGGTCTGTGTGTGTGTCTCAGTGTCAGCTCCTGTACGGTCCGTGTGTGTGTCTCAGTGTCAGCTCCTGTATGATCCGTGTGTGTGTCTCAGTGTCAGCTCCTGTATGATCCGTGTGTGTGTCTCAGTGTCAGCTCCTGTATGATCCGTGTGTGTGTCTCAGTGTCAGCTCCTGTACCGTCCGTGTGTGTGTGTCTCAGTGTCAGCTCCTGTACGGTCCATGACTGTGTTTCTGAGTCAGATCCTGTATGGTCCATATGTGTGTGTCTCCGTTCAGCTCCTGTATTGTCCATGTCTGGTTCTCAGTGTCAGGTCCTGTACGGTCTGTATGTCTGTGTCTCAGTGTCAGCACCTGTAAAGTCCATGTGTGTGTGTCTCAGTGTCAGCTCCAAAACGGTCCGTGTGTGTCTCAGTGTGAGCTCATGTACGGTCCGTATGTGTGTCTCAGTGTCAGCTCCTGTACCGTCCGTGTGTGTGTGTCTCAGTTTCAGCTCCTGTACGGTCCGTGTCTGTGCCTCAGTGTCAGCTCCTGTATGGTCTGTGTGTGTGTGTCTCAGTGTCAGCTCCTGTACGGTCCGAGTGTGTGTCTCAGTGTCAGCTCCTGTATGGTCCGAGTGTGTGTCTCAGTGTCACCTCCTGTAAGTTCCCTGTGTGTGTCTCAGTGTCAGCTCCTGTATGGTCTGTGTGTGTGTGTCTCAGTGTCAGCTCCTGTACGGTCCGAGTGTGTGTCTCAGTGTCAGCTCCTGTATGGTCCGAGTGTGTGTCTCAGTGTCACCTCCTGTAAGTTCCCTGTGTGTGTCTCAGTGTCAGCTCCTTTACGGTAAGTGTTTGTGTGTCTCAGTGTCGGCTCCTGTACAGTCTGTGTGTGTGTCTCATTGTCAGCTCCTGTACGGTCCATGTGTGTGTCTCAGTGTCAGCTCCTGTATGATCCGTGTGTGTGTCTCAGGGGCAGCTCCTGTCTGATCCATGTGTCTGTCTCAGTGTCAGCTCCTGTACCCTCCGTGTGTTTGTGTCACAGTGTCATCTCCTGTATGGTCCATGTGTGTGTGTCTCAGTGTCAGCTCCAGTACGGTCCGTCTGTGTGTCTCAATGTCAGCTCCTGTATGGTCCGTGAGTGTCTCAGTGTCAGCTCCTGTACAGTCCGTGTGTGTGTGTGTGTGTGTGTCTCAGTGTCAGCTCCTGTACGGTCCGTGTGTGTGTGTCTCAGTGTCAGCTCCTGTACGGTCCGTGTGAGTGTGTCTCAGTGTCAGCTCCTGTATGGTCCGTGTGTGTGTGTCTCAGTAACAGCTCCTGTACGGTCCGTGTGTGTGTCTCAGTGTCAGCTCCTGTACGGTCCATGTGTGTGTGTCTCAGGGTCAGCTCCTGTACGGTCCTTGTGTGTCTCAGTGTCAGCTCCTGTACGGTCCGCGTTTGTGTGTCTCAGTGTCAGCTCCTGTACAGTGTGTGTGTGTCTCAGTGTCAACTCCTGTACGGTCTGTGTGTGTGTGTCTCAGTGTCAGCTCCTGTACGGTCCGTGTGTGTGTCTCAGTGTCACCTCCTGTACGGTCCGTGTCTGTGCCTCAGTGTCAGCACCTGTATGATCCGTGTGTGTGTCTCAGTGTCAGCTCCTGTATGGTCTGTGTGTGTGTGTCTCAGTGTCAGCTCCTGTATGGTCCGAGTGTGTGTCTCAGTGTCAGCTCCTGTACGGTCCGAGTGTGTGTCTCAGTGTCACCTCCTGTAAGTTCCCTGTGTGTATCTCAGTGTCAGCTCCTTTACGGTAAGTGTTTGTGTGTCTCAGTGTCGGCTCCTGTACAGTCTGTGTGTGTGTCTCATTGTCAGCTCCTGTACGGTCCATGTGTGTGTCTCAGTGTCAGCTCCTGTATGATCCGTGTGTGTGTCTCAGGGGCAGCTCCTGTCTGATCCATGTGTCTGTCTCAGTGTCAGCTCCTGTACCCTCCGTGTGTTTGTGTCACAGTGTCATCTCCTGTATGGTCCATGTGTGTGTGTCTCAGTGTCAGCTCCAGTACGGTCCGTCTGTGTGTCTCAATGTCAGCTCCTGTATGGTCCGTGAGTGTCTCAGTGTCAGCTCCTGTACAGTCCGTGTGTGTGTGTGTGTGTGTGTCTCAGTGTCAGCTCCTGTACGGTCCGTGTGTGTGTGTCTCAGTGTCAGCTCCTGTACGGTCCGTGTGAGTGTGTCTCAGTGTCAGCTCCTGTATGGTCCGTGTGTGTGTGTCTCAGTAACAGCTCCTGTACGGTCCGTGTGTGTGTCTCAGTGTCAGCTCCTGTACGGTCCGTGTGTGTGTCTCAGTGTCAGCACCTATATGGTCCATGTGTGTATCTCAGTGTCAGCTCCTGTACAGTCTGTGTGTGTTTCTCAGGGTCAGCTCCTGTATGATCCATGAGTGTGTGTCTCAGTTCAGCTCCTGTACGGTCCGTGTCTGTGTCTCAGTGTCAGGTCATGTACGGTCCGTATGTGTGTGTCTCAGTGTCAGGTCATGTACGGTCCATATGTGTGTGTCTCAGTGTCAGCTCCTGTACAGTCCGTGTGTGTGTCTCAGTGTCAGGTCATGTACGGTCCGTGTGTGTGTGTCTCAGTGTCAGCTCCTGTACGGTCCGTGTGTGTGTCTCAGTGTCAGCTCCTGTATGGTCCGTGTGTGTGTGTCTCAGTGTCAGCTCCTGTACAGTCCATGTGTGTGTCTCAGTGTCAGCTCCTGTATGGTCCGTGTGTGTGTCTCAGTGTCAGCACCTGTATGATCCGTGTGTGTGTCTCAGTGTCAGCTCCTGTACGGTCCGTGTGTGTGTCTCAGTTTCAGCTCCTGTATGATCCGTGTGTGTGTCTCAGTGTCAGCTCCAGTACAGTCTGTGTGTGTGTCTCAGTGTCAGCTCCTGTATGGTCCGTGTCTGGATCTCAGTGTCAGCTCCTGTACAGTCCGTGTGTGTGTCTCAGTGTCAGCTCCTGTATGATCCGTATGTATTTGTCTCAGTGTCAGCTCCTGTACAGTCCATGTGTGTGTGTCTCAGTGTCAGCTCCTGTACAGTCTGTGTGTGTGTCTCATTGTCAGCTCCTGTACGGTCCATGTGTGTGTCTCAGTGTCAGCTCCTGTATGATCCGTGTGTGTGTCTCAGTGTCAGCTCCTGTACAGTCCATGTGTGTGTGTCTCAGTGTCAGCTCCTGTACAGTCCATGTGTGTGTGTCTCAGTGTCAGCTCCTGTATGATCCGTGCGTGTGTCTCAGTGTCAGCTCCTGTATGATCCGTGCGTGTGTCTCAGTGTCAGCTCCTGTACCGTCCATGAGTGTGTTTCTCAGTGTCAGCTCCTGCATGGTCTGTGTGTGTGTCTCAGTGTCAGCTCCTGCATGGTCTGTGTGTGTGTCTCAGTGTCAGCTCCTGTACGGTCCGTGTGAGTGTGTCTCAGTGTCAACTCCTGTATGGTCCGTGTGTGTGTCTCAGTGTCAGCTCTTGTGTGGTCTGTGTGTGTGTCTCAGTGTCAGTGCCTGTTTGGTCTGTGTGTGTGTGTGTGTGTCTCAGTGTCACTACCTGTACGGTCCGTGTGTGTGTGTATCAGTGTCAGCTCCTGTATGGTCCGTGTGTGTGTCTCAGTGTCAGTTCCTGTACAGTCCGTGTGTCTGTCTCAGTGTTAACTCCTGTATGATCTGTGAGTGTGTCTCAGTGTCAGCTCCTGTACGGTCCTTGTGTGTGTGTCTCAGTTCAGCTCCAGTACGGTCCGTGTGTGTGTATCAGTGTCAGCTCCTGTACAGTCCGTGTGTCTGTGTCTCAGTGTCAGCTCCTGTACGGTCCAAGTGTGTGTCTCAGTGTCAGCTCCTGTATGATCCGTGCGAGTGTCTCAGTGTCAGCTCCTGACAGCCCTAGTGTGTCTTAGTGTCTGCTCCTGTACGGTCCACGTGTGTGTGTGTCTCAGTGTCAGCTCCTGTATGTTCCATATGTGTGTGTCTCAGTGTCAGCTCCTGTACGGTCCGTGTGTGTGTCTCAGTGTCAGCTCCTGTATGGTCCGTGTGTGTGTCTCATTATCTGCTCTTGAGTGGTCCATCTGTTTTTCTCAGTGTAAGCTACAGTACGGTCCGTGTGTGTGTCTCAGTGTCAGTTCCTGTACGGTCCATGTGTGTGTCTCAGTGTCAGTTCCTGTACGGTCCATGTGTGTGCCTCAGTGTCAGCTCCTGTATGGTCCGTGTGTGTGTCTCAGTGTCAGCTCCTGTACAGTCCGTGTGTGTGTCTCAGTGTCAGCACCTGTATGGTCCGTGTCTGTGCCTCAGTGTCAGCACCTGTACGGTCCGTGTGTGTGTGTCTCAGTGTCAGCTCCTTTACCGTCCGTGTGTGTGTGTCTCAGTGTCAGCTCCTGTATGGTCCATGTGTGTGTGTCTCAGTGTCAGCTCCTGTACGGTCCGTATGTGTGTGTCTCAGTGTCAGCTCCTGTATGGTCTGTGTGTGTGTCTCAGTGTCAGTTCCTGTACTGTCCATGTGTGTGTCTCATTGTCAGCTCTTGATTGGTCTGTGTGTATGTGTCTCAGTGTGATCTCCTGTATGGTCCATGTGTGTGTGTCTCAGTGTCAGCTCCTGTACAGTCCGTGTTGTGTGTCTCTGTGTCAGCTCCTGTACAGTCCGTGTGTGTCTCAGTGTCAGATCCTGTATGGCCTCTGTGTGTGTGTGTCTTAGTGTCAGCTCTTGTACGGTCCGTGTGTGTGTGTCTCAGTATCAGCTCCTGTACCGTCCGTGTGTGTCTCAGTGTCAGCTCCTGTATGGTCTGTGTGTGTGTCTCAGTGTCAGCTCCTGTATGGTCTGTGTGTATGTGTCTCAGTGTGATCTCCTGTATGGTCCATGTGTGTGTGTCTCAGTGTCAGCTCCAATATGGTCCCTGTGTGTGTGTCTCAGTGTGAGATCTTGTATGGTTTGTGTGTGTGTGTCTCAGTGTCAGCTCCTGTACGGTCCGTGAGTGTGTGTGTCTCAGTGTCAGCTCCTGTATGGTCCGTGTGTGTGTGTCTCAGTGTCATCTCCTGTACGGTCCATGTGTGTGTCTCTGTGTCATCTCCTGTACGGTCCGTGTGTGTGTCTCAGTGTCAGCTCCTGTACTGTCCATGTGTGTGTCTCATTGTCAGCTCTTGATTGGTCTGTGTGTATGTCTCTGTGTCAGCTCCTGTACGGTCCGTGTGTGTGTCTCAGTGTCAGCTCCTGTACGGTCCATGTGTCTGTCTCTGTGTCAGCTCCTGCACAGTCCTTGTGTGTGTCTCAGTGTCAGCTCCTGTACAGTCCATGTGTGTGTCTCATTGTCAGCTCCTGTATGGTCTGTGTGTGTGTGTGTCTTAGTGTCAGCTCTTGTACGGTCCGTGTGTGTGTGTCTCAGTGTCAGCTCCTGTATGGTCTGTGTGTATGTCTCAGTGTCAGCTCCTGTACGGTCCATGTGTGTGTGTCTCAGTGTCAGCTCCTGTACGGTCCGTGTGTGTGTGTCTCAGTGTCAGCTCCAATATAGTCCCTGTGTGTGTGTCTCAGTGTGAGATCCTGTATGGTTTGTGTGTGTGTATCTCAGTGTCAGCTCCTGTACGGTCCGTGTGTGTGTGTCTCAGTGTGAGCTCCTGTACGGTCCATGTATGTGTGTCTCAGTGTCAGCTCCTGTACGGTCCATGTGTGTGTCTCAGTGTCAGCTCCTGTACTGTCCATGTGTGTGTCTCATTGTCAGCTCTTGATTGGTCTGTGTGTATGTCTCAGTGTCAGCTCCTGTACGGTCCGTGTGTGTGTCTCAGTGTCAGCTCCTGTACGGTCCATGTGTCTGTCTCTGTGTCAGCTCCTGTACGGTCCATGCGTGTGTCTCAGTGTCAGCTCCTGTACGGTCCATGTGTGTGTGTCTCAGTGTCAGCTCCTGTACAGTCTGTGTGTGTGTCTCAGTGTCAGCTCCTGTATGGTCCGTGTGTGTGTGTCTCAGTGTCAGCTCCTGTATGGTCCGTGTGTGTGTGTCTCAGTGTCAGCTCCTGTACGGTCCATGTGTGTGTCTCAGTATCAGCTCCTGTACAGCCCGTGTGTGTGTGTCTCAGTGTCAGCTCCTGTACTGTCTGTGTGTGTGTCTCAGTGTCTGCTCCTGTATGGTCCGTATGTGTGTCTCAGTGTCAGCTCCTGTACTGTCTGTGTCTGTGTCTCAGTGTCAGCTCCTGTACCGTCCGTGCCTGTGTGTCTCAGTATCAGCTCCTGTACAGTCCGTGTTGTGTGTCTCTGTGTCAGCTCCTGTACAGTCCGTGTGTGTCTCAGTGTCAGATCCTGTATGGCCTCTGTGTGTGTGTGTCTTAGTGTCAGCTCTTGTACGGTCCGTGTGTGTGTGTCTCAGTATCAGCTCCTGTACCGTCCGTGTGTGTCTCAGTGTCAGCTCCAATATGGTCCATGTGTGTGTGTCTCAGTGTGAGATCTTGTATGGTTTGTGTGTGTGTGTCTCAGTGTCAGCTCCTGTACGGTCCGTGAGTGTGTGTGTCTCAGTGTCAGCTCCTGTATGGTCCGTGTGTGTGTGTCTCAGTGTCATCTCCTGTACGGTCCATGTGTGTGTCTCTGTGTCATCTCCTGTACGGTCCGTGTGTGTGTCTCAGTGTCAGCTCCTGTACTGTCCATGTGTGTGTCTCATTGTCAGCTCTTGATTGGTCTGTGTGTATGTCTCTGTGTCAGCTCCTGTACGGTCCGTGTGTGTGTCTCAGTGTCAGCTCCTGTACGGTCCATGTGTCTGTCTCTGTGTCAGCTCCTGCACAGTCCTTGTGTGTGTCTCAGTGTCAGCTCCTGTACAGTCCATGTGTGTGTCTCATTGTCAGCTCCTGTATGGTCTGTGTGTGTGTGTGTCTTAGTGTCAGCTCTTGTACGGTCCGTGTGTGTGTGTCTCAGTGTCAGCTCCTGTATGGTCTGTGTGTATGTCTCAGTGTCAGCTCCTGTACGGTCCATGTGTGTGTGTCTCAGTGTCAGCTCCTGTACGGTCCGTGTGTGTGTGTCTCAGTGTCAGCTCCAATATGGTCCCTGTGTGTGTGTCTCAGTGTGAGATCCTGTATGGTTTGTGTGTGTGTATCTCAGTATCAGCTCCTGTACGGTCCGTGTGTGTGTGTCTCAGTGTGAGCTCCTGTACGGTCCATGTATGTGTGTCTCAGTGTCAGGTCCTGTACGGTCCATGTGTGTGTCTCTGTGTCATCTCCTGTACGGTCTGTGTGTGTCTCAGTGTCAGATCCTGTATGGCCTCTGTGTGTGTGTGTCTTAGTGTCAGCTCTTGTACGGTCCATGTGTGTGTGTCTCAGTATCAGCTCCTGTACTGTCCGTGTGTGTCTCAGTGTCAGCTCCTGTATGGTCTGTGTGTATGTGTCTCAGTGTGATCTCCTGTATGGTCCATGTGTGTGTGTCTCAGTGTCAGCTCCTGTATGATCCGTGTGTGTGTCTCTGTGTCAGCTCCTGTACGGTCCATGTGTGTGTGTCTCAGTGTCAGCTCCAATATGGTCCCTGTGTGTGTGTCTCAGTGTGAGATCCTGTATGGTCCGTGTGTGTGTGTCTCAGTGTCAGCTCCTGTAATGTCCGTGTGTGTGTCTCAGTGTCAGCTCCTGTATGGTCCGTGTGTGTGTCTCAGTATCAGCTCCTGTACGGTCCATGCGTGTGTCTCAGTGTCAGCTCCTGTACGGTCCGTATGTGTGTGTCTCAGTGTCAGCTCCTGTACGGTCCATGTGTGTGTCTCAGTGTCAGCTCCTGTATGGTCCATGTGTGTGCCTCAGTGTAAGCTACAGTACGGTCTGTGTGTGTCTCAGTGTCAGCTCCTGTACTGTCTGTGTGTTTGTCTCAGTGTCAGCTCCTGTACTTTCTGTGCGTTTGTCTCAGTACGGTCCGTGTGTGTATCTCAGTGTAAGCTCCTGTATGGTCCGTGTGTGTGTCTCAGTGTCAGCTCCAGTATGGTCTGTGTGTATGTTTCCCAGTGTGAGCTCTTGTACGGTCCGTGTGTGTGTCTCAGGGTCAGCTCCTGTACGGTCCGTGTGTGTGTCTCAGTGTCAGCTCCTTTACCGTCCGTGTGTGTGTGTCACAGTGTCAGCTCCTGTATGGTCCATGTGTGTGTGTCTCAGTGTCAGCTCCTGTACGGTCCGTATGTGTGTGTCTCAGTGTCAGCTCCTGTATGGTCTGTGTGTGTGTCTCAGTGTCAGTTCCTGTACTGTCCATGTGTGTGTCTCATTGTCAGCTCTTGATTGGTCTGTGTGTATGTGTCTCAGTGTGATCTCCTGTATGGTCCATGTGTGTGTGTCTCAGTGTCAGCTCCTGTACGGTCCGTGTGTGTGTGTCTCAGTGTCAGCTCCAATATAGTCCCTGTGTGTGTGTCTCAGTGTGAGATCCTGTATGGTTTGTGTGTGTGTGTCTCAGTGTGAGCTCCTGTACGGTCCGTGTGTGTGTGTCTCAGTGTGAGCTCCTGTATGGTCCATGTATGTGTGTCTCAGTGTCAGCTCCTGTACTGTCCATGTGTGTGTCTCATTGTCAGCTCTTGATTGGTCTGTGTGTATGTCTCAGTGTCAGCTCCTGTACGGTCCGTGTGTGTGTCTCAGTGTCAGCTCCTGTACGGTCCATGTGTCTGTCTCTGTGTCAGCTCCTGTACGGTCCATGCGTGTGTCTCAGTGTCAGCTCCTGTACGGTCCATGTGTGTGTGTCTCAGTGTCAGCTCCTGTACAGTGCGTGTGTGTCTCAGTGTCAGCTCCTGTACAGTCCATGTGTGTGTCTCATTGTCAGCTCTTGCGTGGTCCGTATGTATGTCTCAGTGTCAGCTCCTGTACGGTCCATGTGTGTGTCTCAGTATCAGCTCCTGTACAGTCCGTGTGTGTGTGTCTCAGTGTCAGCTCCTGTACTGTCTGTGTGTGTGTCTCAGTGTCTGCTCCTGTATGGTCCATGTGTGTCTCTAAGTGTAAGCTACTGTATGGTCCGTATGTGTGTCTCAGTGTCAGCTCCTGTACTGTCGGTGTGTGTGTCTCAGTGTCAGCTCCTGTACTGTCTGTGTCTGTGTCTCAGTGTCAGCTCCTGTAACGTCCTTGTGTGTGTATCAGTGTCAGCTCCTGTACGGTCTGTGCGTGTGTCTCAGTGTCAGCTCCTGTACCGTCCGTGTGTGTGTCATTGTCAGCTCCTGTACGGTCAGTGTGTGTCTCAGTGTCAGCTCCTGGATGGTCCATTTGTGTCTCAGTGTCAGCTCCTGTACCGTCCGTGCCTGTGTGTCTCAGTATCAGCTCCTGTACAGTCCGTGTTGTGTGTCTCTGTGTCAGCTCCTGTACAGTCCGTGTGTGTCTCAGTGTCAGATCCTGTATGGCCTCTGTGTGTGTGTGTCTTAGTGTCAGCTCTTGTACGGTCCGTGTGTGTGTGTCTCAGTATCAGCTCCTGTACCGTCCGTGTGTGTCTCAGTGTCAGCTCCTGTATGGTCCGTGTGTGTGTCTCAGTGTCAGCTCCTGTATGGTCTGTGTGTATGTGTCTCAGTGTGATCTCCTGTATGGTCCATGTGTGTGTGTCTCAGTGTCAGCTCCAATATGGTCCCTGTGTGTGTGTCTCAGTGTGAGATCTTGTATGGTTTGTGTGTGTGTGTCTCAGTGTCAGCTCCTGTACGGTCCGTGAGTGTGTGTGTCTCAGTGTCAGCTCCTGTACGGTCCGTGTGTGTGTGTCTCAGTGTCATCTCCTGTACGGTCCATGTGTGTGTCTCTGTGTCATCTCCTGTACGGTCCGTGTGTGTGTATCAGTGTCAGCTCCTGTACTGTCCATGTGTGTGTCTCATTGTCAGCTCTTGATTGGTCTGTGTGTATGTCTCTGTGTCAGCTCCTGTACGGTCCGTGTGTGTGTCTCAGTGTCAGCTCCTGTACGGTCCATGTGTCTGTCTCTGTGTCAGCTCCTGCACAGTCCTTGTGTGTGTCTCAGTGTCAGCTCCTGTACAGTCCATGTGTGTGTCTCATTGTCAGCTCCTGTATGGTCTGTGTGTGTGTGTGTCTTAGTGTCAGCTCTTGTACGGTCCGTGTGTGTGTGTCTCAGTGTCAGCTCCTGTATGGTCTGTGTGTATGTCTCAGTGTCAGCTCCTGTACGGTCCATGTGTGTGTGTCTCAGTGTCAGCTCCTGTACGGTCCGTGTGTGTGTGTCTCAGTGTCAGCTCCAATATAGTCCCTGTGTGTGTGTCTCAGTGTGAGATCCTGTATGGTTTGTGTGTGTGTGTCTCAGTGTGAGCTCCTGTACGGTCCGTGTGTGTGTGTCTCAGTGTGAGCTCCTGTACGGTCCATGTATGTGTGTCTCAGTGTCAGCTCCTGTACGGTCCATGTGTGTGTCTCTGTGTCATCTCCTGTACGGTCCGTGTGTGTCTCAGTGTCAGATCCTGTATGGCCTCTGTGTGTGTGTGTCTTAGTGTCAGCTCTTGTACGGTCCATGTGTGTGTGTCTCAGTATCAGCTCCTGTACTGTCCGTGTGTTTCTCAGTGTCAGCTCCTGTATGGTCTGTGTGTATGTGTCTCAGTGTGATCTCCTGTATGGTCCATGTGTGTGTGTCTCAGTGTCAGCTCCAATATGGTCCCTGTGTGTGTGTCTCAGTGTGAGATCCTGTATGGTTTGTGTGTGTGTGTCTCAGTGTCAGCTCCTGTACGGTCCGTGAGTGTGTGTGTCTCAGTGTCAGCTCCTGTACGGTCCGTGTGTGTGTGTCTCAGTGTCATCTCCTGTACGGTCCATGTGTGTGTCTCTGTGTCATCTCCTGTACGGTCCGTGTGTGTGTCTCAGTGTCAGCTCCTGTACTGTCCATGTGTGTGTCTCATTGTCAGCTCTTGATTGGTCTGTGTGTATGTCTCTGTGTCAGCTCCTGTACGGTCCGTGTGTGTGTCTCAGTGTCAGCTCCTGTACGGTCCATGTGTGTGTGTCTCAGTGTCAGCTCCTGTACAGTGCGTGTGTGTCTCTGTGTCAGCTCCTGCACAGTCCGTGTGTGTGTCTCAGTGTCAGCTCCTGTACGGTCCATGTGTGTGTGTCTCAGTGTCAGCTCCTGTACAGTGCGTGTGTGTCTCAGTGTCAGCTCCTGTACAGTCCATGTGTGTGTCTCATTGTCAGCTCTTGAGTGGTCCGTATGTGTGTCTCAGTGTCAGCTCCTGTACGGTCCATGTGTGTGTCTCAGTATCAGCTCATGTACGGTCCGTGTGTGTGTCTCAGTATCAGCTCCTGTACGGTCCGTGTGTGTGTCTCAGTGTCAGCTCCTGTACGGTCCGTGTGTGTGTCTCAGTGTCAGCTCCTGTACGGTCCATGTGTGTGTCTCAGTGTCAGCTCCTGTACGATCTGTGTGTGTGTCTCAGTGTCAGCTCCTGTACGGTCCGTGTGTGTGTCTCAGTGTCATCTCCTGTGTGGTCTGTGTGTGTGTGTCAGTGTCAGCTCCTGTATGATCCGTGTCTGGGTCTCAGTGTCAGGTCCTGTATGGTCCGTATGTGTGTGTCTCAGTGTCAGCTCCTGTATGTTCCGTATGTGTGTCTCATTGTCAGGTCCTGTACGGTCCGTGTGTGTGTCTCAGTGTCATCTCCTGTGTGGTCCATGTGTGTGTTTCTCAGTGTCAGCTCCTGTACGGTCCGTGTGTGTGTCTCAGTGTCAGCTCCTGTACGGTCCGTGTGTGTGTCTCAGTGTCAGCTCCTGTGTGGTCCATGTGTGTGTTTCTCAGTGTCAGCTCCTGTATGATCCGTGTGTGTGTCTCAGTGTCAGCTCCTGTACAGTCCGTGTGTATGTCTCAGTGTCAGCTCCTGTACAGTCCGTGTGTATGTCTCAGTGTCAGCTCCTGTACAGTCCGTGTGTATGTGTCAGTGTCAGCTCCTGTACAGTCCGTGTGTGTGTCTCAGTGTCAGCTCGTGTATATGTAAAGTATGCCATTTTTCAAAGGGAATGTTCACTCCCGTCTGATACTGTAAGGCCCCTGTCTGTTGGTCAGTGGCACGTTGGGTTAATAATCTCGGTTTGTCTCACTCTCAATGTCATCTGGTTCTGATGCTTTGCTCCTTGAGTGGATGGTCAGGTGTCCCCACCTTTGACATTATTTGGGAACATTTCCTTTTCCCTGATCGAGCTTTCTCAGGATTTTCCTGGAGTATTTGTGCTGTAGATAGCTGTCTATCCCCACGCTTTCCTGTTCCACAGTGCTGTATCGAGGCTGAGGTACTCAGGCTGGAGAGGCATTCGTGACAGTGACTGTAACTGTCCAGGAGTCAGCCCAGATGCTGTAGATGCCATGAATTGTTTATGTAAATGGACTAATTATGTAAAAAATATATTATGCTTAACCTTTGTAAATCACTGGGTTAGGCTCCAGCTGGAGGTTTGTGTCCAGTTCTGGGTCCCACACTTTAGGAAGGACATCAAGACCTTGGAGAGGGTGCGGAGGGAGATTTACCAGGATGGGAGCAGGGATGAGGGACTTCCGTTAATGTGGAGAGACTAGAGAAGCTGGGATTGTTCTCCTTAGAGCAGAGAAGGTTAAGGGGGAGATTTAACTGAGGTGTTCAAAATCATGAGGGGTATGGATAGAGTGAATAAGGAGAAACTGCAGAGCTAAAGGGTCAGGAACCAGAGATCCCAGATTTCTGATAAAGAGTAAAAGAATCAGAGGTGTCATGGGAATTGGTTTCCACAGTGAGTTGCTGTGATCTGGAACGTGCTGCCTGAAAGGGTGGTGGAAGCAGATTAACTTTCAAAAGGAAATTAGAGTAACACTTGAAGGGGAATAATTTACAAGGTTATGGGGAAAGAGTGGGAGGAATGGGAGTTAGTTTTCTCAATGGGCCAGTACAGGTACAATGGGCTGAGTGGCCCCCTCCTGCTGTTGTGACTAGAAGATTGTACTGTAATCCTTCTCTCACTGATCTCAGCTCACTCTGATACAGGCTCCCTCTTGGGATTATTATTTGATTTAATTTGACTTTGTCCAGTGCGTCATTGGTCCTGAGATTAAAGGAAGATTTCCTTCCTGACTCGAGATGGTTCACACAGCTGTGGCCCAGCGGGAGAGAGAGTGACGCTGATGGGAGGTGAGAGTTGAGGCCCTCCCTCCCTCCCTTTGATCCCCTCCCTCCCTGTCCTCACGCCTGTAGCACAGAGGGTTGTCTGCAAACGCACTGTGGGCGGGCACAGAGAACAGAGGTTGTCCGTTGCTCCTGAATGATGCGTTTCCACACTGCTCCTCAGCAGAGGGATCTAATGTTCTCTCAGCTTGTCGATGTGATTACAGAAACAGGCCCTCAGCCTCGCTCACAGCCTGTTTATTTTGGCCCTTGTAAAAGGCTCGTTACCATGGGGATGGATGTAGCTGATCAACAGAAACATAATATTCCTCTGCAGAGTCTTCTCTCATCTTCGTCTCACAGCAGATGGAGAGAAAGTTACCAACCACCTGAATGGGTCTCCTCAGCCTCAATCCCTCACTCCAATGCCTGGCAGAAACCTGCAAGGACCCCAACGCACTCTCATCACCTGCTCCTCCCCACCCAGTCCCCCATCTAAACCCATTCTGGAGCACACTCTCCAACTGTGCTGTTGAAACAAGGCCAGAATCAGATTAAATTGATGAAATTTAGGTTCCTGCTCCCACTGAGAACCAACATGATCCAATTCCAGGTCCCAGTTGTGGACGTGTGAATCACACTCGCTCTGCCCACTACAGCCCAGCCAGCTGACCCTTCAGGGCCGCAATGAGAAGGTCAGAGAAGCCATACAAACTCCCTCATCACTCAGACACTCAGAGCCTTCCCATCGCTGCCTCACTGCCTCCCTCCAACCTGCTTTCTTCACTCCCTCTCTGCACTCCCTCACCTCCATCTTCTGCCTTGCTTTTCCATCCTCAATCACATTCTCTCCACCACCTCTCCACTTTTCGTTCCTACTCCCCAACAAACTACTCCACAGTGTAGAGGGAGTTTTACTCTGTATCTAACCCCGTGCAGTACCTGTCCTGGGAGTGTTTGATGGGGACAGTGTAGAGGGAGCTTTACTCTATATCTAACCCCGTGCTGTACCTGTCCTGGGCGTGTTTGATGGGGACAGTGTAGAGGGAGCTTTACTCTGTATCTAATCCTGTGCTGTACCTGTCCTGGGAGTGTTTGATGGGGACAGTGTAGAGGGAGCTTTACTCTGTATCTAACCCCGTGCTGTACCTGTCCTGGGAGTGTTTGATGGGGACAGTGTAGAGGGAGCTTTACTCTGTATCTAACCCCGTGCTGTACCTGTCCTGGGAGTGTTTGATGGGGACAGTGTAGAGGGAGCTTTACTCTGTATCTAACCCCGTGCTGTACCTGTCCTGGGAGTGTTTGATGGGGACAGTGTAGAGGGAGCTTTACTCTGTATCTAACCCCGTGCTGTACCTGTCCTGGGAGTGTTTGATGGGGACAGTGTAGAGGGAGCTTTACTCTGTATCTAACCCCGTGCTGTACCTGTCCTGGGAGTGTTTGATGGGGACAGTGTAGAGGGAGCTTTACTCTGTATCTAACCCCGTGCTGTACCTGTCCTGGGAGTGTTTGATGGGGATGGTGTAGAGGGAGCTTTACTCTGTATCTAACCCCGTGCTGTACCCGCCCTGGGAGTGTTTGATGGGGATGGTGTAGAGAGAGCTTTACTCTGTATCTAACCCCGTGCTGTACCCGCCCTGGGAGTGTTTGATGGGGACAGTGTAGAGGGAGCTTTACTCTGTATCTAACCCCGTGCTGTACCTGTCCTGGGAGTGTTTGATGGGGACAGTGTTGAGGGAGCTTTACTCTGTATCTAACCCCGTGCTGTACCTGTCCTGGGAGTGTTTGATGGGGACAGTGTAGAGGGAGCTTTACTCTGTATCTAACCCCATGCTGTACCTGTCCTGGGAGTGTTTGATGGGGACAGTGTAGAGGGAGCTTTACTCTGTATCTAACCCCGTGCTGTAACTGTCCTGGGAGTGTTTGATGGGGACAGTGTAGAGGGAGTTTTACTCTGTATCTAACCCCGTGCTGTACCTGTCCTGGGAGTGTTTGATGGGGACAGTGTTGAGGGAGCTTTACTCTGTATCTAACCCCATGCTGTACCTGTCCTGGGAGTGTTTGATGGGGACAGTGTTGAGGGAGATTTACTCTGTATCTAACCCCGTGCTGTACCTGTCCTGGGAGTGTTTGATGGGGACAGTGTAGAGGGAGCTTTGATCATTGTTTGGAAGCTCTGATTTGATGATTACATCCAATCACAGCCCAGATATTTGAGCTGGGTTGTGACCTTCAGCACTATAGTTTATCAAAGTCATGAACAGTTACAGACATGATGTCCATGTACTTTCTGAATGTTTTTGCTTCTATTATGGAGACTGGGGGTGGAATGTTCCGGTCCTGACGGTGGTATGAATTGCAGCAGGCAGGGGCCCTCTATTCTGTGTGAATGCAAATATCAGTTTCCCACTGTTGGGGAATTAATTTGGAATTTTGTTCTGCCAAATTTGATGAGCCGTGGGTGGCAGGTCGAGGTTCCCGATGTGCAATATCCCCAACCACATTTACATCTTATGAATGCTCCTGAAAAGACCAAAGGGGAATGGTATACAGAGATGCCGTTGTGGTATTGTCACTGGACGAGTTTTCCAGACAACCAGGGTAATTCCCTGGGAATCCAGGCTCAAATCCCATCATGGCAGATGGTGAAACTTGAATTCAATAAAAATTTGGAATTAAAAGTGTAATGATGACCATAAAACCACTGTCGATTGTTGTAAAAACCCATCTGGCTCACTAATCCCCTCTAGGGAAGGAAATCTATCTTCCTTACTTGATCTACATGCTACTCCAGACCCACAGTAATGTTATTGACTCTTCAGTGCCATCTGAAATGGCTGAGCTAGCAACTTATTTGTATCAAATCATTGGAAAGTCAATAAGGAACGGAACTTGACAGACCACCCCAATTCAGCTCTGTCAATCTTGCCAAAATTGGGAGAGCTGTCTAACAGACTACTGAAACAACAGCCTGACATAGACATCCTCACGGAACCATACCTTACACACCATCATCGCCATCCCTGGGTATGTCCTGTCCCACCGGCAGGACAGACCCAGCAGAGGTGGTGGCTCAGTGGTATACAGTCAGGAGGGAGTTACCCTGGGATCCTCAACATCGACTCCGGATACCATGAGGTCTCATGGCATCAGGTCAAACATGGACAAGGAAACCTCCGGCTGATTACCACGTACCGCCCTCCCTCAGCTGATGAATCAGTGCCTCCTCCATGTTGAACATCACTTGGAGGAAGCACTGAGGGTGGCAAGGGCACAGAATGTACTCTGGGTCGGGGACTTCAATGTCCATCACCGAGTGGCTCGGTAGCACCACTACAGACTGAGCTGCTTGAGTCCTAAAGGACAGAGCTACTAGACTGGGTCTGTGACAGGTGGTGAGGGAACCAACAAGGGGGAGAAACATACTTGACCTCATCCTCACCAACCTGCCTGCTGCAGATGTATCTGTCCATGACAGTATCGGTAGGAGTGACCACCTCACAGTCATTGTGGAGACGAGGTCCTGCCTTCACATTGAGGATACCCTCCATCTCAATGTGTAGCTCTACCACCATGCTAAATGGGATAGATTTCGAACAGGTCTAGCAACACAAGACTGGGCATCCATGAGGTGCTGTGGGCCATCAGCAGCAGCAGAATCTGTAACCTCATGGCCCAGCATATCTCCCACTCTACCATTACCATCAAGCCAGGGGATCAACCCTGGTTCAATGAAGAGTGCAGGAGGGCATGCCAGGAGCAGCATCAGGCATACCTAAAAATGAGGTGTCAATCTGGTGAAGCTATAACACAGGACTACTTGCATACCAAACAGCAAAAGCAGCAAGTGATAGACAGAGCTAAGTGATCCCATAACCAACAGTTCAAATCTAAGCTCTGCAGTCCTACCACATCCAATCCTGAATGATGGTGGACAATTAAACAACTCACTGGAGGAGGAGGCTCCACAAATATCCCCATCCTCAATGATGGGGGAGCCCAGCACATCAGTGTAAAAGGTTGAAGCATTTGTTACAATCTTCAGTCAGAAGTGCTGAGAGGATGATCCACATTGGAGGTCCCCAGCATCACAGATGCCAGTCTTCAGCCAATTTGATTCACTCATTGCGATATCAGAAATGCCTGAAGGCACTGGATACTGCAAAGGCTGTGGACCCTGACAATATTCCAGCAATAGTACTGAAGACTTGTGCTCCAGAACTTGCCGTGCCCCTAGCCAAGCTGTTCCAGTACAGCTACAACACTGGCATCTACCTGGCTATGTGGAAAATTGCCCAGATATGTCCTGTACACAAAAACAGGACAAAGCAGGGACCTAAGTTTGCAGATGATACAAAGATAGGTGGAGGGACAGGTAGTATTGAGGAGGCGGGGAGGCTGCAGAAGGATTTGGACAGGTTAGGAGAATGGGCACAGAAGTGGCAGATGGAATACAATGTGGGGAAGTGTGAGGTCATGCACTTTGGTAGGAATAGAGGCATAGACTATTTTCTAAATGGGGAGAGAATTCAGAAATCTGGAGTGCAAAGGGACTTGGGAGTCCTAGTCCAGGATTCTCTTAAGGTTACAAAACAAAAACAGAATTACCTGGAAAAACTCAGCAGGTCTGGCAGCATCGGCGGAGAAGAACAAAGTTGACGTTTCCAGTCCTCATGACCCTTCAGCAGAACTAAGTAGAAATAGGAAAGGGGTGAAATATAAACTGGTTTACGGGGGGTGGATGGGGGTGGGCGGGGGGAAGAAGTTGGGGGTGTGGTTGTAGGGACAAGCAAGCAGTGATAGGAGCAGATAACCAAAAGCTGTCATAGACAAAAGAACAAAGAGGTGTTGAAGGTGGTGATATTATCTAAACGAATGTGCTAATTAAGATTGGAGAGCAGGACAAGCAAGGTAGCTCTAGTGGGGGTGGGGTGAAATAAACCATGGGTGGAATACATTTAAAAATATTGGAAATAGGTGGGAAAAGAAAAATCTATATAAATTATTGGAAAAAACAAAAGGGAGGGGGAAGAAACAGAAAGGGGGTGGGGATGGAGGAGGGAGTTCAGGACCTAAAGTTGTTGAATTCAATATTCAGTCCGGAAGGCTGTAAGGTGCCTAGTCGGAAGATGAGGTGTTGTTCCTCCAGTTTGCGTTGGGCTTCACTGGAACAATGCAGCAAGCCAAGGACAGACATGTGGGCAAGAGAGCAGGGCGGAGTGTTAAAATGGCAAGCGACAGGGAGGTTTGGGTCATTCTTGCGGACAGACCGCAGGTGTTCTGCAAAGCGGTCACCCAGTTTACGTTTGGTCTCTCCAATGTAGAGGAGACCACATTGGGAGCAACGAATGCAGTAGACTAAGTTGGGGGAAATGCAAGTGAAATGCTGCTTCACTTGAAAGGAGTGTTTGGGCCCTTGGACGGTGAGGAGAGAGGAAGTGAAGGGGCAGGTGTTACATCTTTTGCGTGGGCATGGGGTGGTGCCATGGGGGTGGTTGAGGAGTAGGGGGTGATGGAGGAGTGGACCAGGGTGTCCCGGAGGGAGCGATCCCTACGGAATGCCGACAGTGGGGGTGAAGGGAAGATGTGTTTGGTGGTGGCATCATGATGGAGTTGGCGGAAATGGCGGAGGATGATCCTTTGAATGCAAAGGCTGGTGGGGTGATAAGTGAGGACAAGGGGGACCCTATCATGTTTCTGGGAGGGAGGAGAAGGCGTGAGGGCGGATGCGCGGGAGATGGGCCGGACACGGTTGAGGGCCCTGTCAACGACCGTGGGTGGAAAACCTCAGTTAAGGAAGAAGGAGGACATGTCAGAGGAACTGTTTTTGAAGGTAGCATCATCGGAACAGATGCGACGAAGGTGAAGGAACTGGGAGAATGGGATGGAGTCCTTACAGGAAGCGGGGTGTGAGGAGCTGTAGTCGAGGTAGCTGTGGGAGTCGGTGGGTTTGTAATGGATATTGGTGGACAGTCTATCACCAGAGATTGAGACAGAAAGGTCAAGGAAGGGAAGGGAAGTGTCAGAGATGGACCACGTGAAAATGATGGAGGGGTGGAGATTGGAAGCAAAATTAATAATTTTTTCCAGGTCCCAACGAGAGCATGAAGCAGCACCGAAGTAATCATCGATGTACCGGAGAAAGAGTTGTGGAAGGGGGCCGGAGTAGGACTGGAACAAGGAATGTTCCACATACCCCATAAAGAGACAGGCATAGCTGGGGCCCATGCGGGTACCCATAGCCACACCTTTTATTTGAAGGAAGAGAGGAAGAATAGAGGCATAGACTATTTTCTAAATGGGGAGAGAACTCAGAAATCTGGAAATCTTCCCTTCACACCCCTGCCGGCATTCCCCAGGGATCTTTCCCTCCGGGACACTCTGGTCTACTCCTCCATCACCCCCTACTCCTCAACCCCCTCCCACGGCACCTTCCCATGCAACTGCAGAAGGTGCAACACCTGCCCCTTCACTTCCTCTGTCCTCACTGTCCAAGGGCCCAAACACTCCTTTCAAGTGAAGCAGCATTTCACTTGCATTTCCCCCAACTTAGTCTACTGCATTCGTTGCTCCCAATGTGGTCTCCTCTACATTGAAGAGACCAAACGTAAACTGGGCGACCGCTTTGCAGAACACCTTCGGTCTGTCCGCAAGAATGACCCAAACCTCCCTGTCGCTTGCCAATTTAACACTCCACCCTGCTCTCTTGCCCACATGTCTGTCCTTGGCTTGCTGCATTGTTCCAGTGAAGCCCAACGCAAACTGGAGGAACAACACCTCATCTTCCGACTAGGCACTTTACAGCCTTCCGGACTGAATATTGAGTTCAACAACTTTAGACCTTGACCTCCCTCCTCCATCCCCACCCCCTTTCTGTTTCTTCCCCCTTCCTTTTGTTTTTTCCAATAATTTATATAGATTTTTCTTTTCCCACCTATTTCCAATATTTTTAAATGTATTCCACCCATGGTTTATTTCACCCCACCCCCACTAGAGCTACCTTGCTTGTCCTGCTCTCCAATCTTAATTAGCACATTCTTTTAGATAATATCACCACCTTCAACACCTCTTTGTTCTTTTGGTTATCTGTTCCCTATCACTGCCTGCTTGTCCCAACAACACCACCTCCCCCCCCCCCCCCCCCCCCCCCGTAAACCAGTTTATATTTCACCCCTTTCCTATTTCTACTTAGTTCTGTTGAAGGGTCATGAGGACTTGAAACGTCAACTTTGTTCCTTTCTGCCGATGCTGCCAGACCTGCTGAGTTTTTCCAGATATTTTGCTTTCTCTTTTGGATTTCCAGCATCCGCAGTTTTTTGTTTTTATTTTTTTCTCTTAAGGTTAACTCGCAGGTTGAGTCGGTAGTTAGGAAGGCAAATGCAATGTTGGCATTTATTGCGAGAGGACTAGAATAGAAAAGCAGGGATGTGCTGCTGAGGCTTTATAAGGCTCTGGTCAGACCATATTTAGAATATTGTGAGCAATTTTGGGCCCCGTATCTCAGGAAGGATGTGATGGCCCTGGAGAGGCTCCAGAGGAGGTTCACGAGAACGATCCCAGGAATGAAAGGCTTAACATATGAGGAACGTATGAGGACTCTGGGTCTATACTCGATGGAGTTTAGAAGGATGACGGGGGATCTGCTTGAAACTTACAGAATACTGAAAGGCCTGGATAGAGTGGACGTGGGGAAGATGTTTCCATTAGTAGGAGAGACTAGGACCCGAGGGCACAGCCTCAGAGTAAAGGGAAGACCTTTTAAAACAGAGATGAGGAGAAACTTCTTTAGGCAGAGAGTGGTGAATGTATGGAATTCATTGCCACAGAAGGCTGTGGAGGCCAGGTCATTGAGTGTATTTAAGACCGAGATAGATAGGTTCTTGATTGGTAAGGGGATCAAAGGTTACGGGGAGAAAGCGAGAGAATGGGGTTGAGAAACTTATCATCCATGATTGAATGACGGAGCAGACTTGATGGGCCGAATGGCCTAATTTCTGCTCCTATGTCTTATGATCTTATGGTCTTAAATCTAACCCACCCATCGCATCAGTCTACTCTCAATCATCAGTAAAATGATGGAAGGGGTCATCAACAGTGCTATCAAGCAGCACTTGCTTAGCAATAACCTGCTCCCTGATGCCCAGTTTGGGTTCTGCCAGGGCCACTCAGCTCCTGACCTCATTACAGCCTTGGTTCAAGCATGGACAAAAGAGCTGAACACCCGAGGTGAGGTGAGAGTGACTGCCCTTGACATCAACGCCCCATTTGACCGAGTGTGGCATCAAGGAGCCCCAGCAAAACTGGAGTCAATGGGAATGAGGGGGAAACTCTCCACTGGTTGGAGTCATACCCAGCACAAAGGAAGATGGTTGTGGTTGTTGGAAGTCAATCATCTCAGCTCCAGGACATCACTGCAGGAGTTCCTCAGGGTAGTGTCCTCGGCCCAACCATCTTCAGCTGCTTCATCAATGACCTTCCTTCCATCATAAGGTCAGAAGTGGGGATGTTCACTGATGATTGCACAATGTTCTGCACCATTCACAACTCCTCAGATACTGAATCAGTTTGTCCAAATGCAGCAAGATCTGGACAATGTCCAGACTTGGGCTGACAAGTGGCAAGTAACATTTGTGTCACACAAGTGCCAGACAATGACCATCTCCAACAAGAGAGAATCTAACAATCGCTCCTTAACGTTCAATGACATTACCATCACCAAATCCCCCATTATCAACATCCTGTGGGTTACCATTGACCAGAAATGGAACTGGACTAGTCATGTACAAATGGTAGCTACAAGTGCGGGCCAGAAACTAGGAATTCTGCAGAGAGTAACTCATCACCTGACTCCCCAAAGCCTGTCCACCATCTACAAGGAACAGGTCAGGAGTGTGATGGAATACTCCCCACTTGCCTGGATGAGTTGCAGCTCCAACAACACTCAAGAAGCTTGACACCATCCAGGACAAAGATACCCATTTGATTGGCACCCCATCCACAAACATTCACTCCCTCCTCCACTGACGCACAGTAGCAGCAGTGTGTGTACCATCTACAAGATGCACTGCAGCAACTCACCAAGGCTCTTTAGACAGCACCTTCCAAACCAACAACCACAACTGTCTAAAAGGACAAGGGCAGCAGATAGATGGGAACATCACCATCTGGAAGTTCCCCTCCAAGTCACTCACCATCCTGACTTGGAAATATATCACCATTCCTTCACTGTCACTGGGTCAAAATCCTGGAACTCCCTCCCTAACTGCACTGTGGGTGGACCTACACCACATGGACTGCAGTGGTTCAAGAAGGCAGCTCACCACCACCTTCTCAAGGGGCAATTAGGGATGGGCAATAAATGCTGGTCCAGCCAACGACACCCACATCCTGCGAATGAATGAAAAAAAACACTCGCTGGAATTGCTCGGGGGTTTGTAGACGCTGCTTTACATTCTTTTGGCAGCTTTACTGAAATATATCGGGTTCCTGGAGCACAAGCTGTGCCAGGCTGGGCACATGAGGTACACCGGTGGGGAGGGGCGAGGCGGAGGCTGAACTGCGGGGACAATGGTGGGACATAAGAGGGGAGGCATGACTGGGGAATGGGGAAGGGAATCACCAGGGCTGAGATGGGGCAAGAGTCTGCGACTTTCCTAACACTCAGGCCACGCTGTTGGAGGCTTATTTCAGGGACCATGCTGTGCGGGCCCTGTTAGAGGGGCTCTGTGTGACACACAGGTCTTGGTCCGGGTCTTGGGTGGGGGAAGGTCTCTCTGGGCAGTGAGGGTCATGCACAGTATGGTGTGGACAGCGTGGTCACTCACCTAAGGAATTTGGTCCTGGGTGTTCAAGTCATCATTGTTGTGAAGCAGACGGCATCATAAGGCTCGGAGTGCGGCCTCCAGACCCTCTAAGTCAGTACTTGAAAAGTCATGGGTGGGCATTAGGCTGTCTCACATGGGCAGGGGTCGCAAAAGGGTGGTATCAGGTCGATGAAGGGTATGGGGGCATCAACACTGAAGGGCTCGGGGGAAGAACAGGAATAACCACATGAACAATGATGGGTTCAAGGGTCACAGGGCTGACTGGACAATGAGAGGAGGAAGGGAAATTAGGAGGTTGTCAGTATGGAGGAGGGATGTGGTGGCTGATGGGGGGAGGGTGGAAGCTGGTCTCACTTACGAAAGTTAAGAGCACTATTTTTGCGATCATCAAAGAATGGCAGTTTGTAAAAGAAGCTAAAACAACTCAATAGGGATCAGCGTCAGGGTTTGTTGGAGGAGTTCAGCTAAGCAATTTAGGGTCAATTGAAGGGGCACTGTATAAATTGCCTGCTCAAACACTGGGGAGCAGCAGGATTGCTGGACTCCTGGGTCTAATGCACAACGAACTAGCTTTGCTTCTTTTCTAATGGCACATTCAGATGGGAATCCAATCAGGTTCGATGCTGTGGTGTATTGGGTATTAATGGCCATCTGATCCTCACAAAAGCCTGTGAAGAGGGATGTAGGGTCAAACAATCAAGGGCCATGGCTGCTTCACAGAAGCTACAAGCCTCAATGCTCCAGTGCATTCAGGGAACCATGTTTGCAGTCATAGCATAATTGCAAGGCTAGAATATCGATAGTTATTGTCAAGGTTACTGGAGAAGAACTAACATTAGCCTGACTGAGGGTTATAGCACACGCGTCTACTGAGCCTAATGAATACCCTCATTGCGCTGTCACATCTGAGACGGATGCGCAGCCTCAGGATGTTATCATCCTGTTGGGAGGTGGCCTGGGGATGCCATGTACAAGCTGAGGGCAGGTCAAAGGTTAGAGTCTAGATTCCTGCCTCGTGTATGGAAGGAGACCATTCAAGGGGAATAAGCACTGATTGCTCAATTGTATCTGTTTACACATCCCAGGAGAAGTGGACAATGCCAGCTGCAGGAAATGCTGCCTTATGGATAGCTATGGTTAGAATCAGCAGAAGAAAGGCCCATCACTGCTTGGCACAGCTCAGGGACGACCATTGCCCTGGCGCAGCCAAAGGCCTACAGAAGAAGTGGCTCAGACATGGAGATGAGTGAAAGACAGTCTCATGTGCACCTTTGCTTGTCTAGTGAGCTCATACTTGCCACACTCTCTGTGAGGAACTCATGCTGCACGGACTCAGAGCCCATCCTGTGCCAGTTGCTCTGAGCTTTTTTGCCTTCAGATATTTCCAGGATTCCACTGGGGACCTTTGCAGGATCTCACAATCGATGACACGCAAGGGAGATGACTGGTGCCCTTTTCAATAAAGCTCACCATTACACCCAGCTCAGCATGGATGAAGCAAGCCAGGTGGCCAGAGCTGTGGGATTTGCTGCAGTCTCAGGTTTCCCACAAGTGCAGGGGGCCATCGACTGAACACATGTGGCCTTGAGAGCTCCCTGGCAGCAGCCTGTGAGATTCATTAATATAAAAGGATTTCACTCTGAATGCCCAGTTAATGTGTGATCACCAAAAGCATATCCAGCATGTTTGTGCACAGTACCCAGGGAGCTCATATGACTCATTTTGAGTCACTCGCAGGTACCACAGATATTTGAGGGAGGTCAGTGCTTAGAAGGTTGGCTCCTCAGTGACAAGGGGTACCCCCAGAAAACATGGCTAATGACCCCCATTCATCGGCCACAGAGTGCACCTGCGGAGAGATACAATGCCACACAGTCTATCACAAGGTCCTTAATAGAGCAAACAATTGGCCTCTTAAACATGTGTTTCTGATGTTTGGGCCGGTCAGGCAGCGCTCTCCAATACTCACCACAGAGAGCGTCCCACATCATTGTTGCTTGCTGCACCCTGAACTACTTTGCGCTGCAGAGACGGGCTGTGTTGCCAAAGGGAGACATTGAGGAGTTAGAAGTCTCTCGGGCAACGAGGACTCAGAAGGTGAAGACTCTGAAGAGGATGAGGATTCAGGCAAACTACACGAGGATGCCATTGCACGGATACGGTGTGTCAGACATGCCAGTGACAACCTCAGTGCTAAGGTTCAGGAGGAATAAGGAAAAGGCAAGTTTTTATAATTGAAGTTCTCTTCATCCTTTGATACAGGGGACACAACCAGACCTTCATTCCCAGCATTAACGTATTAGGGGAGGTCGTAAACCACACAATGGTCACAGAGGCAGCATAAGGCACCTTGTGCCCTAATGATGGGTTCAGCCTAGTAGTCTTGGGAACATGTGGCTGCTGTGCTTACAGCTCCATTAGCACACCTCCTTAAGCAACTCCACATAGTGCAGTCCTTTCAACCATGGCATCGCCAAGTCAGTGTGTATGGCAGCTTGCAAACGGCTGAAATGCCAGTTCACACCTAGATGCACTTATGTCAGTGTGACAGCAGTTTAGCAAGGCAGTGTGAACAAAAAAAATTGCCAATGATTTGTACTTGATCATCTGAAGAGGGAGCAGCATTCGGGGAGCACCATCCGTGCCATCGCCAGCTGTCATGGATGAATAATGCAGAGGCATCTTCTTGCTACAGACTCCAATTGGCTTTCAGACATCAGGACACAGTGGCCTGTAACTCTACATCGTGCACCCAAAGCTGTGAGGTTTTCCTGCATTGTCGTCACAGAGAGTGTCTCACTCCCTCCACCACCGACACACAGTAGCAGCAGTGTGCGTACCATCTACAAGATGCACTGCAGCAACTCACCAAGCTCCTTCCAAACCCATGACCACTACCATCTGGAAGGACGAGGGCAGCAGATAGATGGGAACACCACCGCCTGGAAGTTCCCCTCCAAGTCACTCACCATCCTGACTTGGAAATATATCACCGTTCCTTCACTGTCGGGACTCCTCCATTCTTCGACCCAGTCTGGTGACAGTCTCTGGTATCTCTGTCTGATTCTCCCCTGTCTTTACATCTCCGACATATCTCTCAGGGCCGATTCCAGAGGCTCATCAAATGGTTGCTCTGCCTCCTCCTCAGAGGTGGTTTCAGGGCTGGGACTGAATCATCTGGAGGAGGGATCTCCTTTGCCTTTTCTTACTGGTACCAGGAATAGAGAAAAGAGAGAACTAGTGATTGACTGGGCAGGAGCCTACACTACAGATCGCTCACAGTCAGTGCCCACATGCACACCGGATGCACCCTCACTGGCTTTTGGGGGAGGCTGATCTGGCCTTCCATTGCAGGAATGATTCCTTTCCTCACCAGCCAGCTCTGCTGCTTGTTCCTCATATGGGGAGAGTGTCCTCAACTCCGAGGCCCTGCTGCTCTTTCAGCTCTCTCCCTTTTATTATGGGTGACCTTCTCCTGCATAAAGACAGATGGAACGACTGGGAGCACTATGGATGAGAGAGTAGTTCAGAAGCATGCATGCCTGCTGTGTGTGCTGAGGCCTCCCAGTGAGGGATTAGGATGCTGTTGGTGCAGGAACTTACGTGAGATGGTGAGCTTAAAGTGACCGGCAGGCATTCAGTGCTGATGACCTATCTGCTGGCCGTGTGTGACATCCCTGTGGACCCTGACCCTTAGATTGTGAGAGTGTGAGTTTGCAGTGAGTGGCAGTCTCACCTGCCCTGGCAGAACGGAGCAGATCATTCATTCTTTTCCTGCACTGCAGGTGGTACTATCTGGGCCCCAAGGACACCAACATCCCCGGTGACTGCCTCCCAGGCCAGTGTGGCCAGTGGGAGGGCCATCTACTCACATCCTGGGAAAAGAGGACCTCTCGCCTTTTCCTGGGTGGCCTAGAGGAGAATCCTCAGGGAAGCCTGGCTGCACCTCCAGCCAGAGGGTTTGGATCCCTTCAGCACCGTGGGCTGCATGTCTGACAGACACATGGGCTGCAGTGAGCGAATGTTTGTCCGAGAGCCGTTTAACTGTGTTGCCAGGACCTTTGACACCATGAGGTAATGATGGAAGCGACAAATCCCTGTCTGCCCTGCCGCTGGCCCTTTGCTGATGTATAACTAATGAGCTGAAGGGCGGAAGATGGTGGATGTTCAGCCAAGCCGCTGTCCAGCGGGATTCACGCCCTCTTTCCCACCTGCTGCTGCCCTCAGTCCCCCGGGTGGAAAACTCCAGCCTCGGAATTTCCATTTCTGACATAGAATGTGTGACAAGATCTGCTCAACACCTAGTCTGAGCGGTTCACTTCGATGATGAACAAATCTGACAGGCAATTGTTTACATTAGAAATTCCCATGATAAATGATTAAATTGACAGTTAAATGTTGATGTCAAAGCATTACCACAAATTGTGATATTAGCAGGAGAGGTCTGAGGATAGGAAGTGTTGGCAAACGGAAGATTCCTGAAATAATAAATAGCAAAATTACGGAATGTCAAGGGAGAACTGATGGACCCTCAGAAAACTCAAATTTTAACCCTGAGAGTCAACCAATTGGAGAGTTATAGTTTTCAACAGCCTGGGGAAATGATAGATGTCTCCTCCGCTTTGTCAGGTGATTAATCATCACAAGAAAGGACATTAAGGTGAATGCCTGGTGTGTTGTAATGCAGATAGTGATATTTCAGTGCCCAGAGCTTTCTCGCTTGCCTGTGTAGCTCAGGTTATTGTCAATATTGCAGGAACGGAGAGACCTGGGGCTGGCTGTGCACAAATCTGAAGTTTGCAGATTAGGTTAACAAAGCAGTTAATAAAACACATGGCATTCTGGATTTTATAACTGGATGCACAGAGGTGTAAAAGCTAGGAAGCTTTATAGAATAACAGCGTGGTCCCATTCAGGATATTGGTGGGGGGGGGAAAGCAATGGTACACAAACAAAGAGGGCTTTATAGAACATGAGTCACTGGATAATCTGGTTTTCAAGCTGACTTTGTAAAAATACATTCTCAGAATGTGACTATTGCTGGTAGAACCAGTATTTATTGTCAATCACCACTTGGCCTTGAGAAGGTGGTGGTGAGCTGCCTTCTTGAACCGCTGCAGTCCCTGTGGTGTGGGTACACTCACAGTGCTGTTCAGGAGGGAGTTCCAGGATTTTGACTCAGCGACAGTGAAGGAACGCTGATATAGTTCCAAGTCTGGATGGTGAGTGGCTTGGAGGGGAACTTCCAGGTGGTGGTGTTCCCAGTTATCCACTGCACTTGTCCTTCTCGATGTTGTAGTCATGGGTTTGGAAGGTGCTGTCAAAGGAGATGAGTTACTCACTGCAGGATTCCTAGCCTCTGACCTACTCTTGTAGCCACAGTATTTATATGGCTAGTCCAGTTCAGTTTCTGTTCAATGGTAACCCCCAGGATGTTGAAGGTGGGGGATTCAGTGATGGACTGAGTCATTTAAATCATCCCGTCACACTATTAGAAACAAAAGGCTGGTTGTCTGATTGGATAATCACAATCTTCAAAACTCTGTCAGGATGTCTCAGGGCGTTTTAAGAAATAAAACGGTATCTTAGAGGGCACTGGATGGAGGTCTTTCTGAAAGGTTTTGATCGAGTGGACACAGAGAGATTGTTTCCTCTTGTGGGGAGGAGCAGAACAAGAGGCCGTCAACATAAGATGGTCACCAAGAAATCCAACAGGGGATTCAGGAGAAACTCCTTCACCCAGAGAGTGGTGAGAATGTGGAACTCACTCACCCAGGGAGTGAAGTGAGCAGCATCGCTACATTGAAAGAGAAGGCAGGCAATGAGGCAAAAGGGATAGGAGGGTTACAATGATAGATTTAAATCAGGAAGGATGGGAAGAGGCTCAGGTGGAACATAAATGCCAGCATGGACTGGGTGGGCCGAACAGCCTGTGTATCAGTGTAACACTTACTAACACCAAGGAGCCTATGAACAAAGCCCCAGATTATAACCGAGTCTGCCAGAAATCCTCCCATCACAACTGGATGTAGCATCTAATTTATATCTGCCTCCTTTCATTGGAAGCTGCTGAGGAATAACCAGGTCTTACATTCGGCCCATTGTGCCTGTGCTGGCTCTTTGAAAGGGCTATCCAATTCATCCCTCTTCCCCCTGCTCTTTCCCCATATCCCTGCAAAATTTTACCATTAAGTATTTATCCAATTCCCTTTTGGGAGTTTATTATTGAATCTGCTCCCACAGTCCTTTCAGACAGATTCCAGATCACAGCAACTCGCTGACTAATTTAAAGAAATAACCTCATCTCCTTAAACTCGCTGGGACGTTGGTATCAGTACATGGCTATGTCAGCGCGCTATTTCTGAAACTTCAGTCTAAAGCAGCCACCCAACTGCATCCTACCTGCATGATAAGCCACGGATCCTTTGTTCCAGCCCGGATGCCTCTGTTTGGGATAATCCTGAAACATAAAAGATCCCAAAATTGGTCCAAGCCAGAGGGAGGACTCAGCAATAGTCAATCCAATGTTTTCAAACAGTTTTGTTAAAACACATTGTTCTATGATCAGAGAAACATGAAATGATTATAATACAGGGGAGGGTCATTCAACCCACCCTGGGATGGGAAAATGATGGTCAGAGCCCCCACTATTTCCGGCCTTGTTTCTCTTAGCCACATTTCACCTGGGCCTGGGGGTTTATCCACTTTCAAGGATGTTAAAGGCATTAATATTTCCACTCTCACCATGCCTGTCACCTCCAAGGCTTCACACTCTCCTCCTTCAGCACAGTGGGCGTGATTGGAAAAACCAGTTTCCCGCTGGCGGAAAGAAATAATCTTGTTCTCCTGCCTTTCAGGAGGCTCCAGTTTCCCGCTGAGCAGTGTTGGGAACCATATTTGCATTCATTTGCATCTCATTAAAAGGCCAACGCGCTGGATGGTCTGTTTCCCGACTATATATAGTTATCCATGATTTGGGGGGGGGGTGGTCAGTCGAGGCTGCTTTTGCCTCCTTTAAGACTGCAGCTGTCAAATGTCGGGTGCCAGGAACACAAACTGCACCGAGGCTGGGCAAGGTGGGCATGACCAGCGGAGAGGCCTGAGACAGAGGCAGGGCTGATGGGGGTTGTCAGGGGAAGAGGGAGGGGTGAGACGGAGACATGATGGGTATGTGGGGAAGAGGAGAGGGGAGGGGTGAGACGGAGACAGGATAGGCAAGGGTCAAGGAACAGAGTGGAAGAGTGAGAGACTCCCTGAGGGCAAAGGTTAAAAGACTATCCGGGGAAGGTTCAGAGACTGTCTGGGGACTGAGGTCTCACTGCGGGGGGCATATTTCAGAGACTGCACTGGGGATGTACAGGCACATAATATTGGAGAATTATACGTGGCACGTGTGTTGTAGTCCTGGTCTTGGGTGGGGGGGGATGGTCTCTCTCAGCAGTGATGGCCATGCACTGAATGGTATGTAGGGTGTGGTCAGTCAACAAAAGCATTTGGTCCTGGGGGGTTGTTGCCAGAGGGAGACATTGAGGAGCTAGACATCTCCTTGGATAAGGACATTGAAGGGGGTGAGGATTCAGGTGAGGGTGCGATTGCATGGGCATGACATGGCGGACATGTCCATGACAATCTCATAGCTACAAGATTCCAGGAGGAATAAGGTGAAGATTAATGTTCGCAGTCAAAGTTTTCTTCAGCCTACGATGCAAGGGGTCACAACCTCTTCATTCTCAACTTGAACATCTCAGGAAAGCTCATAAATCTCCCAATGATCACAGGAGTAGCCTTAGTCACCTGCTGCCCTATCAATGGGGTCATCCTTAAAAGACATAGTAACCTTGGCTGCTGTGGAATGCGAGTAGCACTCCCTTAGAGCACGTCCCTAAGCAACTCCACATAGTATAATCCTTTCAAACATGGCATCACCAAGTCAGTGGGCATGGACGCTGCTGAGCATATGAAAAGCCAATTCCCACGTGGATGCATCATGTCAGTATGACACCAGCTTAGGAAGGTGGCCTGGACTCAAAACACATTCTTCAATGATTTGCACTTGGAGGGAGCAGCATCTGAAGAACTCCATTTCTCCCATTGCCAGCTCTCAAGAATGCATAATGCAGAGGCATCATCTCGCCACTAACCCCCAATAGCCCTTCACACATCAGGACGCAGTGAGCTGTAACTCTATATCGTGCAGCAAAGAGAGTGCCTCAACAGGACAGTGGGTTCATTAGTTACAAACACTCAGGGACCAACAATCATTGGGATCCTGCTGTGTTTCTGCCCTGGATTTGGTTTGCCTTTGGCAGAAACATAATCTAATCAGCGTTGCTATGGATGGGAGATAGACTGGCAAACTGTACTTAATTCCTCTCACTACCTGTTTGTAAGCAGAAGGTGTTTTGAATTATTTAAGTATGTTGTGGCACGTTTTCCCAGATCCTCAGTTTGTATGATCCAATTTATCAATGACCCACAGCAAATCACTTTATGATTAACTCACATTCAAAACGCATCATCCCACTCCACTATGCACGCGCACACACACACAGATATGCACGTACACACACGCACACACAGACACACACAGGTGTGCATGCACACACACGCCAATGCACATGCACGCACACAGTAAAGTGGGGCGGGGGGGTTAGATAAAGGAGTTTTACAACTTGGGATAGTAATAGTAAAAGAACCATAGAAATTAATATTAGTCCGCGTGATTTCCAGAATCAGATTCAGAATCCAAAGAGGAATTTTTTCCCCTAGGACTTTAAGTTCAGCTGTCTGAAGGCCAGAGTTCTACAGTTCTCTTTACAGTTGGTGCTGATACCACAAGATGAAGTGGGTATACAGAGACATGGTCAGTTCTGCAGACGATGGTAGGAAACCTTTGAGCAGAGACAGGCTTGAGAAGCAGGCTGTTGTTTTGCCTGGAGTTCTGCTTCTTGGTAGTTCCCCAGTTGGATGTTAAACAGCAGACTGCCTGTGAGGCCAAAAATGTAATCTTAAAATTACCCTAAAGACCAGATGCTTGAGTCATATGACATGTTACATTAATAGTTAATTGTAGCTCAATAATCTGTTTCTGTGCTTCTGGTCAGAGTTCCATTGTTCCTCCTTAGGAGAGAGCTGAGATGGTTATTAGCATCTCTTCCAGTGTAATGAGTTTTGATCTCTCTGTTTTGTGATAGTTCCAGTTGGGAGAACCAGTTTGCCTGCACTTCCTCTACTTTCCTTGATTACAAGGGGTCTGTACAATGAGATGGGAGATACACCGGCTGAGTGACGAATTCTTTTGTTCTTGTAACTCCTGGTGGTAGCTCCCAGAACAAAGAGCCAACCCTGTGGTCATGTGACTTACAGCAGCCATCTTTTTTTGGTTCAACATAAAACCCATTTTCAAAAATAGCAATCAGAATAAGGTTTTGAACAGACAGTGTTTGATTTCATTTCATTTCGGAGGAACCCAACAGCAGCAATTGACAATGTCTTCCCTACCCTGACCCTGCTGAGGACTCTGGAGATTTTCATATGCATCACTTTGAGAGAATGATGGTCTCAACACTGCCCAGCTCACAAAGACCATTCCTGTCTCTCAGTGAGAGCGCTGCCATGCAGTGAACTCCAGAGTGAGTTGTGTGCTGTGCCTTTTCCCTAGGAGCATGGAAAGCCCCACAAAGCAGGCGTGCAGGTCCAATTAAAGATCATTGCAGGTGAAGAGACGGCTTCTTCAAGAGGAGCACACACCTCTGACATCACACACTCATACCCCTCTTACAGTCAAAACATGTTCCTCACTGATCCTTACTTGTCTAGTTCAGTGTTATGTGAAGAGAGAGTGAGAACTAAGAATGGAATGAAGAGCGTCTTAATGACGAGAGAATAACAAACTCCAGCAAGGCCTACAGTGCTTGATGATGCAATGAATCAACACCCTGCCACCAGTATGCATTCAAAACTTCTTAATATTTCTAATCCTATCGCTATGTCTAGGTGAAGCCCCAACATCTGCAGCAGAGGTGGAGGCAGCCTGCTGACTGCTGCTTCCTGTTGTCTTAGGTGACTTTAGCAAGCGTCTGCTGGTGGTCGAGGCCTTGAGGGCCCCAGCCCTCTAAGTGTCTCCTGCTCTGGGGCAGGCGCACCCTCCTCAGTCTGACCTACCAAAGTTGATGGGGTCTCAGGCAGAGGGGATTTGGAGTGGCAGAGCATCCTGGGTGGGTGGCTCTGGGGTGTCTGTTTGATGCTCCTCCTCCCTTGGTTGTCCAAGGGCTCCACCCTGACTCCCTGAGGAGAAGGGGCACCTGCAGGGAGGCTGGGGTGCCCTGTCCCCCTCTTGCCTGGCCACTGCTGGAACTCACCCATGGCTAGAGAAATGGTGTGCAGATTGAGTGCAAATCCGGCAGAAACTGCTGGACCTGAGTCTCCAGTGGAGACTTTGAAGATCTCACATGCTGGAACCACGACATCAGGAAGAATGTGGACAGGTTCCTCCATCCTTCGTTCCAGTCTGACTATGGCCTCTGATAACCCTGCCTGATATTCCCCTGCCTGTCTCCACATCTCCAACATGTGTCTCAGGGCTGATCGCAGAGACACGTCATCTGACTTGGACCCAGCAGGCGCAAGGTCTCCAGCAGTCCTCTGAATACTAGAAACCTCAGCTACCTGCTGTGAACGCGGGTCTGTGAGGTGATTACCAGCTTGTGAACCTGAGCCTACTCTGGAACTAGGTCCCCCCGAGGCGCGTGTATCTGTGCTGGTGGAGGGTGGCGGTGAACGCATTGGAGGGCGGGTGAGTCTCTTTCCTCATCTGAGGTGGTCTGTGGGCTGGGGCTGAGTGTTCTGGTAGCAGACACTTTCCCCCTTTCCTTACTGGTACCTGGAATAGAGAGAAGAGGGAATAGTGATTGACCAGGCAAACCCCTACACTATAGATCACGCACAGTCAGTGTCCGCATGTTGCTGATATATACTGGATGCATCCTTGGTGTGTGGTGGGGGAGGGCTGATCTCGTCCTCCACAAATCCATCTCCTCACCAGCCAGCTCCACGGCCTGTTCCCAGATGGACTGAAACTCCAGGGTTCCCCTGGCCATCTCTTGTCTGTTATGTGAAACCTTATCCGGCATAAAGGCAGATGGATTGACTGTGAGAACTATGGATAAGAGAGAGTAGGCCAGAAGTATGTATGCTTGCTGTGTGAGCGGAGGCCTCCCCAGTAAGGGATTCAGGTGCTCTTTGTGCAGGAACATGAGGTGGTGAGCTTCAAGTAGCCGGCAGGCATTCAGTGCTGATGACCCAACTGCTGGTCGTGTGTGACATCCCTGTGGATTCTAACCCTTAGGCTGCCTGGGGCCCTTGTGAGAATGAGTTTGTAGTGAGCAGTGGTCTCACCTACCCTGGCGGAGCAGAGAAGATCATTCATTCCTTTCCTGCACTGCAGGGTGGTCCTTTACCGATTGCCATGGATGCTAATCTCCCCGCCCACTGCCCCCTAGGCCGGCTAGGTCAGGCAGAAGGGAGGGCCTCTCTCGGAAAGAGGGCCTCCTGCTTTCCCTGGACGGCTTGGAGGAGAATCCCCAGGGAGTCCTGGCTCTGCTGTCGGCCAGAGGGTTTGGATCTCTCCTCGGGGCCAGCATTATACCTGGCCTGCAGTGAGCCAATGCCTGTCCGGCTGCTGTTTAAATATGGCGCCAGGACCTTCGACCCCATGACGTAACGCTGGGGAGGGGGGCACCACAAGATCTGCCGAGTTCCTCGCTGGTGCATAACTAATGAGCTAAAAAGCAGAAGATTGCACGTGTTCAGCTGAGCTGCCACCCAGCGGGATTCACACCAACTTTCCCATCCACCACTGCACTTACCCTCCAGAACAGGAAATTCCATCCAACATCTCCTTTGCCCCCTTTTTTACACAGACAGAAACAAAATATTCATTGAGAACGGTGCCCCTGACTTCTGCTCCACATAATGGTTACCTCTTTGGCCTCACATTGGTCCACTATTCGTTTCTCAGCCACCCTCCTCCTCTCAGTATTTTGTAAAATACTTTGGATTATCTTTGATCTGATTTGGCCCCTCATTGAGATCCTAATTTCCTTTATAATTTCACCTTGTGCTTTCTAGACTCCGCTCTGACCAAATGTTTTTGTATCTGCCCCTCCTGAAGCATAGAAACATAGGGCAGGATTTTCCAGCCCCTCCCACTGGCGGGATCTTCCTTTCTCATTGAAGTCAATGGAGATTTGAATGACCCGCCTCATCCACCAATGGCCTGTCTCATCCACCAATGACCTGCCTCATCCACCAATGGCCTGTCTCATCCACCAATGACCTGCCTTATCCACCAATGACCTGTCTCATCCACCAATGACCCGCCTCATCCACCAATGGCCTGTCTCATCCACCAATGACCCGCCTCATCCACCAATGGCCTGTCTCATCCACCAATGACCCGCCTCATCCACCAATGGCCTGTCTCATCCACCAATGACCTGCCTCATCCACCAATGACCTGCCTTATCCACCAATAACCTGCCTTATCCACCAATGATCCACCTCATTCACCAATAACCCCCCATTTCCGCCAATGACCTGTCTCATCCACCAATGGGGAAACCTGCCAGGGTGTGTCATAGAATTTTTACAGGCCAGAGGAGGCCCATTATGCCTGTGCCTGTCAAAGAGGAGCCCATGTGTCTAAATCACACTCTCCTGCTCGTGGCTACAAAAGGACTTCAGTCAGAAAGGATCTGGCCTCAGAAGGTCATGAAGTAGAATCCATATGGGTGGAGATTAGGAGTAGGGAGAGTCAGAAAACACTGGTAGGAGCAGTTAACAGGCCCCCTAACCCTAGTTATACTGTTGGTCAGAGCATGAAACAAGAAATTATTGAAGCCTGTAACAAAGGCAATGTGGGGGGGCTTTAACCTTCATATAGACACAAACAATTAAACTGACAAAAGTGGTCTAGAAAATGAGTTTGTGGAATGTTTTTCTGACAGTTTCTTGGAACAATACATTGTGGAACTGAGTAGGGATAAAGCGATCTTAAACCTCGTGTCATGTAATGAAGGTTCGGGCTGACACGTGAGGAAATTAATATCAGCAGGGAAAAAACATTGGTGAAACTTGAGGGACTAAAATCTGACAAATCCCCGGTACTTGATGGCCTTTATCCCAGGTTTCTAAAAGGGATACCTGCAGAGATAGTGGATGTGCTAGCTATGATTTTCCAAAATAGCTTAGATTCAGGAATGGTCCCACTAAATTGGAAGTTGGCCAATGTTACACTATTTTTCAAGAAAGGATGGAGAGAGGAAACAGTGAGGCTAGTTAGCCTAACATCAGTTGTTTGGAAAATGCTGGAATCTCTTATTAAGGAAGTCCTAACAATGCACTTAGGAAAGTATAGTATGATTAAAACAAGTCATTATGATTTTACTAAAGGGAAATTCTGTTTGACAAATTTATTAGAGTGTTTTGAGGATGTAACTAGTGGGGTAGATAAAGGGGAGCCAGTAGATGTAGTACCCAGATTTCCAAAAAGCATTCAATAAGGTGCCGCACAAAATGTTAATATGTAAAGTTTATGGAGTTAAGGGTAATATATTAGCATGGATAGCAGATTAGTTAACTGATAGAAAATAGAGAGTGGGCATAAACAGGATTTTTTCAAGTTGGCAGGCAGCGAATAGTGGAGTGTCGCAAGGATCAGCTGGGATCTCAGCTATGTACAATCCATATTAAAGACTTGGATGAAGAAACAGAGAGGAATGTATCTAAGTTTGCTGATGATACCAAACTAGGTGGGAAAGTAAACTGTGGGGAGGACACAGAGAGGGTGCAAAGAGATATAGACAGGTTAAGTGAATGGGCAGCAAGATGGCAGACGGAGTGTAATGTGGGGAAGTGTGAAATTATTCACTTTGGTCATAAGGATAGAAAAGCAGAATATTTTTTAAGAGGTGAGAAACTTATAAATGTTGATGTTCAGAGAGACTCGGCTGTGCTTGTACAAGGAACACAGAAAGTTAGTATGCAGCTGCAGCCAGTGATAAGAAAGGCAAGTGGCTCTGAAGAAGGGCCTTACAGGCTCGAAACATTAACTCTGTTTCTTTCTCCACAGATGCTGCCAGATGTGCTGAGTGTTTCCAGCATTTTGGGTTTTTATTTTATATTAGGCAAATGGAATGTTGGTCTTTATTGCAAAGGGATTGGAGTACAGGAGTAAAGAAGTCTCACGAGAGTTGTACAGGGTTTTGGTGAGACCTGGGATGAGGGGTTGTCGTATGATGAGAGGCTGAGTAAATTGGGTCTATATTTTCTGCAGTTTAGGAGAATGAGAGGCGATCTCATTGAAACCTACAAAGTCCTGAAAGGGTTTGACAGGGTAGGCACTGAGATTGTTTCCGCTGGTCGGTGAATCTAGAACACGGGGGCTCAGTCTCAGGATAAGGAGCCGATCATTCAGGACTGAGATGAGGAGAAATTACTTCACTGAAAGGGTTGTGGATCTTTAGAATTCTCCCCCTCAGAGGGTTGTGGATGCTCCATCACTGAATAAATTTCAGGCTGGGACAGAGAGATTTTTGGCCTCTCAGGGAATTCAGGGATATGGTGAGCGGGTGGAGAAGTGGAGTTGAAGCCCAGGATTAGCCTTGAATGGTGGAGCAGGCTCGATGGGCCGTGTGATCTACTCCTGCACCCATTTATTGTCTTCTTGTGTTCTTGCTATCCCTGTACATATGAACATATGAAACAGGAGCAGGAATAGGCCATTTGGCCCCTCAAACCTGCTCTGCCGTTCAATATAATCTGACTGTGGCCTCCACTTCACATTTCTGCCTTACCCCAATAATCTTTGACTCTCTGTTAGTCATGAACCTACCTACCTTGTCCTTAAAAATATTGAATGACCCCATCTCCACCACTCCCTGGGGAAGAGAATTCCAAAGACTCATGACCCACTGAGAGAAAACAATTTCTCCCTATCTTAGTCTTAAATGGGAGACACCTTATTTTTAAACTGATTCCGTGAGTTCGAGTCTCTCCCACATGGGAAAAAAATCTTTCAGCCTGTCAAGACCCCTCAGGATCTGACGTATTTCAATAAGATCACCTCTCATTCTGCTAAACTCCAGTGGATACAGGCCCAGTCTGTCCAACCTTTCTTCATAAGATAATGCCCCATCCCAGGTATCAATTGAATGAACCTTCTCTGAACTACTTCTAACACACTTATACCCTCTCTTAAATAAGGAGATCAAAACTGTACACAGAACTCCAGTTGCAGTCTTACCAATACCCTGCACAAATGTAGCAAAACATCTCTACTTTTATATTCCATTCCCCTTGTAATAATTTGCTTCCTAATCACCTGCATGCTAACTTTTTGTGATTCATGTACCAGGACACCCAGATCCCTCTGTCCTAGCAAATCCTGCAAACTCTCCCCATTTAAATAGTGCACGGCTTTTCTATTCTTCCTGCCAAAGTGAATTTCGCAGCAATTCAATTCCACGTCCAAGTATGTTTTTAATGTGAACAGAGTATCTGTCACGACCACCCTTTCAGACAGAGTGCTCTGTGGCTCAGTGTCCAATTTTTGATAAATCTCCTGAGAAGCATTTTGGGACATTTTACTGTGTTAAAGGTGTTATAGATAAAGTTGTTGAAATAATTGAATCTAACCTGGCTTGTACCTGGGACTGTTTGATGTGGACAGTGCAGAGGGAGCATTACTCTGTATCTAACCCTGTGCTGTACCTGTCCTGGGAGTGTTTGATGGGGACAGTGTAGAGGGAGCTTTACTCTGTATCTAACCCCGTGCTGTACCTGTCCTTGGAGTGTTTGATGGGGACAGTGTAGAAGGAGCTTTACTCTGTATCTAAACCCGTGCTGTACCTGTCCTGGGAGTGTTTGATGGGGACAGTGTAGAGGGAGTTTACTCTGTATTTAACCCCATGCTGTACCTGTCCTGGGAGTGTTTGATGGGGACATTGTAGAGGGAGATTTACTCTGTTTCTAACCCAGTGCAGTACCTGTCCTGGGAGTGTTTGTTGAGGACAGTGTAGAGTGAGCTTTACTCTGTATCTAACCCTGTGCTGTACCTGTCCTGGGAGTGTTTGATGGGGACAGTGCAGAGGGAGCTTTACTCTGTATCTAACCCTGTGCTGTACCTGTCCTGGGAGTGTTTAATGGGGACAGTGTAGAGGAAGCTTTACTCTGTATCTAACCCCGTGCTGTATCTGTCCTGGGAGTGTTCGATGGGGTCAGTGTAGAGGGAGCTTTACTCTGTATCTAACCCTGTGCTGTACCTGTCATGGGAGTCTTTGATGGGGACAGTGTAGAGGAAGCTTTACTCTGTATCTAACCCCATGTTGTACCTGTCCTGGGAGTGTTTGATGGGGAGAGTGTAGAGGGAGCTTTACTCTGTATCTAACCCCGTGCTATACCTGTCCTGGGAGTGATTGATGGGGACAGTGTAAAGGGAGCTTTATCTGTATCTATCCCTGTGCTGTACCTGTCCTGGGAGTCTTTGATGGGGACAGTGTAGAGGGAGCTTTATCTGTATCTAACCCTGTGCTGTACCTGTCCTGGGAGTGTTTGATGGGGACAGTGTAGAGGGAGCTTTACTCTGTATCTAACCCTGTGCTGTACCTGTCCTGGGCGTGTTTGATGGGGACAGTGTAGAGGGAGCTTTACTCTGTATCTAACCCAGTGCTGTACCTGTCCTGGGAGTGTTTGATGGGGACAGTGTTGAGGGAGCTTTACTCTGTATCTAACCCCATGTTGTACCTGACCTGGGAGTGTTTGATGGGGACAGTGTAGAGGGAGCTTTACTCTGTATCTAACCCCGTGCTGTAGCTGTCCTGGGAGTGTTTGATGGGGTCAGTGTAGAGGGAGCTTTACTCTGTATCTAACCCCGTGCTATACCTGTCCTGGGAGTGTTTGATGGGACAGTGTAGAGGGAGCTTTATCTGTATCTAACCCTGTGCTGTACCTGTCCTGGGAGTGTTTGATGGAGACAGTGAAGAGGGAGGTTTACTCTGTATCTATCCCTGTACTGTACCTGTCCTGGGAGTGTTTGATGGAGACAGTGTAGAGGGAGCTTTACTCTGTATCTAACCCCGTGCTGTACCTGTCCTGGGAGTGTTTGATGGCGACAGTGTAGAGGGAGCTTTACTCTGTATCTAACCCCGTGCTGTACCTGTCCTGGGAGTGTTTGATGGGGACAGTGTAGAGGGAGCTTTACTCTGTATCTAACCCCGTGCTGTAGCTGTCCTGGGAGTGTTTGATGGAGACAGTGTAGAGGGAGCTTTACTCTGTATCTAACCCCGTGCTATACCTGTCCTGGGAGTGATTGATGGGTCAGTGTAAAGGGAGCTTTATCTGTATCTATCCCTGTGCTGTACCTGTCCTGGGAGTGTTTGATGGAGACAGTGAAGTGGGAGGTTTACTCTGTATCTATTCCTGTGCTGTACCTGTCCTGGGAGTGTTTGATGGGTACAGTGTAGAGAGAGCTTTACTCTGTATCTAACCCCGTGCTGTATCTGTCCTGGGAGTGTTTGATGGGGACAGTGTAGAGGGAGCTTTACTCTGTATCTAACCCCATGCTGTACCTGTCCTGGGAGTGTTTGATGGGGACAGTGTAGAGTGAGGTTTACTCTGTATCTAACCCTGTGCTGTACCTGTTCTGGGAGTATTTGATGGGGACAGTGTAGAGGGAGCTTTACTCTGTATCTAACCCCGTGCTGTACCTGTCCTGGGAGTGATTGATGGGGACAGTGTAGAGGGAGCCTTACTCTGTATCTAACCCCGTGCTGTACCTGTCCTGGGAGTGTTTGATGGGTACAGTGTAGAGGGAGCTTTACTCTGTATCTAACCCCGTGCTGTATCTGTCCTGGGAGTGTTTGATGGGGACAGTGTAGAGGGAGCTTTACTCTGTATCTAACCCCATGCTGTACCTGTCCTGGGAGTGTTTGATGGGGACAGTGTAGAGGGAGGTTTACTCTGTATCTAACCCTGTGCTGTACCTGTTCTGGGAGTGTTTGATGGGGACAGTGTAGAGGGAGCTTTACTCTGTATCTAACCCCGTGCTGTACCTGTCCTGGGAGTGCTTGATGGGGACAGTGTAGAGGGAGCCTTACTCTGTATCTAACCCCGTGCTGTACCTGTCCTGGGAGTGTTTGATGGGGACAGTGTAGAGGGAGCTTTACTCTGTATCTAACCCTGTGCTGTCCCAGTCCTTGGAGTGTTTGATGGGGACAGTGAGGAGGGAGCTTTACTCTGTATCTAACCCCGTGCTGTACCTGTACTGGGAGTGTTTGATGGGGACAGTGTAGAGGGAGCTTTATTCTGTATCTAACCCCGTGCTGTTCCTGTCCTGGGAGTGTTTGATGGGGACAGTGTGGAGGGAGCTTTATCTGTATCTAACCCTGTGCTGCACCTGTCCTGGGACTGTTTGATGGGGACAGTGAAGAGGGAGGTTTACTCTGTATCTATCCCTGTGCTGTACCTGTCCTGGGAGTGTTTGATGGGTACAGTGTAGAGGGAGCTTTACTCTGTATCTAACCCCGTGCTGTATCTGTCCTGGGAGTGTTTGATGGGGACAGTGTAGAGGGAGCTTTACTCTGTATCTAACCCCATGCTGTACCTGTCCTGGGAGTGTTTGATGGGGACAGTGTAGAGGGAGCTTTACTCTGTATCTAACCCTGTGCTGTACCTGTTCTGGGAGTGTTTGATGGGGACAGTGTAGAGGGAGCTTTACTCTGTATCTAACCCCGTGCTGTACCTGTCCTGGGAGTGTTTGATGGGGACGGTGTAGAGGGAGCTTTACACTGGGCTGTAATTTTGAGATGGTGGGTGGGCTTGTTGGTAGAGGACATGGGCAGGCGCGGAGATGATCGCCATCTGTGATTGGCTCCACGGCGCCAATTTACACGGGTGGGCCAATTAAAACGTAATATGCGGCTGGTACTGCTCAGCGCTACCTGTGTGGGCAGGGGAGAGGGGGAGGGCGATCCGGGACCTGCGCTCCTTCATGCATGTGCCCGAAAGAGAGCTTCAATCAGCCTGAGGCTCGGAGCTGCCTGAGGGAGACTGAATCCACAGTCAAAAAATTAAACAAATGGTTTATAAATTGGTTTAAACATGTCCCCTTGTTGTGTCGAATGAGTTGGGACATGTTTTTATACGAATGAAAATTAATTAAAAGCTTTCGGAAGCCTCATCCTGCTCGAGGTTTCCTATGAAACGCGCTTGTCGCTTGGTCTTTTCCCCTGCCTGACAACCAGAAGGTTGGACCAGGGTGGTTTATAATAACTTTATTGCCCTTATTATTCCGTTACCTATTGGCGGCTGCGCAGCCAACTCCGGTGCGCGCCTGCTGACCGAAACATCGCTCCTCAGACCGATGAGGTCAGGACACACGCCCAACCTCATCGTGCATCATTTTACACGTCGGCGTGTTGGACCCTGCCCCGCAAGTCAACAGGAAAGTCCGGCCCTCTGTACCTAACGCTGTGCTGTGAGAATGCAGAGAGTACCGGGGGGGGGGGATCCTGGATTCTGGATCGGCCTGCTTTGTATGTACCTCTAATAAAGTGTAAGTGTCGGGGAAAGTTCCAAGAGGAGATGGTTTTGGCTGGAATTGGAGGTTGTGCTGGATAATGGATCAGGTGCTACAGCAATGTATATGCTGAGATATATCTGCCAATGCTTTGGCAACTGATTCCTCCCTGGAGCTGTGTCTGAGCATCATGGAACAGCAGCTGGCTACTGACAAATGATTCAAACATTTTGGCTAAATATAGGTGACAAGGCAGCAGTATGACATATAAAAATGCAAAGGGGCAGCTCGTGAGCCGTCCGACAGAATGTTTGGACAACGGCTCCTCCACGTGTACTTACAGAGTTTGGCCAAAATATTCTGCTGTTTCCACATGATGCTGAAACACCTCCATGATGAAGCATGTTAGGAACAAGCACTGGCCTAGCGCCCTGGGCTAAACGCTAAGATGCCTTCACTGTTAACATACTTTCTGAAACTATACCCCAGTGAGAGTCAGTGTGTGTGGAACTGTATCCCAGAGGGAGTCAGTGTGTGTGGAACAGTATCCCAGTGGGAGTCAGTGTATGTGGAACTGTACCCCAGTGAGAGTCAGTGTGTGTGGAACTGTACCCCAGTGAGAGCCCGTGTGTGTGGAAATGTACCCCTGTGAGAGTCAGTGTGTGTGGAACTGTACCCCAGTGAGAGCCCGTGTGTGTGGAAATGTACCCCTGTGAGAGTCAGTGTGTGAGGAACTGTACCCCAATGAGAGTCAGTGTGTGTGGAACTGTAGCCCAGTGAGAGTCAATGAGTGTGGAGCTGTATCCCAGTGAGAGTCAGTGTGTGTCGAACTGTACCACAGTGGGAGTTAGTGTGTGAGGAAAAGAAGCCCAGTGAGAGCCAGTGTGAGTGGAAATGTATCCCAGTGAGAGTCAGTGTGTGTGGAAATGCATCCCAGTGAGAGTCAGTGTGTGTGGAACTGTACCCCAGTGAGAGTCAGTGTGTGTGGAACTGTACCCCAGTGAGAGTCAGTGTTTGTGTGGAACTGTACCCCTGTGAGAGTCAGTGTTTGTGTGGAACTGTAGCCCAGTGAGACTCAGTGTGTGTGGAACCGTACCCCAGTGAGAGTCAGTGTGTGTGGAACTGTAGCCCAGTGAGAGTCAATGTGTATGGAGCTCTATCACAGTGAGAGTCAGTTTGTGTGGAACTGTACCCCAGTGAGAATCAGTGTGTGTGGAACTGTACTCCAGTGATAGCCAGTGTGAGTGGAAATGTATCCCAGTCAGAGTCAGTGTGTGTGGAAATGCATCGCAGTGAGAGTCAGTGTGTGTGGAACTGTACCCGAGTGAGAGTGAGTGTGCATGGAAATGTATCCCAGTGAGAGCCAGTGTGTGTGGAAACGTATCCCAGTGAGAGTCAGTGTGTGTGCAAATGCATCCCAGTGAGAGTCAGTGTGTGTGGAACTGTACCCCAGTGAGAGTCAGTGTGTGTGGAACTGTACCCCAGTGAGAGTCAGTGTTTGTGTGGAACTGTACCCCTGTGAGAGTCAGTGTTTGTGTGGAACTGTAGCCCAGTGAGACTCAGTGTGTGTGGAACCGTACCCCAGTGAGAGTCAGTGTGTGTGGAACTGTAGCCCAGTGAGAGTCAATGTGTATGGAGCTCTATCCCAGTGAGAGTCAGTTTGTGTGGAACTGTACCCCAGTGAGAGTCAGTGTGTGTGGAACTGTACTCCAGTGATAGCCAGTGTGAGTGGAAATGTATCCCAGTCAGAGTCAGTGTGTGTGGAAATGCATCGCAGTGAGAGTCAGTGTGTGTGGAACTGTACCCGAGTGAGAGTGAGTGTGCATGGAAATGTATCCCAGTGAGAGTCAGTGTGTGTGGAGCTGTACCCCAGTGAGAGTCAGTGTGTGTGGAACTGTTCCCCAGTGAGAGTCAGTGTGTGTGGAACTGTACCGCAGTGAGAGTCAGTGTGTGTGGAGCTGTACCCCAGTGAGAGTCAGTGTGCATGGAAATGTATCCCAGTGAGAGTCAGTGTGTGTGGAACTGTACCACAGTGAGAGTCAGTGTGTGTGGAACTGTACCCCAGTGAGAGTCACTTTGTGTGGAACTGTACCCCAGTGAGAGTCAATGTGTGTGTGGAACTGTAGCCCAGTGAGAGTCAGTGTGTGTGGAACTGTACCCCTCTCAGAGTCAGTGTGTGTGGAACTGTACCCCGGTGAGAGTCAGTGTGTGTGGAACTGTACCCCAGTGAGTGTCCGTGTGTGTGGAACTGTACCCCAGTGAGAGTCAGTGTGTGTGGAACTGTACTCCAGTGAGAGTCAGTTTGTGTGGAACTGTGCACCAGTGAGAGTCAGTGTGTTTGGAACTGTACCCCAGTGAGAGTCAGTGTTTGTGGAACTGTACCCCAGTGAGAGTCAGTGTGTGTGTGGAACTGTAGCCCAGTGAGAGTCAGTGTGTGTGGAACTGTACCCCAGTGAGAGTCAGTGTGTGTGGAACTGTACCCCAGTGAGAGTCAGTGTGTGTGGAACAGTATCCCAGTGGGAGTCAGTGTGTGTGGAAATGTACCCCAGAGAGAGCCAGTGTGTGTGGAAATGTATCCCAGTGAGTGTAAGTGTGTGTGGAACTGTACCCCTGTGAGAGTCAGTGTTTGTGTGGAACTGTAGCCCAGTGAGACTCAGTGTGTGTGGAACGGTACCCCAGTGAGAGTCAGTGCGTGTGGATCTGTAGCCCAGTGAGAGTCAGTGTGTGTGGTGCTGTACCCCAGTGAGAGTCAGTCTGTGTTGAACTGTACCCCAGTGAAAGTCAGTGTGTGTGGAACTGTACCCCAGTGAGAGCCAGTGTGTGTGGAACTGTACCCCAGTGAGAGTCAATGTGTGTGGAACTGTACCCCAGTGAGAGCCAGTGTGTGTGGAACTGTACCCCAGTGAGAGCCAGTGTGTGTGGAACTGTACCCCAGTGAGAGTCAGTGTGTGTGGAACTGTACCCAAGTGAGAGTCAGTGTGTGTGGAACTGTACCCCAGTGAGAGTCAGTGTGTGTGGAACTGTACCCCAGTGAGAGTCAGTGTGTGTGGAACTGTACCCCAGTGAGATTCAGTGTTTGTGGAACTGTACCCCAGTGAGATTCTGTGTGTGTGGAACTGTACCCCAGTGAGAGTCAGTGTGTGTGGAACTGTACCCCAGTGAGAGTCAGTGTGTGTGGAACAGTATCCCAGTGGGAGTCAGTGTGTGTGGAAATGTACCCCAGAGAGAGCCAGTGTGTGTGGAAATGTATCCCAGTGAGAGTCAGTGTGTGTGGAAATGTATCCCAGCGAGAGTCAGTGTGTGTGGAATGTACCCCAGTGAGAGCCAGTGTGTGTGGAAATGTATCCCAGTGAGAGTCAGTGTGTGTGGAAATGCATCCCAGTGAGAGTCAGTGTGTGTGGAACTGTACCCCAGTGAGTGTAAGTGTGTGTGGAACTGTACCCCAGTGAGAGTCAGTGTGCATGGAACTGTAACCCAGTGAGATTCTGTGTGTGTGGAACTGTACCCCAGTGAGAGTCAGTGTGTGTGGATCTGTAGCCCAGTGAGAGTCAGTGTGTGTGGTGCTGTACCCCAGTGAGAGTCAGTCTGTGTTGAACTGTACCCCAGTGAAAGTCAGTGTGTGTGGAACTGTACCCCAATGAGAGCCAGTGTGTGTGGAACTGTACCCCAGTGAGAGTCAGTGTGTGTGGAACTGTATCCCAGTGAGAGTCGGTGTTTTCAGGGTAGGTGGGGAGATCGTTGGAAATTACACTATTGTGTCTGAATTATTTCCAGCCTAGGAGTGCAGCATGTTCCTGCGGTTTCATCCACGTGGAATCTGTGTGCAGCTGCTGATCTTCCTCTCCTCACTTTCTAACACTCTCTGTATTCACTCCCTGGTGAACAGGGCCTTGTATGAAATCTCTGCCACATCTACATGAAAGGATTTGCAATGATAGTGGCTGCAAAATCTACCTTTCCTGAGTGAGGGGCTCTCATTGAAACCGCATCATCTCAGTCACACGGTGAGGGTGGAAAGCAGAGCGCATGTGTAGGAAAGAGAACATGCTGGAGAAAGTGTGAACAATATAGGGAAAGAGACAGATGGCATGAAATAGAGAAAGATTTCTGGGAGAGACGGGGAGAGGAGGAAGCAGGTCAGAGAGAGATAGAATGAATAAAGGAGGTAGTGGGAGTGAGACATGATGGAGTGAGTGATAGTGATTGGAGAACGAGATAGACTAAGAGACAGAGGACCCTGGGGAGCCAGACTGATGGGGAGCAGAGGGGAGGCAGGAGGTGGTTCAGTAGGGGCAGTGAGCAGTGTGGATGGGAGCAGGAAGGGGCAAAGGGACATTGGTAGATTCAGCGAGAGTGGACAAAATTGTGATTGTTGGAGTTCAGTGTGGGGAAGTGTGAGATCACCAACTTTAGACCTAAGAAAGACAGATCAGAATATTTTCTAAATGGTGGGAAACTAGGAAGTGTGGAGTAGCGGAGAGATTTAAGGATCCAAGCACAGGAATCATTAAAAGCAGATGGAGAGGTCAAAATAAATTAAAAAGCCCGTTGTCCTTTACCCCAGGGGCTGGAATACAAAGGGGAGGAGGTGAGATTACAGTTATATAAAGCTCTGGGCAGACCCCATCTGGAGTAACTGGGTTCAGTTCTGGGCCCCGCTCCTCAGGAAGGAGTGTTGGCCTTGGAGGGGGGGTACGGCACAGATTCACCAGCATGGTCCCAGGGTGGAGGGGGTACAGCACAGATTCACCAGCATGGTCCCGGGGTGGAGGGGGTACAGCACAGATTCACCAGCATGGTCCCAGGGTGGAGGGGGTACAGCACAGATTCACCAGCATGGTCCCGGGGTGGAGGGGGGTACAGCACAGATTCACCAGCATGGTCCCGGGGTGGAGGGGGTACAGCACAGATTCACCAGCATGGTCCCGGGGTGGAGGGGGTACAGCACAGATTCACCAGCATGGTCCCGGGGTGAAAAGGGTTAAATTATGAGGACAGGTTACACAGACTAGACTTAGATTCCCTTTCTCTGTGGGAAGGAAGTTAGGAGTCAGGAAGGAGAGATATTAGGGAAATGAGAGAGAGAGAAAGGAAGAAGAGGGAAAGAGAGAGAGGGAAACAGAGTGAGAAAAATTAGAAATGAATAACAGACAAACGGTGACTGCAAATGGGGATTAAATTCCCACCACACATTCCTTTCTTCCAGTAAAGGACCAGCTCTAATCCTGACCAATTAGCTGGTGGGTGCAGGGTTGGGGGTGCAGGGTTGGGAGGGTGCAGGGTTGGGGGGTACAGGGTTGGGGGTGCAGGGTTGGGGGTGCAGGGTTGGGGGGTACAGGGTTGGGGGTGCAGGGTTGGGGGGTACAGGGTTGGGGCTGCAGGGTTGGGAGGGTGCAGGATTGGGGGGTACAGGGTTGGGGGTGCAGGGTTGGAAGGGTGCAGGGCGGGAGGGGTACAGGGTGGGTGGGTGCAGGGTGGTGGGGATGCAGGGTTGGGGGGGGGTGCAGGGTGGGTGGGTGCAGGGTGGTGGGGGGTGCAGGTTTGTGGGGGTGCAGGGTTGGGAAGGTGCAGGGTTGGGGGGTACAGGGTTGGGGGTGCAGGGTTGGGAGGGTGCAGGGTGGGAGGGGTACAGGGTGGGGGGGTACAGGGTGGGTGGGTGCAGGGTGGTGGGGGATGCAGGGTTGGGGGGGGTGCAGGGTGGGGGGGGTGCAGGGTTGTGGGGGTGGGGTACAGTTAGATTCCTGGTACTCAGCTTTCTCCTGACACCTCAGCCCACTCAGGTACACCCTAGACTCTTGTTGGAGGCTGTAGTGAAACTATTCCAGATGGTGCTGCAGTTTGTGCTGTGCAAGAATTTCCAATGGCCACATCGTCTGTTCTTAATGTAGGCCTGAAACTGAGGAGTTGTTGCTGACTGAAAAATGAATGGGTTTAAATAGCACCAGACACTGGGCTATTTCTGTATCTACGCTCCCTTCCTTGGGACAGTGTAGGTAAGCGTGAGGATTCACAGAGTGATTTACAACTGGACAGAGTGGAATGTGAACTCTCTTGGCTGCATTGTGTTTCCTCCCTGCTGATGAGGTGGGTGGTATTGTACTATCCAGGTGGAAGGCTTTATGGGATCACACACCATTGGATGCATTTTCGATTTGGCAAGCAGTGAATAGCAGAGTGCCGGAAGGATCAGTGCTGGGGCCTCAGCTATTTACAATCCATATTCATGACTCTGACAAAGAGACAGAGAGTAATGTATCTAAGTTTGCTGATGATATAAATCTAGGTGGCAATGCAAGCAGCGGGGAGGACACAGAGAAGCTGCACAGGGATATAGGGCAGAATCTTGTTGAGACGTTGGGGGTCTCGTCTGCCGGCTGCAGAGCTGGTGAGAGACCCCCGTGGTCTCTTCATGGGAAGGCCCACTGAACCACACACCAATCAGGCAGTGGCAAAGCCAGCAGGGGGCCTTCCCCGGGACCAATACCCTGGGGTTGGAAACCTCGCTCACGGACGCCTCGGCAGCAGCTTTGGAGCGGCAGTGGCTGCTGCCGGAACTTAGGGCAACACCCCCACTAGCAGTGCTGTCCCGGGATCGTGGAGGACCCAGGCTACAGGCCGGTAATATCGGGAGGTGGGGTGCAGGGTGGTGGGAGAGGCGTACAGCGGGTTTGGCATCAAGGGCAGGGAGGTACCTCTTCCCGATGTCCAGTCCTCAATCAGGTCCTGGGTACCTTTGACCGAGGGATACCTCCCCCCTCCCCGTCCCCGCCCCACTCCCCCCCGACACCCCAGGTGGGGTCGGGTGGGGTTCCCTATGCCACCATGCTGCCTAGTTACATGCCCTTCCTGCCCCCAAGCTTGCCAGCAACGAGAGCAGAAAGTCCTGTCCACAAACAGGTTACGCGAGTGGACAAATGAGGGCAGAAAGTGTATAATGTCAGGGAGGGTGAGCTTACTCATTCTGTTGTAAGAATAGAGAAGCAGAATATTTTTTAAAAGGTGTTAAGCTTTTGTTGATGTTCAGAGAGACTTGTTCATACAAGGAACACAGAAAGTTAAAGATTTCAGGAAATATTTGGAAGTGCATGGTAAAATAGGGCAAACTCAGCATGGTTTCATCAAGGGGAGGTCATGTCTGACAAACCTGTTAGAATTCTTTGAGGAGGTAACGAGTAGGTTAGACAAAGGAGAGCCAATGGATGTTATCTACTTGGACTTCCAGAAGGCCTTTGACAAGGTGCCGCACAGGAGGCTGCTCAGTAAGATAAGAGCCCATGGTGTTAGAGGCAAGGTACTAGCATGGATAGAAGATTGGCTGTCTGGCAGGAGGCAGAGAGTGGGGATAAGGGTGTCCATCTCAGGATGGCGGCCAGTGACTAGTGGAGTTCCACAGGGGTCAGTGTTGGGACCACAACTTTTCACTTTATACATTAATGATCTAGATGAAGGAACTGAGGGCATCCTGGCTAAGTTTGCAGATGACACAAAGATAGGTGGAGGGACAGGTAGTATTGAGGAGGTGGGGAGGCTGCAGAAGGATTTAGACAGGTTAGGAGAATGGGCAAAGAAGTGGCAGATGGAATACAACATGGGGAAGTGTGAGGTCATGCACTTTGGGAGGAAGAATAGAGGCACAGACTATTTTCTAAATGGGGACAGAATTCAGAAATCTGGAGTGCAAAGGGACTTGGGAGTCCTAGTCCAGGATTCTCTTAAGGTTAACTTGAAGATTGAGTCGGTAGTTAGGAAGGCAAATGCAATGTTGGCATTTATTTCAGGAGGACTAGAATATAAAAGCAGGGATGTGCTGCTGAGGCTTTATAAGGCTCTGGTCAGACCACATTTAGAATATTGTGAGCAATTTTGGGCCCCGTATCTCAGGAAGGATGTGATGGCCCTGGAGAGGGTCCAGAGGAGGTTCACGAGAACGATCCCAGGAATGAAAGGTTTAACATATGAGGAACATTTGAGGACTCTGGGTCTATACTCAATGGAGTTTAGAAAGATGAGGGGGGATCTGATGGAAACTTACAGAATACTGAAAGGCCTGGATAGAGTGGACGTGGGGAAGATGTTTCCATTAGTAGGAGAGACTAGGACCCAAGGGCACAGTCTCAGAGTAAAGGGAAGACCTTTTAGAACAGAGATGAGGAGAAACGTCTTTAGCCAGAGAGTGGTGAATCTATGGAATTCATTGCCACAGAAGGCTGTGGAGACCAGGTCATTGAGTGTATTTAAGACGGAGATAGATAGGTTCTTGATTGGTAAGGGGATCAAAGGTTACGGGGAGAAGGCGGGAGAATGGGGTTGAGAAACTTATCAGCCATGATTGAATGGCGGAGCAGACTCGATGGGCCGAGTGGCCTAATTTCTGCTCTGATCTCTCGGGTTCTTGATGTGAGATTAAATGTCAGGAATCAAGAGAAGGAGCCATTTAATCTCCTTTCACAGACAATGTACATGTTCCCCGATCTCTGCCTCCTTTAGTCCCATCTCATCCTTGCTCTTCCTCACCCTGTATTTTGCAGGTTAATGTTGTACGTGCTGCTTGTCTCTGTCTGTGACACTGCAATTCATTGCCAAGTGGATGGATTCTTTTCTGCCTTTGCTGATTTTGAAAATGCTCTGGATTGCAGCTTAGTCTCACTATGGTTAAGAGGATTGTTTATAAACCTTCCCAACAGTATCCCAGTGTCTGAATGCAGCTGATTAGTCCCTTGTAAAGAGCCTGGAGAGGAGTTTCAGGCTCAGCGTTACTATGAGCTGAACAGCTTGCTGGCTGCTGCCAATGCCTGTATCTGACAAAACAAAAATAAAAATACCTGGAAAAACTCAGCAGGTCTGACAGCTCTGCGGAGAGGAACACAGCTAACGTTTCGAGTCCGTATGACTCTTCAACAGAACTGTATCTGCCGGCTCACTTCATCCTGATCCTGGTCAGGGCAGCTTGAAACCTTCTCCTAAGCTCCAAATCTTCCATTCTCTACTTTTACCCTTGCCCCCACTATGTTCAAACCAAGAGACTTCACATCTTATTCTTAGGCAGGATTCAAATGCCAGGACTCATCTCCTGCCCACCCTCAGACTCTCCATCAAACTGTGGACTTCTCTCCTTTCAGTCTCCAGAAGACAGGGTGGGTCACTTCGTTGACAAGGACGGTGAAATGTGCTTAGTGGTGCAGGGCAGGGCTAGAATAATTAATGAGTCCCTTGAATCAGAGTTTACCAAGAGGATGCTGACAAAATATTGGTAGAACATCTCCCACAAGAGAGAATCTAACCATCGTCCCTTGATGTTCAATGGCATTGCCATCACTTAATCCCCTACTAACCCCCGGGGGGGTACCATTGACCAGAAACTGAACTAGGCCAGCCAAATAAATATGGTGGCTACAAGAGCAGATCAGAGGCTGGGAATCCTGCGGCGAGAAATTCACCTCCAGACTCCCCAAAGCCTGTCCACCATCTACAAGGCACACGTCAGGAGTGTGATGGAATACTCCCCACTTGCCTGGATGAGTGCAGCTCCTACAACACTCAAGAAACTTGACACCATCCAGGACAAAGCAGCCCCGCTTGATTGGCACCCCATCCACAAACATTCACTCCCTCCACCACTGATGTACAGTAGCAGCAGTGTGTACTTCAGGTATTCACCAAGGCTCCTTCGAAAGCACTTTCCAAACCCACGACCACTACCATCTAGAAGGACAAGGGCAGCAGACACATGGGAACACCATCATCTGGAAGTTCCCCTCCAAGTCACTCACCATCCTGACTTGGAAATATATCGGCCGTTCCTTCACTGTTGCTGGGTCAAAATCCTGGAACTCTCTTCCTAACAGCACTGTGGGTGTACCTACACCACATGGACTGCAGCGGTTCAAGAAGGCAGCTCACCACCACCTTCTCAAGGGGCAATTAGGGATGGGCAATAAATGCTGGACCAGCCAGCGAAGCCCCACATCCCATGAATGATTTTTTAAAAAGCCAAGCTGGTAGAAGAAATGGATGTGGTTAACATTGATAGGCAGGAGGTTCTGGAGAGGCTGGCTCTGCTTAGAGTGGATAAGTCACTGCTCCAGATGGTTTACATCCCAGTTTGCTGAAGGGAGTGGGGGTGGAGATAGCGGAAAGACTTGTCAAAATCTTCCCGAGATACAAGGGAGGTTCCAGAGGATCGGAGAGTGGCAAATGTGACACCCTTATTCAAGAAAGGGTGTAAGGACAGTCCGAGTAACTACAGAGCAGTCAGATTAACATTAGTGGTGGCTAAGGTTTTAGAAACAATAATCTGGGAAGGACGGAGAGATTTGTGTTAATTAAGAGAGCCAGCTCGGATTTGTAAAAGACAGATTGTGTTTGACTGATCTAATTGAATGTTTTGATGAACTAACAGAGAAGGTTGATGAAGGGAATGTAGTAGATGTTGTCTATATGGATTTTAAGAAAGCTTTTGACAAAGTACCAAATAAAAGTCTGGTCAATAACTTTGAGGCTCATGGAAAAGGAGGGTCAGTGTCAGCTTGGATAGAAAACTGGTATAAGGACAGAAAACAGTGAGTGGTGGTAAATGGTTGTCTTTCAGACTGGAGGATGGTAGACAGTGGTGTTCCCCATTGGTCAGTGATAGGAGTGCTGCTTTTATTGGATATGGGAATACAAAGTAAAATTTCCAAATTTGCTGATGATCCCAAACTTGGAGGTGAGGCAAACAGTGAGGATGCGACCGATCGACTGCAACAGGACATAGATAGGCTAGCAGAATGGGCAGACAAGTGGCAGGTGGAATTGAATACAGGCAAGTGTGAGGTGATACATTTTAGCAGAAGGGACAGGCAGAGGCAATATAGACTGAATGGCACAGTTCTAAAGAGTGTGCAGGGTCAGAGGGACCTGGGGCTACATGTACATCGATCTTTAAAGGTGGCAGGACATATTGAGAGAGTGTTTAGTGAAGGATATGGGATCTTGGGCTTTATCAATAGATGCATTGAGAACAAAACAGGGATGTTGTGCTGAACATTTTTAAAAATCTGGTTAGGGCCCAGCTAGAGTATTGTGTCCAGCTCTGGTCACCACATTTTAGGAAGGATGTGAGGGTCCTTGAAAGGGTGCAGAGGAGATTTACCTGAATGGTTCTAGTTACAAGGTACTGTTGGAGAGGCTGGGAATGTTCTCCTTGGAGTAAAGGAACTTGAGGGGAGATTTGATAGAGGGGGACAAGATGATGACAGGTTTGGATAAGGTAGACGATGAAAAGCTGCTCCCATTGGCTGATGCTACAAGGACACAGATTTAAGGCTTTGGCCATGGGATGCAGGAGGATGTGAGGAGGAACATTTTTTGATGCAATGAGTGCTAATGACCTGGAACTCACTATCTCCAAGACGTTGGATGCGAAGATGCTCAATGATTTCAAAAAGAAATTGGATTGACATTTGAGGGAAATAACAGAGTTAGAGCAGGAATGGGACTGACCAGATTGCTCTCCAGAGAGCTGGCAAGGACTTGATAAGCTGAATGGCCTCCTTCTGTGCCATAATAACTCTATGACTCGCTGTCTCCATCTCTATCTCGCCTGTTGCCTTTGAGATGTTAACAGTTAACATCCCAACAGTGTGCTGCTGTTATTTTAACGTGCATGGTTTATTTTAAATGTTAGCCCTTGAATTCTTATTTATTTCAGTGTATTTACAGAGATATATTTGCCCTGAAATATGGGACAGTATGTCTGCCACATCAGCACTGGACAAGCTTCCATTGGGCTGAAGAATGGGAGAGTGCAGCCACAGGGAATAGACAACAACCTGATCACTCTTATAACCCAATTCCTCAAATCCCTTTAACAATCTAGTTGCTCTTGTTAGTATCTTCTGAGAAACTGCAATCTCCTTGTACCAGAAATGTGTGCAGTCTTCCGGGTTCCATCACTTCAATGCTTTATCAAATTATTTTTAAGCTCACCCTTGCCTCACTGCTCCCCTCCCTACCCCATCCTCTGCTGGGGCTTCCAACGCATGCGTGACCTCAAACAAGGCATGTCCTCAGACTCACTGGTTGGGGAGGTTCTTTAAACCTGACCCCAAACCTGGTGACATGGCTTTGTGCAAGTTCAGATACGGCCTGCGGAATTTTGGATGGGCTCAAGTTTCGGGGGTTTGGGAGTAGAGAGAGATAGAGAGTGGGAGAGGTTTAGAGAAGGAATTCAGAGCTCAGGTCCCAGGCAACTGAAGGCACAGCCGCCAATGGTGGAGGATTAACTACTGTCAGTCCTCGTGTGTTGTGTTGCTGGATCAGGCACCCACGGTGAGACACATACAGCACTGTGTGCTCCAGGACATCCGTTTATTTAATACATTTTTTGCTGTTGCTTAACACAGTAGACAGGATGCAGTTCATGTAAACTTGTGGGAAGACGGGGGGACATTGTTCAAATTCCATTTCTAAATGACTATCTCAATGTAGCTCTCAGCACCCTCATGAATTTTAACCCACTCTCTTCACTACAGACCAGACAGAGTCATCTCTCCCTCTGTGGGTTGATGTAAATCAGTCACCATGTTCCCACACTGCTGCATCCCAGTTTTGAAAATGTGTAAGGGTGCTGTATCTCCAGCAACGGCTTCTCTTCCTGCTCCCACACCATTACCGCTGGTGTTCCCCAGGGATGGATCCTTGGCCCCTTCCTATTTCTCATCTACTCGCTGCCCCTCGGTGACATCATCTGAAAACACAGCGTTAATATTCACGTGTACACTGACAACACCCAGCTGGACCTCACCACCAGCTCTCTCAACTCCTCCACTGTTGCTAAATTATCCATTGCAGGATCAGCAGAAATTTCCTGCAATGAAATATTGGGAAGATTGAATCCATTGCCTTCAGTCCCTGCTACCAAATCGATCCCTCTTCCTGGCAACTGTCTGAGGCTCACCCAGACCATTCACAATCTTGGTGTCCTATTTGAATCCGAAATGAGCTTCTGACCACATATCCACTTCATCATTAAGACAGTCTATTTCTACCTCCATAACATTAGCCACTTTTTTTTATCCTTTCACAGGGTGTGTGCATCGCTGGCTAGGCCAGCATTTGTTACCCACCCTTAATAGCCCTTGAGAAGGTGGTTGTGTAGGTACGCCCACAGTACTGTTAAAAAAGTTCCAGGATTTTGATCCAGTGACAGTGAAGGAACGGTGATGTGTTTCCAAGTCAGGAAGGTGTGTGGCTTGAAGGAGAACTTGGTTGTGTTTGTTGGAAGTCAATCGTCTCAGCTCCAGGACATCACTGCAGGAGTTCCTCAGAGGGGTGTCCTAGGTCCAACCATCTTCAGCTGCTTCATCAATGACCTTCCTTCCAACATAAGGTCAGAAGTGGGGATGTTCGCTGATGATTGCACAATGTTCAGCACCATTCAGAACTCCTCAGATACTGAAGCAGTCCATGTCCAAATGCAGCAAGACCTGGACAATATCCAGGCTTGGACTGACAAGTGGCAAATAACATTCACACCGCACAAGTGTCAGGCAATGAGCATCTCCAACAAGAGAGAATCTAACCATCTCCCTTTAATGTTCAATGGCATTACCATCACTGATTCTCCCACTATCAACATCCTGGAGGTTACCATTGACCAGAAACTGAACTGGTCTAGCCATATAAATACTCTGGCTACAAGAGCAGGTCAGAGGCTAGGAATTGTGCAACAAGTAACTCAATTCTTGACTCCCCAAAGCCTGTCCACCATCTATGAGGCACAAGTCAGGAGTGTGATGGAATACTCCCCACTTGCCTGGATGAGTGCGGCTCCAACAACACTCAAGAAGCTTGACACCATCCAGGACAAAGCAGCCTGCTTGATTGGCACCACATCCACAAATATTCACTCCCTCCACCAATGACGCACAGTAGCAGCAGTGTGTGTACCATCTACAAGATGCGCTGCAGGAACTCACCAAGGCTCCTTAGACAGCACCTTCCAAACCCACAATCACTACCATCTAGAAGGACAAGGGCAGCAGATAGATGGGAACCCCACCGCCTGGAAGATCCCCTCCAAGTCACTCACCATCCTGACTTGGAAATATATCACCATTCCTTCACTGTCGCTGGGTCAAAATCCTGGAGCTCCCTCCCTAACAGCACTGTGGGTGTACCTACAGCACAGGGACTGCAGCGGCTGAAGAAGGCAGCTCACCCACCACCTTCTCAAGGGGCAATTAGGGATGGGCGGGTGTCCCAATGTCACTGCGCGACATTCAGATCCTCAGTTCGGCAGGTGCACACTGGAGTCGACTGTCAAAGGCCTATTAAGGCCTTTTAAATTCCAATTAGGATAATTAATTGAACTGCCCGCCCAGCATTAAGGTTCACGGGCAGGCAAAAAGCCCAGGCGGCCTTCATATTTTACATAAAACCTCATCCACGGGCGGGATGAGGTTTCATGAAGGGTTTATAAATTGAAGAAATATCTCCATGAAAACTCATTGACATGTCCCAGCTCACATGAGGGGGCATGTCTTAAAATTCATTTTTTCTTTATTAAAACCAAACTAATCTCCCTGAGGCAGCTCTATACTGCAGGGGGTTTCTGTGCTCTTTTGGGCATGTGCACTCAGGCTCCTCCCCCACCTGCACAGGGAGCGCTCAGCGATTCCGGGTATGCGTCACACTGGGCGGGCCTTAATTGGCCTGCCCATGTAAAATGGCTGTGTGCCTGCCTACGCCCTCACCCGCTCAGTACCCCCTGACAGGAGCAAATCCTCCCCCATTGCGCAGTTATATCAGTGCGTAGTTGTGTCAGTGTGTAGTTGTGTCCATGTGTAGTTGTGTAAGTGTGTAGTTGTATCAGTATGTAGTTGTGTCACTGTGTAGTTGTGTCCATGTGCAGTTGTATCAGAGTGTAATTGTATCAGTGTTTGGTTGTGTCAGTGTGTTGTGTCAGTGTGTACTTGTGTCCATGTGTAGTTGTGTCAGTGTGTAGTTGTGTCCATGTGTAGTTGTGTCTGTGTAGTTGTGTCAGTGTGTAGTTGTGTCAGTGTGTAGTTGTGTCAGTATGTAGTTGTGTCACTGTGTAGTTGTGTCCATGTGCAGTTGTATCAGAGTGTAATTGTATCAGTGTTTGGTTGTGTCAGTGTGTTGTTGTGTCAGTGTGTAGTTGTGTCCATGTGTAGTTATGTCAGTGTGTAGTTGTGTCCATGTGTAGTTGTGCCTGTGTAGTTGTGTCAGTGTGTAGTTGTGTCAGTGTGTAGTTGTGTCAGTGTGTAGTTGTGTCAGTATGTAGTTGTGTCACTGTGTAGTTGTGTCCATGTGCAGTTGTATCAGAGTGTAATTGTATCAGTGTTTGGTTGTGTCAGTGTGTTGTTGTGTCAGTGTGTAGTTGTGTCCATGTGTAGTTGTGTCAGTGTGTAGTTGTGTCAGTGTGTAGTTGTGTCAGTGTGTAGTTGTGTCCATGTGTAGTTGTGTCTGCGTAGTTGTGTCAGTGTGTAGTTGTGTCAGTGTGTAGTTGTGTCTGTGTAGTTGTGTCTGTGTAGTTGTGTCAGTGTGTTGTTATGTCAGTGTGTTGTTGTGTCAGTGTGTAGTTGTGTCAGTGTGTAGTTGTGTCTGTGTAGTTGTGTCAGTGTGTAGTTGTGTCCATGTGTAGTTGTGTCTGTGTAGTTGTGTCAGTGTTTTAACGTGTTAGTGTGTAGTTGTGTCAGTGTGTAGTTGTGTCAGTGTGTAGTTGTGTCCATGTGTAGTTGTGTCTGTGTAGTTGTGTCAGTGTGTAGTTGTGTCCATGTGTAGTTGTGTCAGTGTGTAGTTGTGTCTGTGTAGTTGTGTCAGTGTGTAGTTGTGTCCATGTGTAGTTGTGTCTGTGTAGTTGTGTCAGTGTTTTAACGTGTTAGTGTGTAGTTGTGTCAGTGTGTAGTTGTGTCAGTCTGTAGTTGTGTCCATGTGTAGTTGTGTCAGTGTGTAGTTGTGTCCATGTGTAGTTGTGTCTGTGTAGTTGTGTCAGTGTTTTAACGTGTTAGTGTGTAGTTGTGTCAGTGTGTAGTTGTGTCAGTGTGTAGTTGTGTCTGTGTAGTTGTGTCAGTGTTTTAACGTGTTAGTGTGTAGTTGTGACAGTGTGTAGTTGTGTCAGTGTGTAGTTGTGTCAGTGTGTAGTTGTGTCAGTGTGTAGTTGTGTCCATGTGTAGTTGTGTCTGTGTAGTTGTGTCAGTGTTTTAACGTGTTAGTGTGGAGTTGTGACAGTGTGTAGTTGTGTCAGTGTGTAGTTGTGTCCATGTGTAGTTGTGTCTGTGTAGTTGTGTCAGTGTTTTAATGTGTTAGTGTATAGTTGCAGTAGTGGCTGGACCTTCCTGGGGTCACTGGCATTGGTCGTCATGGCGCGCAGGGCGGGGCAGTGACAATATGGTGAAAAAGCCAAAAATCGATTTCATGCCACTGTGAAAGCAGCGCTGATCGTTCGCTTGGCTCTTCAATGGCTTCTCACTGTCGCTTGTCGGGAATGTAATTTCAATACTTCAGTATCTGATGATAAGGCCTAATCACCGGCACCATTCCCCCCCCACATCACATTTATGGACCACATTGCCATGACTTCGGGATGGTTTGCCCCTGGCTGTGTGGTAATAGCCGCTTGTGGTAATCGACTCCACCATTAGACACTTTACGGCACTCTGTACTCTATAGGGGGTCACCTGACCTGGGAGTTGAAGGTCAGAGGGCACATATTGCAGCCTGTCTAGATAGAGTTCAGTTACCACCGGTATATGTTCATGTTAGGAAAATGTATTATCAATAAAGTTAGCTCAGCTACAATGTCGACGGTCTGTGTGCATCACTGAAACAAAAAGCAAGACACACGGTGGGATTTTCCACACCCACTCACTGCCGGGATCTTCCTGTCCCACCACAAGTCAATGGGCATCTGGCTGGGGGGGAGCATCCCCTCACCCGCAGCAGGTCCCACCCACGACAGGGCCAGAAAATCCCGGCCACGGTGTCAGAAGTGAACTAAACACAACAATGGAGGCACTGAAACCACTGACAGAGCTGAGCTCGGAGGGAAATCTCGCTGAGAGCTGGAGGAGTTTCCAGCAGCGATTCGAGCTGTACCTCACAATGACGGGCAGTGATAACGAAGACCCTCAGGTACAGTCTCCCACCTTTCTTCACGTAGCTGGGAAAGCAGCCCTCGAAGCCTATAACACATTCACGTTTGAAAGTGATGAGAAACAAAATGACTTGAATGAAACAATGGAAAAATTGGAAGCTTACTGCAGCCCGAAGAAAAACATCACTCATGAAAGATACTGATTTTTTACATTATTCAGTATGTAACTGAGCTGAGAAAACGAGTTAAATTGTGCGAATTTAGAGAGTTTGAACAATCCCTCATCTGAGATAGAATAATTTGTGGGACTGAGCAAACGGCTTTTGAGTTGATCTCAAGCTGGGCAAGGCAAGAAGTATCTGCAGAGCGGCAGAGACAATATAATACCAGATTAAACAGATGACAGGAGATGATAAGCCACACATGGTCAAGCAGTTAGATGCAGTTAAAGGAAACAGTCCTTGGGGAAGAACAAATAGACAGCCTGAAGGTAAAAAGAGCAAAACATTTAAATGCGGCCAGTGCGGAACAGAGCAATTACTACGTTGTTGATCAGCAGATGGAAAGCAGTGTAAGAACAGTAATAAACGAAATCACATCGCTAAGATACAGACACTGAAACAGAACTTGTCATTGGTGCAGTAACAACACATTGCTAAGAAGGCGAATGGAAGATTGATTTAAAAATTGCCAACATGGCGGTGAATTTCAAGTTGTGTCATGAAAATATAAAAATTTTCACAACATTATTGTAAAAGTGGGTGAATAGTGGGGCTTGGATTAGTTTCTGTGGTGTATGTGTGCGTGGAAGGGGGGTTAAATTGAATTAGAGGCAGCTGGTCTGGAGGCTTTGAGTTATCAACAAGAAGTTAGGTTTGAAAGGCTAAATATGTAAAATTGGCTGAAGTTTTAGGATGTGAGGTGTAAGGAACGCTTGCTTTTTTAGAGAAATTAAGTTAGTTTGAATTTCAACGAGATGGAGAGATGTTACACCTAGCCAGATTAAGCTAAGTCAAACAGTGTTTTTACTTTTTTCCCAAAGGTTACTGATAAAATTAGTACTATAAAAGATTTATACTATGAGAAAAGTAAAGTTGCAAAAACATATTTGAAGAATGGAATTTGCATTAAAAGGGAGAACCATGTATAAAGGAGATGAGACAATGAGTCAGAAAAAGGCAGCATTCTAAGATCTAACACAAGTGTGAAACCTCCGTCCTCTGTACATCCAGATGCTGTCTACAGGAACCGAAGTTGAGAAAACGCTCTTGGGATTCGACTGTTCGGGCTATTGTGTGGCTTTGCCTGGGTCTGTTTAAATCGATTTGTTTTTCTACAGTTGCCTTAACAGAAGTGTAACTGCGAGCCAGATTAATTAAGGGTTTTAAGAGGTATTTTCTTAGTAATTTGCAGACCTATGTATGTGCTTGAAATCTTTTCTTTTGTTAATTTTAAGTTTAGTTTTCTAAAAGTTCTGAAATTGTGGTAGTCTTATTACTTCCGAGTTCAAGGCATGCATCTCGAAATAAAATACAAATTGCAAAACAGTTGTGAGGGCATGATCACGTTTGCCTTGTGGATTGAATCCGCAGGCACACACCATCTGCCACGTCATAACACCTGACACAGGTGTACAAGAAAGTGTCACCCCCATAAACCCGTATCATAAGATAAGCAAAGAAAACCAGCTAACTAAAACAAAAGTGAAGCTGTCTAACTATACAAGGGCAAAAATTGCTGTAGAAAGCAAGTGCGCACTTAAAGCGAACTCCAAAAAACAGTCTCGAGCACTTCCATTCATAATGGTGAAAACTGATGCAAAACCCATTCTTGGAATCAAAGCTTGTGAAAATCTGAAGCTAATCAAGAGAATAATGACTGTCACCAATGATGACACCCTGAGCGAGTATAACGATGTGTTCCAGGGGCTTGGCTGCCTAAAAGGAGAACACACCATCAATATTGACAAAACTGTGACACCCAAAATACACCCTGCCCAGGAATATGCCGGTAAGGCTGAGAGAGCGACTGAAAGCAGAGATGGACAGAATGGAGAAACTTCACATCATCAAGAAAACTGAAGAACAGACAAAGCGGGTTAATCCAACTGGAATTGTAGAAAAATCAGCTGGGAATCTGTGAATCTGCTTGGATCCCAGAGCCCTAAACCAGGCAGTACAAAGAGAGCATTACCAGCTACCTACAGTAGAAGAGATAACGTGTAAACTAGCTGATGCGGAATACTATTCAGTCTTGGATGTGAGTTCAGGCTCCTGGCAGGTCAAGCTGGATGAACACAGCTCCTATCTCTGTACTTTCAACACACCATACGGGTGATACGGCGTTCCACAGAACAGTGAAGCAGCTGTTTGAAGGGTTAGAGTCCGTGGAAACCTATGTCAATGATGTGCTGGTCTGGGGAACCTCACAAGAAGAGCACGACCACAGACTGAGGCAGCTGCTGGCCGGAGCGACAGAAAGGAACCTCAAGTTGAAGAAGAAAAGTGCAGAATTGGTCTTCATGAAATCAAGTACTTGGGACATGTGTGAACAAGCGAGAGACTGAAGCTGGACCCGAGTAAAATCGAAGCAATCATGAACCCTGAGAATGGAAGAAAGACATGGAGAGGTTTTTGGGAAAGGTGGCCTCTCTTGGGAAATTCATCCTGAACATTCAGACCTGACAGCAACTCTCAGAGAACTTCTACAAAATGATGTGGAATGGCACTGGGAACACAGTCATCAGGAAGCTGTGACCAGTCTGAAGAGAACACTGACCCAGGAACCAGTGTTAAAGTTTTACGATGTCAGTCAGCCGGTCAAGACCTCAGTGGACACTTCAAAGACTGGCCTGCGAACTGTCCTCTTGCAAAGTGAGGCACCAGTGGCATTTGCTTCAAAGGCAAAGACTGAATCACAGCAGAGGGATGCCCAAATACAGAAAGACATGCTAGCAATTGTGTTTGGCCTAGAACGTTTCCACCAGTTTGTCTCTGGCAGAGACGTGGAGGTAGAGTCTGATCATAAACCTTTGGAAGCTGTACTTAAAAAATACCCTGAACTGTGCACCACTAAGAATCCAAAGATTACTAATATGTCTACAGAAGTACCAGGTCACAGTTAAATACAAACCGGGCAAGGATATGTACGTCGCAGACACTCTGTCAGGTGCAGACCTACCCATCATGAAGGAAGAGGATAAAGAAACAGAAGCACAGGTTCACAGGCTGACACAGAACTTTCCTGTGGCTGTAACCAAACTGGATGAGACCAGGGAAGCAACGCCACCCTGAGAAGACTGCAGCAGTTGGTGCAAACCGTCTGGGCCACACTCCGGAGCGGAGCCCCTTCTGCTGTACAAGAGAACTGGAACTTTCCTGAGGAAATTCAGGCAGCAGAAGGAATACTTTTCAAGGGAGAAAAGATCATAATTCCTGCAGCACTGAGGAAAGCAATGCTGCAGCGAATAGATGGAAGTCACCTCGGCACAGAGACATGCAGGAGGAGAGCTCGGGATGGAATGGGAGCACAAATCAGGGAGATGGTGAGCGTGTGCGCGGTGTGTCAAAGTCCAGTAAATCACAACAAAAAGCACCACTTCAGCTACACAGTGGGCGGGATTTTACAGGCTGTGGTCGGGCGCACACCTGACCCATTCGGGGATAAAACAGTGCGTGACAGTGTCCGGTAAGCGTCCCGATGTCACTGCGCACTCCTGCAACGTTGCACTCGGTGGCCTGAGCGGGTGCTGGAGCTGGACCCGCCATTACTTAACAGGCTGCTTAAGGCCGTCAACACCCCAACTGATGGTGATTCCTCTTTGACCGGCAATTTTGCGCTTGTTCACAGGCAAAACGGGCAGATGGCCAGCCCGACATTTTCACAAAGCTCATCCAGAGGCAGTGTAAAAGGATCGGCAGCATTGCCAGTGTGAGTAGTGAAGAGTTTGGTACACTGTTTGTCGCTGGTGACTTATTGATACTTGGCAGCTTCATCTCTGTTTGGGGCTTCGTTCTTAGCATTTCCAGGCTTCATTTCAGGACACCTTGGTGTCTCCAAGGCCCCCGGAGGATTCGGACCATGCCCAGGTATCAGACAGCCTCCCCTTACCCAGGGAATAGGGATCGTGGTCAGGCCAGGTGTCCCTATCCAGCCTCCAGGGGAGGGACCTGGGGGAGGAGAGGTGCAGGCACAAGGGGCACAGGGCCAATGGGAAGTCCAAGGAGGAAGGGACCACAGAAGATGCCACTATCCTGCTGCCCGGGTTTACAGGCAGTGATGCAGCTACCTCAATATGTCTGAGGTGCAATGCTGAAGGAGGTTCCACCTCTCCAGAGAGACAGTGACCTCCGTCTGTCAGAGGATCGGGCCTGAGATCAGCTCCGACTGTGTGGGTGAACGCCCCAGGCCAGTGGCTCTGAAGGTCACAGTGACCCTCAGCTTCTATGCCTCCGGCTGTCTGCAGGGGTCAGCGGGGGATCTGTGTGGAGTCTCCCAATCAGCTGTCCGCAGTTGTGTCAAGCTGGTGACAGACGCTCTGTTCAGGTGCTTTGACTTTCATTCACTACCACACAGACAAGGCCAGTCAGACACAGTGAGCCAGAGGCTTTGCAGTGACTGCTGGGTCCCCCGTGTCCAGGGTGCTATAGACTGTACACCTGTGGCCATCAAGGCGCGGGGGGTGAGCCGGGTGCCTTCATCAACAAGAAGGGATTCCACTCCATGAACGGGCAGATAGTGTGTGACCACAGGATGCAGATTCTGCAAGTCTGTGCAAGGTACCCAGGCAGCTCCCCTGACACTTACATCCTGAGACACTCCCAGGTGCCGGGGCTCTTCAGATCTCCAGCCTGATTGGATGGATGGCTGCTGGGTGACAAGGGCTATCCCCTCAAAAGGCTCATGACGCCTCTCCGCCATCCAAGAACAGAATCTGAGCAGCATTACAATAGGAGCCAGGGCTCCACAAGGGCGGTGGTAGAGAGAGCAATAGGTCTTCTCAAGATATGCTTTCCCGTTCAGGGGGTGCATTACTATAGCCCCCAGACCGTGTGTCACTGACAGCGGCTGCATGCTGTGCTCTCCACTATCTGACACTGACAGGGGGTGACCCACTGGAGGAAGAGGATCTTGAGGCAGCTCCACAGGCTACAGAGGATGGATCCAGTAGTGAGTCAGAAGAGGGGCACAGTGAGGAGAACACTGAGGGTGTGGAGACAGACCTCAGGAACCTCCAGGGAGGCAGGGACACCAGGGACACCTTGATCCAACACTCCTTCAGCTGGGCTGCCAAAGATCTGCTTCCACCTCATACCAGGACTGCCACCCCCAACCCGGGTGTCTGAAATGACCCTTTCATTTGACCCCACAGTCCACTCAGTGCCTGTGTAATAAAGTTTAGAGTCACTGACGTCCAGCATTACACACTGGCGTACCCAGCACCAAAATAAATAAGTGAAGCTACTCAGGCCATTCTGACAAAAGCAAAATTTATAGCATGTTGACACTCTTATCAAGTGAACAATATATGGTGTTCAGGGTCACACCAGTAAACATAGAAACAAAACATTACAGAACAGAAGATCACGCGTGACCAGTCCCTCTTGTGCTCCTGGTGCCTTTAATTTACATTTGTGAGTGCTACATCTTAGTGCCCCCCTCCCCCTCACTGGTACCGGTGTCGGAGACATCCCACTCACTCTGCTGTCCTGTTGGCCTTGATGACCTTGGCATCGTCCTCTGGCCAGTGGAGCCTGTGCTGACCCTGCCTGGGAGTGAGTGTCCAGCACCAGGGCTGGCATCTCCCCAGCCATCGCAACCTCATCAGATGCCACGCTTACTGGCAGAGGGGTGGAGGAGCTACTGCCATTATCCAGAGCGCCCTGAGAGAAGCCCACAGAGACGCCAGGCAGCTCGTTCACCAATGTGAGGTCAGTCTGGACCTCCCTGCTCACCATTGATGGACGGGCACCTAGCTGGGATACTGGGTGCCTCATCCATCTCCCACACTGACACTGACCACCTGAGGTCATTACCTGTGTGAGAGCTGCAGGTCTGAGAGCAACCCCAGGAACCTCTGATTCTGTCCCTGGAGCTGCCTCTCCATCAGAGTCGTTATTCTCTCAATGGAGGAGGCAGTGACACGGCCATGAGGGTCATTGTATTGTTCATGGTCCACATGGACTCCACCACAACAGAGACCACGGCCACAGACCCTCATGGATCTCCACCAATCCTCCTGCACATCCCCCTGGACATCCAGCATCTGCTGCCTAATGGACAACTCCAGAGACTCATCATCTGCCTTCGACTGAGCATGGTCCTGGTCTCCAGCAGCCCTCCCACGGCCGGCGCCCAGGGCACTCTCTGCCTCCACCTGCACCTCAAGCGAGTGTGAAGTTCTCTCACCAATGTGCACAAGATACTAGCCAATGATCTAATGCCCACCGAGGTGCTGGTATCTGCGCTGGTGCCTGGTTCACAGAGCGGGTGTGGCGCAGGTGCATCTGGAGCCTGGTGGTCCTCCGATGTCAGGGGTGGGTCTTCGGGGTCCAGAGAGTGAGTGGCTGCTGGTGAATCTAAGGGAGAACAAGGACATGTCATTAGTTATAGTCATCACCCTGTCACTGTGCATGCCAGGCACCCTGGTGAGACAATGGGGATCTGTATCATGGTGCCGTCATCTTCCAGTGATCAATGGGGTCTCCAGCTTCGAGGCTCATACCAATGAGGAGACTACACTCGAATGGTTGCACAATGTGATACTCTCACCGCTGTGCCCTGTAGTCTTACCTTCACCTGGTACCCCCGCCTCGCCACACCCGGTTGCCCGGGGAATGTGCCGGCTCCCCAGCTCCAGGACATCCTGCTCGAACCAGGAGAGCAGCAGCAGGTTGGATGGGGCCTCCACCTGTACCTGGCCCCTCTGCCTGGTTATGGCTCCTCTTCTCCTGAAAGGACAGAGGAGCATTGATGAGTCCCCTCTCTACCTGCAGCCCCATTGCAGCCTGGCCAACCCCAGCTGAGGAACAGCTCGCAGGGCACATCCGAGTCGTGGGCCTCGAGCCACAAGGCACTAAGGCCAAGCAGCCAGGGCTCACCCCCTTGGCCAGCTCCAGAGTGATGGACAGTTGGCGCTCAGACTCTAACACCCCTGAGCTCCACAGAGGGACGGCCAGACCTTAACACTTCACCACACTGACCCACGCCGACACGGTACTCACCCTTCCTCAGCACAGCAGGTCATTGAACCAGTCCCAGCACCGCACCCATGTGAGTTGTGCCATGTCACAGCTGCTGAGCAGCGTTGGCACCTCCTCCCACGCCCTCTGGGTGAGGTGCGCTGACCTCCTCCTCCCACCTCTGGGGACAAGGGTGTCCTTCCTGGCAGCCACCTCCTCCAGGAGGACCGCCAGGCACTCGTCCGAAAAGCAGAGGGCCGAGTGCCCACTTGTCCAGCCCTCCTCCCGGGCGTCTCCAGCCGCGCCCGACTCCATCACTTCAGTTTGGGGTCGCAGGGGAGGAGTCCTTCAGTAGCAACCTTCCAGGGGCTGCCTGGGCCAATATTAAACTGGCCACCAGGTCACCATTGGACCCAGCGGCTGATAGGCCCCCAGCCCCACTCAGCCCTTTCCGACCAGTGCGGAGCCGCCAACATGAATTCACCGATAGTGGATAGCGGACAGTTTCTTGGCTGCTCCCTGGACCATTCACTGTGCCCACCTGACAACCTCAACATCCAGTGTTCCAGAGAGGCCCTGGCAGAAAATTGGAGTGGACTTGTTCACATTAGACAACAGTGAGTATCTGCTAGCAGCAGATAATTACTCAGATCGAGTCTGTGCTGCTGAGAAATGATAGTAAGAGGAGGGGGGTTTGAGAGGAGGACCCTGGGACAGGCAGTCAGCAGCACCTAGAGGAGAGTGTGAGAGGAGGACCCTGGGACAGGCAGTCAGCAGCACCTAGAGGAGAGTGTGAGAGGAGGACCCTGGGACAGGCAGTCAGCAGCACCTAGAGGAGAGTGTGAGAGGAGGACCCTGGGACAGGCAGTCAGCAGCACCTAGAGGAGAGTGTGAGAGGAGGATGTAGCATCTAGTCTGTACTCAAGTAGGAGTAAGAGCAAAATAAAAGCAAGGATCCATATTCTATTTAGTTAATATATGTCTGGGGAGCTCAGTCCCATGATTTGCACATTCTGCACTATATGGGAAATCCTAGACACTCCTGGCAGTCTGGGTGACTATGTGTGCAGGAGGTACCTTGGACTGGAGTAACTCGAGATCCAGGTTTTGGAACTTGAGCTGCAGCTGGGGGCACTATGGTGCAGTCACAAGTCTGAGAGGTTCGTGAACAGCACGTTTCAGGGTGTGGTCACCCCGCAGCTTAAGGAAGTGCAAGCTGAGAGGGAATGGGTGACCACCAGACAGAAGAAGGAGACCAGCTAGGTAGTGAGGGAATCCCCGGAGTGCATCTCACTCGAAAACCATTTTTCAGTCTTCGAAAATGCTGAGAGTGATGGTTCCTCTGTGGCGGCCAAACACAGTCAAGGCCATGAGACTATGCGTGGTCCAGCTGCTCGGTGGGGGAGGAAGTGTGGAAGGGCAATAGTGGGAGGGGATTTGTTAGTGAGGGGAATGGACAGGCGCTTATGCAGCCGCAGATGTGACTCCGGGATGGTATGTTGCCTCATGGGTGCCAGAGTCAAGGACGTTGTGGAACATATTCTGAAGGGGGAGGATGAACAGCCAGAGGTCATGGTCCATGTTGGGGCCAATGACATACGAAGAAAGAGAAATGAGGTCCTGCAAGCAGACTTTAGGCAATTAGGTGGGAAATTGAAAAGCAGGACTTCAAAGGTAGTAATTTCCGGATTACTCCCGGTGCCCGCAATAGTGAATATAGGAATAGAAGGATAGAGCAGATGAATGCTTGGCTGGAGAGATGGTGCAGGAGGGAGGGCTTTAGATTCCTGGGGCATTGGGACTGTTTCTGGGGGAGGTGGGACCTGTACAGGTTGGACGGGTTACATCAGAACAGGAACGGGACCAACGTCCTCGCGGGGAGGTTTGCTAATGCTGTTGGGGCGGATTTAAGCTAAATTGGCAGGGGGATGGGATCCTGAAAAGTAGTTCAGAGGGGAGAGAAGATGAGATGGAACTGAAGTTAAAATGCTAGTGAGTGAATGTGGAAAGCTGAGGAAACATAGGCTAGATAAGAAAGGAGTGAGCTTAGTGAGGCTAAATGGAATATATTTTAATGCAAGGAGCCTGAGGAATAAGACAGATGAGCTGAGGGCACAGATAGGTATGTGGGAATATGGTATCATATCTATGGTCGAGACTTGGCTAAAAGGAGGGCAGGATTGGCAGCTCAACATTCCTGGTTAAAGGGTATTCAGATGAGATAGAGAGGGGGATAGAAGAGGAGGCGGAGTTGCAAAATTGATCAAGGAATCAATTTTAGCAGTGAGGAGGGATGATATCTTGGAAGGATCAAAAATGAAGCCATAGGGTAGAAGTAAAAAACACAAAAGGGGCAAACATGCTTTTGGGTGTGTACTGTATGCCCCCAAACAGTCAGGGAGAGATAGAGGATCAAATATGTGATCAAATTTCAGAAAAGTGTAAGAATAATAGAGCAGCAATAATGGGGGATTTTAACTACACTTTGGGTTTTTAAAAACATATAAGAGAATAACTAAGGAAACATTAGGGCCAATCAGGGACCATTGAGGTGATCTGTGTGTTGACCCGGCCGGGGTGCAGTCCTCAATGAATACTTTGCATTAGTCTTCACAATGGAAGAGGACACCACAGGTATAAATATCAGGGTGGAGGACTGTGAAATATTAGAGGAAATTAACATAGAGAGAGGAGGTACTAGAAGGTTTAGTGGCCTTCAAAGTGGATAAATCTCCAGGCCCGGATGAGATGTACCCAGGCTCTTGAGGGAGGCAAGGGAAGAGATATCAGGGGCCCCGGCAGTAATTTTCAAATCCTCTCTGGCCACAGGTGAGGTGCCAGAAGACTGGAGGATTGCTAAAGTTGTCCCATTATTAAAAAAGAGAGCAAGGGATAGACCAGGAAATTACAGGCCAGTCAGTCTAACCTCAGTGGTGGAGAAGTTACTAGAAAGAATTCTGAGGGACAGAATATATCTGCACTTGGAGAGACACCAATTAATCAGGGATAGTCAGCATGGATTTGTTAAGGAAAAGTCATGTTTGACAAATTTGATTGAGTTTTTTGAGGAGGTAACCAGGAGTGTTGATGAGGGTAATGCATTTGATGTGGTTTACATGGACTTTAGCAAGGCTTTTGATAAGGTTCCTCATGACAGACTGGTCAAGAAAGTAAGAGCCCATGGGATCTAAGGCAATGCGGCATGCTGGATCCAAAATTGTCTGAGAGGCAGGAAGCAGAGGGTGGTAGAGGGATGTTTCTGTGACTGGAAGCCTGTTTCCAGTGGGGTTCCACAGGGCTCGGTGCTGGGGCCCTTACTGTTCGTGGTGTACATAAGTGATTTGGACTTAAATGTAGGGGGTATGATCAAGAAGTTCACAGATGACACCAAAATTGGTAGGGTGGTAAATAGTGAGGAAGATAGCCATAAACTGCAGGAGGATATCAATGGACTGGTCAGGTGGGCAGAGCAGTGGCAAATGGAATTGAACCTGGAAAAGTGTGAGGTAATGCACTTGGGGGAGGCTAACAAGGCAAGGGATTACACTATGAATGATAGGACCCTGGAAAGTACTGAAGATCAGAAGGACCTTGGTGTGCATATCAGCAGATCCCTGAAGGTAGCAGGACAGGTGGATAAGGTGGTGATAAAGACATATGGGTTACTTGCCTTTATTAGCCAAGGCACAGAATACAAGAGCAGGGAGGTTATGCTGGAACTGTATAAAATACTGGTGAGGCCACAGCTGGAGTACTGCGTGTAGTTCTGGTCACCACATTATAGGAAGGATGTGATTGTGGAGAGGGTGCAGAGGAGATTCACCAGGAAGCTGCCTGGGCCGGAGTGTCTGAGCTATGAGGAAAGATTGGATAGGCTGGGGTTCTTTTCCTTGGAGCAGTGAAGGTTGAGAGGGGACCTGAAAGAGGTGGATAAGATTATGAGGGGCATAGATAGGGTGGATAGGAAGGTACTTTCTCCATTCACAGAGGGTTCAATAACCAGGGGACATAGATTTAAGGTAAGAGGTAGAAGGATAAGAGGAGTTGAGGAGAAGGGTTTTCACCCAGGAGGTTGTGGGAGTCTGGAACTCACTGTCTGAAAGGGTGGTTGAGTCAGAAACTCTTGTAACATTTAAGAAGTGTTTAGATACTCAGTTGCGTTGCCATAGCCTCCAGGGCTGGAAGAGCTCCAAGCACTGGAAATGGGATTAGTGTAGTCAGACCTTTGTTCACCAGTACAGATACGATGGGCTGAATGGCCATCCTTTGTGCTATAAACATTGATGGGTCTATGAGTCTAATAGCATCATGGTAATAAATCATTTAGAATCAAGTTGTACCCCCCCCCTACATAACTGGTAACGGTTCACAATTCACAGGCCTGCTCACAACACTGGGGTCCTCCTCATCAGGGGCCGCTATCAACATTGGACCCAGAAGCCAACAGGTCCCCTCCTTCACCCACCACTTGCTGAGGAGCGAAGAGCCGCTTTTCATGTAGGTCCGTCCGTGTGAAACCAGAGTCAGGGGCAGATCAGGAAAGGTAGACGTTTTCCCAGCCGCTCCCGGACCCGAACGCCACAACCACCCAACAAGGAGAAAACTCTGCCACTGACAGAAAAACACACTGACACCACTACACACTGACACAACAACACACTGACAGAAAAACACACTGACACCACTACACACTGACACAACAACACACTGACAGAAAAACACACTGACACAAAAACACACTGACACCACTACACACTGACACAACAACACACTGACACAAAAACACACTGACACAACTGCACACTGACACAACTAAACACTGACACAACTAAACACTGACACAACTAAACACTGACACAACTACACACATACACAACTAAACACTGACACAACTAAACACTGACACAACTACACACATACACAACTAAACACTGACACAACTACACACTGATACAAATTAAAATTGACACAACTAAACACTGACACAACTACACACTGACACAACTAAACACTGACACAACTACACACTGTCACAAATAAACACTGACACAACTAAACACTGACACAATTAAATACTGACACTACTACACACTGATACAACTAAACACTGAAACAACTACACACCTACACAACTACACACTGACACAACTAAACACTGTCACAACTACACACTGACACAACTACACATGATACAATTGCATATTGGCACAACAACACAATGACACAACTACAAACAGACACAACTACACACTGACACAACTTCACACTGAAACAACTACACACTGACACAACTACACACAGACACATCTAAACACTGACACAACTACACACTGACATATCTACACACTGACACAACTAAACACTGACACAAATACACACTGGCACAACTACACACTGACACAACAACACACAGACATAACTACACAATGACACAACTACACATTGGCAAAACTACACACTGACATAGCTACACACTGACACAACTACACACTGACACAACTACACACTGACATAACTACAGACTGAAACAACTACACACTGACACAACTACACACAAACTACTAAACAGTGACACAACTACTCACTGACACAACTAAGCACTGGCAAAACTAAACACTGACACAACTACACACTCGCACAACTACACACTGACACAACTAAACACTGACACAATTACACACTGACACTACTAAACACTGACAAAACTAAACACTGACACAACTAAATATTGACGCAATAACACACAGACACAGCTAAACACTGACACATCTACACACTGAAACAAATAAACACTGACAAAACTAAATACTGACAAACTACACACTGACACAACTACACACTGAGACAAATACACACTGAAACAACTACACACTGACAAAACCACACACTGACACAACTAAACACTGACACAACTACACAGTGATACAACTACACACTGACACAACTACACACTGAAACTACTAAACAGTGACACAACTACTCACTGACACAATTAAACACTGGCAAAACTAAACACTGACACAACTATAAACTGATACAACTACACACTGACACAACTACACACTGACACAACTACACACTGACTCAACTAAACACTGACACAACTACAGATGATACAATTGCATATTGGCACAACAACACATTGACACAACTACAAACAGACACAACTACACACTGACACAACTTCACACTGAAACAACTACACACTGACACAACTACACACAGACACATCTAAACACTGACACAACTACACACTGACATATCTACAGACTGACACAACTAAACACTGACACAAATACACACTGGCACAACTACACACTGACACAACAACACACAGACACAACTACACAATGACACAACTACACATTGGCAAAACTACACACTGACATAGCTACACATTGGCAAAACTACACACTGACATAGCTACACACTGACACAACTACACACTGACACAACTACAGACTGAAACAACTACACACTGACACAACTACACACTGAAACTACTAAACAGTGACACAACTACTCACTGACACAACTAAACACTGACACAACTACACACTGTCAGAAATAAACACTGACACAACTAAACACTGACACAATTAAATACTGACACTACTAAACACTGATACAACTAAACACTGAAACAACTACACAACTACACAACTACACACTGACACAACTACACACTGACACAACTAAACACTGTCACAACTACACACTGACACAACTACACATGATACAATTACATATTGGCACAACAACACAATGACACAACTACAAGCAGACACAACTACACACTGACACAACTTCACACTGAAACAACTACACACTGACACAACTACACACAGACACATCTAAACACTGACACAACTACACACTGACATATCTACACACTGACACAGCTAAACACTGACACAAATACACACTGGCACAACTACACACTGACACAACAACACACAGACACAACTACACAATGACACAACTACACATTGGCAAAACTACACACTGACATAGCTACACACTGACACAACTACACACTGACACAACTACACACTGACATAACTACAGACTGAAACAACTACACACTGACACAACTACACACTGAAACTAATAAACAGTGACACAACTAGTCACTGACACAACTAAACACTGGCAAAACTAAACACTGACACAACTAAACACTGACACAATTACACACTGACACTACTAAACACTGACAAAACTAAACACTGACACAACTAAATATTGACGCAATAACACACAGACACAGCTAAACACTGACACATCTACACACTGAAACAAATAAACACTGACACAACTAAATACTGACAAACTACACACTGACACAACTACACACTGAGACAAATACACACTGAAACAACTACACACTGACAAAACTACACACTGACACAACTAAACACTGACACAACTACACAGTGATACAACTACACACTGACACAACTACACACTGAAACTACTAAACAGTGACACAACTACTCACTGACACAACTAAACACTGGCAAAACTAAACACTGACACAACTACACACTGATACAACTACACACTGACACAACTACACACTGTCACAACTACAGACTGACTCAACTAAACACTGACACAACTACACACTGACACAACTACCCAATGATACAATTACACACTGGCACAAGAACACACTGACACAACTACAAACAGACACAACTACACACTGACACAACTACACACTGACACAACTACACACTGGCACAACTACACACTGACACAACAACACACTGACACAACTACACAATGACAAAACTACACATTGGCAAAACTACACACTGACACAACCACACACTGACACAACTACACGCTGACACAAATAAAACTAACACAACTACACACTGACACAACTACAGACTGAAACAACTACACACTGACACAACTACACACTGAAACAACTAAACAGTGACACAACTACTCACTGACACAACTAAACACTGACAAAACTGCACACTGACACAGCTACACACTGACAAAACTAAAAACTGACACAGCTACACACTGACACATCTAAACAATGACAAAACTAAACAATGACACAATTACACACTGACACAACTATACACTGACTGAACTAAACACTGACACAACTGCACACTGAAAAAACTAATTACTGACAAAACTAAACACTGACACAACTAAACACTAAGACAACTACACACTGACCCAACTAAACACTGACACAACTACACACTGATACAACTCAACACTGACACAACTGAACACTGACAAAGCGACACACTGACACAACTATACTCTGACACAACTGCGCACTGACACAACTACACACTGACACATCTAAAAACTGACAAAACAAAACACTGACAAAACTAGACACTGACACAACGACACACTGACACAACTACACACTGACCCAATTAAACACTGATACAACTACACACTGACACATCTAAAAACTGACAAAAGTTACCACTGACACAAACACTCAGTGACACAACTACACACTGACTGAACTAAACAATGACAAAACTACACGCTGACACAACTACACACTGACACAACTAAACACTGACACAACAAAACAGTGACACAACTACACACTGACACAACTACGCTCTGGCACAACTACAGACTGACTCAACTAAACACTGACACAACTACACACTGACACAACTACACACTGACACAACTACACACTGGCACAACTACACACTGACACAACAACACACTGACACAACTACACAATGACAAAACTACACATTGGCAAAACTACACACTGACACAACCACACACTGACACAACTACACGCTGACACAAATAAAACTAACACAACTACACACTGACACAACTACAGACTGAAACAACTACACACTGACACAACTACAAACTGACACAACTACACACTGACACAATTACACACTGACACAACTAAACACTGACACAACTACACACTGGCACAACTAAACACTGACACAACTGCACACTGACACAGCTACACACTGACAAAACTAAAAACTGACACAGCTACACACTGACACATCTAAACAATGACAAAACTAAACAATGACACAATTACACACTGACACAACTAAACACTGACTGAACTAAACACTGACACAACAACACACTGAAAAAACTAATCACTGACAAAACTAAACACTGACACAACTAAACACTAAGACAACTACACACTGACCCAACTAAACACTAAGACACAACTACACACTGATACAACTAGACACTGACACAACTGAACACTGACAAAGCGACACACTGACACAACTATACTCTGACACAATTGCACACTGACACAACTACACACTGACACATCTAAAAACTGACAAAACAAAACACTGACAAAACTAAACACTGACACAACGACAAACTGACACAACTACACACTGACCCAACTAAACACTGATACAACTACACACTGACACACCTAAAAACTGACAAAAGTTACCACTGACACAAACACTCAGTGACACAACTACACACTGACTGAACTAAACAATGACACAACTACACGCTGACACAACTACACACTGACACAACTAAACACTGACACAATAAAACAGTGACACAACTACACACTGACACAACTACACTCTGGCACAACTACACAATGACACAACTAAAAACTGACACAACTACACAATGACACAACTAGACACTGACACAACTACACACTGACAAAACTACACACATACACAACTACACACTGTCACAACTAAACACTGACAAAAGTAAACACTGACACAACTATGCATTGACACAACTACACACTGACACAAGTAAACACTGGCACAACTGAACACTGACACAATTACACACTCACACAACTAAACACTGACACAAATACACACTCACACAAATATACACTGACACAACTAAACACTGACACATCTAAACACTGACACAACTACACTCTGACACAACTACACACTGACAAAACTAAACACTAACACAAATACACACTGACATAACTACACACGGACAAAACTTAACACTGACACAACTATGCACTGACACAACTATACACTAACACAAGTAAACACTGACACAACTAAACACTGACACAAATACACACTCACACAACTAAACACTGACACAAGTACACAATCACACAACTATACACTGACACAACTAAACACTGACACATCTAAACACTGATGCAACTACACTCTGACACAATTAAACACAGGCAAAACTAAACATTGACACAAGTACACACTGACATAACTACACACTGACTAAACTAAACACTGCCACAACTACATTCTGACACAACTACACACTGACACGACTAAACACTGACACAACTAAACACTGACAGAATTAAGCACTGACACAACTACACTCTGACATAATTAAACACAGACAAAACTAAACACTGACACAAGTACACACTGACATAAATACACACTGACATAACTACACACTGACTAAACAAAACACTGCCACAACTACACACTGACACATCTACACACTGACACAACTACACACTGAGAGAATTAAGCACTGACACAACTACACACTTACACAACTACACTCTGACACAACTAAATACTGACAAAACTAAACACTGACACATATACACACTGACACAACTAAACACTGACATAAATACACACTGACACAACTATACACTGACACAACTAAACACTGACACAACTACACACTGACACCACTAAACACTGACACAACTACACACTGAAACACCTACACACTGACACAACTGCACACCTAACAACTACACACTGACAAAACAACACACTGACACATTTACACACTGACACAACTACACACTGACTCATCTACACACTGGTACAAATACACACTGAGACATCTACACACTGACACAACTACACACTGACACAACTACATACAGACACAACTACACACTGACACAACTACACACTGATAAAAATAAACACTGGCACAACTACACACTGTCACATCTAAACACTGACACAACTACTCACTGACACTACTAAACACTGTCAAAAGTAAACACTGACACAACTACTCACTGACTCAACTAAACAATCACAAAAGTAAACACACACAACAACACAATGAAACAACTAATCACTGACAAAACTAATCACTGACACAAAGAAACACTGACTCAACTACACACTGACCCAACTAAACACTGTCACAACTACACACTGATACAACTAGACACTGACACAACTGAACACAGACAAAGCGACACACTGACACAGCTATGCTCTGACACAACTACACACTGACACAACTAAAAACTGACAAAACAAAACACTGACAAAACTTAACACTGACACAACGACACACTGACACAACTACACACTGATACATGTAAAAACTACATGCTGACACAACTACACACTGCACAACAAAACACTGACACAACAAAACAGTGAGACAACTACACACTGACACAACTACACTCTGGCACAACTACAAAATGACACAACTAAACACTGACACAACTACACACTGACACAACTACACTTTGACACAACTAAACACTGACACAACGAAATGCTGACACAACTACACACTGACACAACCACATACTGACACAACTCAACAATGACAAAACTACACACAGGCACAACTACACACTGTCACAACTAAACACTTACACAAGTAAACACTGACACAACTAAACACTGACACAAATTCACATCGACACAACTACATACTGACAAAACTAAACACTGACACAACTAAACACTGACACAACTACACACTGACACAAATAAACACTGACACAACTACACACTGAAACACCAACACACTGACACAACTGCACACCTAACAACTACACACTGACACAACTACACACTGACACGTCTACACACTGACACAAATGCACACCAACTCATCTACACACTGGTACAAATACACTCTGAGTCATTTACACACGGACACAACTACACACTGATACATCTACACAAAGGCACAATTACACACTGACAAAACTACACGCTGGCACAACCACAAACCTACATAACAACACACTGACACATCTACACTCTGACACAAGTACACACAGACACATCTGCACACTGACACAAAAACACACTGACACAAATACACACTGACACAACTACACACTGACACAACTAAACACTGACACAAATACACACTCACACAACTAAACACTGACACAACTACACACTGATACAAATAAAAACTGACACAACTAAACACTGACACAACTACACACTGACACAACTACACACTGACACAAAAACACACTGTCACAAATAAACACTGACACAACTAAACACTGACACAATTAAATACTGACACTACTACACACTGATACATGTAAAAACTACATGCTGACACAACTACACACTGCACAACAAAACACTGACACAACAAAACAGTGAGACAACTACACACTGACACAACTAAACACTGAAACAACTACACACTGACACAACTATACACTGACACAACTACACACTGACACAACTAAACACTGACACAACTACACACTGACTCAACTAAACACTGACACACCTACACAAATACACAACTACACATGATACAATTACATATTGGCGCAAAAACACAATGACACAACTACAAACAGACACAACTACACACTGACACAACTTCACACTGAAACAACTACACACTGACACAACTACACACAGACACATCTAAACACTGACACAACTACACACTGACATATCTACACACTGACACAACTAAAACTGACACAAATACACAATGGCACAACTACACACTGACACAACAACACACAGACACAACTACACAATGACACAACTACACTTTGGCAAAACTACACACTGACATACCTACACACTGATACAACTACACACTGACACAACTACACACTGACATAACTACAGACTGAAACAACTACACACTGACACAACTACACACTGAAACTACTAAACAGTGACACAACTACTCACTGACACAACTAAATACTGGCAAAACTAAACACTGACACAACTACACACTCGCACAACTACACACTGACACAACTAAACACTGACACAATTACACACTGACACCACTAAACACTGACAAAACTAAACACTGACACAACTAAATATTAACGCAATAACACACAGACACAACTAAACACTGACACATCTACTCACTGAAACAAATAAACACTGACACAACTAAATTATGACAAACTACACACTGACACAACTACACACTGAGACAAATACACACTGAAACAACTACACACTGACAAAACTACACACTGACACAATTAAACACTGACACAACTACACACTGACACAACTACACACTGACACAACTACACACTGAAACTACTAAACAGTGACACAACTACTCACTGACACAACTAAATACTGGCAAAACTAAACACTGACACAACTACACACTGATACAACTACACACTGACACAACTACACACTGACACAACTACAGACTGACTCAACTAAACACTGACACAACTACACACTGACACAACTACACAATGATACAATTACACACTGGCACAAGAACACACTGACAAAACTACAAACAGACACAACTAAACACTGACACAACTACACACTGACATAACTACACACTGAAACAACTACACACTGACACAACTACACACTGACACAACTACACACTGGCACAACTACGCACTGACACGACAACACACTGACACAACTACACAATGACAAAACTACACATTGGCAAAACTACACACTGTCACAACCACACACTGACACAACTACACGCTGACACAAATAAAACTAACACAACTACACACTGACACAACTACAGACTGAAACAACTACACACTGACACAACTACACACAAACAACTAAACAGTGACACAACTACTCACTGACACAACTAAACACTGACAAAACTAAACACTGACACAACTACACACTCACACAACTATAAACTGACACAACTACACACTGACACAATTACACACTGACACAACTAAACACTGACACAACTACACACTGGCACAACTAAACACTGACACAACTGCACACTGACACAGCTACACACTGACAAAACTAAAAACTGACACAGCTACACACTGACACATCTAAACAGTGACAAAACTAAACAATGACACAATTACACACTGACACAACTAAACACTGACTGAACTAAACACTGACACAACAACACACTGAAAAAACTAATCACTGACAAAACTAAACACTGACACAACTAAACACTCAGACAACTACACACTGACCCAACTAAACACTGACACAACTACACACTGATACAACTAGACACTGACACAACTGAACACTGACAAAGCGACACACTGACACAACTATACTCTGACACAACTGCACACTGACACAACTACACACTGACACATCTAAAAACTGACAAAACAAAATACTGACAAAACTAAACACTGACACAACGACACACTGACACTACTACACACTGACCCAACTAAACACTGATACAACTACACACTGACACACCTAAAAACTGACAAAAGTTACCACTGACACAAACACTCAGTGACACAACTACACACTGACTGAACTAAACAATGACACAACTACACGCTGACACAACTACACACTGACACAACTAAACACTGACACAATAAAACAGTGACACAACTACACACTGACACAACTACACTCTGGCACAACTACACAATGACACAACTAAACACTGACACAACTACACAATGACACAACTAGACACTGACACAACTACACACTTACACAACTACAGACTGACGCAACAAAATACTGACACAACTACACACTGACACAACAACATACTGACACAACTCAACACTGACAAAACAACACACATACACAACTACACACTGTCACAACTAAACACTGACAAAACTAAACACTGAAACAACTATGCATTGACACTACACACTGACACAAGTAAACACTGACACAACTAAACACTGACACAAATACACACTCACACAACTAAACACTGACACAAATACACACTCACACAACTATGCACTGACACAACTAAACACTGACACATCTAAACACTAACACAACTAAACTCTGACACAACTACACACTGACAAAACTAAACACTAACACAAATACACACTGACATAACTACACGGACAAAACTTAACACTGACACAAATATGCACTGACACAACTACACACTGACACAAGTAAACACTGACACAACTTACACACTGACACAAGTAAACACTGACACAACTACACACTGACACAACTACACTCTGGAACAACTACAAAATGACACAACTAAACACAGTCACAACTGCACAATGACACATCTACACATGACACAACTGCACAATGACAGAACTAAACACTGACACAACGAAATACTGACACAAATACACACTGACCCAAAGACACACCGACACAACTAAACACTGACAAAACTACACACAGACACAAATACACACTGTCACAATTCAACACTAAGACAACTAAACACTGACACAACTACATGCTGACCCAACTACACACTGACACAACTAAACACTGACACAACAAAACAGTGACACAACTACACACTGACACAACTACACTCTGGCACAACTAAACAATGACACAACAAAACACTGACACAACTACACAATGACACAACTACACACTGACACAACTACACACTGACACAACTACACACTGACACAACGAAATACTGACACAACTACACACTGACACAACAACATACTGACACAACTCAACACAGACAAAACTACACACATACACAACTACACACTGTCACAACTAAACACTGACAAAACTAAACACTGAAACAACTATGCATTGACACAACTACACACTGACACAACTAAATTATGACAAACTACACACTGACACAACTACACACTGAGACAAATACACACTGAAACAACTACACACTGACAAAACTACACACTGACACAATTAAACACTGACACAACTACACACTGACACAACTACACACTGACACAACTACACACTGAAACTACTAAACAGTGACACAACTACTCACTGACACAACTAAACACTGGCAAAACTAAACACTGACACAACTACACACTGATACAACTACACACTGACACAACTACACACTGACACAACTACAGACTGACTCAACTAAACACTGACACAACTACACACTGACACAACTACACAATGATACAATTACACACTGGCACAAGAACACACTGACAAAACTACAAACAGACACAACTACACACTGACACAACTACACACTGACACAACTACACACTGAAACAACTACACACTGACACAACTACACACTGACACAACTACACACTGGCACAACTACGCACTGACACGACAACACACTGACACAACTACACAATGACAAAACTACACATTGGCAAAACTACACACTGTCACAACCACACACTGACACAACTACACGCTGACACAAATAAAACTAACACAACTACACACTGACACAACTACAGACTGAAACAACTACACACTGACACAACTACACACAAACAACTAAACAGTGACACAACTACTCACTGACACAACTAAACACTGACAAAACTAAACACTGACACAACTACACACTCACACAACTATAAACTGACACAACTACACATTGACACAATTACACACTGACACAACTAAACACTGACACAACTACACACTGGCACCACTAAACACTGACACAACTGCACACTGACACAGCTACACACTGACAAAACTAAAAACTGACACAGCTACACACTGACACATCTAAACAGTGACAAAACTAAACAATGACACAACTACACGCTGACACAACTAAACACTGACTGAACTAAACACTGACACAACAACACACTGAAAAAACTAATCACTGACAAAACTAAACACTGACACAACTAAACACTCAGACAACTACACACTGACCCAACTAAACACTGACACAACTACACACTGATACAACTAGACACTGACACAACTGAACACTGACAAAGCGACACACTGACACAACTATACTCTGACACAACTGCACACTGACACAACTACACACTGACACATCTAAAAACTGACAAAACAAAACACTGACAAAACTAAACACTGACACAACGACACACTGACACAACTACACACTGACCCAACTAAACACTGATACAACTACACACTGACACACCTAAAAACTGACAAAAGTTACCACTGACACAAACACTCAGTGACACAACTACACACTGACTGAACTAAACAATGACACAACTACACGCTGACACAACTACACACTGACACAACTAAACACTGACACAATAAAACAGTGACACAACTACACAACTACACTCTGGCACAACTACACAATGACACAACTAAACACTGACACAACTACACACTTACACAACTACAGACTGACACAACGAAATACTGACACAACTACACACTGACACAACAACATACTGACACAACTCAACACTGACAAAACAACACACATACACAACTACACACTGTCACAACTAAACACTGACAAAACTAAACACTGAAACAACTATGCATTGACACAACTACACACTGACACAAGTAAACACTGACACAACTAAACACTGACACAAATACACACTCACACAACTATGCACTGACACAAATACACACTGACATAACTACACGGACAAAACTTAACACTGACACAAATATGCACTGACACAACTACACACTGACACAAGTAAACACTGACACAACTACACACTGACACAAGTAGACACTGACACAACTACACACTGACACAACTACACTCTGGAACAACTACAAAATGACACAACTAAACACAGACACAACTACACAATGACACATCTACACATGACACAACTGCACAATGACAGAACTAAACACTGACACAACGAAATACTGACACAAATACACACTGACCCAAAGACACACCGACACAACTAAACACTGACAAAACTACACACAGACACAAATACACACTGTCACAATTCAACACTAAGACAACTAAACACTGACACAACTACATGCTGACACAACTACACACTGACACAACTAAACACTGACACAACAAAACAGTGACACAACTACACACTGACACAACTACACTCTGGCACAACTACACAATGACACAACTAAACACTGACACAACTACACAATGACACAACTACACACTGACACAACTACACACTGACACAACTACACACTGACACAACGAAATACTGACACAACTACACACTGACACAACAACATACTGACACAACTCAACACAGACAAAACTACACACATACACAACTACACACTGTCACAACTAAACACTGACAAAACTAAACACTGAAACAACTATGCATTGACACAACTACACACTGACACAAGTAAACACTGACACAACTAAACACTGACACAAATACACACTCACACAACTAAACACTGACACAAGTACCCACTCACACAACTATACATTGACACAACTAAACACTGACACATGTAAACGCTGACACAACTACACTCTGACACAATTACACACAGACAAAACTAAACACTGACACAAGTACACACTCACACAACTATACACTGACACAACTAAACACTGACACATCTAAACACTGATGCAACTACACTCTGACACAATTAAACACAGACAAAACTAAACACTGACACAAGTACACACTGACATAAATACACACTGACTAAACTAAACACTGCCACAACTACACACTGACACAACTACACACTGACACAACTAAACACTGACAGAATTAAGCACTGACACAACTAAACTCAAACACAATTAAACACAGACAAAACTAAACACTGACACAAGTACACACTGACATAACTACACACTGAATAAACTAAACACTGCCACAACTACACACTGACACAACTACACACTGACACGACTAAACACTGACACAACTACACACTGAGAGAATTAAGCACTGACACAACTACACACTTACACAACTACACTCTGACACAACTAAATACTGACAAAACTAAACACTGACACATATACACACTGACACAACTAAACACTGATAAAAATACACACTCACACAACTATACACTGACACAACTAAGCACTGACACAACTACACACTGACAGAACTAAACACTGACACAACAACACACTGAAACACCTACACACTGACACAACAGCACACCTAACAACTACACAATGACACAACTACACACTGACTCATCTACACACTGGTACAAATACTCACTGAGACATCTACGCACTGACACAACTACACACTGATACATCTACACAAAGACACAAAAACACAATGAGAAAACTACACGCTGGCAAAACCACAAACCTTCATAACAACACACTGACACATCTACATTCTGACACAAGTACACAGACACATCTGCACACTGACACAAGTAAACACTGACACAACGAAATACTGACACAACTACAAACTGTTGCAACTAAACACTTACACAACAAAACACTGACACAACTAAACACTGACACAACTTCACATCGACACAACTACATACTGAGAAAACTAAACACTGACACAACTAAACACTGACACAACTACACACAGACACAACTAAACACTGACACAACTACACACTGAAACACCAACACACTGACACAACTGCACACCTAACAACTACACACTGACACAACAACACACTAAACACCTCTACACACTGACACAACTACACACTGACTCATCTACACACTGGTACAAATACACTCTGAGTCATCTACACACTGACACAACTACACACTGATACATCTACACAAAGAGACAAAAACACACTGAAAAAAACAATACGCTGGCAAAACCAGAAACCTTCATAACAACACACTGACACATCTACACTCTGACAATAGTACACACAGACACATCTGCACACTGACACAAGAAAACACTGACACAAATTCACTGACACAACTACACACTGACACAACTAAACACTGACACAAATATACACTCACACAACTATACACTGACACAACTAAACACATACACAAATAAACACTCACACAACTACACACTGACATAACTACACACTGACTAAACTAAACACTGACACAACTTTGCACTGACACAACTACACACTGACAGAAGTAAACACTGACACAACTACACACTGACAAAATTAAACACTGACACAACTACACACTGACACAACTACACACTGACACAACTAAACACTGACACAACTAAACACTGACAGAATTAAGCACTGACACAACTTAACTCAGACAGAATTAAACACAGACAAAACTAAACACTGACACAAGTACACACTGACATAACTACACACTGAATAAACTAAACACTGCCACAACTACACACTGACACAACTACAACTGACACGACTAAACACTGACACAACTACACACTGACAAAATTAAGCACTGACACAACTACACACTTACACAACTACACTCTGACACAACTAAATACTGACAAAACTAAACACTGACACATATACACACTGACACAACTAAACACTGACATAAATACACACTCACACAACTATACACTGACACAACTAAGCGCTGACACAACTACACACTGACACAACTAAACACTGACACAACTACACACTGAAACACCTACACACTGACACAACTGCACACCTAACAACTACACACTGACACAACTACACACTGACTCATCTACACACTGGTACAAATACTCACTGAGACATCTACACACTGACACAACTACACACTGACTCATCTACGCACTGGTACAAATACATTCTGAGTCATCTACACACTGACACAACTACACACTGATACATCTACACAAAGACACAAAAACACACTGACAAAACTACATGCTGGCAAAACCACAAACCTTCATAACAACACACTGACACATCTAAACTCTGACACAAGTACACACAGACACATCTGCACACTGACACAAGTAAACACTGACACAAATACACACTGACACAACTACATACTGACACAACTACAAACTGTTGCAACTAAACACTTACACAACTAAACACTGAAACAACTAAACTCTGACACAACTTGACATCGACACAACTACATACTGACAAAACTAAACACTGACACAACTAAACACTGACACAACTACACACTGACACAACTAAACACTGACACAACTAAACACTGAAACACCTACACACTGACACAACTGCACACCCAACAACTACACACTGACACAACTACACACTGACACATCAACACACTGACACAACTACACACTGACTCATCTACACACTGGTACAAATACACTCTGAGTCATCTACTCACTGACACAACTACACACTGATACATCTACACAAAGACACAAAAACACACTGCCACAACTACACACTGACACAACTACACACTGACACGACTAAACACTGACACAACTACACACTGACAAAATTAAACACTGACACAACTACACACTGACACAACAACACACTGGCACAACTACGCACTGACACAAATACACACTGATCCAGCTACACACTGAAGCAACTACACAGTGACACAACAAAACAATGACACAACTGCACACTGATACCACTAAACACTGAGACAACTACACACTGACAAAACTACACACTGGGACAACTACACACTGACACAAATGCACACTTAAACAACTGCACACTGACACAACTACACAGTGACTCAACAAAACAATGACACAACTACAGACTCATACCACTAAGCACTGAGACAACTACACACTGACAGAACTACACACTGACAGAAAAACACATTGACTCAACTAAACACTGACACAACTACACATTGACCAAACTACACAATGATACAATAACACACTGGCACAACAACACACTGATACAACTACATACAGACACAACTACACACTGACACAACTACACTCTGATAAAAATACACACTGGCGCAACTACACACTGATACAACTACATACAGACAGATCTAAACACTGACACAACTACACACTGACACTAAAAAACACTGACAAAACTAAACACTGACACAACTATACACTGACACAAATACACACTGGCACAACTAAACACTGACACAACTATACACTGACACAGCTACATACTGACAAAACTAAAAACTGACACAACAACACACTGATACTACTGATCACTGACAAAAATAAACACTGAAACAACGACACACTGATACAACTACACACTCACCCAACTAAATACTGATACAACTACACACTGATACATCTAAAAACTGACAAAAATTACCACTGACACAATCACTCAGTGACACAACTACACACTGACTGAACTAAACACTGACACAATTAAAACACTGACACAACTACACTCTGGCACAACTAAACAATGACACAACTAAACACTGACACAACTACACAATGAGGAAACTACACACTGACACATCTACACATTGACACAACTAAACACTGTCACAACTAAACACTTACACAACTAAACACTGACACAACTAAACACTGACACAACTACACACTGACACAACTAAACACTGACACAACTGCACACTGAAACACCTACACACTGACACAACTGCACACCTAACAACAACACACTGACACAACTACACACTGACACATCTACACACTGACACAACTACACAATGACTCATCTACACACTGGTACAAATACACTCTGAGTCATCTACACAAAGACACAACTACACACTGACAAAACTACATGCTGGCACAACCACAAACCTACATAACAACACACTGACACATCTACACTCTGACACAAGTACACACAGACACATCTGCACACTGACACAAGTAAACACTGACATAAATACACACTGACACAACTACACACTGACACAACTAAACACTGACACAAATACCCACTCACACAACTATACACTGACACAACTAAACACATACACAAATAAACACTCACACAACTACACACTGACACAACTACACACTGACTAAACTAAACACAGACACAACTATGCACTGACACAACTACACACTGACACAAGACACACTGGCACAACTACACACTGACAAAATTAAACACTGACAGAACTACACACTGACACAACAACACACTGGCACAACTACACACTGACACAGTTACACACTGAAACGACTACACACTGAAACAACTACACAGTGACACAACAAAACAATGACACAACTATACACTGATACAACTAAACACTGAGACATCTACACACTGACATAACTACACACTGACACAACTACACACTGACACAAATACACACTGAAACAACTACGCACTGTCACAACTACACAGTGACACAACAAAACAATGACACAACTACATACTCATACCACTAAGCACTGAGACAACTACACACTGACAGAACTACACACTGACTCAACTAAACACTGACACAACTACACATTGACACAACTACACAATGAACTAAACTAAACACTGACACAACTATGCACTGACACACCTACACACTGACACAAGTAAACACTGACACAACTACACACTGACAAAATTAAACACTGACACAACTACACACTGACACAAAACACACTGGCACAACTACACACTGACACAATTACACACTGAAACAACTACACACAAAACAACTACACAGTGACACAAAAAAAACAATGATACAACAACACACTGATACAACTAAAAACTGAGACATCTACACACTGAAATAACTACACACTGATACAACTACATACAGACACAACTACACACTGACACAACTACACACTGATAAAAATACACACTGGCAGAATTACACACTGACACATCTAAACACTGACACAACTACACATTGACACTACTAAACACTGACAAAACTGAACACTGACACAACTACACACTGACACAAATACACACTGGCACAACTAAACACTGACACAACTACACACTGACACAGCTACACACTGACAAAACTAGGAAAGTGACACAACTACACACTGACTCAACTAAAAAATGACAAAACTAAACACTGAAACAACAACACAATGAAACAACTAATCACTGACAAAACTAAACACTGACACAACTAAACACTGACTCAACTACACACTGACCCAACTAAACACTGACACAACTACAAACTGATACAACTAGACACTGACACAACTGAACACAGACAAAGCGACACACTGACACAGCTATACTCTGACACACCTACACACTGACACAACTAAAAAGTGACAAAACAAAACACTGACAAAATAAACACTGACACAACGACACACTGACACAACTACACACTGACCCAACTAAACACTGACACAACTACACACTGACACACCGAAAACTGACAAGAATAACCACTGACACAAACACTCAGTGACACAACCACACACTGACACAACTACACACTGACACAACTAAACACTGACACAACAAAACAGTGACTCAACTACACACTGACGCAACTACACTATTACACAACTAGACACTGACACAACTACACATTGACACAACTAAACACTGACACAACGACATACTGACACAACTACACACTGAAACAACTAGATACTGACACATCTCAACAATGACAAAACTACACACAGACACAAATACAAACTGTCGCAACTAAACACTTGCACAACTAAACACTGACACAACTAAACACTGACACAACTTCACATCGACACAACTACATACTGACAAAACTAAACACTGACACAACTAAACACTGACACAATTACACACTGACACAACTAAACACTGAAACAACTACACACTGACACAACTACACAATGACTCATCTACACACTGGTACAAATACACTCAGAGTCATCTACACACTGACGCAACTACACACTGATACATCTACACAAAGACCCAATTACACACTGACAAAACTACATGCTAGCACAACCACAAAACTACATAACAACACACTGACACATCTACGCTCTGACACAAGTACACACAGACACATCTGCACACTGACACAAGTAAACACTGACACAACTAAACACTGACACAACTACACACTGACACAACTAAACACTGACACAAACACACACTCACACAACTATATACTGACAGAACTAACCACATACACAAATAAACACTCACACAACTACACACTGACATAACTACACACTGACTAAACTAAACACTGACACAACTATGCACTGACACAACTACACACTGACAGAAGTAAACAGTGACACAACTACACACTGACAAAATTAAACACTGACACAACTACACACTGACACAACAACACACTGGCACAACTACACACTGACACAATTACACACTGAAACAACTAAACACTGAAACAACTAAACAGTGACACAACAAAACAATGGCACAACTACACACTGATACAACTACACACTGAGACATCTATACACTGACATAACTACACACTGACACAACTACACACTGACACAAATACACACTGACACAACTACACACTGTCACAACTACACAGTGACACAACAAAACAATGACACAACTAGATACTCATACCACTAAGCACTGAGACAACTACACACTGACAGAACTACACACTGACAGAACTACACACTGACTCAACTAAAAACTGACACAACTACACATTGACACAACTACACAATGATACAATTACACACTGGCACAACAACACACTGATACAACTACATACAGACACAACTACACACTGACACAACTACACACTGATAAAAATACACACTGACACAAATACACACTGACACAACTACACACTGACGCAACTAAACACTGACACAAATACACACTCACACAACTAAACACTGACACAACTAAACACAAACACAAATAAACACTCACACAACTACACACTGACATAACTACGCACTGACTAAACTAAACACTGACACAACTATGCACTGACACAACTACACACTGACACAACTACACACTGATACAACTAATCACTGACAAAACTAAACAGTGACACAACTACACACTAACACAACTACACACTGAATAAACTCCACACTGACATGAGTAAACACTGACACAACTACACACTGACAAAATTAAACACTGACACATCTACACACTGACATAACTACACACTGACACAACTACACACTGACACAAATACACACTGAAACAACTACACACTGAAGCAACTACACAGTGACACAACAAAACAATGACACAACTGCACACTGATACCACTAAACACCGAGACAACTACACACTGACAAAACAACACACTGGGGCAACTACACACTGACACAAATACACACTTAAACAACTGCACACTGACACAACTACACAGTGACTCAACAAAACAATGACACAACTACAGACTCATACCACTAAGCACTGAGACAACTACACACTGACAGAACTACACACTGACAGAAAAACACACTGACTCAACTAAACACTGACACAACTACACATTGACCAAACTACACAATGATACAATAACACACTGGCACAACAACACACTGATACAACTACATACAGACACAACTACACACTGACACAACTACACTCTGATAAAAATACACACTGGCACAACTACACACTGATACAACTACATACAGACACATCTAAACACTGACACAACTACACACTGACACTACTAAACACTGACACAACTACACACTGATACAACTAGACACTGACACAACTGAACACAGACAAAGCGACATACTGACACAGCTATATTCTGACACACCTATACACTAACACAACTAAAAACTGACAAAACAAAAGACTGACAAAACTAAACACTGACACAACGACACACTGACACAACTACACACTGACACTACTAATCACTGACTAAAATAAACGCTGACACAACGACACACTGATACAACTACACACTCACCCAACTAAACACTGAGACAACTACACACTGATACATCTAAAAACTGACAAAAATTACCACTGACACAAACACTCAGTGACACAACTACACACTGACTGAACTAAACACTGACACAATTAAAACACTGACACAACTACGCTCTGGCACAACTAAACAATGACACAACTAAACACTGACACAACTACACAATGACACAATTACACACTGAGACATCTACACATTGACACAACTAAACACTGACACAACGAAATACTGACACAACTACACACTGACACAACTACATACTGACACAACTCAACAATGACAAAACTACACACAGACACAACTACACACTGTCACAACTAAACACTTACACAACTAAACACTGACACAACTAAACACTGACACAACTACACATTGACACTACTAAACACTGACAAAACTAAACACTGACACAACTACACACTGACACAAATACACACTGGCACAACTAAACACTGACACAACTACACACTGACACAGCTACACACTGACAAAACTAGAAAAGTGACACAACTACACACTGACTCAACTAAAAAATGACAAAACTAAACACTGAAACAACAACACAATGAAACAACTAATCACTGACAAAACTAAACACTGACACAACTAAACACTGACTCAGCTACACACTGACCCAACTAAACACTGACACAACTACAAACTGATACAACTAGACACTGACACAACTGAACACAGACAAAGCGACACACTGACACAGCTATACTCTGACGCACCTACACAGTGACACAACTAAAAACTGACAGGACAAAACACTGACAAAACTAAACACTGACACAACGACACACTGACACAACTACACACTGACCCAACTAAACACTGACACAACTATACACTGACACACCTAAAACTGACAAAAATAACCACTGACACAAACACTCAGTGACACAACCACACACTGACTGAACCAAACACTGACACAACTACAGACTGACACAACTACACACTGACACAACTACACACTGACGCAACAAAACAGTGACACAACTACACACTGATACAACTAGACACTGACACAACTGAACACAGACAAAGCGACATACTGACACAGCTATATTCTGACACACCTATACACTGACACAACTAAAAACTGACAAAACAAAAGACTGACAAAACTAAACACTGACACAACGACACACTGACACAACTACACACTGACCCAACTAAACACTGACACAACTACACACTGACACTACTAATCACTGACAAAAATAAACGCTGACACAACGACACACTGATACAACTACACACTCACCCAACTAAACACTGAGACAACTACACACTGATACATCTAAAAACTGACAAAAATTACCACTGACACAAACACTCAGTGACACAACTACACACTGACTGAACTAAACACTGACACAATTAAAACACTGACACAACTACGCTCTGGCACAACTAAACAATGACACAACTAAACACTGACACAACTACACAATGACACAATTACACACTGAGACATCTACACATTGACACAACTAAACACTGACACAACGAAATACTGACACAACTACACACTGACACAACTACATACTGACACAACTCAACAATGACAAAACTACACACTGACACAACTACACACTGTCACAACTAAACACTTACTCAACTAAACACTGACACAACTAAACACTGACACAACTACACATTGACACTACTAAACACTGACAAAACTAAACACTGACACAACTACACACTGACACAAATACACACTGGCACAACTAAACACTGACACAACTACACACTGACACAGCTACACACTGACAAAACTAGAAAAGTGACACAACTACACACTGACTCAACTAAAAAATGACAAAACTAAACACTGAAACAACAACACAATGAAACAACTAATCACTGACAAAACTAAACACTGACACAACTAAACACTGACTCAGCTACACACTGACCCAACTAAACACTGACACAACTACAAACTGATACAACTAGACACTGACACAACTGAACACAGACAAAGCGACACACTGACACAGCTATACTCTGACGCACCTACACAGTGACACAACTAAAAACTGACAGGACAAAACACTGACAAAACTAAACACTGACACAACGACACACTGACACAACTACACACTGACCCAACTAAACACTGACACAACTATACACTGACACACCTAAAACTGACAAAAATAACCACTGACACAAACACTCAGTGACACAACCACACACTGACTGAACCAAACACTGACACAACTACAGACTGACACAACTACACACTGACACAACTACACACTGACGCAACAAAACAGTGACACAACTACACACTGACACAACTACACTATTACACAACTAGACACTGACACAACTACACATTGACACAACTAAACACTGACACAACGAAATACTGACACAACTACACACTGACACAACTACATACTGACACATCTCAACAATGACAAAACTACACACAGACACAACTACAAACTGTCACAACTAAACACTTACACAACTAAACACTGACACAACTAAACACTGACACAACTTCACATCGACACAACTACATACTGACAAAACTAAACACTGACAGAACTACACACTGACACAACTACACACTGAAACAACTACACACTGAAACACCAACACACTGACACAACTGCACACCTAACAACTACACACTGACACAACTACACACTGACACATCTACACAATGACACAACTACACAATGACTCATCTACACACTGGTACAAATACACTCAGAGTCATCTACACACTGACACAACTACACACTGATACATCTACACAAAGACACAATTACACACTGACAAAACTACATGCTAGCACAACCACAAAACTACATAACAACACACTGACACATCTACGCTCTGACACAAGTACACACAGACACATCTGCTCACTGACACAAGTAAACACTGACACAAATACACACTGACACAACTACACACTGACATAACTAAACACTTACACAAATACACACTCACACAACTATACACTGACACAACTAAACACTGACACAAATAAACACTCACACAACTACACACTGACATAACTACACACTGACTAAACTAAACACTGACACAACTATGCACTGACACAAGTACACACTGACAGAAGTAAACACTGACACAACTACACACTGACAAAATTAAACACTGACACAACTACACACTGACACATCAACACACTGACACAACTACACACTGACTCATCTACACACTGGTACAAATACACTCTGAGACATCTACACACTGACACAACTACACACTGATACATCTACACAAAGACACAAAAACACACTGACATAACTACACACTGACTAAACTAAACACTGACACAACTATGCACTGGCACAACTACACACTGACACAAGTAAACACTGACACAACTACACACTGACACGACTAAACACTGACACAACTAAACACTGACAGAATTAAGCACTGACACAACTTAACTCAGACACAATTAAACACAGACAAAACTAAACACTGACACAAGTACACACGGACATAACTACACACTGAATAAACTGAACACTGCCACAACTACACACTGACACAACTACACACTGACACGACTAAACACTGACACAACTACACACTGACAAAATTAAACACTGACACAACTACACAATGACACAACACACTGGCACAACTACGCACTGACACAAATACACACTGATCCAGCTACACACTGAAGCAACTACACAGTGACACAACAAAACAATGACACAACTGCACACTGATACCACTAAACACTGAGACAACTACACACTGACAAAACTACACACTGGGACAACTACACACTGACACAAATGCACACTTAAACAACTGCACACTGACACAACTACACAGTGACTCAACAAAACAATGACACAACTACAGACTCATACCACTAAGCACTGAGACAACTACACATTGACAGAACTACACACTGACAGAAAAACACACTGACTCAACTAAACACTGACACAACTACACATTGACCAAACTACACAATGATACAATAACACACTGGCACAACAACACACTGATACAACTACATACAGACATAACTACACACTGACACAACTACACTCTGATAAAAATACACACTGGCGCAACTACACACTGATACAACTACATACAGACAGATCTAAACACTGACACAACTACACACTGACACTACTAAACACTGACAAAACTAAACAATGACACAACTACACACTGACACAAATACACACTGGCACAACTAAACACTGACACAACTATGCACTGACACAGCTACATACTGACAAAACTAAAAACTGACACAACTACACACTGATACTACTAATCACTGACAAAAATAAACACTGAAACAACGACACACTGATACAACTACACACTCACCCAACTAAACACTGACACAACTACACACTGATACATCTAAAAACTGACAAAAATTACCACTGACACAATCACTCAGTGACACAACTACACACTGACTGAACAAAACACTGACACAATTAAAACACTGACACAACTACACTCTGGCACAACTAAACAATGACACAACTAAACACTGACACAACTACACAATGAGACAACTACACACTGACACATCTACACATTGACACAACTAAACACTGTCACAACTAAACACTTACACAACTAAACACTGACACAACTAAACACTGACACAACTACACACTGACTCAAATAAACACTGACACAACTGTACACTGAAACACCTACACACTGACACAACTGCACACCTAACAACTACACACTGACACAACTACACACTGACACATCAACACACTGACACAACTACACACTGACTCATCTACACACTGGTACAAATACACTCTGAGTCATCTACTCACTGACACAACTACACACTGATACATCTACACAAAGACACAAAAACACACTGACAAAACTACACTCTGACACAAGTACACACAGACACATCTACAAACTGACACAAGAAAACACTGACACAAACACACACTGACACAACTACTCACTGACACAACTAAACACTGACACAAATACGCACTCACACAACTATACACTGACACAACTAAACACACACACAAATAAACACTCACACAACTACACACTGACATAACTACACACTGACTAAACTAAACACTGACACAACTATGCACTGACACAACTACACACAGACACAAGTAAACACTGACACAACTAAACACTGACACGACTAAACACTGACACAACTAAACAATGACAGAATTAAGCACTGACACAACTTAACTCAGACACAATTAAACACAGACAAAACTAAACACTGACACAAGAACACACTGACATAACTACACACTGAATAAACTAAACACTGCCACAACTACACACTGACACAACTACACACTGACACTACTAAACACTGACACAACTACACACTGAGAGAATTAAGCAATGACACAACTACACACTTACACAACTACACTCTGACACAACTAAATACTGACAAAACTAAACACTGACACATATACACAATGACACAACTAAACACTGACATAAATACACACTCACACAACAATACACTGACACAACTAAGCGCTGACACAACTAAACACTGACACAACTAAACACTGACACAACTACACACTGAAACACCTACACACTGGCACAACTGCACACCTAACAACTACACACTGACACAACTACACACTGACTCATTTACACACTGGTACAAATACTCACTGAGACATCTACACACTGACACAACTGATACATCTACACAAAGACACAAAAACACACTGACAAAACGACACGCTGACAAAACCACAAACCTTCATAAAAACACACTGACACGTCTACACTCTGACACAAGTACACACAGACACATCTGCACACTGACATAAGTAAACACTGACACAAATACACACTGACACAACTACATACTGACACAACTACAAACTGTCGCAACTAAACACTTACTCAACTAAACACTGACACAACTACACACTGGCAAAATTAAACACTGACACAACTACACACTGACACAACAACACACTGGAACAACTACACACTGACACAAATACACACTGAAACAACTACACACTGAAGCAACTACACAGTGACACAACAAAACAATGACACAACTGCACACTGATACCACTAAACACCGAGACAACTACACACTGACAAAACTACACACTGGGACAACTACACAATGACACAAGTACACACTTAAACAACTGCACACTGACACAACTACACAGTGACTCAACAAAACAATAACACAACTACAGACTCATACCACTAAGCACTGAGACAACTGCACACTGACAGAACTACACACTGACAGAACTACACACTGACACAACTAAACACTGACACAACTATACATTGACCAAACTACACAATGATACAATAACACACTGGCACAACAACACACTGATACAACTACATACAGACACAACTACACACTGACACAACTACACTCTGATAAAAATACACACTGGCACAACTACACACTGATACAACTACATACAGACACATCTAAACACTGACACAACTACACACTGACACTACTAAACACTGACACAACTACACACTGATACAACTAGACACTGACACAACTGAACACAGACAAAGCGACACACTGACACAGCTATACTCTGACACAGCTATACACTGACACAACTAAAAACTGACAAAACAAGAGACTGACAAAACTAAACACTGACACAACTACACACTGACACAACTAAACACTGACCCAACTAAACACTGACACAGCTGCACACTGACACAAATACACACTGGCACAACTAAACACTGACACAACAATACACTGACACAGCCTCATACTGACAAAACTAAAAACTGACACAACTACACACTGACACTACTAAAAACTGACAAAAATAAACACTGACACAACGACACACTGATACAACTACACGCTCACCCAACTAAACACTGAGACAACTACACACTGATACATCAAAAAACTGACAAAAATTACCACTGACACAAACACTCAGTGACACAACTACACACTGACTGAACTAAACACTGACACAATTAAAACACTGACACAACTACACTCTGGCACAACTAAACAATGACACAACTAAACACTGACACAACTACACAATGACACAATTACACACTGACACATCTACACATTGACACAACTAAACACTGACACAACGAAATACTGACACAACTACACACTGAAACAACTACATACTGACACAACTCAACAATGACAAAACTACACACAGACACAACTACACACTGTCACAACTAAACACTTAAACAACTAAACACTGACACAAGTAAACACTGACACAACTACACACTGACACAACTAAACACTGACACAACTAAACACTGAAACACCTACACACTGACACAACTGACACAATGACACAACTACACACTGACACAACTAGACACTGACACATTTACACACTGACACAACTACACACTGACTCATCTACACACTGGTACCAATACACATTGAGTTATCTACACACTGACACAACTACACACTGGTACATCTACACAAAGACACAATTACACACTGACAAAACTACACGCTGGCACAACCACAAACCTACATAACAACACACTGACACATCCACACTCTGACACAAGTACACACAGACACATCTGCACACTGACACAAGTAAACACTGACACAAATACACACTGACACAACTACACACTGACATAACTACACACTGACTAAACTAAACACTGACACAACTATGCACTGACACAACTATACACTGACACAAGTAAACACTGACACAACTAAACACTGACAAAACTAAACACTGACACAACTACACACTGACACAAAACGCACTGGCGGAACTACACACTGACACATTTACACACTGAAACAACTACACACTGAAACAACTACACAGTGACACAACAAAACAATGACACAACTAGATACTCATACCACTAAGCACTGAGACAACTACAGACTGACAGAACTACACACTGAAGAACTACACACTGACTAAACTAAACACTGACACAACTATGCACTGACACAACTACACACTGACAGAAGTAAACACTGACACAACAGCACACTGACAAAATTAAACACTGACACAACTACACACTGACACAACAACACACTGGCACAACTACACACTGACACAATTACACACTGAAACAACTACACACTGACACAACTACACAGTGACACAACTACACAATGATACAATTACACACTGGCACAACAACACACTGATACAACTACATACAGACACAACTACACACTGACACAACTACACACTGATAAAAATACACACTGACACAAATACACACTGACACACCTACACACTGACACAACTAAACACTGACACAAATACACACTCACACAACAAAACACTGACACAACTAAACACAATCACAAATAAACACTCACACAACTACACACTGACATAACTACACACTGACTAAACTAAACACTGACACAACTATGCACTGACACAACTATACACTGACACAAGTAAACACTGACACAACTAAACACTGACAAAACTAAACAATGACACAACTACACACTGACACAAAACGCACTGGCGGAACTACACACTGACACATTTACACACTGAAACAACTACACACTGAAACAACTACACAGTGACACAACAAAACAATGACACAACTAGATACTCATACCACTAAGCACTGAGACAACTACAGACTGACAGAACTACACACTGAAGAACTACACACTGACTAAACTAAACACTGACACAACTATGCACTGACACAACTACACACTGACAGAAGTAAACACTGACACAACAGCACACTGACAAAATTAAACACTGACACAACTACACACTGACACAACAACACACTGGCACAACTACACACTGACACAATTACACACTGAAACAACTACACACTGACACAACTACACAGTGACACAACTACACAATGATACAATTACACACTGGCACAACAACAAACTGATACAACTACATACAGACACAACTACACACTGACACAACTACACACTGATAAAAATACACACTGACACAAATACACACTGACACACCTACACACTGACACAACTTAACACTGACACAAATACACACTCACACAACAAAACACTGACACAACTAAACACAATCACAAATAAACACTCACACAACTACACACTGACATAACTACACACTGACTAAACTAAACACTGACACAACTATGCACTGACACAACTACACACTGACACAACTACGCACTGATACAACTAATCACTGACAAAACTAAACAGTGACACAACTACACACTAACACAACTACACACTGAATAAACTCCACACTGACATGAGTAAACACTGACACAACTACGCACTGACAAAATTAAACACTGACATAACTATGCACTGACACAACAACACACTGGAACAACTACACACTGACACAAATACACACCGAAACAACTACACACTGAAGCAATTACACAGTGACACAACAAAACAATGGCACAACTGCACACTGATACCACTAAACACCGAGACAACTACACACTGACAAAACTACACATTGGGACAACTACACACTGACACAAATACACACTTAAACAACTGCACACTGACACAACTACACAGTGACTCAACAAAACAATGACACAACTACAGACTCATACCACTAAGCACTGAGACAACTACACACTGACAGAACTACACACTGACAGAACTACACACTGACTCAACTAAACACTGACACAACTACACATTGACCAAACTACACAATGATACAATAACACACTGGCACAACAACACACTGATACAACTACATACAGACACAACTACACACTGACACAACTACACTCTGATAAAAATACTCACTGGCACAACTACGCACTGATACAACTACATACAGACACATCTAAACACTGACACAACTACACACTGACACTACTAAACACTGACACAACTACACACTGATACAACTAGACACTGACACAACTGAACACAGACAAAGCGACACACTGACACAGCTATACTCTGACACACCTATACACTGACACAACTAAAAACTGACAAAACAAAACACTGACAAAACTAAACACTGACACAACGACACACTGACACAACTAAACACTGACCCAACTAAACACTGACGCAGCTACACACTGACACAAATACACACTAGCACAACTAAACAATGACACAACAATACACTGACACAGCCTCATACTGAATAAACTAAAAACTGACACAACTACACACAGGCACTACTAATCACTGACAAAAATAAACACTGACACAACGACACACTGATACAACTACACACTCACCCAACTAAACACTGAGACAACTACACACTGATACATCACAAAACTGACAAAAATTACCACTGACACAAACACTCAGTGACACAACTACACACTGACTGAACTAAACACTGACACAATTAAAACACTGACACAACTACACTCTGGCACAACTAAACAATGACACAACTAAACACTGACACAACTACACAATGACACAATTACACACTGACACATCTACACATTGACACAACTAAACACTGACACAACGAAATACTGACACAACTACACACTGAAACAACTACATACTGACACAACTCAACAATGACAAAACTACACACAGACACAACTACACACTGTCACAACTAAACATTTACACAACTACACACTGACACAACTAAACACTGACACAACTAAACACTGAAACACCTACACACTGACACAACTGACACAATGACACAACTACACACTGACACAACTACACACTGACACATCTACACACTGACACAACTACACACTGACTCATCTACACACTGGTACCAATGCACATTGAGTTATCTACACACTGACACAACTACACACTGGTACATCTACACAAAGACACAATTACACACTGACAAAACTACACGCTGGAACAACCACAAAACTACATAACAACACACTGACACATCTACACTCTGACACAAGTACACACAGACACATCTGCACACTGACACAACTAAACATATACACTAAAAAGCACTCACACAACTACACACTGACATAACTACACAAAGACTAAAGTAAACACTGACACAACGATGCACTGACACAACTATACACTGACACAATTAAACACTGACACAACTAAACACTGACAAAACTAAACACTGACACAACTACACACTGACACAAAACACACTGGCACAACTACACACTGACACAATTACACACTGAAACAACTACACACTGAAACAACTACACAGTGACACAACAAAACAATGGCACAACAACACACTGATACAACTAAACACTGAGACATCTACACACTGACATATCTACACACTGACAAAACAACACACTGACACAAATACACATTGAAACAACTACACACTGATACATCTACACAAAGACACAATTAAACACTGACAAAACTACATGCTGGCACAACCACAAAACTACATAACAACACACTGACACATCTGCACACTGACACAAGTACACACAGACACATCTGCACACTGACACAAGTAAACACTGACACAAATACACACTCACACAACTATACACTGACACAACTAAACGCATACACAAATAAACACTCACACAACTACACACTGACATAACTACACACTGACTAAACTAAACACTGACACAACTATGCACTGACACAACTACACACTGACACAAACACACACTGAAACAACTACACACTGTCACAACTACACAGTGACACAACAAAACAATGACACAACTACATACTCATACCACTAAGCACCGAGACAACTACACACTGACAGAACTACACACAGACTCAACTAAACACTGACACAACAACACACTGATACAACTAAACACTGAGACATCTACACACTGAAATAACTACACACTGATACAACTACATACAGACACAACTACACACTGACACAACTAGACACTGATAAAAATACACAATGGCACAATACACACTGACACATCTAAACACTGACACAACTACACATTGACACTACTAAACACTGACAAAACTAAACACTGACACAACTACACACTGACACAAATACAATCTGGCACAACTAAACCCTGACACAACTACACACTGACACAGCTACACACTGACAAGACTAGGAAAGTGACACAACTACACACTGACTCAACTAAAAAATGACAAAACTAAACACTGAAACAACAACACAATGAAACAACTAATCACTGACAAAACTAAACACTGACACAACTAAACACTGACTCAACTACACACTGACCCAACTAAACACTGACACAACTACAAACTGATACAACTAGACACTGACACAACTGAACACAGACAAAGCGACACACTGACACAGCTATACTCTGACACACCTACACACTGACACAACTAAAAACTGACAAAACAAAACACTGACAAAACTAAACACTGACACAACGACACACTGACACAACTACACAATGACCCAACTAAACACTGACACAACTATACACTGACACACCTAAAACTGACAAAAATAACCACTGCCACAAACACTCAGTGACACAACCACCCACTGACTGAACTAAACACTGGCACAACTACACACTGACACAACTAAACACTGACACAACAAAACAGTGACACAACTACACACTGACACAACTACACTCAGGCACAACGACACAATGACACAACTAAACACTGACACAACTACACTCTGGCACAACTACACAATGACACAACTAAACACTGACACAACTACACAATGACACAACTAGACACTGACACAACTACACATTGACACAACTAAACACTGACACAACAACACACTGACACAACTAAACACTGACACAACTTCACATTGACACAACTACATACTGACAAAACTAAACACTGACACAACTACACACTGACACAGCTACACACTGACACAACTAAACACTGAAACAACTACACACTGAAACACCAACACATTGACACAACTGCACACCTAACAACTACACACTGACACATCTACACACTGACACAACTACACAATGACTCATCTACACACTGGTACAAATACACTCAGAGTCATCTACACACTGACACAACTACACACTGATACATCTACAAAAAGACACAATTACACACTGACAAAACTACATGCTGGCACAACCACAAAACTACATAACAACACACTGACACATCTACACTCTGACAGAAGTACACACAGACACATCTGCACACTGACACAAGTAAACACTGACACAAATACACACTGACACAACTACACACTGACATAACTAAACACTGACACAAATACACACTCACACAACTATACACTGACACAACTAAACACATACACAAATAAACACTCACACAACTACACACTGACATAACTACACACTGACTAAACTAAACACTGACACAACGATGCACTGACACAACTACACACTGACAGAAGTAAACACTGACACAACTACACACTGACAAAATTAAACACTGACACAACTACACACTGACACAACAACACACTGGCACAACTACACACTGACACAATTACACACTGAAACAACTACACACTGAAACAACTACACAGTGACACAACAAAACAATGGCACAACTACACACTGATACAACTAAACACTGAGACATCTACACACAGACATAACTACACACTGACACAACTACACACTGACACAAATACACACTGAAACAACTACACACTGTCACAACTACACAGTGACACAACAAAACAATGACACAACTACATACTCAGACCACTAAGCACTGAGACAACTACACACTGACAGAACTACACACTGACAGAACTACACACTGACTCAACTAAACACTGACACAACTACACATTGACACAACTACACAATGATACAATTACGCACTGGCACAACAACACACTGATACAACTACATACAGACACAACTACACACTGCCACAACTACACACTGATAAAAATACACACTGACACAAATACACACTGACACAACTAAAGACTGAAACAGCTAAACACTGACACAAATACACACTCACACAACTAAACACTGACACAACTAAACACAAACACAAATAAACACTCACACAACTACACACTGACATAACTACACACTGACTAAACTAAACACTGACACAACTATGCACTGACACAACTACACACTGACACAACTACACACTGATACAACTAATCACTGACAAAACTAAACACTGACACAACTACACACTAACACAACTACACACTGAATAAACTCCACACTGACATGAGTAAACACTGACACAACTACACACTGGCAAAATTAAACACTGACACAACTACACACTGACACAGCAACACACTGGCACAACTACACACTGACACAAATACACACTGAAACAACTACACACTGAAGCAACTACACAGTGACACAACAAAACAATGACACAACTGCACACTGATACCACTAAACACCGAGACAACTACACACTGACAAAACTACACACTGGGACAACTACACACTGACACAAATACACACTTAAACAACTGCACACTGACACAACTACACAGTGACTCAACAAAACAATGACACAACTACAGACTCATACCACTAAGCACTGAAACAACTACACACTGACAGAACTACACACTGACTCAACTAAACACTGACACAACTACACATTGACCAAACTACACAATGATACAATAACACACTGGCACAACAACACACTGATACAACTACATACAGACACAACTACACACTGACACAACTGCACTCTGATAAAAATACACACTGGCACAACTACACACTGATACAACTACATACAGACACATCTAAACACTGACACAACTAAACACTGACACTACTAAACACTGACACAACTACACACTGATACAACTAGACACTGACACAACTGAACACAGACAAAGCGACACACTGACACAGCTATACTCTGACACACCTATACACTGACACAACTAAAAATGACAAAACAAAAGACTGACAAAACTAAACACTGACCTAACGACACACTGACACAACTACACACTGACCCAACTAAACACTGACACAACTACACACTGACACAAATACACACTGGCACAACTAAACACTGACACAACAATACACTGACACAGCCTCATACTGACAAAACTAAAAACTGACACAACTACACACTGACACTACTAAACACTGACAAAAATAAACACTGACACAACGACACACCGATACAACTACACACTCACCCAACTAAACACTGACACAACTACAGACTGATACATCTAAAAACCGACAAAAGTTACCACTGACACAAACACTCAGTGACACAACTACACACTGACTGAACTAAACACTGACACAGTTAAAACACTGACACAACTACACTCTGGCACAACTAAACAATGACACAACTAAACACTGACACAACTACACAATGACACAATTACACACTGACACATCTCCACATTGACACAACTAAACACTGACACAACGAAATACTGACACAACTACACACTGACACAACTACATACTGACACAACTCAACAATGACAAAACTTCACACAGACACAACTACACACTGTCACAACTAAACACTTATACAACTAAACACTGGCACAACTAAACACTGACACAACTACATACTGACACAACTAAACACTGACACAACTACACACTGAAACAGCTACACACTGACACAACTGACACACTGACACAACTACACACTGACACAACTACACACTGACACATCTACACACTGACACAACTACACACTGATACATCTACACAAAGACACAATTACACACTGACAAAACTACACGCTGGCACAACCACAAAACTACATAACAACACACTGAGACATCCAAACTCTGACACAAGTACACACAGACACATCTGCACCCTGACACAAGTAAACACTGACACAAATACACACTGACACAACTACACACTGATACAACTAATCACTGACAAAACTAAACACTGACACAACTACACACTAACACAACTACACACTGAATAAACTCCACACTGACATGAGTAAACACTGACACAACTACACACTGGCAAAATTAAACACTGACACAACTACACACTGACACAACAACACACTGGCACAACTACACACTGACACAAATACACACTGAAACAACTACACACTGAAGCAACTACACAGTGACACAACAAAACAATGACACAACTGCACACTGATACCACTAAACACTGAGACAACTACACACTGACAAAACTACACACTGGGACAACTACACACTGACACAAATACACACTTAAACAACTGCACACTGACACAACTACACAGTGACCCAACAAAACAATGACACAACTACAGACTCATACCACAAAGCACTGAGACAACTACACACTGTCAGAACTACACACTGACAGAACTACACACTGACTCAACTAAACACTGACACAACTACACATTGACCAAACTACACAATGATACAATAACACACTGGCACAACAACACACTGATACAACTACATACAGACACAACTACACACTGACACAACTACACTCTGATAAAAATACACACTGGCACAACTACACACTGATACAACTACATACAGACACATCTAAACACTGACACAACTACACACTGACACTACTAAACACTGACACAACTACACACTGATACAACTAGACACTGACACAACTGAACACAGACAAAGCGACACACTGACACAACTAAACACTGACACAGCAATACACTGACACAGCCTCATACTGACAAAACTAAAAACTGACACAACTACACACTGACACTACTAATCACTGACAAAAATAAACACTGACACAACGACACACCGATACAACTACACACTCACCCAACTAAACACTGACACAACTACACTCTGATACATCTAAAAACTGACAAAAATTACCACTGACACAAACACTCAGTGACACAACTACACACTGACTGAACTAAACACTGACACAATTAAAACACTGACACAACTACACTCTGGCACAACTAAACAATGACACAACTAAACACTGACACAACTACACAATGACACAATTACACACTGACACATCTACACATTGACACAACTAAAAACACTGACACAACGAAATACTGACACAACTCAACAATGACAAAACTACACACAGACACAACTACACACTGTCACGACTAAACACTTACACAACTAAACACTGACACAACTAAACACTGACACAACTACACACTGACACAACTAAACACTGACACAACTACACACTGAAACACCTACACACTGACACAACTGACACACTGACACAACTACACACTGACACAACTACACACTGACACATCTACACACTGACACAACTACACACTGACTCATCTACACACTGGTACGAATACACATTGAGTTATGTGCACACTGACACAACTACACACTGATACATCTACACAAAGACACAATTACACACTGACAAAACTACACGCTGCCACAACCACAAACCTACATAACAACACACTGACACATCCACACTCTGACACAAGTACACACAGACACATCTGCACACTGACACAAGTAAACACTGACACAAATACAAACGGACACAACTACACATTGACACAATTAAACACTGACACAAATACACACTCACACAACTATACACTGACACAACTAAACACATACACAAAAAAGCACTCACACAACTACACACTGACATAACTACACACTGACTAAACTAAACACTGACACAACTATGCACTGACACAACTATACACTGACACAAGTAAACACTGACACAACTAAACACTGACAAAACTAAACACTGACACAAATACATACTGACACAACTCAACAATGACAAAACTGCACACTGACACAATTACACACTGAAACAACTAAACACTGAAACAACTACACAGTAACACAACAAAACAATGACACAACTAAAAACTGATACAACTAAACACTGAAACATTTACTCACTGACATAACTACACACTGATACAACTACACACTGACACAACTACACTCTGACACAAATACACACTGAAACAACTACACACTGTCACAACTACACAGTGACACAACAAAACAATGACACAACTACATACTCATACCACTAAGCACTGAGACAACTACACACTGACAGAACTACACACTGACAGAACTACACACTGACTCAACTAAACACTGACACAACTACGCATTGACACAACTACACAATGATACAATTACACACTGGCACAACAACACACTGATACAACTACATACAGACACAACTACACACTGACACAACTACACACTGATAAAAATACACACTGGCACAACTACAAACTGACACATCTAAACACTGACACAACTAAACACTGACACTACTAAACACTGACACAACTAAACACTGACACAAATACACACTGGCACAACTAAACACTGACACAACTACACACTGACACAGCTACACACTGACAAAACTAAAAAGTGACACAACTACAAACTGACTCAACTAAAAAATTACAAAACTAAACACTGACACAACAACACAATGAAACAACTAATCACTGACAAAACTAAACACTGACACAACTAAACACTGACTCAACTACACATTGATCCAACTAAACAATGACACAACTACACACTGATGCAACTAGACACTGACACAACTGAACACAGACAAAGCGACTCACTGACACAGCTATACTCTGACACACCTGTACACTGAAACAACTAAAAACTGACAAAACAAAACACTGACAAAACTAAACACTGACACAACGACACACTGACATAACTACACACTGACCCAGCTAAACACTGACACAACTACACGCTGACACAACTATACACTGACACAACTAAACACTGACACAACAAAACAGTGACACAACTACACACTGACACAACCACACTCTGGCACAACTACACAATGACACAACTAAACACTGACACAACTACACAATTACACAACTAGACACTGACACAACTTCACATTGACACATCTAAACACTGACACAAAGAAATACTGACACAACTACACACAGACACAACTACATACTGACACAATTCAACAATGACATAACTTCACGCAGACACAACTACAAACTGTCGCAACTAAACACTTACACGACTAAACACTGACACAACTAAACACTGGCACAACTTCACATCGACACAACTACATACTTACAAAACTAAACACTGACACAACTAAACACTGACACAACTACACACTGACACAACTAAACACTGACACAACTACACACTGACTCATCTACACACTGGTACAAATACACTCTGAGTCATCTACACACTGACACAGCTACACACTGATACATCTACACAAAGACACAATTACACACTGACAAAACTACACGCTGGCACAACCACAAACCTACATAACAACACACTGACACATCTACACTCTGACACAAGTACACACAGACACATCTGCACACTGACACAAGTAAATACTGACACAAATACACACTGACACAACTACACACTGACGCAATTAAACACTGAGACAAATACACACTCACACAACTATACACTGACACAACTAAACACATACACAAAAAAGCACTCACACAACTAAACACTGACATAACTACACACTGACTAAACTAAACACTGACAAACTATGCACTGACACAACTATACACTGACACAAGTAAACACTGACACAACTAAACACTGACACAACTAAACACTGACACAACTACATACTGACACAACTCAACAATGACAAAACTGCACACTGACACAATTACACACTGAAACAACTACACACTGAAACAACTACACAGTGACACAACAAAACAATGACACAACTAAAAACTGATACAACTAAACACTGAAACAACTACACACTGACATAACTACATACTGATGCAACTACACACTGAAACAACTACACACTGTCACAACTACACAGTGACACAACAAAACAATGACACAACTACATACTCATACCACTAAGCACTGAGACAACTACACACTGACAGAACTACACACTGACAGAACTACACACTGACTCAACTAAACACTGACACAACTATGCATTGACACAGCTACACAATGATACAATTACACACTGGCACAACAACACACTGATACAACTACATACAGACACAACTACACACTGACACAACTACACACTGATAAAAATACACAGTGGCACAACTACAAACTGACACATCTAAACACTGACACAACTAAACACTGACACTACTAAACACTGACAAAACTAAACACTGACACAACTACACACTGACACAAATACACACTGGCACAACTAAACACTGACACAACTACACACTGACACAGCTACACACTGACAAAACTAAAAAGTGACACAACTACAAACTGACTCAACTAAAAAATGACAAAACTAAACACTGACACAACACAATGAAACAACTAATCACTGACAAAACTAAACACTGACACAACTAAACACTGACTCAACTACACACTGACCCAACTAAACAATGACACAACTACACACTGATACAACTAGACACTGACACAACTGAACACAGACAAAGCGACTCACTGACACAGCTATACTCTGACACACCTGTACACTGAAACAACTAAAAACTGACAAAACAAAACACTGACAAAACTAAACACTGACACAACGACACACTGACACAACTACACACTGACCCAACTAAACACTGACACAACTACACGCTGACACAACTAAACACTGACACAACAAAACAGTGATACAACTACACACTGACACAACCACACTCTGGCACAACTACACAATGACACAACTAAACACTGACACAACTACACAATTACACAACTAAACACTGACACAAAGAAATACTGACACAACTACACACAGACACAACTACATACTGACACAATTCAACAATGACATAACTTCACGCAGACACAACTACAAACTGTCGCAACTAAACACTAACACAACTAAACACTGACACAACTAAACACTGGCACAACTTCACATCGACACAACTACATACTGACAAAACTAAACACTGACACAACTAAACACTGACACAACTACACACTGACACAGCTACACACTGACAAAACTAAAAAGTGACACAACTACAAACTGACTCAACTAAAAAATTACAAAACTAAACACTGACACAACAACACAATGAAACAACTAATCACTGACAAAACTAAACACTGACACAACTAAACACTGACTCAACTACACACTGACCCAACTAAACAATGACACAACTACACACTGATACAACTAGACACTGACACAACTGAACACAGACAAAGCGACTCACTGACACAGCTATACTCTGACACACCTGTACACTGAAACAACTAAAAACTGACAAAACAAAACACTGACAAAACTAAACACTGACACAACGACACACTGACACAACTACACACTGACCCAACTAAACACTGACACAACTACACGCTGACACAACTAAACACTGACACAACAAAACAGTGATACAACTACACACTGACACAACCACACTCTGGCACAACTACACAATGACACAACTAAACACTGACACAACTACACAATTACACAACTAGACACTGACACAACTTCACATTGACACAACTAAACACTGACACAAAGAAATACTGACACAACTACACACAGACACAACTACATACTGACACAATTCAACAATGACATAACTTCACGCAGACACAACTACAAACTGTCGCAACTAAACACTTACACGACTAAACACTGACACAACTAAACACTGGCACAACTTCACATCGACACAACTACATACTTACAAAACTAAACACTGACACAACTAAACACTGACACAACTACACACTGACACAACTAAACACTGACACAACTACACACTGACTCATCTACACACTGGTACAAATACACTCTGAGTCATCTACACACTGACACAGCTACACACTGATACATCTACACAAAGACACAATTACACACTGACAAAACTACACGCTGGCACAACCACAAACCTACATAACAACACACTGACACATCTACACTCTGACACAAGTACACACAGACACATCTGCACACTGACACAAGTAAACACTGACACAAATACACACTGACACAACTACACACTGACGCAATTAAACACTGAGACAAATACACACTCACACAACTATACACTGACACAACTAAACACATACACAAAAAAGCACTCACACAACTAAACACTGACATAACTACACACTGACTAAACTAAACACTGACAAACTATGCACTGACACAACTATACACTGACACAAGTAAACACTGACACAACTAAACACTGACACAACTAAACACTGACACAACTATGCATTGACACAGCTACACAATGATACAATTACACACTGGCACAACAACACACTGATACAACTACATACAGACACAACTACACACTGACACAACTACACACTGATAAAAATACACACTGGCACAACTACAAACTGACACATCTAAACACTGACACAACTAAACACTGACACTACTAAACACTGACAAAACTAAACACTGACACAACGACACACTGACACAAATACACACTGGCACAACTAAACACTGACACAACTACACACTGACACAGCTACACACTGACAAAACTAAAAAGTGACACAACTACAAACTGACTCAACTAAAAAATGACAAAACTAAACACTGACACAACACAATGAAACAACTAATCACTGACAAAACTAAACACTGACACAACTAAACACTGACTCAACTACACACTGACCCAACTAAACAATGACACAACTACACACTGATACAACTAGACACTGACACAACAGAACACAGACAAAGCGACTCACTGACACAGCTATACTCTGACACACCTGTACACTGAAACAACTAAAAACTGACAAAACAAAACACTGACAAAACTAAACACTGACACAACGACACACTGACACAACTACACACTGACCCAACTAAACACTGACACAACTACACGCTGACACAACTAAACACTGACACAACAAAACAGTGATACAACTACACACTGACACAACCACACTCTGGCACAACTACACAATGACACAACTAAACACTGACACAACTACACAATTACACAACTAGACACTGACACAACTTCACATTGACACAACTAAACACTGACACAAAGAAATACTGACACAACTACACACAGACACAACTACATACTGACACAATTCAACAATGACATAACTTCACGCAGACACAACTACAAACTGTCGCAACTAAACACTAACACAACTAAACACTGACACAACTAAACACTGGCACAACTTCACATCGACACAACTACATACTGACAAAACTAAACACTGACACAACTAAACACTGACACAACTACACACTGACACAACTAAACACTGACACAACTACACACTGACTCATCTACACACTGGTACAAATACACTCTGAGTCATCTACACACTGACACAGCTACACACTTATACATCTACACAAAGACACAATTACACACTGACAAAACTACACGCTGGCACAACCACAAACCTACATAACAACACACTGACACATCTACACTCTGACACAAGTACACACAGACACATCTGCACACTGACACAAGTAAACACTGACACAAATACACACTGACACAACTACACACTGATGCAACTAAACACTGACACAAATACACACTCACACAACTATACACTGACACAACTAAACACATACACAAATAAACACTCACACAACTACACACTGACATAACTACACACTGACTAGTCTAAACACTGACACAAATATGCACTGACACAACTACACACTGACACAACTACACACTGATACAACTAAACACTGACAAAACTAAACACTGACACAACTACACACTGAATAAACTACACACTGACACGACTGATCACTGACACGTCTACACTCTGACAAAATTAAACACTGACACAACTACACACTGACACAACTACACACTGACACAACTACACACTGACACAAATACACACTGAAACAACTACACACTGACACAACTACACAGTGACTCAACAAAACAATGACACAACTACATACTCATACCACTAAGCACTGAGACAACTACACACTGACAGAACTACACACCGACTCAACTAAACACTGACACAAATACATACCGACACATCTACACACTGACACAACTACACTCTGATAAAAATACACACTGGCACAACTACACACTGACACATCGAAACACTGACACAACTACACACTGACACTACTAAACACTGACAAAACTAAACACTGACACAACTACACACTGACACAAATACACACTGGCACAACTAAACACTGACACATCTACACACTGACACAGCTATTCACTGACAAAAGTAAAAAGTGACACAACTACACACTGACTCTACTAAAAAATGACAAAACTAAAGAGTGACACAACACAATGAAACAACTAATCACTGACAAAACTAAACACTGACACAACTAAACACTGGCTCAACTACACACTGACCCAGCTAAACACTGACACAAATACACAATGACACAACTGAACACTGACACAACTACACACTGACACAACTACATACTGACAGAACTCAACAATGACAAAACTACACACAGACACAACTACAAACTGTCGCAACTAAACACTTACAAAACTAAACACTGACACTACTAAACACTGACACAACTTGACATCGACACAACTACATACTGACAAAACTAAACACTGACACAACTAAACACTGACACAACTACACACTGACACAAATAAACACTGACACAACTACACACTGAAACACCAACACACTGACACAACTGCACACCTAACAACTACACACTGACACAACTACATACTGACACACCTACACACTGAATCATCTACACACTGGTACATATACACTCTGAGTCATCTACACACTGACAGAACTACACACCGATACATCTACACAAAGACACAATTACACACTGACAAAACTACACGCTGGCACAACCACAAACCTACATAACAACACACTGACACATCTACACTCTGACACAAGTACACACAGACACATCTGCACACTGACACAAGTAAACACTGACACAACTAAACACTGACACAACTACACACTGACAAAACTAAACACTGACACAAATACACACTCACACAACTATATACTGACAGAACTAAACACATACACAAATAAACACTCACACAACTAAACACTGACATAACTACACACTGACTAAACTAAACACTGACACAACTATGCACTGACACAACTACACACTGACACAAGTAAACACTGACACAACTATACACTAACAAAACTACACACTGAATAAACTACACACTGACACGACTGATCACTGACACAACTACACACTGACAAAATTAAACACTGACACAACTACACACTGACACAACAACACACTGGCACAACTACACACTGACACAAATACACACTGAACAACTACACACTGAAGCAACTACACAGTGACACAACAAAACAATGACACAACTGCACACTGATACCACTAAACACTGAGACAACAACACACTGATAAAACTACACACTGACATAACTACACACTGACACAAATACACACTGAAACAACTACACGCTGACACAACTACACAGTGACTCAACAAAACAATGAAACAACCATATACTCATACCACTAAGCACCGAGACAACTACACACTGACAGAACTACACACTGACTCAACTAAACACTAACACAACTACACATTGACCCAACTACACAATGATACAATAACGCACTGGCACAAGAACACAGTGCTACAACTACATACAGACACAACTACACACTGACACAACTACACTCTGATTAAAAGACACACTGGCGCAACTACACACTGACACATCTAAACACTGACACAACTATACACTGACACTACTAAACACTGACAAAACTGAACACTGACACAACTACACACTGACACAAATACACACTGGCACAACTAAACACTGACACAACTATACACTGACACAGCTACATACCGAAACAACTAAAAAGTGACACAACTACACACTGACTCAACTAAACAATGACAAAACTAAACACTGACACAACAACACAATGAAACAACTAATCACTGACAAAACTAAACACTGACACAACTAGACACTGACACAACTACACACTGATACAACTATACACTGACACAACTGAACACAGATAAAGCGACACACTGACACAAATAAAAACTGACAAAACAAAACACTGACAAAACTAAACACTAACACAACGACACACAGACACAACTACACACTGACCCAACTAAGACACAACTACACACTGATACATCTAAAAACTGACAAAAATTACCACTGGCACAAACACACAGTGACACAACTACACACTGACTGAACTAAACACTGACACAACTACACGCTGACACAACTACACACTGACACAACAAAACAGTGAGACAACTACACACTGACACAACTACACTCTGGCGCAACTACAGAATGACACAACTAAACACTGACACAACTACACACTGACACAGCTGCACATTGACACAACTAAACACTGACACAACGAAATAATGACACAACTACACACTGACCCAACTAAACACAGACACAACTACACACTGCTACATCTAAAAACTGACAAAAATTTCCACTGAGACAAACACTCAGTGACACAACTACACACAGACTGAACTAAACACTGACACAACTACACGCTGACACAACTACACACTGACACAACTAAACACTGACACAACAAAACAATGAGACAACTACACACTGACACAACTACACTCTGGCACAACTACACAATGACACAACTAAACACTGACACAACTACACACTGACACAACTACACATTGACACAACTAAACACTGACACAACGAAATACTGACACAACTACACACTGACACAACTACATACTGACACAACTCAACAATGACAAAACTACACACAGATACAACTACACATTGTCACAACTAAACACTTACACAAGTAAACACTGACACAACTAAACACGAACACAACTTCACATCGACACAACTACAAACTGACAAAACTAAACACTGACACAACTACACACTAACACAACTACACACTGAATAAACTACACACGGACACGACTGATCACTGACACAACTACACACTGACAAAATTAAACACTGACACAACTACACACTAACACAACTACACACTGAATAAACTACACACTGACACGACTGATCACTGACACAACTACACACTGACAAAATTAAACACTGACACAACTACACACTGACACAACAAAACATTGGCACAACTACACACTGACACAAATACACACTGAAACAACTAAACACTGAAACAACTACACAGTGACACAACAAAACAATGACACAAATACAAACTGATACAACTAAACACTGAGACAACTACACACTGACACCACTACACACTGACACAACTACACACTGACACAAATACACACTGAAACAACTACGCACTGACACAACTACACAGTGACACAACAAAACAAAGATACAATTAAACACTGGCACAACAACACACTGATACAACTACATAAAGACACAACTACACACTGACACGACTACACACTGATAAAAATAAACACTGGAACAACTACACACTGTCACATCTAAACACTGACACAACTACACACTGACACTACTAAACAGTGACAAAACTAGACACTGACACAACTACACACTGACTCAACTAAACAATCACAAAACTAAACACTGACACAACTAAACACTGACACAACTATGCACTGACACAACTACACATTGACACATGTAAACACTGACACAACTACACACTGACAAAATTAAACACTGAAACAACTACACACTGATACATCTACACAAAGACACAATTACACACTGACAAAACTACACGCTGGCACAACCACAAACCTACATAACAACACACTGACACATCTACACTCTGACACAAGTACACAAAGACACATCTGCCCACTGACACAAGTAAACACTGACATAACTACACACTGACTAAACTAAACACTGACACAACTATGCACTGACACAACTACACACTGAGACAAGTAAACATGACACAACTACACTGTGGCACAACTACACAATGACACAAATAAACACTGACACAACTACACAATGACACAACTACACACTGACACATCTACACATTGACACAACTAAACACTGACACAACGAAATACTGACACAACTACACACTGACACAACTACATACTGACACAACTCAACAATGACAAAACTACACACAGACACAACTACACACTGTCGCAACTAAACACTTACACAACTAAACACTGACACAAGTAAACACTGACACAACTTCACATCGACACAACTACATACTGACAAAACTAAACACTGACACAACTAAACCCGACACATCTACACACTGACACAACTAAACACTGACACAACTACACACTAACACAACTACACACTGAATAAACTACACACGGACACGACTGATCACTGACACAACTACACACTGACAAAATTAAACACTGACACAACTACACACTAACACAACTACACACTGAATAAACTACACACTGACACGACTGATCACTGACACTACTACACACTGACAAAATTAAACACTGACACAACTACACACTGACACAACAAAACATTGGCACAACTACACACTGACACAAATACACACTGAAAGAACTAAACACTGAAACAACTACACAGTGACACAACAAAACAATGACACAAATACAAACTGATACAACTAAACACTGAGACAACTACACACTGACACCACTACACACTGACACAACTACACACTGACACAAATACACACTGAAACAACTACGCACTGACACAACTACACAGTTACACAACAAAACAAAGATACAATTAAACATTGGCACAACAACACACTGATACTACTACATAAAAACACAACTACACACTGACACGACTACACACTGATAAAAATAAACACTGGAACAACTACACACTGTCACATCTAAACACTGACACAACTACACACTGACACTACTAAACAGTGACAAAACTAGACACTGACACAACTACACACTGACTCAACTAAACAATCACAAAACAAAACACTGACACAACAACACAACGAAACAACTAATCACTGACAAAACTAAACACTGACACAACTAAACACTGACTCAACTACACATTGACACAACTAAACACTGACACAACTACACACCGATACAACAAGAAACTGACACAACTGAAAACAGACAAAGCGACACACTGACACAACTAAAAACTGACAAAACAAAACACTGACAAAACTAAACACTGACACAACGAAACACTGACACAACTACACACTCACCCAACTAAACACTGACACAACTATAAAACTGACACATCTAAAAACTGACAAAAATTACCACTGACACAAACACTCAGTGACACAACTACACACTGACTGAACTAAACACTGACACAACTACACACTGACACAACTACATTCTGGCACAACTACACAATGACACAACTAAACACTGACACAACTACACAATGACACAACTACACACTGACACATCTACACATTGACACAACTAATCACTGACACAACGAAATACTGACACAACTACACACTGACATAACTACACACTGACACATCTACACATTGACACAACTAATTGCTGACACAACGAAATACTGACACAACTACACACTGACACAACTACATACTGGCACAACTCAACAATGACAAAACTACACACAGACACAACTACACACTGTCACAACTAAACACTTACACAACTAAACACTGACACAACTACACACTGACACAACTAAACACTGACACAACTACACACTGAAACACCTACACACTGACACAACTGCACACCTAACAACTACACACTGACACAACTACACACTGACACATCTACACACTGACACAACTACACACTGACTCATCTACACACTGGTACAAATAGACATTGAGTCATCTACACACTGACACAACTACACACTGATACATCTACACAAAGACACAATTACACACTGACAAAACTACACGCTGGCACAACCACAAACCTACATAACAACACACTGACACATCTACACTCTGACACAAGTACACACAGACACATCTGCACACTGACACAAGTAAACACTGACACAACTAAACACTGACACAACTACACACTGACACAACTAAACACTGACACAAATACACACTCACACAACTATATACTGACAGAACTAAACACATACACAAATAAACACTCACACAACTAAACACTGACATAACTACACACTGACTAAACTAAACACTGACACAACTATGCACTGACACAACTACACATTAACACATGTAAACACTGACACAACTACACACTGACAAAATTAAACACTGAAACAACTACACACTGATACATCTACACAAAGACACAATTACACACTGACAAAACTACACGCTGGCACAACCACAAACCTACATAACAACACACTGACACATCTACACTCTGACACAAGTACACAAAGACACATCTGCACACTGACACAAGTAAACACTGACATAACTACACACTGACTAAACTAAACACTGACACATCTATGCACTGACACAACTACACACTGAGACAAGTAAACATGACACAACTACACTGTGGCACAACTACACAATGACACAAATAAACACTGACACAACTACACAATGACACAACTACACACTGACACATCTACACATTGACACAACTAAACACTGACACAACGAAATACTGACACAACTAAACACTGACACAACTACATACTGACACAACTCAACAATGACAAAACTACACACAGACACAACTACACACTGTCGCAACTAAACACTTACACAACTAAACACTGACACAAGTAAACACTGACACAACTTCACATCGACACAACTACATACTGACAAAACTAAACACTGACACAACTAAACCCGACACATCTACACACTGACACAACTAAACACTGACACAACAACACACTGAAACACCAACACACTGACACAACTGCACACCTAACAACTACACACTGACACAACTACACACTGACACATCTACACACTGACACAAGTGTACACTGACTCATCTACACACTGGTACAAATAGACATTGAGTCATCTACACACTGACACAACTACACACTGATACATCTACACAAAGACACAATTACACACTGACAAAACTACACGCTGGCACAACCACAAACCTACATAACAACACACTGACACATCTACACTCTGACACAAGTACACACAGACACATCTGCACACTGACACAAGTAAACACTGACACAACTAAACACTGACACAACTACACACTGACACAACTAAACACTGACACAAATACACACTCACACAACTATATACTGACAGAACTAACCACATACACAAATAAACACTCACACAACTACACACTGACATAACTACACACTGACTAAACTAAACACTGACACAACTATGCACTGACACAACCACACACTGACACAAGTAAACACTGACACAACTACACACTGACAAAATTAAGCACTGACACAACTACACACTGACACAACAACACACTGGCACAACTACACACTGACACAATTACACACTGAAACAACTACACACTGAAACACCTACACAGTGACACAACAAAACAATGGCACAACTACACACTGATACAACTAAACACTGACACAACTACACACTGACACAAATACACACTGAAACAACTACACACTGACACAACTACACATTGATACAACTACACAATGATACAATTACACACTGGCACAACACACTGATACAACTACATACAGACACAACTACACAGTGACACAACTACACACTGATAAAAATACACACTGGCACAACTACACACTGACACAGCTAAACACTGACACAACTACACACTGACACTACTAAACACTGACAAATCTACACAGACAAAGCGACACACTGACACAGCTATAATCTGACACAACTACACACTGACACAACTAAAAACTGAGAAAACAAAACACTGACAAAACTAAACACTGACACAACGACACACTGACACAACTACACACTGACCCAACTGAACTCTGACACAACTACACACTGACACATCTAAAAACTGACAAAGATAACCACTGACACAAACACTCAGTGACACAACCACACACTGACTGAACTAAACACTGACACAAATGGACGCTGACACAACTACACACTGACACAACTAAACACTGACACAACAAAACAGTAACACAACTACACACTGACACAACTACACTCTGGCGCAACTACACAATGACACAACTAAACACTGACACAACTACACAATTACACAACTAGACACTGACACAACTACACATTGACACAACTAAACACTGACACAACGAAATACTGACACAACTACACACTGACACAACTACATACTGACACAACTCCACAATGACAAAACTACACACAGACACAACTACAAACTGTCGCAACTAAACACTTACACAACTAAACACTGACACAACTAAACACTGACACAACTTCACATCGACACAACTACATACTGACAAAACTAAACACTGACACAACTAAGCACTGACACAACTACACACTGACACAACTAAACACTGACACAACTACACACTGAAACACCTCCACACTGACACAACTGCAAACCTAACAACTACACACTGACACAACTACACACTGACACACCTACACACTGAATCATCTACACACTGGTACAAATACACTCTGAGTCATTTACACACTGACAGAACTACACACCGATACATCTACACAAAGACACAATTACACACTGACAAAACTACACGCTGGCACAACCACAAACCTACATAACAACGCACTGACACATCTACACTCTGACACAAGTACACACAGACACATCTGCACACTGACACAAGTAAACACTGACACAACTAAACACTGACACAACTACACACTGACACAACTAAACACTGACACAAATACACACTCACACAACTATATACTGACAGAACTAAACACATACACAAATAAACACTCACACAACTACACACTGACATAACTACACACTGACTAAACTAAACACTGACACAACTATGCACTGACACAACTACACACTGACACAAGTAAACACTGACACAACTATACACTAACAAAACTACACACTGAATAAACTACACACTGACACGACTGATCACTGACACAACTACACACTGACAAAATTAAACACTGACACAACTACACACTGACACAACAACACACTGGCACAACTACACACTGACACAAATACACACTGAACAACTACACACTGAAGCAACTACACAGTGACACAACAAAACAATGAAACAACCACATACTCATACCACTAAGCACCGAGACAACTACACACTGACAGAACTACACACTGACTCAACTAAACACTAACACAACTACACATTGACCCAACTACACAATGATACAATAACGCACTGGCACAACAACACAGTGCTACAACTACATACAGACACAACTACACACTGACACAACTACACTCTGATAAAAATACACACTGGCGCAACTACACACTGACACATCTAAACACTGACACAACTATACACTGACACTACTAAACACTGACAAAACTAAACACTGACACAACTACACACTGACACAAATACACACTGGCAAAACTAAACACTGACACAACTATATACTTACACAGCTACATACTGACAAAACTAAAAAGTGACACAACTACACACTGACTCAACTAAACAATGACAAAACTAAACACTGACACAACAACACAATGAAAAAACTAATCACTGACAAATCTAAACACTGACACAACTAGACACTGACACAACTACACACTGATACAACTATACACTGACACAACTGAACACAGATAAAGCGAAACACTGACACAACTAAAAACTGACAAAACAAAACACTGACAAAACTAAACACTAACACAACGACACACAGACACAACTACACATTGACTCAACTAAACACAGACACAACTACACACTGATACATCTAAAAACTGACAAAAATTACCACTGACACAAACACTCAGTGACACAGCAACACACTGACTGAACTAAACACTGACACAACTACACGCTGACACAACAAAACAGTGAGACAACTACAGACTGACACAACTACATACTGACACAACTCAAAAATGACAAAACTACACACAGACACAACTACACACTGTCACAACTAAACACTTACACAACTAAACACTGACACAAATAAACGCTGACAGTACTTCGCATCGACACAATGACATACTGAGAAAACTAAACACTGACACAACTAAACACTGACACAAATACACACTGACACAACTAAACACTGACACAACTACACACTGAAACACCTACACACTGACACAACTGCACACCTAACAACTACACACTGACACAACTAAACACTGACACATCTACACACTGACACAACTACACACTGACTCATCTACACACTGGTACAAATACACATTCAGTCATCTACACACTGACACAACTACACACTGATACATCTACACAAAGACACAATTACACACTGACAAAACTACACGCTGGCACAACCACAAACCTACATAACAACACACTGACACATCTACACTCTGACAGAAGTACACACAGACACATTGATACACTGACACAAGTAAACACTGACATAACTACACACTGACTAAACTAAACACTGACACAACTACACTCTGGCACAACTACACAATGACACAACTAAACACTGACACAAGTATGCTATGACACAACTACACACTTACACATCTACACATTGACACAACTAAACACTGACACAACGAAATACTGACACAACTACACACTGACACAACTACATACTGACACAACTCAACAATGACAAAACTACACACAGACACAACTACACTCTGTCGCAACTAAACAATTACACAACTAAACACTGACACAAATAAACACTGACCAACTTCACATCGACACAACTACATACTGACAAAACTAAACACTGACACAACTAAACACTGACACAACTACACACTGACGCAACTGCACTCCTAACAACTACACACTGACACAACTACACACTGACACATCTACACACTGACACAACTATACACTGACTCATCTACACACTGGTACAAATACACATTGATTCATCTACACACTGACACAACTACACACTGATACATCTACACAAAGACACAATTACACACTGACAAAACTAAACACTGACACAACTAAACACCAACACATCTACACACTGAAACAACTAAACACTGACACAACTTCACATCGACACAACTACATACTGACAAAAGTAAACACTGACACAACTAAACACTGACACAACTAAACACTGACACAACTTCACATCGACACAACTACATACTGACAAAACTAAACACTGACACAACTAAACACTGACACAACTACACACTGAGACAACTAAACATTGACACGACTACACACTGAAACACCTACACACAGACACAACTGCACTCCTAACATCTACACACTGACACAACTACACACTGACACATCTACACACTGACACAACTATACACTGACTCATCTACACACTGGTACAAATACACATTGAGTCATCTACACACTGACACAACTACACACTGATACATCTACACAAAGACACAATTACACACTGACAAAAATAAACACTGACACAACTAAACACCAACACATCTACACACTGACACAACTAAACACTGACACAACTACACACTGAAACACCTACACACTGACACAACTGCACACCTAACAACTACACACTGACACAACTACACACTGACACATCTACACACTGACACAACTATACATTGACTCATCTACACACTGGTACAAATACACATTGAGTCATCTACACACTGACACAACTACACACTGATACATCTACACAAAGACACAATTACACACTGACAAAACTAAACACTGACACAACTAAACACCAACACATCTACACACTGACACAACTAAACACTGACACAACTTCACATCGACACAACTACATACTGACAAAACTAAACACTGACACAAATAAACACCAACACATCTACACACTGACACAACTAAACACTGACACAACTACACACTGAAACACCTACACACTGACACAACTGCACACCTAACAACTACACACTGACACAACTACACACTGACACATCTACACACTGACAAAACTATACACTGACTCATCTACACACTGGTACAAATACACATTGAGTCATCTACACACTGACACAACTACACACTGAGACATCTACACAAAGACACAATTACACACTGACAAAACTATACGCTGGCACAACCACAAACCTACATAACAACACACTGACACATCTACACTCTGACACAAGTACACACAGACACATCGATACACTGACACAAGTAATCACTGACATAACTACACACTGACTAAACTAAACACAGTCACAACTATGCACTGACACAACTACACAATGAGACAAGTAAACACTGACACAACTACACTCTGGCACAACTACGCAATGACACAACTAAACACTGACACAAGTATACAATGACACAACTACACACTGACACATCTACACATTGACACAACTAAACACTGACACAACGAAATACTGACACAACTACACACTGACACAACTACACACTGACACAACTAAAAACTGACAAAACAAAACACTGACAAAACTAAACACTGACACAACGACACACTGACACAACTACACACTCAACCAACTAAACACTGACACAACTAAACACTGATACATCTAAAAACTGACAAAAATTACCACTGACACAAACACTCAGTGACACAACTACACACTGACTGAACTAAACACTGACACAACTACACACTGACACAACTACACTCTGGCACAACTACACAATGACACAACTACACACTGACACAACTACACAGTGGCACAACTAAACACTGACACATCTACACATTGACGCAACTAATCACTGACACAATTACATACTGACACAACTCAACAATGACAAAACTACACACAGACACAACTACACACTGTCACAACTAAACACTTACACAACTAAACACTGACACAACTAAACGCTGACAGTACTTCGCATCGACACAATGACATACTGAGAAAACTAAACACTGACACAACTAAACACTGACACAAATACACACTGACACAACTAAACACTGACACAACTACACACTGAAACACCTACACACTGACACAACTGCACACCTAACAACTACACACTGACACAACTACACACTGACACATCTACACACTGACACAACTATACACTGACTCATCTACACACTGGTACAAATACACATTGAGTCATCTACACACTGACACAACTACACACTGATACATCTACACAAAGACACAATTACACACTGACAAAACTACACGCTGGTACAACCATAAACCTACATAACAACACACTGACACATCTACACTCTGACACAAGTACACACAGACACATCGATACACTGACACAAGTAAACACTGACATAACTACACACTGACTAAACTAAACACTGACACAACTATGCACTGACACAACTACACTCTGGCACAACTACACAATGACACAACTAAACACTGACACAAGTATGCAATGACACAACTACACACTTACACATCTACACATTGACACAACTAAACGCTGACCCAACGAAATTCTGACACAAATAAACACTGACACAACTACATACTGACACAACTCAACAATGACAAAACTACACACAGACACAACTACACACTGTCGCAACTAAACACTTACACAACTAAACACTGACACAACTAAACACTGACACAACTTCACATCGACACAACTACATACTGACAAAACTAAACACGGACACAACTAAACACTGACACAACTACACACCGACACAACTAAACACTGACACGACTACACACTGAAACACCTACACACAGACACAACTGCACTCCTAACAACTACACACTGACACAACTACACACTGACACATCTACACACTGACACAACTATACACTGACTCATCAACACACTGGTACAAATACACATTGAGTCATCTACACACTGACACAACTACACACTGATACATCTAAACAAAGACACATTTACACATTGACAAAAATAAACACTGACACAACTAAACACTGACACAAATACACACTGATACAACTAAACACTGACACAACTATGCACTGACACAACTACACACTGAGACAAGTAAACACTGACACAACTACACTCTGGCACCACTACACAATGACACAACTAAACACTGACACAAGTATGCAATGACACAACTACACACCTACACATTGACACAACTAAACACTGACACAACGAAATACTGACACAACTACACACTGACACAACTACATTCTGACACAACTCAACAATGACAAAACTACACACAGACACAACTACACTCTGTCGCAACTAAACACTTACACAACTAAACACTGACACAAATAAACACTGATACAACTTCACATCGACACAACTACATACTGACAAAACTAAACACTGACACAATTAAACACTGACACAACTACACACTGACACAAGTAAACACTGACACAACTACACACTGAAACACCTACACACTGACGCAACTGCACTCCTAACAACTACACACTGACACAAATACACACTGACACATCTACACACTGACACAACTATACACTGACTCATCTACACACTGGTACAAATACACATTGAGTCATCTACACACTGACACAACTACACACTGATACATCTACACATAGACACAATTACACACTGACAAAACTAAACACTGACACAACTAAACACCAACACATCTACACACTGACACAACTAAACACTGACACAACTTCACATCGACACAACTGCATACTGACAAAACTGAACACTGACACAACTAAACACTGACACAACTAAACACTGATACAACTTCACATCGACACAACTACATACTGACAAAACTAAACACTGACACAACTAAACACTGACACAACTACACACCGACACAAATAAACGCTGACACGACTACACACTGAAACACCTACACACAGACACAACTGCACTCCTAACAACTACACACTGACACAACTACACACTGACACATCTACACACTGACACAACTATACACTGACTCATCTACACACTGGTACAAATACACATTGAGTCATCTACACACTGACACAACTACACACTGATACATCTACACAAAGACACAATTACACACTGACAAAAATAAACACTGACACAACTAAACACCAACACATCTACACACTGACACAAATAAACACTGACACAACTACACACTGAAACACCTACACACGGACACAACTGCACACCTAACAACTACACACTGACACAACTACACACTGACACATCTACACACTGACACAACTATACATTGACTCATCTACACACTGGTACAAATACACATTGAGTCATCTACACACTGACACAACTACACACTGATACATCTACACAAAGACACAATTACACACTGACAAAACTACACGCTGGCACAACCACAAACCTACATAACAACACACTGACACATCTACACTCTGACACAAGTACACACAGACACATCGATACACTGACACAAGTAAACACTGACATAACTACACACTGACTAAACTAAACACAGACACAACTATGCACTGACACAACTACACACTGAAACAAGTAAACACTGACACAACTACACTCTGGCACAACTACACAATGACACAACTAAACATTGACACAAGTATACAATGACACAACTACACACTGACACATCTACACATTGACACAACTAAACACTGACACAACGAAATACTGACACAACTACACACTGACACAACTACACACTGACACAACTAAAAACTGACAAAACAAAACACTGACAAAACTAAACACTGACACAACGACACACTGACACAACTACACACTCAACCAACTAAACACTGACACAACTACACACTGATACATCTAAAAACTGACAAAAATTACCACTGACACAAACACTGAGTGACACAACTACACACTGACTGAACTAAACACTGACACAACTACACACTGACACAACTACACTCTGGCACAACTACACAATGACACAACTACACACTGACACAACTACACCGTGGCACAACTACACACTGACACATCTACACATTGAAACAACTAATCACTGACACAACTACATACTGACACAACTCAACAATGGCAAAACTACACACAGACACAACTACACACTGTCACAACTAAACACTTACACAAATAAAAACTGACACAACTGAACGCTGACAGTACTTCGCATCGACACAACGACATACTGAGAAAACTAAACACTGACACAACTAAACACTGACACAAATACACACTGACACAACTAAACACTGACACAACTACACACTGAAACACCTACACACTGACACAACTGCACACCTAACAACTACACACTGACACAACTAAACACTGACACATCGACACACTGACACAACTACACACTGACTCATCTACACACTGGTACAAATACACATTCAGTCATCTACACACTGACACAACTACACACTGATACATCTACACAAAGACACAATTACACACTGACAAAACTACACGCTGGCAAAACCACAAACCTACATAACAACACACTGACACATCTACACTCTGACACAAGTACACACAGTCACATCGATACACTGACACAAGTAAACACTGACATAACTACACACTGACTAAACTAAACACTGACACAACTATGCACTGACACAACTACACACTGAGACAAGTAAACACTGACACAACTACACTCTGGCACAACTACACAATGACACAACTAAACACTGACACAAGTATGCAATGACACAACTACACACTTACACATCTACACATTGACACAACTAAACACTGACACAACGAAATACTGACACAACTACACACTGACACAACTACATACTGACACAACTCAACAATGACAAAACTACACACAGACACAACTACACTCTGTCGCAACTAAACACTTACACAACTAAACACTGACACAAATAAACACTGACACAACTTCACATCGACACAACTACATACTGACAAAACTAAACACTGACACAATTAAACACTGACACAACTACACACTGACACAACTAAACACTGACACAACTACACACTGAAACACCTACACACTGACGCAACTGCACTCCTAACAACTACACACTGACACAAATACACACTGACACATCTACACACTGACACAACTATACACTGACTCATCTACACACTGGTACAAATACACATTGAGTCATCTACACACTGACACAACTACACACTGATACATCTACACAAAGACACAATTACACACTGACAAAACTAAACACTGACACAACTAAACACCAACACATCTACACACTGACACAACTAAACACCGACACAACTTCACATCGACACAACTACATACTGACAAAACTGAACACTGACACAACTAAACACTGACACAACTAAACACTGATACAACTTCACATCGACACAACTACATACTGACAAAACTAAACACTGACACAACTAAACACTGACACAACTACACACCGACACAACTAAACACTGACACGACTACACACTGAAACACCTACACACAGACACAACTGCACTCCTAACATCTACACACTGACACAACTACACACTGACACATCTACACACTGACACAACTATACACTGACTCATCTACACACTGGTACAAATACACATTGAGTCATCTACACACTGACACAACTACACACTGATACATCTACACAAAGACACAATTACACACTGACAAAAATAAACACTGACACAACTAAACACCAACACATCTACACACTGACACAACTAAACACTGACACAACTACACACTGAAACACCTACACACTGACACAACTGCACACCTAACAACTACACACTGACACAACTACACACTGACACATCTACACACTGACACAACTATACATTGACTCATCTACACACTGGTACAAATACACATTGAGTCATCTACACACTGACACAACTGCACACTGATACATCTACACAAAGACACAATTACACACTGACAAAACTACACGCTGGCACAACCACAAACCTACATAACAACACACTGACACATCTACACTCTGACACAAGTACACACAGACACATCGATACACTGACACAAGTAAACACTGACATAACTACACACTGACTAAACTAAACACAGACACAACTATGCACTGACACTACTACACAATGACACAACTAAACATTGACACAAGTATACAATGACACAACTACACACTGACACATCTACACATTGACACAACTAAACACTGACACAACGAAATACTGACACAACTACACACTGACACAACTACACACTGACACAACTAAAAACTGACAAAACAAAACACTGACAAAACTAAACACTGACACAACGACACACTGACACAACTACACACTCAACCAACTAAACACTGACACAACTACACACTGATACATCTAAAAACTGACAAAAATTACCACTGACACAAACACTGAGTGACACAACTACACACTGACTGAACTAAACACTGACACAACTACACACTGACACAACTACACTCTGGCACAACTACACAATGACACAACTACACACTGACACAACTACACCGTGGCACAACTACACACTGACACATCTACACATTGAAACAACTAATCACTGACACAACTACATACTGACACAACTCAACAATGACAAAACTACACACAGACACAACTAAACACTGTCACAACTAAACACTTACACAACTAAAAACTGACACAACTGAACGCTGACAGTACTTCGCATCGACACAACGACATACTGAGAAAACTAAACACTGACACAACTAAACACTGACACAAATACACACTGACACAACTAAACACTGACACAACTACACACTGAAACACCTACACACTGACACAACTGCACACCTAACAACTACACACTGACACAACTAAACACTGACACATCTACACACTGACACAACTACACACTGACTCATCTACACACTGGTACAAATACACATTCAGTCATCTACACACTGACACAACTACACACTGATACATCTACACAAAGACACAATTACACACTGACAAAACTACACGCTGGCAAAACCACAAACCTACATAACAACACACTGACACATCTACACTCTGACACAAGTACACACAGTCACATCGATACACTGACACAAGTAAACACTGACATAACTACACACTGACTAAACTAAACACTGACACAACTATGCACTGACACAACTACACACTGAGACAAGTAAACACTGACACAACTACACTCTGGCACAACTACACAATGACACAACTAAACACTGACACAAGTATGCAATGACACAACTACACACTTACACATCTACACATTGACACAACTAAACACTGACACAACGAAATACTGACACAACTACACACTGACACAACTACATACTGACACAACTCAACAATGACAAAACTACACACAGACACAACTACACTCTGTCGCAACTAAACACTTACACAACTAAACACTGACACAAATAAACACTGACACAACTTCACATCGACACAACTACATACTGACAAAACTAAACACTGACACAATTAAACACTGACACAACTACACACTGACACAACTAAACACTGACACAACTACACACTGAAACACCTACACACTGACGCAACTGCACTCCTAACAACTACACACTGACACAAATACACACTGACACATCTACACACTGACACAACTATACACTGACTCATCTACACACTGGTACAAATACACATTGAGTCATCTACACACTGACACAACTACACACTGATACATCTACACAAAGACACAATTACACACTGACAAAACTAAACACTGACACAACTAAACACCAACACATCTACACACTGACACAACTAAACACCGACACAACTTCACATCGACACAACTACATACTGACAAAACTGAACACTGACACAACTAAACACTGACACAACTAAACACTGATACAACTTCACATCGACACAACTACATACTGACAAAACTAAACACTGACACAACTAAACACTGACACAACTACACACCGACACAACTAAACACTGACACGACTACACACTGAAACACCTACACACAGACACAACTGCACTCCTAACATCTACACACTGACACAACTACACACTGACACATCTACACACTGACACAACTATACACTGACTCATCTACACACTGGTACAAATACACATTGAGTCATCTACACACTGACACAACTACACACTGATACATCTACACAAAGACACAATTACACACTGACAAAAATAAACACTGACACAACTAAACACCAACACATCTACACACTGACACAACTAAACACTGACACAACTACACACTGAAACACCTACACACTGACACAACTGCACACCTAACAACTACACACTGACACAACTACACACTGACACATCTACACACTGACACAACTATACATTGACTCATCTACACACTGGTACAAATACACATTGAGTCATCTACACACTGACACAACTGCACACTGATACATCTACACAAAGACACAATTACACACTGACAAAACTACACGCTGGCACAACCACAAACCTACATAACAACACACTGACACATCTACACTCTGACACAAGTACACACAGACACATCGATACACTGACACAAGTAAACACTGACATAACTACACACTGACTAAACTAAACACAGACACAACTATGCACTGACACTACTACACAATGACACAACTAAACATTGACACAAGTATACAATGACACAACTACACACTGACACATCTACACATTGACACAACTAAACACTGACACAACGAAATACTGACACAACTACACACTGACACAACTACACACTGACACAACTAAAAACTGACAAAACAAAACACTGACAAAACTAAACACTGACACAACGACACACTGACACAACTACACACTCAACCAACTAAACACTGACACAACTACACACTGATACATCTAAAAACTGACAAAAATTACCACTGACACAAACACTGAGTGACACAACTACACACTGACTGAACTAAACACTGACACAACTACACACTGACACAACTACACTCTGGCACAACTACACAATGACACAACTACACACTGACACAACTACACCGTGGCACAACTACACACTGACACATCTACACATTGAAACAACTAATCACTGACACAACTACATACTGACACAACTCAACAATGACAAAACTACACACAGACACAACTAAACACTGTCACAACTAAACACTTACACAACTAAAAACTGACACAACTGAACGCTGACAGTACTTCGCATCGACACAACGACATACTGAGAAAACTAAACACTGACACAACTAAACACTGACACAAATACACACTGACACAACTAAACACTGACACAACTACACACTGAAACACCTACACACTGACACAACTGCACACCTAACAACTACACACTGACACAACTAAACACTGACACATCTACACACTGACACAACTACACACTGACTCATCTACACACTGGTACAAATACACATTCAGTCATCTACACACTGACACAACTACACACTGATACATCTACACAAAGACACAATTACACACTGACAAAACTACACCCTGGCAAAACCACAAACCTACATAACAACACACTGACACATCTACACTCTGACACAAGTACACACAGTCACATCAATACACTGACACAAGTAAACACTGACATAACTACACACTGACTAAACTAAACACTGACACAACTATGCACTGACACAACTACACACTGAGACAAGTAAACACTGACACAACTACACTCTGGCACAACTACACAATGACACAACTAAACACTGACACAAGTATGCAATGACACAACTACACACTTACACATCTACACATTGACACAACTAAACACTGACACAACGAAATACTGACACAAATACACACTGACACAACTACATACTAACACAACTCAACAATGACAAAACTACACACAGACACAACTACACTCTGTCGCAACTAAACACTTACACAACTAAACACTGACACAAATAAACACTGACACAACTTCACATCGACACAACTACATACTGACAAAACTAAACACTGACACAATTAAACACTGACACAACTACACACTGACACAACTAAACACTGACACAACTACACACTGAAACACCTACACACTGACGCAACTGCACTCCTAACAACTACACACTGACACAAATACACACTGACACATCTACACACTGACACAACTATACACTGACTCATCTACACACTGGTACAAATACACATTGAGTCATCTACACACTGACACAACTACACACTGATACATCTACACAAAGACACAATTACACACTGACAAAACTAAACACTGACACAACCAAACACCAACACAACTACACACTGACACAACTAAACACTGACACAACTTCACATCGACACAACTACATACTGACAAAACTGAACACTGACACAACTAAACACTGACACAACTAAACACTGATACAACTTCACATCGACACAACTACATACTGACAAAACTGAACACTGACACAACTAAACACTGACACAACTACACACCGACACAACTAAACACTGACACGACTACACACTGAAACACCTACACACAGACACAACTGCACTCCTAACATCTACACACTGACACAACTACACACTGACACATCTACACACTGACACAACTATACACTGACTCATCTACACACTGGTACAAATACACATTGAGTCATCTACACACTGACACAACTACACACTGATACATCTACACAAAGACACAATTACACACTGACAAAAATAAACACTGACACAACTAAACACCAACACATCTACACACTGACACAACTAAACACTGACACAACTACACACTGAAACACCTACACACTGACACAACTGCACACCTAACAACTACACACTGACACAACTACACACTGACACATCTACACACTGACACAACTATACATTGACTCATCTACACATTGGTACAAATACACATTGAGTCATCTACACACTGACACAACTACACACTGATACATCTACACAAAGACACAATTACACACTGACAAAACTACACGCTGGCACAACCACAAACCTACATAACAACACACTGACACATCTACACTCTGACACAAGTACACACAGACACATCGATACACTGACACAAGTAAACACTGACATAACTACACACTGACTAAACTAAACACAGACACAACTATGCACTGACACAACTACACTCTGACTCATCTACACAATGACACAACTAAGCATTGACACAACGAAATACTGACACAACTACACACTGACACAACTACACACTGACACAACTAAAAACTGACAAAACAAAACACTGACAAAACTAAACACTGACACAACGACACACTGACACAACTACACACTCAACCAACTAAACACTGACACAACTACACACTGATACATCTAAAAACTGACAAAAATTACCACTGACACAAACACTCAGTGACACAACTACACACTGACTGAACTAAAAACTGACACAACTACACACTGACACAACTACACTCTGGCACAACTACACAATGACACAATTACACACTGACACAACTACACCGTGGCACAACTACACAATGACACATCTACACATTGAAACAATTAATCACTGACACAACTACATACTGACACAACTGAACAATGACAAAACTACACACAGACACAACTACACACTGTCACAACTAAACACTTACACAACTAACAACTGACACAACTAAACGCTGACAGTACTTCGCATCGACACAACGACATACTGAGAAAACTAAACACTGACACAACTAAACACTGACACAAATACACACAGACACAACTAAACACTGACACAACTACACACTGAAACACCTACACACTGACACTACTGCACACCTAACAACTACACACTGACACAACTAAACACTGACACATCTACACACTGACACAACTACACACTGACTCATCTACACACTGGTACGAATACACATTCAGTCATCTACACACTGACACAACTACACACTGATACATCTACACAAAGACACAATTACACACTGACAAAACTACACGCTGGCACAACCACAAACCTACATAACAACACACTGACACATCTACACTCTGACACAAGTACACACAGACACATCGATACACTGACACAAGTAAACACTGACATAACTACACACTGACTAAACTAAACACTGACAAAACTATGCACTGACACAACTACACACTGAGACAAGTAAACACTGACCCAACTAAACACAGACACAACTACACACTGATACATCTAAAAGCTGTCAAAAATAACCACTGACACAAACACTCAGTGACACAAATACACACTGACTGAACTAAACACTGACACAACTACACGCTGACACAACTACACACTGACACAACTAAACACTGACACAACAAAACAGTGAGACAACTACACACTGACACAACTTCACTCTGGCACAACTACACAATGACACAACTAAACACTGACACAACTACACGCTGACACAAATAAACACTGACACAACTAAACAATGACACAATGAAATACTGACACAACTACACACTGTCACAACTAAACACTTACACAAATAAACACTGACAAATCTAAACACTGACACAACTTCACATTGACACAACTACATACTGACAAAACTAAACACTGACACAACTAAACACTGACACAACTACACACTGACACAAATAAACACTGACACAACTGCACACTGAAACACCTACACACTGACACAACTGCCCACTGACACATCTACACACTGACACAACTGCACACCGACTCATCTACACACTGGTACAAATACACTCTGAGTCATCTACACACTGACACAACTACACACTGATACATCTACACAAAGACACAATTACACACTGACAAAACTACACGCTGGCACAACCACAAAACTACATAACAACACACTGACACATCTACACTCTGACACAAGTACACACAGACACATCTGCACACTGACACAAGTAAACACTGACACAAATACACACTGACACAACTACACACTGACACAAATAAACACTGACACAACTACACACTCACACAACTATACACTGACACAACTAAATACATACACAAATAAACACTCACACAACTACACACTGACATAACTACACACTGACTAAACTAAACACTGACACAACTACGCACTGACACAACTACACAATGATACAATCACACACTGGCACAACAACACACTGATTCAACTACAAACAAACACAATTACACACTGACACAACTACACTCTGACAAAACTACTCACTGGCACAACTACACACTGACACAACTACACACTGACACAACTACAGACTGGCACAACTACACACTGACACATGTACACTCTGACACAAATACACATTGACACATCAACACACTGACCCAACTAAACTCTGACACAACTACACCCTAGCACAACTACACACTGACACATCTAAATACTGACACAACTACACACTGACACTACTACACACTGACACAACAACATACTGGCACAACTACACACTGACACAATTACACACTGAAACAATTACACACTGAATCAACTACACAGTGACACAACAAAACAATGACACAACTACACACTGATACAACTAAACACTGAGACTACTACACACTGACAAAACTACACACTGACACAACTACACACTGACACAAATACACTCTGAAACAACTACACACTGTCACAACTACACAGTGACACAACAAAACAATGACACAACTACATACTCATACCACTAAGCACCGAGACAACTACGCACTGACAGAACTACACAATGACTCAACTAAAAACTGACACAACTACACATTGACACAACTACACAATGATACAATTACACACTGGCACAACAACACATTGATACAACTACATACAGACACAACTACACACTGTCACAACTACACACTGATAAAAATACACACTGGTACAACTACACACTGACTCATCTAAACACTGACACAACTACACACTGACACTACTAAACACTGACAAAACTAAACACTGACACAACTACACACTGACACAAATACACACTGGCACAACTAAACACTGACACAACTACACACTGACACAGCTACACACTGACACAACTAAAAAGTGACACAACTACACACTGACTCAACTAAACAATGACAAAACTAAACACTGACACAACAACACAATGAAACAACTAATCACTGACAAAACGAAACACTGACACAACTAAACACTGACTCAACTACACACTGACCCAACTAAACACTGACACAACTACACACTGATACAACTAGACACTGACACAACTGAACACAGACAAAGCGACACACACTGACACAGCTACACTCTGACACAACTACACACTGACACATCTAAAAACTGTGAAAACAAAACACTGACAAAACTAAACACTGAGACAACTACACACTGACACAACTACACAATGACACAACTACACACTGAGACAACTAAACACTGACACAACTACGCACTGACACAACTACACAATGATACAATCACACACTGGCACAACAACACACTGATTCAACTACAAACAAACACAATTACACACTGACACAATTACAATCTGACAAAACTACTCACTGGCACAACTACACACTGACACAACTACACACTGACACAACTACAGACTGGCACAACTACACACTGACACATGTACACTCTGACACAAATACACATTGACACATCTACACACTTACCCAACTAAATTCTGACACAACTACACCCTAGCACAACTACACACTGACACATCTAAATACTGACACAACTACACACTGACACTACTAAACACTGACACAACTATACACTGACACAGCTACATAGTGACAAAACTAAAAACTGACACAAATACACACTGACTCAACAAAACAATGAGAAAACTAAACACTGACACAACAAAACAATGAAACAACTAATCACTGACAAAACTAAACACTGACACAGCTACAAACTGACACAACTACACACTGATACAACTACACACTGACACAAATGAACACAGACAAAGCGACACACTGACACAACTATAATCTGACACATCTACACACTGACACAACTAAATACATAGACAAATAAACACGCACACAACTACACACTGATATAACTACACATTGACTAAACTAAACACTGACACAACTATGCACTGACACAACTACACACTGACACAAGTAAACACTGATACAACTAAACACTGACAAAACTAAACACTGACACAACTACACATTAACACAACTACACACTGAATAAACTACACACTGACACGACTGCACACTGACACAACTACACACTGACAAAATTAAACACTGACACAACTATGCACTGACACAACAACACACTGGCACAACTACACACTGACACAAATACACACTGAAACAACTACACACTGAAGCAACTACACAGTGACACAACAAAACACTGACACAACTGCACACTGATACAACTAAAAACTGACAAAACAAAACAGTGACACAACAACACACTGACACAACTTCACTGTGGCAAAACTACACAGTGACACAACTAAACACTGACACAACGACACACTGACACAATAATACATTGACACAACTAAACACTGACACAACTACATGCTGACACAACTACACACTGACACAACTAAACACTGACACAACAAAACAGTGACACAACAACACACTGACACAACTTCACTCTGGCAAAACTACACAATGACACAACTAAACACTGACACAACTACACACTGACACAACAATACATTGACACAACTAAACACTGACACAACGAAATACTGATGCATCTACACACTGACACAACTACATACTGACACAACTCAACAATGACAAAACTACACACAGACACAACTACACACTGTCACAACTAAACACTTACACAACTAAACACTGACACAACTAAACAGTGACACAACAACACACTGACACAACTAAACACTGACACAGCCACACCCTGTCACAACAAAACACTGACACAACTAACTACTGACACAACTACACACTGATACAAATAAACACTGACAGAACTACACACTGACACAACTACACACTGACACAAATACACACTGAAACAACTACACACTGGAACAACTACACAGTGACACAACAAAACAATGACACAACTATACACTGATACAACTAAACACTGAGACAACTACACATAACTCAACTACACACTTACACAACTACACACTGACACAACTACACAATGATACAATCACACACTGGCACAACAACACACTGATTCAACTACAAACAAACACAATTACACACTGACACAACTACACTCTGACAAAACTACTCACTGGCAGAACTATACACTGACACAACTACACACTGACACAACTTCAGACTGGCACAACTACACACTGACACATGTACGCTCTGACACAAATACACATTGACACATCTACACACTGACCCAACTAAACTCTGACACAGCTACACCCTAGCACAACTACACACTGACACATCTAAATACTGACACAACTACACACTGACACTACTAAACACTGACACAACTATACACTGACACAGCTACATACTGACAAAACTAAAAACTGACACAACTACACACTGACTCAACTAAACAATGACAAAACTAAACACTGACACAACAAAACAATGAAACAACTAATCACTGACAAAACTAAAGACTGACACAGCTACAAACGACACAACTACACACTGATACAACTACACACTGACACAAATGAACACAGACAAAGCGACACACTGACACAACTATAATCTGACACATCTACACACTGACACAACTAAAAACTGACAAAACAAAACACTGACAAAACTAAACAATGACACAACGACACACTGACACAACTACACACTGACCCAACTAAACACAGACACAACTACACACTGATACATCTAAAAACTGACAAAAATAACCACTGACACAAACACTCAGTGACACAACTACACACTGACTGAACTAAACACTGACACAACTACACACTGACACAACTAAACACTGACACAACAAAACAGTGAGACAACTACACACTGACACAACTTCACTCTGGCACAACTACACAATGACACAACTAAACACTGACACAACTACACACTGACACAAATAAACACTGACACAACTAAACACTGACACAATGAAATACTGACACAACTACACACTGACACAACTACATACTGACACAACTCAACAATGACAAAACTACACACAGGCACCACTACACACTGTCCCAACTAAACACTTACACAAATAAACACTGACAAAACTAAACACTGACACAACTTCACATCGACACAACTACATACTGACAAAACTAAACACTGACACATCTAAACACTGACACAACTACACACTGACACAAATAAACACTGACACAACTGCACACTGAAACACCTACACGCTGATACAACTGCACACTGACACATCTACACACTGACACAACTGCACACCGACTCATCTACACACTGGTACAAATACACTCTGAGTCATCTACACACTGACACAACTACACACTGATACATCTACACAAAGACACAATTACACACTGACAAAGCTATACGCTGGCACAACCACAAAACTACATAACAACACACTGACACATCTACACTCTGACACAAGTACACACAGACACATCTGCACACTGACACAAGTAAACACTGACACAAATACACACTGACACAACTACACACTGACACAACTAAACACTGACACAACTACACACTCACACAACTATACACTGACACAACTAAACACATACACAAATAAACACTCACACAACTACACAGTGACATAACTACACACTGACTAAACTAAACAATGACACAACTATGCACTGACACAACTACACACTGACACAACTACACACTGACAAAATTAAATACTGACACAACTATGCACTGACACAACAACATACTGACACAACTACACACTGACACAAATACACACTGAAACAACTACAAACTGAAGCAACTACACAGTGACACAACAAAACACTGACACAACTGCACACTGATACAACTAAAAACTGACAAAACAAAACAGTGACACAACAACACACTGACACAACTTCACTGTGGCAAAACTACACAATGACACAACTAAACACTGACACAACGACACACTGACACAATAATACATTGACACAACTAAACACTGACACAACTACATGCTGACACAACTACACACTGACACAACTAAACACTGACACAACAAAACAGTGACACAACAACACACTGACACAACTTCACTCTGGCAAAACTACACAATGACACAACTAAACACTGACACAACTACACACTGACACAACAATACATTGACACAACTAAACACTGACACAACGAAATACTGATGCATCTACACACTGACACAACTACATACTGACACAACTCAACAATGACAAAACTACACACAGACACAACTACACACTGTCACAACTAAACACTTACACAACTAAACACTGACACAACTAAACAGCGACACAACAACACACTGACACAACTAAACACTGACACAGCCACACCCTGTCACAACAAAACACTGACACAACTAAATACTGACGCAACTACACACTGATACAACTAAACACTGACAGAACTACACACTGACCCAACTACACACTGACACAACTACACACTGACACAAATACACACTGAAACAACTACACACTGAAACAACTACACAGTGACACAACAAAACAATGACACAACTATACACTGATACAACTAAACACTGAGACAACTACACACTGACACAACTACACACTGACACAACTACACACTGACACAACTACACAATGATACAATCACACACTGGCACAACAACACACTGATTCAACTACAAACAAACACAATTACACACTGACACAACTACACTCTGACAAAACTACTCACTGGCACAACTACACACTGACACAACTACACACTGATACAACTGCAGACTGGCACAACTACACACTGACACATGTACACTCTGACACAAATACACATTGACACATCTACACACTGACCCAACTAAACTCTGACACAACTACACCCTAGCACAACTACACACTGACACATCTAAATACTGACACAACTACACACTGACACTACTAAACACTGACACAACTATACACTGACACAGCTACATACTGACAAAACTAAAAACTGACACAACTACACACTGACTCAACTAAACAATGACAAAACTAAACACTGACACAACAAAACAATGAAACAACTAATCACTGACAAAACTAAACACTGACACAGCTACAAACTGACACAACTACACACTGATACAACTACACACTGACACAAATGAACACAGACAAAGCGACACACTGACACAACGAAATCTGACACATCTACACACTGACACAACTAAAAACTGACAAAACAAAACACTGACAAAACTAAACAATGACACAACGACACACTGACACAACTACACACTGACCCAACTAAACACAGACACAACTACACACTGATACATCTAAAAACTGACAAAAATAACCACTGACACAAACACTCAGTGACACAACTACACACTGACTGAACTAAACACTGACACAACTACACGCTGACACAACTACACACTGACACAACTAAACACTGACACAACAAAACAGTGAGACAACTACACACTGACACAACTTCACTCTGGCACAACTACACAATGACACAACTAAACACTGACACAACTACACACTGACACAAATAAACACTGACACAACTAAACACTGACACAATGAAATACTGACACAACTACACACTGACACAACTACATACTGACACAACTCAACAATGACAAAACTACACACAGGCACCACTACACACTGTCACAACTAAACACTTACACAAATAAACACTGACAAAACTAAACACTGACACAACTTCACATCGACACAACTACATACTGACAAAACTAAACACTGACACATCTAAACACTGACACAACTACACACTGACCCAACTAAACACAGACACAACTACACACTGATACATCTAAAAACTGACAAAAATAACCACTGACACAAACACTCAGTGACAGAACTACACACTGACTGAACTAAACACTGACACAACTACACGCTGACACATCTACACTCTGACACAACTAAACACTGACACAACAAAACAGTGACACAACTACACACTGACACAACTTCACTCTGGCACAACTACACAATGACACAACTAAACATTAACACAACTACACACTGACACAAATAAACACTGACACAACTAAACACTGACACAATGAAATACTGACACAACTACACACTGACAAAACTACATACTGACACAACTCAACAATGACAAAACTACACACAGGCACCACTACACACTGTCACAACTAAACACTTAAACAAATAAACACTGACAAAACTAAACACTGACACAACTTCACATCGACACAACTACATACTGACAAAACTAAACACTGATACATCTAAACACTGACACAACTACACACTGACACAAATAAACACCGACACAACTGCACACTGAAACACCTACACACTGACACAACTGCCCACTGACACATCTACACACTGACACAACTGCACACCGACTCATCTACACACTGGTACAAATACACTCTGAGTCATCTACACACTGACACAACTACACACTGATACATCTACACAAAGACACAATTACACACTGACAAAACTACACGCTGGCACAACCACAAAACTACATAACAACACACTGACACATCTACACTCTGACACAAGTACACACAGACACATCTGCACACTGACACAAGTAAACACTGACACAAATACACACTGACACAACTACACACTGACACAACTAAACACTGACACAACTACACACTGACACAACTATACACTGACACAACTAAACACATACACAAATAAACACACACAACTACACACTGACATAACTACACACTGACTAAACTAAACACTGACACAACTATGCACTGACACAACTACACACTGACACAACTACACACTGACAAAATTAAACACTGACACAACTACACACTGACACAACAACATACTGGCACAACTACACACTGACACAATTACACACTGAAACAACTACACACTGAATCAACTACACAGTGACACAACAAAACAATGACACAACTACACACTGATACAAGTAAACACTGAGACTACTACTACATTGACAAAACTACACACTGACACAACTACACACTGACACAAATACACTCTGAAACAACTACACACTGTCACAACTACACAGTGACACAACAAAACAATGACACAACTACATACTCATACCACTAAGCACCGAGACAACTACACACTGACAGAACTACACACTGACTCAACTAAAAACTGACACAACTAGACATTGACACAACTACACAATGATACAATTACACACTGGCACAACAACACATTGATACAACTACATACAGACACAACTACACACTGTCACAACTACACACTGATAAAAATACACACTGGTACAACTACACACTGACACATCTAAACACTGACACAACTACACACTGACACTACTAAACACTGACAAAACTAAACACTGACACAACTACACACTGACACAAATACACACTGGCACAACTAAACACTGACACAACTACACACTGACACAGCTACACACTGACACAACTAAAAAGTGACACAACTACACACTGACTCAACTAAACAATGACAAAACTAAACACTGACACAACAACACAATGAAACAACTAATCACTGACAAAACGAAACACTGACACAACTAAACACTGACTCAACTACACACTGACCCAACTAAACACGGACACAACTACACACTGATACAACTAGACACTGACACAACTGAACACAGACAAAGCGACACACACTGACACAGCTATACTCTGACACAACTACACACTGACACAACTAAAAACTGAGAAAACAAAACACTGACAAAACTAAACACTGAGACAACTACACACTGACACAACTACATGCTGACACAACTACACACTGACTCAACTAAACACTGACACAACTACACACTGACACAACTACACAATGATACAATCACACACTGGCACAACAACACACTGATTCAACTGCAAACAAACACAATTACACACTGACACAACTACACACTGACAAAACTACTCACTGGCACAACTACACACTGACACATCTACACACTGACCCAACTAAACTCTGACACAACTACACTCTAGCACAACTACACACTGACAAAACTAAAAACTGACACAACTACACGCTGACTCAACAAAACAATGACAAAACTAAACACTGACACAACAAAACAATGAAACAACTAATCACTGACAAAACTAAACACTGACACAGCTACAAACTGACACAACTACACACTGATACAACTACACACTGACACAAATGAACACAGACAAAGAGACACACTGACACAACTATAATCTGACACATCTACACACTGACACAACTAAATACATACACAAATAAACACGCACACAACTACACACTGATATAACTACACATTGACTAAACTAAACACTGACACAACTATGCACTGACACAACTACACACTGACACAAGTAAACACTGATACAACTAAACACTGACAAAACTAAAGACTGACACAACTACACATCGACACAATTACATACTGACAAAACTAAACACTGACAGAACTAAACACTGACACAACTACACACTGACACAAATAAACACTGACACAACTACACACTGAAACATCCACACACTGACACAACTGCACAACTAACAACTACACACTGACACAACTACACACTGAAACATCTACAAACTTACACAACTGCACACCGACTCATCTACACACTAGTACAAATACATTCTGAGTCATCTACACACTGACACAACTACACACTGATACATCTACACAAAGACACAATTACACACTGACAAAACTACACGCAGCACAACCACAAAACTACATAACAACACACTGACACATCTACACTCTGACACAAGTACATCAGACACATCTGCACACTGACACAAGTAAACACTGACACAAATAAAAACTGACACAACTACACACTGACACAACTAAACACTGACACAACTACACACAGACACAATTACATGCAGACACAACTAAACAGTGACACAACAACACACTGACACAACTAAACACTGACACAGCCACACCCTGTCACAACAAAACACTGACACAACTAAATGCTGACGCAACTAGACACTGATACAACTAAACACTGACAGAACTACACACTGATACAACTACACACTGACACAACTACACACTGACACAAATACACACTGAAACAACTACACACTGAAACAACTACACAGTGACACAACAAAACAATGACACAACTATACACTGATACAACTAAACACTGAGACAACTACACACTGACACAACTACACAATGACACAACTACACACTGACTCAACTAAACACTGACACAACTACACACTGACACAACAACACAATGATACAATCACACACTGGCACAACAACACACTGATTCAACTACAAACAAACCCAATTACACACTGACACAACTACACTCTGACAAAACTACTCACTGGCACAACTACACACTGCCACAACTACACACTGACACAACTACAGACTGGCACAACTACACACTGACACATGTACACTCTGACACAAATACACATTGTCACATCTTCACACTGACACAACTAAACTCTGACACAACTACACCCTAGCACAACTACACACTGACACATCTAAATACTGACACAACTACACACTGACACTACTAAACACTGACACAACTATACACTGACACAGCTACATACTGACAAAACTAAAAACTGACACAACTACACACTGACTCAACTAAACAATGACAAAATTAAACACTGACACAACAAAACAATGAAACAACTAATCACTGACAAAACTAAACACTGACACAGCTACAAACTGACACAACTACACACTGATACAACTACACACTGACACAAATGAACACAGACAAAGCGACACACTGACACAACTATAATCTGACACATCTACACACTGACACAACTAAATACATACACAAATAAACACGCACACAACTACACACTGATATAACTACACATTGACAAAACTAAACACTGACACAACTATGCACTGACACAACTACACACTGACACAAGTAAACACTGACACAACTAAACACTGACAAAACTAAACACTGACACAACTACACATTAACACAACTACACACTGAATAAACTACACACTGACACGACTGATCACTGACACAACTACACACTGACAAAATTAAACACTGACACAACTACGCACTGACACAAAACACACTGGCACAACTACACACTGACACAAATACACACTGGCACAACTACACACTGAAGCAACTACACAGTGACACAACAGAACACTGACACAACTGCACACTGATACAACTAAACACTGACAAAACAAAACAGTGACACAACAACACGCTGACACAACTTCACTGTGGCCAAACTACACAATGACACAACTAAACACTGACACAACTACACACTGACACAATAATACATTGACACAACTAAACACTAACACAACTACATGCTGACACAACTACACACTGACACAACTAAACACTGACACAACAAAACAGTGACACAACAACAAACTGACACAACTTCACTCTGGCAAAACTACACAATGACAAAACTAAACAGTGACACAACTACACACTGACACAATACATTGACACAACTAAACACTGACACAACGAAATACTGATGCAACTACACACTGACACAACTACATACTGACACAACTCAACAATGACAAAACTACACACAGACACAACTACACACTGTCACAACTAAACACTTACACAACTAAACACTGACACAAATAAACAGTGACACAACAACACACTGACACAACTAAACACTGACACAGCCACACCCTGTCACAACAAAACACTGACACAACTAAATACTGACGCAACTACACACTGATACAACTAAACACTGACAGAACTACACACTGACACAACTACACACTGACACAACTACACACTGACACAAATACACACTGAAACAACTACACACTGAAATAACTACACAGTGACACAACAAAACAATGACACAACTATACACTGATACAACTAAACACTGAGACAACTACACACTGACACAACAACACACTGACACAACTACACACTGACACAACTACACAATGATACAATCACAGACTGGCACAACAACACACTGATTCAACTACAAAGAAACACAATTACACACTGACACAACTACACTGTGACACAAGTACATCAGAGAAATCTGCACACTGACACAAGTAAACACTGACACAAATAAAAACTGACACAACTACACACTGACACAACTAAACACTGACACAACTACACACAGACACAACTACATGCAGACACAACTAAACAGTGACACAACAACACACTGACACATCTAAACACTGACACAGCCACACCCTGTCACAACAAAACACTGACACAACTAAATACTGAAGCAACTAGACACTGATACAACTAAACACTGACAGAACTACACACTGATACAACTACACACTGACACAACTACGCACTGACACAAATACACACTGAAACAACTACACACTGAAACAACTACACAGTGACACAACAAAACAATGACACAACTATACACTGATACAACTAAACACTGAGACAACTACACACTGACACAACTACACAATGACACAACTACACACTGACTCAACTAAACACTGACACAACTACACACTGACACAACAACACAATGATACAATCACACACTGGCACAACAACACACTGATTCAACTACAAACAAACCCAATTACACACTGACACAACTACACTCTGACAAAACTACTCACTGGCACAACTACACACTGCCACAACTACACACTGACACAACTACAGACTGGCACAACTACACACTGACACATGTACACTCTGACACAAATACACATTGACACATCTTCACACTGACACAACTAAACTCTGACACAACTACACCCTAGCACAACTACACACTGACACATCTAAATACTGACACAACTACACACTGACACTACTAAACACTGACACAACTATACACTGACACAGCTACATACTGACAAAACTAATAACTGACACAACTACACACTGACTCAACTAAACAATGACAAAATTAAACACTGACACAACAAAACAATGAAACAACTAATCACTGACAAAACTAAACACTGACACAGCTACAAACTGACACAACTACACACTGATACAACTACACACTGACACAAATGAACACAGACAAAGCGACACACTGACACAACTATAATCTGACACATCTACACACTGACACAACTAAATACATACACAAATAAACACGCACACAACTACACACTGATATAACTACACATTGACTAAACTAAACACTGACACAACTATGCACTGACACAACTACACACTGACACAAGTAAACACTGACACAACTAAACACTGACAAAACTAAACACTGACACAACTACACATTAACACAACTACACACTGAATAAACTACACACTGACACGACTGATCACTGACACAACTACACACTGACAAAATTAAACACTGACACAACTACGCACTGACACAAAAACACACTGGCACAACTACACACTGACACAAATACACACTGGCACAACTACACACTGAAGCAACTACACAGTGACACAACAGAACACTGACACAACTGCACACTGATACAACTAAACACTGACAAAACAAAACAGTGACACAACAACACGCTGACACAACTTCACTGTGGCCAAACTACACAATGACACAACTAAACACTGACACAACTACACACTGACACAATAATACATTGACACAACTAAACACTAACACAACTACATGCTGACACAACTACACACTGACACAACTAAACACTGACACAACAAAACAGTGACACAACAACACACTGACACAACTTCACTCTGGCAAAACTACACAATGACACAACTAAACACTGACACAACTACACACTGACACAACAATACATTGACACAACTAAACACTGACACAACGAAATACTGATGCAACTACACACTGACACAACTACATACTGACACAACTCAACAATGACAAAACTACACACAGACACAACTACACACTGTCACAACTAAACACTTACACAACTAAACACTGACACAAATAAACAGTGACACAACAACACACTGACACAACTAAACACTGACACAGCCACACCCTGTCACAACAAAACACTGACACAACTAAATACTGACGCAACTACACACTGATACAACTAAACACTGACAGAACTACACACTGACACAACTACACACTGACACAACTACACACTGACACAAATACACACTGAAACAACTACACACTGAAATAACTACACAGTGACACAACAAAACAATGACACAACTATACACTGATACAACTAAACACTGAGACAACTACACACTGACACAACAACACACTGACACAACTACACACTGACACAACTACACAATGATACAATCACAGACTGGCACAACAACACACTGATTCAACTACAAAGAAACACAATTACACACTGACACAACTACACTGTGACACAAGTACATCAGACACATCTGCACACTGACACAAGTAAACACTGACACAAATAAAAACTGACACAACTACACACTGACACAACTAAACACTGACACAACTACACACAGACACAACTACATGCAGACACAACTAAACAGTGAAACAACAACACACTGACATATCTAAACACTGACACAGCCACACCCTGTCACAACAAAACACTGACACAACTAAATACTGAAGCAACTAGACACTGATACAACTAAACACTGACAGAACTACACACTGATACAACTACACACTGACACAACTACACACTGACACAAATACACACTGAAACAACTACACACTGAAACAACTACACAGTGACACAACAAAACAATGACACAATTATAAACTGATAAAACTAAACACTGAGACAACTACACACTGACACAACTACACAATGACACAACTACACACTGACTCAACTAAACACTGACACAACTACACACTGACACAACAACACAATGATACAATCACACACTGGCACAACAACACACTGATTCAACTACAAACAAACCCAATTACACACTGACACAACTACACTCTGACAAAACTACTCACTGGCACAACTACACACTGCCACAACTACACACTGACACAACTACAGACTGGCACAACTACACACTGACACATGTACACTCTGACACAAATACACATTGACACATCTACACACTGACACAACTAAACTCTGACACAACTACACCCTAGCACAACTACACACTGACACATCTAAATACTGACACAACTACACACTGACACTACTAAACACTGACACAACTATACACTGACACAGCTACATACTGACAAAACTAAAAACTGACACAACTACACACTGACTCAACTAAACAATGACAAAATTAAACACTGACACAACAAAACAATGAAACAACTAATCACTGACAAAACTAAACACTGACACAGCTACAAACTGACACAACTACACACTGATACAACTACACACTGACACAAATGAACACAGACAAAGCGACACACTGACACAACTATAATCTGACACATCTACACACTGACACATTAAATACATACACAAATAAACACGCACACAACTACACACTGATATAACTACACATTGACTAAACTAAACACTGACACAACTATGCACTGACACAACTACACACTGACACAAGTAAACACTGATACAACTAAACACTGACAAAACTAAACACTGACACAACTACACATTAACACAACTACACACTGAATAAACTACACACTGACACGACTGATCACTGACACAACTACACACTGACAAAATTAAACACTGACACAACTACGCACTGACACAACAAAACACTGGCACAACTACACACTGACACAAATACACACTGAAACAACTACACACTGAAGCAACTACACAGTGACACAACAGAACACTGACACAACTGCACACTGATACAACTAAACACTGACAAAACAAAACAGTGACACAACAACACGCTGACACAACTTCACTGTGGCAAAACTACACAATGACACAACTAAACACTGACACAACTACACACTGACACAATAATACATTGACACAACTAAACACTAACACAACTACATGCTGACACAACTACACACTGACACAACTAAACACTGACACAACAAAACAGTGACACAACAACACACTGACACAACTTCACTCTGGCAAAACTACACAATGACAGAACTAAACACTGACACAACTACACACTGACACAACAATACATTGACAAAACTAAACACTGACACAACGAAATACTGATGCAACTACACACTGACACAACTACATACTGACACAACTCAACAATGACAAAACTACACACAGACACAACTACACACTGTCACAACTAAACACTTACACAACTAAACACTGACACAAATAAACAGTGACACAACAACACACTGACACAACTAAACACTGACACAGCCACACCCTGTCACAACAAAACACTGACACAACTAAATACTGACGCAACTACACACTGATACAACTAAACACTGACAGAACTACACACTGACACAACTACACACTGACACAACTACACACTGACACAAATACACACTGAAACAACTACACACTGAAATAACTACACAGTGACACAACAAAACAATGACACAACTATACACTGATACAACTAAACACTGAGACAACTACACACTGACACAACAACACACTGACACAACTACACACTGACACAACTACACAATGATACAATCACAGACTGGCACAACAACACACTGATTCAACTACAAAGAAACACAATTACACACTGACACAACTACACTGTGACACAAGTACATCAGACACATCTGCACACTGACACAAGTAAACACTGACACAAATAAAAACTGACACAACTACACACTGACACAACTAAACACTGACACAACTACACACAGACACAACTACATGCAGACACAACTAAACAGTGACACAACAACACACTGACACATCTAAACACTGACACAGCCACACCCTGTCACAACAAAACACTGACACAACTAAATACTGAAGCAACTAGACACTGATACAACTAAACACTGACAGAACTACACACTGATACAACTACACACTGACACAACTACACACTGACACAAATACACACTGAAACAACTACACACTGAAACAACTACACAGTGACACAACAAAACAATGACACAACTATACACTGATAAAACTAAACACTGAGACAACTACACACTGACACAACTACACAATGACACAACTACACACTGACTCAACTAAACACTGACACAACTACACACTGACACAACAACACAATGATACAATCACACACTGGCACAACAACACACTGATTCAACTACAAACAAACCCAATTACACACTGACACAACTACACTCTGACAAAACTACTCACTGGCACAACTACACACTGCCACAACTACACACTGACACAACTACAGACTGGCACAACTACACACTGACACATGTACACTCTGACACAAATACACATTGACACATCTACACACTGACACAACTAAACTCTGACACAACTACACCCTAGCACAACTACACACTGACACATCTAAATACTGACACAACTACACACTGACACTACTAAACACTGACACAACCATACACTGACACAGCTACATACTGACAAAACTAAAAACTGACACAACTACACACTGACTCAACTAAACAATGACAAAATTAAACACTGACACAACAAAACAATGAAACAACTAATCACTGACAAAACTAAACACTGACACAGCTACAAACTGACACAACTACACACTGATACAACTACACACTGACACAAATGAACACAGACAAAGCGACACACTGACACAACTATAATCTGACACATCTACACACTGACACATTAAATACATACACAAATAAACACGCACACAACTACACACTGATATAACTACACATTGACTAAACTAAACACTGACACAACTATGCACTGACACAACTACACACTGACACAAGTAAACACTGATACAACTAAACACTGACAAAACTAAACACTGACACAACTACACATTAACACAACTACACACTGAATAAACTACACACTGACACGACTGATCACTGACACAACTACACACTGACAAAATTAAACACTGACACAACTACGCACTGACACAACAACACACTGGTACAACTACACACTGACACAAATACACACTGAAACAACTACACACTGAAGCAACTACACAGTGACACAACAGAACACTGACACAACTGCACACTGATACAACTAAACACTGACAAAACAAAACAGTGACACAACAACACGCTGACACAACTTCACTGTGGCAAAACTACACAATGACACAACTAAACACTGACACAACGACACACTGACACAATAATACATTGACACAACTAAACACTAACACAACTACATGCTGACACAACTACACACTGACACAACTAAACACTGACACAACAAAACAGTGACACAACAACACACTGACACAACTTCACTCTGGCAAAACTACACAATGACACAACTAAACACTGACACAACTACACACTGACACAACAATACATTGACACAACTAAACACTGACACAACGAAATACTGATGCAACTACACACTGACACAACTACATACTGACACAACTCAACAATGACAAAACTACACACAGACACATCTACACACTGTCACAACTAAACACTTACACAACTAAACACTGACACAACTACAGACAGGCACAACTACACACTGACACATGTACACTCTGACACAAATACACATTGACACATCTACACACTGACCCAACTAAACTCTGACACAACTACACCCTAGCACAACTACACACTGACACATCTAAATACTGACACAACTACACACTGACACTACTAAACACTGACACAACTATACACTGACACAGCTACATACTGACAAAACTAAAAACTGACACAACTACACACTGACTCAACTAAACAATGACAAAATTAAACACTGACACAACAAAACAATGAAACAACTAATCACTGACAAAACTAAACACTGACACAGCTACAAACTGACACAACTACACACTGATACAACTACACACTGACACAAATGAACACAGACAAAGCGACACACTGACAAAACTATAATCTGACACATCTACACACTGACACAACTAAATACATAGACAAATAAACACGCACACAACTACACACTGATATAACTGCACATTGACTAAACTAAACACTGACACAACTATGCACTGACACAACTACACACTGACACAAGTAAACACTGATACAACTAAACACTGACAAAACTAAACACTGACACAACTACACATTAACACAACTACACACTGAATAAACTACACATTGACACGACTGATCACTGACACAACTACACACTGACAAAATTAAACACTGACACAACTACGCACTGACACAACAACACACTGGCACATCTACACACTGACACAAATACACACTGAAACAACTACACACTGAAGCAACTACACAGTGACACAACAGAACACTGACACAACTGCACACTGATACAACTAAAAACTGACAAAACAAAACAGTGACACAACAACACGCTGACACAACTTCACTGTGGCCAAACTACACAATGACACAACTAAACACTGACACAACTACACACTGACACAATAATACATTGACACAACTAAACACTAACACAACTACATGCTGACACAACTACACACTGACACAACTAAACACTGACACAACAAAACAGTGACACAACAACACACTGACACAACTTCACTCTGGCAAAACTACACAATGACACAACTAAACACTGACACAACTACACACTGACACAACAATACATTGACACAACTAAACACTGACACAACGAAATACTGATGCAACTACACACTGACACAACTACATACTGACACAACTCAACAATGACAAAACTACACACAGACACAACTACACACTGTCACAACTAAACACTTACACAACTAAACACTGACACAACTACAGACAGGCACAACTACACACTGACACATGTACACTCTGACACAAATACACATTGACACATCTACACACTGACCCAACTAAACTCTGACACAACTACACCCTAGCACAACTACACACTGACACATCTAAATACTGACACAACTACACACTGACACTACTAAACACTGACACAACTATACACTGACAGAGCTACATACTGACAAAACTAAAAACTGACACAACTACACACTGACTCAACTAAACAATGACAAAACTAAACACTGACACAACAAAACAATGAAACAACTAATCACTGACAAAACTAAACACTGACACAGCTACAAACTGACACAACTACACACTGATACAACTACACACTGACACAAATGAACACAGACAAAGCGACACACTGACACAACTATAATCTGACACATCTACACACTGACACAACTAAATACATAGACAAATAAACACGCACACAACTACACACTGATATAACTACACATTGACTAAACTAAACACTGACACAACTATGCACTGACACAACTACACACTGACACAAGTAAACACTGATACAACTAAACACTGACAAAACTAAACACTGACACAACTACACATTAACACAACTACACACTGAATAAACTACACATTGACATGACTGATCACTGACACAACTACACACTGACAAAATTAAACACTGACACAACTACGCACTGACACAACAACACACTGGCACAACTACACACTGACACAAATACACACTGAAACAACTACACACTGAAGCAACTACACAGTGACACAACAGAACACTGACACAACTGCACACTGATACAACTAAACACTGACAAAACAAAACAGTGACACAACAACACACTGACACAACTTCACTGTGGCCAAACTACACAATGACATAACTAAACACTGACACAACTACACACTGACACAATAATACATTGACACAACTAAACACTAACACAACTACATGTTGACACAACTACACACTGACACAACTAAACACTGACACGACAAAACAGTGACACAACAACACACTGACACAACTTCACTCTGGCAAAACTACACAATGACACAACTAAACACTGACACAACTACACACTGACACAACAATACATTGACACAACTAAACACTGACACAACGAAATACTGATGCAACTACACACTGACACAACTACATACTGACACAACTCAACAATGACAAAACTACACACAGACACAACTACACACTGTCACAACTAAACACTTACACAACTAAACACTGACACAAATAAACAGTGACACAACAACACACTGACACAACTAAACACTGACACAGCCACACCCTGTCACAACAAAACACTGACACAACTAAATACTGACGCAACTACACACTGATACAACTAAACAATGACAGAACTACACACTGACACATCTACACACTGACACAACTACACACTGACACAAGTACACACTGAAACAACTACACACTGAAATAACTACACAGTGACACAACAAAACAATGACACAACTATACACTGATACAACTAAACACTGAGACAACTACACACTGACACAACAACACACTGACACAACTACACACTGACACAACTACACACTGACACAACTACACAATGATACAATCACAGACTGGCACAACAACACACTGATTCAACTACAAAGAAACACAATTACACACTGACACAACTACACTCTGACAAAACTACTCACTGGCACAACTACACACTGACACAACTACAGACTGACACAACTACACTCTGGCACAACCACAAAACTACATAACAACACACTGACACATCTACACTCTGACACAAGTACAACAGACACATCTGCACACTGACACAAATAAACACTGACACAAATACACACTGTCACAACTACACTTTGACACAACTAAACACTGACACAACTACACACAGACACAACTACACGCAGACACAACTAAACAGGGACACAACAACACACAGACACAACTACACACTGTCACAACTAAACACTTACACAACTAAACACTGACACAAATAAACAGTGACACAACAACACACTGACACAACTAAACACTGACACAGCCACACCCTGTCACAACAAAGCACTGACACAACTAAATACTGACGCAACTACACCCTGATACAACTAAACAATGACAGAACTACACACTGACACAACTACACACTGACTCAACTACACACTGACACAAATACACACTGAAACAACTACACACTGAAATAACTACACAGTGACACAACAAAACAATGACACAACTATACACTGATACAACTAAACACTGAGACAACTACACACTGACACAACAACACACTGACACAACTACACACTGACACAACTACACAATGATACAATCACAGACTGGCACAACAACACACTGATTCACCTACAAAGAAACACAATTACACACTGACACAACTACACTCTGACAAAACTACTCACTGGCACAACTACACACTGACACAACTACAGACTGACACAATAATACATTGACACAACTAAACACTAACACAACTACATGTTGACACAACTACACACTGACACAACTAAACACTGACACGACAAAACAGTGACACAACAACACACTGACACAACTTCACTCTGGCAAAACTACACAATGACACAACTAAACACTGACACAACTACACACTGACACAACAATACATTGACACAACTAAACACTGACACAACGAAATACTGATGCAACTACACACTGACACAACTACATACTGACACAACTCAACAATGACAAAACTACACACAGACACAACTACACACTGTCACAACTAAACACTTACACAACTAAACACTGACACAAATAAACAGTGACACAACAACACACTGACACAACTAAACACTGACACAGCCACACCCTGTCACAACAAAACACTGACACAACTAAATACTGACGCAACTACACACTGATACAACTAAACAATGACAGAACTACACACTGACACATCTACACACTGACACAACTACACACTGACACAAGTACACACTGAAACAACTACACACTGAAATAACTACACAGTGACACAACAAAACAATGACACAACTATACACTGATACAACTAAACACTGAGACAACTACACACTGACACAACAACACACTGACACAACTACACACTGACACAACTACACACTGACACAACTACACAATGATACAATCACAGACTGGCACAACAACACACTGATTCAACTACAAAGAAACACAATTACACACTGACACAACTACACTCTGACAAAACTACTCACTGGCACAACTACACACTGACACAACTACAGACTGACACAACTACACTCTGGCACAACCACAAAACTACATAACAACACACTGACACATCTACACTCTGACACAAGTACAACAGACACATCTGCACACTGACACAAATAAACACTGACACAAATACACACTGTCACAACTACACTTTGACACAACTAAACACTGACACAACTACACACAGACACAACTACACGCAGACACAACTAAACAGGGACACAACAACACACAGACACAACTACACACTGTCACAACTAAACACTTACACAACTAAACACTGACACAAATAAACAGTGACACAACAACACACTGACACAACTAAACACTGACACAGCCACACCCTGTCACAACAAAGCACTGACACAACTAAATACTGACGCAACTACACCCTGATACAACTAAACAATGACAGAACTACACACTGACACAACTACACACTGACTCAACTACACACTGACACAAATACACACTGAAACAACTACACACTGAAATAACTACACAGTGACACAACAAAACAATGACACAACTATACACTGATACAACTAAACACTGAGACAACTACACACTGACACAACAACACACTGACACAACTACACACTGACACAACTACACAATGATACAATCACAGACTGGCACAACAACACACTGATTCACCTACAAAGAAACACAATTACACACTGACACAACTACACTCTGACAAAACTACTCACTGGCACAACTACACACTGACACAACTACAGACTGACACAACTACACGCTGGCACAACCACAAAACTACATAACAACACACTGACACATCTACACTCTGACACAAGTACAACAGACACATCTGCACACTGACACAAATAAACACTGACACAAATACACACTGTCACAACTACACACTGACACAACTAAACACTGACACAACTACACACAGACACAACTACACGCAGACACAACTAAACAGTGACACAACAACACACTGACACAACTAAACACTGACACAGCCACACACTGTCACAACAAAACACTGACACAACTAAATACTGACGCAACTACACATTGATACAACTAAACACTGACAGAACTACACACGGACACAACTACACACTGACACACCTACACACTGACACAACTACACACTGACAAAATTAAACACTGACACAACTACGCACTGACACAACAACACACTGACACAACTACACACTGACACAAATACACACTGAAACAACTACACACTGAAGCAACTACACAGTGACACAACAGAACACTGACACAACTGCACACTGATACAACTAAACACTGACAAAACAAAACAGTGACACAACAACACGCTGACACAACTTCACTGTGGCAAAACTACACAATGACACAACTAAACACTGACACAACTACACACTGACACAATAATACATTGACACAACTAAACACTGACACAACGAAATACTGATGCAACTACACACTGACACAACTACATACTGACACAACTCAACAATGACAAAACTACACACAGACACAACTACACACTGTCACAACTAAACACTTATACAACTAAACACTGACACAACTACAGACAGGCACAACTTCACACTGACACATGTACACTCTGACACAAATACACATTGACACATCTACACACTGACCCAACTAAACTCTGACACAACTACACCCTAGCACAACTACACACTGACACATCTAAATACTGACACAACTACACACTGACACTACTAAACACTGACACAACTATACACTGACACAGCTACATACTGACAAAACTAAAAACTGACACAACTACACACTGACTCAACTAAACAATGACAAAATTAAACACTGACACAACAAAACAATGAAACAACTAATCACTGACAAAACTAAACACTGACACAGCTACAAACTGACACAACTACACACTGATACAACTACACACTGACACAAATGAACACAGACAAAGCGACACTCTGACACAACTATAATCTGACACATCTACACACTGACACAACTAAATACATAGACAAATAAACACGCACACAACTACACACTGATATAACTACACATTGACTAAACTAAACACTGACACAACTATGCACTGACACAACTACACACTGACACAAGTAAACACTGATACAACTAAACACTGACAAAACTAAACACTGACACAACTACACATTAACACAACTACACACTGAATTAACTACACACTGAATAAACTACACACTGACACGACTGATCACTGACACAACTACACACTGACAAAATTAAACACTGACACAACTACGCACTGACACAACAACACACTGGCACAATTACACACTGACACAAATACACACTGAAACAACTACACACTGAAGCAACTACACAGTGACACAACAGAACACTGACACAACTGCACACTGATACAACTAAACACTGACAAAACAAAACAGTGACACAACAACACACTGACACAACTTCACTGTGGCCAAACTACACAATGACATAACTAAACACTGACACAACTACACACTGACACAATAATACATTGACACAACTAAACACTAACACAACTACATGTTGACACAACTACACACTGACACAACTAAACACTGACACAACAAAACAGTGACACAACAACACACTGACACAACTTCACTCTGGCAAAACTAAACAATGACACAACTAAACACTGACACAACTACACACTGACACAACAATACATTGACACAACTAAACACTGACACAACGAAATACTGATGCAACTACACACTGACACAACTACATACTGACACAACTCAACAATGACAAAACTACACACAGACACAACTACACACTGTCACAACTAAACACTTACACAACTAAACACTGACACAAATAAACAGTGACACAACAATACACTGACACAACTAAACACTGACACAGCCACACCCTGTCACAACAAAACACTGACACAACTAAATACTGACGCAACTACACACTGATACAACTAAACAATGACAGAACTACACACTGACACAACTACACACTGACACAACTACACACTGACACAAATACACACTGAAACAACTACACACTGAAATAACTACACAGTGACACAACAAAACAATGACAGAACTATACACTGATACAACTAAACACTGAGACAACTACACACTGACACAACAACACACTGACACAACTACACACTGACACAACTACACAATGATACAATCACAGACTGGCACAACAACACACTGATTCAACTACAAAGAAACACAATTACACACTGACACAACTACACTCTGACAAAACTACTCACTGGCACAACTACACACTGACACAACTACAGACTGACACAACTACACGCTGGCACAACCACAAAACTACATAACAACACACTGACACATCTACACTCTGACACAAGTACAACAGACACATCTGCACACTGACACAAATAAACACTGACACAAATACACACTGTCACAACTACACACTGACACAACTAAACACTGACACAACTACACACAGACACAACTACATGCAGACACAACTAAACAGTGACACAACAACACACTGACACAACTAAACACTGACACAGGCACACACTGTCACAACAAAACACTGACACAACTAAATACTGACGCAACTACACATTGATACAACTAAACACGGACAGAACTACACACGGACACAACTACACACTGACACACCTACACACTGACACAAATACACACTGAAACAACTACACAGTGACACAACAAAACAATGACACAACTATACACTGATACAACTAAACACTGAGACAACTACACACTGACACAACTACACAATGATACAATCACACACTGGCACAACAACACACTGATTCAACTACAAACAAACACAATTACACACTGACACAACTACACTCTGACAAAACTACTCACTGGCACAACTACACACTGACACAACTACAGACTGGCACAACTACACACTGACACATGTACACTCTGACACAAATACACATTGACACATCTACACACTGACCCAACTAAACTCTGACACAACTACACCCTAGCACAACTACACACTGACACATCTAAATACTGACACAACTACACACTGACACTACTAAACACTGACACAACTATACACTGACACAGCTACATACTGACAAAACTAAAAACTGACACAACTACACACTGACTCAACTAAACAATGACAAAACTAAACACAGACACAACAAAACAATGAAACAACTAATCACTGACAAAACTAAACACTGACACAGCTACAAACTGACACAACTACACACTGATACAACTACACACTGACACAAATGAACACAGACAAAGCGACACACTGACACAACTATAATCTGACACATCTACACACTGACACAACTAAAAACTGACAAAACAAAACACTGACAAAACTAAACAATGACACAACGACACACTGACACAACTACACACTGACCCAACTAAACACAGACACAACTACACACTGATACATCTAAAAACTGTCAAAAATAACCACTGACACAAACACTCAGTGACGCAACTACACACTGACTGAACTAAACACTGACACAACTACACGCTGACACAACTACACACTGACACAACTAAACACTGACACAACAAAACAGTGAGACAACTACACACTGACACAACTTCACTCTGGCACAACTACACAATGACACAACTAAACACTGACACAACTACACACTGACACAAATAAACACTGACACAACTAAACACTGACACAATGAAATACTGACACAACTACACACTGACACAACTACATACTGACACAACTCAACAATGACAAAACTACACACAGGCTCCACTACACACTGTCACAACTAAACACTTACACAAATAAACACTGACAAAACTAAACACTGACACAACTTCACATCGACACAACTACATACTGACAAAACTAAACACTGACACAACTAAACACTGACACAACTACACACTGACACAAATAAACACTGACACAACTGCACACTGAAACACCTACACACTGACACAACTGCCCACTGACACATCTACACACTGACACAACTGCACACCGACTCATCTACACACTGGTACAAATACACTCTGAGTCATCTACACACTGACACAACTACACACTGATACATCTACACAAAGACACAATTACACACTGACAAAACTACACGCTGGCACAACCACAAAAGTACATAACAACACACTGACACATCTACAATCTGACACAAGTACACACAGACACATCTGCACACTGACATAAGTAAAAACTGACACAAATACACACTGACACAACTACACACTGACACAACTAAACACTGACACAAGTACACACTCACACAACTATACACTGACACAACTAAACACATACACAAATAAACACTCACACAACTACACACTGACATAACTACACACTGACTAAACTAAACACTGACACAACTATGCACTGACACAACTACACACTGACACAACTACACACTTACAAAATTAAACACTGACACAACTACACACTGACACAACAACATACTGGCACAACTACACACTGACACAATTACACACTGAAACAATTACACACTGAATCAACTACACAGTGACACAACAAAACAATGACACAACTACACACTGATACAACTAAACACTGAGACTACTACACACTGACAAAACTACACACTGACACAACTACACACTGACACAAATACACTCTGAAACAACTACACACTGTCACAACTACACAGTGACACAACAAAACAATGACACAACTACATACTCATACCACTAAGCACCGAGACAACTACACACTGACAGAACTACACACTGACTCAACTAAAAACTGACACAACTACACATTGACACAACTACACAATGATACAATTACACACTGGCACAACAACACACTGATACAACTACATACAGACACAACTACACACTGTCACAACTACACACTGATAAAAATACACACTGGTACAACTACACACTGACACATCTAAACACTGACACAACTGCACACTGACACTACTAAACACTGACAAAACTAAACACTGACACAACTACACACTGACACAAATACACACTGGCACAACTAAACACTGACACAACTACACACTGACACAGCTACACACTGACACAACTAAAAAGTGACACAACTACACACTGACTCAACTAAACAATGACAAAACTAAACGCTGACACAACAACACAATGAAACAACTACACACTGAAGCAACTACACAGTGACACAACAAAACACTGACACAACTGCACACTGATACAACTAAAAACTGACAAAACAAAACAGTGACACAACGACACACTGACACAACTTCACTGTGGCAAAACTACACAATGACACAACTAAACACTGACACAACTACACACTGACACAATAATACGTTGACACAACTAAACACTGACACAACTACATGCTGACAAAACTACACACTGACACAACTAAACACTGACACAACAAAACAGTGACACAACAACACACTGACTCAACTTCACTCTGGCAAAACTGCACAATGACACAAGTAAACACTGACACAACTACATACTGACACAACTCAACAATGACAAAACTACACACAGACACAACTACACACTGTCACAACTAAACACTTACACAACTAAACACTGACACAACTAAACAGTGACACAACAACACACTGACACAACTAAACACTGACACAGCCACACCCTGTCACAACAAAACACTGACACAACTAAATACTGACGCAACTACACACTGATACAACTAAACACTGACAGAACTACACACTGACACAACTACACACTGACACAACTACACACTGACACAAATACACACTGAAACAACTACACACTGAAACAACTACACAGTGACACAACAAAACAATGACACAACTATACACTGATACAACTAAACACTGAGACAACTACACACTGACACAACTACACACTGACACAACTACACACTGACACAACTACACAATGATACAATCACACACTGGCACAGCAACACACTGATTCAACTACAAACAAACACAATTACACACTGACACAACTACACTCTGACAAAACTACTCACTGGCACAACTACGCACTGACACAACGACACTCTGACACAAGTACACACAGACACATCTGCACACTGACACAAGTAAACACTGACACAAATACACACTGACACAACTACACACTGACACAACTAAACACTGACACAAGTACACACTCACACAACTATACACTGACACAAGTAAACACATACACAAATAAACACTCACACAACTACACACTGACATAACTACACACTGACTAAACTAAACAATGACACAACTATGCACTGACACAACTACACACTGACACAACTACACACTGACAAAATTAAACACTGACACAACTACACACTGACACAACAACATACTGGCACAACTACACACTGACACAATTACACACTGAAACAACTACAAACTGAAGCAACTACACAGTGACAGAACAAAACACTGACACAACTGCACACTGATACAACTAAAAACTGACAAAACAAAACAGTGACACAACAACACACTGACACAACTTCACTGTGGCAAAACTACACAATGACACAACTAAACACTGACACAACGACACACTGACACAATAATACATTGACACAACTAAACACTGACACAACTACATGCTGACACAACTACACACTGATACAACTAAACACTGACACAACAAAACAGTGACACAACAACACACTGACACAAATTCACTCTGGCAAAACTACACAATGACACAACTAAACACTGACACAACTACACATTGACACAACTAAACACTGACACAACGAAATACTGATGCAACTACACACTGACACAACTACATACTGACACAACTCAACAATGACAAAACTACACACAGACACAACTACACACTGTCACAACTAAACACTTACACAACTAAACACTGACACAACTAAACAGTGACACAACAACACACTGACGCAACTAAACACTGACACAGCCACACCCTGTCACAACAAAACACTGACACAACTAAATACTGACGCAACTACACACTGATACAACTAAACACTGACAGAACTACACACTGACACAACTACACACTGACACAACTACACACTGACACAAATACACACTGAAACAACTACACACTGAAACAACTACACAGTGACACAACAAAACAATGACACAACTAAACACTGAGACAACTACACACTGACACAACTACACACTGACACAACTACACAATGATACAATCACACACTGGCACAGCAACACACTGATTCAACTACAAACAAACACAATTACACACTGACACAACTACACTCTGACAAAACTACTCACTGGCACAACTACGCACTGACACAACTACTCACTGACACAACTGCAGACTGGCACAACTACACACTGACACATGTACACTCTGACACAAATACACATTGACACATATACACACTGACCCAACTAAACTCTGACACAACTACACCCTAGCACAACTACACACTGACACATCTAAATACTGACACAACTACACACTGACACTACTAAACACTGACACAACTATACACTGACAGAGATACATACTGACAAAACTAAAAACTGACACAACTACACACTGACTCAACTAAACAATGACAAAACTAAACACTGACACAACAAAACAATGAAACAACTAATCACTGACAAAACTAAACACTGACACAGCTACAAACTGACACAACTACACACTGATACAACTACACACTGACACAAATGAACACAGACAAAGCGACACACTGACACAACTATAATCTGACACATCTACACACTGACACAACTAAAAACTGACAAAACAAAACACTGACAAAACTAAACAATGACACAACGACACACTGACACAACTACACACTGACCCAACTAAACACAGACACAACTACACACTGATACATCTAAAAACTGACAAAAATAACCACTGACACAAACACTCAGTGACACAACTACACACTGACTGAACTAAACACTGACACAACTACACGCTGACACAACTACACACTGACACAACTAAACACTGACACAACAAAACAGTGACACAACTACACACTGACACAACTTCACTCTGGCACAGCTACACAATGACACAACTAAACACTGACACAACTACACACTGACACAAATAAACACTGACACAACTAAACACTGACACAATGAAATACTGACACAACTACACACTGACACAACTACATACTGACACAACTCAACAATGACAAAACTACACACAGGCACCACTACACACTGTCCCAACTAAACACTTACACAAATAAACACTGACAAAACTAAACACTGACACAACTTCACATCGACACAACTACATACTGACAAAACTAAACACTGACACATCTAAACACTGACACAACTACACACTGACACAAATAAACACTGACACAACTGCTCATGAAACACCTACACACTGTCACAACTGCCCACTGACACATCTACACACTGACACAACTGCACACCGACTCATCTACACACTGGTACAAATACACTCTGAGTCATCTACACACTGACACAACTACACACTGATACATCTACACAAAGACACAATTACACACTGACAAAACTACACGCTGGCACAACCACAAAACTACATAACAACACACTGACACATCTACACTCTGACACAAGTACACACAGACACATCTGCACACTGACACAAGTAAACACTGACACAAATACACACTGACACAACTACACACTGACACAACTAAACACTGACACAAGTACACACTCACACAACTATACACTGACACAAGTAAACACATACACAAATAAACACTCACACAACTACACACTGACATAACTACACACTGACTAAACTAAACACTGACACAACTATGCACTGACACAACTACACACTGACACAACTACACACTGACAAAATTAAACACTGACACAACTACACACTGACACAACAACATACTGGCACAACTACACACTGACACAATTACACACTGAAACAACTACAAACTGAAGCAACTACACAGTGACAGAACAAAACACTGACACAACTGCACACTGATACAACTAAAAACTGACAAAACAAAACAGTGACACAACAACATACTGACACAACTTCACTGTGGCAAAACTACACAATGACACAACTAAACACTGACACAACGACACACTGACACAATAATACATTGACACAACTAAACACTGACACAACTACATGCTGACACAACTACACACTGATACAACTAAACACTGACACAACAAAACAGTGACACAACAACACACTGACACAACTTCACTCTGGCAAAACTACACAATGACACAACTAAACACTGACACAACTACACATTGACACAACTAAACACTGACACAACGAAATACTGATGCAACTACACACTGACACAACTACATACTGACACAACTCAACAATGACAAAACTACACACAGACACAACTACACACTGTCACAACTAAACACTTACACAACTAAACACTGACACAACTAAACAGTGACACAACAACACACTGACACAACTAAACACTGACACAGCCACACCCTGTCACAACAAAACACTGACACAACTAAATACTGACGCAACTACACACTGATACAACTAAACACTGACAGAACTACACACTGACACAACTACACACTGACACAACTACACACTGACACAAATACACACTGAAACAACTACACACTGAAACAACTACACAGTGACACAACAAAACAATGACACAACTAAACACTGAGACAACTATACACTGACACAACTACACACTGACACAACTACACACTGACACAACTACACAATGATACAATCACACACTGGCACAGCAACACACTGATTCAACTACAAACAAACACAATTACACACTGACACAACTACACTCTGACAAAACTACTCACTGGCACAACTACGCACTGACACAACTACTCACTGACACAACTGCAGACTGGCACAACTACACACTGACACATGTACACTCTGACACAAATACACATTGACACATCTACACACTGACCCAACTAAACTCTGACACAACTACACCCTAGCACAACTACACACTGACACATCTAAATACTGACACAACTACACACTGACACTACTAAACACTGACACAACTATACACTGACACAGCTACATACTGACAAAACTAAAAACTGACACAACTACACACTGACTCAACTAAACAATGACAAAACTAAACACTGACACAACAAAACAATGAAACAACTAATCACTGACAAAACTAAACACTGACACAGCTACAAACTGACACAACTACACACTGATACAACTACACACTGACACAAATGAACACAGACAAAGCGACACACTGACACAACTATAATCTGACACATCTACACACTGACACAACTAAAAACTGACAAAACAAAACACTGACAAAACTAAACAATGACACAACGACACACTGACACAACTACACACTGACCCAACTAAACACAGACACAACTACACACTGATACATCTAAAAACTGACAAAAATAACCACTGACACAAACACTCAGTGACACAACTACACACTGACTGAACTAAACACTGACACAACTACACGCTGACACAACTACACACTGACACAACTAAACACTGACACAACAAAACAGTGAGACAACTACACACTGACACAACTTCACTCTGGCACAACTACACAATGACACAACTAAACACTGACACAACTACACACTGACACAAATAAACACTGACACAACTAAACACTGACACAATGAAATACTGACACAACTACACACTGACAAAACTACATACTGACACAACTCAACAATGACAAAACTACACACAGGCACCACTACACACTGTCCCAACTAAACACTTACACAAATAAACACTGACAAAACTAAACACTGACACAACTTCACATCGACACAACTACATACTGACAAAACTAAACACTGACACATCTAAACACTGACACAACTACACACTGACACAAATAAACACTGACACAACTGCTCATGAAACACCTACACACTGTCACAACTGCCCACTGACACATCTACACACTGACACAACTGCACACCGACTCATCTACACACTGGTACAAATACACTCTGAGTCATCTACACACTGACACAACTACACACTGATACATCTACACAAAGACACAATTACACACTGACAAAACTACACGCTGGCACAACCACAAAACTACATAACAACACACTGACACATCTACACTCTGACACAAGTACACACAGACACATCTGCACACTGACACAAGTAAACACTGACACAAATACACACTGACACAACTACACACTGACACAACTAAACACTGACACAAGTACACACTCACACAACTATACACTGACACAAGTAAACACATACACAAATAAACACTCACACAACTACACACTGACATAACTACACACTGACTAAACTAAACACTGACACAACTATGCACTGACACAACTACACACTGACACAACTACACACTGACAAAATTAAACACTGACACAACTACACACTGACACAACAACATACTGGCACAACTACACACTGACACAATTACACACTGAAACAACTACAAACTGAAGCAACTACACAGTGACAGAACAAAACACTGACACAACTGCACACTGATACAACTAAAAACTGACAAAACAAAACAGTGACACAACAACACACTGACACAACTTCACTGTGGCAAAACTACACAATGACACAACTAAACACTGACACAACGACACACTGACACAATAATACATTGACACAACTAAACACTGACACAACTACATGCTGACACAACTACACACTGACACAACTAAACACTGACACAACAAAACAGTGACACAACAACACACTGACACAACTTCACTCTGGCAAAACTACACAATGACACAACTAAACACTGACACAACTACACATTGACACAACTAAACACTGACACAACGAAATACTGATGCAACTACACACTGACACAACTACATACTGACACAACTCAACAATGACAAAACTACACACAGACACAACTACACACTGTCACAACTAAACACTTACACAACTAAACACTGACACAACTAAACAGTGACACAACAACACACTGACACAACTAAACACTGACACAGCCACACCCTGTCACAACAAAACACTGACACAACTAAATACTGACGCAACTACACACTGATACAACTAAACACTGACAGAACTACACACTGACACAACTACACACTGACACAACTACACACTGACACAAATACACACTGAAACAACTACACACTGAAACAACTACACAGTGACACAACAAAACAATGACACAACTAAACACTGAGACAACTACACACTGACACAACTACACACTGACACAACTACACACTGACACAACTACACAATGATACAATCACACACTGGCACAGCAACACACTGATTCAACTACAAACAAACACAATTACACACTGACACAACTACACTCTGACAAAACTACTCACTGGCACAACTACGCACTGACACAACTATTCACTGACACAACTGCAGACTGGCACAACTACACACTGACACATGTACACTCTGACACAAATACACATTGACACATCTACACACTGACCCAACTAAACTCTGACACAACTACACCCTAGCACAACTACACACTGACACATCTAAATACTGACACAACTACACACTGACACTACTAAACACTGACACAACTATACACTGACACAGCTACATACTGACAAAACTAAAAACTGACACAAATACACACTGACTCAACTAAACAATGACAAAACTAAACACTGACACAACAAAACAATGAAACAACTAATCACTGACAAAACTAAACACTGACACAGCTACAAACTGACACAACTACACACTGATACAACTACACACTGACACAAATGAACACAGACAAAGCGACACACTGACACAACTATAATCTGACACATCTACACACTGACACAACTAAAAACTGACAAAACAAAACACTGACAAAACTAAACAATGACACAACGACACACTGACACAACTACACACTGACCCAACTAAACACAGACACAACTACACACTGATACATCTAAAAACTGACAAAAATAACCACTGACACAAACACTCAGTGACACAACTACACACTGACTGAACTAAACACTGACACAACTACACGCTGACACAACTACACACTGACACAACTAAACACTGACACAACAAAACAGTGACACAACTACACACTGACACAACTTCACTCTGGCACAACTACACAATGACACAACTAAACACTGACACAACTACACACTGACACAAATAAACACTGACACAACTAAACACTGACACAATGAAATACTGGCACAACTACACACTGACACAACTACATACTGACACAACTCAACAATGACAAAACTACACACAGGCACCACTACACACTGTCACAACTAAACACTTACACAAATAAACACTGACAAAACTAAACACTGACACAACTTGACATCGACACGACTACATACTGACAAAACTAAACACTGACACAACTAAACACTGACACAACTACACACTGACACAAATAAACACTGACAAAACTGCACACTGAAACACCTACACACTGACACAACTGCACACTGACACATCTACACACTGACACAACTGCACACCGACTCATCTACACACTGGTACAAATACACTCTGAGTCATCTACACACTGACACAAGTACACACTGCTACATCTACACAAAGACACAATTACACACTGACAAAACTACACGCTGGCACAACCACAAAACTACATAACAACACACTGACACATCTACACTCTGATACAAGTACACACAGACACATCTGCACACTGACACAAGTAAACACTGACACAAATACACACTGACACAACTACACACTGACACAACTAAACACTGACACAAGTACACACTCACACATCTATACACTGACACAACTAAACACATACACAAATAAACACTCACACAACTACACACTGACATAACTACACACTGACTAAACTAAACACTGACACAACTATGCACTGACACAACTACACACTGACACAACTACACACTGACAAAATTAAACACTGACACAACTACACACTGACACAACAACATACTGGCACAACTACACACTGACACAATTACACACTGAAACAACTACACACTGAATCAACTACACAGTGACACAACAAAACAATGACACAACTACACACTGATACAACTAAACACTGAGACTACTACACGCTGACAAAACTACACACTGACACAACTACACACTGACACAAATACACTCTGAAACAACTACACACTGTCACAACTACACAGTGACACAACAAAACAATGACACAACTACATACTCATACCACTAAGCACCGAGACAACTACAAACTGACAGAACTACACACTGACTCAACTAAAAACTGACACAACTACACATTGACACAACTACACAATGATACAATTACACACTGGCACAACAACACACTGATACAACTACATACAGACACAACTACACAGTGTCACAACTACACACTGATAAAAATACACACTGGTACAACTACACACTGACACATCTAAACACTGACACAACTACACACTGACACTACTAAACACTGACAAAACTAAACACTGACACAACTACACACTGACACAAATACACACTGGCACAACTAAACACTGACACAACTACACACTGACACAGCTACACACTGACAAAACTACAGACTGACACAACTACACACTGACTCAACTAAACAATGACAAAACTAAACACTGACACAACAACACAATGAAACAACTAATCACTGACAAAACTAAACACTGACACAACTAAACACTGACTCAACTACACACTGACCCAACTAAACACGGACACAACTACACACTGATACAACTAGACACTGACACAAGTGAACACAGACAAAGCAACACACACTGACACAGCTATACTCTGACACAACTACACACTGACACAACTAAAAACTGAGAAAAAAAACACTGACAAAACTAAACACTGAGACAACTACACACTGAAACAACTACACAGTGACACAACAAAATAATGACACAACTATACACTGATACAACTAAACACTGAGACAACTACACACTGACACAACTACACAATGACACAACTACACACTGACTCAACTAAACACTGACACAACTACACACTGACACAACAACACAATGATACAATCACACACTGGCACAACAACACACTGATTCAACTACAAACAAACCCAATTACACACTGACACAACTACACTCTGCCAAAACTACTCACTGGCACAACTACACACTGCCACAACTACACACTGACACAACTACAGACTGGCACAACTACACACTGACACATGTACACTCTGACACAAATACACATTGACACATCTACACACTGACACAACTAAACTCTGACACAACTACACCCCAGCACAACTACACACTGACACATCTAAATACTGACACAACTACACACTGACACTACTAAACACTGACACAACTATACACTGACACAGCTACATACTGACAAAACTAAAAACTGACACAACTACACACTGACTCAACTAAACAATGACAAAATTAAACACTGACACAACAAAACAATGAAACAACTAATCACTGACAAAACTAAACACTGACACAGCTACAAACTGACACAACTACACACTGATACAACTACACACTGACACAAATGAACACAGACAAAGCGACACACTGACACAACTATAATCTGACACATCTACACTCTGACACAACTAAAAACTGACAAAACAAAACACTGACAAAACTAAACAATGACACAACGACACACTGACACAACTACACACTGACCCAACTAAACACAGACACAACTACACACTGATACATCTAAAAACTGACAAAAATAACCACTGACACAAACACTCAGTGACACAACTACACACTGACTGAACTAAACACTGACACAACTACACGCTGACACAACTACACACTGACACAACTAAACACTGACACAACAAAACAGTGACACAACTACACACTGACACAACTTCACTCTGGCACAACTACACAATGACACAACTAAACACTGACACAACTACACACTGACACAAATAAACACTGACACAACTAAACACTGACACAATGAAATACTGGCACAACTACACACTGACACAACTACATACTGACACAACTCAACAATGACAAAACTACACACAGGCACCACTACACACTGTCACAACTAAACACTTACACAAATAAACACTGACAAAACTAAACACTGACACAACTTGACATCGACACGACTACATACTGACAAAACTAAACACTGACACAACTAAACACTGACACAACTACACACTGACACAAATAAACACTGACACAACTGCACACTGAAACACCTACACACTGACACAACTGCACACTGACACATCTACACACTGACACAACTGCACACCGACTCATCTACACACTGGTACAAATACACTCTGAGTCATCTACACACTGACACAAGTACACACTGCTACATCTACACAAAGACACAATTACACACTGACAAAACTACACGCTGGCACAACCACAAAACTACATAACAACACACTGACACATCTACACTCTGACACAAGTACACACAGACACATCTGCACACTGACACAAGTAAACACTGACACAAATACACACTGACACAACTACACACTGACACAACTAAACACTGACACAAGTACACACTCACACAACTATACACTGACACAACTAAACACATACACAAATAAACACTCACACAACTACACACTGACATAACTACACACTGACTAAACTAAACACTGACACAACTATGCACTGACACAACTACACACTGACACAACTACACACTGACAAAATTAAACACTGACACAACTACACACTGACACAACAACATACTGGCACAACTACACACTGACACAATTACACACTGAAACAACTACACACTGAATCAACTACACAGTGACACAACAAAACAATGACACAACTACACACTGATACAACTAAACACTGAGACTACTACACGCTGACAAAACTACACACTGACACAACTACACACTGACACAAATACACTCTGAAACAACTACACACTGTCACAACTACACAGTGACACAACAAAACAATGACACAACTACATACTCATACCACTAAGCACCGAGACAACTACAAACTGACAGAACTACACACTGACTCAACTAAAAACTGACACAACTACACATTGACACAACTACACAATGATACAATTACACACTGGCACAACAACACACTGATACAACTACATACAGACACAACTACACAGTGTCACAACTACACACTGATAAAAATACACACTGGTACAACTACACACTGACACATCTAAACACTGACACAACTACACACTGACACTACTAAACACTGACAAAACTAAACACTGACACAACTACACACTGACACAAATACACACTGGCACAACTAAACACTGACACAACTACACACTGACACAGCTACACACTGACAAAACTACAGACTGACACAACTACACACTGACTCAACTAAACAATGACAAAACTAAACACTGACACAACAACACAATGAAACAACTAATCACTGACAAAACTAAACACTGACACAACTACACACTGACTCAACTACACACTGACCCAACTAAACACGGACACAACTACACACTGATACAACTAGACACTGACACAAGTGAACACAGACAAAGCAACACACACTGACACAGCTATACTCTGACACAACTACACACTGACACAACTAAAAACTGAGAAAAAAAACACTGACAAAACTAAACACTGAGACAACTACACACTGAAACAACTACACAGTGACACAACAAAATAATGACACAACTATACACTGATACAACTAAACACTGAGACAACTACACACTGACACAACTACACAATGACACAACTACACACTGACTCAACTAAACACTGACACAACTACACACTGACACAACAACACAATGATACAATCACACACTGGCACAACAACACACTGATTCAACTACAAACAAACCCAATTACACACTGACACAACTACACTCTGCCAAAACTACTCACTGGCACAACTACACACTGCCACAACTACACACTGACACAACTACAGACTGGCACAACTACACACTGACACATGTACACTCTGACACAAATACACATTGACACATCTACACACTGACACAACTAAACTCTGACACAACTACACCCCAGCACAACTACACACTGACACATCTAAATACTGACACAACTACACACTGACACTACTAAACACTGACACAACTATACACTGACACAGCTACATACTGACAAAACTAAAAACTGACACAACTACACACTGACTCAACTAAACAATGACAAAATTAAACACTGACACAACAAAACAATGAAACAACTAATCACTGACAAAACTAAACACTGACACAGCTACAAACTGACACAACTACACACTGATACAACTACACACTGACACAAATGAACACAGACAAAGCGACACACTGACACAACTATAATCTGACACATCTACACTCTGACACAACTAAAAACTGACAAAACAAAACACTGACAAAACTAAACAATGACACAACGACACACTGACACAACTACACACTGACCCAACTAAACACAGACACAACTACACACTGATACATCTAAAAACTGACAAAAATAACCACTGACACAAACACTCAGTGACACAACTACACACTGACTGAACTAAACACTGACACAACTACACGCTGACACAACTACACACTGACACAACTAAACACTGACACAACAAAACAGTGACACAACTACACACTGACACAACTTCACTCTGGCACAACTACACAATGACACAACTAAACACTGACACAACTACACACTGACACAAATAAACACTGACACAACTAAACACTGACACAATGAAATACTGGCACAACTACACACTGACACAACTACATACTGACACAACTCAACAATGACAAAACTACACACAGGCACCACTACACACTGTCACAACTAAACACTTACACAAATAAACACTGACAAAACTAAACACTGACACAACTTGACATCGACACGACTACATACTGACAAAACTAAACACTGACACAACTAAACACTGACACAACTACACACTGACACAAATAAACACTGACACAACTGCACACTGAAACACCTACACACTGACACAACTGCACACTGACACATCTACACACTGACACAACTGCACACCGACTCATCTACACACTGGTACAAATACACTCTGAGTCATCTACACACTGACACAAGTACACACTGCTACATCTACACAAAGACACAATTACACACTGACAAAACTACACGCTGGCACAACCACAAAACTACATAACAACACACTGACACATCTACACTCTGACACAAGTACACACAGACACATCTGCACACTGACACAAGTAAACACTGACACAAATACACACTGACACAACTACACACTGACACAACTAAACACTGACACAAGTACACACTCACACAACTATACACTGACACAACTAAACACATACACAAATAAACACTCACACAACTACACACTGACATAACTACACACTGACTAAACTAAACACTGACACAACTATGCACTGACACAACTACACACTGACACAACTACACACTGACAAAATTAAACACTGACACAACTACACACTGACACAACAACATACTGGCACAACTACACACTGACACAATTACACACTGAAACAACTACACACTGAATCAACTACACAGTGACACAACAAAACAATGACACAACTACACACTGATACAACTAAACACTGAGACTACTACACGCTGACAAAACTACACACTGACACAACTACACACTGACACAAATACACTCTGAAACAACTACACACTGTCACAACTACACAGTGACACAACAAAACAATGACACAACTACATACTCATACCACTAAGCACCGAGACAACTACAAACTGACAGAACTACACACTGACTCAACTAAAAACTGACACAACTACACATTGACACAACTACACAATGATACAATTACACACTGGCACAACAACACACTGATACAACTACATACAGACACAACTACACAGTGTCACAACTACACACTGATAAAAATACACACTGGTACAACTACACACTGACACATCTAAACACTGACACAACTACACACTGACACTACTAAACACTGACAAAACTAAACACTGACACAACTACACACTGACACAAATACACACTGGCACAACTAAACACTGACACAACTACACACTGACACAGCTACACACTGACAAAACTACAGACTGACACAACTACACACTGACTCAACTAAACAATGACAAAACTAAACACTGACACAACAACACAATGAAACAACTAATCACTGACAAAACTAAACACTGACACAACTAAACACTGACTCAACTACACACTGACCCAACTAAACACGGACACAACTACACACTGATACAACTAGACACTGACACAAGTGAACACAGACAAAGCAACACACACTGACACAGCTATACTCTGACACAACTACACACTGACACAACTAAAAACTGAGAAAAAAAACACTGACAAAACTAAACACTGAGACAACTACACACTGAAACAACTACACAGTGACACAACAAAATAATGACACAACTATACACTGATACAACTAAACACTGAGACAACTACACACTGACACAACTACACAATGACACAACTACACACTGACTCAACTAAACACTGACACAACTACACACTGACACAACAACACAATGATACAATCACACACTGGCACAACAACACACTGATTCAACTACAAACAAACCCAATTACACACTGACACAACTACACTCTGCCAAAACTACTCACTGGCACAACTACACACTGCCACAACTACACACTGACACAACTACAGACTGGCACAACTACACACTGACACATGTACACTCTGACACAAATACACATTGACACATCTACACACTGACACAACTAAACTCTGACACAACTGCACCCCAGCACAACTACACACTGACACATCTAAATACTGACACAACTACACACTGACACTACTAAACACTGACACAACTATACACTGACACAGCTACATACTGACAAAACTAAAAACTGACACAACTACACACTGACTCAACTAAACAATGACAAAATTAAACACTGACACAACAAAACAATGAAACAACTAATCACTGACAAAACTAAACACTGACACAGCTACAAACTGACACAACTACACACTGATACAACTACACACTGACACAAATGAACACAGACAAAGCGACACACTGACACAACTATAATCTGACACATCTACACACTGACACAACTAAATACATACACAAATAAACACGCACACAACTACACACTGATATAACTACACATTGACTAAACTAAACACTGACACAACTATGCACTGACACAACTACACACTGACACAAGTAAACACTGATACAACTAAACACTGACAAAACTAAACACTGGCACAACTACACATTAACACAACTACACACTGAATAAACTACACACTGACACGACTGATCACTGACACAACTACACACTGACAAAATTAAACACTGACACAACTATGCACTGACACAACAACACACTGGCACAACTACATACTGACACAAATACACACTGAAACAACTACACACTGAAGCAACTACACAGTGGCACAACAGAACACTGACACAACTGCACACTGATACAACTAAACACTGACAAAACAAAACAGTGACACAACAACACGCTGACACAACTTCACTGTGGCAAAACTACACAATGACACAACTAAACACTGACACAACGACACACTGACACAATAATACATTGACACAACTAAACACTAACACAACTACATGCTGACACAACTACACACTGACACAACTAAACACTGACACAACAAAACAGTGACACAACAACACACTGACACAACTTCACTCTGGCAAAACTACACAATGACACAACTAAACACTGACACAACTACACACTGACACAACAATACATTGACACAACTAAACACTGACACAACGAAATACTGATGCAACTACACACTGACACAACTACATACTGACACAACTCAACAATGACAAAACTACACACAGACACAACTACACACTGTCACAACTAAACACTTACACAACTAAACACTGACACAACTACAGACAGGCACAACTACACACTGACACATGTACACTCTGACACAAATACACATTGACACATCTACACACTGACCCAACTAAACTCTGACACAACTACACCCTAGCACAACTACACACTGACACATCTAAATACTGACACAACTACACACTGACACTACTAAACACTGACACAACTATACACTGACACAGCTACATACTGACAAAACTAAAAACTGACACAACTACACACTGACTCAACTAAACAATGACAAAATTAAACACTGACACAACAAAACAATGAAACAACTAATCACTGACAAAACTAAACACTGACACAGCTACAAACTGACACAACTACACACTGATACAACTACACACTGAAACAAATGAACACAGACAAAGCGACACACTGACACAACTATAATCTGACACATCTACACACTGACACAACTAAATTCATAGACAAATAAACACGCACACAACTACACACTGATATAACTACACATTGACTAAACTAAACACTGACACAACTATGCACTGACACAACTACACACTGACACAAGTAAACACTGATACAACTAAACACTGACAAAACTAAACACTGACACAACTACACATTAACACAACTACACACTGAATAAACTACACACTGACACGACTGATCACTGACACAACTACACACTGACAAAATTAAACACTGACACAACTATGCACTGACACAACAACACACTGGCACAACTACACACTGACACAAATACACACTGAAACAACTACACACTGAAGCAACTACACAGTGACACAACAGAACACTGACACAACTGCACACTGATACAACTAAACACTGACAAAACAAAACAGTGACACAACAACACACTGACACAACTTCACTGTGGCCAAACTACACAATGACATAACTAAACACTGACACAACTACACATTGACACAATAATACATTGACACAACTAAACACTAACACAACTACATGTTGACACAACTACACACTGACACAACTAAACACTGACACGACAAAACAGTGACACAACAACACACTGACACAACTTCACTCTGGCAAAACTACACAATGACACAACTAAACACTGACACAACTACACACTGACACAACAATACATTGACACAACTAAACACTGACACAACGAAATACTGATGCAACTACACACTGACACAACTACATACTGACACAACTCAACAATGACAAAACTACACACAGACACAACTACACACTGTCACAACTAAACACTTACACAACTAAACACTGACACAAATAAACAGTGACACAACAACACACTGACACAACTAAACACTGACACAGCCACACCCTGTCACAGCAAAACACTGACACAACTAAATACTGACGCAACTACACACTGATACAACTAAACACTGACAGAACTACACACTGACACAACTACACACTGACACAACTACACACTGACACAAATACACACTGAAACAACTACACACTGAAATAACTACACAGTGACACAACAAAACAATGACACAACTATACACTGATACAACTAAACACTGAGACAACTACACACTGACACAACAACACACTGACACAACTACACACTGACACAACTACACAATGATACAATCACAGACTGGCACAACCACAAAACTACATAACAACACACTGACACATCTACACTCTGACACAAGTACAACAGACACATCTGCACACTGACACAAATAAACACTGACACAAATACACACTGTCACAACTAGACACTGACACAACTAAACAGTGACACAACTACACACAGACACAACTACACGCAGACACAACTAAACAGTGACACAACAACACACTGACAAAACTAAACACTGACACAGCTACAAACTGACACAACTACACACTGATACAACTACACACTGACACAAATGAACACAGACAAAGCGACACACTGACACAACTATAATCTGACACATCTACACACTGACACAACTAAAAACTGACAAAAGAAAACACTGACAAAACTAAACAATGACACAACGACACACTGACACTACTACACACTGACCCAACTAAACACAGGCACAACTACACACTGATACATCTAAAAACTGTCAAAAATAACCACTGACACAAACACTCAGTGACACAACTACACACTGACTGAACTAAACACTGACACAACTACACGCTGACACAACTACAAACTGACACAACTAAACACTGACACAACAAAACAGTGAGACAACTACACACTGACACAACTTCACTCTGGCACAACTACACAATGACACAACTAAACACTGACACAACTACACACTGACACAAATAAACACTGACACAACTAAACACTGACACAATGAAATACTGACACAACTACACACTGACACAACTACATACTGACACAACTCAACAATGACAAAACTACACACAGGCACCACTACACACTGTCACAACTAAACACTTACACAAATAAACACTGACAAAACTAAACACTGAAACAACTAAACACTGACACAACTACACACTGACACAAATAAACACTGACACAACTGCACACTGAAACACCTACACACTGACACAACTGCACACTGACACATCTACACACTGACACAACTGCACACCGACTCATCTACACACTGGTACAAATACACTCTGAGTCATCTACACACTGACACAACTACACACTGATACATCTACACAAAGACACAATTACACACTGACAAAACTACACGCTGGCACAACCACAAAACTACATAACAACACACTGACACATCTACACTCTGACACAAGTACACACAGACACATCTGCACACTGACACAAGTAAACACTGACACAAATACACACTGACACAACTACACACTGACACAACTAAACACTGACACAAGTACACACTCACACAACTATACACTGACACAACTAAACACATACACAAATAAACACTCACACAACTACACACTGACATAACTACACACTGACTAAACTAAACACCGACACAACTATGCACTGACACAACTACACACTGACACAACTACACACTGACAAAATTAAACACTGATACAACTACACACTGACACAACAACATACTGGCACAACTACACACTGACACAATTACACACTGAAACAATTACACACTGAATCAACTACACAGTGACACAACAAAACAATGACACAACTACACACTGATACAACTAAACACTGAGACTACTACACACTGACAAAACTACACACTGACACAACTACACACTGACACAAATACACTCTGAAACAACTACACACTGTCACAACTACACAGTGACACAACAAAACAATGACACAACTACATACTCATACCACTAAGCACCGAGACAACTACACACTGACAGAACTACACACTGACTCAACTAAAAACTGACACAACTACACATTGACACAACTACACAATGATACAATTACACACTGGCACAACAACACACTGATACAACTACATACAGACACAACTACACACTGTCACAACTACACACTGATAAAAATACACACTGGTACAACTACACACTGACACATCTAAACACTGAAACAACTACACACTGACACTACTAAACACTGACAAAACTAAACACTGACACAACTACACACTGACACAGCTACACACTGACACAACTAAAAAGTGACACAACTACACACTGACTCAACTAAACAATGACAAAACTAAACACTGACACAACAACACAATGAAACAACTAATCACTGACAAAACTACACACTGACCCAACTAAACACTGACACAACTACACACTGATACAACTAGACACTGACACAACTGAACACAGACAAAGCGACACACACTGACACAGCTATACTCTGACACAACTACACACTGACACAACTAAAAACTGAGAAAACAAAACACTGACAAAACTAAACACTGAGACAACTAAACACTGACACAACTACAGAATGACACAACTACACACTGACTCAACTAAACACTGACACAACTACGCACTGACACAACTACACAATGATACAATCACACACTGGCACAACAACACACTGATTCAACTACAAACAAACACAATGACACACTGACACAACTACACTCTGACAAATCTACTCACTGGCACAACTACACACTGACACAACTACACACTGACACAACTACAGACTGGCAAAACTACACACTGACACATGTACCCTCTGACACAAATACACATTGACACATCTACACACTGACCCAACTAAACTCTGACACAACTACACCCTAGCACAACTACACACTGACACATCTAAATACTGACACAACTACACACTGACACTACTAAACACTGACACAACTATACACTGACACAGCTACATAGTGACAAAACTAAAAACTGACACAACTACACACTGACTCAACAAAACAATGAGAAAACTAAACACTGACACAACAAAACAATGAAACAACTAATCACTGACAAAACTAAACACTGACACAGCTACAAACTGACACAACTACACACTGATACAACTACACACTGACACAAATGAACACAGACAAAGCGACACACTGACACAACTATAATCTGACACATCTACACACTGACACAACTAAATACATACACAAATAAACACGCACACAACTACACACTGATATAACTACACATTGACTAAACTAAACACTGACACATCTATGCACTGACACAACTACACACTGACACAAGTAAACACTGATACAACTAAACACTGACAAAACTAAACACTGACACAACTACACATTAACACAACTACACACTGAATAAACTACACACTGACACGACTGCACACTTACACAACTACACACTGACAAAATTAAACACTGACACAACTATGCACTGACACAACAACACACTGGCACAACTACACACTGACACAAATACACACTGAAACAACTACACACTGAAGCAACTACACAGTGACACAACAAAACACTGACACAACTGCACACTGATACAACTAAAAACTGACAAAACAAAACAGTGACACAACGACACACTGACACAACTTCACTGTGGCAAAACTACACAATGACACAACTAAACACTGACACAACTACACACTGACACAATAATACGTTGACACAACTAAACACTGACACAAGTACATGCTGACACAACTACACACTGACAAAACAAAACAGTGACACAACAACACACTGACACAACTTCACTCTGGCAAAACTACACAATGACACAACTAAACACTGACACAACTACACACTGACACATCTAAATACTGACACAACTACGCACTGACACTACTAAACACTGACACAACTATACACTGACGCAGCTACATAGTGACAAAACTAAAAACTGACACAAATACACACTGAGTCAACAAAACAATGAGAAAACTAAACACTGACACAACAACACAATGTAACAACTAATCACTGACAAAACTAAACACTGTCACCGCTACAAACTGACACAACTACACACTGATACAACTACACACTGACACAAATGAACACAGACAAAGCGACACACTGACACAACTATAATCTGACACATCTACACACTGACACAACTAAATACATACACAAATAAACACGCACACAACTACACACTGATATAACTACACATTGACTTAGCTAAACACTGACACAACTATGCACTGACACAACTACACACTGACACAAGTAAACACTGATACAACTAAACACTGACAAAACTAAACACTGACACAACTACACATTAACACAACTACACACTGAATAAACTACACACTGACACGACGGCACACTGACACAACTACACACTGACAAAATTAAACACTGACACAACTATGCACTGACACAACAACACACTGGCACAACTACACACTGACACAAATACACACTGAAACAACTACACACTGAAGCAACTACACAGTGACACAACAAAACACTGACACAACTGCACACTGATACAACTAAAAACTGACAAAAAAAAACAGTGACACAACGACACACTGACACAACTTCACTGTGACAAAACTACACAATGACACAACTAAACACTGACACAACTACACACTGACACAATAATACGTTGACACAACTAAACACTGACACAACTACATGCTGACACAACTACACACTGACACAACTAAACACTGACACAACAAAACAGTGACACAACAACACACTGACTCAACTTCACTCTGGCAAAACTACACAATGACACAACTAAACACTGACACAACTACATACTGACACAACTCAACAATGACAAAACTACACACAGACACAACTACACACTGTCACAACTAAACACTTGGACAACTAAACACTGACACAACTAAACAGTGACACAACAACACACTGACACAACTAAGCACTGACACAGCCACACCCTGTCACAACAAAACACTGACACAAATAAATACTGACGCAACTACACACTGATACAACTAAACACTGACAGAACTACACACTGACACAACTACACACTGACACAACTACACACTGACACAAATACACACTGAAACAACTACACACTGAAACAACTACACAGTGACACAACAAAACAATGACACAACTATACACTGATATAACTAAACACTGAGACAACTACACACTGACACAACTACACACTGACACAACTACACACTGACACAACTACACAATGATACAATCACACACTGGCACAACAACACACTGATTCAACTACAAACAAACACAATTACACACTGACACAACTACAGTCTGACAAAACTACTCACTGGCACAACTACACACTGACAGAACTACACACTGACACAACTGCAGACTGGCACAACTACACACTGACACATGTACACTCTGACACAAATACACATTGACACATCTACACACTGACCCAACTAAACTCTGACACAACTACACCCTAGCACAACTACACACTGACACATCTAAATACTGACACAACTACACACTGACACTACTAAACACTGACACAACTATACACTGACACAGCTACATACTGACAAAACTAAAAACTGACACAACTACACACTGACTCAACTAAACAATGACAAAACTAAACACTGACACAACAAAACAATGAAACAACTAATCACTGACAAAACTAAACACTGACACAGCTACAAACTGACACAACTACACACTGATACAACTACACACTGACACAAATGAACACAGACAAAGCGACACACTGACACAACTATAATCTGACACATCTACACACTGACACAACTAAAAACTGACAAAACAAAACACTGACAAAACTAAACAATGACACAACGACACACTGACACAACTACACACTGACCCAACTAAACACAGACACAACTACACACTGATACATCTAAAAACTGACAAAAATAACCACTGACACAAACACTCAGTGACACAACTACACACTGACTGAACTAAACACTGACACAACTACATGCTGACACAACTACACACTGACACAACTAAACACTGACACAACAAAACAGTGACACAACTACACACTGACACAACTTCACTCTGGCACAACTACACAATGACACAACTAAACACTGACACAACTACACACTGACACAAATAAACACTGACACAACTAAACACTGACACAATGAAATACTGACACAACTACACACTGACACAACTACATACTGACACAACTCAACAATGACAAAACTACACACAGGCACCACTACACACTGTCACAACTAAACACTTACACAAATAAACACTGACAAAACTAAACACTGACACAACTTCACATCGACACAACTACATACTGACAAAACTAAACACTGACACATCTAAACACTGACACAACTACACACTGACACAAATAAACACTGACACAACTGCACACTGAAACACCTACACACTGACACCACTGCCCACTGACACATCTACACACTGACACAACTGCACACCGACTCATCTACACACTGGTACAAATACACTCTGAGTCATCTACACACTGACACAACTACACACTGATACATCTACACAAAGACACAATTACACACTGACAAAACTACACGCTGGCACAACCACAAAACTACATAACAACACACTGACACATCTACACTCTGACACAAGTACACACAGACACATCTGCACACTGACACAAGTAAACACTGACACAAATACACACTGACACAACTACACACTGACACAACTAAACACTGACACAAGTACACACTCACACAACTATTCACTGACACAACTAAACACATAAACAAATAAACACTCACACAACTACACACTGACATAACTACACACTGACTAAACTAAACACTGACACAACTATGCACTGACACAACTACACACTGACACAACTACACACTGACAAAATTAAACACTGACACAACCACACACTGACACAACAACATACTGGCACAACTACACACTGACACAATTACACACTGAAACAAGTACAAACTGAAGCAACTACACAGTGACACAACAAAACACTGACACAACTGCACACTGATACAACTAAAAACTGACAAATCAAAACAGTGACACAACAACACACTCACACAACTTCACTGTGGCAAAACTACACAATGACACAACTAAACACTGACACAACGACACGCTGACACAATAATACATTGACACAACTAAACACTGACACAACTACATGCTGACACAACTACACACTGACACAACTAAACACTGACACAACAAAACAGTGACACAACAACACACTGACACAACTTCACTCTGGCAAAACTACACAATGACACAACTAAACACTGACACAACGACACGCTGACACAATAATACATTGACACAACTAAACACTGACACAACGAAATACTGATGCAACTACACACTGACACAACTACATACTGACACAACTCAACAATGACAAAACTACACACAGACACAACTACACACTGTCACAACTAAACACTTACACAACTAAACACTGACACAACTAAACAGTGACACAACAACACACTGACACAACTAAACACTGACACAGCCACACCCTGTCACAACAAAACACTGACACAACTAAATACTGACGCAACTACACACTGATACAACTAAACACTGACAGAACTACACACTGACACAACTACACACTGACACAACTACACACTGACACAAATACACACTGAAACAACTACACACTGAAACAACTACACAGTGACACAACAAAACAATGACACAACTATACACTGATACAACTAAACACAGAGACAACTACACACTGACACAACTACACACTGACACAACTACACACTGACACAACTACACAATGATACAATCACACACTGGCACAACAACACACTGATTCAACTACAAACAAACACAATTAAACACTGACACAACTACACTCTGACAAAACTACTCACTGGCACAACTACACACTGACACATCTACACACTGACCCAACTAAACTCTGACACAACTACACTCTAGCACAACTACACACTGACACATCTAAATACTGACACAACTACACACTGACACTACTAAACACTGACACAACTATACACTGACACAGCTACATACTGACAAAACTAAAAACTGACACAACTACACACTGACTCAACTAAACAATGACAAAACTAAACACTGACACAACAAAACAATGAAACAACTAATCACTGACAAAACTAAACACTGACACAGCTACAAACTGACAGAACTACACACTGATACAACTACACACTGACACAAATGAACACAGACAAAGCGACACACTGACACAACTATAATCTGACACATCTACACACTGACACAACTAAATACATACACAAATAAACACGCACACAACTACACACTGATATAACTTCACATTGACTAAACTAAACACTGACACAACTATGCACTGACACAACTACACACTGACAAAACTAAACACTGACACAAATACACATTAACACAACTACACACTGAATAAACTACACACTGACACGACTGCACACTGACACAATTACACACTGACAAAATTAAACACTGACACAACTATGCACTGACACAACAACACACTGGCACAACTACACACTGACACAAATACACACTGAAACAACTACACACTGAAGCAACTACACAGTGACACAACAAAACACTGACACAACTTCACTGTGGCAAAACTACACAATGACACAACTAAACACTGACACAACTACACACTGACTCAATAATACATTGACACAACTAAACACTGACACAACTACATGCTGACACAACTACACACTGACACAACTAAACACTGACACAACAAAACAGTGACACAACAACACACTGACACAACTTCACTCTGGCAAAACTACACAATGACACAACTAAACACTGACACAACTACACACTGACACAACAATACATTGACACAACTAAACACTGACTCAACGAAATACTGATGCAACTACACACTGACACAACTCAACAATGACAAAACTACACACAGACACAACTACACACTGTCACAACTAAACACTTAAACAACTAAACACTGACACAACTAAACAGTGACACAACAACACACTGACACAACTAAACACTGACACAGCCACACCCTGTCACAACAAAACACTGACACAACTAAATACTGACACAACTACACACTGATACAACTAAACACTGACAGAACTACACACTGACACAACTACACACTGACACAAATATACACTGAAACAACTACACACTGAAACAACTACACAGTGACACAACAAAACAATGACACAACTATACACTGATACAACTGAACACTGAGACAACTACACACTGACACAACTACACACTGACACAACTACACACTGACACAACTACACAATGATACAATCACACACTGGCACAACAACACACTGATTCAACTACAAACAAACACAATTACACACTGACACAACTACACTCTGACAAAACTACTCACTGGCACAACTACACACTGACACAACTACACACTGACACAACTACAGACTGGCACAACTACACACTGACACATGTACACTCTGACACAAATACACATTGACACATCTATACACTGACCCAACTAAACTCTGACACAACTACACCCTAGCACAACTACACACTGACACATCTAAATACTGACACAGCTACATACTGACAAAACTAAAAACTGACACAACTACACACTGACTCAGCTAAACAATGACAAAACTAAACACTGACACAACAAAACAATGAAACAACTAATCACTGACAAAACTAAACACTGACACAGCTACAAACTGACACAACTACACACTGATACAACTACACACTGACACAAATGAACACAGACAAAGCGACACACTGACACAACTATAATCTGACACATCTACACACTGACACAACTAAAAACTGACAAAACAAAACACTGACAAAACTAAACAATGACACAACGACACACTGACACAACTACACACTGACCCAACTAAACACAGGCACAACTACACACTGATACATCTAAAAACTGTCAAAAATAACCACTGACACAAACACTCAGTGACACAACTACACACTGACTGAACTAAACACTGACACAACTACACTCTGACACTACTACACACTGACACAACTAAACACTGACACAACAAAACAGTGAGACAACTACACACTGACACAACTTCACTCTGGCACAACTACACAATGACACAACTAAACACTGACACAACTACACACTGACACAAATAAACACTGACACAACTAAACACTGACACAATGAAATACTGGCACAACTACACACTGACACAACTACATACTGACACAACTCAACAATGACAAAACTACACACAGGCACCACTACACACTGTCACAACTAAACACTTACACAAATAAACACTGACAAAACTAAACACTGACACAACTTGACATCGACACGACTACATACTGACAAAACTAAACACTTACACAACTAAACACTGACACAACTACACACTGACACAAATAAACACTGACACAACTGCACACTGAAACACCTACACACTGACACAACTGCACACTGACACATCTACACACTGACACAACTGCACACCGACTCATCTACACACTGGTACAAATACACTCTGAGTCATCTACACACTGACACAACTACACACTGATACATCTACACAAAGACACAATTACACACTGACAAAACTACACGCTGGCACAACCACAAAACTACATAACAACACACTGACACATCTACACTCTGACACAAGTACACACAGACACATCTGCACACTGACACAAGTAAACACTGACACAAATACACACTGACACAACTACACACTGACACAACTAAACACTGACACAAGTACACACTCACACAACTATACACTGACAAAACTAAACACATACACAAATAAACACTCACACAACTACACACTGACATAACTACACACTGACTAAACTAAACACTGACACAACTACACACTGACACAACAACATACTGGCACAACTACACACTGACACAATTACACACTGAAACAACTACACACTGAATCAACTACACAGTGACACAACAAAACAATTACACAACTACACACTCATACCACTAAGCACCGAGACAACTACACACTGACAGAACTACACACTGACTCAACTAAAAACTGACACAACTACACATTGACACAACTATGCAATGATACAATTACACACTGGCACAACAACACACTGATACAACTACATACAGACACAACTACACACTGTCACAACTACACACTGAAAAAATACACACTGGTACAACTACACACTGACACATCTAAACACTGACACAACTACACACTGACACTACTAAACACTGACAAAACTAAACACTGACACAACTACACACTGACACAAATACACACTGGCACAACTAAACACTGACACAACTACACACTGACACAGCTACACACTGACACAACTAAAAAGTGACACAACTACACACTGACTCAACTAAACAATGACAAAACTAAACACTGACACAACAACACAATGAAACAACTAATCACTGACAAAACTAAACACTGACACAACTAAACACTGACTCAACTACACACTGACCCAACTAAACACTGACACAACTACACACTGATACAACTAGACACTGACACAACTGAACACAGACAAAGCGACACACACTGACACAGCTATACTCTGACACAACTACACACTGACACAACTAAAAACTGAGAAAACAAAACACTGATAAAACTAAACACTGAGACAACTACACACTGACACAACTACACAATGAAACAACTACACACTGACTCAACTAAACACTGACACAACTACACACTGACACAACTACACAATGATACAATCACACACTGGCACAACAACGCACTGATTCAACTACAAACAAACACAATTACCCACTGACACAACTACACTCTGACAAAACTACTCACTGGCACAACTACACACTGACACAACTACGCACTGACACAACTACAGACTGGCACAACTACACACTGACAAATGTACACTCTGACACAAATACACATTGACACATCTATACACTGACCAAACTAAACTCTGACACAACTACACCCTAGCACAACTACACACTGACACATCTAAATAATGACACAACTACACACTGACACTACTAAACACTGACACATCTATACACTGACACAGCTACATACTGACAAAACTAAAAACTGACACAACTACACACTGACTCAACTAAACAATGACAAAACTAAACACTGACACAACAAAACAATGAAACAACTAATCACTGACAAAACTAAACACTGACACAGCTACAAACTGACACAACTACACACTGATACAACTACACACTGACACAAATGAACACAGACAAAGCGACACACTGACACAACTATAATCTGACACATCTACACACTGACACAACTAAATACATACACAAATAAACACGCACACAACTACACACTGATATAACTACACATTGACTAAACTAAACACTGACACAACTATGCACTGACACAACTACACACTGACACAAGTAAACACTGATACAACTAAACACTGACAAAACTAAACACTGACACAACTACACATTAACACAGCTACACACTGAATAAACTACACACTGACACGACTGCACACTGACACAACTACACACTGACAAAATTAAACACTGACACAACTATGCACTGACACAACAACACACTGGCACAATTACACACTGACACAAATACACACTGAAACAACTACACACTGAAGCAACTACACAGTGACACAACAAAACACTGACACAACTGCACACTGATACAACTAAAAACTGACAAAACAAAACAGTGACACAACAACACACTGACACAACTTCACTGTGGCAAAACTACACAATGACACAACTAAACACTGACACAACTACACACTGACACAATAATACATTGACACAACTAAACACTGACACAACTACATGCTGACACAACTACACACTGACACAACTAAACACTGACACAACAAAACAGTGACACAACAACACACTGACACAACTTCACTCTGGCAAAACTACACAATGACACAACTAAACACTGACACAACTACACACTGACACAACAATACATTGACACAACTAAACACTGACACAACGAAATACTGCTGCAACTACACACTGACACAACTACATACTGACACAACTCAACAATGACAAAACTACACACAGACACAACTACACACTGTCACAACTAAACACTTACACAACTAAACACTGACACAACTAAACACTGACACAACTACACACTGACACAACTGAACACTGACACAACTACACACTGAAACACGTACACACTGACACAACTGCACAACTAACAACTACACACTGACACAACTACACACTGACACAACAACACACTGACACAACTGCACACCGACTCATCTACACACTAGTACAAATACACTCTGAGTCATCTACACACTGACACAACTACACACTGATACATCTACACAAAGACACAATTACACACTGACAAAACTACACGCTGGCACAACCACAAAACTACATAACAACACACTGACACATCTACACTCTGACACAAGTACAACAGACACATCTGCACACTGACACATGTAAACACTGACACAAATACACACTGACACAACTACACAATGACACAACTAAACACTGACACAACTACACACTGACACAACAATACATTGACACAACTAAACACTGACACAACGAAATACTGCTGCAACTACACACTGACACAACTACATACTGACACAACTCAACAATGACAAAACTACACACAGACACAACTACACACTGTCACAACTGAACACCTACACAACTAAACACTGACACAACTAAACACTGACATAACTACACACTGACATAACTAAACACTGACACAACTACACACTGAAACACGTACACACTGACACAACTGCACAACTAACAACTACACACTGACACAACTACACACTGACACAACTACACACTGACACAACTGCACACCGACTCATCTACACACTAGTACAAATACACTCTGAGTCATCTACACACTGACACAACTACACACTGATACATCTACACAAAGACACAATTACACACTGACAAAACTACACGCTGGCACAACCACAAAACTACATAACAACACACTGACACATCTACACTCTGACACAAATACAACAGACACATCTGCACACTGACACATGTAAACACTGACACAAATACACACTGACACAACTACACACTGACACAACTAAACACTGACACAACTACACACAGACACAACTACACGCAGACACAACTAAACAGTGACACAACAACACACTGACACAACTAAACACTGACACAGCCACACACTGTCACAACAAAACACTGACACAACTAAATACTGACGCAACTACACATTGATACAACTAAACACTGACAGAACTATACACTGACACAACTACACACTGACACACCTACACACTGACACAAATACACACTGAAACAACTACACAGTGACACAACAAAACAATGAACAGCTATACACTGATACAACTAAACACTGAGACAACTACACACTGACACAACTACACACTGACACAACTACACACTGACACAACTACACAATGATACAATTACACACTGACACAACTACACTCTGACAAAACTACTCACTGGCACAACTACACACTGACACAACTACAGACTGGCACAACTACACACTGACACATGTACACTCTGACACAAATACACACTGACACATCTACACACTGACACAACTAAACTCTGACACAACGACACCCAAGCACAACTGCACACTGACACATCTAAATACTGACACAACTACACACTGACACTTCTAAACACTGACACATCTATACACTGACACAGCTACATACTGACAAAACTAAAAACTGTCACAAATACACACTGACTCAACTAAACAATGACAAAACTAAACACTGACACAACAAAACAATGAAACAACTAATCACTGACAAAACTAAACACTGACACAGCTACAAACTGACACAACTACACACTGATACAACTACACACTGACACAAATGAACACAGACAAAGCGACACACTGACACAACTATAATCTGACACATCTACACACTGACACAACTAAAAACTGACAAAACAAAACACTGACAAAACTAAACACTGACACAACGACACACTGACACAACTACACACTGACACAACTAAACACTGACACAACAAAACAGTGAGACAACAACACACTGACACAACTTCACTCTGGCACAACTACACAATGACACAACTAAACACTGACACAACTACACACTGACACAACTAAACACTGACACAATGAAATACTGACACAACTACACACTGACACAACTACATACTGACACAACTCAACAATGACAAAACTACACACAGGCACCACTACACACTGTCACAACTAAACACTTACACAAATAAACACTGACAAAACTAAACACTGACACAACTTCACATCGACACAACTACATACTGACAAAACTAAACACTGACACAACTAAACACTGACACAACTACACACTGACACAAATACACACTGGCACAACTGCACACTGAAACACCTACACACTGACACAACTGCACACTGACACATCTACACACTGACACAACTGCACACCGACTCATCTACACACTGGTACAAATACACTCTGAGACATCTATACACTGACACAACTACACACTGATACATCTACACAAAGACACAATTACACACTGACAAAACTATACGCTGGCACAACCACAAAACTACATAACAACACACTGACACATCTACACTCTGACACAAGTACACACAGACACATCTGCACACTGACACAAGTAAACACTGACACAAATACACACTGACACAACTACACACTGACACAACTAAACACTGACACAAGTACACACTCACACAACTATACACTGACACAACTAAACACATACACAAATAAACACTCACACAACTACACACTGACATAACTACACACTGACTAAACTAAACACTGACACAACTATGCACTGACACAACTACACACTGACACAACTAAACACTGACAAAATTAAACACTGACACAACTACACACTGACACAACAACACACTGGCACAACTACACACTGACACAATAACACACTGAAACAACTACACACTGAATCAACTACACAGTGACACAACAAAACAATGACTCAACTGCACACTGATACAACTAAACACTGAGACTACTACACACTGACACAACTACACACTGACACAAATACACTCTGAAACAACTACACACTGTCACAACTACACAGTGACACAACAAAACAATGACACAACTACATACTCATACCACTAAGCACCGAGACAACTACACACTGACAGAACTACACACTGACTCAACTAAAAACTGACACAACTACACATTGACACAACTACACAATGATACAATTACACACTGGCACAACCACACACTGATACAACTACATACAGACACAACTACACACTGTCACAACTACACACTGATAAAAATACACACTGGTACAACTACACACTGACACATCTAAACACTGACACAACTACACACTGACACAAATACATACTGGCACAACTAAACACTGACACAACTACAAACTGACACAGCTACACACTGACACAACTAAAAAGTGACACAACTACACACTGACTCAACTAAACAATGACAAAACTAAACACTGACACAACAACACAATGAAACAACTAATCACTGACAAAACTAAACACTGACACAACTAAACACTGACTCAACTACACACTGACCCAACTAAACACTGACACAACTACACACTGATACAACTAGACACTGACACAACTGAACACAGACAAAGCGACACACGCTGACACAGCTATACTCTGACACAACTACACACTGACACAACTAAAAACTGAGAAAACAAAACACTGACAAAACTAAACACTGAAACAACGACACACTGACACATCAACACACTGACCCAACTAAACACTGACACAACTACACACTGACACGTCTAAAAATTGACAAAGTAACCACTGACACAAACACTCAGTGACACAACCACACACTGACTGAGCTAAACACTGACACAACAACACGCTGACACAACTACACACTGACACAACTAAACACTGACACAACAAAACGTTGACACAACTACACACTGACACAACTACACTCTGGCACAACTACACAATGACACAACTAAACACTGCCACAACTACACAATGACACAACTAGACACTGACACAACTACGCATTGACACAACTAAACACTGACACAATGAAATACTGACACAACTACACACTGACACAACTACATACTGACACAACTCAACAATGACAAAACTACACACAGGCACCACTACACACTGTCACAACTAAACACTTACACAAATAAACACTGACAAAACTAAACACTGACACAACTTTACATCGACACAGCTACATACTGACCAAACTAAACACTGACACAACTAAACACTGACACAACTACACACTGACACAAATACACACTGACACAACTGCACACTGAAACACCTACACACTGACACAACTGCACACTGACACATCTACACACTGACACAACTGCACACCGACTCATCTACATACTGGTACAAATACACTCTGAGTCATCTATACACTGACACAACTACGCACTGATACATCTACACAAAGACACAATTACACACTGACAAAACTACACGCTGGCACAACCACAAAACTACATAACAACACACTGACACATCTACACTCTGACACAAGTACACACAGACACATCTGCACACTGACACAAGTAAACACTGACACAAATACACACTGACACAACTACACACTGACACAACTAAACACTGACACAAGTACACACTCACACAACTATACACTGACACAACTAAACACATACACAAATAAACACTCACACAACTACACACTGACATAACTACACACTGACTAAACTAAACACTGACACAACTATGCACTGACACAACTACACACTGACACAACTACACACTGACAAAATTAAACACTGACACAACTACACACTGACACAACAACACACTGGCACAACTACACACTGACACAATTACACACTGAAACAACTACACACTGAATCAACTACACAGTGACACAACAAAACAATGACACAACTGCACACTGATACAACTAAACACTGAGACTACTACACACTGACAAAACTACACACTGACACAACTACACACTGACACAAATACACTCTGAAACAACTACACACTGTCACAACTACACAGTGACACAACAAAACAATGACACAACTACATACTCATACCACTAAGCACCGAGACAACTACACACTGACAGAACTACACACTGACTCAACTAAAAACTGACACAACTACACATTGACACAACTTCACAATGATACAATTACACACTGGCACAACAACACACTGATACAACTACATACAGACACAACTACACACTGTCACAACTACACACTGATAAAAATACACACTGGTACAACTACACACTGACACATCTAAACACTGACACAACTACACACTGACACTACTAAACACTGACAAAACTAAACACTGACACAACTACACACTGACACAAATACATACTGGCACAACTAAACACTGACACAATTACAAACTGACACAGCTACACACTGACACAACTAAAAAGTGACACAACTACACACTGACTCAACTAAACAATGACAAAACTAAACACTGACACAACAACACAATGAAACAACTAATCACTGACAAAACTAAACACTGACAAAACTAAACACTGACTCAACTACACACTGACCCAACTAAACACTGACACAACTACACACTGATACAACTAGACACTGACACAACTGAACACAGACAAAGCGACACACACTGACACAGCTATACTCTGACACAACTACACACTGACACAACTAAAAACTGAGAAAACAAAACACTGACAAAACTAAACACTGAGACAACTACACACTGACACAACTACACAATGAAACAACTACACACTGACTCAACTAAACACTGACACAACTACACACTGACACAACTACACAATGATACAATCACACACTGGCACAACAACACACTGATTCAACTACAAACAAACACAATTACCCACTGACACAACTACACTCTGACAAAACTACTCACTGGCACAACTACACACTGACACAACTACGCACTGACACAACTACAGACTGGCACAACTACACACTGACACATGTACACTCTGACACAAATACACATTGACACATCTATACACTGACCAAACTAAACTCTGACACAACTACACCCTAGCACAACTACACACTGACACATCTAAAAACTGAGAAAACAAAACACTGACAAAACTAAACACTGAAACAACGACACACTGACACATCAACACACTGACCCAACTAAACACTGACACAACTACACACTGACACGTCTAAAAATTGACAAAGTAACCACTGACACAAACACTCAGTGACACAACCACACACTGACTGAGCTAAACACTGACACAACAACACGCTGACACAACTACACACTGACACAACTAAACACTGACACAACAAAACAGTGACACAACTACACACTGACACAACTACACTCTAGCACAACTACACAATGACACAACTAAACACTGCCACAACTACACAATGACACAACTAGACACTGACACAACTACACATTGACACAACTAAACACTGACACAACGAAATACTGACACAACTACACACTGACACAACTACATACTGACACAACTCAACAATGACAAAACTACACACAGACACAACTACAAACTGTCGCAACTAAACACTTACACAACTAAACACTGACACAACTAAACACTGACACAACTTCACATCGACACAAATACATACTGACAAAACTAAACACTGACACAACTAAGCACTGACACAACTACACACTGACACAACTAAACACAGACACAACTACACACTGACACAACAACACACTGGCACAACTAAATATTGACAAAACTAAACCCTGGCACAACGACACAGTGACACAAGTAAACACTGACACAACTACACACATACACAACTAAACACTGAGAAAACTAAACACTGACAAAACTAAACACTGACACAACTACACACTGACACAACTACACACTGACCCAACTAAGCAGTGACACAACTAGACACTGACATAACAAAACACTGACAAAAACTACACTCTGACACAACTATACACTGACACAACTAATCACTGACCCAACTAAACACTGACACATCTACACACTGACACAACTACACAACTACACTCTGGAACATCTAAACAATGACATAACTAAACCCAGACACAACTACACAATGACACATCTACACATGACACAACTGCACAATGACAGAACTAAACTCTGACACAACTAAACACTGACACAACTACACACTGACACAAATAAACACTGACACAACTACACACTGAAACACCTACACACTGACACAACTTCACACCTAACAACTACACAATGACCCAACTAAACACTGACACAACTACACACTGACACTTCTAAAAATTGACAAAAATAACCACTGACACAAACACTCAGTGACACAACCACACACTGACTGAGCTAAACACTGACACAACAACACGCTGACACAACTACACGCTGACACAACTAAACACTGACACAACAAAACAGTGACACAACTACACACTGACACAACTACACTCTGGCACTACTACACAATGACACAACTAAACACTGACACAACTGCACAATGACACAACTAGACACTGACACAACTACACATTGACACAACTAAACACTGACACAACAAAATACTGACACAACTACACAATGACACAACTACATACTGACACAACTCAACAATGACAAAACTACACACAGACACAACTACAAACTGTCGCAACTAAACACTTACACAACTAAACACTGACACAACTAAACACTGACACAACTTCACATCGACATAAGTACATACTGACAAAACTAAACACTGACACAACTAAACACTGACACAACTACACACTGACACAACTAAACACAGACACAACTACACACTGACACAACAACACACTGGCACAACTAAATATTGACAAAACTAAACGCTGGCACAACTACACAGTGACACAAGTAAACACTGACACAACTACACACATACACAACTAAACACTGAGAAAACTAAACACTGACAAAACTAAACACTGACACGACTACACACTGACACAGCTACACACTGACCCAACTAAACAGTGACACAACTAGACACTGACATAACAAAACACTGACAAAAACTACACTCTGACACAACTATACACTGACACAACTAATCACTGACCCAACTAAACACTGACACAACTACACGCTGACGCAACTGCACACTGACACAACTAATCACTGACACAACTACACACTGACACATCTACACACTGACACAACTACACTCTGGAACATCTACACAATGACATAACTAAACCCAGACACAACTACACAATGACACATCTACACATGACACAACTGCACAATGACAGAACTAAACTCTGACACAACTAAACACTGACACAACTAAACACTGACACAAATAAACACTGACACAACTACACACTGAAACACCTACACACTGACACAACTTCACACCTAACAACTACACACTGACACATCTACACACTGACACATCTACACACTGACACAACTGCACACCGACTCATCTACACACTGGTACAAATACACTCTGAGTCATCTACACACTGACACAACTACACACTGATACATCTACACAAAGACACAATTACACACTGACAAAACTACACGCTGGCACAACCACAAAACTACATAACAACACACTGACACATCTACACTCTGACACAAGTACACACAGACACATCTGCACACTGACACAAGTAAACACTGACACAAGTACACACTCACACAACTATACAGTGACACAACTAAACACATACACAAATAAACACTCACACAACTACACACTGACATAACTACACACTGACTAAACTAAACACTGACACAACTATGCACTGACACAACTACACACTGACACAACTACACACTGATACAACTAAACACTGACAAAACTAAACACTGACACAACTACAGTGTGTCATTGTGTGAGTGTGCAATTGTATAAGTGTGTCGTTGTTTCAGTATGTAGCTATTGCACTGTGTAGTTCCTTTAGTGCGTAGTTGCATCATTGCCTAGTTGTTTAGGTGTGTTTCTGTGCAGGTCTGTAGTTTGTATTAGTGAATAGTTGTTTCATTGTTTAGTTATTTCAGCGTTTAGTTGTTTCAATGCCTAGTTATTTCAGTGTCTTGACGTGTCAGTCGGTGGTTGTTTCAGTGTGTAGTTGTTTTAGTGTTTAGTTGAGTCACTGTGTAATTGTTTAGTGTGTAGTAGTTTCAGTGTGTACTTGTTTCAATGCTTACTTGTGTCAGTGTGTAGCTGTTTGGTGTCTAGCTGTTTTCAGAGTTCAGTTGTGTCAGTGTGCATTTGTTTAAGTGTGTAGTTGTTTAGTGTTTAGTTGTGTCAGTGTGTAATGGTTTCAATGTGTAGTTGTGTCAGTGTGTAGTTCTTACAGACTGCCATTGTGTCAGCGTGTAATTGTTTCAGCATGTATTTGTTTCATCGTGTAATTGCTTCAGCGTTTGTTTGTTTCAGCGTGTCTTTGTTTCAGCGTGTATTTTTTTCAGCGTGTAATTGTTTCAGCGTGTAATTGTTTCAACGTGTAATTGTTTCATCCTGTAATTGTTTCAAAGTGTAATTGTTTCAGCGTGTAATTGTTTCATCCTATAATTGTTTCAGCGTGTAATTGCTTCAGCGTGTAGTTGTTTCAGCGTGTAATTGTTTCAGTCTGCAATTGTTTCAGCGGGTATTTGTTTCAGCGTGTAATTGTTTCAGCGTGTAATTGTGTCAGCGTGTATTTGTTTCAGCGTGTTTTTTTTCAGCGTGTAATTGTTTCAGGCTTTATGTGTTTCAGCGTGTAATTGTTTCAGCGTGTATTTGTTTCATCGTGTAATTGTTTCATCGTGTAATTGTTTCAGCTTGAGTTTGTATCAGTCTGTATTTGTTTCAGCGTGTAATTGTTTCAGCGTGAAATTGTTTCATCGTGTAACTGTTTCAGCGTGTCTTTGTTTCAGCGTGTATTTGTTTTAGCATGTATTTGTTTCAGTGTGTAATTGTTTCAGCGTGTATTTGTTTCAGAGTGTAATTGTTTCAGCGTGTAATTGTTTCAGCGGGTAATTTTTTCAGATTGTATTTGTTTCAGCGTGTAATTGTTTCAGAGTGTAATTGTTTCAGCGTGTAATTGTTTCAGCGTGTATTTGTTTAAGCATGTATTTGTTTCAGTGTGTAATTGTTTCAGCGTGTATTTGTTTCAGTATATAATTGTTTCAGTGTGTAATTGTTTCAGCGGGTAATTTTTTCAGATTGTATTTGTTTCAGCGTGTAATTGTTTCAGCGTGTATTTGTTTTAGAGTGCAATTGTTTCAGCGTGTAATTGTTTCAGCGGGTAATTTTTTCAGATTCTATTTGTTTCATCGTGTAATTGTTTCAGCGTGCAATTCTTTCAGCGTGTTTTTGTTTCAGCATGTATTTTTTTCCACGGGTATTTGTTTCCGCGTGTTTTTTTGTCAGCGTGTATTTGATTCAGCGTGTATTTGTTTCAGCGTGTATTTGTTTTCAGCATTTAATTGTTTAAGCGTGTAGTTGTTTCAGCGTGCAGATGTTTCAGCGTGTATTTGTTTCAGCGTGTTTTTTTTTCAGCGTTTTTTTGTTTCAGCGTGTATTTGTTTCAGCCTGTAATTGTTTCAGCGTTATTTGTTTCATCGTGTAATTTTTTCAGATTGTATTTGTTTCAGCGTGTAATTGTTTCAGCATGTATTTGTTTCAGAGTGTAATTGTTTCAGCGTGTAATTGTTTCAGCGGGTAATTTTTTCAGATTGTATTTGTTTCAGCGTGTAGTTGTTTCAGCGTGTAATTGTTTCAGCGTGTATTTGTTTCATCGTGTAATTGTTTCAGCATGTAATTGTTTCAGCGTGCAATTCTTTCAGCGTGTTTTTGTTTCAGCATGTATTTTTTCCACGGGTATTTGTTTCCGCGTGTTTTTTTGTTAGCGTGTATTTGTTTCAGCGTGTATTTGCGTCAGCGTGTAATTGTATCAGCGTGTAATTGTTTCATCGTGCAATTCTTTCAGCATTTAATTGTTTTATCATGTAATTATTAAAACGTGTCATTGTTTCAGCATGTATTTGTTTCAGCGTGTAATTGTTTCAGAGTGTATTTGTTTCAGCGTGTATTTGTTTCAGCATGAATTTGTTTCAGCGTGTAATTGTTTCAGCGTGTATTTGTTTCAGTGTGTAGTTGTTTCAGCGTGTAATTGTTTCAGCATTTAATTGTTTCAGCGTGTAGTTGTTACAGCGTGTATTTGTTTCAGCGTGTTTTTTTTTCGGCGTGTATTTGTTTCAGCGTATAATTGTTTCAGCGTGAAATATTTCAGCGTGTAATTGTTTCAGCGTGTAATTGTTTCAGCTTGTAATTGTTTCATCGTGTAATTAACACATGTAATTGTTTAAGCGTGTATTTGCTTCAGCGTGTAATTGTTTCAGCGTGTAATTGAATCAGCATGTATTTGTTTCATCGTGTAATTGCTTCAGCGTGTGTTTGTTTCAGCGTGTAATTGTTTCAGCGTGTAATTGTTTGAACGGGTAATTGTTTCATCCTGTAATTTTTTCAAAGTGTAATTGTTTCAGCGTGTAGTTGTTTCAGCGTGTATTTGTTTCAGCGTGTTTTTTTTCAGCGTTTTTTTTTGTTTCAGCGTGTATTTGTTTCAGCCTGTAGTTGTTTGAGCGTGTATTTGATTCAGCATGTAATTGTTTCAGCGTGTATTTGTTTCATCGTGTAATTTTTTCAGATTGTATTTGTTTCAGCGTGTAATTGTTTCAGCGTGTATTTGTTTCAGAGTGTAATTGTTTCAGAGTGTAATTGTTTCAGCGTGTAATTGTTTCAGCGGGTAATTTTTTCAGATTGTATTTGTTTCAGCGTGTAATTGTTTCAGCGTGTATTTGTTTCATCGTGTAATTGTTTCAGCGTGTAATTCTTTCAGCGTGTAATTCTTTCAGCGTGTTTTTGTTTCAGCATGTATTTTTTCCACGGGTATTTGTTTCCGCGTGTTTTTTTGTCAGCGTGTATTTGTTTCAGCGTGTATTTGCGTCAGCGTGTAATTGTATCAGCGTGTAATTGTTTCATCGTGTAATTCTTTCAGCATTTAATTGTTTTATCATGTAATTATTAAAACGTGTCATTGTTTCAGCATGTATTTGTTTCAGCGTGTAATTGTTTCAGAGTGTATTTGTTTCAGCGTGTATTTGTTTCAGCATGAATTTGTTTCAGCGTGTAATTGTTTCAGCGTGTATTTGTTTCAGTGTGTAGTTGTTTCAGCGTGTAATTGTTTCAGCATTTAATTGTTTCAGCGTGTAGTTGTTACAGCGTGTATTTGTTTCAGCGTGTTTTTTTTTCAGCGTGTATTTGTTTCAGCGTATAATTGTTTCAGCGTGAAATATTTCAGCGTGTAATTGTTTCAGCGTGTAATTGTTTCAGCTTGTAATTGTTTCATCATGTAATTAACACATGTAATTGTTTAAGCGTGTATTTGCTTCAGCGTGTAATTGTTTCAGCGTGTAATTGAATCAGCATGTAATTGTTTCAGCATGTATTTGTTTCATCGTGTAATTGCTTCAGCGTGTGTTTGTTTCAGCGTGTATTTGTTTCAGCGTGTATTTTTATCAGCGTGTAATTGTTTCAGCGGGTAATTGTTTGAACGGGTAATTGTTTCATCCTGTAATTTTTTCAAAGTGTAATTGTTTCAGCGTGTATTTGTTTCAGCGTGTAGTTGTTTCAGCGTGTAATTGTTTCAGCAAATAGTTGTTTCAGAGTGTATTTGTTTCAGCGGGCATTTGTTTCAGCATGTAATTGTTTCAGCGTGTAATTGTGCCAGCGTGTATTAGTTTCAGCGTGTTTTTTTCAGCGTGTAATTGTTTCAGCCTTTATTTGTTTCAGCGTGTATTTGTTTCAGCGTGTAATTGTTTCAGCGTGTAATTGTGCCAGCGTGTATTAGTTTCAGCGTGTTTTTTTCAGCGTGTAATTGTTTCAGCCTTTATTTGTTTCAGCGTGTATTTGTTTCAGCGTGTAATTGTTTCCGCGAGTATTTGTTTCAGCGTGTATTTGTTTCAGCGTGTATTTGTTTCATCGTGTAATTGTTTCATTGTGTAATTGTTTCAGCTTGAGTTTGTATCAGTCTGTATTTGTTTCAGCATGTAATTGTTTCAGCGTGAAATTGTTTCATCATGTAATTGTTTCAGCGTGTAGTTGTTTCAGCGTGTATTTGTTTCATCATGTATTTGTTTCAGTGTGTATTTGTTTCAGCGTGTATTTGTTTCAGAGTTTAATTGTTTCAGCGTGTAATTGTTTCAGAGTGTAATTTTTTCAGATTGCATTTGTTTCAGCGTGTAATTGTTTCAGCGTGTATTTGTTTCATCGTGTAACTGTTTCAGTATGTAATTGTTTTTAGCGTGTAATTCTTTCAGCGTGTTTTTGTTTCAGCATGTATTTTTTTCCACGGGTATTTGTTTCAGCGTGTTGTTTTTTCAGCGTGTATTTGTATCAGAGTTTATTTGTTTCAGCGTGTATTTTTTTCAGCGCGTAATTGTTTCAGCGTGTAGTTGTTTCAGCGTGTATTTGATTCAGCGTGTATTTGTTTCAGCGTGTAATTGTTTCAGCGTGTAATTGTTTCAGAGTGGTTTTTTTCAGCGTCTAATTGTTTCATCGTGTAATTGTTTCATCGTGTAATTGTTTCATCGTGTAATTGTTTCAGCTTGTATTTGTTTCAGCGTGTATTTGTTTCAGCGTGTAATTGTTTCGGCGTGTATTTCTTTCAGCGTGTATTTGTTTCAGCGTGTATTTGTTTCCGCGTGTTTTTTTATCAGCGTGTAATTGTTTCAGCGTGTAATTGTTTCATCGTGTAATTGTTTCAGCTTGTAATTGTTTCAGCATGTATTTGTTTCAGCGTGTATTTGTGTCAGTGTGTAATTGTTTCAGCGTGTAATTGTTTCAGCGTGTTTTTTTTTCTGTGCGTATTTGTTTCAGCATGTAGTTGCTTCAGTTTGTAATTGTTTCAGCGTGTATTTGTTTCCACGTGTTTTTTTTTCCAGCGTGTATTTGTTTCAGCGTGTAGTTGAATCAGCGTGTATTTGATTCAGCGTGTAATTGTTTCAGCGTGTATTTGTTTCATCGTCTAATTGTTTCAGCATGTATTTGTTTCATCTTGTAATTGTTATCACATGTAATTGTTTGTGTGTATTTGTTTCAGCGTGTAATTGTTTCAGCGCGTATTTGTTTCAGCGTATATTTGTTTCAGCATGAATTTGTTTCAGCGTGTAATTGTTTCAGCATGAATTTGTTTCAGCATGTAATTGTTTCAGCGTGTAATTGTTTCAGCATGTATTTGTTTCATTGTGTAATTGTTTCAGCGTGTATTTGTTTCAGCGTGTATTTTTTTCAGCGTGTAATTTTTTCAGCGTGTAATTGTTTCATCCTGTAATTGTTTCAGCGTGTAATTGCTTCAGCGTGTATTTGTTTCAGCGTGTAATTGTTTCAGCGTGTAGTTGTTTCAGCATGTAATTGTTTCAGTCTGTAATTGTTTCAGCGTGTAGTTGTTTCAGAGTGTATTTGTTTCAGCGTGTAATTGTTTCAGCGGGTAATTGTGTCAGCGTGTATTTGTTTCAGAGTGTTTTTTTTTCAGCGTGTAATTGTTTCAGCGTGTATTTGTTTCAGCGTGTATTTGTTTCAGCGTGTAATTGTTTCAGCGTGCATTTGTTTCAGCGTGTATTTGTTTCATCGTGTAATTGTTTCATCCTGTAATTGTTTCAGCTTGTTTTTGTATCAGCCTGTATTTGTTTCAGCGTGTAATTGTTTCAGCGTGTATTTGTTTCAGCGTGTATTTGTTTCATCGTGTAATTGTTTCATCGTGTAATTGTTTCAGCTTGAGTTTGTATCAGTCTGTATTTGTTTCAGCGTGTAATTGTTTCAGCGTGTAATTGTTTCAGCGTGTAATTGTTTCAGCATGTATTTGTTTCATCGTGTAATTGTTTCAGATTGTAATTGTTTCATCGTGTAATTAACCCATGTAAATTTTTAAGCGTGTATTTGCTTCAGTGTATAATTTTATCAGCTTGTAATTGTTTCAGCATGTAATTGTTTCAACGTGTAATTGTTTCAGCATGTAATTCTTTCAGCGTGTAATTGTTTCAGCATGTAATTATTTCAGTGGGTGTTTGTTTCAGCGCGTATTTATTTCAGCGTGTAGTTGCTTCAGTTTGTAATTGTTTCTGCGTGTATTTGTTTCCGCGTGTTATTTTTTCAGCCTGTAGTTGTTTCAGCGTGTATTTGATTCAGCGTGTAATTGTTTCAGCGTGTATTTGTTTCATTGTCTAATTGTTTCAGCATGTATTTGTTTTATCGTGTAATTGTTTCAGCGTGTAATTGTTTCAGCGTGTAATTGTTTCAGCGTGTAAGTGTTTCAGCATGTATTTGTTTCATCGTGTAATTGCTGCAGCGTGTGTTTGTTTCAGCGTGTATTTGTTTCAGCGTGTATTTCTTTCAGCGTGTAATTGTTTCAGCGTGTAATTGTTTCATCGTGCAATTGTTTCAGCATTTAATTGTTTTATCCTGTAGTTGTTTAAACGTGTCATTGTTTCAGCGTGTAATTGTTTCAGCATGTATTTGTTTAAGTGTGTATTTGTTTCAGCATGAATTTGTTTCAGCGTGTAATTGTTTCAGCGTGTAATTGGTTCAGCGTGTCGTTGTTTCAGCGTGTAATTGTTTCAGCATGTAATTGTTTAAGCATGTAGTTGTTTCAGCGTGTTTTTGTTTCAGCGTGTCATTGTTTCAGCATGTAATTGTTTCAGTGTGTTTTTTTTTCCAGTGTGTATTTGTTTCAGCGTGTAATTGTTTCAGCGTGTAATTATTTCAGCGTGTATTTGTTTCATCGTGTAAATGTTTCAGCGTGTATTTGTTTCAGCGTGTATTTGTTTCAGCTTGTATTTTTTTCAGCGTGTGATTGTTTCAGCGTGTAATTGTTTCATCCTGTAATTGTTTCAATTTGTAATTGTTTCAGCGTGTATTTGTTTCAGCGTGTATTTTTTTCAGTGTTAATTTGCTTCTGCGTGTATTTGTTTCAGCGTGTAATTGTTTCAGCGTGTAGTTGTTTCAGCGTGTAATTGTTTCAGTCTGTAATTGTTTCAGCGTGTAGTTGTTTCAGAGTGTATTTGTTTCAGCGTGTAATTGTTTCAGCGGGTAATTGTGTCAGCGTGTATTTGTTTCAGAGTGTTTTTTTTCAGCGTGTAATTGTTTCAGCGTGTATTTGTTTCAGCGTGTATTTGTTTCAGCGTGTAATTGTTTCAGCGTGTATTTGTTTCAGCGTGTATTTGTTTCATCGTGTAATTGTTTCATCCTGTAATTGTTTCAGCTTGTTTTTGTATCAGCCTGTATTTGTTTCAGCGTGTAATTGTTTCAGCGTGTAATTGTTTCAGCGTGTAATTGTGTCAGCGTGTATTTTTTTCAGCGTCTAATTGTTTCAGCGTTTATTTGTTTCAGCGTGTATTTGTTTCAGCGTGTAATTGTTTCAGCGTGTATTTGTTTCAGCGTGTATTTGTTTCATCGTGTAATTGTTTCATCGTGTAATTGTTTCAGCTTGAGTTTGTATCAGTCTGTATTTGTTTCAGCATGTAATTGTTTCAGCGTGTAATTGTTTCAGCGTGTAATTGTTTCAGCATGTATTTGTTTCATCGTGTAATTGTTTCAGATTGTAATTGTTTCATCGTGTAATTAACCCATGTAAATTTTTAAGCGTGTATTTGCTTCAGTGTATAATTTTATCAGCTTGTAATTGTTTCAGCATGTAATTGTTTCAGCGTGTAATTGTTTCAGCATGTAATTCTTTCAGCGTGTAATTGTTTCAGCATGTAATTATTTCAGTGGGTGTTTGTTTCAGCGCGTATTTATTTCAGCGTGTAGTTGCTTCAGTTTGTAATTGTTTCTGCTTGTATTTGTTTCCGCGTGTTATTTTTTCAGCCTGTAGTTGTTTCAGCATGTATTTGATTCAGCGTGTAATTGTTTCAGCGTGTATTTGTTTCATTGTCTAATTGTTTCAGCATGTATTTGTTTTATCGTGTAATTGTTTCAGCGTGTAATTGTTTCAGCGTGTAATTGTTTCAGCATGTATTTGTTTCATCGTGTAATTGCTGCAGCGTGTGTTTGTTTCAGCGTGTATTTCTTTCAGCGTGTAATTGTTTCAGCGTGTAATTGTTTCATCGTGCAATTGTTTCAGCATTTAATTGTTTTATCCTGTAATTGTTTAAACGTGTCATTGTTTCAGCGTGTAATTGTTTCAGCATGTATTTGTTTAAGTGTGTATTTGTTTCAGCATGAATTTGTTTAAGCGTGTAATTGTTTCAGCGTGTAATTGGTTCAGCGTGTCGTTGTTTCAGCGTGTAATTGTTTCAGCATGTAATTGTTTAAGCATGTAGTTGTTTCAGCGTGTATTTGTTTCAGCGTGTCATTGTTTCAGCATGTAATTGTTTCAGTGTGTTTTTTTTTCCAGTGTGTATTTGTTTCAGCGTGTAATTGTTTCAGCGTGTATGTTTCATCGTGTAAATGTTTCAGCGTGTATTTGTTTCAGCTTGTATTTGTTTCAGCTTGTATTTTTTTCAGCGTGTAATTGTTTCAGCGTGTAATTGTTTCATCCTGTAATTGTTTCAATTTGTAATTGTTTCAGCGTGTATTTGTTTCAGCGTGTATTTTTTTCAGTGTTAATTTGCTTCAGCGTGTAATTGTTTCAGCGTGTAATTGTTCCAGCGTGTAGTTGTTTCAGCGTGCAATTGATTCAGTCTGTAATTGTTTCAGCATGTAGTTGTTTCAGAGTGTATTTGTTTCAGCGTGTATTTGTTTCAGCGTGTAATTGTGTCAGCGTGTATTTGTTTCAGCGTGTAATTGTTTCAGCGTGTATTTGTTTCAGCGTCTATTTGTTTCATCGTGTAATTGTTTCAGCATGTATTTGTTTCATCGTGTAATTGTTTCAGCGTGTAATTGTTTCAGCGTGTAATTATTTCAGCGTGTAATTGCTTCAGCATGTATTTGTTTCTTCGGATAATTGCTTCAGCGTGTGTTTGTTTCAGCGTGTATTTGTTTCAGCGTGTATTTTTTTCAGCGTGTAATTGTTTCAGCGTGTATTTGTTTCATCCTGTAATTGTTTCAACGTGTAATTGTTTCAGCGTGTATTTGTTTCAGCGTGTATTTGTTTCAGTGTGAATTAGCTTCAGTGTGCAATTGTTTCAGCGTGTAATTGTTTCATCCTGTAATTGTTTCAGCGTGTAATTGCTTCAGCGAGTAATTGTTTCAGTGTGTAGTTGATTCAGCGTGTAATTGTTTCAGTCTGCAATTGTTTCAGCGTTAGTTGTTTCAGAGTGTATTTGTTTCAGCGGGTATTTGTTTCAGCGGGTATTTGTTTCAGCGTGTAATTGTTTCAGCGTGCAATTGTGTCAGCGTGTATTTGTTTCAGCGTGTTTTTTTTCAGCGTGTAATTGTTTCAGCGTGTAATTGTGTCAGCGTGTATTTGTTTCAGCGTGTTTTTTTCAGCGTGTAATTGTTTCAGCGTGTAATTGTTTCAGCGTGTCTTTGTTTCAGCGTGTAATTGTTTCAGCGTGTAGTTGTTTCAGCGTGTATTTGTTTCAGCGTGTTTTTATTCAGCGTGTAATTGTTTCAGCCTTTATTTGTTTCAGCGTGTAGTTGTTTCAGCGTGTATTTGTTTCATCGTGTAATTGTTTCATCGTGTAATTGTTTCAGCTTGTATTTGTATCAGTCTGTATTTGTTTCAGCCTTTATTTGTTTCAGCGTGTAATTGTTACAGCGTGTAATTGTTTCAGCGTGCATTTGTTTCATCCTGTAATTGTTTCAGCGTGTAATTGCTTCAGCGAGTATTTGTTTCAGTGTGTAGTTGATTCAGCGTGTAATTGTTTCAGTCTGCAATTGTTTCAGCGTTAGTTGTTTCAGAGTGTATTTGTTTCAGCGGGTATTTGTTTCAGCGGGTATTTGTTTCAGCGTGTAATTGTTTCAGCGTGCAATTGTGTCAGCGTGTATTTGTTTCAGCGTGTTTTTTTTCAGCGTGTAATTGTTTCAGCGTGTAATTGTGTCAGCGTGTATTTGTTTCAGCGTGTTTTTTTCAGCGTGTAATTGTTTCAGCGTGTAATTGTTTCAGCGTGTCTTTGTTTCAGCGTGTAATTGTTTCAGCGTGTAGTTGTTTCAGCGTGTATTTGTTTCAGCGTGTTTTTATTCAGCGTGTAATTGTTTCAGCCTTTATTTGTTTCAGCGTGTAGTTGTTTCAGCGTGTATTTGTTTCATCGTGTAATTGTTTCATCGTGTAATTGTTTCAGCTTGTATTTGTATCAGTCTGTATTTGTTTCAGCCTTTATTTGTTTCAGCGTGTAATTGTTTCAGCGTGTAATTGTTTCAGCGTGCATTTGTTTCAGCGTGTAATTGTTTCAGCGTGTATTTGTTTCAGCGTATATTTGTTTCAGCGTGTAATTGTTTCAGCTTGTATTTGTTTCAGCCTGTATTTGTTTCAGCGTGTAATTGTTTTAGCGTGTAATTATTTCAGCGTGGAATTATTTCAGCGTGTAATTGTTTCAGCGTGAATTTGTTTCAGCGTGTATTTGTTTCAGCGTGTATTTGCATCAGCGTATAATTGTATCAGTGTGTAATTGTTTCATCGTGCAATTCTTTCAGCATTTAATTGTTTTATCGTGTAATTATTAAAACGTGTAATTGTTTCAGCGTGTATTTGTTTCAGCGTGTATTTGTTTCAGCATGAATTTGTTTCAGCGTGTAATTGTTTCAGCGTGTAATTGTTTCAGCGTGTAATTGTTTCAGTGTGTAGTTGTTTCAGCGTGTAATTGTTTCAGCAATTAATTGTTTCAGCGTGTAATTGTTTCAGCGTGTAGTTGTTTCAGTGTGTATTTGTTTCAGCTTGTTTTTTTTTCAGCGTGTATTTGTTTCAGCGTGCATTTGTTTCAGCGTGTAATTGTTTCAGCGTGTATTTGTTTCAGCGTGTATTTGTTTCAGCGTATATTTGTTTCAGCGTGTAATTGTTTTAGCGTGTAATTATTTCAGCGTGGAATTATTTCAGCGTGTAATTGTTTCAGCGTGAATTTGTTTCAGCGTGTATTTGTTTCAGCGTGTATTTGTTTCCGCGTGTTTTTTTGTCAGTGTGTATTTGTTTCAGCGTGTATTTGCATCAGCGTATAATTGTATCAGTGTGTAATTGTTTCATCGTGCAATTCTTTCAGCATTTAATTGTTTTATCGTGTAATTATTAAAACGTGTAATTGTTTCAGCGTGTATTTGTTTCAGCGTGTATTTGTTTCAGCATGAATTTGTTTCAGCGTGTAATTGTTTCAGCATGTATTTGTTTCAGTGTGTAGTTGTTTCAGCGTGTAATTGTTTCAGCAATTAATTGTTTCAGCGTGTAATTGTTTAAGCATGTAGTTGTTTCAGCGTGCATTTGTTTCAGCGTGTAATTGTTTCAGCGTGTAGTTGTTTCAGCGTGTATTTGTTTCAGCTTGTTTTTTTTTCAGCGTGTATTTGTTTCAGCATGTATTTGTTTCAGCGTATAATTGTTTCAGCGTATAATTGTTTCAGCTAGTAATTGTTTCAGCATGTAATTGTTTCAGCGTGTATTTGTTTCAGCGTGTAGTTGTTTCAGCATGTAATTGTTTCAGTGGGTGTTTGTTTCAGCGCGTATTTGTTTCAGCGTGTAGTTGCTTCAGTTTGTAATTGTTTCAGCATGTAATTGTTTCAGCGTGTTTTTTTTTCAGCTTTTATTTGTTTCAGTGTGTATTTGTTTCAGCCTGTAGTTGTTTCAGCGTGTATTTGATTCAGCGTGTAATTGTATCAGCGTGTATTTGTTTCATCGTGTAATTGTTTCAGCATGTATTTGTTTCATCGTGTAATTGTTTCAACGTGTAATTGTTTCAGCGTGTAATTATTTCAGCGTGTAATTGTTTCAGCATGTATTTGTTTCTTCGGATAATTGCTTCAGCGTGTGCTTGTTTCAGCGTGTATTTGTTTCAGCGTGTATTTTTTTCAGCGTGTAATTGTTTCAGCGTGTAATTGTTTCATCCTGTAATTGTTTCAACGTGTAATTGTTTCAGCGTGCATTTGTTTCAGCGTGATTTTGTTTCAGCGTGAATTAGCTTCAGTGTGCAATTGTTTCAGCGTGTAATTGTTTCATCCTATAATTGTTTCAGCGTGTAATTGCTTCAGCGAGTATTTGTTTCAGTGTGTAGTTGTTTCAGCGTGTAATTGTTTCAGTCTGCAATTGTTTCAGCGTGCAGTTGTTTCAGAGTGTATTTGTTTCAGCGGGTATTTGTTTCAGCGGGTATTTGTTTCAGCGTGTAATTGTTTCAGCGTGCAATTGTGTCAGCGTGTATTTGTTTCAGCGTGTTTTTTTTCAGCGTGTAATTGTTTCAGCGTGTAATTGTGTCAGCGTGTAATTGTGTCAGCGTGTATTTTTTCAGCGTGTAATCGTTTCAGCGTGTATTTGTTTCAGCGTGTAATTGTTTCAGCGTGTATTTGTTTCAGCGTGTATTTGTTTCAGCGTGTATTTGTTTCAGCGTGTAGTTGTTTCAGCGTATATTTGTTTCATCGTGTAATTGTTTCATCGTGTAATTGTTTCAGCTTGAGTTTGTATCAGCCTGTATTTGTTTCAGCGTGTAATTGATTCAGCGTGAAATTGTTTCATCGTGTAATTGTTTCAGCGTGTCTTTGTTTCAGCGTGTAATTTTTTCAGCGTGTAGTTGTTTCAGCGTGTATTTATTTCAGCGTGTATTTGTTTCAGCGTGTTTTTTTTCAGCGTGTAATTGTTTCAGCCTTCATTTGTTTCAGCGTGTAGTTGTTTCAGCGTGTAGTTGTTTCATCGTGTAACTGTTTCATCTTGTAATTGTTTCAGCTTGTATTTGTATCAGCCTGTATTTGTTTCAGCCTTTATTTGTTTCAGCGTGTAATTGTTTCAGCATGTAATTGTTTCAACGTGTAATTGTTTCAGCATGTATTTGTTTCATCGTGTAATTGTTTCAGCTTGTAATTGTTTCATCGTGTAATTGTTTCAGCGTGTATTTGTTTCAGAGTGTAATTGTTTCAGCATGTAATTTTTTCAGTGGGTGTTTGTTTCAGCGCGTATTTATTTCAGCGTGTAGTTGCTTCAGTTTGTAATTGCTTCAGCGTGTATTTGTTTCCGCGTGTTATTTTTTCAGCCTGTAGTTGTTTCAGCGTGTATTTGTATCAGCGTATATTTGTTTCAGCGTGTATTTGTTTCACCGCGTAATTGTTTCAGCCTGTAATTGTTTCAGCGTGTATTTGTTTCAGCGTGTATTTGATTCAGCGTTTATTTTTTTCAGCGTGTAATTGTTTCAGCGTGTAATTGTTTCAGAGTGTTTTTTTTCAGCATGTAATTGTTTCATCGTGTAATCGTTTCATCGTGTAATTGTTTCATCGTGTAATTGTTTCAGCGTGTATTTGTTTCAGCGTGTATTTGTTTCAGCGTGTAATTGTTTCAGCGTGTATTTCTTTCAGCGGGTATTTGTTTCAGCGTGTATTTGTTTCCGCGTGTTTTTTATCAGCGTGTATTTGTTTCAGCGTGTAATTGTTTCAGCGTGTAATTGTTTCATCGTGTAATTGTTACAGCTTGTAATTGTTTCAGCATGTAATTGTTTCAGCGTGTATTTGTTTCAGCGTGTAATTGTTTCAGCGTGTAATTGTTTCAGCGTGTGTTTGTTTCAGCGCGTATTTGTTTCAGCATGTAGTTGCTTCAGTTTGTAATTGTTTCAGCGTGTATTTGTGTCCGCATGTTTTTTTTTCCAGTGTGTATTTGTTTCAGCGTGTAGTTGAATCAGCGTGTATTTGATTCAGCGTGTAATTGTTTCAGCGTGTATTTGTTTCATTGTGTAATTGTTTCAGCATGTATTTGTTTCATCTTGTAATTGTTAACACATGTAATTGTTTAAGTGTGTATTTGTTTCAGCGTGTAATTGTTTCAGCATGTATTTGTTTCAGCGTGTATTTGTTTCAGCGTGTATTTGTTTCAGCGTGTATTTGTTTCATCGTGTAATTGTTTCATTGTGTAATTGTTTCAGCTTGTATATGTATCAGCCTGTATTTGTTTCAGCCTTTATTTGTTTCAGCGTGTAATTGTTTCAGCGTGTAATTGTTTCAGCATGTATTTCTTTCATCGTGTACTTGTTTCAGCTTGTAATTGGTTCATCGTGTAATTAACCCATGTAATTGTTTAAGCATGTATTTGCTTCAGTGTTCAAATTTTTTCAGCTTGTAATTGTTTCAGCATGTAATTGTTTCAGCGTGTATTTGTTTCAGCGTGTTATTGTTTCAGCATGTAATTGTTTCAGTGGGTGTTTGTTTCAGCGCGTATTTATTTCAGCGTGTAGTTGCTTCAGTTTGTAATTGTTTCAGCGTGTATTTGTTTCCGCGTGTTATTTTTTCAGCCTGTAGTTGTTTCAGCGTGTATTTGTATCAGCGTATATTTGTTTCAGCATGCATTTGTTTCAGCGCATAATTGTTTCAGCCTGTAATTGTTTCAGCGTGTAGTTGTTTCAGCGTGTATTTGATTCAGCGTGTATTTATTTCAGCGTGTAATTGTTTCAGCGTGTACTTGTTTCAGCATGTAATTGTTTCAGCATGTTTTATTTTTCAGCCTGTATTTGTTTCAGCGTGTATTTGTTTCAGCATGTAATTGTTTCAGAATGTAATTGTTTCAGCATGTAATTGTTTCAGCATGTATTTGTATCAGCGTGTAATTGTTTCAGCGTGTAATTGTTTCATCCTGTAATTGTTTCAATGTGTAATTGTTTCAGTCTGTATTGTTTCAGCGTGTCGTTGTTTCAGAGAGCATTTGTTGCAGCGTGTATTTGTTTCAGCGTGCAATTGTTTCAGCGTGTAATTGTGTCAGCGTGTATTTGTTTCAGCGTGTTTTTTTTCAGCGTGTAATTGTGTCAGCGTCTAATTGTTTCAGCGTGTAATTGTTTCATCGTGTATTTGTTTCAGCGTGTAATTGTTTCATCGTGTAATTGTTAACACATGTAATTGTTTAAGCGTGTATTTGTTTCAGCGTGTAATTGTTTCAGCGTGTAGTTATTTCAGCATGTATTTGTTTCAGCGTGTAATTGTTTCAGCATGTAATTGTTTCATCGTGCAATTGTTTCAGCATTTAATTGTTTAATCGTGTAATTGTTAAAACATGTCATTGTTTCAGCGTGTATTTGTTTCAGCGTGTATTTGTTTAAGCGTGTATTTGTTTCAGCATGAATTTGTTTCAGCGTGTAATTGTTTCAGCGTGTATTTGTTTCAGCGTGTAATTGTTTCAGCATGTAATTGTTTCAGCGTGTTTTATTTTTCAGCCTGTATTTTTTTCAGCGTGTATTTGTTTCAGCATGTAATTGTTTCAGCATGTAATTGATTCAGCGTGTAATTGTTTCAGCGTGTATTTGTTTCAGCATGTATTTGTTTCAGTGTTAATTTGCTTCAGCGTGTAATTGTTTCAGCGTGTAATTGTTTCAGCATGTAGTTGTTTCCATGTGTAATTGTTTCAGTCTGTATTGTTTCAGCGTGTCGTTGTTTCAGAGAGCATTTGTTGCAGCGTGTATTTGTTTCAGCGTGCAATTGTTTCAGCGTGTAATTGTGTCAGCGTGTATTTGTTTCAGCGTGTTTTTTTTCAGCGTGTAATTGTGTCAGCGTCTAATTGTTTCAGCGTGTAATTGTTTCATCGTGTATTTGTTTCAGCGTGTAATTGTTTCATCGTGTAAGTGTTAACAAATGTAATTGTTTAAGCGTGTATTTGTTTCAGCGTGTAATTGTTTCAGCGTGTATTTGTTTCAGCGTGTATTTGTTTCTGCATGAATTTGTTTCAGCGTGAATTGTTTCAACGTGTAATTGTTTCAGTGTGTAGCTGTTTCAGCGTGTAGTTGTTTCAGCATGTAATTGTTTCAGCGTGTAATTGTTTCAGCGTGTATTTGTTTAAGCATGTATTTGTTTCAGCATGAATTTGTTTCAGCGTTAACTGTTTCAGCGTGTAATTGTTTCAGCGTGTAATTGTTTCAGCATGTAATTGTTTCAGCGTGTTTTATTTTTCAGCGTTTATTTGTTCCAGCGTGTATTTGTTTCAGCCTGTAGTTGTTTCAGCGTGTATTTGATTCAGCGTGTAATTGTATCAGCGTGTATTTGTTTCATCGTGTACTTGTTTCAGCATGTATTTGTTTCATCGTGTAATTGTTTCAGCGTGTAATTGTTTCAGCGTGTAATTGCTTCAGCGAGTATTTGTTTCAGCGTGTAGTTGTTTCAGCGTGTAATTGTTTCAGTCTGCAATTGTTTCAGCGTGCAGTTGTTTCAGAGTGTATTTGTTTCAGTGGGTATTTGTTTCAGCGGGTATTTGTTTCAGCGTGTAATTGTTTCAGCGTGCAATTGTGTCAGCGTGTATTTGTTTCAGCGTGTTTTTTTTCAGCGTGTAATTGTTTCAGCGTGTAATTGTGTCAGCGTGTATTTGTTTCAACGTGTTTTTTTTCAGCGTGTAATTGTTTCAGCGGGTATTTGTTTCAGTGTGTAATTGTTTCAGCGTGTATTTGTTTCTGCGTGTATTTGTTTCAGCGTGTTTTTGTTTCAGCGTGTAGTTGTTTCAGCGTATATTTGTTTCATCGTGTAATTGTTTCATCGTGTAATTGTTTCAGCTTGAGTTTGTATCAGCCTGTATTTGATTCAGCGTGTAATTGTTTCAGCGTGAAATTGTTTCATCGTGTAATTGTTTCAGCGTGTCTTTGTTTCAGCGTGTAGTTGTTTCAGCGTGTATTTTTTTCAGCATGTAGTTGTTTCAGCGTGTATTTGTTTCATCGTGTAATTGTTTCATCGTGTAATTGTTTCAGCTTGTATTTGTATCAGCCTGTATTTGTTTCAGCCTTTATTTGTTTCAGCGTGTAATTGTTTCAGCGTGTAATTGTTTCAGCGTGTAATTGCTTCAGCATGTATTTGTTTCATCGTGTAATTGTTTCAGCTTGTAATTGTTTCATTGTGTAATTATTTCAGCGTGTATTTGTTTCAGAGTGTAATTGTTTCAGCATGTAATTGTTTCAGTGGGTGTTTGTTTCAGCGCGTATTTACTTCAGCGTGTAGTTGCTTCAGTTTGTAATTGCTTCAGCGTGTATTTGTTTCCGCGTGTTATTTTTTCAACCTGTAGTTGTTTCAGCGTGTATTTGTTTCACCGCGTAATTGTTTCAGCCTGTAATTGTTTCAGCGTGTAGTTGTTTCAGCGTGTATTTGATTCAGCGTGTATTTGTTTCAGCGTGTAATTGTTTCAGCGTGTAATTGTTTCAGAGTGTTTTTTTTTCAGCGTGTAATTGTTTCATCGTGTAATTGTTTCATCGTGTAATAGTTTCATCGTGTAATTGTTTCAGCGTGTATTTGTTTCAGCGTGTATTTGTTTCAGCGTGTAATTGTTTCAGCGTGTATTTCTTTCAGCTGGTATTTGTTTCAGCGTGTATTTGTTTCCGCGTGTTTTTTATCAGCGTGTATTTGTTTCAGCGTGTAATTGTTTCAGCGTGTAATTGTTTCATCGTGTAATTGTTACAGCTTGTAATTGTTTCAGCATGTAATTGTTTCAGCGTGTATTTGTTTCATTGTGTAATTGCTTCAGCGTGTAATTGTTTCAGCGGGTGTTTGTTTCAGCGTGTATTTGTTTCAGCGTGTAGTTGCTTCAGTTTGTAATTGTTTCAGCGTGTATTTGTGTCCGCATGTTTTTTTTCCAGCGTGTATTTGTTTCAGCGTGTAGTTGAATCAGCGTGTATTTGATTCAGCGTGTAGTTGTTTCAGCGTGTATTTGTTTCATCGTGTAATTGTTTCATTGTGTAATTGTTTCAGCTTGTCTATGTATCAGCCTGTATTTGTTTCAGCCTTTATTTGTTTCAGCGTGTAATTGTTTCAGCGTGTAATTGTTTCAGCATGTATTTCTTTCATCGTGTACTTGTTTCAGCTTGTAATTGTTTCATCGTGTAATTAACCCATGTAATTGTTTAAGCGTGTATTTGCTTCAGTGTTCAAATTTTTTCAGCTTGTAATTGTTTCAGCATGTAATTGTTTCAGCGTGTATTTGTTTCAGCGTGTTATTGTTTCAGCATGTAATTGTTTCAGTGGGTGTTTGTTTCAGCGCGTATTTATTTCAGCGTGTAGTTGCTTCAGTTTGTAATTGTTTCAGCGTGTATTTGTTTCCGCGTGTTATTTTTTCAGCCTGTAGTTGTTTCAGCGTGTATTTGTATCAGCGTATATTTGTTTCAGCATGTATTTGTTTCAGCGCATAATTGTTTCAGCCTGTAATTGTTTCAGCGTGTAGTTGTTTCAGCGTGTATTTGATTCAGCGTGTATTTGTTTCAGCGTGTAATTGTTTCAGCGTGTACTTGTTTCAGCATGTAATTGTTTCAGCGTGTTTAATTTTTCAGCCTGTATTTGTTTCAGCGTGTATTTGTTTCAGCATGTAATTGTTTCAGCATGTAATTGTTTCAGCATGTAATTGTTTCAGCATGTATTTGTTTCAGCGTGTAATTGTTTCAGCGTGTAATTGTTTCATCCTGTAATTGTTTCAATGCGTAATTGTTTCAGTCTGTATTGTTTCAGCGTGTCGTTGTTTCAGAGAGCATTTGTTGCAGCGTGTATTTGTTTCAGCGTGCAATTGTTTCAGCGTGTAATTGTGTCAGCGTGTATTTGTTTCAGCGTGTTTTTTTTCAGCGTGTAATTGTGTCAGCGTCTAATTGTTTCAGCGTGTAATTGTTTCATCGTGTATTTGTTTCAGCGTGTAATTGTTTCATCGTGTAATTGTTAACACATGTAATTGTTTAAGCGTGTATTTGTTTCAGCGTGTAATTGTTTCAGCGTGTAGTTATTTCAGCATGTATTTGTTTCAGCGTGTAATTGTTTCAGCATGTAATTGTTTAATCGTGTAATTGTTAAAACATGTCATTGTTTCAGCGTGTATTTGTTTCAGCGTGTATTTGTTTAAGCGTGTATTTGTTTCAGCATGAATTTGTTTCAGCGTGTAATTGTTTCATCGTGCAATTGTTTCAGCATTTAATTGTTTAATCGTGTAATTGTTAAAACATGTCATTGTTTCAGCGTGTATTTGTTTCAGCGTGTATTTGTTTAAGCGTGTATTTGTTTCAGCATGAATTTGTTTCAGCGTGTAATTGTTTCAGCGTGTATTTGTTTCAGCGTGTAATTGTTTCAGCATGTAATTGTTTCAGCGTGTTTTATTTTTCAGCCTGTATTTGTTTCAGCGTGTATTTGTTTCAGCATGTAATTGTTTCAGCATGTAATTGATTCAGCGTGTAATTGTTTCAGCGTGTATTTGTTTCAGCATGTATTTGTTCCAGTGTTAATTTGCTTCAGCGTGTAATTGTTTCAGCGTGTATTTGTTTCAGCATGTAGTTGTTTCCATGTGTAATTGTTTCAGTCTGTATTGTTTCAGCGTGTCGTTGTTTCAGAGAGCATTTGTTGCAGCGTGTATTTGTTTCAGCGTGCAATTGTTTCAGCGTGTAATTGTGTCAGCGTGTATTTGTTTCAGCGTGTTTTTTTTCAGCGTGTAATTGTGTCAGCGTCTAATTGTTTCAGCGTGTAATTGTTTCATCGTGTATTTGTTTCAGCGTGTAATTGTTTCATCGTGTAAGTGTTAACAAATGTAATTGTTTAAGCGTGTATTTGTTTCAGCGTGTAATTGTTTCAGCGTGTATTTGTTTCAGCGTGTATTTGTTTCAGCATGAATTTGTTTCAGCGTGAATTGTTTCAACGTGTAATTGTTTCAGTGTGTAGCTGTTTCAGCGTGTAGTTGTTTCAGCATGTAATTGTTTCAGCGTGTAATTGTTTCAGCGTGTATTTGTTTAAGCATGTATTTGTTTCAGCATGAATTTGTTTCAGCGTTAACTGTTTCAGCGTGTAATTGTTTCAGCGTGTAATTGTTTCAGCATGTAATTGTTTCAGCGTGTTTTATTTTTCAGCGTTTATTTGTTCCAGCGTGTATTTGTTTCAGCCTGTAGTTGTTTCAGCGTGTATTTGATTCAGCGTGTAATTGTATCAGCGTGTATTTGTTTCATCGTGTACTTGTTTCAGCATGTATTTGTTTCATCGTGTAATTGTTTCAGCGTGTAATTGTTTCAGCGTGTAATTGCTTCAGCGAGTATTTGTTTCAGCGTGTAGTTGTTTCAGCGTGTAATTGTTTCAGTCTGCAATTGTTTCAGCGTGCAGTTGTTTCAGAGTGTATTTGTTTCAGTGGGTATTTGTTTCAGCGGGTATTTGTTTCAGCGTGTAATTGTTTCAGCGTGCAATTGTGTCAGCGTGTATTTGTTTCAGCGTGTTTTTTTTCAGCGTGTAATTGTTTCAGCGGGTATTTGTTTCAGTGTGTAATTATTTCAGCGTGTATTTGTTTCAGCGTGTATTTGTTTCAGCGTGTATTTGTTTCAGCGTGTAGTTGTTTCAGCGTATATTTGTTTCATCGTGTAATTGTTTCATCGTATAATTGTTTCAGCTTGAGTTTGTATCAGCCTGTATTTGTTTCAGCGTGTAATTGTTTCAGCGTGGAATTGTTTCATCGTGTAATTGTTTCAGCGTGTCTTTGTTTCAGCGTGTAGTTGTTTCAGCATGTATTTGTTTCAGCATGCAGTTATTTCAGCGTGTATTTGTTTCATCGTGTAATTGTTTCATCGTGTAATTGTTTCAGCTTGTATTTGTATCAGCCTGTATTTGTTTCAGCCTTTATATGTTTCAGCGTGTAATTGTTTCAGCGTGTAATTGCTTCAGCATGTATTTGTTTCATCGTGTAATTGTTTCAGCTTGTAATTGTTTCATTGTGTAATTATTTCAGCGTGTATTTGTTTCAGAGTGTAATTGTTTCAGCATGTAATTGTTTCAGTGGGTGTTTGTTTCAGCGCGTATTTATTTCAGCATGTAGTTGCTTCAGTTTGTAATTGCTTCAGCGTGTATTTGTTTCCGCGTGTTATTTTTTCAACCTGTAGTTGTTTCAGCGTGTATTTGTTTCACCGCGTAATTGTTTCAGCCTGTAATTGTTTCAGCGTGTAGTTGTTTCAGCGTGTATTTGATTCAGCGTGTATTTGTTTCAGCGTGTAATTGTTTCAGCGTGTAATTGTTTCAGAGTGTTTTTTTTTCAGCGTGTAATTGTTTCATCGTGTAATTGTTTCATCGTGTAATTGTTTCATCGTGTAATTGTTTCAGCGTGTATTTGTTTCAGCGTGTAATTGTTTCAGCGTGTATTTCTTTCAGCGGGTATTTGTTTCAGCGTGTATTTGTTTCCGCGTGTTTTTTATCAGCGTGTATTTGTTTCAGCGTGTAATTGTTTCAGCGTGTAATTGTTTCATCGTGTAATTGTTACAGCTTGTAATTGTTTCAGCATGTAACTGTTTCAGCGTGTATTTGTTTCAGCGTGTAATTGTTTCAGCGTGTAATTGTTTCAGTGGGTGTTTGTTTCAGCGCGTATTTGTTTCAGCGTGTAGTTGCTTCAGTTTGTAATTGTTTCAGCGTGTATTTGTGTCCGCATGTTTTTTTTTCCAGCGTGTATTTGTTTCAGCGTGTAGTTGAATCAGCGTGTATTTGATTCAGCGTGTAATTGTTTCAGCATGTATTTGTTTCATTGTGTAATTGTTTCAGCATGTATTTGTTTCATCTTGTAATTGTTAACACATGTAATTGTTTAAGTGTGTATTTGTTTCAGCGTGTAATTGTTTCAGCATGTATTTGTTTCAGCGTGTATTTGTTTCAGCGTGTAGTTGTTTCAGCGTGTATTTGTTTCATCGTGTAATTGTTTCATTGTGTAATTGTTTCAGCTTGTATATGTATCAGCCTGTATTTGTTTCAGCCTTTATTTGTTTCAGCGTGTAATTGTTTCAGCGTGTAATTGTTTCAGCATGTATTTCTTTCATCGTGTACTTGTTTCAGCTTGTAATTGTTTCATCGTGTAATTAACCCATGTAATTGTTTAAGCGTGTATTTGCTTCAGTGTTCAATTTTTTCAGCTTGTAATTGTTTCAGCATGTAATTGTTTCAGCGTGTATTTGTTTCAGCGTGTTATTGTTTCAGCATGTAATTGTTTCAGTGGGTGTTTGTTTCAGCGCGTATTTATTTCAGCGTGTAGTTGCTTCAGTTTGTAATTGTTTCAGCGTGTATTTGTTTCCGCGTGTTATTTTTTCAGCCTGTAGTTGTTTCAGCGTGTATTTGTATCAGCGTATATTTGTTTCAGCATGTATTTGTTTCAGCGCATAATTGTTTCAGCCTGTAATTGTTTCAGCGTGTAGTTGTTTCAGCGTGTATTTGATTCAGCGTGTATTTGTTTCAGCGTGTAATTGTTTCAGCGTGTACTTGTTTCAGCGTGTAATTGTTTCAGCGTGTTTTATTTTTCAGCCTGTATTTGTTTCAGCGTGTATTTGTTTCAGCATGTAATTGTTTCAGCATGTAATTGTTTCAGCATGTAATTGTTTCAGCATGTATTTGTTTCAGCGTGTAATTGTTTCAGCGTGTAATTGTTTCATCCTGTAATTGTTTCAATGTGTAATTGTTTCAGTCTGTATTGTTTCAGCGTGTCGTTGTTTCAGAGAGCATTTGTTGCAGCGTGTATTTGTTTCAGCGTGCAATTGTTTCAGCGTGTAATTGTGTCAGCGTGTATTTGTTTCAGCGTGTTTTTTTTCAGCGTGTAATTGTGTCAGCGTCTAATTGTTTCAGCGTGTAATTGTTTCATCGTGTATTTTTTTCAGCGTGTAATTGTTTCATCGTGTAATTGTTAACACATGTAATTGTTTAAGCGTGTATTTGTTTCAGCGTGTAATTGTTTCAGCGTGTAGTTATTTCAGCATGTATTTGTTTCAGCGTGTAATTGTTTCAGCATGTAATTGTTTCATCGTGCAATTGTTTCAGCATTTAATTGTTTAATCGTGTAATGGTTAAAACATGTCATTGTTTCAGCGTGTATTTGTTTCAGCGTGTATTTGTTTAAGCGTGTATTTGTTTCAGCATGAATTTGTTTCAGCGTGCAATTGTTTCAGCGTGTATTTGTTTCAGTGTGTAATTGTTTCAGCATGTAATTGTTTCAGCGTGTTTTATTTTTCAGCCTGTATTTGTTTCAGCGTGTATTTGTTTCAGCATGTAATTGTTTCAGCATGTAATTGATTCAGCGTGTAATTGTTTCAGCGTGTATTTGTTTCAGCATGTATTTGTTTCAGTGTTAATTTGCTTCAGCGTGTAATTGTTTCAGCGTGTAATTGTTTCAGCATGTAGTTGTTTCCATGTGTAATTGTTTCAGTCTGTATTGTTTCAGCGTGTAATTGTTTCAGCGTGTATTTCTTTCAGCGGGTATTTGTTTCAGCGTGTATTTGTTTCCGCGTGTTTTTTATCAGCGTGTATTTGTTTCAGCGTGTAATTGTTTCAGCGTGTAATTGTTTCATCGTGTAATTGTTACAGCTTGTAATTGTTTCAGCATGTAATTGTTTCAGCGTGTATTTGTTTCAGCGTGTAATTGTTTCAGCGTGTAATTGTTTCAGCGGGTGTTTGTTTCAGCGCGTATTTGTTTCAGCGTGTAGTTGCTTCAGTTTGTAATTGTTTCAGCGTGTATTTGTGTCCGCATGTTTTTTTTTCCAGCGTGTATTTGTTTCAGCGTGTAGTTGAATCAGCGTGTATTTGATTCAGCGTGTAATTGTTTCAGCATGTATTTGTTTCATTGTGTAATTGTTTCAGCATGTATTTGTTTCATCTTGTAATTGTTAACACATGTAATTGTTTAAGTGTGTATTTGTTTCAGCGTGTAATTGTTTCAGCATGTATTTGTTTCAGCGTGTATTTGTTTCAGCGTGTAGTTGTTTCAGCGTGTATTTGTTTCATCGTGTAATTGTTTCATTGTGTAATTGTTTCAGCTTGTATATGTATCAGCCTGTATTTGTTTCAGCCTTTATTTGTTTCAGCGTGTAATTGTTTCAGCGTGTAATTGTTTCAGCATGTATTTCTTTCATCGTGTACTTGTTTCAGCTTGTAATTGTTTCATCGTGTAATTAACCCATGTAATTGTTTAAGCGTGTATTTGCTTCAGTGTTCAATTTTTTCAGCTTGTAATTGTTTCAGCATGTAATTGTTTCAGCGTGTATTTGTTTCAGCGTGTTATTGTTTCAGCATGTAATTGTTTCAGTGGGTGTTTGTTTCAGCGCGTATTTATTTCAGCGTGTAGTTGCTTCAGTTTGTAATTGTTTCAGCGTGTATTTGTTTCCGCGTGTTATTTTTTCAGCCTGTAGTTGTTTCAGCGTGTATTTGTATCAGCGTATATTTGTTTCAGCATGTATTTGTTTCAGCGCATAATTGTTTCAGCCTGTAATTGTTTCAGCGTGTAGTTGTTTCAGCGTGTATTTGATTCAGCGTGTATTTGTTTCAGCGTGTAATTGTTTCAGCGTGTACTTGTTTCAGCGTGTAATTGTTTCAGCGTGTTTTATTTTTCAGCCTGTATTTGTTTCAGCGTGTATTTGTTTCAGCATGTAATTGTTTCAGCATGTAATTGTTTCAGCATGTAATTGTTTCAGCATGTATTTGTTTCAGCGTGTAATTGTTTCAGCGTGTAATTGTTTCATCCTGTAATTGTTTCAATGTGTAATTGTTTCAGTCTGTATTGTTTCAGCGTGTCGTTGTTTCAGAGAGCATTTGTTGCAGCGTGTATTTGTTTCAGCGTGCAATTGTTTCAGCGTGTAATTGTGTCAGCGTGTATTTGTTTCAGCGTGTTTTTTTTCAGCGTGTAATTGTGTCAGCGTCTAATTGTTTCAGCGTGTAATTGTTTCATCGTGTATTTTTTTCAGCGTGTAATTGTTTCATCGTGTAATTGTTAACACATGTAATTGTTTAAGCGTGTATTTGTTTCAGCGTGTAATTGTTTCAGCGTGTAGTTATTTCAGCATGTATTTGTTTCAGCGTGTAATTGTTTCAGCATGTAATTGTTTCATCGTGCAATTGTTTCAGCATTTAATTGTTTAATCGTGTAATGGTTAAAACATGTCATTGTTTCAGCGTGTATTTGTTTCAGCGTGTATTTGTTTAAGCGTGTATTTGTTTCAGCATGAATTTGTTTCAGCGTGCAATTGTTTCAGCGTGTATTTGTTTCAGTGTGTAATTGTTTCAGCATGTAATTGTTTCAGCGTGTTTTATTTTTCAGCCTGTATTTGTTTCAGCGTGTATTTGTTTCAGCATGTAATTGATTCAGCGTGTAATTGTTTCAGCGTGTATTTGTTTCAGCATGTAATTGATTCAGCGTGTAATTGTTTCAGCATGTAATTGATTCAGCGTGTAATTGTTTCAGCGTGTATTTGTTTCAGCATGTATTTGTTTCAGTGTTAATTTGCTTCAGCGTGTAATTGTTTCAGCGTGTAATTGTTTCAGCATGTAGTTGTTTCCATGTGTAATTGTTTCAGTCTGTATTGTTTCAGCGTGTCGTTGTTTCAGAGAGCATTTGTTGCAGCGTGTATTTGTTTAAGCGTGCAATTGTTTCAGCGTGTAATTGTGTCAGCGTGTATTTGTTCCAGCGTGTATTTGTTTCAGCATGTAATTGTTTCAGCGTGTATTTGTTTCAGCGTGTATTTGTTTCAGCGTGTAATTGTTTCAGCGTGTAATTGTTTCAGCGTGTAGTTGTTTCCGTGTGTAATTGTTTCAGTCTGTAATTGTTTCAGCGTGTAATTGTGTCAGCGTGTATTTGTTTCAGTGTGTTTTTTTTCAGCGTGTAATTGTTTCATTGTGTATTTGTTTCAGAGTGTAATTGTTTCAGCATGTAATTGTTTCAGCGTGTAATTTTTTCAGCTTGTATTTGTTTCAGCGTGTAATTGTTTCAGCGTGTATTTGTTTCATCGTGTAACTGTTTCAGCATGTAATTGTTTCAGCGTGCAATTCTTTCAGCGTGTTTTTGTTTCAGCATGTATTTTTTTCCACGGGTATTTGTTTCAGCGTGTTTTTTTTTCAGCGTGTATTTGTATCAGCGTATATTTGTTTCAGCTTGTATTTGTTTCAGCGTGTATTTGTTTCAGCGTGTAATTGTTTCAGCGTGTAATTGTTTCAGAGTGTTTTTTTTCAGCGTGTAACTGTTTCATCGTGTAATTGTTTCATCGTGTAATTGTTTCATCGTGTAATTGTTTCAGCTTGTATTTGTTTCAGCGTGTATTTTTTCAGCGTGTATTTGTTTCAGCGTGTTTTGGTTTCACCGTGTAATTGTTTCAGCGTGTAATTGTTTCATCGTGTAATTGTTTCAGCTTGTATTTTTGTCAGCGTGTAATTGTTACAGCGTGTAATTGTTTCATCCTGTAATTGTTTCAATGTGTAATTGTTTCAGCGCATATTTGTTTCAGCATGTATTTCTTTCATTGTTAATTTGCTTCAGCGTGTAATTGTTTCAGCGTGTAATTGTTTCAGCGTGTAGTTGTTTCCTTGTGTAATTGTTTCAGTCTGTAATTGTTTCAGCGTGTAATTGTGTCAGCGTGTATTTGTTTCAGCGTGTTTTTTTTCAGCGTGTAATTGTTTCAGCGTGTATTTGTTTCACCTTGCATTTGTTTCAGCGTGTAATTGCTTCAGCGTGTATTTGTTTCAGCGTCTATTTTTTCAGCGTGTAGTTGTTTCAGCGTGAATTTGTATCATCGTGTAATTTTTTCATCGTGTAATTGTTTCAGCGTGTATTTGTTTCAGCGTGTATTTTTGTCAGCGTGTAATTGTTTCAGCGTGTAATTGTTTCATCCTGTAATTGTTTCAGCGTGTAATTGCTTCAGCGTGTATTTGTTTCAGCGTGTATTTGTTTCAGCGTGTAATTGTTTCAGCATGTAGTTGTTTCAGCGTGTAATTGTTCCAGTCTGTAATTGTTTCAGCGTGTAGTTTTTTCAGAGTGTATTTGTTTCAGCGTGTATTTGTTTCAGCATATAATTGTTTCAGCGTGTAATTGTGTCAGCGTGTATTTGGTTCAGTGTGTTTTTTTTCAGCGTGTAATTGTTTCAGTGTGTATTTGTTTCAGTGTATATTTGTTTCAGAGTGTAATTGTTTCAGCATGTAATTGTTTCAGTGGGTGTTTGTTTCAGCGCGTATTTATTTCAGCATGAAGTTGCTTCAGTTTCTAATTGTTTCAGCGTGTATTTGTTTCCGCGTGTTATTTTTTCAGCCTGTAGTTGTTTCAGCGTGTATTTGATTCAGCGTGTAATTGTTTCAGAGTGTATTTGTTTCATTGTGTAATTGTTTCAGCATCTATCTGTTTTAACATATAATTGTTTCAGCATGAAATTATTTCAGCGTGTATTTGATTCAGCGTGTAATTGTATCAGCGTGTATTTGTTTCATCGTGTACTTGTTTCAGCATGTATTTGTTTCATCGTGTAATTGTTTCAGCGTGTAATTGTTTCAGCGTGAATTAGCTTCAGCGTGTAATTGTTTCAGCGTGTAATTGTTTCATCCTCTAATTGTTTCAGCGTGTAATTGCTTCAGCGTGTATTTGTTTCAGTGTGTAATTGTTTCAGCGTGTATTTGTTTCAGTGTGTAATTGTTTCAGTCTGCAATTGTTTCAGCGTGTAGTTGTTTCAGAGTGTATTTGTTTCAGCGGGTATTTGTTTCAGCGTGTAATTGTTTCAGCGTGTAATTGTGTCAGCGTGTATTTGTTTCAGCGTGTTTTTTTTCAGCGTGTAATTGTTTCAGCCTTTATTTGTTTCAGCGTGTACTTGTTTCAGCGCGTAATGGTTTCAGCGTGTACTTGTTTCAGCGTGTAGTTGCTTCAGCATGTATTTGTTTCATCGTGTAATTGTTTCATCGTGTAATTGTATCAGCTTGTGTTTGTATCAGCCTGTATTTGTTTCAGCGTGTAATTGTTTCAGCGTGAAATTGTTTCATCGTGTAATTGTTTCAGCGTGTAATTGTTTCAGAGTGTAATTGTTTCAGCATGTAATTGTTTCAGCGGTTAATTTTTTCAGCTTGTATTTGTTTCAGCATGCAATTCTTTCAGCGTGTTTTTGTTTCAGCATGTATTTTTTTCCACGGGTATTTGTTTCAGCGTGTTTTTTTTTCAGCATGTATTTGTATCAGCGTATATTTGTTTCAGCGTGTATTTGTTTCAGCGCGTAATTGTTTCAGCCTGTAATTGTTTCAGTGTGTAGTTGTTTCAGCATGTATTTGATTCAGCGTGTATTTGTTTCAGCGTGCAATTGTTTCAGCGTGTAATTGTTTCAGAGTTTTTTTTTTCAGCGTGTAATTGTTTCATCGTGTAATTGTTTCATCGTGTAATTGTTTCATCATGTAATTGTTTCAGCTTGTATTTGTTTCAGCGTGTATTTGTTTCAGCGTGTAATTGTTTCAGCGTGTATTTCTTTCAGCGTGTATTTCTTTCAGCGTGTATTTGTTTCAGCGTGTAATTGTTTCAGCGTGTAATTGTTTCATCGTATATTTGTTTCAGCTTGTAATTGTTTTAGCATGTAATTGTTTCAGCGGGTATTTGTTTCAGCGTGTAATTGTTTCAGCGTGTAATTGTGTCAGCGTGTATTTGTTTCAGCGTGTTTTTTTTCAGCGTGTAATTGTTTCAGCCTTTATTTGTTTCAGCGTGTATTTGTTTCAGCGCGTAATGGTTTCAGCGTGTACTTGTTTCAGCTTGTAGTTGCTTCAGCATGTATTTGTTTCATCGTGTAATTGTTTCATCGTGTAATTGTTTCAGCTTGTGTTTGTATCAGCCTGTATTTGTTTAAGCGTGTAATTGTTTCAGCATGAAATTGTTTCATCGTGTAATTGTTTAAGCGTGTAATTGTTTCAGCCTGTAATTGTTTCAGTGTGTAGTTGTTTCAGCATGTATTTGATTCAGCGTGTATTTGTTTCAGCGTGCAATTGTTTCAGCGTGTAATTGTTTCAGAGTGCTTTTTTTCAGCGTGTAATTGTTTCATCGTGTAATTGTTTCATCGTGTAACTGTTTCATCATGTAATTGTTTCAGCTTGTATTTGTTTCAGCGTGTATTTGTTTCAGCGTGTAATTGTTTCAGCGTGTATTTCTTTCAGCGTAAATTTGTTTCAGCGTGTATTTGTTTCAGCGTGTAATTGTTTCAGCGTGTAATTGTTTCATCGTATAATTGTTTCAGCTTGTAATTGTTTTAGCATGTAATTGTTTCAGCGTGTATTTGTTTAAGTGTGTAATTGTTTCAGCGTGTAATTGTGTCAGCGGGTGTTTGTTTCAGCGCGTATTTGTTTCAGCGTGTAGTTGCTTCAGATTGTAATTGTTTCAGCGTGTATTTGTTTCCGCGTGTTTTTTTTCCAGCGTCTATTTGTTTCAGCGTGTAGTTGAATCAGCGTGTATATGATTCAGCGTGTAATTGTTTCAGCGTGTAATTGTTTCATCGTGTAATTGTTTCAGCATGTATTTGTTTCATCTTGTAATTGTTAGCACATGTAATTGTTTAAGTGTGTATTTGTTTCAGTGTGTATTTGTTTCAGTGTGTATTTGTTTCAGCATGAATTTGTTTCAGCGTGTAATTGTTTCAGCATGAATTTGTTACAGCGTGTAATTGTTTCAGCGTGTAATTGTTTCAGCATGTCTTTGTTTCATCGTGTAATTGTTTCAGCGTGTATTTGTTTCAGCGTGTATTTGTTTCAGCGTGTATTTTTTTCAGCGTGTAATTGTTTCAGCGTGTAATTGTTTCAGCATGTCTTTGTTTCATCGTGTAATTGTTTCAGCGTGTATTTGTTTCAGCGTGTAATTGTTTCAGCATGAATTTGTTTCAGCGTGTAATTGTTTCATCGTGTAATTGTTTCAGCATGTATTTGTTTCATCGTGTAATTGTTTCATCCTGTAATTGTTTCAGCGTGTAATTGCTTCAGCGTGTATATGTTTCAGCGTGTAATTGTTTCAGCGTGTAGTTGTTTCAGCGTGTAATTGTTTCAGTCTGTAATTGTTTCAGCATGTAGTTGTTTCAGAGTGTATTTGTTTCAGCGTGTATTTGATTCAGTGTGTAATTGTTTCAGCATGTAATTGATTCAGCGTGTAATTGTTTCAGCGTGTATTTGTTTCAGCATGTATTTGTTTCAGTGTTAATTTGCTTCAGCGTGTAATTATTTCAGCGTGTAATTGTGTCAGCGTCTAATTGTTTCAGCGTGTAATTGTTTCATCGTGTATTTGTTTCAGCGTGTAATTGTTTCATCGTGTAAGTGTTAACAAATGTAATTGTTTAAGCGTGTATTTGTTTCAGCGTGTAATTGTTTCAGCGTGTATTTGTTTCAGCGTGTAGTTGTTTCAGCATGTAATTGTTTCAGCGTGTAATTGTTTCAGCGTGTATTTGTTTAAGCATGTATTTGTTTCAGCATGAATTTGTTTCAGCGTTAACTGTTTCAGCGTGTAATTGTTTCAGCGTGTAATTGTTTCAGCATGTAATTGTTTCAGCGTGTTTTATTTTTCAGCCTGTATTTGTTTCAGCGTGTATTTGTTTCAGCGTGTAATTGTTTTAGCGTGTAATTGTTTCAGCGTGTAATTGTTTCAGCATGTATTTGTTTCATCGTGTAATTGTTTCAGCGTGTAATTGTTTCATCCTGTAATTGTTTCAATGTGTAATTGTTTCAGCGTGTATTTGTTTCAGCATGTATTTCTTTCAGTGTTAATTTGCTTCAGCGTGTAATTGTTTCCGTGTGTAATTGTTTCAGTCTGTAATTGTTTCAGCGTGTAATTGTGTCAGCGTGTATTTGTTTCAGCGTGTTTTTTTTCAGCGTGTAATTGTTTCAGCGTGTATTTGTTTCAGCTTGCATTTGTTTCAGCGTGTAATTGCTTCAGCGTGTATTTGTTTCAGCGTCTTTTTTTTCAGCGTGTAGTTGTTTCAGCGTGAATTTGTATCATCGTTTAATTTTTTCATCGTGTAATTGTTTCAGCGTGTTTTATTTTTCAGACTGTATTTGTTTCAGCGTGTAATTGTTTCAGCGTGTAATTGTTTCAGCATGTAATTGTTTCAGCATGTATTTGTTTCATCGTCTAATTGTTTCAGCTTGTATTTTTTTCAGCGTGTAATTGTTTCAGCGTGTAATTGTTTCATCCTGTAATTGATTCAATGTGTAATTGTTTCAGCGTGTATTTGTTTCAGTATGTATTTGTTTCAGTGTTAATTTGCTTCAGCGTGTAATTGTTTCAGCGTGTAATTGTTTCAGCGTGTAGTTGTTTCCGTGTGTAATTGTTCCAGTCTATAATTGTTTCAGTGTGTAGTTGTTTCAGAGTGTATTTGTTTCAGCGTGTAATTGTTTCAGCGTGTAATTATGTCAGCATGTATTTATTTCAGCGTGTTTTTTTTCAGCGTGTAATTGTTTCAGCGTGTATTTGTTTCAGCGTGCATTTGTTTCAGCGTGTAGTTGTTTCAGCGTGTATTTGTTTCAATCTGTATTTGTTTCAGCACGTATTTGTTTTAGCGTGTAGTTGCTTCAGTTTGTAATTGTTTCAGCGTGTATTTGTTACCGCGTGTTTTTTTTTCCAGCGTGTATTTGTTTCAGCGTGTAGTTGAATTAGCGTGTATATGATTCAGCGTGTAATTGTTTCAGCGTGTATTTGTTTCATCGTGTAATTGTTTCAGCATGTATTTGTTTCATCTTGTAATTGTTAACACACGTAATTGTTAAAGTGTGTATTTGTTTCTGCGTGTAATTGTTTCAGCGTGTATTTGTTTCAGCGTGTACTTGTTTCAGCATGAATTTGTTTCAGCGTGTAATTGTTTCAGCGTGTAATTGTTTCAGCATGTACTTGTTTCATCGTGTAATTGTTTCAGCGTGTATTTGTTTCAGCGTGTATTTGTTTCAGCGTGTATTTTTTTCAGCGTGTAATTGTTTCAGCGTGTAATTGTTTCATCCTGTAATTGTTTCAGCGTGTAATTGCTTCAGCGTGTATTTGTTTCGGCGTGTAATTTTTTCAGCGTGTAGTTGTTTCAGCGTGTAATTGTTTCAGTCTGTAATTGTTTCAGCGTGTAGTTGTTTCAGAGTGAATTTGTTTCAGCGTGTATTTGTTTCAGCGTGTAATTGTTTCACCGTGTAATTGTGTCAGCGTGTATTTGTTTCAGCGTGTAGGTGTTTCAGCGAGTATTTGTTTCAGCGTGTAGTTGTTTCCGTGTGTAATTGTTTCAGTCTGTAATTGTTTCAGCGTGTAATTGTTTCAGCGTGTAATTGTTTCAGCATGTATTTGTTTCAGCGTGTAATTGTTTCAGCGTGTAATTGTTTCATCATGCAATTGTTTCAGCATTTAATTGTTTAATCGTGTAATTGTTTCAGCATGTAATTGTTTCAGCGTGTTTTATTTTTCAGCCTGTATTTGTTTCAGCGTGTATTTGTTTCAGCGTGTAATTGTTTCAGCATGTAATTGTTTCAGCGTGTAATTGTTTCAGCATGTATTTGTTTCATCATGTAAATGTTTCAGCTTGTATTTTTTTCAGCGTGTAATTGTTTCAGCGTGTAATTGTTTCATCCTGTAATTGTTTCAATGTGTAATTGTTTCAGCGTGTATTTGTTTCAGCATGTATTTGTTTCAGTGTTAATTTGCTTCAGCGTGTAATTGTTTCAGCGTGTAATTGTTTCAGCGTGTAGTTGTTTCCGTGTGTAATTGTTTCAGTCTGTAATTGTTTCAGCATGTATTTGTTTCAGAGAGTATTTGTTTCAGCGTGTATTTGTTTCAGCGTGTAATTGTTTCAGCGTGTAATTGTGTCAGCGTGTATTTGTTTCAGCGTGTTTTTTTTAGCGTGTAATTGTTTCAGCGTGTAATTGTTTCAGCCTGTATTTGTTTCAGCGTGTATTTGTTTCAGCATGAATATTTTCAGCGTGTAATTGTTTCAGCGTGTAATTGTTTCAACGTGTAATTGTTTCAGCATGTAATTGTTTCAGGGTGTAATTGTTTCAGCATGTAATTGTTTCAGCGTGTTTTATTTTTCAGACTGTATTTGTTTCAGCGTGTAATTGTTTCAGCGTGTAATTGTTTCAGCATGTAATTGTTTCAGCATGTATTTGTTTCATCGTCTAATTGTTTCAGCTTGTATTTTTTTCAGCGTGTAATTGTTTCAGCGTGTAATTGTTTCATCCTGTAATTGATTCAATGTGTAATTGTTTCAGCGTGTATTTGTTTCAGTATGTATTTGTTTCAGTGTTAATTTGCTTCAGCGTGTAATTGTTTCAGCGTGTAATTGATTCAGCGTGTAGTTGTTTCCGTGTGTAATTGTTTCAGTCTGTAATTGTTTCAGCGTGTAGTTGTTTCAGAGTGTATTTGTTTCAGCGTGTAATTGTTTCAGCGTGTAATTATGTCAGCGTGTATTTATTTCAGCGTGTTTTTTTTCAGCGTGTAATTGTTTCAGCGTGTATTTGTTTCAGCGTGTAGTTGTTTCAGCGTGTATTTGTTTCATAGTGTATTTGTTTCAGCGTGTAATTGTTTCAGCGTGTAAATTTTTCAGCTTGTATTTGTTTCAGCGTGTAATTGTTTCAGCGTGTATTTGTTTAATCGTGTAACTGTTTCAGCGTGGAATTGTTTCAGTGTGCATTTCTTTCAGCGTGTTTTTGTTTCAGCGTGTATTTGTTTCAGCGTGTATTTGTATCAGTGTATATTTGTTTCAGCGTGTATTTGTTTCAGCGCGTAATTGTTTCAGCCTGTAATTGTTTCAGTGTGTAGTTGTTTCAGCGTGTATTTGATTCAGCGTGTGTTTGTTTCAGCGTGTATTTGTTTCATCGTGTAATTGTTTCAGCGTGTATTTGTTTCAGCGTGTATTTGTTTCTGCATGAATTTGTTTCAGCGTGTAATTGTTTCAGCATGAATTTGTTTCAGCGTGTAATTGTTTCAGCGTGTATTTGTTTCAGCGTGTATTTGTTTCAGCGTGTATTTTTTTCAGCGTGTAATTGTTTCAGCGTGTAATTGTTTCATCCTGTAATTGTTTCAGCGTGTAATTGCTTCAGCGTGTATTTGTTTCAGCGTGTAATTGTTTCAGCGTGCAGTTGTTTCAGCATGTAATTGTTTCAGCGTGTAATTGTTTCAGCATGTATTTGTTTCATCGTGTAATTGTTTCATCGTGTATTTGATTCAGCGTGTATTTTTTTCAGCGTGTAATTGTTTCAGCGTCTAATTGTTTCAGTGTGTAATTGCTTCAGCGTGTAATTGCTTCAGCGTGTATTTGTTTCAGCATGTAATTGTTTCAGCGTGTAGTTGTTTCAGCGTGTAATTGTTTCAGTCTGTATTTGTTTCAGCATGTATTTGTTTCAGCGTGTAATTGTTTCAGCATGTAATTGTGTCAGCGGGTGTTTGTTTCAGCGCGTATTTGTTTCAGCGTGTAGTTGCTTCAGTTTGTAATTGTTTCAGCGTGTATTTGTTACCGCGTGTTTTTTTTTCCAGCGTGTATTTGTTTCAGCATGTAGTTGAATTAGTGTGTATATGATTCAGCATGTAATTGTTTCAGCGTGTATTTGTTTCAGCGTGTATTTGTTTCAGCATGAATTTGTTTCAGCGTGTAATTGTTTCAGCGTGTAATTGTTTCAGCATGTATTTGTTTCAGCGTGTATTTGTTTCAGCATGAATTTGTTTCATTGTGTAATTGTTTCATCCTGTAATTGTTTCAGCATGTAATTGCTTCAGCGTGTATTTGTTTCGGAGTGTAATTTTTTCAGCGTGTAGTTGTTTCAGCGTGTAATTGTTTCAGTCTGTAATTGTTTCAGCGTGTAGTTGTTTCAGAGTGAATTTGTTTCAGCGTGTTTTTGTTTCAGCGTGTAATTGTTTCAGCGTGTAATTGTGTCAGCGTGTATTTGTTTCAGCGTGTAGGTGTTTCAGCGTGTATTTGTTTCAGCGTGTAATTGTTTCAGCGTGTCGTTGTTTCCGTGTGTAATTGTTTCAGTCTGTAATTGTTTCAGCGTGTAATTGTTTCAGCGTGTAATTGTTTCAGCGTGCAATTGTTTCATCATGCAATTGTTTCAGCATTTAATTGTTTAATCGTGTAATTGTTAAAACGTGTCATTGTTTCAGCGTGTACTTTTTCAGCATGTAATTGTTTCAGCGTGTATTTGTTTAAGCGTGTATTTGTTTCAGCATGAATTTGTTTCAGCGTGTAATTGTTTTAGCGTGTAATTGTTTCAGCGTGTAATTGTTTCAGCATGTAATTGTTTCAGCGTGTTTTATTTTTCAGCCTGTATTTGTTTCAGCGTGTATTTGTTTCAGCGTGTAATTGTTTCAGCATGTAATTGTTTCAGCGTGTAATTGTTTCAGCATGTATTTGTTTCATCGTGTAATTGTTTCAGCTTGTATTTTATTCAGCGTGTAATTGTTTCAGCGTGTAATTGTTTCATCCTGTAATTGTTTCAATGTGTAATTGTTTCAGCGTGTATTTGTTTCAGCATGTATTTGTTTCAGTGTTAATTTGCTTCAGCGTGTAATTGTTTCAGCGTGTAATTGTTTCAGCGTGTAGTTGTTTCCGTGTGTAATTGTTTCAGTCTGTAATGTTTCAGCATGTAGTTGTTTCAGAGAGTATTTGTTTCAGCGTGTATTTGTTTCAGCGTGTAATTGTTTCAGCGTGTAATTGTGTCAGCGTGTATTTGTTTCAGCGTGTTTTTTTAGCGTGTAATTGTTTCAGCGTGTCATTGTTTCAGCGTGTAATTGTTTCATCGTGTAATTGTTTCATCGTGTTATTGTTTCAGTGTGTAATTGTTTCATCGTGTAATTGTTAACACTTGTAATTGTTTAAGCGTGTATTTGTTTCAGCGTGTAATTGTTTCAGCCTGTATTTGTTTCAGCGTGTATTTGTTTCAGCATGAATTTTTTCAGCGTGTAATTGTTTCAGCGTGTAATTGTTTCAGCGTGTAATTGTTTCAGCATGTAATTGTTTCAGCGTGTAATTGTTCCAGCATGTAATTGTTTCAGCGTGTTTTATTTTTCAGCCTGTATTTGTTTCAGCGTGTAATTGTTTCAGCGTGTAATTGTTTCAGTGTGTAATTGTTTCAGCTTTTATTTTTTTCAGCGTGTAATTGTTTCATCCTGTAATTGTTTCATCCTGTAATTGTTTCAATGTGTAATTGTTTCAGCGTGTATTTGTTTCAGTATGTATTTGTTTCAGTGTTAATTTGCTTCAGCGTGTAATTGTTTCAGCGTGTAATTGTTTCAGCGTGTAGTTGTTTCCGTGTGTAATTGTTTCAGTCTGTAATTGTTTCAGCGTGTAGTTGTTTCAGAGTGTATTTGTTTCAGCGTGTAATTGTTTCAGCGTGTAATTGTGTCAGCGTGTATTTATTTCAGCGTGTTTTTTTTCAGCGTGTAATTGTTTCAGCGTGTATTTGTTTCAGCATGCATTTGTTTCAGCGTGTAATTGCTTCAGCGTGTAATTGTTTCAGCGTGTATTTGTTTCAGCGTGTAGTTGTTTCAGCATGAATTTTTATCATCGTGTAATTTTTTCATCGTGTAATTGTTTCAGCTTGTATTTGTATCAGCCTGTATTTTTTTCAGCGTGTAATTGTTTCAATGTGTAATTATTTCAGCGTGTAATTATTTCAGCGTGTACATGTTTCAGCGTGAATTTGTTTCAGTGTGTATTTGTTTAAGCATGTATTTGTTTCAGCATGAATTTGTTTCAGCGTGTAATTGTTTCAGCGTGTAATTGTTTCAGCGTGTAATTGTTTCAGCATGTAATTGTTTCAGCGTGTTTTATTTTTCAGCCTGTATTTGTTTCAGCGTGTAATTGTTTCAGCGTGTAATTGTTTCAGCGTGTAGTTGTTTCAGCATGTATTTGTTTCATCGTCTAATTGTTTCAGCTTGTATTTATTTCAGCGTGTAATTGTTTCAGCGTGTAATTGTTTCATCCTGTAATTGTTTCAATGTGTAATTGTTTCAGCGTGTATAGTTTTCAGTATGTATTTGTTTCAGTGTGAACTTGCTTCAGTGTGTAATTGTTTCAGCGTGTAATTGTTTCAGCGTGTAGTTGTTTCCATGTGTAATTGTTTCAGTCTGTAATTGTTTCAGCGTGTAGTTGTTTCAGAGTGTATTTGTTTCCGCGTGTAATTGTTTCAGCGTGTAATTGTGTCAGCGTGTATTTATTTCAGCGTGTTTTTTTTCAGCGTGTAATTGTTTCAGCCTGTATTTGTTTCAGCGTGCATTTGTTTCAGCGTGTAATTGCTTCAGCGTGTAATTGTTTCAGCATGTATTTGTTTCAGCGTGTAGTTGTTTCAGCATGAATTTGTATCATCGTGTAATTTTTTCATCGTGTAATTGTGTCAGCTTTTATTTGCATCAGCCTGTATTTTTAACAGCGTATAATTGTTTCAATGTGTAATTATTTCAGCGTGTAATTATTTCAGCGTGTACTTGTTTCAGCGTGAATTTGTTTCAGCGTGTATTTGTTTCCGCGTGTTTATTTGTCAGCGTGTATTTGTTTCAGCGTGTAATTGTTTCAGCGTGTAATTGTTTCATCGTGTAATTGTTTCATCGTGTAATTGTTTCAGCGTGTAATTCTTTCATCGTGTAATTGTTAACACATGTAATTGTTTCAGCGTGTAATTGTTTAAGCGTGTATTTGTTTCAGCGTGTATTTGTTTCAGCATGAATTTGTTTCAGCGTGTAATTGTTTCAGCGTGTAATTGTTTCAGCGTGTAATTGTTTCAGTGTGTAGTTGTTTCAGCGTGTAGTTGTTTCAGCATGTAATTGTTTCAGCGTGTAATTGTTTAAGCGTATTGTTGTTTCAGCGTGCATTTGTTTCATCGTGTAATTGTTTCAGTGTGTAATTGTTTCAGCGTGTATTTGTTTCAGAGGGTAATTGTTTCAGCGTGTAATTGTTTCAGCGTGTAATTGTTTCAGCGTGTATTTGTTTCAGCGTGTATTTGTTTCAGCGTGTAGTTGTTTCAGCGTGTATTTGTTTCATAGTGTATTTGTTTCAGCATGTAATTGTTTCAGCGTGTAAATTTTTCAGCTTGTATTTGTTTCAGCGTGTAATTGTTTCAGCGTGTAATTGTTTCATCCTCTAATTGTTTCAATGTGTAATTGTTTCAGTGTGTATTTGTTTCAGTGTTAATTTGCTTCAGCGTGTAATTGTTTCAGCGTGTAATTGTTTCAGCGTGTAGTTGTTACCGTGTGTAATTGTTTCAGTCTGTAATTGTTTCAGCGTGTAATTGTTTCAGCGTGTAGTTGTTTCCGTGTGTAATTGTTTCAGTCTGTAATTGTTTCAGCATGTAGTTGTTTCAGAGAGTATTTGTTTCAGCGTGTATTTGTTTCAGCGTGTAATTGTTTCAGCGTGTAATTTTGTCAGCGTGTATTTGTTTCAGCGTGTTTTTTTTAGCGTGTAATTGTTTCAGCGTGTCATTGTTTCAGCGTGTAATTGTTTCATCGTGTAATTGTTTCATCGTGTTATTGTTTCAGTGTGTAATTGTTTCATCGTGTAATTGTTAACACTTGTAATTGTTTCAGCGTGTATTTGTTTCAGCGTGTAATTGTTTCTGCCTGTATTTGTTTCAGCGTGTATTTGTTTCAGCATGAATTTTTTCAGCGTGTAATTGTTTCAGCGTGTAATTGTTTCAGCGTGTAATTGTTTCAGCATGTAATTGTTTCAGCGTGTAATTGTTTCAGCATGTAATTGTTTCAGCGTGTTTTATTTTTCAGCCTGTATTTGTTTCAGCGTGTAATTGTTTCAGCGTGGAATTGTTTCAGCATGTATTTCTTTCATCGTCTAATTGTTTCAGCTTGTATTTTTTTCAGCGTGTAATTGTTTCAGCGTGTAATTGTTTCATCCTGTAATTGTTTCAATGTGTAATTGTTTCAGCATGTATTTGTTTCAGTATGTATTTGTTTCAGTGTTAATTTGCTTCAGCGTGTAATTGTTTCAGCGTGTAATTGTTTCAGCGTGTAGTTGTTTCCGTGTGTAATTGTTTCAGTCTGTAATTGTTTCAGCGTGTAGTTGTTTCAGAGTGTATTTGTTTCAGCGTGTAATTGTTTCAGCGTGTAATTGTATCAGCGTGTATTTATTTCAGCGTGTTTTTTTTCAGCGTGTAATTGTTTCAGCGTGTATTTGTTTCAGCGTGCATTTGTTTCAGCGTGTAATTGCTTCAGCGTGTAATTGCTTCAGCGTGTAATTGTTTCAGCATGTATTTGTTTCAGCGTGTAGTTGTTTCAGCATGAATTTGAATCATCGTGTAATTTTTTCATCGTGTAATTGTGTCAGCTTGTATTTGTATCAGCCTGTGTTTTTTTCAGCGTGTAATTGTTTCAATGTGTAATTATTTCAGCGTGTAATTATTTCAGCGTGTACTTGTTTCAGCGTGAATTTGTTTCAGCGTGTAATTGTTTCAGCGTGTAATTGTTTCAGCGTGCAATTGTTTCAGCATGTAATTGTTTCAGCGTGTTTTATTTTTCAGCCTGTATTTGTTTCAGCGTGTAATTGTTTCAGCGTGTAATTGTTTCAGCGTGTAATTGTTTCAGCATGTATTTGTTTCATCGTCTAATTGTTTCAGCTTGTATTTATTTCAGCGTGTAATTGTTTCAGCGTGTAATTGTTTCATCCTGTAATTGTTTCAATGTGTAATTGTTTCAGCGTGTTGTGTTTTCAGTATGTATTTGTTTCAGTGTTAACTTGCTTCAGTGTGTAATTGTTTCAGCGTGCAATTGTTTCAGCGTGTAGTTGTTTCCATGTGTAATTGTTTCAGTCTGTAATTGTTTCAGCGTGTAGTTGTTTCAGAGTGTATTTGTTTCAGCGTGTAATTGTTTCAGCGTGTAATTGTGTCAGCGTGTATTTATTTCAGCGTGTTTTTTTTCAGCGTGTAATTGTTTCAGCCTGTATTTGTTTCAGCGTGCATTTGTTTCTGCGTGTAATTGCTTCAGCGTGTAATTGTTTCAGCTTGTATTTATTTCAGCGTGTAATTGTTTCAGCGTGTAATTGTTTCATCCTGTAATTGTTTCAATGTGTAATTGTTTCAGCGTGTATTGTTTTCAGTATGTATTTGTTTCAGTGTTAACTTGCTTCAGTGTGTAATTGTTTCAGCGTGTAATTGTTTCAGCGTGTAGTTGTTTCCATGTGTAATTGTTTCAGTCTGTAATTGCTTCAGCGTGTAGTTGTTTCAGAGTGTATTTGTTTCAGCGTGTAATTGCTTCAGCGTGTAATTGTGTCAGCGTGTATTTATTTCAGCGTGTTTTTTTTCAGCGTGTAATTGTTTCAGCCTGTATTTGTTTCAGCGTGCATTTGTTTCAGCGTGTAATTGCTTCAGCGTGTAATTGTTTCAGCATGTATTTGTTTCAGCGTGTAGTTGTTTCAGCATGAATTTGTATCATCGTGTAATTTTTTCATCGTGTAATTGTGTCAGCTTGTATTTGTATCAGCCTGTATTTTTTTCAGCGTGTAATTGTTTCAATGTGTAATTATTTCAGCGTGTAATTATTTCAGCGTGTACTTGTTTCAGCGTCAATTTGTTTCAGCGTGTATTTGTTTCCGCGTGTTTATTTGTCAGCGTGTATTTGTTTCAGCGTGTAATTGTTTCAGCGTGTAATTGTTTCATCGTGTAATTGTTTCATCGTGTAATTGTTTCAGCGTGTAATTCTTTCATCGTGTAATTGTTAACACATGTAATTGTTTAAGCGTGTATTTGTTTCAGCGTGTAATTGTTTCAGCGTGTATTTGTTTCAGCGGGTATTTGTTTCAGCATGAATTTGTTTCAGCGTGTAATTGTTTCAGCGTGTAATTGTTTCAGCGTGTAATTGTTTCAGTGTGTAGTTGGTTCAGCGTGTAGTTGTTTCAGCATGTAATTGTTTCAGCGTGTAATTGTTTAAGCGTATTGTTGTTTCAGCATGCATTTGTTTCAGCGTGTAATTGTTTCAGTGTGTAATTGTTTCAGCGCGTATTTGTTTCAGAGGGTAATTGTTTCAGCTTGTAATTGTTTCAGCGTGTAATTGTTTCAGCGTGTAGTTGTTTCAGCGTGTATTTGTTTCAGCGTGTAGTTGTTTCAGCGTGTATTTGTTTCATAGTGTATTTGTTTCAGCGTGTAATTGTTTCAGCGTGTAAATTTTTCAGCTTGTATTTGTTTCAGCGTGTAATTGTTTCAGCGTATATTTGTTTCATCGTGTAACTGTTTCAGCATGGAATTGTTTCAGTGTGCATTTCTTTTTCAGCGTGTTTTTGTTTCAGCGTGTATTTGTTTCAGCGTGTTTTTTTTTCAGCGTGTATTTGTATCAGTGTATATTTGTTTCAGCGTGTATTTGTTTCAGCGCGTAATTGTTTCAGCCTGTAATTGTTTCAGTGTGTAGTTGTTTCAGCGTGTATTTGATTCAGCGTGCAGTTGTTTCAGCATGTAATTGTTTCAGCGTGTATTTGTTTCAGCATGTATTTGTTTCAGTGTTAATTTGCTTCAGCGTGTAATTGTTTCAGCGTGTAATTGTTTCAGCATGTATTTGTTTCATCGTCTAATTGTTTCAGCTTGTATTTTTTTCAGCTTGTAATTGTTTCAGCGTGTAATTGTTTCATCCTGTAATTGATTCAATGTGTAATTGTTTCAGCGTGTATTTGTTTCAGTATGTATTTGTTTCAGTGTTAATTTGCTTCAGCGTGTAATTGTTTCAGCGTGTAATTGATTCAGCGTGTAGTTGTTTCCGTGTGTAATTGTTTCAGTCTGTAATTGTTTCAGCGTGTAGTTGTTTCAGAGTGTATTTGTTTCAGCGTGTAATTGTTTCAGCGTGTAATTATGTCAGCGTGTATTTATTTCAGCGTGTTTTTTTTCAGCGTGTAATTGTTTCAGCGTGTATTTGTTTCAGCGTGTAGTTGTTTCAGCGTGTATTTGTTTCATAGTGTATTTGTTTCAGCGTGTAATTGTTTCAGCGTGTAAATTTTTCAGCTTGTATTTGTTTCAGCGTGTAATTGTTTCAGCGTGTATTTGTTTAATCGTGTAACTGTTTCAGCGTGGAATTGTTTCAGTGTGCATTTCTTTCAGCGTGTTTTTGTTTCAGCGTGTATTTGTTTCAGCGTGTTTTTTTTTCAGCGTGTATTTGTATCAGTGTATATTTGTTTCAGCGTGTATTTGTTTCAGCGCGTAATTGTTTCAGCCTGTAATTGTTTCAGTGTGTAGTTGTTTCAGCGTGTATTTGATTCAGCGTGTTTTTGTTTCAGCGTGTATTTGTTTCATCGTGTAATTGTTTCAGCGTGTATTTGTTTCAGCGTGTATTTGTTTCTGCATGAATTTGTTTCAGCGTGTAATTGTTTCAGCATGAATTTGTTTCAGCGTGTAATTGTTTCAGCGTGTATTTGTTTCAGCGTGTATTTGTTTCAGCGTGTATTTTTTTCAGCGTGTAATTGTTTCAGCGTGTAATTGTTTCATCCTGTAATTGTTTCAGCGTGTAATTGCTTCAGCGTGTATTTGTTTCAGCGTGTAATTGTTTCAGCGTGCAGTTGTTTCAGCATGTAATTGTTTCAGCGTGTAATTGTTTCAGCATGTATTTGTTTCATCGTGTAATTGTTTCATCGTGTATTTGATTCAGCGTGTATTTTTTTCAGCGTGTAATTGTTTCAGCGTCTAATTGTTTCAGTGTGTAATTGCTTCAGCGTGTAATTGCTTCAGCGTGTATTTGTTTCAGCATGTAATTGTTTCAGCGTGTAGTTGTTTCAGCGTGTAATTGTTTCAGTCTGTATTTGTTTCAGCATGTATTTGTTTCAGCGTGTAATTGTTTCAGCATGTAATTGTGTCAGCGGGTGTTTGTTTCAGCGCGTATTTGTTTCAGCGTGTAGTTGCTTCAGTTTGTAATTGTTTCAGCGTGTATTTGTTACCGCGTGTTTTTTTTTCCAGCGTGTATTTGTTTCAGCATGTAGTTGAATTAGTGTGTATATGATTCAGCATGTAATTGTTTCAGCGTGTATTTGTTTCAGCGTGTATTTGTTTCAGCATGAATTTGTTTCAGCGTGTAATTGTTTCAGCGTGTAATTGTTTCAGCATGTATTTGTTTCAGCGTGTATTTGTTTCAGCATGAATTTGTTTCATTGTGTAATTGTTTCATCCTGTAATTGTTTCAGCATGTAATTGCTTCAGCGTGTATTTGTTTCGGAGTGTAATTTTTTCAGCGTGTAGTTGTTTCAGCGTGTAATTGTTTCAGTCTGTAATTGTTTCAGCGTGTAGTTGTTTCAGAGTGAATTTGTTTCAGCGTGTTTTTGTTTCAGCGTGTAATTGTTTCAGCGTGTAATTGTGTCAGCGTGTATTTGTTTCAGCGTGTAGGTGTTTCAGCGTGTATTTGTTTCAGCGTGTAATTGTTTCAGCGTGTCGTTGTTTCCGTGTGTAATTGTTTCAGTCTGTAATTGTTTCAGCGTGTAATTGTTTCAGCGTGTAATTGTTTCAGCGTGCAATTGTTTCATCATGCAATTGTTTCAGCATTTAATTGTTTAATCGTGTAATTGTTAAAACGTGTCATTGTTTCAGCGTGTACTTTTTCAGCATGTAATTGTTTCAGCGTGTATTTGTTTAAGCGTGTATTTGTTTCAGCATGAATTTGTTTCAGCGTGTAATTGTTTTAGCGTGTAATTGTTTCAGCGTGTAATTGTTTCAGCATGTAATTGTTTCAGCGTGTTTTATTTTTCAGCCTGTATTTGTTTCAGCGTGTATTTGTTTCAGCGTGTAATTGTTTCAGCATGTAATTGTTTCAGCGTGTAATTGTTTCAGCATGTATTTGTTTCATCGTGTAATTGTTTCAGCTTGTATTTTATTCAGCGTGTAATTGTTTCAGCGTGTAATTGTTTCATCCTGTAATTGTTTCAATGTGTAATTGTTTCAGCGTGTATTTGTTTCAGCATGTATTTGTTTCAGTGTTAATTTGCTTCAGCGTGTAATTGTTTCAGCGTGTAATTGTTTCAGCGTGTAGTTGTTTCCGTGTGTAATTGTTTCAGTCTGTAATGTTTCAGCATGTAGTTGTTTCAGAGAGTATTTGTTTCAGCGTGTATTTGTTTCAGCGTGTAATTGTTTCAGCGTGTAATTGTGTCAGCGTGTATTTGTTTCAGTGTGTTTTTTTAGCGTGTAATTGTTTCAGCGTGTCATTGTTTCAGCGTGTAATTGTTTCATCGTGTAATTGTTTCATCGTGTTATTGTTTCAGTGTGTAATTGTTTCATCGTGTAATTGTTAACACTTGTAATTGTTTAAGCGTGTATTTGTTTCAGCGTGTAATTGTTTCAGCCTGTATTTGTTTCAGCGTGTATTTGTTTCAGCATGAATTTTTTCAGCGTGTAATTGTTTCAGCGTGTAATTGTTTCAGCGTGTAATTGTTTCAGCATGTAATTGTTTCAGCGTGTAATTGTTCCAGCATGTAATTGTTTCAGCGTGTTTTATTTTTCAGCCTGTATTTGTTTCAGCGTGTAATTGTTTCAGCGTGTAATTGTTTCAGTGTGTAATTGTTTCAGCTTGTATTTTTTTCAGCGTGTAATTGTTTCATCCTGTAATTGTTTCATCCTGTAATTGTTTCAATGTGTAATTGTTTCAGCGTGTATTTGTTTCAGTATGTATTTGTTTCAGTGTTAATTTGCTTCAGCGTGTTATTGTTTCAGCGTGTAATTGTTTCAGCGTGTAGTTGTTTCCGTGTGTAATTGTTTCAGTCTGTAATTGTTTCAGCGTGTAGTTGTTTCAGAGTGTATTTGTTTCAGCGTGTAATTGTTTCAGCGTGTAATTGTGTCAGCGTGTATTTATTTCAGCGTGTTTTTTTTCAGCGTGTAATTGTTTCAGCGTGTATTTGTTTCAGCATGCATTTGTTTCAGCGTGTAATTGCTTCAGCGTGTAATTGTTTCAGCGTGTATTTGTTTCAGCGTGTAGTTGTTTCAGCATGAATTTTTATCATCGTGTAATTTTTTCATCGTGTAATTGTTTCAGCTTGTATTTGTATCAGCCTGTATTTTTTTCAGCGTGTAATTGTTTCAATGTGTAATTATTTCAGCGTGTAATTATTTCAGCGTGTACATGTTTCAGCGTGAATTTGTTTCAGTGTGTATTTGTTTAAGCATGTATTTGTTTCAGCATGAATTTGTTTCAGCGTGTAATTGTTTCAGCGTGTAATTGTTTCAGCGTGTAATTGTTTCAGCATGTAATTGTTTCAGCGTGTTTTATTTTTCAGCCTGTATTTGTTTCAGCGTGTAATTGTTTCAGCGTGTAATTGTTTCAGCGTGTAGTTGTTTCAGCATGTATTTGTTTCATCGTCTAATTGTTTCAGCTTGTATTTATTTCAGCGTGTAATTGTTTCAGCGTGTAATTGTTTCATCCTGTAATTGTTTCAATGTGTAATTGTTTCAGCGTGTATAGTTTTCAGTATGTATTTGTTTCAGTGTGAACTTGCTTCAGTGTGTAATTGTTTCCGCGTGTAATTGTTTCAGCGTGTAGTTGTTTCCATGTGTAATTGTTTCAGTCTGTAATTGTTTCAGCGTGTAGTTGTTTCAGAGTGTATTTGTTTCAGCGTGTAATTGTTTCAGCGTGTAATTGTGTCAGCGTGTATTTATTTCAGCGTGTTTTTTTTCAGCGTGTAATTGTTTCAGCCTGTATTTGTTTCAGCGTGCATTTGTTTCAGCGTGTAATTGCTTCAGCGTGTAATTGTTTCAGCATGTATTTGTTTCAGCGTGTAGTTGTTTCAGCATGAATTTGTATCATCGTGTAATTTTTTCATCGTGTAATTGTGTCAGCTTTTATTTGCATCAGCCTGTATTTTTAACAGCGTATAATTGTTTCAATGTGTAATTATTTCAGCGTGTAATTATTTCAGCGTGTACTTGTTTCAGCGTGAATTTGTTTCAGCGTGTATTTGTTTCCGCGTGTTTATTTGTCAGCGTGTATTTGTTTCAGCGTGTAATTGTTTCAGCGTGTAATTGTTTCATCGTGTAATTGTTTCATCGTGTAATTGTTTCAGCGTGTAATTCTTTCATCGTGTAATTGTTAACACATGTAATTGTTTCAGCGTGTAATTGTTTAAGCGTGTATTTGTTTCAGCGTGTATTTGTTTCAGCATGAATTTGTTTCAGCGTGTAATTGTTTCAGCGTGTAATTGTTTCAGCGTGTAATTGTTTCAGTGTGTAGTTGTTTCAGCGTGTAGTTGTTTCAGCATGTAATTGTTTCAGCGTGTAATTGTTTAAGCGTATTGTTGTTTCAGCGTGCATTTGTTTCATCGTGTAATTGTTTCAGTGTGTAATTGTTTCAGCGTGTATTTGTTTCAGAGGGTAATTGTTTCAGCGTGTAATTGTTTCAGCGTGTAATTGTTTCAGCGTGTATTTGTTTCAGCGTGTATTTGTTTCAGCGTGTAGTTGTTTCAGCGTGTATTTGTTTCATAGTGTATTTGTTTCAGCATGTAATTGTTTCAGCGTGTAAATTTTTCAGCTTGTATTTGTTTCAGCGTGTAATTGTTTCAGCGTGTAATTGTTTCATCCTCTAATTGTTTCAATGTGTAATTGTTTCAGTGTGTATTTGTTTCAGTGTTAATTTGCTTCAGCGTGTAATTGTTTCAGCGTGTAATTGTTTCAGCGTGTAGTTGTTACCGTGTGTAATTGTTTCAGTCTGTAATTGTTTCAGCGTGTAATTGTTTCAGCGTGTAGTTGTTTCCGTGTGTAATTGTTTCAGTCTGTAATTGTTTCAGCATGTAGTTGTTTCAGAGAGTATTTGTTTCAGCGTGTATTTGTTTCAGCGTGTAATTGTTTCAGCGTGTAATTTTGTCAGCGTGTATTTGTTTCAGCGTGTTTTTTTTAGCGTGTAATTGTTTCAGCGTGTCATTGTTTCAGCGTGTAATTGTTTCATCGTGTAATTGTTTCATCGTGTTATTGTTTCAGTGTGTAATTGTTTCATCGTGTAATTGTTAACACTTGTAATTGTTTCAGCGTGTATTTGTTTCAGCGTGTAATTGTTTCTGCCTGTATTTGTTTCAGCGTGTATTTGTTTCAGCATGAATTTTTTCAGCGTGTAATTGTTTCAGCGTGTAATTGTTTCAGCGTGTAATTGTTTCAGCATGTAATTGTTTCAGCGTGTAATTGTTTCAGCATGTAATTGTTTCAGCGTGTTTTATTTTTCAGCCTGTATTTGTTTCAGCGTGTAATTGTTTCAGCGTGGAATTGTTTCAGCATGTATTTCTTTCATCGTCTAATTGTTTCAGCTTGTATTTTTTTCAGCGTGTAATTGTTTCAGCGTGTAATTGTTTCATCCTGTAATTGTTTCAATGTGTAATTGTTTCAGCATGTATTTGTTTCAGTATGTATTTGTTTCAGTGTTAATTTGCTTCAGCGTGTAATTGTTTCAGCGTGTATTTATTTCAGCGTGTTTTTTTTCAGCGTGTAATTGTTTCAGCGTGTATTTGTTTCAGCGTGCATTTGTTTCAGCGTGTAATTGCTTCAGCGTGTAATTGTTTCAGCGTGTATTTGTTTCAGCGTGTAGTTGTTTCAGCATGAATTTTTATCATCGTGTAATTTTTTCATCGTGTAATTGTTTCAGCTTGTATTTGTATCAGCCTGTGTTTTTTTCAGCGTGTAATTGTTTCAATGTGTAATTATTTCAGCGTGTAATTATTTCAGCGTGTACTTGTTTCAGCGTGAATTTGTTTCAGCGTGTAATTGTTTCAGCGTGTAATTGTTTCAGCGTGCAATTGTTTCAGCATGTAATTGTTTCAGTGTGTTTTATTTTTCAGCCTGTATTTGTTTCAGCGTGTAATTGTTTCAGCGTGTAATTGTTTCAGCGTGTAATTGTTTCAGCATGTATTTGTTTCATCGTCTAATCGTTTCAGCTTGTATTTATTTCAGCGTGTAATTGTTTCAGCGTGTAATTGTTTCATCCTGTAATTGTTTCAATGTGTAATTGTTTCAGCGTGTAGTGTTTTCAGTATGTATTTGTTTCAGTGTTAACTTGCTTCAGTGTGTAATTGTTTCAGCGTGCAATTGTTTCAGCGTGTAGTTGTTTCCATGTGTAATTGTTTCAGTCTGTAATTGTTTCAGCGTGTAGTTGTTTCAGAGTGTATTTGTTTCAGCGTGTAATTGTTTCAGCGTGTAATTGTGTCAGCGTGTATTTATTTCAGCGTGTTTTTTTTCAGCGTGTAATTGTTTCAGCCTGTATTTGTTTCAGCGTGCATTTGTTTCTGCGTGTAATTGCTTCAGCGTGTAATTGTTTCAGCATGTATTTGTTTCAGCGTGTAGTTGTTTCAGCGTGTAATTGTTTCAGCATGTATTTGTTTCATCGTCTAATTGTTTCAGCTTGTATTTATTTCAGCGTGTAATTGTTTCAGCGTGTAATTGTTTCATCCTGTAATTGTTTCAATGTGTAATTGTTTCAGCGTGTATTGTTTTCAGTATGTATTTGTTTCAGTGTTAACTTGCTTCAGTGTGTAATTGTTTCAGCGTGTAATTGTTTCAGCGTGTAGTTGTTTCCATGTGTAATTGTTTCAGTCTGTAATTGCTTCAGCGTGTAGTTGTTTCAGAGTGTATTTGTTTCAGCGTGTAATTGCTTCAGCGTGTAATTGTGTCAGCGTGTATTTATTTCAGCGTGTTTTTTTTCAGCGTGTAATTGTTTCAGCCTGTATTTGTTTCAGCGTGCATTTGTTTCAGCGTGTAATTGCTTCAGCGTGTAATTGTTTCAGCATGTATTTGTTTCAGCGTGTAGTTGTTTCAGCATGAATTTGTATCATCGTGTAATTTTTTCATCGTGTAATTGTGTCAGCTTGTATTTGTATCAGCCTGTATTTTTTTCAGCGTGTAATTGTTTCAATGTGTAATTATTTCAGCGTGTAATTATTTCAGCGTGTACTTGTTTCAGCGTCAATTTGTTTCAGCATGTATTTGTTTCCGCGTGTTTATTTGTCAGCGTGTATTTGTTTCAGCGTGTAATTGTTTCAGCGTGTAATTGTTTCATCGTGTAATTGTTTCATCGTGTAATTGTTTCAGCGTGTAATTCTTTCATCGTGTAATTGTTAACACATGTAATTGTTTAAGCGTGTATTTGTTTCAGCGTGTAATTGTTTCAGCGTGTATTTGTTTCAGCGGGTATTTGTTTCAGCATGAATTTGTTTCAGCGTGTAATTGTTTCAGCGTGTAATTGTTTCAGCGTGTAATTGTTTCAGTGTGTAGTTGTTTCAGCGTGTAGTTGTTTCAGCATGTAATTGTTTCAGCGTGTAATTGTTTAAGCGTATTGTTGTTTCAGCATGCATTTGTTTCAGCGTGTAATTGTTTCAGTGTGTAATTGTTTCAGCGCGTATTTGTTTCAGAGGGTAATTGTTTCAGCTTGTAATTGTTTCAGCGTGTAATTGTTTCAGCGTGTATTTGTTTCAGCGTGTATTTGTTTCAGCGTGTAGTTGTTTCAGCGTGTATTTGTTTCATAGTGTATTTGTTTCAGCGTGTAATTGTTTCAGCGTGTAAATTTTTCAGCTTGTATTTGTTTCAGCGTGTAATTGTTTCAGCGTATATTTGTTTCATCGTGTAACTGTTTCAGCATGGAATTGTTTCAGTGTGCATTTCTTTTTCAGCGTGTTTTTGTTTCAGCGTGTATTTGTTTCAGCGTGTTTTTTTTTCAGCGTGTATTTGTATCAGTGTATATTTGTTTCAGCGTGTATTTGTTTCAGCGCGTAATTGTTTCAGCCTGTAATTGTTTCAGTGTGTAGTTGTTTCAGCGTGTATTTGATTCAGCGTGCAGTTGTTTCAGCATGTAATTGTTTCAGCGTGTATTTGTTTCAGCATGTATTTGTTTCAGTGTTAATTTGCTTCAGCATGTAATTGTTTCAGCATGTAATTGTTTCAGCGTGTAGTTATTTCCGTGTGTAATTGTTTCAGTCTGTAATTGTTTCAGCATGTAGTTGTTTCAGAGAGTATTTGTTTCAGCGTGTATTTGTTTCAGCGTGTAATTGTTTCAGCGTGTAATTGTGTCAGCATGTATTTGTTTCAGCGTGTTTTTTTTAGCGTGTAATTGTTTCAGCGTGTCATTGTTTCAGCGTGTAATTGTTTCATCGTGAAATTGTTTCAGCGTGTAATTGTTTCAGTGTGTAATTGTTTCATCGTGTAATTGTTAACACTGGTAATTGTTTAAGCGTGTATTTGTTTCAGCGTGTAATTGTTTCAGCCTGTATTTGTTTCAGCGTGTATTTGTTTCAGCATGAATTTTTTTCAGCGTGTAATTGTTTCAGCGTGTAATTGTTTCAGCGTGTAATTGTTTAAGTGTGTAATTGTTTCAGCGTGTAATTGTTTCAGCATGTAATTGTTTCAGCGTGTTTTATTTTTCAGCCTGTATTTGTTTCAGCGTGTAATTGTTTCAGCGTGTAATTGTTTCAGCGTGTAATTGTTTCAGCATGTATTTGTTTCATCGTCTAATTGTTTCAGCTTGTATTTTTTTCAGCGTGTAATTGTTTCAGCGTGTAATTGTTTCATCCTGTAATTGTTTCAATGTGTAATTGTTTCAGCGTGTATTTGTTTCAGTATGTATTTGTTTCAGTGTTAATTTGCTTCAGCGTGTAATTGTTTCAGCGTGTAATTGTTTCAGCGTGTAGTTGTTTCCGTGTGTAATTGTTTCAGTGTGTAATTGTTTCAGCGTGTAGTTGTTTCAGAGTGTATTTGTTTCAGCGTGTAATTGTTTCAGCGTGTAATTGTGTCAGCGTGTATTTATTTCAGCGTGTTTTTTTTCAGCGTGTAATTGTTTCAGCGTGTATTTGTTTCAGCGTGCATTTGTTTCAGCGTGTAATTGCTTCAGCGTGTAATTGTTTCAGCGTGTAATTGTTTCAGCGTGTAGTTGATTCAGCATGAATTTGTATCATCGTGTAATTTTTTCATCGTGTAATTGTTTCAGCTTGTATTTGTATCAGCCTGTATTTTTTTCAGCGTGTAATTGTTTCAATGTGTAATTATTTCAGCGTGTAATTATTTCAGCGTGTACTTGTTTCAGCGTGAATTTGTTTCAGCGTGTATTTGTTTAAGCATGTATTTGTTTCAGCATGAATTTGTTTCAGCGTGTAATTGTTTCAGCGTGTAATTGTTTCAGCGTGTAATTGTTTCAGCATGTAATTGTTTCAGCGTGTTTTATTTTTCAGCCTGTATTTGTTTCAGCGTGTAATTGTTTCAGCCGGTATTTGTTTCAGCGTGTATTTGTTTCAGCATGAATTTGTTTCAGCGTGTAATTGTTTCAGCGTGTAATTGTTTCAGCGTGTAATTGTTTCAGCATGTAATTGTTTCAGCGTGTTTTATTTTTCAGCCTGTATTTGTTTCAGCGTGTAATTGTTTCAGCGTGTAATTGTTTCAGCGTGTAATTGTTTCAGCATGTATTTGTTTCATCGTCTAATTGTTTCAGCTTGTATTTATTTCAGCGTGTAATTGTTTCAGCGTGTAATTGTTTCATCCTGTAATTGTTTCAATGTGTAATTGTTTCAGCGTGTATTGTTTTCAGTGTGTATTTGTTTCAGTGTTAACTTGCTTCAGTGTGTAATTGTTTCAGGGTGTAATTGTTTCAGCGTGTAGTTGTTTCCGTCTGTAATTGTTTCAGTCTGTAATTGTTTCAGCGTGTAGTTGTTTCAGAGTGTATTTGTTTCAGCGTGTAAATGTTTCAGCGTGTAATTGTTTCAGCGTGTATTTATTTCAGCGTGTTTTTTTTCAGCGAGTAATTGTTTCAGCCTGTAATTGTTTCAGCGTGCATTTGTTTCAGCGTGTAGTTGTTTCAGCATGAATTTGTATCATCGTGTAATTTTTTCATCGTGTAATTGTGTCAGCTTGTATTTGTATCAGCCTGTATTTTTTTCAGCGTGTAATTGTTTCATCGTGTAATTATTTCAGCGTGTAATTATTTCAGCGTGTACTTGTTTCAGCGTGAATTTGTTTCAGCGTGTATTTGTTTCCGCGTGTTTATTTGTCAGCGTGTATTTGTTTCAGCGTGTAATTGTTTCAGCGTGTAATTGTTTCATCGTGTAATTGTTTCAGCGTGTAATTCTTTCATCGTGTAATTGTTAACACATGTAATTGTTTAAGCGTGTATTTGTTTCAGCGTGTAATTGTTTCAGCGTGTATTTGTTTCAGCGTGTATTTGTTTCAGCATGAATTTGTTTCAGCGTGTAATTGTTTCAGCGTCTAATTGTTTCAGAGTGTAATTGTTTCAGTGTGTAGTTGTTTCAGCGTGTAGTTGTTGCAGCATGTAATTGTTTCAGCGTGTAATTGTTTAAGCGTATTGTTGTTTCAGCATGCATTTGTTTCAGCGTGTAATTGTTTCAGTGTGTAATTGTTTCAGCGTGTATTTGTTTCAGAGGGTAATTGTTTCAGCGTGTAATTGTTTCAGCGTGTAATTGTTTCAGCGTGTATTTTTTTCAGCGTGTAGTTGTTTCAGCGTGTATTTGTTTCATAGTGTATTTGTTTCAGCGTGTAATTGTTTAAGCGTATTGTTGTTTCAGCATGCATTTGTTTCAGCGTGTAATTGTTTCAGTGTGTAATTGTTTCAGCGTGTATTTGTTTCAGAGGTAATTGTTTCAGCGTGTAATTGTTTCAGCGTGTAATTGTTTCAGCGCGTATTTTTTTCAGCGTGTATTTGTTTCAGCGTGTAGTTGTTTCAGCGTGTATTTGTTTCATAGTGTATTTGTTTCAGCGTGTAATTGTTTCAGCGTGTAAATTTTTCAGCTTGTATTTGTTTCAGCGTGTAATTGTTTCAGCGTGTATTTGTTTCATCGTGTAACTGTTTCAGCGTGGAATTGTTTCAGTGTGCATTTCTTTCAGCGTGTTTTTGTTTCAGCGTGTATTTGTTTCAGCGTGTTTTTTTTTCAGCGTGTATTCGTATCAGTGTATATTTGTTTCAGCGTGTATTTGTTTCAGCGCGTAATTGTTTCAGCCTGTAATTGTTTCAGTGTGTAGTTGTTTCAGCGTGTATTTGATTCAGCGTGTGTTTGTTTCAGCGTATAATTGTTTCAGCGTGTAATTGTTTCAGCGTGTAATTGTTTCAGCATGTAATTGTTTCAGCGTGTTTTATTTTTCAGCCTGTATTTGTTTCAGCGTGTAATTGTTTCAGCTTGTAATTGTTTCAGCGTGTAATTGTTTCAGCATGTATTTGTTTCATCGTCTAATTGTTTCAGCTTGTATTTATTTCAGCGTGTAATTGTTTCAGCGTGTAATTGTTTCATCCTGTAATTGTTTCAATGTGTAATTGTTTCAGCGTGTACTGTTTTCAGTGTGTATTTGTTTCAGTGTTAACTTGCTTCAGTGTGTAATTGTTTCAGCGTGTAATTGTTTCAGCGTGTAGTTGTTTCCATGTGTAATTGTTTCAGTCTGTAATTGCTTCAGCGTGTAGTTGTTTCAGAGTGTATTTGTTTCAGCGTGTAATTGCTTCAGCGTGTAATTGTGTCAGCGTGTATTTATTTCAGCGTGTTTTTTTTCAGCGTGTAATTGTTTCAGCCTGTATTTGTTTCAGCGTGCATTTGTTTCAGCGTGTAATTGCTTCAGCGTGTAATTGTTTCAGCATGTATTTGTTTCAGCGTGTAGTTGTTTCAGCATGAATTTGTATCATCGTGTAATTTTTTCATCGTGTAATTGTGTCAGCTTGTATTTGTATCAGCCTGTATTTTTTTCAGCGTGTAATTGTTTCAATGTGTAATTATTTCAGCGTGTAATTATTTCAGCGTGTACTTGTTTCAGCGTCAATTTGTTTCAGCGTGTATTTGTTTCCGCGTGTTTATTTGTCAGCGTGTAATTGTTTCAGCGTGTAATTGTTTCAGCGTGTATTTTTTTCAGCGTGTAGTTGTTTCAGCGTGTATTTGTTTCATAGTGTATTTGTTTCAGCGTGTAATTGTTTAAGCGTATTGTTGTTTCAGCATGCATTTGTTTCAGCGTGTAATTGTTTCAGTGTGTAATTGTTTCAGCGTGTATTTGTTTCAGAGGTAATTGTTTCAGCGTGTAATTGTTTCAGCGTGTAATTGTTTCAGCGCGTATTTTTTTCAGCGTGTATTTGTTTCAGCGTGTAGTTGTTTCAGCGTGTATTTGTTTCATAGTGTATTTGTTTCAGCGTGTAATTGTTTCAGCGTGTAAATTTTTCAGCTTGTATTTGTTTCAGCGTGTAATTGTTTCAGCGTGTATTTGTTTCATCGTGTAACTGTTTCAGCGTGGAATTGTTTCAGTGTGCATTTCTTTCAGCGTGTTTTTGTTTCAGCGTGTATTTGTTTCAGCGTGTTTTTTTTTCAGCGTGTATTCGTATCAGTGTATATTTGTTTCAGCGTGTATTTGTTTCAGCGCGTAATTGTTTCAGCCTGTAATTGTTTCAGTGTGTAGTTGTTTCAGCGTGTATTTGATTCAGCGTGTGTTTGTTTCAGCGTATAATTGTTTCAGCGTGTAATTGTTTCAGCGTGTAATTGTTTCAGCATGTAATTGTTTCAGCGTGTTTTATTTTTCAGCCTGTATTTGTTTCAGCGTGTAATTGTTTCAGCTTGTAATTGTTTCAGCGTGTAATTGTTTCAGCATGTATTTGTTTCATCGTCTAATTGTTTCAGCTTGTATTTATTTCAGCGTGTAATTGTTTCAGCGTGTAATTGTTTCATCCTGTAATTGTTTCAATGTGTAATTGTTTCAGCGTGTACTGTTTTCAGTGTGTATTTGTTTCAGTGTTAACTTGCTTCAGTGTGTAATTGTTTCAGCGTGTAATTGTTTCAGCGTGTAGTTGTTTCCATGTGTAATTGTTTCAGTCTGTAATTGCTTCAGCGTGTAGTTGTTTCAGAGTGTATTTGTTTCAGCGTGTAATTGCTTCAGCGTGTAATTGTGTCAGCGTGTATTTATTTCAGCGTGTTTTTTTTCAGCGTGTAATTGATTCAGCCTGTATTTGTTTCAGCGTGCATTTGTTTCAGCGTGTAATTGCTTCAGCGTGTAATTGTTTCAGCATGTATTTGTTTCAGCGTGTAGTTGTTTCAGCATGAATTTGTATCATCGTGTAATTTTTTCATCGTGTAATTGTGTCAGCTTGTATTTGTATCAGCCTGTATTTTTTTCAGCGTGTAATTGTTTCAATGTGTAATTATTTCAGCGTGTAATTATTTCAGCGTGTACTTGTTTCAGCGTCAATTTGTTTCAGCGTGTATTTGTTTCCGCGTGTTTATTTGTCAGCGTGTATTTGTTTCAGCGTGTAATTGTTTCAGCGTGTAATTGTTTCATCGTGTAATTGTTTCATCGTGTAATTGTTTCAGCGTGTAATTCTTTCATCGTGTAATTGTTAACACATGTAATTGTTTAAGCGTGTATTTGTTTCAGCGTGTAATTGTTTCAGCGTGTATTTGTTTCAGCGGGTATTTGTTTCAGCATGAATTTGTTTCAGCGTGTAATTGTTTCAGCGTGTAATTGTTTCAGCGTGTAATTGTTTCAGTGTGTAGTTGTTTCAGCGTGTAGTTGTTTCAGCATGTAATTGTTTCAGCGTGTAATTGTTTAAGCGTATTGTTGTTTCAGCATGCATTTGTTTCAGCGTGTAATTGTTTCAGTGTGTAATTGTTTCAGCGCGTATTTGTTTCAGAGGGTAATTGTTTCAGCTTGTAATTGTTTCAGCGTGTAATTGTTTCAGCGTGTATTTGTTTCAGCGTGTATTTGTTTCAGCGTGTAGTTGTTTCAGCGTGTATTTGTTTCATAGTGTATTTGTTTCAGCGTGTAATTGTTTCAGCGTGTAAATTTTTCAGCTTGTATTTGTTTCAGCGTGTAATTGTTTCAGCGTATATTTGTTTCATCGTGTAACTGTTTCAGCATGGAATTGTTTCAGTGTGCATTTCTTTTTCAGCGTGTTTTTGTTTCAGCGTGTATTTGTTTCAGCGTGTTTTTTTTTCAGCGTGTATTTGTATCAGTGTATATTTGTTTCAGCGTGTATTTGTTTCAGCGCGTAATTGTTTCAGCCTGTAATTGTTTCAGTGTGTAGTTGTTTCAGCGTGTATTTGATTCAGCGTGCAGTTGTTTCAGCATGTAATTGTTTCAGCGTGTATTTGTTTCAGCATGTATTTGTTTCAGTGTTAATTTGCTTCAGCGTGTAATTGTTTCAGCATGTAATTGTTTCAGCGTGTAGTTATTTCCGTGTGTAATTGTTTCAGTCTGTAATTGTTTCAGCATGTAGTTGTTTCAGAGAGTATTTGTTTCAGCGTGTATTTGTTTCAGCGTGTAATTGTTTCAGCGTGTAATTGTGTCAGCATGTATTTGTTTCAGCGTGTTTTTTTTAGCGTGTAATTGTTTCAGCGTGTCATTGTTTCAGCGTGTAATTGTTTCATCGTGAAATTGTTTCAGCGTGTAATTGTTTCAGTGTGTAATTGTTTCATCGTGTAATTGTTAACACTGGTAATTGTTTAAGCGTGTATTTGTTTCAGCGTGTAATTGTTTCAGCCTGTATTTGTTTCAGCGTGTATTTGTTTCAGCATGAATTTTTTTCAGCGTGTAATTGTTTCAGCGTGTAATTGTTTCAGCGTGTAATTGTTTAAGTGTGTAATTGTTTCAGCGTGTAATTGTTTCAGCATGTAATTGTTTCAGCGTGTTTTATTTTTCAGCCTGTATTTGTTTCAGCGTGTAATTGTTTCAGCGTGTAATTGTTTCAGCGTGTAATTGTTTCAGCATGTATTTGTTTCATCGTCTAATTGTTTCAGCTTGTATTTTTTTCAGCGTGTAATTGTTTCAGCGTGTAATTGTTTCATCCTGTAATTGTTTCAATGTGTAATTGTTTCAGCGTGTATTTGTTTCAGTATGTATTTGTTTCAGTGTTAATTTGCTTCAGCGTGTAATTGTTTCAGCGTGTAATTGTTTCAGCGTGTAGTTGTTTCCGTGTGTAATTGTTTCAGTGTGTAATTGTTTCAGCGTGTAGTTGTTTCAGAGTGTATTTGTTTCAGCGTGTAATTGTTTCAGCGTGTAATTGTGTCAGCGTGTATTTATTTCAGCGTGTTTTTTTTCAGCGTGTAATTGTTTCAGCGTGTATTTGTTTCAGCGTGCATTTGTTTCAGCGTGTAATTGCTTCAGCGTGTAATTGTTTCAGCGTGTAATTGTTTCAGCGTGTAGTTGATTCAGCATGAATTTGTATCATCGTGTAATTTTTTCATCGTGTAATTGTTTCAGCTTGTATTTGTATCAGCCTGTATTTTTTTCAGCGTGTAATTGTTTCAATGTGTAATTATTTCAGCGTGTAATTATTTCAGCGTGTACTTGTTTCAGCGTGAATTTGTTTCAGCGTGTATTTGTTTAAGCATGTATTTGTTTCAGCATGAATTTGTTTCAGCGTGTAATTGTTTCAGCGTGTAATTGTTTCAGCGTGTAATTGTTTCAGCATGTAATTGTTTCAGCGTGTTTTATTTTTCAGCCTGTATTTGTTTCAGCGTGTAATTGTTTCAGCCGGTATTTGTTTCAGCGTGTATTTGTTTCAGCATGAATTTGTTTCAGCGTGTAATTGTTTCAGCGTGTAATTGTTTCAGCGTGTAATTGTTTCAGCATGTAATTGTTTCAGCGTGTTTTATTTTTCAGCCTGTATTTGTTTCAGCGTGTAATTGTTTCAGCGTGTAATTGTTTCAGCGTGTAATTGTTTCAGCATGTATTTGTTTCATCGTCTAATTGTTTCAGCTTGTATTTATTTCAGCGTGTAATTGTTTCAGCGTGTAATTGTTTCATCCTGTAATTGTTTCAATGTGTAATTGTTTCAGCGTGTATTGTTTTCAGTGTGTATTTGTTTCAGTGTTAACTTGCTTCAGTGTGTAATTGTTTCAGGGTGTAATTGTTTCAGCGTGTAGTTGTTTCCGTCTGTAATTGTTTCAGTCTGTAATTGTTTCAGCGTGTAGTTGTTTCAGAGTGTATTTGTTTCAGCGTGTAAATGTTTCAGCGTGTAATTGTTTCAGCGTGTATTTATTTCAGCGTGTTTTTTTTCAGCGAGTAATTGTTTCAGCCTGTAATTGTTTCAGCGTGCATTTGTTTCAGCGTGTAGTTGTTTCAGCATGAATTTGTATCATCGTGTAATTTTTTCATCGTGTAATTGTGTCAGCTTGTATTTGTATCAGCCTGTATTTTTTTCAGCGTGTAATTGTTTCATCGTGTAATTATTTCAGCGTGTAATTATTTCAGCGTGTACTTGTTTCAGCGTGAATTTGTTTCAGCGTGTATTTGTTTCCGCGTGTTTATTTGTCAGCGTGTATTTGTTTCAGCGTGTAATTGTTTCAGCGTGTAATTGTTTCATCGTGTAATTGTTTCAGCGTGTAATTCTTTCATCGTGTAATTGTTAACACATGTAATTGTTTAAGCGTGTATTTGTTTCAGCGTGTAATTGTTTCAGCGTGTATTTGTTTCAGCGTGTATTTGTTTCAGCATGAATTTGTTTCAGCGTGTAATTGTTTCAGCGTCTAATTGTTTCAGAGTGTAATTGTTTCAGTGTGTAGTTGTTTCGGCGTGTAGTTGTTGCAGCATGTAATTGTTTCAGCGTGTAATTGTTTAAGCGTATTGTTGTTTCAGCATGCATTTGTTTCAGCGTGTAATTGTTTCAGTGTGTAATTGTTTCAGCGTGTATTTGTTTCAGAGGGTAATTGTTTCAGCGTGTAATTGTTTCAGCGTGTAATTGTTTCAGCGTGTATTTTTTTCAGCGTGTAGTTGTTTCAGCGTGTATTTGTTTCATAGTGTATTTGTTTCAGCGTGTAATTGTTTAAGCGTATTGTTGTTTCAGCATGCATTTGTTTCAGCGTGTAATTGTTTCAGTGTGTAATTGTTTCAGCGTGTATTTGTTTCAGAGGTAATTGTTTCAGCGTGTAATTGTTTCAGCGTGTAATTGTTTCAGCGCGTATTTTTTTCAGCGTGTATTTGTTTCAGCGTGTAGTTGTTTCAGCGTGTATTTGTTTCATAGTGTATTTGTTTCAGCGTGTAATTGTTTCAGCGTGTAAATTTTTCAGCTTGTATTTGTTTCAGCGTGTAATTGTTTCAGCGTGTATTTGTTTCATCGTGTAACTGTTTCAGCGTGGAATTGTTTCAGTGTGCATTTCTTTCAGCGTGTTTTTGTTTCAGCGTGTATTTGTTTCAGCGTGTTTTTTTTTCAGCGTGTATTCGTATCAGTGTATATTTGTTTCAGCGTGTATTTGTTTCAGCGCGTAATTGTTTCAGCCTGTAATTGTTTCAGTGTGTAGTTGTTTCAGCGTGTATTTGATTCAGCGTGTGTTTGTTTCAGCGTATAATTGTTTCAGCGTGTAATTGTTTCAGCGTGTAATTGTTTCAGCATGTAATTGTTTCAGCGTGTTTTATTTTTCAGCCTGTATTTGTTTCAGCGTGTAATTGTTTCAGCTTGTAATTGTTTCAGCGTGTAATTGTTTCAGCATGTATTTGTTTCATCGTCTAATTGTTTCAGCTTGTATTTATTTCAGCGTGTAATTGTTTCAGCGTGTAATTGTTTCATCCTGTAATTGTTTCAATGTGTAATTGTTTCAGCGTGTACTGTTTTCAGTGTGTATTTGTTTCAGTGTTAACTTGCTTCAGTGTGTAATTGTTTCAGGGTGTAATTGTTTCAGCGTGTAGTTGTTTCCGTGTGTAATTGTTTCAGTCTGTAATTGTTTCAGCGTGTAGTTGTTTCAGAGTGTATTTGTTTCAGCGTGTAAATGTTTCAGCGTGTAATTGTTTCAGCGTGTATTTATTTCAGCGTGTTTTTTTTCAGCGTGTAATTGTTTCAGCCTGTATTTGTTTCAGCGTGCATTTGTTTCAGCGTGTAATTGCTTCAGCGTGTAATTGTTTCAGCATGTATTTGTTTCAGCGTGTAGTTGTTTCAGCATGAATTTGTATCATCGTGTAATTTTTTCATCGTGTAATTGTGTCAGCTTGTATTTGTATCAGCCTGTATTTTTTTCAGCGTGTAATTGTTTCAATGTGTAATTATTTCAGCGTGTAATTATTTCAGCGTGTACTTGTTTCAGCGTGAATTTGTTTCAGCGTGTATTTGTTTCCGCGTGTTTATTTGTCAGCGTGTATTTGTTTCAGCGTGTAATTGTTTCAGCGTGTAATTGTTTCATCGTGTAATTGTTTCATCGTGTAATTGTTTCAGCGTGTAATTCTTTCATCGTGTAATTGTTAACACATGTAATTGTTTAAGCGTGTATTTGTTTCAGCGTGTAATTGTTTCAGCGTGTATTTGTTTCAGCGGGTATTTGTTTCAGCATGAATTTGTTTCAGCGTGTAATTGTTTCAGCGTGTAATTGTTTCAGCGTGTAATTGTTTCAGTGTGTAGTTGTTTCAGCGTGTAGTTGTTTCAGCATGTAATTGTTTCAGCGTGTAATTGTTTAAGCGTATTGTTGTTTCAGCATGCATTTGTTTCAGCGTGTAATTGTTTCAGTGTGTAATTGTTTCAGCGCGTATTTGTTTCAGAGGGTAATTGTTTCAGCTTGTAATTGTTTCAGCGTGTAATTGTTTCAGCGTGTATTTGTTTCAGCGTGTATTTGTTTCAGCGTGTAGTTGTTTCAGCGTGTATTTGTTTCATAGTGTATTTGTTTCAGCGTGTAATTGTTTCAGCGTGTAAATTTTTCAGCTTGTATTTGTTTCAGCGTGTAATTGTTTCAGCGTATATTTGTTTCATCGTGTAACTGTTTCAGCATGGAATTGTTTCAGTGTGCATTTCTTTTTCAGCGTGTTTTTGTTTCAGCGTGTATTTGTTTCAGCGTGTTTTTTTTTCAGCGTGTATTTGTATCAGTGTATATTTGTTTCAGCGTGTATTTGTTTCAGCGCGTAATTGTTTCAGCCTGTAATTGTTTCAGTGTGTAGTTGTTTCAGCGTGTATTTGATTCAGCGTGCAGTTGTTTCAGCATGTAATTGTTTCAGCGTGTATTTGTTTCAGCATGTATTTGTTTCAGTGTTAATTTGCTTCAGCGTGTAATTGTTTCAGCATGTAATTGTTTCAGCGTGTAGTTATTTCCGTGTGTAATTGTTTCAGTCTGTAATTGTTTCAGCATGTAGTTGTTTCAGAGAGTATTTGTTTCAGCGTGTATTTGTTTCAGCGTGTAATTGTTTCAGCGTGTAATTGTGTCAGCATGTATTTGTTTCAGCGTGTTTTTTTTAGCGTGTAATTGTTTCAGCGTGTCATTGTTTCAGCGTGTAATTGTTTCATCGTGAAATTGTTTCAGCGTGTAATTGTTTCAGTGTGTAATTGTTTCATCGTGTAATTGTTAACACTGGTAATTGTTTAAGCGTGTATTTGTTTCAGCGTGTAATTGTTTCAGCCTGTATTTGTTTCAGCGTGTATTTGTTTCAGCATGAATTTTTTTCAGCGTGTAATTGTTTCAGCGTGTAATTGTTTCAGCGTGTAATTGTTTAAGTGTGTAATTGTTTCAGCGTGTAATTGTTTCAGCATGTAATTGTTTCAGCGTGTTTTATTTTTCAGCCTGTATTTGTTTCAGCGTGTAATTGTTTCAGCGTGTAATTGTTTCAGCGTGTAATTGTTTCAGCATGTATTTGTTTCATCGTCTAATTGTTTCAGCTTGTATTTTTTTCAGCGTGTAATTGTTTCAGCGTGTAATTGTTTCATCCTGTAATTGTTTCAATGTGTAATTGTTTCAGCGTGTATTTGTTTCAGTATGTATTTGTTTCAGTGTTAATTTGCTTCAGCGTGTAATTGTTTCAGCGTGTAATTGTTTCAGCGTGTAGTTGTTTCCGTGTGTAATTGTTTCAGTGTGTAATTGTTTCAGCGTGTAGTTGTTTCAGAGTGTATTTGTTTCAGCGTGTAATTGTTTCAGCGTGTAATTGTGTCAGCGTGTATTTATTTCAGCGTGTTTTTTTTCAGCGTGTAATTGTTTCAGCGTGTATTTGTTTCAGCGTGCATTTGTTTCAGCGTGTAATTGCTTCAGCGTGTAATTGTTTCAGCGTGTAATTGTTTCAGCGTGTAGTTGATTCAGCATGAATTTGTATCATCGTGTAATTTTTTCATCGTGTAATTGTTTCAGCTTGTATTTGTATCAGCCTGTATTTTTTTCAGCGTGTAATTGTTTCAATGTGTAATTATTTCAGCGTGTAATTATTTCAGCGTGTACTTGTTTCAGCGTGAATTTGTTTCAGCGTGTATTTGTTTAAGCATGTATTTGTTTCAGCATGAATTTGTTTCAGCGTGTAATTGTTTCAGCGTGTAATTGTTTCAGCGTGTAATTGTTTCAGCATGTAATTGTTTCAGCGTGTTTTATTTTTCAGCCTGTATTTGTTTCAGCGTGTAATTGTTTCAGCCGGTATTTGTTTCAGCGTGTATTTGTTTCAGCATGAATTTGTTTCAGCGTGTAATTGTTTCAGCGTGTAATTGTTTCAGCGTGTAATTGTTTCAGCATGTAATTGTTTCAGCGTGTTTTATTTTTCAGCCTGTATTTGTTTCAGCGTGTAATTGTTTCAGCGTGTAATTGTTTCAGCGTGTAATTGTTTCAGCATGTATTTGTTTCATCGTCTAATTGTTTCAGCTTGTATTTATTTCAGCGTGTAATTGTTTCAGCGTGTAATTGTTTCATCCTGTAATTGTTTCAATGTGTAATTGTTTCAGCGTGTATTGTTTTCAGTGTGTATTTGTTTCAGTGTTAACTTGCTTCAGTGTGTAATTGTTTCAGGGTGTAATTGTTTCAGCGTGTAGTTGTTTCCGTCTGTAATTGTTTCAGTCTGTAATTGTTTCAGCGTGTAGTTGTTTCAGAGTGTATTTGTTTCAGCGTGTAAATGTTTCAGCGTGTAATTGTTTCAGCGTGTATTTATTTCAGCGTGTTTTTTTTCAGCGAGTAATTGTTTCAGCCTGTAATTGTTTCAGCGTGCATTTGTTTCAGCGTGTAGTTGTTTCAGCATGAATTTGTATCATCGTGTAATTTTTTCATCGTGTAATTGTGTCAGCTTGTATTTGTATCAGCCTGTATTTTTTTCAGCGTGTAATTGTTTCATCGTGTAATTATTTCAGCGTGTAATTATTTCAGCGTGTACTTGTTTCAGCGTGAATTTGTTTCAGCGTGTATTTGTTTCCGCGTGTTTATTTGTCAGCGTGTATTTGTTTCAGCGTGTAATTGTTTCAGCGTGTAATTGTTTCATCGTGTAATTGTTTCAGCGTGTAATTCTTTCATCGTGTAATTGTTAACACATGTAATTGTTTAAGCGTGTATTTGTTTCAGCGTGTAATTGTTTCAGCGTGTATTTGTTTCAGCGTGTATTTGTTTCAGCATGAATTTGTTTCAGCGTGTAATTGTTTCAGCGTCTAATTGTTTCAGAGTGTAATTGTTTCAGTGTGTAGTTGTTTCAGCGTGTAGTTGTTGCAGCATGTAATTGTTTCAGCGTGTAATTGTTTAAGCGTATTGTTGTTTCAGCATGCATTTGTTTCAGCGTGTAATTGTTTCAGTGTGTAATTGTTTCAGCGTGTATTTGTTTCAGAGGGTAATTGTTTCAGCGTGTAATTGTTTCAGCGTGTAATTGTTTCAGCGTGTATTTTTTTCAGCGTGTAGTTGTTTCAGCGTGTATTTGTTTCATAGTGTATTTGTTTCAGCGTGTAATTGTTTAAGCGTATTGTTGTTTCAGCATGCATTTGTTTCAGCGTGTAATTGTTTCAGTGTGTAATTGTTTCAGCGTGTATTTGTTTCAGAGGTAATTGTTTCAGCGTGTAATTGTTTCAGCGTGTAATTGTTTCAGCGCGTATTTTTTTCAGCGTGTATTTGTTTCAGCGTGTAGTTGTTTCAGCGTGTATTTGTTTCATAGTGTATTTGTTTCAGCGTGTAATTGTTTCAGCGTGTAAATTTTTCAGCTTGTATTTGTTTCAGCGTGTAATTGTTTCAGCGTGTATTTGTTTCATCGTGTAACTGTTTCAGCGTGGAATTGTTTCAGTGTGCATTTCTTTCAGCGTGTTTTTGTTTCAGCGTGTATTTGTTTCAGCGTGTTTTTTTTTCAGCGTGTATTCGTATCAGTGTATATTTGTTTCAGCGTGTATTTGTTTCAGCGCGTAATTGTTTCAGCCTGTAATTGTTTCAGTGTGTAGTTGTTTCAGCGTGTATTTGATTCAGCGTGTGTTTGTTTCAGCGTATAATTGTTTCAGCGTGTAATTGTTTCAGCGTGTAATTGTTTCAGCATGTAATTGTTTCAGCGTGTTTTATTTTTCAGCCTGTATTTGTTTCAGCGTGTAATTGTTTCAGCTTGTAATTGTTTCAGCGTGTAATTGTTTCAGCATGTATTTGTTTCATCGTCTAATTGTTTCAGCTTGTATTTATTTCAGCGTGTAATTGTTTCAGCGTGTAATTGTTTCATCCTGTAATTGTTTCAATGTGTAATTGTTTCAGCGTGTACTGTTTTCAGTGTGTATTTGTTTCAGTGTTAACTTGCTTCAGTGTGTAATTGTTTCAGCGTGTAATTGTTTCAGCGTGTAGTTGTTTCCATGTGTAATTGTTTCAGTCTGTAATTGCTTCAGCGTGTAGTTGTTTCAGAGTGTATTTGTTTCAGCGTGTAATTGCTTCAGCGTGTAATTGTGTCAGCGTGTATTTATTTCAGCGTGTTTTTTTTCAGCGTGTAATTGTTTCAGCCTGTATTTGTTTCAGCGTGCATTTGTTTCAGCGTGTAATTGCTTCAGCGTGTAATTGTTTCAGCATGTATTTGTTTCAGCGTGTAGTTGTTTCAGCATGAATTTGTATCATCGTGTAATTTTTTCATCGTGTAATTGTGTCAGCTTGTATTTGTATCAGCCTGTATTTTTTTCAGCGTGTAATTGTTTCAATGTGTAATTATTTCAGCGTGTAATTATTTCAGCGTGTACTTGTTTCAGCGTCAATTTGTTTCAGCGTGTATTTGTTTCCGCGTGTTTATTTGTCAGCGTGTAATTGTTTCAGCGTGTAATTGTTTCAGCGTGTATTTTTTTCAGCGTGTAGTTGTTTCAGCGTGTATTTGTTTCATAGTGTATTTGTTTCAGCGTGTAATTGTTTAAGCGTATTGTTGTTTCAGCATGCATTTGTTTCAGCGTGTAATTGTTTCAGTGTGTAATTGTTTCAGCGTGTATTTGTTTCAGAGGTAATTGTTTCAGCGTGTAATTGTTTCAGCGTGTAATTGTTTCAGCGCGTATTTTTTTCAGCGTGTATTTGTTTCAGCGTGTAGTTGTTTCAGCGTGTATTTGTTTCATAGTGTATTTGTTTCAGCGTGTAATTGTTTCAGCGTGTAAATTTTTCAGCTTGTATTTGTTTCAGCGTGTAATTGTTTCAGCGTGTATTTGTTTCATCGTGTAACTGTTTCAGCGTGGAATTGTTTCAGTGTGCATTTCTTTCAGCGTGTTTTTGTTTCAGCGTGTATTTGTTTCAGCGTGTTTTTTTTTCAGCGTGTATTCGTATCAGTGTATATTTGTTTCAGCGTGTATTTGTTTCAGCGCGTAATTGTTTCAGCCTGTAATTGTTTCAGTGTGTAGTTGTTTCAGCGTGTATTTGATTCAGCGTGTGTTTGTTTCAGCGTATAATTGTTTCAGCGTGTAATTGTTTCAGCGTGTAATTGTTTCAGCATGTAATTGTTTCAGCGTGTTTTATTTTTCAGCCTGTATTTGTTTCAGCGTGTAATTGTTTCAGCTTGTAATTGTTTCAGCGTGTAATTGTTTCAGCATGTATTTGTTTCATCGTCTAATTGTTTCAGCTTGTATTTATTTCAGCGTGTAATTGTTTCAGCGTGTAATTGTTTCATCCTGTAATTGTTTCAATGTGTAATTGTTTCAGCGTGTACTGTTTTCAGTGTGTATTTGTTTCAGTGTTAACTTGCTTCAGTGTGTAATTGTTTCAGCGTGTAATTGTTTCAGCGTGTAGTTGTTTCCATGTGTAATTGTTTCAGTCTGTAATTGCTTCAGCGTGTAGTTGTTTCAGAGTGTATTTGTTTCAGCGTGTAATTGCTTCAGCGTGTAATTGTGTCAGCGTGTATTTATTTCAGCGTGTTTTTTTTCAGCGTGTAATTGTTTCAGCCTGTATTTGTTTCAGCGTGCATTTGTTTCAGCGTGTAATTGCTTCAGCGTGTAATTGTTTCAGCATGTATTTGTTTCAGCGTGTAGTTGTTTCAGCATGAATTTGTATCATCGTGTAATTTTTTCATCGTGTAATTGTGTCAGCTTGTATTTGTATCAGCCTGTATTTTTTTCAGCGTGTAATTGTTTCAATGTGTAATTATTTCAGCGTGTAATTATTTCAGCGTGTACTTGTTTCAGCGTCAATTTGTTTCAGCGTGTATTTGTTTCCGCGTGTTTATTTGTCAGCGTGTATTTGTTTCAGCGTGTAATTGTTTCAGCGTGTAATTGTTTCATCGTGTAATTGTTTCATCGTGTAATTGTTTCAGCGTGTAATTCTTTCATCGTGTAATTGTTAACACATGTAATTGTTTAAGCGTGTATTTGTTTCAGCGTGTAATTGTTTCAGCGTGTATTTGTTTCAGCGGGTATTTGTTTCAGCATGAATTTGTTTCAGCGTGTAATTGTTTCAGCGTGTAATTGTTTCAGCGTGTAATTGTTTCAGTGTGTAGTTGTTTCAGCGTGTAGTTGTTTCAGCATGTAATTGTTTCAGCGTGTAATTGTTTAAGCGTATTGTTGTTTCAGCATGCATTTGTTTCAGCGTGTAATTGTTTCAGTGTGTAATTGTTTCAGCGCGTATTTGTTTCAGAGGGTAATTGTTTCAGCTTGTAATTGTTTCAGCGTGTAATTGTTTCAGCGTGTATTTGTTTCAGCGTGTATTTGTTTCAGCGTGTAGTTGTTTCAGCGTGTATTTGTTTCATAGTGTATTTGTTTCAGCGTGTAATTGTTTCAGCGTGTAAATTTTTCAGCTTGTATTTGTTTCAGCGTGTAATTGTTTCAGCGTATATTTGTTTCATCGTGTAACTGTTTCAGCATGGAATTGTTTCAGTGTGCATTTCTTTTTCAGCGTGTTTTTGTTTCAGCGTGTATTTGTTTCAGCGTGTTTTTTTTTCAGCGTGTATTTGTATCAGTGTATATTTGTTTCAGCGTGTATTTGTTTCAGCGCGTAATTGTTTCAGCCTGTAATTGTTTCAGTGTGTAGTTGTTTCAGCGTGTATTTGATTCAGCGTGCAGTTGTTTCAGCATGTAATTGTTTCAGCGTGTATTTGTTTCAGCATGTATTTGTTTCAGTGTTAATTTGCTTCAGCGTGTAATTGTTTCAGCATGTAATTGTTTCAGCGTGTAGTTATTTCCGTGTGTAATTGTTTCAGTCTGTAATTGTTTCAGCATGTAGTTGTTTCAGAGAGTATTTGTTTCAGCGTGTATTTGTTTCAGCGTGTAATTGTTTCAGCGTGTAATTGTGTCAGCATGTATTTGTTTCAGCGTGTTTTTTTTAGCGTGTAATTGTTTCAGCGTGTCATTGTTTCAGCGTGTAATTGTTTCATCGTGAAATTGTTTCAGCGTGTAATTGTTTCAGTGTGTAATTGTTTCATCGTGTAATTGTTAACACTGGTAATTGTTTAAGCGTGTATTTGTTTCAGCGTGTAATTGTTTCAGCCTGTATTTGTTTCAGCGTGTATTTGTTTCAGCATGAATTTTTTTCAGCGTGTAATTGTTTCAGCGTGTAATTGTTTCAGCGTGTAATTGTTTAAGTGTGTAATTGTTTCAGCGTGTAATTGTTTCAGCATGTAATTGTTTCAGCGTGTTTTATTTTTCAGCCTGTATTTGTTTCAGCGTGTAATTGTTTCAGCGTGTAATTGTTTCAGCGTGTAATTGTTTCAGCATGTATTTGTTTCATCGTCTAATTGTTTCAGCTTGTATTTTTTTCAGCGTGTAATTGTTTCAGCGTGTAATTGTTTCATCCTGTAATTGTTTCAATGTGTAATTGTTTCAGCGTGTATTTGTTTCAGTATGTATTTGTTTCAGTGTTAATTTGCTTCAGCGTGTAATTGTTTCAGCGTGTAATTGTTTCAGCGTGTAGTTGTTTCCGTGTGTAATTGTTTCAGTGTGTAATTGTTTCAGCGTGTAGTTGTTTCAGAGTGTATTTGTTTCAGCGTGTAATTGTTTCAGCGTGTAATTGTGTCAGCGTGTATTTATTTCAGCGTGTTTTTTTTCAGCGTGTAATTGTTTCAGCGTGTATTTGTTTCAGCGTGCATTTGTTTCAGCGTGTAATTGCTTCAGCGTGTAATTGTTTCAGCGTGTAATTGTTTCAGCGTGTAGTTGATTCAGCATGAATTTGTATCATCGTGTAATTTTTTCATCGTGTAATTGTTTCAGCTTGTATTTGTATCAGCCTGTATTTTTTTCAGCGTGTAATTGTTTCAATGTGTAATTATTTCAGCGTGTAATTATTTCAGCGTGTACTTGTTTCAGCGTGAATTTGTTTCAGCGTGTATTTGTTTAAGCATGTATTTGTTTCAGCATGAATTTGTTTCAGCGTGTAATTGTTTCAGCGTGTAATTGTTTCAGCGTGTAATTGTTTCAGCATGTAATTGTTTCAGCGTGTTTTATTTTTCAGCCTGTATTTGTTTCAGCGTGTAATTGTTTCAGCCGGTATTTGTTTCAGCATGAATTTGTTTCAGCGTGTAATTGTTTCAGCGTGTAATTGTTTCAGCGTGTAATTGTTTCAGCATGTAATTGTTTCAGCGTGTTTTATTTTTCAGCCTGTATTTGTTTCAGCGTGTAATTGTTTCAGCGTGTAATTGTTTCAGCGTGTAATTGTTTCAGCATGTATTTGTTTCATCGTCTAATTGTTTCAGCTTGTATTTATTTCAGCGTGTAATTGTTTCAGCGTGTAATTGTTTCATCCTGTAATTGTTTCAATGTGTAATTGTTTCAGCGTGTATTGTTTTCAGTGTGTATTTGTTTCAGTGTTAACTTGCTTCAGTGTGTAATTGTTTCAGGGTGTAATTGTTTCAGCGTGTAGTTGTTTCCGTCTGTAATTGTTTCAGTCTGTAATTGTTTCAGCGTGTAGTTGTTTCAGAGTGTATTTGTTTCAGCGTGTAAATGTTTCAGCGTGTAATTGTTTCAGCGTGTATTTATTTCAGCGTGTTTTTTTTCAGCGAGTAATTGTTTCAGCCTGTAATTGTTTCAGCGTGCATTTGTTTCAGCGTGTAGTTGTTTCAGCATGAATTTGTATCATCGTGTAATTTTTTCATCGTGTAATTGTGTCAGCTTGTATTTGTATCAGCCTGTATTTTTTTCAGCGTGTAATTGTTTCATCGTGTAATTATTTCAGCGTGTAATTATTTCAGCGTGTACTTGTTTCAGCGTGAATTTGTTTCAGCGTGTATTTGTTTCCGCGTGTTTATTTGTCAGCGTGTATTTGTTTCAGCGTGTAATTGTTTCAGCGTGTAATTGTTTCATCGTGTAATTGTTTCAGCGTGTAATTCTTTCATCGTGTAATTGTTAACACATGTAATTGTTTAAGCGTGTATTTGTTTCAGCGTGTAATTGTTTCAGCGTGTATTTGTTTCAGCGTGTATTTGTTTCAGCATGAATTTGTTTCAGCGTGTAATTGTTTCAGCGTCTAATTGTTTCAGAGTGTAATTGTTTCAGTGTGTAGTTGTTTCAGCGTGTAGTTGTTGCAGCATGTAATTGTTTCAGCGTGTAATTGTTTAAGCGTATTGTTGTTTCAGCATGCATTTGTTTCAGCGTGTAATTGTTTCAGTGTGTAATTGTTTCAGCGTGTATTTGTTTCAGAGGGTAATTGTTTCAGCGTGTAATTGTTTCAGCGTGTAATTGTTTCAGCGTGTATTTTTTTCAGCGTGTAGTTGTTTCAGCGTGTATTTGTTTCATAGTGTATTTGTTTCAGCGTGTAATTGTTTAAGCGTATTGTTGTTTCAGCATGCATTTGTTTCAGCGTGTAATTGTTTCAGTGTGTAATTGTTTCAGCGTGTATTTGTTTCAGAGGTAATTGTTTCAGCGTGTAATTGTTTCAGCGTGTAATTGTTTCAGCGCGTATTTTTTTCAGCGTGTATTTGTTTCAGCGTGTAGTTGTTTCAGCGTGTATTTGTTTCATAGTGTATTTGTTTCAGCGTGTAATTGTTTCAGCGTGTAAATTTTTCAGCTTGTATTTGTTTCAGCGTGTAATTGTTTCAGCGTGTATTTGTTTCATCGTGTAACTGTTTCAGCGTGGAATTGTTTCAGTGTGCATTTCTTTCAGCGTGTTTTTGTTTCAGCGTGTATTTGTTTCAGCGTGTTTTTTTTTCAGCGTGTATTCGTATCAGTGTATATTTGTTTCAGCGTGTATTTGTTTCAGCGCGTAATTGTTTCAGCCTGTAATTGTTTCAGTGTGTAGTTGTTTCAGCGTGTATTTGATTCAGCGTGTGTTTGTTTCAGCGTATAATTGTTTCAGCGTGTAATTGTTTCAGCGTGTAATTGTTTCAGCATGTAATTGTTTCAGCGTGTTTTATTTTTCAGCCTGTATTTGTTTCAGCGTGTAATTGTTTCAGCTTGTAATTGTTTCAGCGTGTAATTGTTTCAGCATGTATTTGTTTCATCGTCTAATTGTTTCAGCTTGTATTTATTTCAGCGTGTAATTGTTTCAGCGTGTAATTGTTTCATCCTGTAATTGTTTCAATGTGTAATTGTTTCAGCGTGTACTGTTTTCAGTGTGTATTTGTTTCAGTGTTAACTTGCTTCAGTGTGTAATTGTTTCAGGGTGTAATTGTTTCAGCGTGTAGTTGTTTCCGTGTGTAATTGTTTCAGTCTGTAATTGTTTCAGCGTGTAGTTGTTTCAGAGTGTATTTGTTTCAGCGTGTAAATGTTTCAGCGTGTAATTGTTTCAGCGTGTATTTATTTCAGCGTGTTTTTTTTCAGCGTGTAATTGTTTCAGCCTGTATTTGTTTCAGCGTGCATTTGTTTCAGCGTGTAATTGCTTCAGCGTGTAATTGTTTCAGCATGTATTTGTTTCAGCGTGTAGTTGTTTCAGCATGAATTTGTATCATCGTGTAATTTTTTCATCGTGTAATTGTGTCAGCTTGTATTTGTATCAGCCTGTATTTTTTTCAGCGTGTAATTGTTTCAATGTGTAATTATTTCAGCGTGTAATTATTTCAGCGTGTACTTGTTTCAGCGTGAATTTGTTTCAGCGTGTATTTGTTTCCGCGTGTTTATTTGTCAGCGTGTATTTGTTTCAGCGTGTATTTGTTTCAGCGTGTAATTGTTTCATCGTGTAATTGTTTCATCGTGTAATTGTTTCAGCGTGTAATTGTTTCATCGTGTAATTGTGAACACATGTAATTGTTTAAGCGTGTATTTGTTTCAGCGTGTAAATGTTTCAGCGTGTATTTGTTTCAGCGTGTATTTGTTTCAGCATGAATTTGTTTCAGCGTGTAATTGTTTCAGCGTCTAATTGTTTCAGAGTGTAATTGTTTCAGTGTGTAGTTGTTTCAGCGTGTAGTTGTTGCAGCATGTAATTGTTTCAGCGTGTAATTGTTTAAGCGTATTGTTGTTTCAGCATGCATTTGTTTCAGCGTGTAATTGTTTCAGCGTGTAATTGTTTCAGCCTGTATTTGTTTCAGCGTGCATTTGTTTCAGCGTGTAATTGCTTCAGCGTGTAATTGTTTCAGCGTGTATTTGTTTCAGCGTGTAGTTGTTTCAGCATGAATTTGTATCATCGTGTAATTTTTTCATCGTGTAATTGTGTCAGCTTGTATTTGTATCAGCCTGTATTTTTTTCAGCGTGTAATTGTTTCAATGTGTAATTATTTCAGCGTGTAATTATTTCAGCGTGTACTTGTTTCAGCGTGAATTTGTTTCAGCGTGTATTTGTTTCCGCGTGTTTATTTGTCAGCGTGTATTTGTTTCAGCGTGTAATTGTTTCAGCGTGTAATTGTTTCATCGTGTAATTGTTTCATCGTGTAATTGTTTGAGCGTGTAATTCTTTCTTCGTGTAATTGTTAACACATGTAATTGTTTAAGCGTGTATTTGTTTCAGCGTGTAATTGTTTCAGCGTGTATTTGTTTCAGCGTGTATTTGTTTCAGCATGAATTTGTTTCAGCGTGTAATTGTTTCAGCGTGTAATTGTTTCAGCGTGTAATTGTTTCAGTGTGTAGTTGTTTCAGCGTGTAGTTGTTTCAGCATGTAATTGTTTCAGCGTGTAATTGTTTAAGCATATTGTTGTTTCAGCATGCATTTGTTTCAGCGTGTAATTGTTTCAGTGTGTAATTGTTTCAGCGCGTATTTGTTTCAGAGGGTAATTGTTTCAGCTTGTAATTGTTTCAGCGTGTAATTGTTTCAGCGTGTATTTGTTTCAGCGTGTATTTGTTTCAGCGTGTAGTTGTTTCAGCGTGTATTTGTTTCATAGTGTATTTGTTTCAGCGTGTAATTGTTTCAGCGTGTAAATTTTTCAGCTTGTATTTGTTTCAGCGTGTAATTGTTTCAGCGTATATTTGTTTCATCGTGTAACTGTTTCAGCATGGAATTGTTTCAGTGTGCATTTCTTTTTCAGCGTGTTTTTGTTTCAGCGTGTATTTGTTTCAGCGTGTTTTTTTTTCAGCGTGTATTTGTATCAGTGTATATTTGTTTCAGCGTGTATTTGTTTCAGCGCGTAATTGTTTCAGCCTGTAATTGTTTCAGTGTGTAGTTGTTTCAGCGTGTATTTGATTCAGTGTGCAGTTGTTTCAGCATGTAATTGTTTCAGCGTGTATTTGTTTCAGCATGTATTTGTTTCAGTGTTAATTTGCTTCAGCGTGTAATTGTTTCAGCGTGTAATTGTTTCAGCGTGTAGTTATTTCCGTGTGTAATTGTTTCAGTCTGTAATTGTTTCAGCATGTAGTTGTTTCAGAGAGTATTTGTTTCAGCGTGTATTTGTTTCAGCGTGTAATTGTTTCAGCGTGTAATTGTGTCAGCATGTATTTGTTTCAGCGTGTTTTTTTTAGCGTGTAATTGTTTCAGCGTGTCATTGTTTCAGCGTGTAATTGTTTCATCGTGAAATTGTTTCAGTGTGTAATTGTTTCAGTGTGTAATTGTTTCATCGTGTAATTGTTAACACTGGTAATTGTTTAAGCGTGTATTTGTTTCAGCGTGTAATTGTTTCAGCCTGTATTTGTTTCAGCGTGTATTTGTTTCAGCATGAATTTTTTTCAGCGTGTAATTGTTTCAGCGTGTAATTGTTTCAGCGTGTAATTGTTTAAGTGTGTAATTGTTTCAGCGTGTAATTGTTTCAGCATGTAATTGTTTCAGCGTGTTTTATTTTTCAGCCTGTATTTGTTTCAGCGTGTAATTGTTTCAGCGTGTAATTGTTTCAGCGTGTAATTGTTTCAGCATGTATTTGTTTCATCGTCTAATTGTTTCAGCTTGTATTTTTTTCAGCGTGTAATTGTTTCAGCGTGTAATTGTTTCATCCTGTAATTGTTTCAATGTGTAATTGTTTCAGCGTGTATTTGTTTCAGTATGTATTTGTTTCAGTGTTAATTTGCTTCAGCGTGTAATTGTTTCAGCGTGTAATTGTTTCAGCGTGTAGTTGTTTCCGTGTGTAATTGTTTCAGTCTGTAAATGTTTCAGCGTGTAGTTGTTTCAGAGTGTATTTGTTTCAGCGTGTAATTGTTTCAGCGTGTAATTGTGTCAGCGTGTATTTATTTCAGCGTGTTTTTTTTCAGCGTGTAATTGTTTCAGCGTGTATTTGTTTCAGCGTGCATTTGTTTCAGCGTGTAATTGCTTCAGCGTGTAATTGTTTCAGCGTGTAATTGTTTCAGCGTGTAGTTGATTCAGCATGAATTTGTATCATCGTGTAATTTTTTCATCGTGTAATTGTTTCAGCTTGTATTTGTATCAGCCTGTATTTTTTTCAGCGTGTAATTGTTTCAATGTGTAATTATTTCAGCGTGTAATTATTTCAGCGTGTACTTGTTTCAGCGTGAATTTGTTTCAGCGTGTATTTGTTTAAGCATGTATTTGTTTCAGCATGAATTTGTTTCAGCGTGTAATTGTTTCAGCGTGTAATTGTTTCAGCGTGTAATTGTTTCAGCATGTAATTGTTTCAGCGTGTTTTATTTTTCAGCCTGTATTTGTTTCAGCGTGTAATTGTTTCAGCCGGTATTTGTTTCAGCGTGTATTTGTTTCAGCATGAATTTGTTTCAGCGTGTAATTGTTTCAGCGTGTAATTGTTTCAGCGTGTAATTGTTTCAGCATGTAATTGTTTCAGCGTGTTTTATTTTTCAGCCTGTATTTGTTTCAGCGTGTAATTGTTTCAGCGTGTAATTGTTTCAGCGTGTAATTGTTTCAGCATGTATTTGTTTCATCGTCTAATTGTTTCAGCTTGTATTTATTTCAGCGTGTAATTGTTTCAGCGTGTAATTGTTTCATCCTGTAATTGTTTCAATGTGTAATTGTTTCAGCGTGTATTGTTTTCAGTGTGTATTTGTTTCAGTGTTAACTTGCTTCAGTGTGTAATTGTTTCAGGGTGTAATTGTTTCAGCGTGTAGTTGTTTCCGTCTGTAATTGTTTCAGTCTGTAATTGTTTCAGCGTGTAGTTGTTTCAGAGTGTATTTGTTTCAGCGTGTAAATGTTTCAGCGTGTAATTGTTTCAGCGTGTATTTATTTCAGCGTGTTTTTTTTCAGCGAGTAATTGTTTCAGCCTGTAATTGTTTCAGCGTGCATTTGTTTCAGCGTGTAGTTGTTTCAGCATGAATTTGTATCATCGTGTAATTTTTTCATCGTGTAATTGTGTCAGCTTGTATTTGTATCAGCCTGTATTTTTTTCAGCGTGTAATTGTTTCAATGTGTAATTATTTCAGCGTGTAATTATTTCAGCGTGTACTTGTTTCAGCGTGAATTTGTTTCAGCGTGTATTTGTTTCCGCGTGTTTATTTGTCAGCGTGTATTTGTTTCAGCGTGTAATTGTTTCAGCGTGTAATTGTTTCATCGTGTAATTGTTTCAGCGTGTAATTCTTTCATCGTGTAATTGTTAACACATGTAATTGTTTAAGCGTGTATTTGTTTCAGCGTGTAATTGTTTCAGCGTGTAATTGTTTCAGCGTCTAATTGTTTCAGAGTGTAATTGTTTCAGTGTGTAGTTGTTTCAGCGTGTAGTTGTTGCAGCATGTAATTGTTTCAGCGTGTAATTGTTTAAGCGTATTGTTGTTTCAGCATGCATTTGTTTCAGCGTGTAATTGTTTCAGTGTGTAATTGTTTCAGCGTGTATTTGTTTCAGAGGGTAATTGTTTCAGCGTGTAATTGTTTCAGCGTGTAATTGTTTCAGCGTGTATGTTTTTCAGCGTGTAGTTGTTTCAGCGTGTATTTGTTTCATAGTGTATTTGTTTCAGCGTGTAATTGTTTAAGCGTATTGTTGTTTCAGCATGCATTTGTTTCAGCGTGTAATTGTTTCAGTGTGTAATTGTTTCAGCGTGTATTTGTTTCAGAGGTAATTGTTTCAGCGTGTAATTGTTTCAGCGTGTAATTGTTTCAGCGTGTATTTTTTTCAGCGTGTATTTGTTTCAGCGTGTAGTTGTTTCAGCGTGTATTTGTTTCATAGTGTATTTGTTTCAGCGTGTAATTGTTTCAGCGTGTAAATTTTTCAGCTTGTATTTGTTTCAGCGTGTAATTGTTTCAGCGTGTATTTGTTTCATCGTGTAACTGTTTCAGCGTGGAATTGTTTCAGTGTGCATTTCTTTCAGCGTGTTTTTGTTTCAGCGTGTATTTGTTTCAGCGTGTTTTTTTTTCAGCGTGTATTCGTATCAGTGTATATTTGTTTCAGCGTGTATTTGTTTCAGCGCGTAATTGTTTCAGCCTGTAATTGTTTCAGTGTGTAGTTGTTTCAGCGTGTATCTGATTCAGCGTGTGTTTGTTTCAGCGTATAATTGTTTCAGCGTGTAATTATTTCAGCGTGTATTTGTTTCATCGTGTATTTGTTTCATCGTGTAATTGTTTCAGCGTGTATTTGTTTCAGAGGGTAATTGTTTCAGCGTGTAATTGTTTCAGCGTGTAATTGTTTCAGCGTGTATTTGTTTCAGCGTGTAGTTGTTTCAGCGTGTATTTGTTTCATAGTGTATTTGTTTCAGCGTGTAATTGTTTAAGCGTATTGTTGTTTCAGCATGCATTTGTTTCAGCGTATAATTGTTTCAGTGTGTAATTGTTTCAGCGTGTATTTGTTTCAGAGGTAATTGTTTCAGCGTGTAATTGTTTCAGCGTGTAATTGTTTCAGCGTGTATTTTTTTCAGCGTGTATTTGTTTCAGCGTGTAGTTGTTTCAGCGTGTATTTGTTTCATAGTGTATTTGTTTCAGCGTGTAATTGTTTCAGCGTGTAAATTTTTCAGCTTGTATTTGTTTCAGCGTGTAATTGTTTCAGCGTGTATTTGTTTCATCGTGTAACTGTTTCAGCGTGGAATTGTTTCAGTGTGCATTTCTTTCAGCGTGTTTTTGTTTCAGTGTGTATTTGTTTCAGCGTGTTTTTTTTTCAGCGTGTATTCGTATCAGTGTATATTTGTTTCAGCGTGTATTTGTTTCAGCGCGTAATTGTTTCAGCCTGTAATTGTTTCAGTGTGTAGTTGTTTCAGCATGTATTTGATTCAGCGTGTGTTTGTTTCAGCGTATAATTGTTTCAGCGTGTAATTATTTCAGCGTGTATTTGTTTCATCGTGTATTTGTTTCATCGTGTAATTGTTTCAGCGTGTATTTGTTTCAGCGTGTATTTGCTTCAGCATGAATTTGTTTCAGCGTGTAATTGTTTCAGCGTGTAATTGTTTCAGCATGTATTTGTTTCATCGTGTAATTGTTACAGCGTGTATTTGTTTCTGCGTGTATTTGTTTCAGCGTGTATTTTTTTCAGCGTGTAATTGTTTCAGCGTGTAATTGTTTCATCCTGTAATTGTTTCAGCGTGTAATTGCTTCAGCGTGTATTTGTTTCAGCGTGTAATTGTTTCAGCATGCAGTTGTTTCAGCGTGTAATTGTTTCAGTCTGTAATTGTTTCAGCGTGTAGTTGTTTCAGAGTGAATTTGTTTCAGCGTGTATTTGTTTCAGCGTGTAATTGTTTCAGCGTGTAATTGTTTAAGCGTATTGTTGTTTCAGCATGCATTTGTTTCAGCGTGTAATTGTTTCAGCGTGTAATTGTTTCAGCGTGTATTTGTTTCAGCGTGTATTTGTTTTAGCGTGTAGTTGTTTCAGCGTGTATTTGTTTCATAGTGTATTTGTTTCAGCGTGTAATTGTTTCAGCGTGTAAATTTTTCAGCTTGTATTTGTTTCAGCGTGTCATTGTTTCAGCGTGTGTTTGTATCATCGTGTAACTGTTTCAGCGTGGAATTGTTTCAGTGTGCATTTCTTTCAGCGTGTTTTGGTTTCAGCGTGTATTTGTTTCAGCGTGTTTTTTTTCAGCATGTATTCGTATCAGTGTATATTTGTTTCAGCGTGTATTTGTTTCAGCGCGTAATTGTTTCAGCCTGTAATTGTTTCAGTGTGTAGTTGTTTCAGCGTGTATTTGATTCAGCGTGTGTTTGTTTCAGCGTGTAATTGTTTCAGCGTGTAATTATTGCAGCGTGTATTTGTTTCATCGTGTATTTGTTTCATCGTGTAATTGTTTCAGCGTGTATTTGTTTCAGCGTGTAATTGTTTCAGCGTGTAATTGTTTCAGCGTGTAATTGTTTCAGCATGTATTTGTTTCATCGTGTAATTGTTTCAGCGTGTATTTGTTTCAGCGTGTATTTGTTTCAGCATGAATTTGTTTCAGCGTGTATTTGTTTCAGCATGAATTTGTTTCAGCGTGTAATTGTTTCAGCGTGTAATTGTTTCAGCATGTATTTGTTTCATCGTGTAATTGTTTCAGCGTGTATTTGTTTCAGCGTGTATTTGTTTCAGCGTGTATTTTTTTCAGCGTGTAATTGTTTCAGCGTGTAATTGTTTCATCCTGTAATTGTTTCAGCGTGTAATTGCTTCAGCGTGTATTTGTTTCAGCGTGTAATTGTTTCAGCATGCAGTTGTTTCAGCGTGTAATTGTTTCAGTCTGTAATTGTTTCAGCGTGTAGTTGTTTCAGAGTGAATTTGTTTCAGCGTGTATTTGTTTCAGCGTGTAATTGTTTCAGCATGTAATTGTTTCAGCGTGTTTTATTTTTCAGCCTGTATTTGTTTCAGCGTGTATTTGTTTCAGCGTGTAATTGTTTCAGCATGTAATTGTTTCAGCGTGTAATTGTTTCAGCATGTATTTGTTTCATCGTGTAATTGTTTCAGCTTGTATTTTTTTCAGCGTGTAATTGTTTCAGCGTGTAATTGTTTCATCCTGTAATTGTTTCAATGTGTAATTGTTTCAGCGTGTATTTGTTTTCAGCATGTATTTGTTTCAGTGTTAATTTGCTTCAGCGTGTAATTGTTTCAGCGTGTAATTGTTTCAGCGTGTAGTTGTTTTTGTGTGTAATTGTTTCAGTCTGTAATTGTTTCAGCATGTAGTTGTTTCAGAGAGTATTTGTTTCAGCGTGTATTTGTTTCAGCGTGTAATTGTTTCAGCGTGTAATTGTGTCAGCGTGTATTTGTTTCAGCGTGTTTTTTTTAGCGTGTAATTGTTTCAGCGTGTCATTGTTTCAGCGTGTAATTGTTTCATCGTGTAATTGTTTCATCGTGTTATTGTTTCAGTGTGTAATTGTTTCATTGTGTAATTGTTAACACATGTAATTGTTTAAGCGCGTATTTGTTTCAGCGTGTAATTGTTTCAGCCGGTATTTGTTTCAGCGTGTATTTGTTTCAGCATGAATTTGTTTCAGCGTGTAATTGTTTCAGCGTGTAATTGTTTCAGCGTGTAATTGTTTCAGCATGTAATTGTTTCAGCGTGTTTTATTTTTCAGCCTGTATTTGTATCAGCGTGTAATTGTTTCAGCGTGTAATTGTTTCAGCATGTATGTGTTTCATCATCTAATTGTTTCAGCTTGTATTTTTTTCAGCGTGTAATTGTTTCAGCGTGTAATTGTTTCATCCTGTAATTGTTTCAATGTGTAATTGTTTCAGCGTGTATTTGTTTCAGTATGTGTTTGTTTCAGTGTTAATTTGCTTCAGCGTGTAATTGTTTCAGCGTGTAATTGTTTCAGCGTGTAGTTGTTTCCGTGTGTAATTGTTTCAGTCTGTAATTGTTTCAGCGTGTAGTTGTTTCAGAGTGTATTTGTTTCAGCGTGTAATTGTTTCAGCGTGTAATTGTGTCAGCGTGTATTTATTTCAGCGTGTTTTTTTTCAGCGTGTAATTGTTTCAGCGTGTATTTGTTTCAGCGTGCATTTGTTTCAGCGTGTAATTGCTTCAGCGTGTAATTGTTTCAGCGTGTATTTGTTTCAGCGTGTAGTTGATTCAGCATGAATTTGTATCATCGTGTAATTTTTTCATCGTGTAATTGTTTCAGCTTGTATTTGTATCAGCCTATATTTTTTTCAGCGTGTAATTGTTTCAATGTGTAATTATTTCAGCGTGTAATTATTTCAGCGTGTACTTGTTTCAGCGTGAATTTGTTTCAGCGTGTTTTTGTTTAAGCATGTATTTGTTTCAGCATGAATTTGTTTCAGCGTGTAATTGTTTCAGCGTGTAATTGTTTCAGCGTGTAATTGTTTCAGCATGTTATTGTTTCAGCGTGTTTTATTTTTCAGCCTGTATTTGTTTCAGCGTGTAATTGTTTCAGCGTGTAATTGTTTCAGCGTGTAATTGTTTCAGCATGTATTTGTTTCATCGTCTAATTGTTTCAGCTTGTATTTTTTTCAGCGTATAATTGTTTCAGCGTGTAATTGTTTCATCCTGTAATTGTTTCAATGTGTAATTGTTTCAGCGTGTATTTGTTTCAGTATGTATTTGTTTCAGTGTTAATTTGGTTCAGCGTGTAATTGTTTCAGCGTGTAATTGTTTCAGCGTGTAGTTGTTTCCGTGTGTAATTGTTTCAGTCTGTAACTGTTTCAGCGTGGAGTTGTTTCAGAGTGTATTTGTTTCAGCGTGTAATTGTTTCAGCGTTTAATTGTGTCAGCGTGTATTTATTTCAGCGTGTTTTTTTTCAGAGTGTAATTGTGTCAGCGTGTATTTATTTCAGCGTGTTTTTTTTCAGCGTGTAATTGTTTCATCGTGTATTTTTTCCAGCGTGCATTTGTTTCAGCGTGAATTTGTATCATCGTGTAATTTTTTCATCGTGTAATTGTTTCAGCTTGTATTTGTATCAGCCTGTATTTTTTTCAGCGTGTAATTGTTTCAATGTGTAATTATTTCAGCGTGTAATTATTTCAGCGTGTACTTGTTTCAGCGTGAATTTGTTTCAGCGTGTATTTGTTTAAGCATGTATTTGTTTCAGCATGAATTTGTTTCAGCGTGTAATTGTTTCAGCGTGTAATTGTTTCAGCGTGTAATTGTTTCAGCATGTAATTTTTTCAGCGTGTTTTATTTTTCAGCCTGTATTTGTTTCAGCGTGTAATTGTTTCAGCGTGTAATTGTTTCAGCGTGTAATTGTTTCAGCATGTATTTGTTTCATCGTCTAATTGTTTCAGCTTGTATTTTTTTCAGCGTGTAATTGTTTCAGCGTGTAATTGTTTCATCCTGTAATGGTTTCAATGTGTAATTGTTTCAGCGTGTATTTGTTTCAGTATGTATTTGTTTCAGTGTTTATTTGCTTCAGCGTGTAATTGTTTCAGCGTGTAATTGTTTCAGCGTGTAGTTGTTTCCGTGTGAAATTGTTTCAGTCTGTAATTGTTTCAGTGTGTAGTTGTTTCAGAGTGTATTTGTTTCAGCGTGTAATTGTTTCAGCGTTTAATTATGTCAGCGTGTATTTATTTCAGCGTGTTTTTTTCAGCGTGTAATTGTGTCAGCGTGTATTTATTTCAGCGTGTTTTTTTTCAGCGTGTAATTGTTTCAGCGTGTATTTGTTTCAGCGTGCATTTGTTTCAGCGTGTAATTGCTTCAGCGTGTAATTGTTTCAGCGTGTATTTGTTTTAGCGTGTAGTTGTTTCAGCATGAATTTGTATCATCGTGTAATTTTTTCATCGTGTAATTGTTTCAGCTTGTATTTGTATCAGCCTGTATTTTTTTCAGCGTGTAATTGTTTCAATGTGTAATTATTTCAGCGTGTAATTATTTCAGCGTGTACTTGTTTCAGCGTGAATTTGTTTCAGCGTGTATTTGTTTAAGCATGTATTTGTTTCAGCATGAATTTGTTTCAGCGTGTAATTGTTTCAGCGTGTAATTGTTTCAGCGTGTAATTGTTTCAGCATGTAATTGTTTCAGCGTGTTTTATTTTTCAGCCTGTATTTGTTTCAGCGTGTAATTGTTTCAGCGTGTAATTGTTTCAGCGTGTAATTGTTTCAGCATGTATTTGTTTCATCGTCTAATTGTTTCAGCTTGTATTTTTTTCAGCGTGTAATTGTTTCAGCGTGTAATTGTTTCATCCTGTAATTGTTTCAATGTGTAATTGTTTCAGCGTGTATTTGTTTCAGTATGTATTTGTTTCAGTGTTAATTTGCTTCAGCGTGTAATTGTTTCAGCGTGTAATTGTTTCAGCGTGTAGTTGTTTCCATGTGTAATTGTTTCAGTCTGTAATTGTTTCAGCGTGTAGTTGTTTCAGAGTGTATTTGTTTCAGCGTGTAATTGTTTCAGCGTGTAATTGTGTCAGCGTGTATTTATTTCAGAGTGTTTTTTTCAGCGTGTAATTGTTTCAGCGTGTATTTATTTCAGCGTGTTTTTTTTCAGCGTGTAATTGTTTCAGCGTGTATTTGTTTCAGCGTGCATTTGTTTCAGCGTGTAATTGCTTCAGCGTGTAATTGTTTCAGCGTGTATTTGTTTTAGCGTGTAGTTGTTTCAGCATGAATTTGTATCATCGTGTAATTTTTTCATCGTGTAATTGTTTCAGCTTGTATTTGTATCAGCCTGTATTTTTTTCAGCGTGTAATTGTTTCAATGTGTAATTATTTCAGCGTGTAATTATTTCAGCGTGTACTTGTTTCAGCGTGAATTTGTTTCAGCGTGTATTTGTTTAAGCATGTATTTGTTTCAGCATGAATTTGTTTCAGCGTGTAATTGTTTCAGCGTGTAATTGTTTCAGCGTGTAATTGTTTCAGCATGTAATTGTTTCAGCGTGTTTTATTTTTCAGCCTGTATTTGTTTCAGCGTGTAATTGTTTCAGCGTGTAATTGTTTCAGCGTGTAATTGTTTCAGCATGTATTTGTTTCATCGTCTAATTGTTTCAGCTTGTATTTTTTTCAGCGTGTAATTGTTTCAGCGTGTAATTGTTTCATCCTGTAATTGTTTCAATGTGTAATTGTTTCAGCGTGTATTTGTTTCAGTATGTATTTGTTTCAGTGTTAATTTGCTTCAGCGTGTAATTGTTTCAGCATGTAATTGTTTCAGCGTGTAGTTGTTTCCGTGTGTAATTGTTTCAGTCTGTAATTGTTTCAGCGTGTAGTTGTTTCAGAGTGTATTTGTTTCAGCGTGTTATTGTTTCAGCGTGTAATTGTTTCAGCGTGTATTTGTTCCAGCGTGCATTTGTTTCAGCGTGTAATTGCTTCAGCGTGTAATTGTTTCAGCGTGTATTTGTTTCAGCGTGTAGTTGTTTCAGCATGAATTTGTATCATCGTGTAATTTTTTCATCGTGTAATTGTTTCAGCTTGTATTTGTATCAGCCTGTATTTTTTTCAGCGTGTAATTGTTTCAATGTGTAATTATTTCAGCGTGTAATTATTTCAGCGTGTACTTGTTTCAGCGTGAATTTGTTTCAGCGTGTATTTGTTTCCGCGTGTTTATTTGTCAGCGTGTATTTGTTTCAGCGTGTAATTGTTTCATCGTGTAATTGTTTCATCGTGTAATTGTTTCAGCGTGTAATTCTTTCTTCGTGTAATTGTTAACACATGTAATTGTTTAAGAGTGTATTTGTTTCAGCGTGTAATTGTTTCATCGTGTATTTTTTTCAGCGTGTATTTGTTTCAGCATGAATTTGTTTCAGCGTGTAATTGTTTGAGCGTGTAATTGTTTCAGCGTGTAATTGTTTCAGTGTGTAGTTGTTTCAGCGTATAGTTGTTTCAGCATGTAATTGTTTCAGCGTGTAATTGTTTAAGCGTATTGTTGTTTCAGCGTGCATTTGTTTCAGCGTGTAATTGTTTCAGTGTGTAATTGTTTCAGCGGGTATTTGTTTCAGAGGGTAATTGTTTCAGCGTGTAATTGTTTCAGCGTGTATTTGTTTCATAGTGTATTTGTTTCAGCGTGTAATTGTTTCAGCGTGTAAATTTTTCAGCTTGTATTTCTTTCAGCGTGTAATTGTTTCAGCGTGTATTTGTTTCATCGTGTAACTGTTTCAGCGTGGAATTGTTTCAGTGTGCATTTCTTTCAGCGTGTTTTTGTTTCAGCGTGTATTTGTTTCAGCGTGTTTTTTTTCAGCATGTATTCGTATCAGTGTATATTTGTTTCAGCGTGTATTTGTTTCAGCGCGTAATTGTTTCAGCCTGTAATTGTTTCAATGTGTAGTTGTTTCAGCGTGTATTTGATTCAGCGTGTGTTTGTTTCAGCGTGTAATTGTTTCAGCATGCAGTTGTTTCAGCGTGTAATTGTTTCAGTCTGTAATTGTTTCAGCGTGTAGTTGTTTCAGAGTGAATTTGTTTCAGCGTGTATTTGTTTCAGCGTGTAATTGTTTCAGCATGTAATTGTTTCAGCGTGTTTTATTTTTCAGCCTGTATTTGTTTCAGCGTGTATTTGTTTCAGCGTGTAATAGTTTCAGCATGTAATTGTTTCAGCGTGTAATTGTTTCAGCATGTATTTGTTTCATCGTGTAATTGTTTCAGCTTGTATTTTTTTCAGCGTGTAATTGTTTCAGCGTGTAATTGTTTCATCCTGTAATTGTTTCAATGTGTAATTGTTTCAGCGTGTATTTGTTTCAGCATGTATTTGTTTCAGTGTTAATTTGCTTCAGCGTGTAATTGTTTCAGCGTGTAATTGTTTCAGCGTGTAGTTGTTTTTGTGTGTAATTGTTTCAGTCTGTAATTGTTTCAGCATGTAGTTGTTTCAGAGAGTATTTGTTTCAGCGTGTATTTGTTTCAGCGTGTAATTGTTTCAGCGTGAAATTGTGTCAGCGTGTATTTGTTTCAGCGTGTTTTTTTTAGCGTGTAATTGTTTCAGCGTGTCATTGTTTCAGCGTGTAATTGTTTCATCGTGTAATTGTTTCATCGTGTTATTGTTTCAGTGTGTAATTGTTTCATTGTGTAATTGTTAACACATGTAATTGTTTAAGCGCGTATTTGTTTCAGCGTGTAATTGTTTCAGCCGGTATTTGTTTCAGCGTGTATTTGTTTCAGCATGAATTTGTTTCAGCGTGTAATTGTTTCAGCGTGTAATTGTTTCAGCGTGTAATTGTTTCAGCATGTAATTGTTTCAGCGTGTTTTATTTTTCAGCCTGTATTTGTATCAGCGTGTAATTGTTTCAGCGTGTAATTGTTTCAGCATGTATGTGTTTCATCATCTAATTGTTTCAGCTTGTATTTTTTTCAGCGTGTAATTGTTTCAGCGTGTAATTGTTTCATCCTGTAATTGTTTCAATGTGTAATTGTTTCAGCGTGTATTTGTTTCAGTATGTGTTTGTTTCAGTGTTAATTTGCTTCAGCGTGTAATTGTTTCAGCGTGTAATTGTTTCAGCGTGTAGTTGTTTCCGTGTGTAATTGTTTAGTCTGTAATTGTTTCAGCGTGTAGTTGTTTCAGAGTGTATTTGTTTCAGCGTGTAATTGTTTCAGCGTGTAATTGTGTCAGCGTGTATTTATTTCAGCGTGTTTTTTTTCAGCGTGTAATTGTTTCAGCGTGTATTTGTTTCAGCGTGCATTTGTTTCAGCGTGTAATTGCTTCAGCGTGTAATTGTTTCAGCGTGTATTTGTTTCAGCGTGTAGTTGATTCAGCATGAATTTGTATCATCGTGTAATTTTTTCATCGTGTAATTGTTTCAGCTTGTATTTGTATCAGCCTATATTTTTTTCAGCGTGTAATTGTTTCAATGTGTAATTATTTCAGCGTGTAATTATTTCAGCGTGTACTTGTTTCAGCGTGAATTTGTTTCAGCGTGTATTTGTTTAAGCATGTATTTGTTTCAGCATGAATTTGTTTCAGCGTGTAATTGTTTCAGCGTGTAATTGTTTCAGCGTGTAATTGTTTCAGCATGTTATTGTTTCAGCGTGTTTTATTTTTCAGCCTGTATTTGTTTCAGCGTGTAATTGTTTCAGCGTGTAATTGTTTCAGCGTGTAATTGTTTCAGCATGTATTTGTTTCATCGTCTAATTGTTTCAGCTTGTATTTTTTTCAGCGTATAATTGTTTCAGCGTGTAATTGTTTCATCCTGTAATTGTTTCAATGTGTAATTGTTTCAGCGTGTATTTGTTTCAGTATGTATTTGTTTCAGTGTTAATTTGGTTCAGCGTGTAATTGTTTCAGCGTGTAATTGTTTCAGCGTGTAGTTGTTTCCGTGTGTAATTGTTTCAGTCTGTAACTGTTTCAGCGTGGAGTTGTTTCAGAGTGTATTTGTTTCAGCGTGTAATTGTTCAGCGTTTAATTGTGTCAGCGTGTATTTATTTCAGCGTGTTTTTTTTCAGAGTGTAATTGTGTCAGCGTGTATTTATTTCAGCGTGTTTTTTTTCAGCGTGTAATTGTTTCATCGTGTATTTTTTCCAGCGTGCATTTGTTTCAGCGTGAATTTGTATCATCGTGTAATTTTTTCATCGTGTAATTGTTTCAGGTTGTATTTGTATCAGCCTGTATTTTTTTCAGCGTGTAATTGTTTCAATGTGTAATTATTTCAGCGTGTAATTATTTCAGCGTGTACTTGTTTCAGCATGAATTTGTTTCAGCGTGTATTTGTTTAAGCATGTATTTGTTTCAGCATGAATTTGTTTCAGCGTGTAATTGTTTCAGCGTGTAATTGTTTCAGCGTGTAATTGTTTCAGCATGTAATTGTTTCAGCGTGTTTTATTTTTCAGCCTGTATTTGTTTCAGCGTGTAATTGTTTCAGCGTGTAATTGTTTCAGCGTGTAATTGTTTCAGCATGTATTTGTTTCATCGTCTAATTGTTTCAGCTTGTATTTTTTTCAGCGTGTAATTGTTTCAGCGTGTAATTGTTTCATCCTGTAATGGTTTCAATGTGTAATTGTTTCAGCGTGTATTTGTTTCAGTATGTATTTGTTTCAGTGTTTATTTGCTTCAGCGTGTAATTGTTTCAGCGTGTAATTGTTTCAGCGTGTAGTTGTTTCCGTGTGAAATTGTTTCAGTCTGTAATTGTTTCAGCGTGTAGTTGTTTCAGAGTGTATTTGTTTCAGCGTGTAATTGTTTCAGCGTTTAATTATGTCAGCGTGTATTTATTTCAGCGTGTTTTTTTCAGCGTGTAATTGTGTCAGCGTGTATTTATTTCAGCGTGTTTTTTTTCAGCGTGTAATTGTTTCAGCGTGTATTTGTTTCAGCGTGCATTTGTTTCAGCGTGTAATTGCTTCAGCGTGTAATTGTTTCAGCGTGTATTTGTTTTAGCGTGTAGTTGTTTCAGCATGAATTTGTATCATCGTGTAATTTTTTCATCGTGTAATTGTTTCAGCTTGTATTTGTATCAGCCTGTATTTTTTTCAGCGTGTAATTGTTTCAATGTGTAATTATTTCAGCGTGTAATTATTTCAGCGTGTACTTGTTTCAGCGTGAATTTGTTTCAGCGTGTATTTGTTTAAGCATGTATTTGTTTCAGCATGAATTTGTTTCAGCGTGTAATTGTTTCAGCGTGTAATTGTTTCAGCGTGTAATTGTTTCAGCATGTAATTGTTTCAGCGTGTTTTATTTTTCAGCCTGTATTTGTTTCAGCGTGTAATTGTTTCAGCGTGTAATTGTTTCAGCGTGTAATTGTTTCAGCATGTATTTGTTTCATCGTCTAATTGTTTCAGCTTGTATTTTTTTCAGCGTGTAATTGTTTCAGCGTGTAATTGTTTCATCCTGTAATTGTTTCAATGTGTAATTGTTTCAGCGTGTATTTGTTTAAGTATGTATTTGTTTCAGTGTTAATTTGCTTCAGCGTGTATTTGTTTCAGCGTGTAATTGTTTCAGCGTGTAGTTGTTTCCGTGTGTAATTGTTTCAGTCTGTAATTGTTTCAGCGTGTAGTTGTTTCAGAGTGTATTTGTTTCAGCGTGTAATTGTTTCAGCGTGTAATTGTGTCAGCGTGTATTTATTTCAGAGTGTTTTTTTCAGCGTGTAATTGTTTCAGCGTGTATTTATTTCAGCGTGTTCTTTTTCAGCGTGTAATTGTTTCAGCGTGTATTTGTTTCAGCGTGCATTTGTTTCAGCGTGTAATTGCTTCAGCGTGTAATTGTTTCAGCGTGTATTTGTTTTAGCGTGTAGTTGTTTCAGCATGAATTTGTATCATCGTGTAATTTTTTCATCGTGTAATTGTTTCAGCTTGTATTTGTATCAGCCTGTATTTTTTTCAGCGTGTAATTGTTTCAACGTGTAATTATTTCAGCGTGTAATTATTTCAGCGTGTACTTGTTTCAGCGTGAATTTGTTTCAGCGTGTATTTGTTTAAGCATGTATTTGTTTCAGCATGAATTTGTTTCAGCGTGTAATTGTTTCAGCGTGTAATTGTTTCAGCGTGTAATTGTTTCAGCATGTAATTGTTTCAGCGTGTTTTATTTTTCAGCCTGTATTTGTTTCAGCGTGTAATTGTTTCAGCGTGTAATTGTTTCAGCGTGTAATTGTTTCAGCATGTATTTGTTTCATCGTCTAATTGTTTCAGCTTGTATTTTTTTCAGCGTGTAATTGTTTCAGCGTGTAATTGTTTCATCCTGTAATTGTTTCAATGTGTAATTGTTTCAGCGTGTATTTGTTTCAGTATGTATTTGTTTCAGTGTTAATTTGCTTCAGCGTGTAATTGTTTCAGCATGTAATTGTTTCAGCGTGTAGTTGTTTCCGTGTGTAATTGTTTCAGTCTGTAATTGTTTCAGCGTGTAGTTGTTTCAGAGTGTATTTGTTTCAGCGTGTAATTGTTTCAGCGTGTAATTGTTTCAGCGTGTATTTGTTCCAGCGTGCATTTGTTTCAGCGTGTAATTGCTTCAGCGTGTAATTGTTTCAGCGTGTATTTGTTTCAGCGTGTAGTTGTTTCAGCATGAATTTGTATCATCGTGTAATTTTTTCATCGTGTAATTGTTTCAGCTTGTATTTGTATCAGCCTGTATTTTTTTCAGCGTGTAATTGTTTCAATGTGTAATTATTTCAGCGTGTAATTATTTCAGCGTGTACTTGTTTCAGCGTGAATTTGTTTCAGCGTGTATTTGTTTCCGCGTGTTTATTTGTCAGCGTGTATTTGTTTCAGCGTGTAATTGTTTCATCGTGTAATTGTTTCATCGTGTAATTGTTTCAGCGTGTAATTCTTTCTTCGTGTAATTGTTAACACATGTAATTGTTTAAGAGTGTATTTGTTTCAGCGTGTAATTGTTTCATCGTGTATTTTTTTCAGCGTGTATTTGTTTCAGCATGAATTTGTTTCAGCGTGTAATTGTTTGAGCGTGTAATTGTTTCAGCGTGTAATTGTTTCAGTGTGTAGTTGTTTCAGCGTATAGTTGTTTCAGCATGTAATTGTTTCAGCGTGTAATTGTTTAAGCGTATTGTTGTTTCAGCGTGCATTTGTTTCAGCGTGTAATTGTTTCAGTGTGTAATTGTTTCAGCGGGTATTTGTTTCAGAGGGTAATTGTTTCAGCGTGTAATTGTTTCAGCGTGTATTTGTTTCATAGTGTATTTGTTTCAGCGTGTAATTGTTTCAGCGTGTAAATTTTTCAGCTTGTATTTCTTTCAGCGTGTAATTGTTTCAGCGTGTATTTGTTTCATCGTGTAACTGTTTCAGCGTGGAATTGTTTCAGTGTGCATTTCTTTCAGCGTGTTTTTGTTTCAGCGTGTATTTGTTTCAGCGTGTTTTTTTTTCAGCGTGTATTCGTATCAGTGTATATTTGTTTCAGCGTGTATTTGTTTCAGCGCGTAATTGTTTCAGCCTGTAATTGTTTCAGTGTGTAGTTGTTTCAGCGTGTATTTGATTCTGCGTGTGTTTGTTTCAGCGTATAATTGTTTCAGCGTGTAATTATTTCAGCGTGTATTTGTTTCATCGTGTATTTCTTTCATCGTGTAATTGTTTCAGCGTGTATTTGTTTCAGCGTGTATTTGTTTCAGCATGAATTTGTTTCAGCGTGTAATTGTTTCAGCGTGTAATTGTTTTAGCATGTATTTGTTTCATCGTGTAATTGTTTCAGCGTGTATTTGTTTCTGCGTGTATTTGTTTCAGCGTGTATTTTTTTCAGCGTGTAATTGTTTCAGCGTGTAATTGTTTCATCCTGTAATTGTTTCAGTGTGTAATTGCTTCAGCGTGTATTTGTTTCAGCGTGTAATTGTTTCAGCATGCAGTTGTTTCAGCGTGTAATTGTTTCAGTCTGTAATTGTTTCAGCGTGTAGTTGTTTCAGAGTGAATTTGTTTCAGCGTGTATTTGTTTCAGCGTGTAATTGTTTCAGCGTGTAATTGTTTAAGCGTATTGTTGTTTCAGCATGCATTTGTTTCAGCGTGTAATTGTTTCAGCGTGTAATTGTTTCAGCGTGTATTTGTTTCAGCGTGTATTTGTTTTAGCGTGTAGTTGTTTCAGCGTGTATTTGTTTCATAGTGTATTTGTTTCAGCGTGTAATTGTTTCAGCGTGTAAATTTTTCAGCTTGTATTTGTTTCAGCGTGTAATTGTTTCAGCGTGTGTTTGTTTCATGGTGTAACTGTTTCAGCGTGGAATTGTTTCAGTGTGCATTTCTTTCAGCGTGTTTTTATTTCAGCGTGTATTTGTTTCAGCGTGTTTTTGTTTCAGCGCGTAATTGTTTCAGCCTGTAATTGTTTCAGTGTGTAGTTGTTTCAGCGTGTATTTGATTCAGCGCGTAATTGTTTCAGCCTGTAATTGTTTCAGTGTGTAGTTGTTTCAGCGTGTATTTGATTCAGCGTGTGTTTGTTTCAGCGTGTAATTGTTTCAGCGTGTAATTATTGCAGCGTGTATTTGTTTTATCGTGTATTTGTTTCATCGTGTAATTGTTTCAGCGTGTATTTGTTTCAGCGTGTAATTGTTTCAGCGTGTAATTGTTTCAGCGTATAATTGTTTCAGCATGTATTTGTTTCATCGTGTAATTGTTTCAGCGTGTATTTGTTTCAGCGTGTATTTGTTTCAGCATGAATTTGTTTCAGCGTGTAATTGTTTCAGCATGAATTTGTTTCAGCGTGTAATTGTTTCAGCGTGTAATTGTTTCAGCATGTATTTGTTTCATCGTGTAATTGTTTCAGCGTGTATTTGTTTCAGCGTGTATTTGTTTCAGCGTGTATTTTTTTCAGCGTGTAATTGTTTCAGCGTGTAATTGTTTCATCCTGTAATTGTTTCAGCGTGTAATTGCTTCAGCGTGTATTTGTTTCAGCATGTAATTGTTTCAGCATGCAGTTGTTTCAGCGTGTAATTGTTTCAGTCTGTAATTGTTTCAGCGTGTAGTTGTTTCAGAGTGAATTTGTTTCAGCGTGTATTTGTTTCAGCGTGTAATTGTTTCAGCGTGTAATTGTGTCAGCGTGTATTTGTTTCAGCCTATTTTTTTTCAGCTTGTAATTGTTTCAGCGTGTATTTGTTTCAACGTGTATTTGTTTCAGCGTGTAGTTGTTTGAGCGTGTATTTGTTTCAGCGTGTAATAGTTTCAGCGTGTAATTGTGTCAGCGTGTATTTATTTCAGCGTGTTTTTTTCAGCGTGTAATTGTTTCAGCGCGTTTTTGTTTCAGTGTGCATTTGTTTCAGTGTGTAATTGCTTCAGCGTGTAATTGTTTCAGCGTGTATTTGTTTCAGCGTGTAGTTGTTTCAGCATGAATTTGTATCATCGTGTAATTGTTTCAGCTTGTATTTGTATCAGCCTGTATTTTTTTCAGCGTGTAATTGTGTCGGCGTGTATTTGTTTCAGCGTGTTTTTTTTAGCGTGTAATTGTTTCAGCGTGTCATTGTTTCAGCGTGTAATTGTTTCATCGTGTAATTGTTTCATCGTGTTATTCTTTCAGTGTGTAATTGTTTCATCGTGTAATTGTTAACACATGTAATTGTTTAAGCGTGTATTTGTTTCAGCGTGTAATTGTTTCAGCCTGTATTTGTTTCAGCGTGTAATTGTTTCAGCGTGTAATTGTTTCAGCATGTAATTGTTTCAGCGTGTTTTATTTTTCAGCCTGTATTTGTTTCAGCGTGTAATTGTTTCAGCGTGTAATTGTTTCAGCATGTATGTGTTTCATCATCTAATTGTTTCAGCTTGTATTTTTTTCAGCGTGTAATTGTTTCAGCGTGTAATTGTTTCATCCTGTAATTGTTTCAATGTGTAATTGTTTCAGCGTGTATTTGTTTCAGTATGTGTTTGTTTCAGTGTTAATTTGCTTCAGCGTGTAATTGTTTCAGCGTGTAATTGTTTCAGCGTGTAGTTGTTTCCGTGTGTAATTGTTTCAGTCTGTAATTGTTTCAGCGTGTAGTTGTTTCAGAGTGTATTTGTTTCAGCGTGTAATTGTTTCAGCGTGTAATTGTGTCAGCGTGTATTTATTTCAGCGTGTTTTTTTTCAGCGTGTAATTGTTTCAGCGTGTATTTGTTTCAGCGTGCATTTGTTTCAGCGTGTAATTGCTTCAGCGTGTAATTGTTTCAGCGTGTATTTGTTTCAGCGTGTAGTTGATTCAGCATGAATTTGTATCATCGTGTAATTTTTTCATCGTGTAATTGTTTCAGCTTGTATTTGTATCAGCCTATATTTTTTTCAGCGTGTAATTGTTTCAATGTGTAATTATTTCAGCGTGTAATTATTTCAGCGTGTACTTGTTTCAGCGTGAATTTGTTTCAGCGTGTATTTGTTTAAGCATGTATTTGTTTCAGCATGAATTTGTTTCAGCGTGTAATTGTTTCAGCGTGTAATTGTTTCAGCGTGTAATTGTTTCAGCATGTTATTGTTTCAGCGTGTTTTATTTTTCAGCCTGTATTTGTTTCAGCGTGTAATTGTTTCAGCGTGTAATTGTTTCAGCGTGTAATTGTTTCAGCATGTATTTGTTTCATCGTCTAATTGTTTCAGCTTGTATTTTTTTCAGCGTATAATTGTTTCAGCGTGTAATTGTTTCATCCTGTAATTGTTTCAATGTGTAATTGTTTCAGCGTGTATTTGTTTCAGTATGTATTTGTTTCAGTGTTAATTTGGTTCAGCGTGTAATTGTTTCAGCGTGTAATTGTTTCAGCGTGTAGTTGTTTCCGTGTGTAATTGTTTCAGTCTGTAACTGTTTCAGCGTGGAGTTGTTTCAGAGTGTATTTGTTTCAGCGTGTAATTGTTTCAGCGTTTAATTGTGTCAGCGTGTATTTATTTCAGCGTGTTTTTTTTCAGAGTGTAATTGTGTCAGCGTGTATTTATTTCAGCGTGTTTTTTTTCAGCGTGTAATTGTTTCATCGTGTATTTTTTCCAGCGTGCATTTGTTTCAGCGTGAATTTGTATCATCGTGTAATTTTTTCATCGTGTAATTGTTTCAGCTTGTATTTGTATCAGCCTGTATTTTTTTCAGCGTGTAATTGTTTCAATGTGTAATTATTTCAGCGTGTAATTATTTCAGCGTGTACTTGTTTCAGCGTGAATTTGTTTCAGCGTGTATTTGTTTAAGCATGTATTTGTTTCAGCATGAATTTGTTTCAGCGTGTAATTGTTTCAGCGTGTAATTGTTTCAGCGTGTAATTGTTTCAGCATGTAATTGTTTCAGCGTGTTTTATTTTTCAGCCTGTATTTGTTTCAGCGTGTAATTGTTTCAGCGTGTAATTGTTTCAGCGTGTAATTGTTTCAGCATGTATTTGTTTCATCGTCTAATTGTTTCAGCTTGTATTTTTTTCAGCGTGTAATTGTTTCAGCGTGTAATTGTTTCATCCTGTAATTGTTTCAATGTGTAATTGTTTCAGCGTGTATTTGTTTCAGTATGTATTTGTTTCAGTGTTAATTTGCTTCAGCGTGTAATTGTTTCAGCGTGTAATTGTTTCAGCGTGTAGTTGTTTCCATGTGTAATTGTTTCAGTCTGTAATTGTTTCAGCGTGTAGTTGTTTCAGAGTGTATTTGTTTCAGCGTGTAATTGTTTCAGCGTGTAATTGTGTCAGCGTGTATTTATTTCAGAGTGTTTTTTTCAGCGTGTAATTGTTTCAGCGTGTATTTATTTCAGCGTGTTTTTTTTCAGCGTGTAATTGTTTCAGCGTGTATTTGTTTCAGCGTGCATTTGTTTCAGCGTGTAATTGCTTCAGCGTGTAATTGTTTCAGCGTGTATTTGTTTTAGCGTGTAGTTGTTTCAGCATGAATTTGTATCATCGTGTAATTTTTTCATCGTGTAATTGTTTCAGCTTGTATTTGTATCAGCCTGTATTTTTTTCAGCGTGTAATTGTTTCAATGTGTAATTATTTCAGCGTGTAATTATTTCAGCGTGTACTTGTTTCAGCGTGAATTTGTTTCAGCGTGTATTTGTTTAAGCATGTATTTGTTTCAGCATGAATTTGTTTCAGCGTGTAATTGTTTCAGCGTGTAATTGTTTCAGCATGTAATTGTTTCAGCATGTAATTGTTTCAGCGTGTTTTATTTTTCAGCCTGTATTTGTTTCAGCGTGTAATTGTTTCAGCGTGTAATTGTTTCAGCGTGTAATTGTTTCAGCATGTATTTGTTTCATCGTCTGATTGTTTCAGCTTGTATTTTTTTCAGCGTGTAATTGTTTCAGCGTGTAATTGTTTCATCCTGTAATTGTTTCAATGTGTAATTGTTTCAGCGTGTATTTGTTTCAGTATGTATTTGTTTCAGTGTTAATTTGCTTCAGCGTGTAATTGTTTCAGCATGTAATTGTTTCAGCGTGTAGTTGTTTCCGTGTGTAATTGTTTCAGTCTGTAATTGTTTCAGCGTGTAGTTGTTTCAGAGTGTATTTGTTTCAGCGTGTAATTGTTTCAGCGTGTAATTGTTTCAGCGTGTATTTGTTCCAGCGTGCATTTGTTTCAGCGTGTAATTGCTTCAGCGTGTAATTGTTTCAGCGTGTATTTGTTTCAGCGTGTAGTTGTTTCAGCATGAATTTGTATCATCGTGTAATTTTTTCATCGTGTAATTGTTTCAGCTTGTATTTGTATCAGCCTGTATTTTTTTCAGCGTGTAATTGTTTCAATGTGTAATTATTTCAGCGTGTAATTATTTCAGCGTGTACTTGTTTCAGCGTGAATTTGTTTCAGCGTGTATTTGTTTCCGCGTGTTTATTTGTCAGCGTGTATTTGTTTCAGCGTGTAATTGTTTCATCGTGTAATTGTTTCATCGTGTAATTGTTTCAGCGTGTAATTCTTTCTTCGTGTAATTGTTAACACATGTAATTGTTTAAGCGTGTATTTGTTTCAGCGTGTAATTGTTTCATCGTGTATTTTTTTCAGCGTGTATTTGTTTCAGCATGAATTTGTTTCAGCGTGTAATTGTTTGAGCGTGTAATTGTTTCAGCGTGTAATTGTTTCAGTGTGTAGTTGTTTCAGCGTATAGTTGTTTCAGCATGTAATTGTTTCAGCGTGTAATGTTTTAAGCGTATTGTTGTTTCAGCGTGCATTTGTTTCAGCGTGTAATTGTTTCAGTGTGTAATTGTTTCAGCGGGTATTTGTTTCAGAGGGTAATTGTTTCAGCGTGTAATTGTTTCAGCGTGTATTTGTTTCATAGTGTATTTGTTTCAGCGTGTAATTGTTTCAGCGTGTAAATTTTTCAGCTTGTATTTCTTTCAGCGTGTAATTGTTTCAGCGTGTATTTGTTTCATCGTGTAACTGTTTCAGCGTGGAATTGTTTCAGTGTGCATTTCTTTCAGCGTGTTTTTGTTTCAGCGTGTATTTGTTTCAGCGTGTTTTTTTTCAGCATGTATTCGTATCAGTGTATATTTGTTTCAGCGTGTATTTGTTTCAGCGCGTAATTGTTTCAGCCTGTAATTGTTTCAATGTGTAGTTGTTTCAGCGTGTATTTGATTCAGCGTGTGTTTGTTTCAGCGTGTAATTGTTTCAGCATGCAGTTGTTTCAGCGTGTAATTGTTTCAGTCTGTAATTGTTTCAGCGTGTAGTTGTTTCAGAGTGAATTTGTTTCAGCGTGTATTTGTTTCAGCGTGTAATTGTTTCAGCATGTAATTGTTTCAGCGTGTTTTATTTTTCAGCCTGTATTTGTTTCAGCGTGTATTTGTTTCAGCGTGTAATAGTTTCAGCATGTAATTGTTTCAGCGTGTAATTGTTTCAGCATGTATTTGTTTCATCGTGTAATTGTTTCAGCTTGTATTTTTTTCAGCGTGTAATTGTTTCAGCGTGTAATTGTTTCATCCTGTAATTGTTTCAATGTGTAATTGTTTCAGCGTGTATTTGTTTCAGCATGTATTTGTTTCAGTGTTAATTTGCTTCAGCGTGTAATTGTTTCAGCGTGTAATTGTTTCAGCGTGTAGTTGTTTTTGTGTGTAATTGTTTCAGTCTGTAATTGTTTCAGCATGTAGTTGTTTCAGAGAGTATTTGTTTCAGCGTGTATTTGTTTCAGCGTGTAATTGTTTCAGCGTGAAATTGTGTCAGCGTGTATTTGTTTCAGCGTGTTTTTTTTAGCATGTAATTGTTTCAGCGTGTCATTGTTTCAGCGTGTAATTGTTTCATCGTGTAATTGTTTCATCGTGTTATTGTTTCAGTGTGTAATTGTTTCATTGTGTAATTGTTAACACATGTAATTGTTTAAGCGCGTATTTGTTTCAGCGTGTAATTGTTTCAGCCGGTATTTGTTTCAGCGTGTATTTGTTTCAGCATGAATTTGTTTCAGCGTGTAATTGTTTCAGCGTGTAATTGTTTCAGCGTGTAATTGTTTCAGCATGTAATTGTTTCAGCGTGTTTTATTTTTCAGCCTGTATTTGTATCAGCGTGTAATTGTTTCAGCGTGTAATTGTTTCAGCATGTATGTGTTTCATCATCTAATTGTTTCAGCTTGTATTTTTTTCAGCGTGTAATTGTTTCAGCGTGTAATTGTTTCATCCTGTAATTGTTTCAATGTGTAATTGTTTCAGCGTGTATTTGTTTCAGTATGTGTTTGTTTCAGTGTTAATTTGCTTCAGCGTGTAATTGTTTCAGCGTGTAATTGTTTCAGCGTGTAGTTGTTTCCGTGTGTAATTGTTTCAGTCTGTAATTGTTTCAGCGTGTAGTTGTTTCAGAGTGTATTTGTTTCAGCGTGTAATTGTTTCAGCGTGTAATTGTGTCAGCGTGTATTTATTTCAGCGTGTTTTTTTTCAGCCTGTAATTGTTTCAGCGTGTATTTGTTTCAGCGTGCATTTGTTTCAGCGTGTAATTGCTTCAGCGTGTAATTGTTTCAGCGTGTATTTGTTTCAGCGTGTAGTTGATTCAGCATGAATTTGTATCATCGTGTAATTTTTTCATCGTGTAATTGTTTCAGCTTGTATTTGTATCAGCCTATATTTTTTTCAGCGTGTAATTGTTTCAATGTGTAATTATTTCAGCGTGTAATTATTTCAGCGTGTACTTGTTTCAGCGTGAATTTGTTTCAGCGTGTATTTGTTTAAGCATGTATTTGTTTCAGCATGAATTTGTTTCAGCGTGTAATTGTTTCAGCGTGTAATTGTTTCAGCGTGTAATTGTTTCAGCATGTTATTGTTTCAGCGTGTTTTATTTTTCAGCCTGTATTTGTTTCAGCGTGTAATTGTTTCAGCGTGTAATTGTTTCAGCGTGTAATTGTTTCAGCATGTATTTGTTTCATCGTCTAATTGTTTCAGCTTGTATTTTTTTCAGCGTATAATTGTTTCAGCGTGTAATTGTTTCATCCTGTAATTGTTTCAATGTGTAATTGTTTCAGCGTGTATTTGTTTCAGTATGTATTTGTTTCAGTGTTAATTTGGTTCAGCGTGTAATTGTTTCAGCGTGTAATTGTTTCAGCGTGTAGTTGTTTCCGTGTGTAATTGTTTCAGTCTGTAACTGTTTCAGCGTGGAGTTGTTTCAGAGTGTATTTGTTTCAGCGTGTAATTGTTCAGCGTTTAATTGTGTCAGCGTGTATTTATTTCAGCGTGTTTTTTTTCAGAGTGTAATTGTGTCAGCGTGTATTTATTTCAGCGTGTTTTTTTTCAGCGTGTAATTGTTTCATCGTGTATTTTTTCCAGCGTGCATTTGTTTCAGCGTGAATTTGTATCATCGTGTAATTTTTTCATCGTGTAATTGTTTCAGCTTGTATTTGTATCAGCCTGTATTTTTTTCAGCGTGTAATTGTTTCAATGTGTAATTATTTCAGCGTGTAATTATTTCAGCGTGTACTTGTTTCAGCATGAATTTGTTTCAGCGTGTATTTGTTTAAGCATGTATTTGTTTCAGCATGAATTTGTTTCAGCGTGTAATTGTTTCAGCGTGTAATTGTTTCAGCGTGTAATTGTTTCAGCATGTAATTGTTTCAGCGTGTTTTATTTTTCAGCCTGTATTTGTTTCAGCGTGTAATTGTTTCAGCGTGTAATTGTTTCAGCGTGTAATTGTTTCAGCATGTATTTGTTTCATCGTCTAATTGTTTCAGCTTGTATTTTTTTCAGCGTGTAATTGTTTCAGCGTGTAATTGTTTCATCCTGTAATGGTTTCAATGTGTAATTGTTTCAGCGTGTATTTGTTTCAGTATGTATTTGTTTCAGTGTTTATTTGCTTCAGCGTGTAATTGTTTCAGCGTGTAATTGTTTCAGCGTGTAGTTGTTTCCGTGTGAAATTGTTTCAGTCTGTAATTGTTTCAGCGTGTAGTTGTTTCAGAGTGTATTTGTTTCAGCGTGTAATTGTTTCAGCGTGTAATTGTGTCAGCGTGTATTTATTTCAGAGTGTTTTTTTCAGCGTGTAATTGTTTCAGCGTGTATTTATTTCAGCGTGTTCTTTTTCAGCGTGTAATTGTTTCAGCGTGTATTTGTTTCAGCGTGCATTTGTTTCAGCGTGTAATTGCTTCAGCGTGTAATTGTTTCAGCGTGTATTTGTTTTAGCGTGTAGTTGTTTCAGCATGAATTTGTATCATCGTGTAATTTTTTCATCGTGTAATTGTTTCAGCTTGTATTTGTATCAGCCTGTATTTTTTTCAGCGTGTAATTGTTTCAACGTGTAATTATTTCAGCGTGTAATTATTTCAGCGTGTACTTGTTTCAGCGTGAATTTGTTTCAGCGTGTATTTGTTTAAGCATGTATTTGTTTCAGCATGAATTTGTTTCAGCGTGTAATTGTTTCAGCGTGTAATTGTTTCAGCGTGTAATTGTTTCAGCATGTAATTGTTTCAGCGTGTTTTATTTTTCAGCCTGTATTTGTTTCAGCGTGTAATTGTTTCAGCGTGTAATTGTTTCAGCGTGTAATTGTTTCAGCATGTATTTGTTTCATCGTCTAATTGTTTCAGCTTGTATTTTTTTCAGCGTGTAATTGTTTCAGCGTGTAATTGTTTCATCCTGTAATTGTTTCAATGTGTAATTGTTTCAGCGTGTATTTGTTTCAGTATGTATTTGTTTCAGTGTTAATTTGCTTCAGCGTGTAATTGTTTCAGCATGTAATTGTTTCAGCGTGTAGTTGTTTCCGTGTGTAATTGTTTCAGTCTGTAATTGTTTCAGCGTGTAGTTGTTTCAGAGTGTATTTGTTTCAGCGTGTTATTGTTTCAGCGTGTAATTGTTTCAGCGTGTATTTGTTCCAGCGTGCATTTGTTTCAGCGTGTAATTGCTTCAGCGTGTAATTGTTTCAGCGTGTATTTGTTTCAGCGTGTAGTTGTTTCAGCATGAATTTGTATCATCGTGTAATTTTTTCATCGTGTAATTGTTTCAGCTTGTATTTGTATCAGCCTGTATTTTTTTCAGCGTGTAATTGTTTCAATGTGTAATTATTTCAGCGTGTAATTATTTCAGCGTGTACTTGTTTCAGCGTGAATTTGTTTCAGCGTGTATTTGTTTCCGCGTGTTTATTTGTCAGCGTGTATTTGTTTCAGCGTGTAATTGTTTCATCGTGTAATTGTTTCATCGTGTAATTGTTTCAGCGTGTAATTCTTTCTTCGTGTAATTGTTAACACATGTAATTGTTTAAGAGTGTATTTGTTTCAGCGTGTAATTGTTTCATCGTGTATTTTTTTCAGCGTGTATTTGTTTCAGCATGAATTTGTTTCAGCGTGTAATTGTTTGAGCGTGTAATTGTTTCAGCGTGTAATTGTTTCAGTGTGTAGTTGTTTCAGCGTATAGTTGTTTCAGCATGTAATTGTTTCAGCGTGTAATTGTTTAAGCGTATTGTTGTTTCAGCGTGCATTTGTTTCAGCGTGTAATTGTTTCAGTGTGTAATTGTTTCAGCGGGTATTTGTTTCAGAGGGTAATTGTTTCAGCGTGTAATTGTTTCAGCGTGTATTTGTTTCATAGTGTATTTGTTTCAGCGTGTAATTGTTTCAGCGTGTAAATTTTTCAGCTTGTATTTCTTTCAGCGTGTAATTGTTTCAGCGTGTATTTGTTTCATCGTGTAACTGTTTCAGCGTGGAATTGTTTCAGTGTGCATTTCTTTCAGCGTGTTTTTGTTTCAGCGTGTATTTGTTTCAGCGTGTTTTTTTTTCAGCGTGTATTCGTATCAGTGTATATTTGTTTCAGCGTGTATTTGTTTCAGCGCGTAATTGTTTCAGCCTGTAATTGTTTCAGTGTGTAGTTGTTTCAGCGTGTATTTGATTCTGCGTGTGTTTGTTTCAGCGTATAATTGTTTCAGCGTGTAATTATTTCAGCGTGTATTTGTTTCATCGTGTATTTCTTTCATCGTGTAATTGTTTCAGCGTGTATTTGTTTCAGCGTGTATTTGTTTCAGCATGAATTTGTTTCAGCGTGTAATTGTTTCAGCGTGTAATTGTTTTAGCATGTATTTGTTTCATCGTGTAATTGTTTCAGCGTGTATTTGTTTCTGCGTGTATTTGTTTCAGCGTGTATTTTTTTCAGCGTGTAATTGTTTCAGCGTGTAATTGTTTCATCCTGTAATTGTTTCAGCGTGTAATTGCTTCAGCGTGTATTTGTTTCAGCGTGTAATTGTTTCAGCATGCAGTTGTTTCAGCGTGTAATTGTTTCAGTCTGTAATTGTTTCAGCGTGTAGTTGTTTCAGAGTGAATTTGTTTCAGCGTGTATTTGTTTCAGCGTGTAATTGTTTCAGCGTGTAATTGTTTAAGCGTATTGTTGTTTCAGCATGCATTTGTTTCAGCGTGTAATTGTTTCAGCGTGTAATTGTTTCAGCGTGTATTTGTTTCAGCGTGTATTTGTTTTAGCGTGTAGTTGTTTCAGCGTGTATTTGTTTCATAGTGTATTTGTTTCAGCGTGTAATTGTTTCAGCGTGTAAATTTTTCAGCTTGTATTTGTTTCAGCGTGTAATTGTTTCAGCGTGTGTTTGTTTCATGGTGTAACTGTTTCAGCGTGGAATTGTTTCAGTGTGCATTTCTTTCAGCGTGTTTTTATTTCAGCGTGTATTTGTTTCAGCGTGTTTTTGTTTCAGCGCGTAATTGTTTCAGCCTGTAATTGTTTCAGTGTGTAGTTGTTTCAGCGTGTATTTGATTCAGCGCGTAATTGTTTCAGCCTGTAATTGTTTCAGTGTGTAGTTGTTTCAGCGTGTATTTGATTCAGCGTGTGTTTGTTTCAGCGTGTAATTGTTTCAGCGTGTAATTATTGCAGCGTGTATTTGTTTTATCGTGTATTTGTTTCATCGTGTAATTGTTTCAGCGTGTATTTGTTTCAGCGTGTAATTGTTTCAGCGTGTAATTGTTTCAGCGTATAATTGTTTCAGCATGTATTTGTTTCATCGTGTAATTGTTTCAGCGTGTATTTGTTTCAGCGTGTATTTGTTTCAGCATGAATTTGTTTCAGCGTGTAATTGTTTCAGCATGAATTTGTTTCAGCGTGTAATTGTTTCAGCGTGTAATTGTTTCAGCATGTATTTGTTTCATCGTGTAATTGTTTCAGCGTGTATTTGTTTCAGCGTGTATTTGTTTCAGCGTGTATTTTTTTCAGCGTGTAATTGTTTCAGCGTGTAATTGTTTCATCCTGTAATTGTTTCAGCGTGTAATTGCTTCAGCGTGTATTTGTTTCAGCATGTAATTGTTTCAGCATGCAGTTGTTTCAGCGTGTAATTGTTTCAGTCTGTAATTGTTTCAGCGTGTAGTTGTTTCAGAGTGAATTTGTTTCAGCGTGTATTTGTTTCAGCGTGTAATTGTTTCAGCGTGTAATTGTGTCAGCGTGTATTTGTTTCAGCCTATTTTTTTTCAGCTTGTAATTGTTTCAGCGTGTATTTGTTTCAACGTGTATTTGTTTCAGCGTGTAGTTGTTTGAGCGTGTATTTGTTTCAGCGTGTAATAGTTTCAGCGTGTAATTGTGTCAGCGTGTATTTATTTCAGCGTGTTTTTTTCAGCGTGTAATTGTTTCAGCGTGTTTTTGTTTCAGTGTGCATTTGTTTCAGTGTGTAATTGCTTCAGCGTGTAATTGTTTCAGCGTGTATTTGTTTCAGCGTGTAGTTGTTTCAGCATGAATTTGTATCATCGTGTAATTTTTTCATCGTGTAATTGTTTCAGCTTGTATTTGTATCAGCCTGTATTTTTTTCAGCGTGTAATTGTGTCGGCGTGTATTTGTTTCAGCGTGTTTTTTTTAGCGTGTAATTGTTTCAGCGTGTCATTGTTTCAGCGTGTAATTGTTTCATCGTGTAATTGTTTCATCGTGTTATTCTTTCAGTGTGTAATTGTTTCATCGTGTAATTGTTAACACATGTAATTGTTTAAGCGTGTATTTGTTTCAGCGTGTAATTGTTTCAGCCTGTATTTGTTTCAGCGTGTAATTGTTTCAGCGTGTAATTGTTTCAGCATGTAATTGTTTCAGCGTGTTTTATTTTTCAGCCTGTATTTGTTTCAGCGTGTAATTGTTTCAGCGTGTAATTGTTTCAGCGTGTAATTGTTTCAGCATGTATTTGTTTCATCATCTAATTGTTTCAGCTTGTATTTTTTTCAGCGTGGAATTGTTTCAGCGTGTAATTGTTTCATCCTGTAATTGTTTCAATGTGTAATTGTTTCAGCGTGTATTTGTTTCAGTATGTATTTGTTTCAGTGTTAATTTGCTTCAGCGTGTAATTGTTTCAGCATGTAATAGTTTCAGCGTGTAGTTGTTTCCGTGTGTAATTGTTTCAGTCTGTAATTGTTTCAGCGTGTAGTTGTTTCAGAGTGTATTTGTTTCAGCGTGTAATTGTTTCAGCGTGTAATTGTGTCAGCGTGTATTTATTTCAGCGTGTTTTTTTTCAGCGTGTAATTGTGTCAGCGTGTATTTATTTCAGCGTATTTTTTTTCAGCCTGTAATTGTTTCAGCGTGTATTTGTTTCAGCGTGTATTTGTTTCAGCGTGTAGTTGTTTCAGCGTGTATTTGTTTCAGCGTGTAATAGTTTCAGCGTGTAGTTGTTTCCGTGTGTAATTGTTTCAGTCTGTAATTGTTTCAGCGTTTACTTGTTTCAGTGTGTAATTGTTTCAGCATGTATTTGTTTCAGCGTGTAATTGTTTCAGCGTGTAATTGTTTCATCGTGCAATTGTTTCAGCATTTAATTGTTTAATCGTGTAATTGTTAAAACGTGTCATTGTTTCAGCGTCTATTTTTTCAGCGTGTAATTGTTTCAGCGTGTATTTGTTTAAGCGTGTATTTGTTTCAGCATGAATTTGTTTCAGCGTGTAAATGTTTTCGCGTGTAGTTTTTTCAGCGTTTAATTGTTTCAGCATGTAATTGTTTCAGCGTGTTTTATTTTTCAGCCTGTATTTGTTTCAGCGTGTATTTGTTTCAGCGTGTAATTGTTTCAGCATGTATTTGTTTCATCGTGTAATTGTTTCAGCTTGTATTTTTTTCAGCGTGTAATTGTTTCAGCGTGTAATTGTTTCATCCTGTAATTGTTTCAATGTGTAATTGTTTCAGTGTATTTGTTTCAGCATGTATTTGTTTCAGTGTTAATTTGCTTCAGCGTGTAATTGTTTCAGCGTGTAATTGTTTCAGCGTGTTGTTGTTTCCGTGTGTAACTGTTTCAGTCTGTAATTGTTTCAGCATGTAGTTGTTTCAGAGAGTATTTGTTTCAGCGTGTATTTGTTTCAGCGTGTAATTGTTTCAGCGTGTAATTGTGTCAGCGTGTATTTGTTTCAGCGTGTTTTTTTTAGCGTGTAATTGTTTCAGCGTGTCATTGTTTCAGCGTGTAATTGTTTCATCGTGTAATTGTTTCATCGTGTTATTGTTTCAGTGTGTAATTGTTTCATTGTGTAATTGTTAACACATGTAATTGTTTAAGCGCGTATTTGTTTCAGCGTGTAATTGTTTCAGCCGGTATTTGTTTCAGCGTGTATTTGTTTCAGCATGAATTTGTTTCAGCGTGTAATTGTTTCAGCGTGTAATTGTTTCAGCGTGTAATTGTTTCAGCATGTAATTGTTTCAGCGTGTTTTATTTTTCAGCCTGTATTTGTATCAGCGTGTAATTGTTTCAGCGTGTAATTGTTTCAGCATGTATTTGTTTCATCATCTAATTGTTTCAGCTTGTATTTTTTTCAGCGTGTAATTGTTTCAGCGTGTAATTGTTTCATCCTGTAATTGTTTCAATGTGTAATTGTTTCAGCGTGTATTTGTTTCAGTATGTGTTTGTTTCAGTGTTAATTTGCTTCAGTGTGTAATTGTTTCAGCGTGTAATTGTTTCAGCGTGTAGTTGTTTCCGTGTGTAATTGTTTCAGTCTGTAATTGTTTCAGCGTGTAGTTGTTTCAGAGTGTATTTGTTTCAGCGTGTAATTGTTTCAGCGTGTAATTGTGTCAGCGTGTATTTATTTCGGCGTGTTTTTTTTCAGCGTTTAATTGTTTCAGCGTGTATTTGTTTCAGCGTGCATTTGTTTCAGCGTGTAATTGCTTCAGCGTGTAATTGTTTCAGCGTGTATTTGTTTCAGCGTGTAGTTGATTCAGCATGAATTTGTATCATCGTGTAATTTTTTCATCGTGTAATTGTTTCAGCTTGTATTTGTATCAGCCTGTATTTTTTTCAGCGTGTAATTGTTTCAATGTGTAATTATTTCAGCGTGTAATGATTTCAGCATGTACTTGTTTCAGCGTGAATTTGTTTCAGCGTGTATTTGTTTAAGCATGTATTTGTTTCAGCATGAATTTGTTTCAGCGTGTAATTGTTTCAGCGTGTAATTGTTTCAGCGTGTAATTGTTTCAGCATGTAATTGTTTCAGCGTGTTTTATTTTTCAGCCTGTATTTGTTTCAGCGTGTAATTGTTTCAGCGTGTAATTGTTTCAGCGTGTAATTGTTTCAGCATGTATTTGTTTCATCGTCTAATTGTTTCAGCTTGTATTTTTTTCAGCGTATAATTGTTTCAGCGTGCAATTGTTTCATCCTGTAATTGTTTCCATGTGTAATTGTTTCAGCGTGTATTTGTTTCAGTATGTATTTGTTTCAGTGTTAATTTGGTTCAGCGTGTAATTGTTTCAGCGTGTAATTGTTTCAGCGTGTAGTTGTTTCCGTGTGTAATTGTTTCAGTCTGTAACTGTTTCAGCGTGTAGTTGTTTCAGAGTGTATTTGTTTCAGCGTGTAATTGTTTCAGCGTTTAATTGTGTCAGCGTGTATTTATTTCAGCGTGTTTTTTTTCAGAGTGTAATTGTGTCAGCGTGTATTTAATTCAGCGTGTTTTTTTCAGCGTGTAATTGTTTCAGCGTGTTTTTGTTTCAGCGTGCATTTGTTTCAGTGTGTAATTGCTTCAGCGTGTAATTGTTTCAGCGTGTATTTGTTTCAGCGTGTTGTTGTTTCAGCATGAATTTGTATCATCGTGTAATTTTTTCATCGTGTAATTGTTTCAGCTTGTATTTGTATCAGCCTGTATTTTTTTCAGCATGTAATTGTGTCGGCGTGTATTTGTTTCAGCGTGTTTTTTTTAGCGTGTAATTGTTTCAGCGTGTCATTGTTTCAGAGTGTATTTGTTTCAGCGTGTAATTGTTTCAGCGTGTAATTGTTTCAGAGTGTATTTGTTCCAGCGTGCATTTGTTTCAGCGTGTAATTGCTTCAGCGTGTAATTGTTTCAGCGTCTATTTGTTTCAGCGTGTAGTTGTTTCAGCATGAATTTGTATCATCGTGTAATTTTTTCATCGTGTAATTGTTTCAGCTTGTATTTGTATCAGCCTGTATTTTTTTCAGCGTGTATTTGTTTAAGCATGTATTTGTTTCAGCATGAATTTGTTTCAGCGTGTAATTGTTTCAGCGTGTAATTGTTTCAGCGTGTAATTGTTTCAGCATGTAATTGTTTCAGCGTGTTTTATTTTTCAGCCTGTATTTGTTTCAGCGTGTAATTGTTTCAGCGTGTAATTGTTTCAGCGTGTAATTGTTTCAGCATGTATTTGTTTCATCGTCTAATTGTTTCAGCTTGTATTTTTTTCAGCGTGTAATTGTTTCAGCGTGTAATTGTTTCAACCTGTAATTGTTTCAATGTGTAATTGTTTCAGCGTGTATTTGTTTCAGTATGTATTTGTTTCAGTGTTAATTTGCTTCAGCGTGTAATTGTTTCAGCATGTAATTGTTTCAGCGTGTAGTTGTTTCCGTGTGTAATTGTTTCAGTCTGTAATTGTTTCAGCGTGTAGTTGTTTCAGAGTCTATTTGTTTCAGCGTGTAATTGTTTCAGCGTTTAATTGTGTCAGCGTGTATTTATTTCAGCGTGTTTTTTTCAGCGTGTAATTGTGTCAGCGTGTATTTATTTCAGCGTGTTTCTTTTCAGCGTGTAATTGTTTCAGCGTGCATTTGTTTCAGCGTGTAATTGCTTCAGCGTGTAATTGTTTCAGCGTGTATTTGTTTCAGCGTGTAGTTGTTTCAGCATGAATTTGTATCATCCTGTAATTTTTTCATCGTGTAATTGTTTCAGCTTGTATTTGTATCAGCCTGTATTTTTTTCAGCGTGTAATTGTTTCAGTGTGTAATTATTTCAGCGTGTAATTATTTCAGCGTGTACTTGTTTCAGCGTGAATTTGTTTCAGCGTGTATTTGTTTAAGCATGTATTTGTTTCAGCATGAATTTGTTTCAGCGTGTAATTGTTTCAGCGTGTAATTGTTTCAGCGTGTAATTGTTTCAGCATGTAATTGTTTCAGCGTGTTTTATTTTTCAGCCTGTATTTGTTTCAGCGTGTAATTGTTTCAGCGTGTAATTGTTTCACCGTGTAATTGTTTCGGCATGTATTTGTTTCATCGTCTAATTGTTTCAGCTTGTATTTTTTTCAGCGTGTAATTGTTTCATCCTGTAATTGTTTCATCCTGTAATTGTTTCAAAGTGTAATTGTTTCAGCGTGTATTTGTTTCAGTATGTATTTGTTTCAGTGTTAATTTGCTTCAGCATGTAATTGTTTCAGCGTGTAATTGTTTCAGCGTGTAGTTGTTTCCGTGTGTAATTGTTTCAGTCTGTAATTGTTTCAGTGTGTAGTTGTTTCAGAGTGTATTTGTTTCAGCGTGTAATTGTTTCAGCGTGTAATTGTGTCAGCGTGTATTTATTTCAGCGTGTTTTTTTTCAGCGTGTAATTGTGTCAGCGTGTATTTATTTCAGCGTGTTTTTTTTCAGCGTGTAATTGTTTCAGTGTGTATTTGTTTCAGCGTGCATTTGTTTCAGCGTGTAATTGCTTCAGCGTGTAATTGTTTCAGCGTGTATTTGGTTCAGCGTGTAGTTGTTTCAGCATGAATTTGTATCATCGTGTAATTGTTTCATTGTGTAATTGTTTCAGCATGTATTTGTATCAGCCTCTATTTTTTCAGCGTGTAATTGTTTCAATGTGTAATTATTTCAGCGTGTAATTATTTCAGCGTGTACTTGTTTCAGCGTGAATTTGTTTCAGCGTGTATTTGTTTCTGTGTGTTTATTTGTCAGCGTGTATTTGTTTCAGCGTGTAATTGTTTCAGCGTGTAATTGTTTCATCGTGTAATTGTTTCAGCGTGTAATTCTTTCTTCGTGTAATTGTTAACACATGTAATTGTTTAAGCGTGTATTTGTTTCAGCGTGTAATTGTTTCAGCGTGTATTTGTTTCAGCGTGTATTTGTTTCAGCATGAATTTGTTTCAGCGTGTAATTGTTTCAGCGTGTAATTGTTTCAGCGTGTAATTGTTTCATTGTGTAGTTGTTTCAGCGTGTAATTGTTTCAGCATGTAATTGTTTCAGCGTGTAATTGTTTAAGCGTATTGTTGTTTCAGCGTGCATTTGTTTCAGCGTGTAATTGTTTCAGTGTGTAATTGTTTCAGCGGGTATTTGTTTCAGAGGGTAATTGTTTCAGCGTGTAATTGTTTCAGCGTGTAATTGTTTCAGCGTGTATTTGTTTCAGCGTGTATTTGTTTCAGCGTGTAGTTGTTTCAGCGTGTATTTGTTTCATAGTGTATTTGTTTCAGCGTGTAATTGTTTCAGCGTGTAAATTTTTCAGCTTGTATTTGTTTCAGCGTGTAATTGTTTCAGCGTGTAATTGTTTCAGCATGTAATTGTTTCAGCGTGTTTTATTTTTCAGCCTGTATTTGTTTCAGCGTGTAATTGTTTCAGCGTGTAATTGTTTCAGCGTGTAATTGTTTCAGCATGTATTTGTTTCATCATCTAATTGTTTCAGCTTGTATTTTTTTCAGCGTGGAATTGTTTCAGCGTGTAATTGTTTCATCCTGTAATTGTTTCAATGTGTAATTGTTTCAGCGTGTATTTGTTTCAGTATGTATTTGTTTCAGTGTTAATTTGCTTCAGCGTGTAATTGTTTCAGCATGTAATAGTTTCAGCGTGTAGTTGTTTCCGTGTGTAATTGTTTCAGTCTGTAATTGTTTCAGCGTGTAGTTGTTTCAGAGTGTATTTGTTTCAGCGTGTAATTGTTTCAGCGTGTAATTGTGTCAGCGTGTATTTATTTCAGCGTGTTTTTTTTCAGCGTGTAATTGTGTCAGCGTGTATTTATTTCAGCGTATTTTTTTTCAGCCTGTAATTGTTTCAGCGTGTATTTGTTTCAGCGTGTATTTGTTTCAGCGTGTAGTTGTTTCAGCGTGTATTTGTTTCAGCGTGTAATAGTTTCAGCGTGTAGTTGTTTCCGTGTGTAATTGTTTCAGTCTGTAATTGTTTCAGCGTTTACTTGTTTCAGTGTGTAATTGTTTCAGCATGTATTTGCTTCAGCGTGTAATTGTTTCAGCGTGTAATTGTTTCATCGTGCAATTGTTTCAGCATTTAATTGTTTAATCGTGTAATTGTTAAAACGTGTCATTGTTTCAGCGTCTATTTTTTCAGCGTGTAATTGTTTCAGCGTGTATTTGTTTAAGCGTGTATTTGTTTCAGCATGAATTTGTTTCAGCGTGTAATTGTTTTCGCGTGTAGTTTTTTCAGCGTTTAATTGTTTCAGCATGTAATTGTTTCAGCGTGTTTTATTTTTCAGCCTGTATTTGTTTCAGCGTGTATTTGTTTCAGCGTGTAATTGTTTCAGCATGTAATTGTTTCAGCGTGTAATTGTTTCTGCATGTATTTGTTTCATCGTGTAATTGTTTCAGCTTGTATTTTTTTCAGCGTGTAATTGTTTCAGCGTGTAATTGTTTCATCCTGTAATTGTTTCAATGTGTAATTGTTTCAGTGTATTTGTTTCAGCATGTATTTGTTTCAGTGTTAATTTGCTTCAGCGTGTAATTGTTTCAGCGTGTAATTGTTTCAGCGTGTTGTTGTTTCCGTGTGTAATTGTTTCAGTCTGTAATTGTTTCAGCATGTAGTTGTTTCAGAGAGTATTTGTTTCAGCGTGTATTTGTTTCAGCGTGTAATTGTTTCAGCGTGTAATTGTGTCAGCGTGTATTTGTTTCAGCGTGTTTTTTTTAGCGTGTAATTGTTTCAGCGTGTCATTGTTTCAGCGTGTAATTGTTTCATCGTGTAATTGTTTCATCGTGTTATTGTTTCAGTGTGTAATTGTTTCATTGTGTAATTGTTAACACATGTAATTGTTTAAGCGCGTATTTGTTTCAGCGTGTAATTGTTTCAGCCGGTATTTGTTTCAGCGTGTATTTGTTTCAGCATGAATTTGTTTCAGCGTGTAATTGTTTCAGCGTGTAATTGTTTCAGCATGTAATTGTTTCAGCGTGTTTTATTTTTCAGCCTGTATTTGTATCAGCGTGTAATTGTTTCAGCGTGTAATTGTTTCAGCATGTATTTGTTTCATCATCTAATTGTTTCAGCTTGTATTTTTTTCAGCGTGTAATTGTTTCAGCGTGTAATTGTTTCATCCTGTAATTGTTTCAATGTGTAATTGTTTCAGCGTGTATTTGTTTCAGTATGTGTTTGTTTCAGTGTTAATTTGCTTCAGTGTGTAATTGTTTCAGCGTGTAATTGTTTCAGCGTGTAGTTGTTTCCGTGTGTAATTGTTTCAGTCTGTAATTGTTTCAGCGTGTAGTTGTTTCAGAGTGTATTTGTTTCAGCGTGTAATTGTTTCAGCGTGTAATTGTGTCAGCGTGTATTTATTTCGGCGTGTTTTTTTTCAGCGTTTAATTGTTTCAGCGTGTATTTGTTTCAGCGTGCATTTGTTTCAGCGTGTAATTGCTTCAGCGTGTAATTGTTTCAGCGTGTATTTGTTTCAGCGTGTAGTTGATTCAGCATGAATTTGTATCATCGTGTAATTTTTTCATCGTGTAATTGTTTCAGCTTGTATTTGTATCAGCCTGTATTTTTTTCAGCGTGTAATTGTTTCAAGGTGTAATTATTTCAGCGTGTAATGATTTCAGCATGCACTTGTTTCAGCGTGAATTTGTTTCAGCGTGTATTTGTTTAAGCATGTATTTGTTTCAGCATGAATTTGTTTCAGCGTGTAATTGTTTCAGCGTGTAATTGTTTCAGCGTGTAATTGTTTCAGCATGTAATTGTTTCAGCGTGTTTTATTTTTCAGCCTGTATTTGTTTCAGCGTGTAATTGTTTCAGCGTGTAATTGTTTCAGCGTGTAATTGTTTCAGCATGTATTTGTTTCATCGTCTAATTGTTTCAGCTTGTATTTTTTTCAGCGTATAATTGTTTCAGCGTGTAATTGTTTCATCCTGTAATTGTTTCCATGTGTAATTGTTTCAGCGTGTATTTGTTTCAGTATGTATTTGTTTCAGTGTTAATTTGGTTCAGCGTGTAATTGTTTCAGCGTGTAATTGTTTCAGCGTGTAGTTGTTTCCGTGTGTAATTGTTTCAGTCTGTAACTGTTTCAGCGTGTAGTTGTTTCAGAGTGTATTTGTTTCAGCGTGTAATTGTTTCAGCGTTTAATTGTGTCAGCGTGTATTTATTTCAGCGTGTTTTTTTCAGCGTGTAATTGTTTCAGCGTGTTTTTGTTTCAGCGTGCATTTGTTTCAGTGTGTAATTGCTTCAGTGTGTAATTGTTTCAGCGTGTATTTGTTTCAGCGTGTAGTTGTTTCAGCATGAATTTGTATCATCGTGTAATTTTTTCATCGTGTAATTGTTTCAGCTTGTATTTGTATCAGCCTGTATTTTTTTCAGCGTGTAATTGTGTCGGCGTGTATTTGTTTCAGCGTGTTTTTTTTAGCGTGTAATTGTTTCAGCGTGTCATTGTTTCAGAGTGTATTTGTTTCAGCGTGTAATTGTTTCAGCGTGTAATTGTTTCAGCGTGTATTTGTTCCAGCGTGCATTTGTTTTAGCGTGTAATTGCTTCAGCGTGTAATTGTTTCAGCGTGTATTTGTTTCAGCGTGTAGTTGTTTCAGCATGAATTTGTATCATCGTGTAATTTTTTCATCGTGTAATTGTTTCAGCTTGTATTTGTATCAGCCTGTATTTTTTTCAGCGTGTATTTGTTTAAGCATGTATTTGTTTCAGCATGAATTTGTTTCAGCGTGTAATTGTTTCAGCGTGTAATTGTTTCAGCGTGTAATTGTTTCAGCATGTAATTGTTTCAGCGTGTTTTATTTTGCAGCCTGTATTTGTTTCAGCGTGTAATTGTTTCAGCGTGTAATTGTTTCAGCGTGTAATTGTTTCAGCATGTATTTGTTTCATCGTCTAATTGTTTCAGCTTGTATTTTTTTCAGCGTGTAATTGTTTCAGCGTGTAATTGTTTCAACCTGTAATTGTTTCAATGTGTAATTGTTTCAGCGTGTATTTGTTTCAGTATGTATTTGTTTCAGTGTTAATTTGCTTCAGCGTGTAATTGTTTCAGCATGTAATTGTTTCAGCGTGTAGTTGTTTCCGTGTGTAATTGTTTCAGTCTGTAATTGTTTCAGCGTGTAGTTGTTTCAGAGTCTATTTGTTTCAGCGTGTAATTGTTTCAGCGTTTAATTGTGTCAGCGTGTATTTATTTCAGCGTGTTTTTTTCAGCGTGTAATTGTGTCAGCGTGTATTTATTTCAGCGTGTTTCTTTTCAGCGTGTAATTGTTTCAGCGTGCATTTGTTTCAGCGTGTAATTGCTTCAGCGTGTAATTGTTTCAGCGTGTATTTGTTTCAGCGTGTAATTGTTTCAGCGTGTAATTGTGTCAGCGTGTATTTGTTTCAGCGTGTTTTTTTTAGCGTGTAATTGTTTCAGCGTGTCATTGTTTCAGCGTGTAATTGTTTCATCGTGTAATTGTTTCATCGTGTTATTGTTTCAGTGTGTAATTGTTTCATCGTGTAATTGTTAACACGTGTAATTGTTTAAGCGTGTATTTGTTTCAGCGTGTAATTGTTTCAGCCTGTATTTGTTTCAGCGTGTATTTGTTTCAGCATGAATTTGTTTCAGTGTGTAATTGTTTCAGCATGTAATTGTTTCAGCGTGTTTTATTTTTCAGCCTGTATTTGTTTCAGCGTGTAATTGTTTCAGCGTGTAATTGTTTCAGCGTGTAATTGTTTCAGCATGTATTTGTTTCATCATCTAATTGTTTCAGCATGTATTTTTTTCAGCGTGTAATTGTTTCAGCGTGTAATTGTTTCATCCTGTAATTGTTTCAATGTGTAATTGTTTCAGCTTGTATTTGTTTCAGTATGTATTTGTTTCAGTGTTAATTTGCTTCAGCGTGTAATTGTTTCAGCCTGTAATTGTTTCAGCGTGTAGTTGTTTCAGTCTGTAATTGTTTCAGTCTGTAATTGTTTCAGCGTGCATTTGTTTCAGCGTGTAATTGTTTCAGCATGTATTTGTTTCATCATCTAATTGTTTCAGCATGTATTTTTTTCAGCGTGTAATTGTTTCAGCGTGTAATTGTTTCATCCTGTAATTGTTTCAATGTGTAATTGTTTCAGCTTGTATTTGTTTCAGTATGTATTTGTTTCAGTGTTAATTTGCTTCAGCGTGTAATTGTTTCAGCCTGTAATTGTTTCAGCGTGTTGTTGTTTCCGTGTGTAATTGTTTCAGTCTGTAATTGTTTCAGCGTGTATTTGTTTCAGCATGTATTTGTTTCAGTGTTAATTTGCTTCAGCGTGTAATTGTTTCAGCGTGTAATTGTTTCAGCGTGTCGTTGTTTCCGTGTGTAATTGTTTCAGTCTGTAATTGTTTCAGCATGTAGTTGTTTCAGAGAGTATTTGTTTCAGCGTGTATTTGTTTCAGCGTGTAATTGTTTCAGCGTGTAATTGTGTCAGCGTGTATTTGTTTCAGCGTGTTTTTTTTAGCGTGTAATTGTTTCAGCGTGTCATTGTTTCAGCGTGTAATTGTTTCATCGTGTAATTGTTTCATCGTGTTATTGTTTCAGTGTGTAATTGTTTCATCGTGTAATTGTTAACACGTGTAATTGTTTAAGCGTGTATTTGTTTCAGCGTGTAATTGTTTCAGCCTGTATTTGTTTCAGCGTGTATTTGTTTCAGCATGAATTTGTTTCAGCGTGTAATTGTTTCAGCGTGTAATTGTTTCAGTGTGTAATTGTTTCAGCATGTAATTGTTTCAGCGTGTTTTATTTTTCAGCCTGTATTTGTTTCAGCGTGTAATTGTTTCAGCGTGTAATTGTTTCAGCGTGTAATTGTTTAAGCATGTATTTGTTTCATCATCTAATTGTTTCAGCATGTATTTTTTTCAGCGTGTAATTGTTTCAGCGTGTAATTGTTTCATCCTGTAATTGTTTCAATGTATAATTGTTTCAGCTTGTATTTGTTTCAGTATGTATTTGTTTCAGTGTTAATTTGCTTCAGCGTGTAATTGTTTCAGCCTGTAATTGTTTCAGCGTGTAGTTGTTTCCGTGTGTAATTGTTTCAGTCTGTAATTGTTTCAGCGTGTAGTTGTTTCAGAGTGTATTTGTTTCAGCGTGTAATTGTTTCAGCGTGTAATTGTGTCAGCGTGTATTTATTTCAGCGTGTATTTTTTCAGCGTGTAATTGTTTCAGCGTGTATTTGTTTCAGCGTGCATTTGTTTCAGCGTGTAATTGCTTCAGCGTGTAATTGTTTCAGCGTGTATTTGTTTCAGCGTGTAGTTGTTTCAGCATGAATTTGTATCATCGTGTAATTTTTTCATCGTGTAATTGTTTCAGCTTGTATTTGTATCAGCCTTTATTTTTTTCAGCGTGTAATTGTTTCAATGTGTAATTATTTCAGCGTATAATTATTTCAGCGTGTACTTGTTTCAGCGTGAATTTGTTTCAGCGTGCATTTGTTTAAGCATGTATTTGTTTCAGCATGAATTTGTTTCAGCGTGTAATTGTTTCATCGTGTAATTGTTTCATCGTGTAATTGTTTCAGCATGTAATTGTTTCAGCGTGTTTTATTTTTCAGCCTGTATTTGTTTCAGCGTGTAATTGTTTCAGCGTGTATTTGTTTCCGCGTGTTTATTTGTCAGCGTGTATTTGTTTCAGCGTGTAATTGTTTCATCGTGTAATTGTTTCATCGTGTAATTGTTTCAGCGTGTAATTCTTTCTTCGTGTAATTGTTAACACATGTAATTGTTTAAGCGTGTATTTGTTTAAGCGTGTAATTGTTTCATCGTGTATTTTTTTCAGCGTGTATTTGTTTCAGCATGAATTTGTTTCAGCGTGTAATTGTTTGAGCGTGTAATTGTTTCAGCGTGTAATTGTTTCAGTGTGTAGTTGTTTCAGCGTATAGTTGTTTCAGCATGTAATTGTTACAGCGTGTAATTGTTTAAGCGTATTGTTGTTTCAGCGTGCATTTGTTTCAGCGTGTAATTGTTTCAGTGTGTAATTGTTTCAGCGGGTATTTGTTTCAGAGGGTAATTGTTTCAGCGTGTAATTGTTTCAGCGTGTAATTGTTTCAGCGTTTATTTGTTTCAGCGTGTAGTTGTTTCAGCGTGTATTTGTTTCATAGTATATTTGTTTCAGCGTGTAATTGTTTCAGCGTGTAAATTTTTCAGCTTGTATTTGTTTCAGCGTGTAATTGTTTCAGCGTGTATTTGTTTCATCGTGTTTTTTTTTCAGCGTGTATTTGTATCAGTGTATATTTGTTTCAGCGTGTATTTGTTTCAGCGCGTAATGGTTTCAGCCTGTAATTGTTTCAGCGTGTAGTTGTTTCAGCGTGTGTTTGAGTCAGCGTGTGTTTGTTTCAGCGTGTAATTGTTTCAGCGTGTAATTATTTCAGCGTGTATTTGTTTCATCGTGTATTTGCTTCATCGTGTAATTGTTTCAGCTTGTATTTGTTTCAGCGCGTATTTGTATCCGCGTGTTTTTTTTTCAGCGTGCATTTGTTTCAGCGTGTAGTTGTTACAGCGTGTAGTTGATTCAGCGTGCAATTGTTTCTGCGTGTATTTGTTTCATCGTGTAATTGTTTCAGCGTGTAATTGTTTCAGCGTGTAATTGTTTCAGCGTGTAGTTGTTTCCGTGTGTAATTGTTTCTGTCTGTAATTGTTTCAGCATGTAGTTGTTTCAGAGAGTATTTGTTTCAGCGTGTATTTGTTTCAGCGTGTAATTGTTTCAGCGTGTAATTGTGTCAGCGTGTATTTGTTTCAGCGTGTTTTTTTTCGCGTGTAATTGTTTCAGCGTGTCATTGTTTCAGCGTGTCATTGTTTCATCGTGTAATTGTTTCATCGTGTTATTGTTTCAGTGCGTAATTGTTTCATCGTGTAATTGTTAACACATGTAATTGTTTAAGCGTGTATTTGTTTCAGCGTGTAATTGTTTCAGCATTTATTTGTTTCAGCGTGTAATTGTTTCAGCGTGTAATTGTGTCAGCGTGTATTTATTTCAGCGTGTTTTTTTTCAGCGTGTAATTGTGTCAGCGTGTATTTATTTCAGCGTGTTTTTTTTCAGCGTGTAATTGTTTCAGCTTGTATTTGTTTCAGCGTGCATTTGTTTCAGCGTGTAATTGCTTCAGCGTGTAATTGTTTCAGCGTGTATTTGTTTCAGCGTGTAGTTGTTTCAGCATGAATTTGTATCATCGTGTAATTTTTTCATCGTGTAATAGTTTCAGCTTCTATTTGTATCAGCCTGTATTTTTTTCAGCGTGTAATTGTTTCAATGTGTAATTATTTCTGCGTGTAATTATTTCAGCGTGTACTTGTTTCAGCGTGAATTTGTTTCAGCGTGTATTTGTTTAAGCATGTATTTGTTTCAGCATGAATTTGTTTCAGCTTGTAATTGTTTCAGCATGTAATTGCTTCAGCGTGTAATTGTTTCAGCGTGTAATTGTTTCAGCATGTAATTGTTTCAGCGTGTTTTATTTTTCAGCCTGTATTTCTTTCAGCGTGTAATTGTTTCAGCATGTAATTGTTTCAGCGTGTAATTGTTTCAGCATGTTTTTGTTTCATCGTCTAATTGTTTCAGCTTGTATTTTTTTCAGCGTATAATTGTTTCAGCGTGTAATTGTTTCATCCTGTAATTGTTTCAATGTGTAATTGTTTCAGCGTGTATTTGTTTCAGTATGTATTTGTTTCAGTGTTAATTTGCTTCAGCGTGTAATTGTTTCAGCGTGTAATTGTTTCAGCGTGTAGTTGTTTCCGTGTGTAATTGTTTCAGTCTGCAATTGTTTCAGCGTGTAGTTGTTTCAGAGTGTATTTGTTTCAGCGTATAATTGTTTCAGCGTGTAATTGTGTCAGCGTGTATTTATTTCAGCGTGTTTTTTTTCAGAGTGTAATTGTGTCAGCGTGTATTTATTTCAGCGTGTTTTTTTTCAGCGTGTAATTGTTTCAGCGTGTATTTGTTCCAGCGTGTATTTGTTTCAGCGTGTAATTGCTTCAGCGTGTAATTGTTTCAGAGTGTATTTGTTTCAGCGTGTAGTTGTTTCAGCATGAATTTGTATCATCGTGTAATTTTTTCATCGTGTAATTGTTTCAGCTTGTATTTGGATCAGCCTGTATTTTTTTCAGCGTGTATTTGTTTAAGCATGTATTTGTTTCAGCATGAATTTGTTTCAGCGTGTAATTGTTTCAGCGTGTAATTGTTTCAGCGTGTAATTGTTTCAGCATGTAATTGTTTCAGCGTGTTTTATTTTTCAGCCTGTATTTGTTTCAGCGTGTAATTGTTTCAGCGTGTAATTGTTTCAGCGTGTAATTGTTTCAGCATGTATTTGTTTCATCGTCTAATTGTTTCAGCTTGTATTTTTTTCAGCGTGTAATTGTTTCAGCGTGTAATTGTTTCAACCTGTAATTGTTTCAATGTGTAATTGTTTCAGCGTGTATTTGTTTCAGTATGCATTTGTTTCAGTGTTAATTTGCTTCAGCGTGTAATTGTTTCAGCATGTAATTGTTTCAGCGTGTAGTTGTTTCCGTGTGTAATTGTTTCAGTCTGTAATTGTTTCAGAGTGTAGTTGTTTCAGAGTCTATTTGTTTCAGCGTGTAATTGTTTCAGCGTTTAATTGTGTCAGCGTGTATTTATTTCAGCGTGTATTTTTCAGCGTGTAATTGTGTCAGCGTGTATTTATTTCAGCGTGTTTCTTTTCAGCGTGTAATTGTTTCAGCGTGCATTTGTTTCAGCGTGTAATTGCTTCAGCGTGTAATTGTTTCAGCGTGTATTTGTTTCAGCGTGTAGTTGTTTCAGCATGAATTTGTATCATCCTGTAATTTTTTCATCGTGTAATTGTTTCAGCTTGTATTTGTATCAGCCTGTATTTTTTTCAGCGTGTAATTGTTTCAATGTGTAATTATTTCAGCGTGTAATTATTTCAGCGTGTACTTGTTTCAGCGTGAATTTGTTTCAGCGTGTATTTGTTTAAGCATGTATTTGTTTCAGCATGAATTTGTTTCAGCGTGTAATTGTTTCAGCGTGTAATTGTTTCAGCGTGTAATTGTTTCAGCATGTAATTGTTTCAGCGTGTTTTATTTTTCAGCCTGTATTTGTTTCAGCGTGTAATTGTTTCAGCGTGTAATTGTTTCACCGTGTAATTGTTTCGGCATGTATTTGTTTCATCGTCTAATTGCTTCAGCTTGTATTTTTTTCAGCGTGTAATTGTTTCATCCTGTAATTGTTTCATCCTGTAATTGTTTCAAAGTGTAATTGTTTCAGCGTGTATTTGTTTCAGTATGTATTTGTTTCAGTGTTAATTTGCTTCAGCGTGTAATTGTTTCAGCGTGTAATTGTTTCAGCGTGTAGTTGTTTCCGTGTGTAATTGTTTCAGTCTGTAATTGTTTCAGTGTGTAGTTGTTTCAGAGTGTATTTGTTTCAGCGTGTAATTGTTTCAGCGTGTAATTGTGTCAGCGTGTATTTATTTCAGCGTGTTTTTTTTCAGCGTGTAATTGTGTCAGCGTGTATTTATTTCAGCGTGTTTTTTTTCAGCGTGTAATTGTTTCAGTGTGTATTTGTTTCAGCGTGCATTTGTTTCAGCGTGTAATTGCTTCAGCGTGTAATTGTTTCAGCGTGTATTTGTTTCAGCGTGTAGTTGTTTCAGCATGAATTTGTATCATCGTGTAATTTTTTCACTGTGTAATTGTTTCAGCATGTATTTGTATCAGCCTCTATTTTTTTCAGCGTGTAATTGTTTCAATGTGTAATTATTTCAGCGTGTAATTATTTCAGCGTGTACTTGTTTCAGCGTGAATTTGTTTCAGCGTGTATTTGTTTCTGTGTGTTTATTTGTCAGCGTGTATTTGTTTCAGCGTGTAATTGTTTCAGCGTGTAATTGTTTCATCGTGTAATTGTTTCAGCGTGTAATTCTTTCTTCGTGTAATTGTTAACACATGTAATTGTTTAAGCGTGTATTTGTTTCAGCGTGTAATTGTTTCAGCGTGTATTTGTTTCAGCGTGTATTTGTTTCAGCATGAATTTGTTTCAGCGTGTAATTGTTTCAGCGTGTAATTGTTTCAGCGTGTAATTGTTTCAGTGTGTAGTTGTTTCAGCGTGTAATTGTTTCAGCATGTAATTGTTTCAGCGTGTAATTGTTTAAGCGTATTGTTGTTTCAGCGTGCATTTGTTTCAGCGTGTAATTGTTTCAGTGTGTAATTGTTTCAGCGGGTATTTGTTTCAGAGGGTAATTGTTTCAGCGTGTAATTGTTTCAGCGTGTAATTGTTTCAGCGTGTATTTGTTTCAGCGTGTATTTGTTTCAGCGTGTAGTTGTTTCAGCGTGTATTTGTTTCATAGTGTATTTGTTTCAGCGTGTAATTGTTTCAGCGTGTAAATTTTTCAGCTTGTATTTGTTTCAGCGTGTAATTGTTTCAGCGTGTATTTGTTTCATCGTGTTTTTTTTTCAGCGTGTATTTGTATCAGAGTATATTTGTTTCAGCGTGTATTTGTTTCAGCGCGTAATGGTTTCAGCCTGTAATTGTTTCAGCGTGTAGTTGTTTCAGTGTGTGTTTGATTCAGCGTGTGTTTGTTTCAGCGTGTAATTGTTTCAGCGTGTAATTATTTCAGCGTGTATTTGTTTCATCGTGTATTTGCTTCATCGTGTAATTGTTTCAGCTTGTATTTGTTTCAGCGCGTATTTGTATCCGCGTGTTTTTTTTTCAGCGTGCATTTGTTTCAGCGGGTAGTTGTTACAGCGTGTAGTTGATCAGCGTGTAATTGTTTCTGCGTGTATTTGTTTCATCGTGTAATTGTTTCAGCGTGTAATTGTTTCAGCGTGTAATTGTTTCAGCGTGTAGTTGTTTCCGTGTGTAATTGTTTCAGTCTGTAATTGTTTCAGCATGTAGTTGTTTCAGAGAGTATTTGTTTCAGCGTGTATTTGTTTCAGCGTGTAATTGTTTCAGCGTGTAATTGTGTCAGCGTGTATTTGTTTCAGCGTGTTTTTTTTAGCGTGTAATTGTTTCAGCGTGTCATTGTTTCAGCGTATAATTGTTTCATCGTGTAATTGCTTCATCGTGTTATTTTTTCAGTGTGTAATTGTTTCATCGTGTAATTGTTAACACATGTAATTGTTTAAGCGTGTATTTGTTTCAGCGTGTAATTGTTTCAGCCTGTATTTGTTTCAGCGTGTAATTGTTTCAGCATGAATTTGTTTCAGCGTGTAATTGTTTCAGCATGTAATTGTTTCAGCATGTATTTGTTTCAGCGTGTAATTGTTTCAGCGTGTAATTGTGTCAGCGTGTATTTATTTCAGCGCGTTTTTTTTCAGTGTGTAATTGTGTCAGCGTGTATTTATTTCAGCGTGTTTTTTTTCAGCGTGTAATTGTTTCAGCGTGTATTTGTTTCAGCGTGCATTTGTTTCAGCGTGTAATTGCTTCAGCGTGTAATTGTTTCAGCGTGTATTTGTTTCAGCGTGTAGTTGTTTCAGCACGAATTTGTATCATCGTGTAATTTTTTCATCGTGTAATTGTTTCAGCTTGTATTTGTATCAGCCTGTATTTTTTTCAGCGTGTAATTGTTTCAATGTGTAATTATATCAGCGTGTAATTATTTCAGCGTATACTTGTTTCAGCGTGAATTTGTTTCAGCGTATATTTGTTTAAGCATGTATTTGTTTCAGCATGAATTTGTTTCAGCGTGTAATTGTTTCAGCGTGTAATTGTTTCAGCGTGTAATTGTTTCAGCATGTAATTGTTTCAGCGTGTTTTATTTTTCAGCCTGTATTTGTTTCAGGGTGTAATTGTTTCAGCGTGTAATTGTTTCAGCGTGTAATTGTTTCAGCGTGTAATTGTTTCAGCATGTATTTGTTTCATCGTGTAATTGTTTCAGCTTGTATTTTTTTCAGCGTGTAATTGTTTCAGTGTGTAATTGTTTCATCCTGTAATTGTTTCAATGTGTAATTGTTTCAGCGTGTATTTGTTTCAGCATGTATTTGTTTCAGTGTTAATTTGCTTCAGCGTGTAATTGTTTCAGCGTGTAATTGTTTCAGCGTGTCGTTGTTTCCGTGTGTAATTGTTTCAGTCTGTAATTGTTTCAGCATGTAGTTGTTTCAGAGAGTATTTGTTTCAGCGTGTAATTGTTTCAGCGTGTAATTGTTTCAGCGTGTAATTGTGTCAGCGTGTATTTGTTTCAGCGTGTTTTTTTTAGCGTGTAATTGTTTCAGCGTGTCATTGTTTCAGCGTGTAATTGCTTCATCGTGTAATTGTTTCATCGTGTTATTGTTTCAGTGTGTAATTGTTTCATCGTGTAATTGTTAACACGTGTAATTGTTTAAGCGTGTATTTGTTTCAGCGTGTAATTGTTTCAGCCTGTATTTGTTTCAGCGTGTATTTGTTTCAGCATGAATTTGTTTCAGCGTGTAATTGTTTCAGCGTGTAATTGTTTCAGTGTGTAATTGTTTCAGCATGTAATTGTTTCAGCGTGTTTTATTTTTCAGCCTGTATTTGTTTCAGCGTGTAATTGTTTCAGCGTGTAATTGTTTCAGCGTGTAATTGTTTCAGCATGTATTTGTTTCATCATCTAATTGTTTCAGCATGTATTTTATTCAGCGTGTAATTGTTTCAGCGTGTAATTGTTTCATCCTGTAATTGTTTCAATGTGTAATTGTTTCAGCTTGTATTTGTTTCAGTATGTATTTGTTTCAGTGTTAATTTGCTTCAGCGTGTAATTGTTTCAGCCTGTAATTGTTTCAGCGTGTAGTTGTTTCCGTGTGTAATTGTTTCAGTCTGTAATTGTTTCAGCGTGTATTTGTTTCAGCGTGTAATTGTTTCAGCATGTATTTGTTTCATCATCTAATTGTTTCAGCATGTATTTTTTTCAGCGTGTAATTGTTTCAGCGTGTAATTGTTTCATCCTGTAATTGTTTCAATGTGTAATTGTTTCAGCTTGTATTTGTTTCAGTATGTATTTGTTTCAGTGTTAATTTGCTTCAGCGTGTAATTGTTTCAGCCTGTAATTGTTTCAGCGTGTAGTTGTTTCCGTGTGTAATTGTTTCAGTCTGTAATTGTTTCAGCGTGTATTTGTTTCAGCATGTATTTGTTTCAGTGTTAATTTGTTTCAGCGTGTAATTGTTTCAGCGTGTAATTGTTTCAGCGTGTCGTTGTTTCCGTGTGTAATTGTTTCAGTCTGTAATTGTTTCAGCATGTAGTTGTTTCAGAGAGTATTTGTTTCAGCGTGTATTTGTTTCAGCGTGTAATTGTTTCAGCGTGTAATTGTGTCAGCGTGTATTTGTTTCAGCGTGTTTTTTTTAGCGTGTAATTGTTTCAGCGTGTCATTGTTTCAGCGTGTAATTGTTTCATCGTGTAATTGTTTCATCGTGTTATTGTTTCAGTGTGTAATTGTTTCATCGTGTAATTGTTAACACGTGTAATTGTTTAAGCGTGTATTTGTTTCAGCGTGTAATTGTTTCAGCCTGTATTTGTTTCAGCGTGTATTTGTTTCAGCATGAATTTGTTTCAGCGTGTAATTGTTTCAGCGTGTAATTGTTTCAGTGTGTAATTGTTTCAGCATGTAATTGTTTCAGCGTGTTTTATTTTTCAGCCTGTATTTGTTTCAGCGTGTAATTGTTTCAGCGTGTAATTGTTTCAGCGTGTAATTGTTTAAGCATGTATTTGTTTCATCATCTAATTGTTTCAGCATGTATTTTTTTCAGCGTGTAATTGTTTCACCGTGTAATTGTTTCATCCTGTAATTGTTTCAATGTATAATTGTTTCAGCTTGTATTTGTTTCAGTATGTATTTGTTTCAGTGTTAATTTGCTTCAGCGTGTAATTGTTTCAGCCTGTAATTGTTTCAGCGTGTAGTTGTTTCCGTGTGTAATTGTTTCAGTCTGTAATTGTTTCAGCGTGTAGTTGTTTCAGAGTGTATTTGTTTCAGCGTGTAATTGTTTCAGCGTGTAATTGTGTCAGCGTGTATTTATTTCAGCGTGTATTTTTTCAGCGTGTAATTGTTTCAGCGTGTATTTGTTTCAGCGTGCATTTGTTTCAGCGTGTAATTGCTTCAGCGTGTAATTGTTTCAGCGTGTATTTGTTTCAGCGTGTAGTTGTTTCAGCATGAATTTGTATCATCGTGTAATTTTTTCATCGTGTAATTGTTTCAGCTTGTATTTGTATCAGCCTTTATTTTTTTCAGCGTGTAATTGTTTCAATGTGTAATTATTTCAGCGTATAATTATTTCAGCGTGTACTTGTTTCAGCGTGAATTTGTTTCAGCGTGCATTTGTTTAAGCATGTATTTGTTTCAGCATGTATTTGTTTCAGCGTGTAATTGTTTCATCGTGTAATTGTTTCATCGTGTAATTGTTTCAGCATGTAATTGTTTCAGCGTGTTTTATTTTTCAGCCTGTATTTGTGTCAGCGTGTAATTGTTTCAGCGTGTAATTGTTTCAGCGTGTAATTGTTTCAGCATGTATTTGTTTCATCGTCTAATTGTTTCAGCTTGTATTTTTTTCAGCGTATAATTGTTTCAGCGTGTAATTGTTTCATCCTGTAATTGTTTCAATGTGTAATTGTTTCACCGTGTATTTGTTTCTATATGTATTTGTTTCAGTGTTAATTTGCTTCAGCGTGTAATTGTTTCAGCGTGTAATTGTTTCAGCGTGTAATTGTTTCCGTGTGTAATTGTTTCAGTCTGTAATTGTTTCAGCGTGTAGTTGTTTCAGAGAGTATTTGTTTCAGCGTGTAATTGTTTCAGCGTGTAATTGTGTCAGCGTGTATTTATTTCAGCGTGTTTTTTTTCAGAGTGTAATTGTGTCAGCGTGTATTTATTTCAGCGTGTTTTTTTTCAGCGTGTAATTGTTTCAGCGTGTATTTGTTCCAGCGTGCATTTGTTTCAGCGTGTAATTGCTTCAGCGTGTAATTGTTTCAGCGTGTATTTGTTTCAGCGTGTAGTTGTTTCAGCATGAATTTGTATCATCGTGTAATTTTTTCATCGTGTAATTGTTTCAGCTTGTATTTGTATCAGCCTGTATTTTTTTCAGCGTGTAATTGTTTCAATGTGTAATTATTTCAGCGTGTAATTATTTCAGCGTGTACTTGTTTCAGCGTGAATTTGTTTCAGCGTGTATTTGTTTAAGCATGTATTTGTTTCAGCAAGAATTTGTTTCAGCGTGTAATTGTTTCAGCGTGTAATTGTTTCAGCGTGTAATTGTTTCAGCATGTAATTGTTTCAGCGTGTTTTATTTTTCAGCCTGTATTTGTTTCAGCGTGTAATTGTTTCAGCGTGTAATTGTTTCAGCATGTATTTGTTTCATCGTCTAATTGTTTCAGCTTGTATTTTTTTCAGCGTGTAATTGTTTCAGCGTGTAATTGTTTCATCCTGTAATTGTTTCAATGTGTAATTGTTTCAGCGTGTATTTGTTTCAGTATGTATTTGTTTCAGTGTTAATTTGCTTCAGCGTCTAATTGTTTCAGCGTGTAATTGTTTCAGCGTGTAGTTGTTTCAGTGTGTAATTGTTTCAGTCTGTAATTGTTTCAGCGTGTAGTTGTTTCAGAGTGTATTTGTTTCAGCGTGTAATTGTTTCAGCGTTTAATTGTGTCAGCGTGTATATATTTCAGCGTGTTTTTTTTCAGCGTGTATTTGTTTCAGCGTGCATTTGTTTCATCGTGTAATTGCTTCAGCGTGTAATTGCTTCAGCGTGTATTTGTTTCAGCGTGTAGTTGTTTCAGCATGAATTTGTATCATCGTGTAATTTTTTCATCGTGTAATTGTTTCAGCTTGTATTTGTATCAGCCTGTATTTTTTTCAGCGCGTAATTGTTTCAATGTGTAATTATTTCAGCGTGTAATTATTTCAGCGTGTACTTGTTTCAGCGTGAATTTGTTTCAGCGTGTATTTGTTTAAGCATGTTTTTGTTTCAGCATGAATTTGTTTCAGCGTGTAATTGTTTCAGCGTGTAATTGTTTCAGCGTGTAATTGTTTCAGCATGTAATTGTTTCAGCGTGTTTTATTTTTCAGCCTGTATTTGTTTCAGCGTGTAATTGTTTCAGCGTGTAATTGTTTCAGCGTGTAATTGTTTCAGCATGTATTTGTTTCATCATCTAATTGTTTCAGCTTATATTTTTTTCAGCGTGTAATTGTTAACACGTGTAATTGTTTAAGCGTGTATTTGTTTCAGCGTGTAATTGTTTCAGCCTGTATTTGTTTCAGCGTGTATTTGTTTCAGCATGAATTTGTTTCAGCGTGTAATTGTTTCAGCGTGTAATTGTTTCAGTGTGTAATTGTTTCAGCATGTAATTGTTTCAGCGTGTTTTATTTTTCAGCCTGTATTTGTTTCAGCGTGTAATTGTTTCAGCGTGTAATTGTTTCAGCGTGTAATTGTTTAAGCATGTATTTGTTTCATCATCTAATTGTTTCAGCATGTATTTTTTTTCAGCGTGTAATTGTTTCAGCGTGTAATTGTTTCATCCTGTAATTGTTTCAATGTATAATTGTTTCAGCTTGTATTTGTTTCAGTATGTATTTGTTTCAGTGTTAATTTGCTTCAGCATGTAATTGTTTCAGCGTGTAATTGTTTCAGCGTGTAGTTGTTTCCGTGTGTAATTGTTTCAGTCTGTAATTGTTTCAGCGTGTAGTTGTTTCAGAGTGTATTTGTTTCAGCGTGTAATTGTTTCAGCGTGTAATTGTGTCAGCGTGTATTTATTTCAGCGTGTATTTTTTCAGCGTGTAATTGTTTCAGCGTGTATTTGTTTCAGCGTGCATTTGTTTCAGCGTGTAATTGCTTCAGCGTGTAATTGTTTCAGCGTGTATTTGTTTCAGCGTGTAGTTGTTTCAGCATGAATTTGTATCATCGTGTAATTTTTTCATCGTGTAATTGTTTCAGCTTGTATTTGTATCAGCCTTTATTTTTTTCAGCGTGTAATTGTTTCAATGTGTAATTATTTCAGCGTATAATTATTTCAGCGTGTACTTGTTTCAGCGTGAATTTGTTTCAGCGTGCATTTGTTTAAGCATGTATTTGTTTCAGCATGAATTTGTTTCAGCGTGTAATTGTTTCATCGTGTAATTGTTTCATCGTGTAATTGTTTCAGCATGTAATTGTTTCAGCGTGTTTTATTTTTCCGCCTGTATTTGTTTCAGCGTGTAATTGTTTCAGCGTGTAATTGTTTCAGCGTGTAATTGTTTCAGCATGTATTTGTTTCATCGTCTAATTGTTTCAGCTTGTATTTTTTCAGCGTATAATTGTTTCAGCGTGTAATTGTTTCATCCTGTAATTGTTTCAATGTGTAATTGTTTCAACGTGTATTTGTTTCAGTATGTATTTGTTTCAGTGTTAATTTGCTTCAGCGTGTAATTGTTTCAGCGTGTAATTGTTTCAGCGTGTAGTTGTTTCGGTGTGTAATTGTTTCAGTCTGTAATTGTTTCAGCGTGTAGTTGTTTCAGAGTGTATTTGTTTCAGCGTGTAATTGTTTCAGCGTGTATTTGTGTCAGCGTGTATTTATTTCAGCGTGTTTTTTTTCAGAGTGTAATTGTGTCAGCGTGTATTTATTTCAGCGTGTTTTTTTTCAGCGTGTAATTGTTTCAGCGTGTATTTGTTCCAGCGTGCATTTGTTTCAGCGTGTAATTGCTTCAGCGTGTAATTGTTTCAGCGTGTATTTGTTTCAGCATGTAGTTGTTTCCGTGTGTAATTGTTTCAGTCTGTAATTGTTTCAGCGTGTAATTGTTTCAACGTGTATTTGTTTCAGTATGTATTTGTTTCAGTGTTAATTTGCTTCAGCGTGTAATTGTTTCAGCGTGTAATTGTTTCAGCGTGTAGTTGTTTCCGTGTGTAATTGTTTCAGTCTGTAATTGTTTCAGCGTGTAGTTGTTTCAGAGTGTATTTGTTTCAGCGTGTAATTGTTTCAGCGTGTATTTGTGTCAGCGTGTATTTATTTCAGCGTGTTTTTTTTCAGAGTGTAATTGTGTCAGCGTGTATTTATTTCAGCGTGTTTTTTTTCAGCGTGTAATTGTTTCAGCGTGTATTTGTTCCAGCGTGCATTTGTTTCAGCGTGTAATTGCTTCAGCGTGTAATTGTTTCAGCGTGTATTTGTTTCAGCGTGTAGTTGTTTCAGCATGAATTTGTATCATCGTGTAATTTTTTCATCGTGTAATTGTTTCAGCTTGTATTTGTATCAGCCTGTATTTTTTTCAGCGTGTAATTGTTTCAATGTGTAATTATTTCAGCGTGTAATTATTTCAGCGTGTACTTGTTTCAGCGTGAATTTGTTTCAGAGTGTATTTGTTTCAGCGTGTAATTGTTTCAGCGTGTAATTGTTTCAGCGTGTAATTGTTTCAGCATGTAATTGTTTCAGCGTGTTTTATTTTTCAGCCTGTATTTGTTTCAGCGTGTAATTGTTTCTGCGTGTAATTGTTTCAGCGTGTAATTGTTTCAGCATGTAATTGTTTCAGCGTGTTTTATTTATCAGCCTGTATTTGTTTCAGCGTGTAATTGTTTCAGCGTGTAATTGTTTCAGCGTGTAATTGTTTCAGCATGTTATTGTTTCAGCGTGTTTTATTTTTCAGCCTGTATTTGTTTCAGCGTGTAATTGTTTCAGCGTGTAATTGTTTCAGCGTGTAATTGTTTCAGCTTGTATTTTTTTCAGCGTGTAATTGTTTCAGCGTGTAATTGTTTCATCCTGTAATTGTTTCAATGTGTAATTGTTTCAGCGTGTATTTGTTTCAGTCTGTATTTGTTTCAGTGTTAATTTGCTTCAGCGTCTAATTGTTTCAGCGTGTAATTGTTTCAGCGTGTAGTTGTTTCCGTGTGTAATTGTTTCAGTCTGTAATTTTTTCAGCGTGTAGTTGTTTCAGAGTGTATTTGTTTCAGCGTGTAATTGTTTCAGCGTTTAATTGTGTCAGCGTGTATATATTTCAGCGTGTTTTTTTTCAGCGTGTATTTGTTTCAGCGTGCATTTGTTTCAGCGTGTAATTGCTTCAGCGTGTAATTGTTTCAGCGTGTATTTGTTTCAGCGTGTAGTTGTTTCAGCATGAATTTGTATCATTGTGTAATTTTTTCATCGTGTAATTGTTTCAGCTTGTATTTGTATCAGCCTGTATTTTTTTCAGCGCGTAATTGTTTCAATGTGTAATTATTTCAGCGTGTAATTATTTCAGCGTGTACTTGTTTCAGCGTGAATTTGTTTCAGCGTGTATTTGTTTAAGCATGTTTTTGTTTCAGCATGAATTTGTTTCAGCGTGTAATTGTTTCAGCGTGTAATTGTTTCAGCGTGTAATTGTTTCAGCATGTAATTGTTTCAGCGTGTTTTATTTTTCAGCCTGTATTTGTTTCAGCGTGTAATTGTTTCAGCGTGTAATTGTTTCAGCGTGTAATTGTTTCAGCATGTATTTGTTTCATCATCTAATTGTTTCAGCTTGTATTTTTTTCAGCGTGTAATTGTTTCAGCGTGTAATTGTTTCATCCTGTAATTGTTTCAATATGTAATTGTTTCAGCGTGTATTTGTTTCAGTATGTATTTGTTTCAGTGTTAATTTGCTTCAGCGTGTAATTGTTTCAGGGTGTAATTGTTTCAGCGTGTAGTTGTTTCCGTGTGTAATTGTTTCAGTCTGTAATTGTTTCAGCATGTAGTTGTTTCAGAGTGTATTTGTTTCAGCGTGTAATTGTTTCAGCGTGTAATTGTGTCAGCGTGTATTTATTTCACCGTGTTTTTTTTCAGCGTGTAATTGTTTCAGCGTGTATTTGTTTCAGCGTGCATTTGTTTCAGCGTGTAATTGCTTCAGCGTGTAATTGTTTCAGCGTGTATTTGTTTCAGCGTGTAGTTGTTTCAGCATGAATTTGTATCATCGTGTAATTTTTTCATCGTGTAATTGTTTCAGCTTGTATTTGTATCAGCCTGTATTTTTTTCAGCGTGTAATTGTTTCAGCGTGTAATTGTGTCAGCGTGTATTTATTTCAGCGTTTTTTTTTCAGAGTGTAATTGTGTCAGCGTGTATTTATTTCAGCGTGTTTTTTTTCAGCGTGTAATTGTTTCAGCGTGTATTTGTTCCAGCGTGCATTTGTTTCAGCGTGTAATTGCTTCAGCGTGTAATTGTTTCAGCGTGTATTTGTTTCAGCGTGTAGTTGTTTCAGCATGAATTTGTATCATCGTGTAATTTTTTCATCGTGTAATTGTTTCAGCTTTTATTTGTATCAGCCTGTATTTTTTTCAGCGTGTAATTGTTTCAATGTGTAATTATTTCAGCGTGTAATTATTTCAGCGTGTACTTGTTTCAGCGTGAATTTGTTTCAGCGTGTATTTGTTTAAGCATGTATTTGTTCCAGCATGATTTTGTTTCAGCGTGTAATTGTTTCAGCGTGTAATTGTTTCAGCGTGTAATTGTTTCAGCATGTAATTGTTTCAGCGTGTTTTATTTTTCAGCCTGTATTTGTTTCAGCGTGTAATTGTTTCAGCGTGTAATTGTTTCAGCGTGTAATTGTTTCAGCATGTATTTGTTTCATCGTCTAATTGTTTCAGCTTGTAAATTTTTCAGCGTGTAATTGTTTCAGCGTGTAATTGTTTCATCCTGTAATTGTTTCAATGTGTAATTGTTTCAGCGTGTATTTGTTTCAGTATGTATTTGTTTCAGTGTTAATTTGCTTCAGCGTGTAATTGTTTCAGCGTGTAATTGTTTCAGCGTGTAGTTGTTTCCGTGTGTAATCGTTTCAGTCTGTAATTGTTTCAGCGTTTATTTGTTTCAGAGTGTATTTGTTTCAGCGTGTAATTGTTTCAGCGTTTAATTGTGTCAGCGTGTATTTATTTCAGCGTGTTTTTTTTCAGCGTGTAATTGTTTCAGCGTGTATTTGTTTCAGCGTGCATTTGTTTCAGCGTGTAATTGCTTCAGCGTGTAATTGTTTCAGCGTGTATTTGTTTCAGCGTATAGTTGTTTCAGCATGAATTTGTATCATCGTGTAATTTTTTCATCGTGTAATTGTTTCAGCTTGTATTTGTATCAGCCTGTATTTTTTTCAGCGCGTAATTGTTTCAATGTGTAATTATTTCAGCGTGTAATTATTTCAGCGTGTACTTGTTTCAGCGTGAATTTGTTTCAGCGTGTATTTGTTTAAGCATGTATTTGTTTCAGCATGAATTTGTTTCAGCGTGTAATTGTTTCAGAGTGTCATTGTTTCAGCGTCTAATTGTTTCAGCATGTAATTGTTTCAGCGTGTTTTATTTTTCAGCCTGTATTTGTTTCAGCGTGTAATTGTTTCAGCGTGTAATTGTTTCAGCGTGTAATTGTTTCAGCATGTATTTGTTTCATCGTCTAATTGTTTCAGCTTGTATTTTTTTCAGCGTGTAATTGTTTCAGCGTGTAATTGTTTCATCCTGTAATTGTTTCAATGTGTAATTGTTTCAGCGTGTATTTCTTTCAGTATGTATTTGTTTCAGTGTTAATTTGCTTCAGCATGTAATTGTTTCAGCGTCTAGTTGTTTCCGTGTGTAATTGTTTCAGTCTGTAATTGTTTCAGCGTGTAGTTGTTTCAGAGTGTATTTGTTTCAGCGTGTAATTGTTTCAATGTGTAATTATTTCAGCGTATAAGTATTTCAGCGTGTACTTGTTTCAGCGTGAATTTGTTTCAGCGTGTATTTGTTTAAGCATGTATTTGTTTCAGCATGAATTTGTTTCAGCGTGTAATTGTTTCAGCGTGTAATTGTTTCAGCGTGTAATTGTTTCAGCATGTAATTGCTTCAGCGTGTTTTATTTTCAGCCTGTATTTGTTTCAGCGTGTAATTGTTTCAGCGTGTAATTGTTTCAGCATGTATTTGTTTCATCGTCTAATTGTTTCAGATTGTATTTTTTTCAGCGTATAATTGTTTCAGCGTGTAATTGTTTCATCCTGTAATTGTTTCAATGTGTAATTGTTTCAGCGTGTATTTGTTTCAGTATGTATTTGTTTCAGTGTTAATTTGCTTCAGCGTGTAATTGTTTCAGCGTGTAATTGTTTCAGCGTGTAGTTGTTTCCGTGTGTAATTGTTTCAGTCTGTAATTGTTTCAGCGTGTAGTTGTTTCAGAGTGTATTTGTTTCAGTGTGTAATTGTTTCAGCGTGTAATTGTGTCAGCGTGTATTTATTTCAGCGTGGTTTTTTTCAGAGTGTAATTGTGTCAGCGTGTATTTATTTCTGCGTGTTTTTTTTCAGTATGTATTTGTTTCAGTGTTAATTTGCTTCAGCGTGTAATTGTTTCAGCGCGTAATTGTTTCAGCCTGTAGTTGTTTCCGTGTGTAATTGTTTCAGTCTGTAATTGTTTCAGTGTGTATTTGTTCCAGCGTGCATTTGTTTCAGCGTGTAATTGGTTCAGCGTGTAATTGTTTCAGCGTGTATTTGTTTCAGCGTGTAGTTGTTTCAGCATGAATTTGTATCATCGTGTAATTTTTTCATCGTGTAATTGTTTCAGATTGTATTTGTATCAGCCTGTATTTTTTTCAGCGTGTAATTGTTTCAATGTGTAATTATTTCAGCGTGTAATTATTTCAGCGTGTACTTGTTTCAGCGTGAATTTGTTTCAGCGTGTATTTGTTTAAGCATGTATTTGTTTCAGCATGAATTTGTTTCAGCGTGTAATTGTTTCAGCGTGCAATTGTTTCAGCGTGTAATTGTTTCAGCATGTAATTGTTTCAGCGTGTTTTATTTTTCAGCCTGTATTTGTTTCAGCGTGTAATTGTTTCAGCGTGTAATTGTTTCAGCGTGTAATTGTTTCAGCATGTATTTGTTTCATCGTCTAATTGTTTCAGCTTGTATTTTTTTCAGCGTGTAATTGTTTCAGCGTGTAATTGTTTCATCCTGTAATTGTTTCAATGTGTAATTGTTTCAGCGTGTATTTGTTTCAGTATGTATTTGTTTCAGTGTTAATTTGCTTCAGCGTGTAATTGTTTCAGCGTGTAATTGTTTCAGCGTGTAGTTGTTTCCGTGTGTAATTGTTTCAGTCTGTAATTGTTTCAGCGTGTAGTTGTTTCAGAGTGTATTTGTTTCAGCGTGTAATTGTTTCAGCGTTTAATTGTGTCAGCGTGTATTTATTTCAGCGTGTTTTTTTTCAGCGTGTAATTGTTTCAGCGTGTATTTGTTTCAGCGTGCATTTGTTTCAGCGGGTAATTGTTTCAGCGTGTAATTGTTTCAGCGTGTATTTGTTTCAGCGTGTAGTTGTTTCAGCATGAATTTGTATCATCGTGTAATTTTTTCATCGTGTAATTGTTTCAGCTTGTATTTGTATCAGCCTGTATTTTTTTCAGCGCGTAATTGTTTCAATGTGTAATTATTTCAGCGTGTAATTATTTCAGCGTGTACTTGTTTCAGCGTGAATTTGTTTCAGCGTGTATTTGTTTAAGCATGTTTTTGTTTCAGCATGAATTTGTTTCAGCGTGTAATTGTTTCAGCGTGTAATTGTTCCAGCGTGTAATTGTTTCAGCATGTAATTGTTTCAGCGTGTTTTATTTTTCAGCCTGTATTTGTTTCAGCGTGTAATTGTTTCAGCGTGTAATTGTTTCAGCGTGTAATTGTTTCAGCATGTATTTGTTTCATCGTCTAATTGTTTCAGCTTGTATTTTTTTCAGCGTGTAATTGTTTCAGCGTGTAATTGTTTCATCCTGTAATTGTTTCAATATGTAATTGTTTCAGCGTGTATTTGTTTCAGTATGTATTTGTTTCAGTGTTAATTTGCTTCAGCGTGTAATTGTTTCAGCGTGTAATTGTTTCAGCGTGTAGTTGTTTCCGTGTGTAATTGTTTCAGTCTGTAATTGTTTCAGCGTGTAGTTGTTTCAGAGTGTATTTGTTTCAGCGTGTAATTGTTTCAGCGTGTAATTGTGTCAGCGTGTATTTATTTCAGCGTGTTTTTTTTCAGCGTTTAATTGTTTCAGCGTGTATTTGTTTCAGCGTGCATTTGTTTCAGCGTGTAATTGCTTCAGCGTGTAATTGTTTCAGCGTGTATTTTTTTCAGCGTGTAGTTGTTTCAGCATGAATTTGTATCATCGTGTAATTTTTTCATCGTGTAATTGTTTCAGCTTGTATTTGTATCAGCCTGTATTTTTTTCAGCGCGTAATTGTTTCAATGTGTAATTATTTCAGCGTGTAATTATTTCAGCGTGTACTTGTTTCAGCGTGAATTTGTTTCAGCGTGTATTTGTTTAAGCATGTATTTGTTTCAGCATGAATTTGTTTCAGCGTGTAATTGTTTCAGCGTGTAATTGTTTCAGCGTGTAATTGTTTCAGCATGTAATTGTTTCAGCGTGTTTTATTTTTCAGCCTGTATTTGTTTCAGCGTGTAATTGTTTCAGCTTGTATTTTTTTCAGCGTGCAATTGTTTCAGCGTGTAATTGTTTCATCCTGTAATTGTTTCAATGTGTAATTGTTTCAGCGTGTATTTGTTTCAGTATGTATTTGTTTCAGTGTTAATTTGCTTCAGCGTGTAATTGTTTCAGCGTGTAATTGTTTCAGCGTGTAGTTGTTTCCGTGTGTAATTGTTTCAGTCTGTAATTGTTTCAGCGTGTAGTTGTTTCAGAGTGTATTTGTTTCAGCGTGTAATTGTTTCAGCGTGTAATTGTGTCAGCGTGTATTTATTTCAGCGTGTTTTTTTTCAGCGTGTAATTGTTTCAGCGTGTATTTGTTTCAGCGTGCATTTGTTTCAGTGTGTAATTGCTTCAGCGTGTAATTGTTTCAGCGTGTATTTGTTTCAGCGTGTAGTTGTTTCAGCATGAATTTGTATCATCGTGTAATTTTTTCATCGTGTAATTGTTTCAGCTTGTATTTGTATTAGCCTGTATTTTTTTCAGCATGTAATTGTTTCAATGTGTAATTATTTCAGCGTGTAATTATTTCAGCGTGTACTTGTTTCAGCGTGAATTTGTTTCAGCGTGTATTTGTTTCCGCGTGTTTATTTGTCAGCGTGTATTTGTTTCAGCGTGTAATTGTTTCAGCGTGTAATTGTTTCATCGTGTAATTGTTTCATCGTGTAATTGTTTCAGCGTGTAATTCTTTCTTCGTGTAATTGTTAACACATGTAATTGTTTAAGCGTGTATTTGTTTCAGCGTGTAATTGTTTCAGCGTGTATTTGTTTCAGCGTGTATTTGTTTCAGCATGAATTTGTTTCAGCGTGTAATTGTTTCAGCGTGTAATTGTTTCAGCGTGTAATTGTTTCAGTGTGTAGTTGTTTCAGCGTGTAGTTGTTTCAGCGTGTAATTGTTTCAGCGTGTAATTGTTTAAGCGTATTGTTGTTTCAGCGTGCATTTGTTTCAGCGTGTAATTGTTTCAGTGTGTAATTGTTTCAGCGGGTATTTGTTTCAGAGGGTAATTGTTTCAACGTGTAATTGTTTCAGCGTGTAATTGTTTCAGCATGTATTTGTTTCAGCGTGTATTTGTTTCAGCGTGTAGTTGTTTCAGCGTGTATTTGTTTCATAGTGTATTTGTTTCAGCGTGTAATTGTTTCAGCGTGTAAATTTTTCAGCTTGTATTTGTTTCAGCGTGTAATTGTTTCAGCGTGTATTTGTTTCATCGTGTTTTTTTTTCAGCGTGTATTTGTATCAGTGTATATTTGTTTCAGCGTGTATTTGTTTCAGCGCGTAATGGTTTCAGCCTGTAATTGTTTCAATGTGTAATTATTTCAGCGTGTAATTATTTCAGCGTGTACTTGTTTCAGCGTGTAATTGTTTCAGCGTGTAATTATTTCAGCGTGTATTTGTTTCATCGTGTATTTGCTTCATCGTGTAATTGTTTCAGCTTGTATTTGTTTCAGCGCGTATTTGTATCCGCGTGTTTTTTTTTCAGCGTGCATTTTTTTCAGCGTGTATTTGTTCCAGCGTGCATTTGTTTCAGCGTGTAATTGCTTCAGCGTGTAATTGTTTCAGCGTGTATTTGTTTCAGCGTGTAGTTGTTTCCGTGTGTAATTGTTTCAGTCTGTAATTGTTTCAGCGTGTAATTGTTTCAACGTGTATTTGTTTCAGTATGTATTTGTTTCAGTGTTAATTTGCTTCAGCGTGTAATTGTTTCAGCGTGTAATTGTTTCAGCGTGTAGTTGTTTCCGTGTGTAATTGTTTCAGTCTGTAATTGTTTCAGCGTGTAGTTGTTTCAGAGTGTATTTGTTTCAGCATGTAATTGTTTCAGCGTGTATTTGTGTCAGCGTGTATTTATTTCAGCGTGTTTTTTTTCAGAGTGTAATTGTGTCAGCGTGTATTTATTTCAGCGTGTTTTTTTTCAGCGTGTAATTGTTTCAGCGTGTATTTGTTCCAGCGTGCATTTGTTTCAGCGTGTAATTGCTTCAGCGTGTAATTATTTCAGCGTGTATTTGTTTCAGCGTGTAGTTGTTTCAGCATGAATTTGTATCATCGTGTAATTTTTTCATCGTGTAATTGTTTCAGCTTGTATTTGTATCAGCCTGTATTTTTTTCAGCGTGTAATTGTTTCAATGTGTAATTATTTCAGCGTGTAATTATTTCAGCGTGTAATTGTTTCAGCATGTAATTGTTTCAGCGTGTTTTATTTTTCAGCCTGTATTTGTTTCAGCGTGTAATTGTTTCTGCGTGTAATTGTTTCAGCGTGTAATTGTTTCAGCATGTAATTGTTTCAGCGTGTTTTATTTTTCAGCCTGTATTTGTTTCAGCGTGTAATTGTTTCAGCGTGTAATTGTTTCAGCGTGTAATTGTTTCAGCATGTAATTGTTTCAGCGTGTTTTATTTTTCAGCCTGTATTTGTTTCAGCGTGTAATTGTTTCAGCGTGTAATTGTTTCAGCGTGTAATTGTTTCAGCTTGTATTTTTTTCAGCGTGTAATTGTTTCAGCGTGTAATTGTTTCATCCTGTAATTGTTTCAATGTGTAATTGTTTCAGCGTGTATTTGTTTCAGTCTGTATTTGTTTCAGTGTTAATTTGCTTCAGCGTCTAATTGTTTCAGCGTGTAATTGTTTCAGCGTGTAGTTGTTTCCGTGTGTAATTGTTTCAGTCTGTAATTGTTTCAGCGTTTAGTTGTTTCAGAGTGTATTTGTTTCAGCGTGTAATTGTTTCAGCGTTTAATTGTGTCAGCGTGTATATATTTCAGCGTGTTTTTTTTCAGCGTGTATTTGTTTCAGCGTGCATTTGTTTCAGCGTGTAATTGCTTCAGCGTGTAATTGTTTCAGCGTGTATTTGTTTCAGCGTGTATTTGTTTCAGCATGAATTTGTATCATTGTGTAATTTTTTCATCGTGTAATTGTTTCAGCTTGTATTTGTATCAGCCTGTATTTTTTTCAGCGCGTAATTGTTTCAATGTGTAATTATTTCAGCGTGTAATTATTTCAGCGTGTACTTGTTTCAGCGTGAATTTGTTTCAGCGTGTATTTGTTTAAGCATGTTTTTGTTTCAGCATGAATTTGTTTCAGCGTGTAATTGTTTCAGCGTGTAATTGTTTCAGCGTGTAATTGTTTCAGCATGTAATTGTTTCAGCGTGTTTTATTTTTCAGCCTGTATTTGTTTCAGCGTGTAATTGTTTCAGCGTGTAATTGTTTCAGCGTGTAATTGTTTCAGCATGTATTTGTTTCATCATCTAATTGTTTCAGCTTGTATTTTTTTCAGCGTGTAATTGTTTCAGCGTGTAATTGTTTCATCCTGTAATTGTTTCAATATGTAATTGTTTCAGCGTGTATTTGTTTCCGTGTGTAATTGTTTCAGTCTGTAATTGTTTCAGCATGTAGTTGTTTCAGAGTGTATTTGTTTCAGCGTGTAATTGTTTCAGCGTGTAATTGTGTCAGCGTGTATTTATTTCACCGTGTTTTTTTTCAGCGTGTAATTGTTTCAGCGTGTATTTGTTTCAGCGTGCATTTGTTTCAGCGTGTAATTGCTTCAGCGTGTAATTGTTTCAGCGTGTATTTGTTTCAGCGTGTAGTTGTTTCAGCATGAATTTGTATCATCGTGTAATTTTTTCATCGTGTAATTGTTTCAGCTTGTATTTGTATCAGCCTGTATTTTTTTCAGCGTGTAATTGTTTCAGCTTGTAATTGTGTCAGCGTGTATTTATTTCAGCGTTTTTTTTTCAGAGTGTAATTGTGTCAGCGTGTATTTATTTCAGCGTGTTTTTTTTCAGCGTGTAATTGTTTCAGCGTGTATTTGTTCCAGCGTGCATTTGTTTCAGCGTGTAATTGCTTCAGCGTGTAATTGTTTCAGCGTGTATTTGTTTCAGCGTGTAGTTGTTTCAGCATGAATTTGTATCATCGTGTAATTTTTTCATCGTGTAATTGTTTCAGCTTTTATTTGTATCAGCCTGTATTTTTTTCAGCGTGTAATTGTTTCAATGTGTAATTATTTCAGCGTGTAATTATTTCAGCGTGTACTTGTTTCAGCGTGAATTTGTTTCAGCGTGTATTTGTTTAAGCATGTATTTGTTCCAGCATGATTTTGTTTCAGCGTGTAATTGTTTCAGCGTGTAATTGTTTCAGCGTGTAATTGTTTCAGCATGTAATTGTTTCAGCGTGTTTTATTTTTCAGCCTGTATTTGTTTCAGCGTGTAATTGTTTCAGCGTGTAATTGTTTCAGCGTGTAATTGTTTCAGCATGTATTTGTTTCATCGTCTAATTGTTTCAGCTTGTAAATTTTTCAGCGTGTAATTGTTTCAGCGTGTAATTGTTTCATCCTGTAATTGTTTCAATGTGTAATTGTTTCAGCGTGTATTTGTTTCAGTATGTATTTGTTTCAGTGTTAATTTGCTTCAGCGTGTAATTGTTTCAGCGTGTAATTGTTTCAGCGTGTAGTTGTTTCCGTGTGTAATCGTTTCAGTCTGTAATTGTTTCAGCGTTTATTTGTTTCAGAGTGTATTTGTTTCAGCGTGTAATTGTTTCAGCGTTTAATTGTGTCAGCGTGTATTTATTTCAGCGTGTTTTTTTTCAGCGTGTAATTGTTTCAGCGTGTATTTGTTTCAGCGTGCATTTGTTTCAGCGTGTAATTGCTTCAGCGTGTAATTGTTTCAGCGTGTATTTGTTTCAGCGTATAGTTGTTTCAGCATGAATTTGTATCATCGTGTAATTTTTTCATCGTGTAATTGTTTCAGCTTGTATTTGTATCAGCCTGTATTTTTTTCAGCGCGTAATTGTTTCAATGTGTAATTATTTCAGCGTGTAATTATTTCAGCGTGTACTTGTTTCAGCGTGAATTTGTTTCAGCGTGTATTTGTTTAAGCATGTATTTGTTTCAGCATGAATTTGTTTCAGCGTGTAATTGTTTCAGAGTGTCATTGTTTCAGCGTCTAATTGTTTCAGCATGTAATTGTTTCAGCGTGTTTTATTTTTCAGCCTGTATTTGTTTCAGCGTGTAATTGTTTCAGCGTGTAATTGTTTCAGCGTGTAATTGTTTCAGCATGTATTTGTTTCATCGTCTAATTGTTTCAGCTTGTATTTTTTTCAGCGTGTAATTGTTTCAGCGTGTAATTGTTTCATCCTGTAATTGTTTCAATGTGTAATTGTTTCAGCGTGTATTTCTTTCAGTATGTATTTGTTTCAGTGTTAATTTGCTTCAGCATGTAATTGTTTCAGCGTGTAGTTGTTTCCGTGTGTAATTGTTTCAGTCTGTAATTGTTTCAGCGTGTAGTTGTTTCAGAGTGTATTTGTTTCAGCGTGTAATTGTTTCAATGTGTAATTATTTCAGCGTATAAGTATTTCAGCGTGTACTTGTTTCAGCGTGAATTTGTTTCAGCGTGTATTTCTTTAAGCATGTATTTGTTTCAGCATGAATTTGTTTCAGCGTGTAATTGTTTCAGCGTGTAATTGTTTCAGCGTGTAATTGTTTCAGCATGTAATTGTTTCAGCGTGTTTTATTTTCAGCCTGTATTTGTTTCAGCGTGTAATTGTTTCAGCGTGTAATTGTTTCAGCATGTATTTGTTTCATCGTCTAATTGTTTCAGATTGTATTTTTTTCAGCGTATAATTGTTTCAGCGTGTAATTGTTTCATCCTGTAATTGTTTCAATGTGTAATTGTTTCAGCGTGTATTTGTTTCAGTATGTATTTGTTTCAGTGTTAATTTGCTTCAGCGTGTAATTGTTTCAGCGTGTAATTGTTTCAGCGTGTAGTTGTTTCCGTGTGTAATTGTTTCAGTCTGTAATTGTTTCAGCGTGTAGTTGTTTCAGAGTGTATTTGTTTCAGCGTGTAATTGTTTCAGCGTGTAATTGTGTCAGCGTGTATTTATTTCAGCGTGGTTTTTTTCAGAGTGTAATTGTGTCAGCGTGTATTTATTTCTGCGTGTTTTTTTTCAGTATGTATTTGTTTCAGTGTTAATTTGCTTCAGCGTGTAATTGTTTCAGCGCGTAATTGTTTCAGCGTGTAGTTGTTTCCGTGTGTAATTGTTTCAGTCTGTAATTGTTTCAGTGTGTATTTGTTCCAGCGTGCATTTGTTTCAGCGTGTAATTGGTTCAGCGTGTAATTGTTTCAGCGTGTATTTGTTTCAGCGTGTAGTTGTTTCAGCATGAATTTGTATCATCGTGTAATTTTTTCATCGTGTAATTGTTTCAGATTGTATTTGTATCAGCCTGTATTTTTTTCAGCGTGTAATTGTTTCAATGTGTAATTATTTCAGCGTGTAATTATTTCAGCGTGTACTTGTTTCAGCGTGAATTTGTTTCAGCGTGTATTTGTTTAAGCATGTATTTGTTTCAGCATGAATTTGTTTCAGCGTGTAATTGTTTCAGCGTGTAATTGTTTCAGCGTGTAATTGTTTCAGCATGTAATTGTTTCAGCGTGTTTTATTTTTCAGCCTGTATTTGTTTCAGCGTGTAATTGTTTCAGCGTGTAATTGTTTCAGCGTGTAATTGTTTCAGCATGTATTTGTTTCATCGTCTAATTGTTTCAGCTTGTATTTTTTTCAGCGTGTAATTGTTTCAGCGTGTAATTGTTTCATCCTGTAATTGTTTCAATGTGTAATTGTTTCAGCGTGTATTTGTTTCAGTATGTATTTGTTTCAGTGTTAATTTGCTTCAGCGTGTAATTGTTTCAGCGTGTAATTGTTTCAGCGTGTAGTTGTTTCCGTGTGTAATTGTTTCAGTCTGTAATTGTTTCAGCGTGTAGTTGTTTCAGAGTGTATTTGTTTCAGCGTGTAATTGTTTCAGCGTTTAATTGTGTCAGCGTGTATTTATTTCAGCGTGTTTTTTTTCAGCGTGTAATTGTTTCAGCGTGTATTTGTTTCAGCGTGCATTTGTTTCAGCGGGTAATTGTTTCAGCGTGTAATTGTTTCAGCGTGTATTTGTTTCAGCGTGTAGTTGTTTCAGCATGAATTTGTATCATCGTGTAATTTTTTCATCGTGTAATTGTTTCAGCTTGTATTTGTATCAGCCTGTATTTTTTTCAGCGCGTAATTGTTTCAATGTGTAATTATTTCAGCGTGTAATTATTTCAGCGTGTACTTGTTTCAGCGTGAATTTGTTTCAGCGTGTATTTGTTTAAGCATGTTTTTGTTTCAGCATGAATTTGTTTCAGCGTGTAATTGTTTCAGCGTGTAATTGTTCCAGCGTGTAATTGTTTCAGCATGTAATTGTTTCAGCGTGTTTTATTTTTCAGCCTGTATTTGTTTCAGCGTGTAATTGTTTCAGCGTGTAATTGTTTCAGCGTGTAATTGTTTCAGCATGTATTTGTTTCATCGTCTAATTGTTTCAGCTTTTATTTTTTTCAGCGTGTAATTGTTTCAGCGTGTAATTGTTTCATCCTGTAATTGTTTCAATATGTAATTGTTTCAGCGTGTATTTGTTTCAGTATGTATTTGTTTCAGTGTTAATTTGCTTCAGCGTGTAATTGTTTCAGCGTGTAATTGTTTCAGCGTGTAGTTGTTTCCGTGTGTAATTGTTTCAGTCTGTAATTGTTTCAGCGTGTAGTTGTTTCAGAGTGTATTTGTTTCAGCGTGTAATTGTTTCAGCGTGTAATTGTGTCAGCGTGTATTTATTTCAGCGTGTTTTTTTTCAGCGTTTAATTGTTTCAGCGTGTATTTGTTTCAGCGTGCATTTGTTTCAGCGTGTAATTGCTTCAGCGTGTAATTGTTTCAGCGTGTATTTTTTTCAGCGTGTAGTTGTTTCAGCATGAATTTGTATCATCGTGTAATTTTTTCATCGTGTAATTGTTTCAGCTTGTATTTGTATCAGCCTGTATTTTTTTCAGCGCGTAATTGTTTCAATGTGTAATTATTTCAGCTTTTAATTATTTCAGCGTGTACTTGTTTCAGCGTGAATTTGTTTCAGCGTGTATTTGTTTAAGCATGTATTTGTTTCAGCATGAATTTGTTTCAGCGTGTAATTGTTTCAGCGTGTAATTGTTTCAGCGTGTAATTGTTTCAGCATGTAATTGTTTCAGCGTGTTTTATTTTTCAGCCTGTATTTGTTTCAGCGTGTAATTGTTTCAGCTTGTATTTTTTTCAGCGTGCAATTGTTTCAGCGTGTAATTGTTTCATCCTGTAATTGTTTCAATGTGTAATTGTTTCAGCGTGTATTTGTTTCAGTATGTATTTGTTTCAGTGTTAATTTGCTTCAGCGTGTAATTGTTTCAGCGTGTAATTGTTTCAGCGTGTAGTTGTTTCCGTGTGTAATTGTTTCAGTCTGTAATTGTTTCAGCGTGTAGTTGTTTCAGAGTGTATTTGTTTCAGCGTGTAATTGTTTCAGCGTGTAATTGTGTCAGCGTGTATTTATTTCAGCGTGTTTTTTTTCAGCGTGTAATTGTTTCAGCGTGTATTTGTTTCAGCGTGCATTTGTTTCAGCGTGTAGTTGTTTCAGCATGAATTTGTATCATCGTGTAATTTTTTCATCGTGTAATTGTTTCAGCTTGTATTTGTATTAGCCTGTATTTTTTTCAGCATGTAATTGTTTCAATGTGTAATTATTTCAGCGTGTAATTATTTCAGCGTGTACTTGTTTCAGCGTGAATTTGTTTCAGCGTGTATTTGTTTCTGCGTGTTTATTTGTCAGCGTGTATTTGTTTCAGCGTGTAATTGTTTCAGCGTGTAATTGTTTCATCGTGTAATTGTTTCATCGTGTAATTGTTTCAGCGTGTAATTCTTTCTTCGTGTAATTGTTAACACATGTAATTGTTTAAGCGTGTATTTGTTTCAGCGTGTAATTGTTTCAGCGTGTATTTGTTTCAGCGTGTATTTGTTTCAGCATGAATTTGTTTCAGCGTGTAATTGTTTCAGCGTGTAATTGTTTCAGCGTGTAATTGTTTCAGTGTGTAGTTGTTTCAGCGTGTAGTTGTTTCAGCGTGTAATTGTTTCAGCGTGTAATTGTTTAAGCGTATTGTTGTTTCAGCGTGCATTTGTTTCAGCGTGTAATTGTTTCAGTGTGTAATTGTTTCAGCGGGTATTTGTTTCAGAGGGTAATTGTTTCAACGTGTAATTGTTTCAGCGTGTAATTGTTTCAGCATGTATTTGTTTCAGCGTGTATTTGTTTCAGCGTGTAGTTGTTTCAGCGTGTATTTGTTTCATAGTCTATTTGTTTCAGCGTGTAATTGTTTCAGCGTGTAAATTTTTCAGCTTGTATTTGTTTCAGCGTGTAATTGTTTCAGCGTGTATTTGTTTCATCGTGTTTTTTTTTCAGCGTGTATTTGTATCAGTGTATATTTGTTTCAGCGTGTATTTGTTTCAGCGCGTAATGGTTTCAGCCTGTAATTGTTTCAATGTGTAATTATTTCAGCGTGTAATTATTTCAGCGTGTACTTGTTTCAGCGTGTAATTGTTTCAGCGTGTAATTATTTCAGCGTGTATTTGTTTCATCGTGTATTTGCTTCATCGTGTAATTGTTTCAGCTTGTATTTGTTTCAGCGCGTATTTGTATCCGCGTGTTTTTTTTTCAGCGTGCATTTTTTTCAGCGTGTAGTTGTTACAGCGTGCAGTTGATTCAGCGTGTAATTGTTTCTGCGTGTATTTGTTTCATCGTGTAATTGTTTCAGCGTGTAATTGTTTCAGCGTGTAATTGGTTCAGCGTGTAGTTGTTTCAGAGAGTATTTGTTTCAGCGTGTATTTGTTTCAGCGTGTAATTGTTTCAGCGTGTAATTGTGTCAGCGTGTATTTGTTTCAGCGTGTTTTTTTTAGCGTGTAATTGTTTCAGCGTGTCATTGTTTCAGCGTGTAATTGTTTCATCGTGTAATTGTTTCATCGTGTTATTGTTTCAGTGTGTAATTGTTTCATCGTGTAATTGTTAACACATGTAATTGTTTAAGCGTGTATTTGTTTCAGCGTGTAATTGTTTCAGCCTGCATTTGTTTCAGCATGTAATTGTTTCAGCATGAATTTGTTTCAGTCTGTAATTGTTTCAGCGTGTAGTTGTTTCAGAGTGTATTTGTTTCAGCGTGTAATTGTGTCAGCGTGTATTTATTTCAGCGTGTAGTTGTTTCCGTGTGTAATTGTTTCAGTCTGTAATTGTTTCAGCGTGTAGTTGTTTCAGAGTGTATTTGTTTCAGCGTGTAATTGTTTCAGCGTGTAATTGTGTCAGCGTGTATTTATTTCAGCGTGTTTTTTTTCAGAGTGTAATTGTGTCAGCGTGTATTTATTTCTGCGTGTTTTTTTTCAGTATGTATTTGTTTCAGTGTTAATTTGCTTCAGCGTGTAATTGTTTCAGCGTGTAATTGTTTCAGCGTGTAGTTGTTTCCGTGTGTAATTGTTTCAGTCTGTAATTGTTTCAGCGTGTAGTTGTTTCAGAGTGTATTTGTTTCAGCGTGTAATTGTTTCAGCGTGTAATTGTGTCAGCGTGTATTTATTTCAGCGTGTTTTTTTTCAGCGTTTAATTGTTTCAGCGTGTATTTGTTTCAGCGTGCATTTGTTTCAGCGTGTAATTGCTTCAGCGTGTAATTGTTTCAGCGTGTATTTTTTTCAGCGTGTAGTTGTTTCAGCATGAATTTGTATCATCGTGTAATTTTTTCATCGTGTAATTGTTTCAGCTTGTATTTGTATCAGCCTGTATTTTTTTCAGCGCGTAATTGTTTCAATGTGTAATTATTTCAGCTTTTAATTATTTCAGCGTGTACTTGTTTCAGCGTGAATTTGTTTCAGCGTGTATTTGTTTAAGCATGTATTTGTTTCAGCATGAATTTGTTTCAGCGTGTAATTGTTTCAGCGTGTAATTGTTTCAGCGTGTAATTGTTTCAGCATGTAATTGTTTCAGCGTGTTTTATTTTTCAGCCTGTATTTGTTTCAGCGTGTAATTGTTTCAGCTTGTATTTTTTTCAGCGTGCAATTGTTTCAGCGTGTAATTGTTTCATCCTGTAATTGTTTCAATGTGTAATTGTTTCAGCGTGTATTTGTTTCAGTATGTATTTGTTTCAGTGTTAATTTGCTTCAGCGTGTAATTGTTTCAGCGTGTAATTGTTTCAGCGTGTAGTTGTTTCCGTGTGTAATTGTTTCAGTCTGTAATTGTTTCAGCGTGTAGTTGTTTCAGAGTGTATTTGTTTCAGCGTGTAATTGTTTCAGCGTGTAATTGTGTCAGCGTGTATTTATTTCAGCGTGTTTTTTTTCAGCGTGTAATTGTTTCAGCGTGTATTTGTTTCAGCGTGCATTTGTTTCAGCGTGTAGTTGTTTCAGCATGAATTTGTATCATCGTGTAATTTTTTCATCGTGTAATTGTTTCAGCTTGTATTTGTATTAGCCTGTATTTTTTTCAGCATGTAATTGTTTCAATGTGTAATTATTTCAGCGTGTAATTATTTCAGCGTGTACTTGTTTCAGCGTGAATTTGTTTCAGCGTGTATTTGTTTCTGCGTGTTTATTTGTCAGCGTGTATTTGTTTCAGCGTGTAATTGTTTCAGCGTGTAATTGTTTCATCGTGTAATTGTTTCATCGTGTAATTGTTTCAGCGTGTAATTCTTTCTTCGTGTAATTGTTAACACATGTAATTGTTTAAGCGTGTATTTGTTTCAGCGTGTAATTGTTTCAGCGTGTATTTGTTTCAGCGTGTATTTGTTTCAGCATGAATTTGTTTCAGCGTGTAATTGTTTCAGCGTGTAATTGTTTCAGCGTGTAATTGTTTCAGTGTGTAGTTGTTTCAGCGTGTAGTTGTTTCAGCGTGTAATTGTTTCAGCGTGTAATTGTTTAAGCGTATTGTTGTTTCAGCGTGCATTTGTTTCAGCGTGTAATTGTTTCAGTGTGTAATTGTTTCAGCGGGTATTTGTTTCAGAGGGTAATTGTTTCAACGTGTAATTGTTTCAGCGTGTAATTGTTTCAGCATGTATTTGTTTCAGCGTGTATTTGTTTCAGCGTGTAGTTGTTTCAGCGTGTATTTGTTTCATAGTCTATTTGTTTCAGCGTGTAATTGTTTCAGCGTGTAAATTTTTCAGCTTGTATTTGTTTCAGCGTGTAATTGTTTCAGCGTGTATTTGTTTCATCGTGTTTTTTTTTCAGCGTGTATTTGTATCAGTGTATATTTGTTTCAGCGTGTATTTGTTTCAGCGCGTAATGGTTTCAGCCTGTAATTGTTTCAATGTGTAATTATTTCAGCGTGTAATTATTTCAGCGTGTACTTGTTTCAGCGTGTAATTGTTTCAGCGTGTAATTATTTCAGCGTGTATTTGTTTCATCGTGTATTTGCTTCATCGTGTAATTGTTTCAGCTTGTATTTGTTTCAGCGCGTATTTGTATCCGCGTGTTTTTTTTTCAGCGTGCATTTTTTTCAGCGTGTAGTTGTTACAGCGTGCAGTTGATTCAGCGTGTAATTGTTTCTGCGTGTATTTGTTTCATCGTGTAATTGTTTCAGCGTGTAATTGTTTCAGCGTGTAATTGGTTCAGCGTGTAGTTGTTTCAGAGAGTATTTGTTTCAGCGTGTATTTGTTTCAGCGTGTAATTGTTTCAGCGTGTAATTGTGTCAGCGTGTATTTGTTTCAGCGTGTTTTTTTTAGCGTGTAATTGTTTCAGCGTGTCATTGTTTCAGCGTGTTATTGTTTCAGTGTGTAATTGTTTCATCGTGTAATTGTTAACACATGTAATTGTTTAAGCGTGTATTTGTTTCAGCGTGTAATTGTTTCAGCCTGCATTTGTTTCAGCATGTAATTGTTTCAGCATGAATTTGTTTCAGTCTGTAATTGTTTCAGCGTGTAGTTGTTTCAGAGTGTATTTGTTTCAGCGTGTAATTGTGTCAGCGTGTATTTATTTCAGCGTGTAGTTGTTTCCGTGTGTAATTGTTTCAGTCTGTAATTGTTTCAGCGTGTAGTTGTTTCAGAGTGTATTTGTTTCAGCGTGTAATTGTTTCAGCGTGTAATTGTGTCAGCGTGTATTTATTTCAGCGTGTTTTTTTTCAGAGTGTAATTGTGTCAGCGTGTATTTATTTCTGCGTGTTTTTTTTCAGTATGTATTTGTTTCAGTGTTAATTTGCTTCAGCGTGTAATTGTTTCAGCGTGTAATTGTTTCAGCGTGTAGTTGTTTCCGTGTGTAATTGTTTCAGTCTGTAATTGTTTCAGTGTGTATTTGTTCCAGCGTGCATTTGTTTCAGCATGTAATTGCTTCAGCGTGTAATTGTTTCAGCGTGTATTTGTTTCAGCGTGTAGTTGTTTCAGCATGAATTTGTATCATCGTGTAATTTTTTCATCGTGTAATTGTTTCAGCTTGTATTTGTATCAGCCTGTATTTTTTTCAGCGTGTAATTGTTTCAATGTGTAATTATTTCAGCGTGTAATTATTTCAGCGTGTACTTGTTTCAGCGTGAATTTGTTTCAGCGTGTATTTGTTTAAGCATGTATTTGTTTCAGCATGAATTTGTTTCAGCGTGTAATTGTTTCAGCGTGTAATTGTTTCAGCGTGTAATTGTTTCAGCATGTAATTGTTTCAGCGTGTTTTATTTTTCAGCCTGTATTTGTTTCAGCGTGTAATTGTTTCAGCGTGTAATTGTTTCAGCGTGTAATTGTTTCAGCATGTATTTGTTTCATCGTCTAATTGTTTCAGCTTTTATTTTTTTCAGCGTGTAATTGTTTCAGCGTGTAATTGTTTCATCCTGTAATTGTTTCAATGTGTAATTGTTTCAGCGTGTATTTGTTTCAGTATGTATTTGTTTCAGTGTTAATTTGCTTCAGCGTGTAATTGTTTCAGCGTGTAATTGTTTCAGCGTGTAGTTGTTTCCGTGTGTAATTGTTTCAGTCTGTAATTGTTTCAGCGTGTAGTTGTTTCAGAGTGTATTTGTTTCAGCGTGTAATTGTTTCAGCGTTTAATTGTGTCAGCGTGTATTTATTTCAGCGTGTTTTTTTTCAGCGTGTAATTGTTTCAGCGTGTATTTGTTTCAGCCTGCATTTGTTTCAGCGGGTAATTGCTTCAGCGTGTAATTGTTTCAGCGTGTATTTGTTTCAGCGTGTAGTTGTTTCAGCATGAATTTGTATCATCGTGTAATTTTTTCATCGTGTAATTGTTTCAGCTTGTATTTGTATCAGCCTGTATTTTTTTCAGCGCGTAATTGTTTCAATGTGTAATTATTTCAGCGTGTAATTATTTCAGCGTGTACTTGTTTCAGCGTGAATTTGTTTCACCGTGTATTTGTTTAAGCATGTTTTTGTTTCAGCATGAATTTGTTTCAGCGTGTAATTGTTTCAGCGTGTAATTGTTTCAGCGTGTAATTGTTTCAGCATGTAATTGTTTCAGCGTGTTTTATTTTTCAGCCTGTATTTGTTTCAGCGTGTAATTGTTTCAGCGTGTAATTGTTTCAGCGTGTAATTGTTTCAGCATGTATTTGTTTCATCGTCTAATTGTTTCAGCTTGTATTTTTTTCAGCATGTAATTGTTTCAGCGTGTAATTGTTTCATCCTGTAATTGTTTCAATATGTAATTGTTTCAGCGTGTATTTGTTTCAGTATGTATTTGTTTCAGTGTTAATTTGCTTCAGCGTGTAATTGTTTCAGCGTGTAATTGTTTCAGCGTGTAGTTGTTTCCGTGTGTAATTGTTTCAGTCTGTAATTGTTTCAGCGTGTAGTTGTTTCAGAGTGTATTTGTTTCAGCGTGTAATTGTTTCAGCGTGTAATTGTGTCAGCGTGTATTTATTTCAGCGTGCTTTTTTTCTGCGTGTAATTGTTTCAGCGTGTATTTGTTTCAGCGTGCATTTGTTTCAGCGTGTAATTGCTTCAGCGTGTAATTGTTTCAGCGTGTATTTGTTTCAGCATGTAGTTGTTTCAGCATGAATTTGTATCATCGTGTAATTTTTTCATCGTGTAATTGTTTCAGCTTGTATTTGTATCAGCCTGTATTTTTTTCAGCGTGTAATTGCTTCAATGTGTAATTATTTCAGCGTATAATTATTTCAGCGTGTACTTGTTTCAGCGTGAATTTGTTTCAGCGTGTATTTGTTTAAGCATGTATTTGTTTCAGCATGAATTTGTTTCAGCGTGTAATTGTTTCAGCGTGTAATTGTTTCAGCGTGTAATTGTTTCAGCATGTAATTGTTTCAGCGTGTTTTATTTTTCAGCCTGTATTTGTTTCAGCGTGTAATTGTTTCAGCGTGTAATTGTTTCAGCGTGTAATTGTTTCAGCATGTATTTGTTTCATCGTCTAATTGTTTCAGCTTGTATTTTTTTCAGCGTATAATTGTTTCAGCGTATAATTGTTTCATCCTGTAATTGTTTCAATGTGTAATTGTTTCAGCGTGTATTTGTTTCAGTATGTATTTGTTTCAGTGTTAATTTGCTTCAGCGTGTAATTGTTTCAGCGTGTAATTGTTTCAGCGTGTAGTTGTTTCCGTGTGTAATTGTTTCAGTCTGTAATTGTTTCAGCGTGTAGTTGTTTCAGAGTGTATTTCTTTCAGCGTGTAATTGTTTCAGCGTGTAATTGTGTCAGCGTGTATTTATTTCAGCGTGTTTTTTTTCAGAGTGTAATTGTGTCAGCGTGTATTTATTTCAGCGTGTTTTTTTTCAGCGTGTAATTGTTTCATCGTGTATTTGTTCCAGCGTGCATTTGTTTCAGCGTGTAATTGCTTCAGCGTGTAATTGTTTCAGCGTGTATTTGTTTCAGCGTGTAGTTGTTTCAGCATGAATTTGTATCATCGTGTAATTTTTTCATTGTGTAATTGTTTCAGCTTTTATTTGTATCAGCCTGTATTTTTTTCAGCGTGTAATTGTTTCAATGTGTAATTATTTCAGCGTGTAATTATTTCAGCGTGTACTTGTTTCAGCGTGAATTTGTTTCAGCGTGTATTTTTTTAAGCATGTATTTGTTTCAGCATGAATTTGTTTCAGCGTGTAATTGTTTCAGCGTGTAATTGTTTCAGCGTGTAATTGTTTCAGCATGTAATTGTTTCAGCGTGTTTTATTTTTCAGCCTGTATTTGTTTCAGCGTGTAATTGTTTCAGCGTGTAATTGTTTCAGCGTGTAATTGTTTCAGCATGTATTTGTTTCATTGTCTAATTGTTTCAGCTTGTATTTTTTTCAGCGTGTAATTGTTTCAGCGTGTAATTGTTTCATCCTGTAATTGTTTCAATGTGTAATTGTTTCAGCGTGTATTTGTTTCAGTATGTATTTGTTTCAGTGTTAATTTGCTTCAGCGTGTAATTTTTTCAGCGTGTAATTGTTTCAGCGTGTAGTTGTTTCCGTGTGTAATTGTTTCAGTCTGTAATTGTTTCAGCGTGTAGTTGTTTCAGCGTGTTTTTTTTCAGCGTGTAATTGTTTCAGCGTGTATTTGTTTCAGCGTGCATTTGTTTCAGCGTGTAATTGCTTCAGCGTGTAATTGTTTCAGCGTGTATTTTTTTCAGCGTGTAGTTGTTTCAGCATGAATTTGTATCATCGTGTAATTTTTTCATCGTGTAATTGTTTCAGCTTGTATTTGTATCAGCCTGTATTTTTTTCAGCGCGTAATTGTTTCAATGTGTAATTATTTCAGCGTGTAATTATTTCAGCGTGTACTTGTTTCAGCGTGAATTTGTTTCAGCGTGTATTTGTTTAAGCATGTATTTGTTTCAGCATGAATTTGTTTCAGCGTGTAATTGTTTCAGCGTGTAATTGTTTCAGCGTGTAATTGTTTCAGCATGTAATTGTTTCAGCGTGTTTTATTTTTCAGCCTGTATTTGTTTCAGCGTGTAATTGTTTCAGCGTGTAATTGTTTCAGCGTGTAATTGTTTCAGCATGTATTTGTTTCATCGTCTCATTGTTTCAGCTTGTATTTTTTTCAGCGTGCAATTGTTTCAGCGTGTAATTGTTTCATCCTGTAATTGTTTCAATGTGTAATTGTTTCAGCGTGTATTTGTTTCAGTATGTATTTGTTTCAGTGTTAATTTGCTTCAGCGTGTAATTGTTTCAGCGTGTAATTGTTTCAGCGTGTAGTTGTTTCCGTGTGTAATTGTTTCAGTCTGTAATTGTTTCAGCGTGTAGTTGTTTCAGAGTGTATTTGTTTCAGCGTGTAATTGTTTCAGCGTGTAATTGTGTCAGCGTGTATTTATTTCAGCGTGTTTTTTTTCAGCGTGTAATTGTTTCAGCGTGTATTTGTTTCAGCGTGCATTTGTTTCAGCGTGTAATTGCTTCAGCGTGTAATTGTTTCAGCGTGTATTTGTTTCAGCGTGTAGTTGTTTCAGCATGAATTTGTATCATCGTGTAATTTTTTCATCGTGTAATTGTTTCAGCTTGTATTTGTATTAGCCTGTATTTTTTTCAGCATGTAATTGTTTCAATGTGTAATTATTTCAGCGTGTAATTATTTCAGCGTGTACTTGTTTCAGCGTGAATTTGTTTCAGCGTGTATTTGTTTCCGCGTGTTTATTTGTCAGCGTGTATTTGTTTCAGCGTGTAATTGTTTCAGCGTGTAATTGTTTCATCGTGTAATTGTTTCATCGTGTAATTGTTTCAGCGTGTAATTCTTTCTTTGTGTAATTGTTAACACATGTAATTGTTTAAGCGTGTATTTGTTTCAGCGTGTAATTGTTTCAGCGTGTATTTGTTTCAGCGTGTATTTGTTTCAGCATGAATTTGTTTCAGCGTGTAATTGTTTCAGCGTGTAATTGTTTCAGCGTGTAATTGTTTCAGTGTGTAGTTGTTTCAGCGTGTAGTTGTTTCAGCATGTAATTGTTTCAGCGTGTAATTGTTTAAGCGTATTGTTGTTTCAGCGTGCATTTGTTTCAGCGTGTAATTGTTTCAGTGTGTAATTGTTTCAGCGGGTATTTGTTTCAGAGGGTAATTGTTTCAACGTGTAATTGTTTCAGCGTGTAATTGTTTCAGCATGTATTTGTTTCAGCGTGTATTTGTTTCAGCGTGTATTTGTTTCAGCGTGTATTTGTTTCATAGTGTATTTGTTTCAGCGTGTAATTGTTTCAGCGTGTAAATTTTTCAGCTTGTATTTGTTTCAGCGTGTAATTGTTTCAGCGTGTATTTGTTTCATCGTGTTTTTTTTTCAGCGTGTATTTGTATCAGTGTATATTTGTTTCAGCGTGTATTTGTTTCAGCGCGTAATGGTTTCAGCCTGTAATTGTTTCAATGTGTAATTATTTCAGCGTGTAATTATTTCAGCGTGTACTTGTTTCAGCGTGTAATTGTTTCAGCGTGTAATTATTTCAGCGTGTATTTGTTTCATCGTGTATTTGCTTCATCGTGTAATTGTTTCAGCTTGTATTTGTTTCAGCGCGTATTTGTATCCGCGTGTTTTTTTTTCAGCGTGCATTTTTTTCAGCGTTTAGTTGTTACAGCGTGCAGTTGATTCAGCGTGTAATTGTTTCTGCGTGTATTTGTTTCATCGTGTAATTGTTTCAGCGTGTAATTGTTTCAGCGTGTAATTGGTTCAGCGTGTAGTTGTTTCAGAGAGTATTTGTTTCAGCGTGTATTTGTTTCAGCGTGTAATTGTTTCAGCGTGTAATTGTGTCAGCGTGTATTTGTTTCAGCGTGTTTTTTTTAGCGTGTAATTGTTTCAGCGTGTCATTGTTTCAGCGTGTAATTGTTTCATCGTGTAATTGTTTCATCGTGTTATTGTTTCAGCGTGTAATTGTTTCATCGTGTAATTGTTAACACATGTAATTGTTTAAGCGTGTATTTGTTTCAGCGTGTAATTGTTTCAGCCTGCATTTGTTTCAGCATGTAATTGTTTCAGCATGAATTTGTTTCAGTCTGTAATTGTTTCAGCGTGTAGTTGTTTCAGAGTGTATTTGTTTCAGCGTGTAATTGTTTCAGCGTGTAATTGTGTCAGCGTGTATTTATTTCAGCGTGTTTTTTTTCAGAGTGTAATTGTGTCAGCGTGTATTTATTTCAGCGTGTTTTTTTTCAGCGTGTAATTGTTTCAGCGTGTATTTGTTCCAGCGTGCATTTGTTTCAGCGTGTAATTGCTTCAGCGTGTAATTGTTTCAGCGTGTATTTGTTTCAGCGTGTAGTTGTTTCAGCATGAATTTGTATCATCGTGTAATTTTTTCATCGTGTAATTGTTTCAGCTTGTATTTGTATCAGCCTGTATTTTTTTCAGCGTGTAATTGTTTCAATGTGTAATTATTTCAGCGTGTAATTATTTCAGCGTGTACTTGTTTCAGCGTGAATTTGTTTCAGCGTGTATTTGTTTAAGCATGTATTTGTTTCAGCATGAATTTGTTTCAGTGTGTAATTGTTTCAGCGTGTAATTGTTTCAGCGTGTAATTGTTTCAGCATGTAATTGTTTCAGCGTGTTTTATTTTTCAGCCTGTATTTGTTTCAGCGTGTAATTGTTTCAGCGTGTAATTGTTTCAGCGTGTAATTGTTTCAGCATGTATTTGTTTCATCGTCTAATTGTTTCAGCTTGTATTTTTTTCAGCGTGTAATTGTTTCAGCGTGTAATTGTTTCATCCTGTAATTGTTTCAATGTGTAATTGTTTCAGCGTGTATTTGTTTCAGTATGTATTTGTTTCAGTGTTAATTTGCTTCAGCGTGTAATTGTTTCAGCGTGTAATTGTTTCAGCGTGTAGTTGTTTCCGTGTGTAATTGTTTCAGTCTGTAATTGTTTCAGCGTGTTGTTGTTTCAGAGTGTATTTGTTTCAGCGTGTAATTGTTTCAGCATTTAATTGTGTCAGCGTGTATTTATTTCAGCGTGTTTTTTTTCAGCGTGTAATTGTGTCAGCGTGTATTTATTTCAGCGTGTTATTTTTCAGCGTGTAATTGTTTCAGCGTGTATTTGTTTCAGCGTGCATTTGTTTCAGCGTGTAATTGCTTCAGTGTGTAATTGTTTCAGCGTGTATTTGTTTCAGCGTGTAGTTGTTTCAGCATGAATTTGTATCATCGTGTAATTTTTTCATCGTGTAATTGTTTCAGCTTGTATTTGTATCAGCCTGTATTTTTTTCAGCGTGTAATTGTTTCAATGTGTAATTATTTCAGCGTGTAATTATTTCAGCGTGTACTTGTTTCAGCGTGAATTTGTTTCAGCGTGTATTTGTTTAAGCATGTATTTGTTTCAGCATGAATTTGTTTCAGCGTGTAATTGTTTCAGCGTGTAATTGTTTCAGCGTGTAATTGTTTCAGCATGTAATTGTTTCAGCGTGTTTTATTTTTCATCCTGTATTTGTTTCAGCGTGTAATTGTTTCAGCGTGTAATTGTTTCAGCGTGTAATTGTTTCAGCATGTATTTGTTTCATCGTCTAATTGTTTCAGCTTTTTTTTTCAGCGTGTAATTGTTTCAGCGTGAAATTGTTTCATCCTGTAATTGTTTCAATGTGTAATTGTTTCAGCGTGTATTTGTTTCAGTATGTATTTGTTTCAGTGTTAACTTGCTTCAGTGTGTAATTGTTTCAGCTTGTAATTGTTTCAGCGTGTAGTTGTTTCCGTGTGTAATTGTTTCAGTCTGTAATTGTTTCAGCGTGTAGTTGTTTCAGAGTGTATTTGTTTCAGCGTGTAATTGTTTCAGCGTGTAATTGTGTCAGCGTGTATTTATTTCAGCTTGTTTTTTTTCAGCGTGTAATTGTGTCAGCGTGTATTTATTTCAGCGTGTTTTTTTTCAGCGTGTAATTGTTTCAGCGTGTATTTGTTTCAGCGTGCATTTGTTTCAGCGTGTAATTGCTTCAGCGTGTAATTGTTTCAGCGTGTATTTGTTTCAGCGTGTAGTTGTTTCAGCATGAATTTGTATCATCGTGTAATTTTTTCATCGTGTAATTGTTTCAGCTTGTATTTGTATCAGCCTGTATTTTTTTCAGCGTGTAATTGTTTCAATGTGTAATTATTTCAGCGTGTAATTATTTCAGCGTGCACTTGTTTCAGCGTGAATTTGTTTCAGCATGTATTTGTTTCCACGTGTTTGTTTGTCAGCGTGTATTTGTTTCAGCGTGTAATTGTTTCAGCGTGTAATTGTTTCATCGTGTAATTGTTTCATCGTGTAATTGTTAACACATGTAATTGTTTAAGCGTGTATTTGTTTCAGCGTGTAATTGTTTCAGCGTGTATTTGTTTCAGCGTGTATTTGTTTCAGCATGAATTTGTTTCAGCGTGTAATTGTTTCAGCGTGTAATTGTTTCAACGTGTAATTGTTTAAGCGTATTGTTGTTTCAGCGTGCATTTGTTTCAGCGTGTAATTGTTTCAGTGTGTAATTGTTTCAGCGGGTATTTGTTTCAGAGGGTAATTGTTTCAGCATGTAATTGTTTCAGCGTGTAATTGTTTCAGCATGTATTTGTTTCAGCGTGTATTTGTTTCAGCGTGTAGTTGTTTCAGCGTGTATTTGTTTCATAGTGTATTTGTTTCAGCGTGTAATTGTTTCAGCGTGTAAATTTTTCAGCTTGTATTTGTTTCAGCGTGTAATTGTTTCAGCGTGTATTTGTTTCATCGTGTTTTTTTTTCAGCGTGTATTTGTATCAGTGCATATTTGTTTCAGCGCGTAATGGTTTCAGCCTGTAATTGTTTCAGCGTGTAGTTGTTTCAGCGTGTGTTTGATTCAGCGTGTGTTTGTTTCAGCGTGTAATTGTTTCAGCGTGTAATTATTTCAGCGTGTATTTGTTTCATCGTGTATTTGCTTCATCGTGTAATTGTTTCAGCTTGTATTTGTTTCAGCCGCGTATTTGTATCCGCGTGTTTTTTTTCAGCGTGCATTTGTTTCAGCGTGTTGTTGTTACAGCGTGTAGTTGATTCAGCGTGTAATTGTTTCTGCGTGTATTTGTTTCATCGTGTAATTGTTTCAGCGTGTAATTGTTTCAGCGTGTAATTGGTTCAGCATGTAGTTGTTTCAGAGAGTATTTGTTTCAGCGTGTATTTGTTTCAGCGTGTAATTGTTTCAGCGTGTAATTGTGTCAGCGTGTATTTGTTTCAGCGTGTAGTTGTTACAGCGTGTAGTTGATTCAGCGTGTAATTGTTTCTGCGTGTTTTTGTTTCATCGTGTAATTGTTTCAGCGTCTAATTGTTTCAGTGTGTAATTTTTTCAGCGTGTAGTTGTTTCCGTGTGTAATTGTTTCAGTCTGTAATTGTTTCAGCATGTAGTTGTTTCATCCTGTATTTGTTTCAGCGTGTATTTGTTTCAGCGTGTAATTGTTTCAGCGTGTAATTGTGTCAGCGTGTATTTGTTTCAGCGTGTTTTTTTTAGCGTGTAATTGTTTCAGCGTGTCATTGTTTCAGCGTGAAATTTTTTCATCGTGTAATTGTTTCATCGTGTTATTGTTTCAGTGTGTAATTGTTTCATCGTGTAATTGTTAACACATGTAATTGTTTAAGCGTGTATTTGTTTCAGCGTGTAATTGTTTCAGCATGTAATTGTTTCAGCGTGTTTTATTTTTCAGCTTGTATTTTTTTCAGCGTGTAATTGTTTCAGCGTGTAATTGTTTCATCCTGTAATTGTTTCAATGTGTAATTGTTTCAGCGTGTATTTGTTTCAGTATGTATTTGTTTCAGTGTTAATTTGCTTCAGCGTGTAATTGTTTCAGCGTGTAATTGTTTCAGCGTGTAGTTGTTTCCGTGTGTAATTGTTTCAGTCTGTAATTGTTTCAGCGTGTAGTTGTTTCAGAGTGTATTTGTTTCAGCGTGTAATTGTTTCAGCGTGTAATTGTGTCAGCGTGTATTTATTTCAGCGTGTTTTTTTCAGCGTGTAATTGTTTCAATGTGTAATTATTTCAGCGTGTAATTATTTCAGCGTGTACTTGTTTCAGCGTGAATTTGTTTCAGCGTGTATTTGTTTAAGCATGTATTTGTTTCAGCATGAATTTGTTTCAGCGTGTAATTGTTTCAGCGTGTAATTGTTTCAGCATGTAATTGTTTCAGCGTGTTTTATTTTTCAGCCTGTATTTGTTTCCGCGTGTAATTGTTTCAGCGTGTAATTGTTTCAGCGTGTAATTGTTTCAGCATGTATTTGTTTCATCGTCTAATTGTTTCAGCTTGTATTTTTTTCAGCGTGTAATTGTTTCAGTGTGTAATTGTTTCATCCTGTAATTGTTTCAATGTGTAATTGTTTCAGCGTGTATTTGTTTCAGTATGTATTTGTTTCAGTGTTAATTTGCATCAGCGTGTAATTGTTTCAGCGTGTAATTGTTTCAGCGTGTAGTTGTTTCCGTGTGTAATTGTTTCAGTCTGTAATTGTTTCAGCGTGTAGTTGTTTCAGAGTGTATTTGTTTCAGCGTGTAATTGTTTCAGCGTGTAATTGTGTCAGCGTGTATTTATTTCAGCGTGTTTTTTTTCAGCGTGTAATTGTGTCAGCGTGTATTTACTTCAGCGTATTTTTTTCAGCGTGTGATTGTTTCAGCGAAGTATTTGTTTCAGCGTGCATTTGTTTCAGCGTGTAATTGCTTCAGCGTGTAATTGTTTCAGCATGAATTTGTATCATCGTGTAATTTTTTCATCGTGTAATTGTTTCAGCTTGTATTTGTATCAGCCTGTATTTTTTTCAGCGTGTAATTGTTTCAATGTGTAATTATTTCAGCGTGTAATTATTTCAGCGTGTACTTGTTTCAGCGTGAATTTGTTTCAGCGTGTATTTTTTTCCGCGTGTTTATTTGTCAGCGTGTATTTGTTTCAGCGTGTAATTGTTTCAGCGTGTAATTGTTTCATCGTGTAATTGTTTCATCGTGTAATTGTTTCAGCGTGTAATTCTTTCATCGTGTAATTGTTAACACATGTAATTGTTTAAGCGTGTATTTGTTTCAGCGTGTAATTGTTTCAGCGTGTATTTGTTTCAGCGTGTATTTGTTTCAGCATGAATTTGTTTCAGCGTGTAATTGTTTCAGCGTGTAATTGTTTCAGCGTGTAATTGTTTCAGTGTGTAGTTGTTTCAGCGTGTAATTGTTTCAGCGTGTAATTGTTTCAGCGTGTAATTGTTTCAGCATGTAATTGTTTCGGCGTGTTTTATTTTTCAGCCTGTATTTGTTTCAGCGTGTAATTGTTTCAGCGTGTAATTGTTTCAGCGTGTAATTGTTTCAGCATGTATTTGTTTCATTGTCTAATTGTTTCAGCTTGTATTTTTTTCAGCGTGGAATTGTTTCAGCGTGTAATTGTTTCAGCCTGTAATTGTTTCAATGTGTAATTGTTTCAGCGTGTATTTGTTTCAGTATGTATTTGTTTCAGTGTTAATTTGCTTCAGCGTGTAATTGTTTCAGCGTGTAGTTGTTTCCGTGTGTAATTGTTTCAGTCTGTAATTGTTTCAGCGTGTAGTTGTTTCAGAGTGTATTTGTTTCAGCGTGTAATTGTTTCAGCGTGTAATTGTGTCATTGTGTATTTATTTCAGCGTGTTTTCTTTCAGCGTGTAATTGTGTCAGCGTGTATTTATTTCAGCGTGTTTTTTTTCAGCGTGTAATTGTTTCAGCGTGTATTTGTTTCAGCGTGCATTTGTTTAAGCGTGTAATTGCTTTAGGGTGTAATTGTTTTAGCGTGTATTTGTTTCAGCGTGTAGTTGTTTCAGCATGAATTTGTATCATCGTGTAATTTTTTCATTGTGTTATTGTTTCAACTTGTATTTGTATCAGCCTGTATTTTTTTCAGCGTGTAATTGTTTCAATGTGTAATTATTTCAGCGTGTAATTATTTCAGCGTTTACTTGTTTCAGCGTGAATTTGTTTCAGCGTGTATTTGTTTCCGCGTGTTTATTTGTCAGCGTGTATTTGTTTCAGCGTGTAATTGTTTCAGCGTGTAATTGTTTCATCGTGTAATTGTTTCATCGTGTAATTGTTTCAGTGTGTAATTCTTTCATCGTGTAATTGTTAACACATGTAATTGTTTAATCGTGTATTTGTTTCAGCGTGTAATTGTTTCAGCTTGTAATTGTTTCAGTGTGTAGTTGTTTCAGCGTGTAGTTGTTTCAGCATGTAATTGTTTCAGCGTGTAATTGTTTAAGCGTATTGGTTCAGCGTGCATTTGTTTCAGCGTGTAATTGTTTCAGTGTGTAATTGTTTCAGCGTGTCTTTGTTTCAGAGGGTAATTGTTTCAGCGTGCAATTGTTTCAGCGTGTAATTGTTTCAGCGTGTATTTGTTTCAGCGTGTATTTGTTTCAGCGTGTAGTTGTTTCAGCGTGTATTTGTTTCATAGTGTATTTGTTTCAGCGTGTAATTGTTTCAGCGTGTAAATTTTTCAGCTTGTATTTGTTTCAGCGTGTAATTGTTTCAGCGTGTATTTGTTTCAGCGTGTAATTCTTTCAGCGTGTAAATTTTTCAGCTTGTATTTGTTTCTGCGTGTAATTGTTTCAGCGTGTATTTGTTTCATCGTGTAACTGTTTCAGCGTGTAATTGTTTCAGTGTGCATTTCTTTCAGCGTGTTTTTGTTTCAGCGTGTATTTGTTTCAGCGTGTTTTTTTTTCAGCGTGTATTTGTATCAGTGTATAATTGTTTCAGCGTGTATTTGTTTCAGCGCGTAATTGTTTCAGCCTGTAATTGTTTCAGCGTGTAGTTGTTTCAGCGTGTATTTGATTCAGCCTGTGTTTGTTTCAGCGTGTAATTGTTTCAGCATGTAATTATTTCAGCGTGTATTTGTTTCATCGTGTATTTGTTTCATCGTGTAATTGTTTCAGCTTGTATTTGTTTCAGCGCGTATTTGTATCCGCGTGTTTTTTTTTCAGCGTGCATTTGTTTCAGCGTGTAGTTGTTACAGCGTGTAGTTGATTCAGCGTGTAATTGTTTCTGCGTGTATTTGTTTCATCGTGTAATTGTTTCAGCGTGTAATTGTTTCAGCGTGTAATTGTTTCAGCATGAATTTGTTTCATCGTGTAATTGTTTCAGCGTGTATTTGTTTCAGTGTGTATTTGTTTCAGCGTGTATTTTTTTCAGCATGTGATTGTTTCAGCGTGTAATTGTTTCATCCTGTATTTGTTTCAACGTGTAATTGTTTCAGCGTGTATTTGTTTCAGCGTGTAGTTGTTACAGCGTGTAGTTGATTCAGCGTGTAATTGTTTCTGCGTGTATTTGTTTCATCGTGTAATTGTTTCAGCGTGTAATTGTTTCAGCGTGTAATTGTTTCAGCATGAATTTGTTTCATCGTGTAATTGTTTCAGCGTGTATTTGTTTCAGTGTGTATTTGTTTCAGCGTGTATTTTTTTCAGCATGTGATTGTTTCAGCGTGTAATTGTTTCATCCTGTATTTGTTTCAACGTGTAATTGTTTCAGCGTGTATTTGTTTCAGCGTGTATTTTTTTCAGCGTGTTTTTGTTTCAGCATGAATTTGTTTCAGCGTGTAAGTTTTTCAGCATGAATTTGTTTCAGCGTGTAATTGTTTCAGCGTGTAATTGTTTCAGCATGTATTTGTTTCATCGTGTAATTGTTTCAGCGTATATTTGTTTCAGCGTGTATTTGTTTCAGCGTGTAAGTGTTTCAGCGTGTAATTGTTTCATCCTGTAATTGTTTCAGCGTGTAATTGCTTCAGCCTGTATTTTTTTCAGCGTGTAATTGTTTCAGCGTGTAATTGTTTCATCCTGTAATTGTTTCAATGTGTAATTGTTTCAGCCTGTATTTGTTTCAGCATGTATTTGTTGCAGTGTTAATTTGATTCAGCGTGTCATTGCTTCAGCGTGTAATTGTTTCAGCGTGTAGTTGTTTCCGTGTGCAATTGTTTCAGTCTGTGATAGTTTCAGCGTGTAGTTGTTTCAGAGTGTATTTGTTTCAGCGTGTAATTGTTTCAGCGTGTAATTGTGTCAGCGTGTATTTGTTTCAGTGTGTTTTTTTTCTGCGTGTCATTGTTTCAGCGTGTATTTGTTTCAGCGTGCATTTGTTTCAGCGTGTAATTGCTTCAGCGTGTATTTGTTTAAGCGTGTATTTGTTTCAGCGTGTAGTTGTTTTAGCATGAATTTGTATCATCGTATAATTTTTTCATGGTGTAATTGTTTCAGCTTGTATTTGTTTCAGCCTGTATTTTTTTCAGCATGTAATTGTTTCAATGTTTAATTAATTCAGCGTGTAATTATTTCAGCGTGTACTTGTTTCAGCGTGAATTTGTTTCAGCGTGTATTTGTTTCCGCGTATTTATTTGTCAGCGTGTATTTGTTTCAGCGTGTAATTGTTTCAGCGTGTAATTGTTTCAGCGTGTAATTGTTTCAGCGTGTAATTGTTTCAGCGTGTAATTGTTTCAGCTTGTATTTGTTTCAGCGTGTATTTGTTTCAGCATGAATTTGTTTCAGCATGTAACTGTTTCAGCGTGTAATTGTTTCAGCGTGCATTTCTTTCCGCGTGTTTTTGTTTCAGCGTGTATTTGTTTCCGTGTGTATTTGTTTCAGCGTGTTATTTTTTCAGCGTGTATTTGTATCAGCGTATATTTGTTTCAGCGTGTATATGTTTCAGCGCGTAATTGTTTCAGCCTGTAATTGTTTCAGCGTGTAGTTGTTTCAGCGTGTATTTGTTTCAGCGTGTAATTGTTTCAGCGTGTATTTGTTTCAGCGTGTATTTGTTTCAGCATGAATTTGTTTCAGCGTGTAATTGCTTCAGTGTGTAATTGTTTCAGCATGTAATTGTTTCAGCATTTAATTGTTTCAGCGTGTTTTATTTTTCAGCCTGTATTTGTTTCAGCGTGTATTTGCTTCAGCGTGTAATTGCTTCAGCATGTAATTGTTTCAGCGTGTAATTGTTTCAGAATGTATTTGTTTCATCGTGTAATTGTTTCAGCTTGTATTTTTTTCAGCGTGTAATTGTTTCAGCGTGTAATTGTTTCATCCTGTAATTGTTTCAATGTGTAATTGTTTCAGTGTGTATTTGTTTCAGCATGTATTTGTTTCAGTGTTAATTTGCTTCAGCGTGTAATTGTTTCAGCGTGTAATTGTTTCAGCGTGTAGTTGTTTCCGTGTGTAATTGCTTCAGTCTGTAATTGTGTCAGCGTGCAGTTGTTTCAGAGAGTATTTGTTTCAGCGTGTATTTGTTTCAGCGTGTAATTGCTTCAGCGTGTAATTGTGTCAGCGTGTATTTGTTTCAGCGTATTTTTTTTCAGCGTGTAATTGTTTCAGCGTGTATTTGTTTCAGCGTGTTTTTGTGTCAGCGTGTTGTTGTTTCAGCGTGTATTTGTTTCATCGTGTAATTGTTTCATCGTGTAATTGTTTCAGCTTGTATTTGTATCAGCCTGTATTTGTTTCAGCGTGTAATTGTTTCAGCGTGTAATTGTTTCAGCATGTATTTGTTTCAGCGTGTATTTGTTTCAGCGTGTAATTGTTTCATGGTGCAATTGTTTCAGCATTTAATTGTTTAATTGTGTAATTGTTAAAACGTGTCATTGTTTCAGCGTGTATTTGTTTCAGCGTGTAATTGTTTCCGTGTCTATTTGTTTAAGCGTGTATTTGTTTCAGCATGAATTTGTTTCAGCGTGTAATTGTTTCAGTGTGTAATTGTTTCAGCGTGTCATTGTTTCAGCATGAATTTGTTTCATCGTGTAATTGTTTCAGCTTGTATTTTTTTCAGCGTGTAATTGTTTCAGTGTGTAATTGTTTCAGCGTGTAATTGTTTCATCGTGTAATTGTTTCAGCGTGTAATTGTTTCAGCGTGTATTTGTTTCAGCGTGTATTTGTTTCAGCATGAATTTGTTTCAGCGTGTAACTGTTTCAGCGTGTAATTGTTTCAGCGTGCATTTCTTTCCGCGTGTTTTTGTTTCAGCGTGTATTTGTTTCCGTGTCTATTTGTTTAAGCGTGTATTTGTTTCAGCATGAATTTGTTTCAGCGTGTAATTGTTTCAGTGTGTAATTGTTTCAGCGTGTCATTGTTTCAGCATGAATTTGTTTCATCGTGTAATTGTTTCAGCTTGTATTTTTTTCAGCGTGTAATTGTTTCAGCGTATAATTGTTTCATCCTGTAATTGTTTCAATGTGTAATTGTTTCAGCGTGTATTTGTTTCAGCATGTATTTGTTTCAGTGTTAATTTGCTTCAGTGTGTAATTGTTTCAGCGTGTAATTGTTTCAGCGTGTAGTTGTTTCCATGTGTAATTGTTTCAGTCTGTAATTGTGTCAGCGTGCCGTTTTTTCAGAGAGTATTTGTTTCAGCGTGTATTTGTTTCAGCGTGTAATTGTTTCAGCGTGTAATTGTGTCAGCGTGTATTTGTTTCAGCCTGTTTTTTTTCAGCGTGTAATTGTTTCAGCGTGTAATTGTTTCAGCGTGTAATTGTTTCATCGTGTAATTGTTTCGTCGTGTAATTGTTTCAGCGTGTAATTGTTTCATCGTGTAATTGTTAAAACATGTAATTGTTTAAGCGTGTATTTGTTTCAGCGTGTAATTGTTTCAGCGTGTATTTGTTTCAGCATGTATTTGTTTGAGCATGAATTTGTGTCAGCGTGTAATTGTTTCAGCGTGTAAATGTTTCAGTTTGTAGTTCTTTCTGCGTGTAGTTGTTTCAGCATGTAATTGTTTCAGCGTGTAATTGTTTCAGCGTGTAATTGTTTCAGCGTGTATTTGTTTCAGCATGTATTTGTTTCAGTGTTAATTTGCTTCAGTGTGTAATTGTTTCAGCGTGTAATTGTTTCAGCGTGTAGTTGTTTCCATGTGTAATTGTTTCAGTCTGTAATTGTGTCAACGTGCCGTTTTTTCAGAGAGTATTTGTTTCAGCGTGTATTTATTTCAGCGTGTAATTGTTTCAGCGTGTAATTGTGTCAGCGTGTATTTGTTTCAGCCTGTTTTTTTTCAGCGTGTAATTGTTTCAGCGTGTAATTGTTTCAGCGTGTAATTGTTTCATCGTGTAATTGTTTCGTCGTGTAATTGTTTCAGCGTGTAATTGTTTCATCGTGTAATTGTTAAAACATGTAATTGTTTAAGCGTGTATTTGTTTCAGCGTGTAATTGTTTCAGCGTGTATTTGTTTCAGCGTGTATTTGTTTGAGCATGAATTTGTGTCAGCGTGTAATTGTTTCAGCGTGTAATTGTTTCAGTTTGTAGTTGTTTCTGCGTGTAGTTGTTTCAGCATGTAATTGTTTCAGCGTGTAATTGTTTCAGCGTGTATTTGTTTAAGCATGTATTTGTTTCAGCATGAATTTGTTTCAGCGTGTAATTGTTTCAGCGTGTAATTGTATCAGCGTGTAATTGTTTCAGCATGTAATTGTTTCAGCGTGTTTTATTTTTCAGCCTGTATTTGTTTCAGCGTGTATTTGTTTCAGCTTGTAATTGTTTCAGCGTGTAATTGTTTCGGCGTGTAATTGTTTCAGCATGTATTTGTTTCATTGTGTAATTGTTTCAGCTTGTATTTTTTTCAGCGTGTAATTGTTTCAGCGTGTAATTTTTTATCCTGTAATTGTTTCAATGTGTAATTGTTTCAGCGTGTATTTGTTTCAGCATGTATTTGTTGCAGTGTTAATTTGCTTCAGCGTGTAATTGTTTCAGTCTGTAATAGATTCAGCGTGTAGTTGTTTCAGAGTGTATTTGTTTCAGCGTGTAATTGTTTTAGCGTGTAATTGTGTCAGCGTGTATTTGTTTCAGCGTGTTTTTTTTCTGCGTGTAATTGTTTCAGCGTGTAATTGTTTCAGCGTGCATTTGTTTCAGCGTGTAATTGCTTCAGCGTTTATTTGTTTCAGCGTGTATTTGTTTCAGCGTGTAGTTGTTTCAGCATGAATTTGTATCATCGTACAATTTTTTCATGGTGTAATTGGTTCAGCTTGTATTTGTTTCAGCCTGTATTTTTTTCAGCATGTAATTGTTTCAATGTGTAATTAATTCAGCGTTTAATTATTTCAGCGTGTACTTGTTTCAGCGTGAATTTGTTTCAGCATGTATTTGTTTCCGCGTGTTTATTTGTCAGCGTGTAATGGTTTCATCGTGTAATTGTTTCATCGTGTAATTGTTTCAGCGTGTAATTGTTACAGCGTGTATTTGTTTCAGCGTGTATTTGTTTCAGCATGAATTTGTTTCAGCGTGTAACTGTTTCAGCGTGTAATTGTTTCAGCGTGTAATTGTTTCAGCGTGTATTTGTTTCAGCATGAATTTGTTTCAGCGTGTAACTGTTTCAGCGTGTAATTGTTTCAGCGTGCATTTCTTCCGCGTGTTTTTGTTTCAGCGTGTATTTGTTTCCGTGTGTATTTGTTTCAGCGTGTTATTTTTTCAGCGTGTATTTGTATCAGCGTATATTTGTTTCGGCGTGTATATGTTTCAGCGGGTAATTGTTCAGCCTGTAATTGTTTCAGCGTGTAGTTGTTTCAGCGTGTATTTGTTTCAGCGTGAAATTGTTTCAGCGTGTATTTGTTTCAGCGTGTAATTGTTTCAGTGTGAAATTGTTTCAGCATGTAATTGTTTCTGCATGTAATTCTTTCAGCGTGTTTTATTTTTCAGCCTGTATTTGTTTCAGCGTGTATTTGCTTCAGCGTGTAATTGTTTCAGCATGTAATTGTTTCAGCGTGTAATTGTTTCAGAATGTATTTGTTTCATCGTGTAATTGTTTCTGCTTGTATTTTTTTCAGCGTGTAATTGTTTCAGCGTGTAATTGTTTCATCCTGTAATTGTTTCAATGTGTAATTGTTTCAGCGTGTATTTGTTTCAGCATGTATTTGTTTCAGTGTTAATTTGCTTCAGCGTGTAATTGTTTCAGCGTGTAATTGTTTCAGCGTGTAGTTGTTTCCGTGTGTAATTGTTTCAGTCCGTAATTGTGTCAGCGTGTAGTTGTTTCAGAGAGTATTTGTTTCAGCGTGTATTTGTTTCAGTGTGTAATTGTTTCAGCGTGTAATTGTGTCAGCGTGTATTTGTTTCAGCGTGTTTTTTTTCAGCGTGTAATTGTTTCAGCGTGTAATTGTTTCAGTGTGTAATTGTTTCATCGTGTAATTTGTTCGTCGTTTAATTTTTTCAGCGTGTAATTGTTTCATCGTGTAATTGTTAACACATGTAATTGTTTAAGCGTGCATTTGTTTGTGTGTAATTGTTTCAGCGTGTATTTGTTTCAGCGTGTATTTGTTTCAGCATGAATTTGTTTCAGCGTGTAATTGTTTCAGTGTGTAGTTGATTCAGCGTGTAGTTGTTTCAGCGTGTAATTGTTTCAGCGTGTATTTGTTTAAGCATGTATTTGTTTCAGCATGAATTTGTTTCAGCCTGTAATTGTTTCAGCGTGTAATTGTTTCAACGTGTAATTGTTTCAGCGTGTTTTATTTTTCAGCCTGTATTTGTTTCAGCCTGTATTTGTTTCAGCGTGTAATTGTTTCAGCGTGTAATTGTTTCAGCGTGTAATTGTTTCAGCATGTATTTGTTTCATCGTGTAATTGTTTCAGCTTGTTTTTTTGTTCAGCGTGTAATTGTTTCAGCGCGTAATTGTTTCATCCTGTTATTGTTTCAATGTGTAATTGTTTCAGCCTGTATTTGTTTCAGCATGTATTTGTTGCAGTGTTAATTTGCTTCAGCGTGTAATTGCTTCAGCGTGTAATTGTTTCAGCGTGTAATTGTTTAAGCGTGTAATTGTTTCAGCATGTATTTGTTTCATCGTGTAATAGTTTCAGCTTGTATTTTTTTCAGCGTGTAATTGTTTCAGCGTGTAATTGTTTTATCCTGTAATTGTTTCAATGTGTAATTGTTTCAGCCTGTATTTGTTTCAGCATGTATTTGTTGCAGTGTTAATTTGCTTCAGCGTGCAATTGCTTCAGCGTGTAATTGTTTCCGCGTGTAGTTGTTTCCGTGTGTAATTGTTTCAGTCTGTAATAGTTTCAGCATGTAGTTATTTCAGAGTGTATTTTTTTCAGTGTGTAATTGTTTCAGCGTGTAATTGTGTCAGCGTGTATTTGTTTCAGCGTGTTTTTTCTGCGTGTAATTGTTTCAGCGTGTATTTGTTTCAGCGTGCATTTGTTTCAGCGTGTAATTGCTTCAGCGTGTATTTGTTTCAGCGTGTATTTGTTTCAGCGTGTAGTTGTTTCAGCATGAATTTGTATCATCGTATAATTTTTTCATGGTGTAATTGTTTCAGCTTGTATTTGTTTCAGCCTGTATTTTTTTCAGCATGAAATTGTTTCAATGTATAATTAATTCAGCGTGTAATTATTTCAGCGTGTACTTGTTTCAGCGTGAATTTGTTTCAGCGTGTATTTGTTTCCGCGTGTTTATTTGTCAGCGTGTATTTGTTTCAGCGTGTAATTGTTACAGCGTTTAGTTGACTCATCGTGTAATTGTTTCAGCGTGTAATTGTTTCAGCGTGTAATTGTTTCAGCGTGTATTTGTTTCATCATGTAATTGTTTCAGCGTGTATTTGTTTCATTGTGTATTCGTGTCAGCGTGTATTTTTTTCAGCATGTAATTGTTTCAGTGTGTAATTGCTTCATCCTGTAATTGTTTCATCGTGTAATTGTTTCAGCGTGTATTTGTTTCAGCATGTATTTGTTTCAGTGTTAATTTTCCTAAGCGTGTAATTGTTTCAGCGTGTAATTGTTTAAGCGTGAATTTGCTTCAGCGTGTAATTGTTTCAGTGTGTAATTGTTTGAGCATGTAATTGTTTCAGCATGTAATTGTTTCAGCGTGTTTTATTTTTCAGCCTGTATTTGTTTCAGCGTGTATTTGCTTCAGCGTGTAATTGTTTCAGCATGTAATTGTTTCAGCGTGTAATTGTTTCAGAATGTATTTGTTTCATCGTGTAATTGTTTCAGCTTGTATTTTTTTAAGCGTGTAATTGTTTCAGCGTGTAATTGTTTCATCCTGTAATTGTTTCAATGTGTAATTGTTTCAGCGTGTATTTGTTTCAGCATGTATTTGTTTCAGTGTTAATTTTCCTAAGCGTGTAATTGTTTCAGCGTGTAATTGTTTCAGCGTGTAGTTGTTTCCGTGTGTAATTGTTTCAGTCTGTAATTGTGTCAGCGTGTAGTTGTTTCAGAGAGTATTTGTTTCAGCGTGTATTTGTTTCAGCGTGTAATTGTTTCAGCGTGTAATTGTGTCAACGTGTATTTGTTTCAGCGTGTTTTTTTCTGCGTGTAATTGTTTCAGCGTGTATTTGTTTCAGCGTGTATTTGTTTCAGCGTGTATTATATTCATCGTGTAATTGTTTCATCGTGTAATTGTTTCAGCTTGTATTTGTATCAGCCTGTATTTGTTTCAGCGTGTAACTGTTTCAGCGTGTAATTGTTTCAGCGTGCATTTCTTACCGCGTGTTTTTGTTTCAGCGTGTATTTGTTTCCGTGTGTATTTGTTTCAGCGTGTTATTTTTTCAGCGTGTATTTGTATCAGCGTATATTTGTTTCAGCATGTATTTGTTTCAGCGTGTAATTGTTACAGCGTGTAGTTGATTCATCGTGTAATTGTTTCAGCGTGTAATTGTTTCAGCGTGTAATTGTTTCAGCGTGTATTTGTTTCATCATGTAATTGTTTCAGCGTGTATTTGTTTCAGTATGTATTCGTGTCAGCGTGTATTTTTTTCAGCATGTAATTGTTTCAGTGTGTAATTGCTTCATCCTGTAATTGTTTCATCGTGTAATTGTTTCAGCATGTATTTGTTTCAGCGTGTATTTGTTTCAGCGTGAATTTGCTTCAGCGTGTAATTGTTTCAGTGTGTAATTGTTTCAGCATGTAATTGTTTCAGCATGTAATTGTTTCAGCGTGTTTTATTTTTCAGCCTGTATTTGTTTCAGCGTGTATTTGCTTCAGCGTGTAATTGTTTCAGCATGTAATTGTTTCAGCGTGTAATTGTTTCAGAATGTATTTGTTTCATCGTGTAATTGTTTCAGCTTGTATTTTTTTAAGCGTGTAATTGTTTCAGCGTGTAATTGTTTCAGCATGTATTTGTTTCATCGTGTAATAGTTTCAGCTTGTATTTTTGTTCAGCGTGTAATTGTTTCAGCGTGTAATTGTTTCATCCTGTAATTGTTTCAATGTGTAATTGTTTCAGCCTGTATTTGTTTCAGCATGTATTTGTTGCAGTGTTAATTTGCTTCAGCGTGTAATTGCTTCAGCGTGTAATTGTTTCCGCGTGTAGTTGTGTCCGTGTGTAATTGTTTCAGTCTGTAATAGTTTCAGCATGTAGTTGTTTCAGAGTGTATTTTTTTCAGCGTGTAATTGTTTCAGCGTGTAATTGTGTCAGCGTGTATTTGTTTCAGCGTGTTTTGTCTGCGTGTAATTGTTTCAGCGTGTATTTGTTTCAGCGTGCATTTGTTTCAGCGTGTAATTGCTTCAGCGTGTATTTGTTTCAGCGTGTATTTGTTTCAGCGTGTAGTTGTTTCAGCATGAATTTGTATCATCGTATAATTTTTTCATGGTGTAATTGTTTCAGCTTGTATTTGTTTTAGCCTGTATTTTTTTCAGCATGTAATTGTTTCAATGTGTATTTAATTCAGCGTGTAATTATTTCAGCGTGTACTTGTTTCAGCGTGAATTTGTTTCAGCATGTATTTGTATCCGTATGTTTATTTGTCAGCGTGTATTTGTTTCAGCGTGTAATTGTTACAGCGTGTAGTTGATTCATCGTGTAATTGTTTCAGCGTGTAATTGTTTCAGCGTGTAATTGTTTCAGCGTGTATTTGTTTCATCATGTAATTGTTTCAGCGTGTATTTGTTTCAGTGTGTATTCGTGTCAGCGTGTATTTTTTTCAGCATGTAATTGTTTCAGTGTGTAATTGCTTCATCCTGTAATTGTTTCATCGTGTAATTGTTTCAGCGTGTATTTGTTTCAGCGTGTATTTGTTTCAGCGTGAATTTGCTTCAGCGTGTAATTGTTTCAGTGTGTAATTGTTTCAGCATGTAATTGTTTCAGCATGTAATTGTTTCAGCGTGTTTTATTTTTCAGCCTGTATTTGTTTCAGCGTGTATTTGCTTCAGCGTGTAATTGTTTCAGCATGTAATTGTTTCAGCTTGTAATTGTTTCAGAATGTATTTGTTTCATCGTGTAATTGTTTCAGCTTGTATTTTTTTAAGCGTGTATTTGTTTCAGCGTGTAGTTGTTTCAGCGTGTATTAGATTCAACGTGTAATTGTTTCATCGTGTAATTGTTTCAGCTTGTATTTGTATCAGCCTGTATTTGTTTCAGCGTGTAATTGTTTCAGCGTGTAATTGTTTCAGCATGTATTTTTTTCAGCGTGTAATTGTTTCAGCGTGTAATTGTTTCATCGTGCAATTGTTTCAGCATTTAATTGTTTAATCGTGTAATTGTTAAAACGTGTCATTGTTTCAGCGTGTATTTGTTTCAGCGTGTAATTATTTCAGCGTGTATTTGTTTAAGCGTGTATTTGTTTCAGCATGAATTTGTTTCAGCGTGTAATTGTTTCAGTGTGTAATTGTTTCAGCGTGTAATTGTTTCAGCATGTATTTGTTTCATCGTGTAATTGTTTCAGCTTGTATTTTTTTCAGCGCGTAATTGTTTCAGCGTATAAGTGTTTCATCCTGTAATTGTTTCAATGTGTAATTGTTTCAGCGTGTATTTGTTACAGCATGTATTTGTTTCTGTGTTAATTTGCTTCAGCGTGTAATTGTTTCAGCGTGTAATTGTTTCAGCGTGTAGTTGTTTCCGTGTGTAATTGTTTCAGTCTGTAATTGTGTCAGCGTGCTGTTTTTTCAGAGAGTATTTGTTTCAGCGTGTAATTGTTTCAGCGTGTAATTGTGTCAGCGTGTATTTGTTTCAGCGTGTTTTTTTTCAGCGTGTAATTGTTTCAGCGTGTAATAGTTTCAGTGCGTAATTGTTTCATCGTGTAATTTGTTCGTCGTTTAATTTTTTCTGCGTGTAATTGTTTCAGCGTGTAATTGTGTCAGCGTGTAATTGTTTCAGCTTGTATTTTTTTCAGCGTGTAATTGTTTCAGCGTGTAATTGTGTCAGCGTGTATTTGTTTCAGCGTGTTTTTTTTCAGAGTGTAATTGTTTCAGCGTGTAATTGTTTCAGTGTGTAATTGTTTCATCGTGTAATTTGTTCGTCGTTTAATTTTTTCAGCGTGTAGTTGTTTCCGTGTGTAATTGTTTCAGTCTGTAATTGTGTCAGCGTGCTGTTTTTTCAGAGAGTATTTGTTTCAGCGTGTAATTGTTTCAGCGTGTAATTGTGTCAGCGTGTATTTGTTTCAGCGTGTTTTTTTTCAGCGTGTAATTGTTTCAGTGTGTAATTGTTTCAGCGTGTATTTGTTTCAGCGTGTATTTGTTTCAGCCTGAATTTGTTTCAACGTGTAATTGTTTCAGCGTGTAATTGTTTCAGTGTGTAGTTGTTTCAGCGTGTAGTTGTTTCAGCATGTAATTGTTTCAGCGTGTAATTGTTTCAGCGTGTATTTGTTTAAGCATGTATTTGTTTCGTCGTGTAATTGTTTCAGCGTGTAATTGTTTCAGCGTGTAATTGTTTCATCGTGTAATTGTTTCAGCGTGTTTTATTTTTCAGCCTGTATTTGTTTCAGCCTGTATTTGTTTCAGCGTGTAATTGTTTCAGCGTGTAATTGTTTCAGCATGTAATTGTTTGAGCATGTATTTGTTTCATCGTGTAATTATTTCAGCTTGTATTTTTTTCAGCATGTAATTGTTTCAGCGTGTAATTGTTTCATCCTGTAATTGTTTCAATGTGTAATTGTTTCAGCCTGAATTTGTTTCAGCATGTATTTGTTGCAGTGTTAATTTGCTTCAGTGTGTAATTGCTTCAGCGTGTAATTGTTTCAGCGTGTAGTTGTTTCCGAGTGTAATTGTTTCAGTCTGTAATAGTTTCAGCTGTAGTTGTTTCAGAGTGTATTTGTTTCAGCGTGTAATTGTTTCAGCGTGTAATTGTGTCAGCGTGTATTTGTTTCAGCGTGTATTTTTTCTGCGTGTAATTGTTTCAGCGTGTATTTGTTTCAGCGTGCATTTGTTTCAGCGTGTAATTGCTTCAGCGTGTATTTGTTTCAGCGTGTATTTGTTTCAGTGTGTAATTGTTTCAGCATGAATTTGTATCATCGTATAATTTCTTCATTGTGTAATTGTTTCAGCTTGTATTTGTTTCAGCCTGTATTTTTTTCAGCGTGTAATTGTTTCAATGTGTAATTAATTCAGCGTATAATTATTTCAGCGTGTACTTGTTTCAGCGTGAATTTGTTTCAGCGTGTCTTTGTTTCCGCGTGTTAATTTGTCAGCGTGTATTTGTTTCAGCGTGTAATTGTTTCAGCATGTAATTGTTTCATCGTGTAATTGTTTCATCGTGTAATTGTTTCAGCGTGTAATTGTTTCAGCGTGTATTTGTTTCAGCGTGTATTTGTTTCAGCATGAATTTGTTTCAGCGTGTAACTGTTTCAGCGTGTAATTGTTTCAGCGTGCAATTCTTTCCGCGTGTTTTTGTTTCAGCGTGTATTTGTTTCCGTGTGTATTTGTTTCAGCGTGTTATTTTTTCAGCGTGTATTTGTATCAGCGTATATTTGTTTCAGCGTGTATATGTTTCAGCGCGTAATTGTTTCAGCCTGTAATTGTTTCAGCGTGTAGTTGTTTCAGCGTGTATTTGTTTCAGCGTGTAATTGTTTCAGCGTGTATTTGTTTCAGCGTGTATTTGTTTCAGCATGAATTTGTTTCAGCGTGTAATTGTTTCAGCATGTAATTGTTTCAGCATGTAATTGTTTCAGCGTGTTTTATTTTTCAGCGTGTATTTGCTTCAGCGTGTAATTGTTTCAGCATGTATTTGTTTCAGCTTGTAATTGTTTCAGAATGTATTTGTTTCATCGTGTAATTGTTTCAGCTTGTACTTTTTTCAGCGTGTAATTGTTTCAGCGTGTAATTGTTTCATCCTGTAATTGTTTCAATGTGTAATTGTTTCAGTGTGTATTTGTTTCAGCATATATTTGTTTCAGTGTTAACTTGCTTCAGCGTGTAATTGTTTCAGCGTGTATTTGTTTCAGCGTGTATTTGTTTCAGCGTGTAATTGTTTCAGCGTGTAATTGTGTCAGCGTGTATTTGTTTCAGCGTGTTTTTTTTCAGCGTGTAATTGTTTCAGCGTGTATTTGTTTCAGCGTGCATTTGTTTCAGCGTGTAATTGCTTCAGCGTGTATTTGTTTCAATGTGTATTTGTTTCAGCGTGTAGTTGTTTCAGTGTGAATTTTTATCATCGTGTAATTTTTTCATCATGTAATTGTTTCTGCTTGAATTTGTTTCAGCCTGTTTTTTTTTCAGCGTGTAATTGTTTCAATGTGTAATTATTTCAGCGTGTAATTAATTCAGCGTGTACTTGTTTCAGCGTGAATTTGTTTCAGCGTGTATTTGTTTCCGCGTGTTTATTTGTCAGCGTGTATTTGTTTCAGCGTGTAATTGTTTCAGCGTGTAATTGTTTCATCGTGTAATTGTTTCATCGTGTAATTGTTTCAGCATGTAATTCTTTCATCGTATAATTGTTAACACATGTAATTGTTTAAGCGTGTATTTGTTTCAGCGTGTAATTTTGTCAGCGTGTATATGTTTCAGCGTGTATTTGTTTCAGCATGAATTTGTTTCAGCGTGTAATTGTTTCAGCGTGTAATTGTTTCAGCGTGTAATTGTTTCAGCGTGTAATTGTTTCAGCGTGTATTTGTTTAAGCATGTATTTGTTTCAGCATGGATTTGTTTCAGTGTGCAATTGTTTCAGCGTGTAATTGTTTCAGCATGTAATTGTTTCAGCGTGTTTTATTTTTCAGCCTGTGTTTGTTTCAGCCTGTATTTGTTTCAGCGTGTAATTGTTTCAGCGTGTAATTGTTTCAGCGTGTAATTGTTTCAGCATGTATTTGTTTCATCGTGTAATTGTTTCAGCCTCTATTTTTTTCAGCGTGTAATTGTTTCAGCGTGTAATTGTTTCATCCTGTAATTGTTTCAATGTGTAATTGTTTCAGCGTGTATTTGTTTCAGCATGTATTTGTTTCAGTGTTAATTTGCTTCAGCGTGTAATTGCTTCAGCGTGTAATTGTTTCAGCGTGTATTTGTTTCAGCGTGTAATTGTTTCAGTCTGTAATAGTTTCAGCGTGTAATTGTTTCAGCGTGTATTTGTTTCAGCGTTTAATTGTTTCAGCGTGTAATTGTGTCAGTGTGTATTTGTTTCAGCGTGTTTTTTTTCAGCGTGTAATTGTTTCAGCGTGTATTTGTTTCAGCGTTTATTTGTTTCAGCCTGTAGTTGTTCCAGCATGAATTTGTATCATTGTGTAATTTTTTCATCGTGTAATTGTTTCAGCTTGTATTTCTTTCAGCCTGTATTTTTTTCAGCGTGTAATTGTTTCGATGTGTAATTATGTCAGCGTGTAATTATTTCAGCGTGTACTTGTTTCAGCGTGAATTTGTTTCAGCGTGTATTTGTTTCTGCGTGTTTATTTGTCATCGTGTATTTGTTTCAGCGTGTAATTGTTTCAGCGTGTAATTCTTTCATCGTGTAATTGTTAACACATGTAATTGTTTAAGCGTGTATTTGTTTCAGCGTGTAATTGTTTCAGCGTATATTTGTTTCAGTGTGTATTTGTTTCAGCATGAATTTATTTCAGCGTGTAATTGTTTCTGCGTGTAATTGTTTCAGCGTGTAATTGTTTCAGTGTGTAGTTGTTTCAGCGTGTAGTTGTTTCAGCATGTAATTGTTTCAGCGTGTAATTGTTTAAGCGTGTTGTTGTTTCAGCGTGCATTTGTTTCAGCCTGTAATTGTTTCAGTGTGTAATTGTGTCAGCGTGTAATTGTTTCAGCGTGTAATTGTTTCAGTGTGTAATTGTTTCAGCGTGTAATTGTTTCAGCGTGTAATTGTTTCTGCGTGTATTTGTTTCAGCGTGTATTTGTTTCAGCGTGTAGTTGTTTCAGCGTGTATTTGTTTCATAGTGTAATTGTTTCAGCGTGTAATTGTTTCAGCATGTATTTGTTTCATTGTGTAATTGTTTCAGCTTGTATTTTTTTCAGCGTGTAATTGTTTCAGCGTGTAATTGTTTCATCCTTTAATTGTTTCAATGTGTAATTGTTTCAGGCTGTATTTGTTTCAGCATGTATTTGTTGCAGTGTTAATTTGCTTCAGCGTGTAATTGTTTCAGTCTGTAATAGTTTCAGCGTGTAGTTGTTTCAGAGTGTATTTGTTTCAGCGTGTAATTTTTTCAGCGTGTAATTGTGTCAGCGTGTATTCGTTTCAGCGTGTTTTTTTTCTGCGTGTAATTGTTTCAGCGTGTGTTTGTTTCAGCGTGCATTTGTTTCAGCGTGTAATTGCTTCAGCGTGTATTTGTTTCAGCGTGTTTTTGTTTCAGCGTGTAGTTGTTTCAGCATGAAATTGTATCATCGTATTATTTTTTCATGGTGAAATTGTTTCTGCTTGTATTTGTTTCAGCCTGTATTTTTTTCAGCATGTAATTGTTTCAATGTGTAATTAATTCAGCATCTAATTATTTCAGCGTGTACTTGTTTCAGCGTGAATTTGTTTCAGCGTGTAATTGTTTCAGCGTGTAATTGTTTCAGCGTGTAATTGTTTCATCGTGTAATTGTTTCATCGTGTAATTGTTTCAGCGTGTAATTGTTACAGCGTGTATTTGTTTCAGCGTGTATTTGTTTCAGCATGAATTTGTTTCAGCGTGTAACTGTTTCAGCGTGTAATTGTTTCAGCGTGCATTTCTTTCCGTGTGTTTTTGTTTCAGCGTGTATTTGTTTCCGTGTGTATTTGTTTCAGCGTGTTATTTTTTCAGCGTGTATTTGTATCAGCGTATATTTGTTTCAGCGTATATATGTTTCAGCGCGTAATTGTTTCAGCCTGTAATTGTTTCAGCGTGTAGTTGTTTCAGCGTGTATTTGTTTCAGCGTGTAATTGATTCAGCGTGTATTTGTTTCAGCGTGTATTTGTTTCAGCATGAATTTGTTTCAGCGTGTATTTGCTTCAGCGTGTAATTGTTTCAGCATGTAATTGTTTCAGCGTGTAATTGTTTCAGAATGTATTTGTTTCATCGTGTAATTGTTTCAGCTTGTATTTTTTCAGCGTTAAATTGTTTCAGCGTGTAATTGTTTCATCCTGTAATTGTTTCAATGTGTAATTGTTTCAGCATGTATTTGTTTCAGCATGGATTTGTTTCAGTGTGCAATTGTTTCAGCGTGTAATTGTTTCAGCATGTAATTGTTTCAGCGTGTTTTATTTTTCAGCCTGTGTTTGTTTCAGCCTGTATTTGTTTCAGCGTGTAATTGTTTCAGCGTGTAATTGTTTCAGCGTGTAATTGTTTCAGCATGTATTTGTTTCATCGTGTAATTGTTTCAGCCTCTATTTTTTTCAGCGTGTAATTGTTTCAGCGTGTAATTGTTTCATCCTGTAATTGTTTCAATGTGTAATTGTTTCAGCGTGTATTTGTTTCAGCATGTATTTGTTTCAGTGTTAATTTGCTTCAGCGTGTAATTGCTTCAGCGTGTAATTGTTTCAGCGTGTATTTGTTTCAGCGTGTAATTGTTTCAGTCTGTAATAGTTTCAGCGTGTAATTGTTTCAGCGTGTATTTGTTTCAGCGTTTAATTGTTTCAGCGTGTAATTGTGTCAGTGTGTATTTGTTTCAGCGTGTTTTTTTTCAGCGTGTAATTGTTTCAGCGTGTATTTGTTTCAGCGTTTATTTGTTTCAGCCTGTAGTTGTTCCAGCATGAATTTGTATCATTGTGTAATTTTTTCATCGTGTAATTGTTTCAGCTTGTATTTCTTTCAGCCTGTATTTTTTTCAGCGTGTAATTGTTTCGATGTGTAATTATGTCAGCGTGTAATTATTTCAGCGTGTACTTGTTTCAGCGTGAATTTGTTTCAGCGTGTATTTGTTTCTGCGTGTTTATTTGTCATCGTGTATTTGTTTCAGCGTGTAATTGTTTCAGCGTGTAATTCTTTCATCGTGTAATTGTTAACACATGTAATTGTTTAAGCGTGTATTTGTTTCAGCGTGTAATTGTTTCAGCGTATATTTGTTTCAGTGTGTATTTGTTTCAGCATGAATTTATTTCAGCGTGTAATTGTTTCTGCGTGTAATTGTTTCAGCGTGTAATTGTTTCAGTGTGTAGTTGTTTCAGCGTGTAGTTGTTTCAGCATGTAATTGTTTCAGCGTGTAATTGTTTAAGCGTGTTGTTGTTTCAGCGTGCATTTGTTTCAGCCTGTAATTGTTTCAGTGTGTAATTGTGTCAGCGTGTAATTGTTTCAGCGTGTAATTGTTTCAGTGTGTAATTGTTTCAGCGTGTAATTGTTTCAGCGTGTAATTGTTTCTGCGTGTATTTGTTTCAGCGTGTATTTGTTTCAGCGTGTAGTTGTTTCAGCGTGTATTTGTTTCATAGTGTAATTGTTTCAGCGTGTAATTGTTTCAGCATGTATTTGTTTCATTGTGTAATTGTTTCAGCTTGTATTTTTTTCAGCGTGTAATTGTTTCAGCGTGTAATTGTTTCATCCTTTAATTGTTTCAATGTGTAATTGTTTCAGGCTGTATTTGTTTCAGCATGTATTTGTTGCAGTGTTAATTTGCTTCAGCGTGTAATTGTTTCAGTCTGTAATAGTTTCAGCGTGTAGTTGTTTCAGAGTGTATTTGTTTCAGCGTGTAATTTTTTCAGCGTGTAATTGTGTCAGCGTGTATTCGTTTCAGCGTGTTTTTTTTCTGCGTGTAATTGTTTCAGCGTGTGTTTGTTTCAGCGTGCATTTGTTTCAGCGTGTAATTGCTTCAGCGTGTATTTGTTTCAGCGTGTTTTTGTTTCAGCGTGTAGTTGTTTCAGCATGAAATTGTATCATCGTATTATTTTTTCATGGTGAAATTGTTTCTGCTTGTATTTGTTTCAGCCTGTATTTTTTTCAGCATGTAATTGTTTCAATGTGTAATTAATTCAGCATCTAATTATTTCAGCGTGTACTTGTTTCAGCGTGAATTTGTTTCAGCGTGTAATTGTTTCAGCGTGTAATTGTTTCAGCGTGTAATTGTTTCATCGTGTAATTGTTTCATCGTGTAATTGTTTCAGCGTGTAATTGTTACAGCGTGTATTTGTTTCAGCGTGTATTTGTTTCAGCATGAATTTGTTTCAGCGTGTAACTGTTTCAGCGTGTAATTGTTTCAGCGTGCATTTCTTTCCGTGTGTTTTTGTTTCAGCGTGTATTTGTTTCCGTGTGTATTTGTTTCAGCGTGTTATTTTTTCAGCGTGTATTTGTATCAGCGTATATTTGTTTCAGCGTATATATGTTTCAGCGCGTAATTGTTTCAGCCTGTAATTGTTTCAGCGTGTAGTTGTTTCAGCGTGTATTTGTTTCAGCGTGTAATTGATTCAGCGTGTATTTGTTTCAGCGTGTATTTGTTTCAGCATGAATTTGTTTCAGCGTGTATTTGCTTCAGCGTGTAATTGTTTCAGCATGTAATTGTTTCAGCGTGTAATTGTTTCAGAATGTATTTGTTTCATCGTGTAATTGTTTCAGCTTGTATTTTTTCAGCGTTAAATTGTTTCAGCGTGTAATTGTTTCATCCTGTAATTGTTTCAATGTGTAATTGTTTCAGCGTGTATTTGTTTCAGCATGTATTTGTTTCAGTGTTAATTTGCTTCAGCGTGTAATTGTTTCAGCGTGTAATTGTTTCAGCGTGTAGTTGTTTCCGTGTGTAATTGTTTCAGTCTGTCATTGTGTCAGCGTGTAGTTGTTTCAGAGAGTATTTGTTTCAGCGTGTATTTGTTTCAGCGTGTAATTGTTTCAGCGTGTAATTGTGTCAGCGTGTATTTGTTTCAGCGTGTTTTTTTTCAGCGTGTAATTGTTTCAGCGTGTGATTCTTTCAGTGTGTAGTTGTTTCAGTGTGTAGTTGTTTCAGCATGTAATTGTTTCAGCGTGTAATTGTTTCAGTGTGTATTTGTTTAAGCATGTATTTGTTTCAGCATTAATTTGTTTCAGCGTGTAATTGTTTCAGAGTGTAATTGTTTCAGCGTGTAATTGTTTCAGCATGTAATTGTTTCAGTGTGTTTTATTTTTCAGCCTGTATTTGTTTCAGCGTGTATTTGCTTCAGCGTGTATTTGTTTCAGCGTGTATTTGTTTCAGGGTGTAGATCTTTCAGATTGAATTTGTATCATTGTGTAAATTTTTCATCACGTAATTGTTTCAGCTTGTACTTGTTTCAGCCTGTATTTTTTTCAGCGTGTAATTGTTTCAATGTGTAATTGTTTCAGCTTGTAATTGATTCAGTCTGTAATTGTTTCAGCGTGTACTTGTTTCTGCGTGTAATTGTTCCATTCTGTAATTGTTTCAGCATGTAGTTGTTTCAGAGTGTATTTGTTTCAGCATGTATTTGTTTCAGCGTGTAATTGTTTCAGCGTATACTTGATTCAGTGTGTAGTTGTTTCAGCGTGTAGTTGTTTCAGCATGTAATTGTTTCAGCATGTATTTGTTTAAGCATGTATTTGTTTCAGCATGAATTTGTTTCAGCGTGTAATTGTTTCAGCGTGTAATTGTTTCAGCGTGCAATTGTTTCAGCATGTAATTGTTTCAGCGTGTTTTATTTTTCAGCCTGTATTTGTTTCAGCGTGTATTTGTTTCAGCGTGTAATTTTTTCAGCGTGTAATTGTTTCAGCATGTAATTGTTTCAGCATGTATTTGTTTCATCGTGTAATTGTTTCAGCTTGTATTTTTTTCAGCGTGTAATTGATTCAGCATGTAATTGTTTCATCCTGTAATTGTTTCAGTGTGTAATTGTTTCAGCGTGTATTTGTTTCAGCATGTATTTGCTTCAGTGTTAATTTGCTTCTGCGTGCAATTGTTTCAATGTGTAATTGTATCAGCGTGTAGTTGTTTCCGTGTGCATTGTTTCAGGCCGTAATTGTTTCAGCGTGTAGTTGTTTCAGAGTGCATTTGTTTCAGCGTGTAATTGTTTCAGCGTGTAATTGTGTCAGCGTGTATTTGTTTCAGCGTGTTTTTTTTTCAGCGTGTAATTGTTTCAGCGTGTATTTGTTTCAGCGTGCATTTGTTTCAGCGTGTAATTGCTTCAGCGTGTATTTGTTTCAATGTGTATTTGTTTCAGCGTGTAGTTGTTTCAGCGTGAATTTGTATCATCGTGTAATTTTTTCATCATGTAATTGTTTCTGCTTGTATTTGTTTCAGCCTGTTTTTTTTTCAGCGTGTAATTGTTTCAATGTGTAATTATTTCAGCGTGTAATTATTTCAGCGTGTGCTTGTTTCAGCGTGAATTTGTTTCAGCGTGTATTTGTTTCCGCGTGTTTATTTGTCAGCGTGTATTTGTTTCAGCGTGTAATTGTTTCAGCGTGTAATTGTTTCATCGTGTATTTGCTTCAGCGTGTAATTGATTCAGCGTGTATTTGTTTCAGCGTGTATTTGTTTCAGCATGAATTTGTTTCAGCGTGTATTTGTTTAAGCGTGTATTTGTTTCAGCATGAATTTGTTTCAGCGTGTATTTGCTTCAGTGTGTAATAGTTTCAGCATGTAATTGTTTCAGCGTGTAATTGTTTCAGAATGTATTTGTTTCATCGTGTAATTGTTTCAGCTTGTATTTTTTTCAGCGTTTAATTGTTTCAGCGTGTAATTGTTTCATCCTGTAATTGTTTCAATGTGTAATTGTTTCAGCGTGTATTTGTTTCAGCATGTATTTGTTTCAGTGTTAATTTGCTTCAGCGTGTAATTGTTTCAGCGTGTAATTGTTTCAGCGTGTAGTTGTTTCCGTGTGTAATTGTTTCAGTCTGTAATTGTGTCAGCGTGTAGTTGTTTCAGAGAGTATTTTTTTCAGCGTGTATTTGTATCAGCGTGTAATTGTTTCAGCGTGTAATTGTGTCAGCGTGTATTTGTTTCAGCGTGTTTTTTTTCAGCGTGTAATTGTTTCAGCGTGTATTTGTTTCAGCGTGCATTTGTTTCAGCGTGTAATTGCTTCAGCGTGTATTTCTTTCAATGTGTATTTGTTTCAGCGTGTAGTTGTTTCAGCGTGAATTTGTATCATCGTGTAATTTTTTCATCATGTAATTGTTTCTGCTTGTATATGTTTCAGCCTGTTTTTTTTTCAGCGTGTAATTGTTTCAATGTGTAATTATTTCAGCGTGTAATTATTTCAGCGTGTACTTGTTTCAGCGTGAATTTGTTTCAGCGTGTATTTGTTTCCGCGTGTTTATTTGTCAGTGTTTATTTGTTTCAGCGTGTAATTGTTTCAGCGTGTAATTGTTTCATCGTGTATTTGTTTCAGCGTGTAATTGATTCAGCGTGTATTTGTTTCAGCGTGTATTTGTTTCAGCATGAATTTGTTTCAGCGTGTGTTTGTTTAAGCGTGTATTTGTTTCAGCATGAATTTGTTTCAGCGTGTATTTGCTTCAGCGTGTAATTGTTTCAGCATGTAATTGTTTCAGCGTGTAATTGTTTCAGAATGTATTTGTTTCATCGTGTAATTGTTTCAGCTTGTATTTTTTTCAGCGTTTAATTGTTTCAGCGTGTAATTGTTTCATCCTGTAATTGTTGCAATGTGTAATTGTTTCAGCGTGTATTTGTTTCAGCATGTATTTGTTTCAGTGTTAATTTGCTTCAGCGTGTAATTGTTTCAGCGTGTAATTGTTTCAGCGTGTAGTTGTTTCCGTGTGTAATTGTTTCAGTCTGTAATTGTGTCAGCGTGTCGTTGTTTCAGAGAGTATTTGTTTCAGCGTGTATTTGTTTCAGCGTGTAATTGTTTCAGCGTGTAATTGTGTCAGCGTGTATTTGTTTCAGCGTGTTTTTTTTCCGCGTGTAATTGTTTCAGCGTGTAATTGTTTCAGTGTGTAGTTCTTTCAGTGTGTAGTTGTTTCAGCATGTAATTGTTTCAGCGTGTAATTGTTTCAGTGTGTATTTGTTTAAGCATGTATTTGTTTCAGCATTAATTTGTTTCAGCGTGTAATTGTTTCAGCGTGTAATTGTTTCTGCGTGTAATTGTTCCATTCTGTAATTGTTTCAGCACGTAGTTCTTTCAGAGTGTATTTGTTTCAGCGTGTATTTGTTTCAGCGTGTAATTGTTTCAGCGTATACTTGTTTCAGTGTGTAGTTGTTTCAGCGTGTAGTTGTTTCAGCATGTAATTGTTTCAGCGTGTAATTGTTTCAGCATGTATTTGTTTAAGCATGTATTTGTTTCAGCATGAATTTGTTTCAGCGTGTAATTGTTTCAGCGTGTAATTGTTTCAGCGTGCAATTGTTTCAGCATGTAATTGTTTCAGCGTGTTTTATTTTTCAGCCTGTATTTGTTTCAGCGTGTATTTGTTTCAGCGTGTAATTTTTTCAGCGTGTAATTGTTTCAGCATGTAATTGTTTCAGCATGTATTTGTTTCATCGTGTAATTGTTTCGGCTTGTATTTTTTTCAGCGTGTAATTGATTCAGCATGTAATTGATTCATCCTGTAATTGTTTCAGTGCGTAATTGTTTCAGTGTGTATTTGTTTCAGCATGTATTTGCTTCAGTGTTAATTTGCTTCTGCGTGCAATTGTTTCAGCGTTTAATTCTATCAGCGTGTAGTTTTTTCCATGTGCATTGTTTCAGGCCGTAATTGTTTCAGCGTGTAGTTGTTTCAGAGTGCATTTGTTTCAGTGTGTAATTGTTTCAGCGTGTAATTGTGTCAGCGTGTATTTGTTTCAGCGTGTTTTTTTTCAGCGTGTAATTGTTTCAGCGTGTATTTGTTTCAGCATGCATTTGTTTCAGCGTGTAATTGCTTCAGCGTGTATTTGTTTCAATGTGTATTTGTTTCAGCGTGTAGTTGTTTCAGCGTGAATTTGTATCATCGTGTAATTTTTTCATCATGTAATTGTTTCTGCTTGTATTTGTTTCAGCCTGTTTTTTTTTTCAGCGTGTAATTGTTTCAATGTATAATTATTTCAGCGTGTAATTATTTCAGCGTGTACTTGTTTCAGCGTGAATTTGTTTCAGCGTGTATTTGTTTCCGCGTGTTTATTTGTCAGCGTGTATTTGTTTCAGCGTGTAATTGTTTCAGCGTGTAATTGTTTCATCGTGTAATTGTTTCATCGTGTAATTGTTTCAGCATGTAATTCTTTCATCGTATAATTGTTAACACATGTAATTGTTTAAGCGTGTATTTGTTTCAGCGTGTAATTTTGTCAGCGTGTATATGTTTCCGCGTGTATTTGTTTCAGCATGAATTTGTTTCAGCGTGTAATTGTTTCAGCGTGTAATTGTTTCAGCGTGTAATTGTTTCTGTGTGTAGTTGTTTCAGCATGTAGTTGTTTCAGGATGTAATTGTTTCAGCGTGTAATTGTTTCAGCGTGTGTTTGTTTAAGCATGTATTAGTTTCAGCATGGATTTGTTTCAGTGTGCAATTGTTTCAGCGTGTAATTGTTTCAGCATGTAATTGTTGCAGCGTGTTTTATTTTTCAGCCTGTATTTGTTTCAGCCTGTATTTGTTTCAGCGTGTAATTGTTTCAGCGTGTAATTGTTTCAGCGTGTAATTGTTTCAGCATGTAATTGTTTCATCGTGTAATTGTTTCAGCTTGTATTTTTTTCAGCGTGTAATTGTTTCAGCGTGTATTTGTTTCAGCATGTATTTGTTTCAGTGTTAATTTGCTTCAGCGTGTAATTGCTTCAGCGTGTAATTGTTTCAGCGTGTATTTGTTTCAGCGTGTAATTGTTTCAGTCTGTAATAGTTTCAGCGTGTAATTGTTTCAGCGTATATTTGTTTCAGCGTTTAATTGTTTCAGCGCTTAATTGTGTCAGCGTGTATTTGTTTCAGCGTGTTTTTTTTCAGCGTGTAATTGTTTCAGCGTGTATTTGTTTCAGCGTTTATTTGTTTCAGCCTGTAGTTGTTCCAGCATGAATTTGTATCATCGTGTAATTTTTTCATCGTGTAATTGTTTCAGCTTGTATTTCTTTCAGCCTGTATTTTTTTCAGCGTGTAATTGTTTAGATGTGTAATTATTTCAGCGTGTAATTATTTCAGCGTGTACTTGTTTCAGCGTGAATTTGTTTCAGCGTGTATTTGTTTCCGCGTGTTTATTTGTCAGCGTGTATTTGTTTCAGCGTGTAATTGTTTCAGCGTGTAATTCTTTCATCGTGTAATTGTTAACACATGTAATTGTTTAAGCGTGTATTTGTTTCAGCGTGTAATTGTTTCAGCGTATATTTGTTTCAGCGTGTATTTGTTTCAGCATGAATTTATTTCAGCGTGTAATTGTTTCTGCGTGTAATTGTTTCAGCGTGTAATTGTTTCAGTGTGTAGTTGTTTCAGCGTGTAGTTGTTTCAGCATGTAATTGTTTCAGCGTGTAATTGTTTAAGCGTGTTGTTGTTTCAGCGTGCATTTGTTTCAGCCTGTAATTGTTTCAGTGTGTAATTGTGTCAGCGTGTAATTGTTTCAGAGTGTAATTGTTTCAGTGTGTAATTGTTTCAGCGTGTAATTGTTTCAGCGTGTAATTGTTTCTGCGTGTATTTGTTTCAGCGTGTATTTGTTTCAGCGTGTAGTTGTTTCAGCGTGTATTTGTTTCATAGTGTAATTGTTTCAGCGTGTAATTGTTTCAGCATGTATTTGTTTCATTGTGTAATTGTTTCAGCTTGTATTTTTTTCAGCGTGTAATTGTTTCAGCGTGTAATTGTTTCATCCTGTAATTGTTTCAATGTGTAATTGTTTCAGCCTGTATTTGTTTCAGCATGTATTTGTTGCAGTGTTAATTTGCTTCAGCGTGTAATTGTTTCAGTCTGTAATAGTTTCAGCGTGTAGTTGTTTCAGAGTGTATTTGTTTCAGCGTGTAATTGTTTCAGCGTGTAATTGTGTCAGCGTGTATTTGTTTCAGCGTGTTTTTTTTCTGCGTGTAATTGTTTCAGCGTGTATTTTTTTCAGCGTGCATTTGTTTCAGCGTGCAATTGCTTCAGCGTGTATTTGTTTCAGCGTGTATTTGTTTCAGCGTGTAGTTGTTTCAGCATGAAATTGTATCATTGTATTATTTTTTTCATGGTGTAATTGTTTCAGCTTGTATTTGTTTCAGCCTGTATTTTTTTCAGCATGTAATTGTTTCAATGTGTAATTAATTCAGCGTCTAATTATTTCAGCGTGTACTTGTTTCAGCGTGAATTTGTTTCAGCGTGTATTTGTTTCCGCGTGTTTATTTGTCAGCGTGTATTTGTTTCAGCCTATAATTGTTTCAGCGTGTAATTGTTTCATCGTGTAATTCTTTCATCGTGTAATTGTTTCATCGTGTAATTGTTTCAGCGTGTAATTGTTACAGCGTGTATTTGTTTCAGCGTGTATTTGTTTCAGCATGAATTTGTTTCAGCGTGTAACTGTTTCAGCGTGTAATTGTTTCAGCGTGCATTTCTTTCCGTGTGTTTTTGTTTCAGCGTGTATTTGTTTCCGTGTGTATTTCTTTCAGCGTGTTATTTTTTCAGCGTGTATTTGTATCAGCGTATATTTGTTTCAGCGTATATATGTTTCAGCGCGTAATTGTTTCAGCCTGTAATTGTTTCAGCGTGTAGTTGTTTCAGCGTGTATTTGTTTCAGCGTGTAATTGTTTCAGCATGTATTTGTTTAAGCATGTATTTGTTTCAGCATGAATTTGTTTCAGCGTGTAATTGTTTCAGCGTGTAATTGTTTCAGCGTGCAATTGTTTCAGCATGTAATTGTTTCAGCGTGTTTTATTTTTCAGCCTGTATTTGTTTCAGCGTGTATTTGTTTCAGCGTGTAATTTTTTCAGCGTGTAATTGTTTCAGCATGTAATTGTTTCAGCATGTATTTGTTTCATCGTGTAATTGTTTCAGCTTGTATTTTTTTCAGCGTGTAATTGATTCAGCATATAATTGTTTCATCCTGTAATTGTTTCAGTGTGTAATTGTTTCAGCGTGTATTTGTTTCAGCATGTATTTGCTTCAGTGTTAATTTGCTTCTGCGTGCAATTGTTTCAGCGTTTAATTGTATCAGCGTGTAGTTGTTTCCGTGTGCATTGTTTCAGGCCGTAATTGTTTCAGCGTGTTGTTGTTTCAGAGTGCATTTGTTTCAGCGTGTAATTGTTTCAGCGTGTAATTGTGTCAGCGTGTATTTGTTTCAGCGTGTTTTTTTTCAGCGTGTAATTGTTTCAGCGTGTATTTGTTTCAGCGTGCATTTGTTTCAGCGTGTAATTGCTTCAGCGTGTATTTGTTTCAATGTGTATTTGTTTCAGAGTGTAGTTGTTTCAGCGTGAATTTGTATCATCGTGTAATTTTTTCATCATGTAATTGTTTCTGCTTGTATTTGCTTCAGCCTGGTTTTTTTTCAGCGTGTAATTGTTTCAATGTGTAATTATTTCAGCGTGTAATTATTTCAGCGTGTACTTGTTTCAGCGTGAATTTGTTTCAGCGTGTATTTGTTTCCGCGTGTTTATTTGTCAGCGTGTATTTGTTTCAGCGTGTAATTGTTTCAGCGTGTAATTGTTTCATCGTGTATTTGTTTCAGCGTGTAATTGATTCAGAGTGTATTTGTTTCAGCGTGTATTTGTTTCAGCATGAATTTGTTTCAGCGTGTATTTGTTTAAGCGTGTATTTGTTTCAGCATGAATTTGTTTCAGCGTGTATTTGCTTCAGCGTGTAATTGTTTCAGCATGTAATTGTTTCAGCGTGTAATTGTTTCAGAATGTATTTGTTTCATCGTGTAATTGTTTCAGCTTGTATTTTTTTCAGCGTTTAATTGTTTCAGCGTGTAATTGTTTCATCCTGCAATTGTTTCAATGTGTAATTGTTTCAGCGTGTATTTGTTTCAGCATGTATTTGTTTCAGTGTTAATTTGCTTCAGCGTGTAATTGTTTCAGCGTGTAATTGTTTCAGCGTGTAGTTGTTTCCGTGTGTAATTGTTTCAGTCTGTAATTGTGTCAGCGTGTAGTTGTTTCAGAGAGTATTTGTTTCAGCGTGTACTTGTTTCAGCGTGTAATTGTTTCAGCGTGTAATTGTGTCAGCGTGTATTTGTTTCAGCGTGTTTTTTTTCAGCGTGTAATTGTTTCAGCGTGTAATTGTTTCAGTGTGTAGTTCTTTCAGTGTGTAGTTGTTTCAGCATGTAATTGTTTCAGCGTGTAATTGTTTCAGTGTGTATTTGTTTAAGCATGTATTTGTTTCAGCATGAATTTGTTTCAGCGTGTAATTGTTTCAGCGTGTAATTGTTTCTGCGTGTAATTGTTCCATTCTGTAATTGTTTCAGCATGTAGTTCTTTCAGAGTGTATTTGTTTCAGCGTGTATTTGTTTCAGCGTGTAATTGTTTCAGCGTATACTTGTTTCAGTGTGTAGTTGTTTCAGCGTGTAGTTGTTTCAGCATGTAATTGTTTCAGCGTGTAATTGTTTCAGCATGTATTTGTTTAAGCATGTATTTGTTTCAGCATGAATTTGTTTCAGCGTGTAATTGTTTCAGCGTGTAATTGTTTCAGCGTGCAATTGTTTCAGCATGTAATTGTTTCAGCGTGTTTTATTTTTCAGCCTGTATTTGTTTCAGCGTGTATTTGTTTCAGCGTGTAATTTTTTCAGCGTGTAATTGTTTCAGCATGTAATTGTTTCAGCATGTATTTGTTTCATCGTGTAATTGTTTCAGCTTGTATTTTTTTCAGCGTGTAATTGATTCAGCATGTAATTGTTTCAGTGTGTAATTGTTTCAGCGTGTATTTGTTTCAGCATGTATTTGCTTCAGTGTTAATTTGCTTCTGCGTGCAATTGTTTCAGCGTTTAATTGTATCAGCGTGTAGTTTTTTTCCGTGTGCATTGTTTCAGGCCGTAATTGTTTCAGCGTGTAGTTGTTTCAGAGTGCATTTGTTTCAGCGTCTAATTGTTTCAGCGTGTAATTGTGTCAACGTTTTTTTGTTTCAGCGTGTTTTTTTTCAGCGTGTAATTGTTTCAGCGTGTATTTGTTTCAGCAGGCATTTGTTTCAGCGTGTAATTGCTTCAGCGTGTATTTGTTTCAATGTGTATTTGTTTCAGCGTGTAGTTGTTTCAGCGTGAATTTGTATCATCGTGTAATTTTTTCATCATGTAATTGTTTCTGCTTGTATTTGTTTCAGCCTGTTTTTTTTTTCAGCGTGTAATTGTTTCAATGTATAATTATTTCAGCGTGTAATTATTTCAGCGTGAATTTGTTTCAGCGTGTATTTGTTTCCGCGTGTTTATTTGTCAGCGTGTATTTGTTTCAGCGTGTAATTGTTTCAGCGTGTAATTGTTTCATCGTGTAATTGTTTCATCGTGTAATTGTTTCAGCATGTAATTCTTTCATCGTATAATTGTTAACACATGTAATTGTTTAAGCGTGTATTTGTTTCAGCGTGTAATTTTGTCAGCGTGTATATGTTTCAGCGTGTATTTGTTTCAGCATGAATTTGTTTCAGCGTGTAATTGTTTCAGCGTGTAATTGTTTACGTGTGTAGTTGTTTCAGCATGTAGTTGTTTCAGCATGTAATTGTTTCAGCGTGTAATTGTTTCAGCGTGTATTTGTTTAAGCATGTATTTGTTTCAGCATGGATTTGTTTCAGTGTGCAATTGTTTCAGCGTGTAATTGTTTCAGCATGTAATTGTTTCAGCGTGTTTTATTTTTCAGCCTGTATTTGTTTCAGCCTGTATTTGTTTCAGCGTGTAATTGTTTCAGCGTGTAATTGTTTCAGCGTGTAATTGTTTCAGCATGTAATTGTTTCATCGTGTATTTGTTTCAGCTTGTTTTTTTTTCAGCGTGTAATTGTTTCAGCGTGTAATTGTTTCATCCTGTAATTGTTTCAATGTGTAATTGTTTCAGCGTGTATTTGTTTCAGCATGTATTTGTTTCAGTGTTAATTTGCTTCAGCGTGTAATTGCTTCAGCGTGTAATTGTTTCAGCGTGTATTTGTTTCACTGTTTAATTGTTTCAGCGTGTAATTGTGTCAGCGTGTATTTGTTTCAGCGTGTTTTTTTTCAGCGTGTAATTGTTTCAGCGTGTATTTGTTTCAGCGTTTATTTGTTTCAGCCTGTAGTTGTTCCAGCATGACTTTGTATCATCGTGTAATTTTTTCATCGTGTAATTGTTTCAGCTTGTATTTCTTTCAGCCTGTATTTTTTTCAGCGTGTAATTGTTTAGATGTGTAATTATTTCAGCGTGTAATTATTTCAGCGTGTACTTGTTTCAGCGTGAATTTGTTTCAGCGTGTATTTGTTTCCGCGTGTTTATTTGTCAGCGTGTATTTGTTTCAGCGTGTAATTGTTTCAGCGTGTAATTCTTTCATCGTATAATTGTTAACACATGTAATTGTTTAAGCGTGTATTTGTTTCAGCGTGTAATTGTTTCAGCGTATGTTTGTTTCAGCGTGTATTTGTTTCAGCATGAATTTATTTCAGCGAGTAATTGTTTCTGCGTGTAATTGTTTCAGCGTGTAATTGTTTCAGTGTGTAGTTGTTTCAGCGTGTAGTTGTTTCAGCATGTAATTGTTTCAGCGTGTAATTGTTTAAGCGTGTTGTTGTTTCAGCGTGCATTTGTTTCAGCCTGTAATTGTTTCAGTGTGTAATTGTGTCAGCGTGTAATTGTTTCAGCGTGTAATTGTTTCAGTGTGTAATTGTTTCAGTGTGTAATTGTTTCAGCGTGTAATTGTTTCTGCGTGTATTTGTTTCAGCGTGTATTTGTTTCAGCGTGTAGTTGTTTCAGCGTGTATTTGTTTCATAGTGTAATTGTTTCAGCGTGTAATTGTTTCAGCATGTATTTGTTTCATTGTGTAATTGTTTCAGCTTGTATTTTTTTCAGCGTGTAATTGTTTCAGCGTGTAATTGTTTCATCCTGTAATTGTTTCAATGTGTAATTGTTTCAGCCTGTATTTGTTTCAGATGTATTTGTTGAAGTGTTAATTTGCTTCAGCGTGTAATTGTTTCAGTCTGTAATAGTTTCAGCGTGTAGTTGTTTCAGAGTGTATTTGTTTCAGCGTGTAATTGTTTCAGCGTGTAATTGTGTCAGCGTGTATTTGTTTCAGTGTGTTTTTTTCTGCGTGTAATTGTTTCAGCGTGTATTTGTTTCAGCGTGTATTTGTTTCAGCGTGTAGTTGTTTCAGCATGAAATTGTATCATCGTATTATTTTTTTCATGGTGTAATTGTTTCAGCTTGTATTTGTTTCAGCCTGTATTTTTTTCAGCATGTAATTGTTTCAATGTGTAATTAATTCAGCGTCTAATTATTTCAGCGTGTACTTGTTTCTGCGTGAATTTGTTTCAGCGTGTATTTGTTTCCGCGTGTTTATTTGTCAGCGTGTATTTGTTTCAGCGTGTAATTGTTTCAGCGTGTAATTGTTTCAGCGTGTAATTGTTTCATCGTGTAATTGTTTCAGCGTGTAATTGTTACAGCGTGTATTTGTTTCAGCGTGTATTTGTTTCAGCATGAATTTGTTTCAGCGTGTAACTGTTTCAGCGTGTAATTGTTTCAACGTGCATTTCTTTCCGTGTGTTTTTGTTTCAGCGTGTATTTGTTTCCGTGTGTATTTGTTTCAGCGTGTTATTTTTTCAGCGTGTATTTGTATCAGCGTATATTTGTTTCAGCGTATATATGTTTCAGCGCGTAATTGTTTCAGCCTGTAATTGTTTCAGCGTGTAGTTGTTTCAGCGTGTATTTGTTTCAGCGTGTAATTGATTCAGCGTGTATTTGTTTCAGCGTGTATTTGATTCAGCATGAATTTGTTTCAGCGTGTATTTGTTTAAGCGTGTATTTGTTTCAGCATGAATTTGTTTCAGCGTGTATTCGCTTCAGCGTATAATTGTTTCAGCATGTAATTGTTTCAGCGTGTAATTGTTTCAGAATGTATTTGTTTCATCGTGTAATTGTTTCAGCTTGTATTTTTTTCAGCATTTAATTGTTTCAGCGTGTATTTGTTTCAGCATGTATTTGTTTCAGTGTTAATTTGCTTCAGCGTGTAATTGTTTCAGCGGGTAATTGTTTCAGCGTGTGGTTGTTTCCGTGTGTAATTGTTTCAGTCTGTAATTGTGTCAGCGTGTAGTTGTTTCAGAGAGTATTTGTTTCAGCGTGTATTTGTTTCAGCGTGTAAATGTTTCAGCGTGTAATTGTGTCAGCGTGTATTTGTTTGAGCGTGTTTTTTTCAGCGTGTAATTGTTTCAGCGTGTAATTGTTTCAGTGTGTAGTTGTTTCAGTGTGTAGTTGTTTCAGCATGTAATTGTTTCAGCGTGTAATTGTTTCAGTGTGTATTTGTTTAAGCATGTATTTGTTTCAGCGTGTAATTGTTTCAGCGTGTAATTGTTTCAGCGTGTAATTGTTTCAGGGTGTAGATGTTTCAGATTGAATTTGTATCATTGTGTAATTTTTTCATCACGTAATTGTTTCAGCTTGTACTTGTTTCAGCCTTTATTTTTTTCAGCGTGTAATTGTTTTAATGTGTAATTGTTTCAGCTTGTAATTGATTCAGTCTGTAATTGTTTCAGCGTGTAGTTGTTTCAGCGTGTAGTTGTTTCAGCGTGTACTTGTTTCTGCGTGTAAGTGTTCCATTCTGTAATTGTTTCAGCATGTAGTTATTTCAGAGTGTATTTGTTTCAGCGTGTATTTGTTTCAGCGTGTAATTGTTTCAGCGTATACTTGTTTCAGTGTGTAGTTGTTTCAGCGTGTAGTTGTTTCAGCATGTAATTGTTTCAGCGTGTAATTGTTTCAGCATGTATTTGTTTAAGCATGTATTTGTTTCAGCATGAATTTGTTTCAGCGTGTAATTGTTTCAGTGTGTAATTGTTTCAGCGTGCAATTGTTTCAGCATGTAATTGTTTCAGCGTGTTTTATTTTTCAGCCTGTATTTGTTTCAGCGTGTATTTGTTTCAGCGTGTAATTTTTTCAGCGTGTAATTGTTTCAGCATGTAATTGTTTCAGCATGTATTTGTTTCATCGTGTAATTGTTTCAGCTTGTATTTTTTTCAGCGTGTAATTGATTCAGCATGTAATTGTTTCATCCTGTAATTGTTTCAGTGTGTAATTGTTTCAGCGTGTATTTGTTTCAGCATGTATTTGTTTCAGTGTGTAATTGTTTCAGCGTGTATTTGTTTCAGTATGTATTTGTTTCAGTGTTAATTTGCTTCTGCGTGCAATTGTTTCAGCGTGTAATTGTATCAGTGTGTAGTTGTTTCCGTGTGCATTGTTTCAGGCCGTAATTGTTTCAGCGTGTAGTTGTTTCAGAGTGCATTTGTTTCAGCGTGTAATTGTTTCAGCGTGTAATTGTGTCAGCGTGTATTTGTTTCAGCGTGTTTTTTTTCAGCGTGTAATTGTTTCAGCGTGTATTTGTTTCAGCGTGCATTTGTTTCAGCGTGTAATTGCTTCAGCGTGTATTTGTTTCAATGTGTATTTGTTTCAGCGTGTAGTTGTTTCAGCGTGAATTTGTATCATCGTGTAATTTTTTCATCATGTAATTGTTTCTGCTTGTATTTGTTTCAGCCTGTTTTTTTTCAGCGTGTAATTGTTTCAATGTGCAATTATTTCAGCGTGTAATTATTTCAACGTGTACTTGTTTCAGCGTGAATTTGTTTCAGCGTGTATTTGTTTCCGCGTGTTTATTTGTCAGCGTGCATTTGTTTCAGCGTGTAATTGTTTCAGCGTGTAATTGTTTCATCGTGTAATTGTTTCATCGTGTAATTGTTTCAGCATGTAATTCTTTCATCGTATAATTGTTAACACATGTAATTGTTTAAGCGTGTATTTGTTTCAGCGTGTAATTTTGTCAGCGTGTATATGTTTCAGCGTGTATTTGTTTCAGCATGAATTTGTTTCAGCGTGTAATTGTTTCAGCGTGTAATTGTTTCAGTGTGTAATTGTTTCTGTGTGTAGTTGTTTCAGCGTGTAGTTGTTTCAGCATGTAATTGTTTCAGCGTGTAATTGTTTCAGCGTGTATTTGTTTAAGCATGTATTTGTTTCAGCATGGATTTGTTTCAGTGTGCAATTGTTTCAGCGTGTAATTGTTTCAGCATGCAATTGTTTCAGCGTGTTTTATTATTCATTCTGTATTTGTTTCAGCCTGTATTTGTTTCAGCGTGTAATTGTTTCAGCGTGTAATTGTTTCAGCGTGTAATTGTTTCAGAATGTGTTTGTTTCATCGTGTAATTGTTTCAGCTTGTATTTTTTTCAGCGTGTAATTGTTTCAGCGTGTAATTGTTTCATCCTGTAATTGTTTCAATGTGTAATTGTTTCAGCGTGTATTTGTTTCAGCATGTATTTGTTTCAGTGTTAATTTGCTTCAGCGTGTAATTGCTTCAGCGTGTAATTGTTTCAGCGTGTATTTGTTTCAGCGTGTAATTGTTTCAGTCTGTAATAGTTTCAGCGTGTAATTGTTTCAGCGTGTATTTGTTTCAGCGTGTAATTGTTTCAGCGTGTAATTGTGTCAGCGTGTATTTGTTTCAGCGTGTTTTTTTCAGCGTGTAATTGTTTCAGCGTGTATTTGTTTCAGCGTTTATTTGTTTCAGCCTGTAGTTGTTCCAGCATGAATTTGTATCATCGTGTAATTTTTTCATCATGTAATTGTTTCAGCTTGTATTTCTTTCAGCCTGTATTTTTTTCAGCGTGTAATTGTTTCAATGTGTAATTATTTCAGCGTGTAATTATTTCAGCGTGTACTTGTTTCAGCGTGAATTTCTTTCAGCGTGTATTTGTTTCCGTGTGTTTATTTGTCAGCGTGTATTTGTTTCAGCGTGTAATTGTTTCAGCGTGTAATTCTTTCATCGTGTAATTGTTAACACATGTAATTGTTTCAGCGTGTATTTGTTTCAACGTGTAATTGTTTCAGCGTATATTTGTTTCAGCGTGTATTTGTTTCAGCATGAATTTATTTCAGCGTGTAATTGTTTCTGCGTGTAATTGTTTCAGCGTGTAATTGTTTCAGTGTGTAGTTGTTTCAGCGTGTAGTTGTTTCAGCATGTAATTGTTTCAGCGTGTAATTGTTTAAGCGTGTTGTTGTTTCAGCGTGCATTTGTTTTAGCCTGTAATTGTTTCAGTGTGTAATTGTGTCAGCGTGTAATTGTTTCAGCGTGTAATTGTTTCAGTGTGTAATTGTTTCAGCGTGTAATTGTTTCAGCGTGTAATTGTTTCTGCGTGTATTTGTTTCAGCGTGTATTTGTTTCAGCGTGTAGTTGTTTCAGCGTGTATTTGTTTCATAGTGTAATTGTTTCAGCGTGTAATTGTTTCAGCGTGTAAATTTTTCAGCTTGTATTTGTTTCAGCATGTAATTGTTTCAGCGTGTATTTGTTTCATCGTGTAACTGTTTCAGCGTGTAATTGTTTCAGCGTGCATTTCTTTCAGCGTGTTTTTGTTTCAGCGTGTATTTGTTTCCGCGTGTATTTGTTTCAGCGTGTTTTTTTTTCAGCGTGTATTTGTTTCAGCGCGTAATTGTTTCAGCCTGTAATTATTTCAGCTTTTTTTTTTTCAGCGTGTAATTGTTTCATCGTGTATTTCTTTCATCGTGTAATTGTTTCAGCTTGTATTTGTTTCAGCACGTATTTGTATCCGCTAGTTTTTTTTTCTGCGTGTATTTGTTTCAGCGTGTAGTTGTTACAGCGAGTATTTGATTCAGCGTGTAATTGTTTCAACGTGTATTTGTTTCATCGTGTAATTTTTTCAGCGTGTAATTGTTTCGGCGTGTAATTGTTTCAGCGTGTACTTGTTTCATCGTGTAATTGTTTCAGCGTGTATTTGTTTCAGTGTGTATTCGTGTCAGCGTGTATTTTTTTCAGCATGTAATTGTTTCAGCGTGTAATTGTTTCATCCTGTAATTGTTTCAACGTGTAATTGTTTCAGCGTGTATTTGTTTCAGCGTGTATTTGTTTCAGCGTGAATTTGCTTCAGCGTGTAATTGTTTCACTGTGTAATTGTTTCATTCTGTTATTGTTTCAGTGTGTAATTGCTTCAGCGTGTATTTGTTTTAGTGTGTAATTGTTTCAGCGTGTAATTGATTCAGTCTGTAATTGTTTCAGCGTGTAGGTGATTCAGCGTGTATTTGTTTCAGCGTGTAGTTTTTTCAGCGTGTAATTGTTTCAGCGTGTATTTGTATCATCGTGTAATTTTTTCATCGTGTAATTGTTTCAGCTTGTATTTGTTTCAGCCTGTATTTTTTTCAGCTTGTAATTGTTTCAGCGTGTAATTATTTCAGTGTGTAATTATTTCAGCGTTTACTTGTTTCAGCGTGTATTTGTTTCAGCGTGTATTTGTTTCAGCGTGTTATTGTTTCAGCGTGTTATTGTTTCAGCGTGTAATTGTTTCAGCGTGTTTTTTTTTCAGCGTGTATTTGTATCAGCGTATATTTGTTTCTGCGTGTATTTGTTTCAGCGCTTTATTGTTTCAGCCTGTAATTGTTTCAGCGTGTAGTTATTTCAGCGTGTATTTGATTCAGCGTGTAATTGTTTCAGCGTGTCATTGTTTCAGCGTATAATTATTTCAGCGTGTTTTTTTTCAGCGTGTAATTGTTTCAGCGTGTATTTGTTTCAGCGTGTAGATGTTACAGCGTGTAGTTGATTCAGCGTGTAATTGTTTCAGTGTGTATTTTTTTCATCGTGTACTTGTTTCAGCACGTATTTGTTTCAGCGTGTAATTGTTTCAGCGTGTAATTGTTTCAGCGTGTAATTGTTTCAGCATGTATTTGTTTCATCGTGTAATTGTTTCAGCGTGTATTTGTTTGTGTGTATTTGTTTCAGCGTGTATTTTTTTCAGCATGTAATTGTTTCAGCGTGTAATTGTTCCATCCTGTAATAGTTTCAACTTCTAATTGTTACAGCGTGTATTTGTTTCAGCGTGTAGTTGTTTCAGCGTGAATTTGTATCATCGTGTAATTTTTTCATCGTGTAATTGTTTCAGCTTGTATTTGTTTCAGCGTGTAGTTGTTTCAGAGTGTAATTGTTTCAGTCTCTAATTGTTTCAGCATGTAGTTGTTTCAGAGTGTATTTGTTTCAGCGTGTAATTGTTTCAGCGTGTAATTGTTTCAGCGTGTAATTGTTTCAGTGTGTAGTTGTTTCAGCGTGTAGTTGTTTCAGCATGTAATTGTTTCAGCGTGTAATTGTTTCAGTGTGTATTTGTTTAAGCATGTATTTGTTTCAGGATTAATTTGTTTCAGCGTGTAGTTGTTTCAGCATTTAATTGTTTCAGCGTGTAATTGTTCCAGCATGTAATTGTTTCAGCGTGTTTTATTTTTCAGCCTGTATTTGTTTCAGCGTGTAATTGCTTCAGCGTGCCTTTGTTTCAGCGTGTAGTTGCTTCAGAGTGTATTTGTTTCCTCGTGTAATTGTTTCAGCTTGTATTTGTTTCAGCGCGTATTTGTATCCGTGTGTTTTTTTTCAGCGTGTATTTGTTTCAGCGTGTATTTTTTTCAGCGTGTAGTTGTTACAGCGTGTAGTTGTTTCAGCGTGTAATTGTTTCAGCATGTAATTGTTTCAGCGTGTAATTGTTTCAGCGTATTTTTGTTTCAGCGTGTATTTGTTTCAGCGCGTAATTGTTTCAACCTGTAATTGTTTCAGCGTGTAGTTGTTTCAGCGTGTATTTGATTCAGCCTGTATTTGTTTCACCGTGTAATTGTTTCAGCGTGTAATAATTTCAGCGTGTTTTTTTCAGCGTGCAATTGTTTCATCGTGTATTTGTTTCCTCGTGTAACTATTCCAGCTTGTATTTGTTTCAGCGCGTATTTGTATCCGCGTGTTTTTTTTTCAGCGTGTATTTGTTTCAGCGTGTATTTTTTTCAGCATGAATTATTTTCAGCGTGTAATTGTTTCAGCGTGTAATTGTTTCAGCGTGTAATTGTTTCAGCATGTAATTGTTTCAGCGTGTTTTATTTTTCAGCCTGTATTTGTTTCAGCGTGTAATTGCTTCAGCGTGTATTTGTTTCAGCGTGTATTTGTTTCAGGGTGTAGATGTTTCAGATTGAATTTGTATCATTGTGTAATTTTTTCATCATGTAATTGTTTCAGCTTGTACTTGTTTCAGCCTGTATTTTTTTCAGCGTGTAATTGTTTCAATGTGTTATTGTTTCAGCTTGTAATTGATTCAGTCTGTAACTGTTTCAGCGTGTAGTTGTTTCAGCGTGTATTTGTTTCAGCGTGTAGTTGTTTCTGCGTGTAATTGTTCCAGTCTGTAATTGTTTCAGCATGTAGTTGTTTCAGAGTGTATTTGTTTCAGCGTGTATTTGTTTCAGCGTGTAATTGTTTCAGCGTATACTTGTTTCAGTGTGTAGTTGTTTCAGCGTGTAGTTGTTTCAGCATGTAATTTTTTCAGCGTGTAATTGTTTCAGTGTGTAATTGTTTCAGCGTGCAATTGTTTCAGCATGTAATTGTTTCAGCGTGTTTTATTTTTCAGCCTGTATTTGTTTCAGCGTGTATTTGTTTCAGCGTGTAATTTTTTCAGCGTGTAATTGTTTCAGCATGTAATTGTTTCAGCATGTATTTGTTTCATCGTGTAATTGTTTCAGCTTGTATTTTTTTCAGCGTGTAATTGATTCAGCATGTAATTGTTTCATCCTGTAATTGTTTCAGTGTGTAATTGTTTCAGCGTGTATTTGTTTCAGCATGTATTTGCTTCAGTGTTAATTTGCTTCTGCGTGCAATTGTTTCAGCGTGTAATTGTATCAGTGTGTAGTTGTTTCCGTGTGCATTGTTTCAGGCCGTAATTGTTTCAGCGTGTAGTTGTTTCAGAGTGCATTTGTTTCAGCGTGTAATTGTTTCAGCGTGTAATTGTGTCAGCGTGTATTTGTTTCAGCGTGTTTTTTTTCAGCGTGTAATTGTTTCAGCGTGTATTTGTTTCAGCGTGCATTTGTTTCAGCGTGTAATTGCTTCAGCGTGTATTTGTTTCAATGTGTATTTGTTTCAGCGTGTAGTTGTTTCAGCGTGAATTTGTATCATCGTGTAATTTTTTCATCATGTAATTGTTTCTGCTTGTATTTGTTTCAGCCTGTTTTTTTTTCAGCGTGTAATTGTTTCAATGTGCAATTATTTCAGCGTGTAATTATTTCAACGTGTACTTGTTTCAGCGTGAATTTGTTTCAGCGTGTATTTGTTTCCGCGTGTTTATTTGTCAGCGTGCATTTGTTTCAGCGTGTAATTGTTTCAGCGTGTAATTGTTTCATCGTGTAATTGTTTCATCGTGTAATTGTTTCAGCATGTAATTCTTTCATCGTATAATTGTTAACACATGTAATTGTTTAAGCGTGTATTTGTTTCAGCGTGTAATTTTGTCAGCGTGTATATGTTTCAGCGTGTATTTGTTTCAGCATGAATTTGTTTCAGCGTGTAATTGTTTCAGCGTGTAATTGTTTCAGTGTGTAATTTTTTCTGTGTGTAGTTGTTTCAGCGTGTAGTTGTTTCAGCATGTAATTGTTTCAGCGTGTAATTGTTTCAGCGTGTATTTGTTTAAGCATGTATTTGTTTCAGCATGGATTTGTTTCAGTGTGCAATTGTTTCAGCGTGTAATTGTTTCAGCATGCAATTGTTTCAGCGTGTTTTATTATTCATTCTGTATTTGTTTCAGCCTGTATTTGTTTCAGCGTGTAATTGTTTCAGCGTGTAATTGTTTCAGCGTGTAATTGTTTCAGAATGTGTTTGTTTCATCGTGTAATTGTTTCAGCTTGTATTTTTTTCAGCGTGTAATTGTTTCAGCGTGTAATTGTTTCATCCTGTAATTGTTTCAATGTGTAATTGTTTCAGCGTGTATTTGTTTCAGCATGTATTTGTTTCAGTGTTAATTTGCTTCAGCGTGTAATTGCTTCAGCGTGTAATTGTTTCAGCGTGTATTTGTTTCAGCGTGTAATTGTTTCAGTCTGTAATAGTTTCAGCGTGTAATTGTTTCAGCGTGTATTTGTTTCAGCGTGTAATTGTTTCAGCGTGTAATTGTGTCAGCGTGTATTTGTTTCAGCGTGTTTTTTTCAGCGTGTAATTGTTTCAGCGTGTATTTGTTTCAGCGTTTATTTGTTTCAGCCTGTAGTTGTTCCAGCATGAATTTGTATCATCGTGTAATTTTTTCATCATGTAATTGTTTCAGCTTGTATTTCTTTCAGCCTGTATTTTTTTCAGCGTGTAATTGTTTCAATGTGTAATTATTTCAGCGTGTAATTATTTCAGCGTGTACTTGTTTCAGCGTGAATTTCTTTCAGCGTGTATTTGTTTCCGTGTGTTTATTTGTCAGCGTGTATTTGTTTCAGCGTGTAATTGTTTCAGCGTGTAATTCTTTCATCGTGTAATTGTTAACACATGTAATTGTTTCAGCGTGTATTTGTTTCAGCGTGTAATTGTTTCAGCGTATATTTGTTTCAGCGTGTATTTGTTTCAGCATGAATTTATTTCAGCGTGTAATTGTTTCTGCGTGTAATTGTTTCAGCGTGTAATTGTTTCAGTGTGTAGTTGTTTCAGCGTGTAGTTGTTTCAGCATGTAATTGTTTCAGCGTGTAATTGTTTAAGCGTGTTGTTGTTTCAGCGTGCATTTGTTTTAGCCTGTAATTGTTTCAGTGTGTAATTGTGTCAGCGTGTAATTGTTTCAGCGTGTAATTGTTTCAGTGTGTAATTGTTTCAGCGTGTAATTGTTTCAGCGTGTAATTGTTTCTGCGTGTATTTGTTTCAGCGTGTATTTGTTTCAGCGTGTAGTTGTTTCAGCGTGTATTTGTTTCATAGTGTAATTGTTTCAGCGTGTAATTGTTTCAGCGTGTAAATTTTTCAGCTTGTATTTGTTTCAGCATGTAATTGTTTCAGCGTGTATTTGTTTCATCGTGTAACTGTTTCAGCGTGTAATTGTTTCAGCGTGCATTTCTTTCAGCGTGTTTTTGTTTCAGCGTGTATTTGTTTCCGCGTGTATTTGTTTCAGCGTGTTTTTTTTTCAGCGTGTATTTGTTTCAGCGCGTAATTGTTTCAGCCTGTAATTATTTCAGCTTTTTTTTTTTCAGCGTGTAATTGTTTCATCGTGTATTTCTTTCATCGTGTAATTGTTTCAGCTTGTATTTGTTTCAGCACGTATTTGTATCCGCTAGTTTTTTTTTCTGCGTGTATTTGTTTCAGCGTGTAGTTGTTACAGCGAGTATTTGATTCAGCGTGTAATTGTTTCAACGTGTATTTGTTTCATCGTGTAATTTTTTCAGCGTGTAATTGTTTCGGCGTGTAATTGTTTCAGCGTGTACTTGTTTCATCGTGTAATTGTTTCAGCGTGTATTTGTTTCAGTGTGTATTCGTGTCAGCGTGTATTTTTTTCAGCATGTAATTGTTTCAGCGTGTAATTGTTTCATCCTGTAATTGTTTCAACGTGTAATTGTTTCAGCGTGTATTTGTTTCAGCGTGTATTTGTTTCAGCGTGAATTTGCTTCAGCGTGTAATTGTTTCACTGTGTAATTGTTTCATTCTGTTATTGTTTCAGTGTGTAATTGCTTCAGCGTGTATTTGTTTTAGTGTGTAATTGTTTCAGCGTGTAATTGATTCAGTCTGTAATTGTTTCAGCGTGTAGGTGATTCAGCGTGTATTTGTTTCAGCGTGTAGTTTTTTCAGCGTGTAATTGTTTCAGCGTGTATTTGTATCATCGTGTAATTTTTTCATCGTGTAATTGTTTCAGCTTGTATTTGTTTCAGCCTGTATTTTTTTCAGCTTGTAATTGTTTCAGCGTGTAATTATTTCAGTGTGTAATTATTTCAGCGTTTACTTGTTTCAGCGTGTATTTGTTTCAGCGTGTATTTGTTTCAGCGTGTTATTGTTTCAGCGTGTTATTGTTTCAGCGTGTAATTGTTTCAGCGTGTTTTTTTTTCAGCGTGTATTTGTATCAGCGTATATTTGTTTCTGCGTGTATTTGTTTCAGCGCTTTATTGTTTCAGCCTGTAATTGTTTCAGCGTGTAGTTATTTCAGCGTGTATTTGATTCAGCGTGTAATTGTTTCAGCGTGTCATTGTTTCAGCGTATAATTATTTCAGCGTGTTTTTTTTCAGCGTGTAATTGTTTCAGCGTGTATTTGTTTCAGCGTGTAGATGTTACAGCGTGTAGTTGATTCAGCGTGTAATTGTTTCAGTGTGTATTTTTTTCATCGTGTACTTGTTTCAGCACGTATTTGTTTCAGCGTGTAATTGTTTCAGCGTGTAATTGTTTCAGCGTGTAATTGTTTCAGCATGTATTTGTTTCATCGTGTAATTGTTTCAGCGTGTATTTGTTTGTGTGTATTTGTTTCAGCGTGTATTTTTTTCAGCATGTAATTGTTTCAGCGTGTAATTGTTCCATCCTGTAATAGTTTCAACTTCTAATTGTTACAGCGTGTATTTGTTTCAGCGTGTAGTTGTTTCAGCGTGAATTTGTATCATCGTGTAATTTTTTCATCGTGTAATTGTTTCAGCTTGTATTTGTTTCAGCGTGTAGTTGTTTCAGAGTGTAATTGTTTCAGTCTCTAATTGTTTCAGCATGTAGTTGTTTCAGAGTGTATTTGTTTCAGTGTGTAGTTGTTTCAGCGTGTAGTTGTTTCAGCATGTAATTGTTTCAGCGTGTAATTGTTTCAGTGTGTATTTGTTTAAGCATGTATTTGTTTCAGGATTAATTTGTTTCAGCGTGTAGTTGTTTCAGCATTTAATTGTTTCAGCGTGTAATTGTTCCAGCATGTAATTGTTTCAGCGTGTTTTATTTTTCAGCCTGTATTTGTTTCAGCGTGTAATTGCTTCAGCGTGCCTTTGTTTCAGCGTGTAGTTGTTTCAGAGTGTATTTGTTTCCTCGTGTAATTGTTTCAGCTTGTATTTGTTTCAGCGCGTATTTGTATCCGTGTGTTTTTTTTCAGCGTGTATTTGTTTCAGCGTGTATTTTTTTCAGCGTGTAGTTGTTACAGCGTGTAGTTGTTTCAGCGTGTAATTGTTTCAGCATGTAATTGTTTCAGCGTGTAATTGTTTCAGCGTATTTTTGTTTCAGCGTGTATTTGTTTCAGCGCGTAATTGTTTCAACCTGTAATTGTTTCAGCGTGTAGTTGTTTCAGCGTGTATTTGATTCAGCCTGTATTTGTTTCACCGTGTAATTGTTTCAGCGTGTAATAATTTCAGCGTGTTTTTTTCAGCGTGCAATTGTTTCATCGTGTATTTGTTTCCTCGTGTAACTATTTCAGCTTGTATTTGTTTCAGCGCGTATTTGTATCCGCGTGTTTTTTTTTCAGCGTGTATTTGTTTCAGCGTGTATTTTTTTCAGCATGAATTATTTTCAGCGTGTAATTGTTTCAGCGTGTAATTGTTTCAGCGTGTAATTGTTTCAGCATGTAATTGTTTCAGCGTGTTTTATTTTTCAGCCTGTATTTGTTTCAGCGTGTAATTGCTTCAGCGTGTATTTGTTTCAGCGTGTATTTGTTTCAGGGTGTAGATGTTTCAGATTGAATTTGTATCATTGTGTAATTTTTTCATCATGTAATTGTTTCAGCTTGTACTTGTTTCAGCCTGTATTTTTTTCAGCGTGTAATTGTTTCAATGTGTTATTGTTTCAGCTTGTAATTGATTCAGTCTGTAACTGTTTCAGCGTGTAGTTGTTTCAGCGTGTATTTGTTTCAGCGTGTAGTTGTTTCTGCGTGTAATTGTTCCAGTCTGTAATTGTTTCAGCATGTAGTTGTTTCAGAGTGTATTTGTTTCAGCGTGTAATTGTTCCAGCGTGTAATTGTTTCAGCGTGCAATTGTTTCAGCATGAAATTGTTTCAGCGTGTTTTATTTTTCAGCCTGTATTTGCTTCAGCGTGTATTTGTTTCAGCATGTAATTTTTTCAGCGTGTAATTGATTCAGCATGTAATCGTTTCAGCATGTATTTGTTTCATCATATAATTGTTTCAGCTTGTATTTTTTTCAGCGTGTAATTGATTCAGCATGTAATTGTTTCATCCTGTAATTGTTTCAGTGTGTAATTGTTTCAGCGTGTATTTGTTTCAGCATGTATTTGCTTCAGTGTTAATTTGCTTCTGCGTGCAATTGTTTCAGCGTGTAATTGTGTCAGCGTGTAATTGTTTCAGCGTGTAATTGTTTCAGGGTGTAGATGTTTCAGATTGAATTTGTATCATTGTGTAATTTTTTCATCACGTAATTGTTTCAGCTTGTACTTGTTTCAGCCTTTATTTTTTTCAGCGTGTAATTGTTTTAATGTGTAATTGTTTCAGCTTGTAATTGATTCAGTCTGTAATTGTTTCAGCGTGTAGTTGTTTCAGCGTGTAGTTGTTTCAGCGTGTACTTGTTTCTGCGTGTAAGTGTTCCATTCTGTAATTGTTTCAGCATGTAGTTATTTCAGAGTGTATTTGTTTCAGCGTGTATTTGTTTCAGCGTGTAATTGTTTCAGCGTATACTTGTTTCAGTGTGTAGTTGTTTCAGCGTGTAGTTGTTTCAGCATGTAATTGTTTCAGCGTGTAATTGTTTCAGCATGTATTTGTTTAAGCATGTATTTGTTTCAGCATGAATTTGTTTCAGCGTGTAATTGTTTCAGTGTGTAATTGTTTCAGCGTGCAATTGTTTCAGCATGTAATTGTTTCAGCGTGTTTTATTTTTCAGCCTGTATTTGTTTCAGCGTGTATTTGTTTCAGCGTGTAATTTTTTCAGCGTGTAATTGTTTCAGCATGTAATTGTTTCAGCATGTATTTGTTTCATCGTGTAATTGTTTCAGCTTGTATTTTTTTCAGCGTGTAATTGATTCAGCATGTAATTGTTTCATCCTGTAATTGTTTCAGTGTGTAATTGTTTCAGCGTGTATTTGTTTCAGCATGTATTTGCTTCAGTGTTAATTTGCTTCTGCGTGCAATTGTTTCAGCGTGTAATTGTATCAGTGTGTAGTTGTTTCCGTGTGCATTGTTTCAGGCCGTAATTGTTTCAGCGTGTAGTTGTTTCAGAGTGCATTTGTTTCAGCGTGTAATTGTTTCAGCGTGTAATTGTGTCAGCGTGTATTTGTTTCAGCGTGTTTTTTTTCAGCGTGTAATTGTTTCAGCGTGTATTTGTTTCAGCGTGCATTTGTTTCAGCGTGTAATTGCTTCAGCGTGTATTTGTTTCAATGTGTATTTGTTTCAGCGTGTAGTTGTTTCAGCGTGAATTTGTATCATCGTGTAATTTTTTCATCATGTAATTGTTTCTGCTTGTATTTGTTTCAGCCTGTTTTTTTTTCAGCGTGTAATTGTTTCAATGTGCAATTATTTCAGCGTGTAATTATTTCAACGTGTACTTGTTTCAGCGTGAATTTGTTTCAGCGTGTATTTGTTTCCGCGTGTTTATTTGTCAGCGTGCATTTGTTTCAGCGTGTAATTGTTTCAGCGTGTAATTGTTTCATCGTGTAATTGTTTCATCGTGTAATTGTTTCAGCATGTAATTCTTTCATCGTATAATTGTTAACACATGTAATTGTTTAAGCGTGTATTTGTTTCAGCGTGTAATTTTGTCAGCGTGTATATGTTTCAGCGTGTATTTGTTTCAGCATGAATTTGTTTCAGCGTGTAATTGTTTCAGCGTGTAATTGTTTCAGTGTGTAATTGTTTCTGTGTGTAGTTGTTTCAGCGTGTAGTTGTTTCAGCATGTAATTGTTTCAGCGTGTAATTGTTTCAGCGTGTATTTGTTTAAGCATGTATTTGTTTCAGCATGGATTTGTTTCAGTGTGCAATTGTTTCAGCGTGTAATTGTTTCAGCATGCAATTGTTTCAGCGTGTTTTATTATTCATTCTGTATTTGTTTCAGCCTGTATTTGTTTCAGCGTGTAATTGTTTCAGCGTGTAATTGTTTCAGCGTGTAATTGTTTCAGAATGTGTTTGTTTCATCGTGTAATTGTTTCAGCTTGTATTTTTTTCAGCGTGTAATTGTTTCAGCGTGTAATTGTTTCATCCTGTAATTGTTTCAATGTGTAATTGTTTCAGCGTGTATTTGTTTCAGCATGTATTTGTTTCAGTGTTAATTTGCTTCAGTGTGTAATTGCTTCAGCGTGTAATTGTTTCAGCGTGTATTTGTTTCAGCGTGTAATTGTTTCAGTCTGTAATAGTTTCAGCGTGTAATTGTTTCAGCGTGTATTTGTTTCAGCGTGTAATTGTTTCAGCGTGTAATTGTGTCAGCGTGTATTTGTTTCAGCGTGTTTTTTTCAGCGTGTAATTGTTTCAGCGTGTATTTGTTTCAGCGTTTATTTGTTTCAGCCTGTAGTTGTTCCAGCATGAATTTGTATCATCGTGTAATTTTTTCATCATGTAATTGTTTCAGCTTGTATTTCTTTCAGCCTGTATTTTTTTCAGCGTGTAATTGTTTCAATGTGTAATTATTTCAGCGTGTAATTATTTCAGCGTGTACTTGTTTCAGCGTGAATTTCTTTCAGCGTGTATTTGTTTCCGTGTGTTTATTTGTCAGCGTGTATTTGTTTCAGCGTGTAATTGTTTCAGCGTGTAATTCTTTCATCGTGTAATTGTTAACACATGTAATTGTTTCAGCGTGTATTTGTTTCAGCGTGTAATTGTTTCAGCGTATATTTGTTTCAGCGTGTATTTGTTTCAGCATGAATTTATTTCAGCGTGTAATTGTTTCTGCGTGTAATTGTTTCAGCGTGTAATTGTTTCAGTGTGTAGTTGTTTCAGCGTGTAGTTGTTTCAGCATGTAATTGTTTCAGCGTGTAATTGTTTAAGCGTGTTGTTGTTTCAGCGTGCATTTGTTTTAGCCTGTAATTGTTTCAGTGTGTAATTGTGTCAGCGTGTAATTGTTTCAGCGTGTAATTGTTTCAGTGTGTAATTGTTTCAGCGTGTAATTGTTTCAGCGTGTAATTGTTTCTGCGTGTATTTGTTTCAGCCTGTATTTGTTTCAGCGTGTAGTTGTTTCAGCGTGTATTTGTTTCATAGTGTAATTGTTTCAGCGTGTAATTGTTTCAGCGTGTAAATTTTTCAGCTTGTATTTGTTTCAGCATGTAATTGTTTCAGCGTGTATTTGTTTCATCATGTAACTGTTTCAGCGTGTAATTGTTTCAGCGTGCATTTCTTTCAGCGTGTTTTTGTTTCAGCGTGTATTTGTTTCCGCGTGTATTTGTTTCAGCGTGTTTTTTTTTCAGCGTGTATTTGTTTCAGCGCGTAATTGTTTCAGCCTGTAATTATTTCAGCTTTTTTTTTTTCAGCGTGTAATTGTTTCATCGTGTATTTCTTTCATCGTGTAATTGTTTCAGCTTGTATTTGTTTCAGCACGTATTTGTATCCGCTAGTTTTTTTTTCTGCGTGTATTTGTTTCAGCGTGTAGTTGTTACAGCGAGTATTTGATTCAGCGTGTAATTGTTTCAACGTGTATTTGTTACATCGTGTAATTTTTTCAGCGTGTAATTGTTTCGGCGTGTAATTGTTTCAGCGTGTACTTGTTTCATCGTGTAATTGTTTCAGCGTGTATTTGTTTCAGTGTGTATTCGTGTCAGCGTGTATTTTTTTCAGCATGTAATTGTTTCAGCGTGTAATTGTTTCATCCTGTAATTGTTTCAACGTGTAATTGTTTCAGCGTGTATTTGTTTCAGCGTGTATTTGTTTCAGCGTGAATTTGCTTCAGCGTGTAATTGTTTCACTGTGTAATTGTTTCATTCTGTTATTGTTTCAGTGTGTAATTGCTTCAGCGTGTATTTGTTTTAGTGTGTAATTGTTTCAGCGTGTAATTGATTCAGTCTGTAATTGTTTCAGCGTGTAGGTGATTCAGCGTGTATTTGTTTCAGCGTGTAGTTTTTTCAGCGTGTAATTGTTTCAGCGTGTATTTGTATCATCGTGTAATTTTTTCATCGTGTAATTGTTTCAGCTTGTATTTGTTTCAGCCTGTATTTTTTTCAGCTTGTAATTGTTTCAGCGTGTAATTATTTCAGTGTGTAATTATTTCAGCGTTTACTTGTTTCAGCGTGTATTTGTTTCAGCGTGTATTTGTTTCAGCGTGTTATTGTTTCAGCGTGTTATTGTTTCAGCGTGTAATTGTTTCAGCGTGTTTTTTTTTCAGCGTGTATTTGTATCAGCGTATATTTGTTTCTGCGTGTATTTGTTTCAGCGCTTTATTGTTTCAGCCTGTAATTGTTTCAGCGTGTAGTTATTTCAGCGTGTATTTGATTCAGCGTGTAATTGTTTCAGCGTGTCATTGTTTCAGCGTATAATTATTTCAGCGTGTTTTTTTTCAGCGTGTAATTGTTTCAGCGTGTATTTGTTTCAGCGTGTAGATGTTACAGCGTGTAGTTGATTCAGCGTGTAATTGTTTCAGTGTGTATTTTTTTCATCGTGTACTTGTTTCAGCACGTATTTGTTTCAGCGTGTAATTGTTTCAGCGTGTAATTGTTTCAGCGTGTAATTGTTTCAGCATGTATTTGTTTCATCGTGTAATTGTTTCAGCGTGTATTTGTTTGTGTGTATTTGTTTCAGCGTGTATTTTTTTCAGCATGTAATTGTTTCAGCGTGTAATTGTTCCATCCTGTAATAGTTTCAACTTCTAATTGTTACAGCGTGTATTTGTTTCAGCGTGTAGTTGTTTCAGCGTGAATTTGTATCATCGTGTAATTTTTTCATCGTGTAATTGTTTCAGCTTGTATTTGTTTCAGCGTGTAGTTGTTTCAGAGTGTAATTGTTTCAGTCTCTAATTGTTTCAGCATGTAGTTGTTTCAGAGTGTATTTGTTTCAGTGTGTAGTTGTTTCAGCGTGTAGTTGTTTCAGCATGTAATTGTTTCAGCGTGTAATTGTTTCAGTGTGTATTTGTTTAAGCATGTATTTGTTTCAGGATTAATTTGTTTCAGCGTGTAGTTGTTTCAGCATTTAATTGTTTCAGCATGTAATTGTTCCAGCATGTAATTGTTTCAGCGTGTTTTATTTTTCAGCCTGTATTTGTTTCAGCGTGTAATTGCTTCAGCGTGCCTTTGTTTCAGCGTGTAGTTGTTTCAGAGTGTATTTGTTTCCTCGTGTAATTGTTTCAGCTTGTATTTGTTTCAGCGCGTATTTGTATCCGTGTGTTTTTTTTCAGCGTGTATTTGTTTCAGCGTGTATTTTTTTCAGCGTGTAGTTGTTACAGCGTGTAGTTGTTTCAGCGTGTAATTGTTTCAGCATGTAATTGTTTCAGCGTGTAATTGTTTCAGCGTATTTTTGTTTCAGCGTGTATTTGTTTCAGCGCGTAATTGTTTCAACCTGTAATTGTTTCAGCGTGTAGTTGTTTCAGCGTGTATTTGATTCAGCCTGTATTTGTTTCACCGTGTAATTGTTTCAGCGTGTAATAATTTCAGCGTGTTTTTTTCAGCGTGCAATTGTTTCATCGTGTATTTGTTTCCTCGTGTAACTATTTCAGCTTGTATTTGTTTCAGCGCGTATTTGTATCCGCGTGTTTTTTTTTCAGCGTGTATTTGTTTCAGCGTGTATTTTTTTCAGCATGAATTATTTTCAGCGTGTAATTGTTTCAGCGTGTAATTGTTTCAGCGTGTAATTGTTTCAGCATGTAATTGTTTCAGCGTGTTTTATTTTTCAGCCTGTATTTGTTTCAGCGTGTAATTGCTTCAGCGTGTATTTGTTTCAGCGTGTATTTGTTTCAGGGTGTAGATGTTTCAGATTGAATTTGTATCATTGTGTAATTTTTTCATCATGTAATTGTTTCAGCTTGTACTTGTTTCAGCCTGTATTTTTTTCAGCGTGTAATTGTTTCAATGTGTTATTGTTTCAGCTTGTAATTGATTCAGTCTGTAACTGTTTCAGCGTGTAGTTGTTTCAGCGTGTATTTGTTTCAGCGTGTAGTTGTTTCTGCGTGTAATTGTTCCAGTCTGTAATTGTTTCAGCATGTAGTTGTTTCAGAGTGTATTTGTTTCAGCGTGTATTTGTTTCAGCGTGTAATTGTTTCAGCGTATACTTGTTTCAGTGTGTAGTTGTTTCAGCGTGTAGTTGTTTCAGCATGTAATTTTTTCAGCGTGTAATTGTTTCAGCATGTATTTGTTTAAGCATGTATTTGTTTCAGCATGAATTTGTTTCAGCGTGTAATTGTTCCAGCGTGTAATTGTTTCAGCGTGCAATTGTTTCAGCATGTAATTGTTTCAGCGTGTTTTATTTTTCAGCCTGTATTTGCTTCAGCGTGTATTTGTTTCAGCATGTAATTTTTTCAGCGTGTAATTGATTCAGCATGTAATCGTTTCAGCATGTATTTGTTTCATCATATAATTGTTTCAGCTTGTATTTTTTTCAGCGTGTAATTGATTCAGCATGTAATTGTTTCATCCTGTAATTGTTTCAGTGTGTAATTGTTTCAGCGTGTATTTGTTTCAGCATGTATTTGCTTCAGTGTTAATTTGCTTCTGCGTGCAATTGTTTCAGCGTGTAATTGTGTCAGCGTGTATTTGTTTCAGCGTGTTTTTTTTCAGCCTATAATTGTTTCAGCGTGTATTTGTTTTAGCGTGCATTTGTTTCAGCGTGTAATTGCTTCAGCGTGTATTTGTTTCAATGTGTATTTTTTTCAGCGTGTAGTTGTTTCAGCGTGAATTTGTATCATCGTGTAATTTTTTCATCATGTAATTGTTTCTGCTTGCATTTGTTTCAGCCTGTTTTTTTTTCAGCGTGTAATTGTTTCAATGTGTAATTATTTCAGCGTGTAATTATTTCAGCGTGTACTTGTTTCAGCGTGAATTTGTTTCAGCGTGTATTTGTTTCCGCATGTTTATTTGTCAGCGTGTATTTGTTTCAGCGTGTAATTGTTTCAGCGTGTAATTGTTTCATCGTGTAATTGTTTCAGCGTGTTGTTGTTTCAGCGTGCATTTGTTTCAGCATGTATTTGTTTCAGTGTGTAATTGTTTCAGCGTGTATTTGTTTCAGCGTGTAATTGACTCAGCGTGTAATTGTTTCAGCGTGTAATTGTTTCAGTGTGTATTTGTTTCAGCGTGTAGTTGTTTCAGCGTCTATTTGTTTCATAGTGTAATTGTTTCAGCGTGTAATTGTTTCAGCGTGTAAATTTTTCAGCTTGTATTTGTTTCAGCGTGTAATTGTTTCAGCGTGTATTTGTTTCATCGTGTAACTGTTTCAGCGTGTAATTGTTTCAGCGTGCATTTCTTTCAGCGTATTTTTGTTTCAGCGTGTATTTGTTTCCGCGTGTATTTGTTTCAGCCTGTAATTGTTTCAGCGTGTCGTTGTTTCAGCGTGTATTTGATTCAGCGTGTGTTTGTTTCAGCGTGTAATTGTTTCAGCGTGTAATTATTTCAGGGTGTAATTGTTTCAGCGTGTATTTGTTTCAGCGTGTATTTGTTTCAGCGTGTAGTTGTTTCAGCGTGTATTTGTTTCATAGTGTAATTGTTTCAGCGTGTAAGTGTTTCAGCGTGTAAATTTTTCAGCTTGTATTTGTTTCAGCGTGTAATTGTTTCAGCGTGTATTTGTTTCATCGTGTAACTGTTTCAGCGTGTAATTGTTTCAGCGTGCATTTCTTTCAGCGTGTTATTGTTTCAGCGTGTATTTGTTTCCGCGTGTATTTGTTTCAGCGTGCTTTTTTTTCAGCGTGTATTTGTATCAGCGTATATTTGTTTCAGCGTTTATTTGTTTCAGCGCGTAATTGTTTCAGCCTGTAATTGTTTCAGCGTGTAGTTGTTTCAGCGTGTATTTGATTCAGCGTGTGTTTGTTTCAGCGTGTAATTGTTTCAGCGTGTAATTATTTCAGCTTGTTTTTTTTCAGCGTGTAATTGTTTCATGGTGTATTTATTTCATCGTGTAATTGTTTCAACTTGTATTTGTTTCAGCGCATATTTGTATCTGCGTGTTTTTTTTCAGCGTGTATTTGTTTCAGCGTGTATTTGTTACAGCGTGTAGTTGATTCAGCGTGTAATTGTTTCAGCGTGTATTTGTTTCATCGTGTACTTGTTTCAGCACGTATTTGTTTCATTGTGTAATTGTTTCATTGCGTATTTGTTTCAGCGTGTATTTTTTTCAGCATGTAATTGTTTCAGCGTGTAATTGTTTCATCCTGTAATTGTTTCAACGTGTAATTGTTTCAGCGTGTATTTGTTTCAGCGTGTATTTGTTTCAGCGTGAATTTGCTTCAGCGTGTAATTGTTTCAGTGTGTAATTGTTTCATACTGTTATTGTTTCAGCGTGTAATTGCTTCAGCGTGTATTTGTTTCAGTGTGTAATTGTTTCAGCGTGTAATTGTTTCATCCTATAATTGTTTCAATGTGATATTGTTTCAGCGTGTATTTGTTTCAGCATGTATTTGTTTCAGTGTTAATTTGCTTTAGCGTGTAATTGTTTCAGCGTGTAATTGTTTCAGCGTGTAGTTGTTTCCATGTGTAATTGTTTCAGTCTGTAATTGTGTCAGCGTGTATTTGTTTCAGCGTGTTTTTTTTCAGCGTGTAATTGTTTCAGCGTGTAATTGTTTCAGTGTGTAATTGTTTCATCGTGTAATTTGTTCGTCGTTTAATTTTTTCAGCGTGTAATTGTTTCATCGTGTAATTGTTAACACATGTAATTGTTTAAGCGTGTATTTGTTTCATTATGTAATTGTTTCAGCGTGTATTTGTTTCAGCGTGTATGTGTTTCAGCATGAATTTGTTTCAGCGTGTAATTGTTTCAGCGTGTAATTGTTTCAGTGTGTAGTTGTTTCAGCGTGTAGTTGTTTCAGCATGTAATTGTTTCAGCGTGTAATTGTTTCAGCGTGTATTTGTTTAAGCATGTATTTGTTTCAGCATGAATTTGTTTCAGCGTGTAATTGTTTCAGCGTGTAATTGTTTCAGCGTGTAATTGTTTAAGCGTGTTTTATTTTTCAGCCTGTATTTGTTTCAGCCAGTATTTGATTCAGCGTGCAATTGTTTCAGCGTGCAATTGTTTCAGCATGTAATTGTTTCAGCATGTATTTGTTTCATCGTGTAATTGTTTCAGCTTGTATTTTTTTCAGCGTGTAATTGTTTCATCCTGTAATTGTTTCAATGTGTAATTGTTTCAGCGTGTATTTGTTTCAGCATGTATTTGTTTCAGTGTTAATTTGCTTCAGCGTGTAATTGCTTCAGCGTGTAATTGTTTCAGCGTGTAGTTGTTTCCGTGTTTAATTCTTTCAGTCTGTAATAGTTTCAGCATCTAATTGTTTCAGCGTGTATTTGTTTCAGCGTGTAATTGTTTCAGCGTGTAATCGTGTCAGCGTGTATTTGTTTCAGCATGTTTTTTTTTCAGCGTGTAATTGTTTAAGCGTGTTGTTGTTTCAGCGTGTAGTTGTTTCAGCGTGTATTTGTTTCATAGTGTAATTGTTTCAGCGTGTAATTGTTTCAACGTGTAAATTTTACAGCTTGTATTTGTTTCAGCGTGTAATTGTTTCAGCGTGTATTTGTTTCATCGTGTAACTGTTTCAGCGTGCATTTCTTGCAGCGTGTTTTTGTTTCAGCGTGTAATTGTTTCCGTGTGTATTTGTTTCTGCGTGTTTTTTTTCAGCGTGTATTTGTATCAGCCTATATTTGTATCAGCGTGTATTTGTTTCAGCGCGTAATTGTTTCAGCCTGTAATTGTTTCAGCGTGTAGTTGTTTCAGCGTCTATTTGATTCAGCGTGTGTTTGTTTCAGCGTGGAATTGTTTCAGCGTGTAATTATTTCAGCGTGTTTTTTTTCAGCGTGTAATTGTTTCATCGTGTATTGGTTTCATCGTGTAATTGTTTCAGCTTGTATTTGTTTTTGCGCGCATTTGTATCCGCATGTTTTTTTTTCAGCGTGTATTTGTTTCAGCGTGTAGTTGTGACAGCGTGTAGTTGATTCAGCGTGTAATTGTTTCAGCGTGTATTTGTTTCATCGTGTAATTGTTTCAGCGTGTAATTGTTTCAGCGTGTAATTGTTTCAGCGTGTATTTGTTTCATCATGTAATTGTTTCAGCGTGTATTTGTTTCAGTGTGTATTCGTGTCAGCGTGTATTTTTTTCAGCATGTAATTGTTTCAGCGTGTAATTGCTTCATCCTGTAATTGTTCCAACGTGTAATTGTTTCAGCGTGTATTTGTTGCAGCGGGAATTTGTTTCAGCGTGAATTTGCTTCAGCGTGTAATTGTTTCAGCGTGTAATTGTTTCATCCTGTTATTGTTTCAGCGTGTAATTGCTTCAGCGTGTATTTGTTTCAGTGTGTAATTGTTTCAGCGTGTAATTGATTCAGACTGTAATTGTTTCAGCGTGCAATTGTTTCAGCATGTAATTGTTTCAGCGTGTTTTATTTTTCAGCCTGTATTTGTTTCAGCGTGTATTTGTTTCAGCGTGTAATTTTTTCAGCGTGTAATTGTTTCATCCTGTAATTGTTTCAGTGTGTAATTGTTTCAGCGTGTATTTGTTTCAGCATGTATTTGCTTCAGTGTTAATTTGCTTCTGCGTGCAATTGTTTCAGCGTGTAATTGTATCAGCGTGTAGTTGTTTCCGTGTGCATTGTTTCAGTCCGTAACTGTTTCAGCGTGTAGTTGTTTCAGAGTGCATTTGTTTCAGCGTGTAATTGTTTCAGCGTGTAATTGTGTCAGCGTGTATTTGTTTCAGCGTGTTTTTTTTCAGCGTGTAATTGTTTCAGCGTGTATTTGTTTCAGCGTGCATTTGTTTCAGCGTGTAATTGCTTCAGCGTGTATTTGTTTCAATGTGTATTTGTTTCAGCGTGTAGTTGTTTCAGCGTGAATTTGTATCATCGTGTAATTTTTTCATCATGTAATTGTTTCTGCTTGATTTGTTTCAGCCTGTTTGTTTTCAGCGTGTAATTGTTTCAATGTGTAATTATTTCAGCGTGTAATTATTTCAGCGTGTACTTGTTTCAGCATGAATTTGTTTCAGCGTGTATTTGTTTCCGCGTGTTTATTTGTCAGCGTGTATTTGTTTCAGCGTGTAATTGTTTCAGCGTGTAATTGTTTCATCGTGTAATTGTTTCATCGTGTAATTGTTTCAGCATGTAATTCTTTCATCGTGTAATTGTTAACACATGTAATTGTTTAAGCGTGTATTTGTTTCCTCGTGTAATTTTGTCAGCGTGTATTTGTATCAGCGTGTAATTGTTTCAGCGTGTAATTGTTTCAGCGTGTAATTGTTTTAGTGTGTAGTTGTTTCAGCGTGTAGTTGTTTCAGCATGTAATTGTTTCAGCGTGTAATTGTTTCAGCGTGTTGTTGTTCCAGTCTGTAATTGTTTCAGCATGTATTTGTTTCAGCGTGTATTTGTTTCAGCGTGTAATTGTTTCAGCGTATAATTGTTTCAGTGTGTAGTTGTTTCAGCATGAATTTGTTTCAGCGTGTAATTGTTTCAGCGTGTAATTGTTTCACCGTGCAATTGTTTCAGCATGTAATTGTTTCGGCGTGTTTTATTTTTCAGCCTGTATTTGTTTCAGCGTGTATTTGTTTCAGCGTGTAATTTTTTAAGCGTGTAATTGTTTCATCCTGTAATTGTTTCAGTGTGTAATTGTTTCAGCGTGTATTTGTTTCAGCATGTATTTGCTTCAGTGTTAATTTGCTTCTGCGTGCAATTGTTTCAGCGTGTAATTGTATCAGCGTGTAGTTGTTTCCGTGTGCATTGTTTCAGTCCGTAACTGTTTCAGCGTGTAGTTGTTTCAGAGTGCATTTGTTTCAGCGTGTAATTGTTTCAGCGTGTAATTGTGTCAGCGTGTATTTGCTTCAGCGTGTTTTTTTTCAGCGTGTAATTGTTTCAGCGTGTATTTGTTTCAGCGTGCATTTGTTTCAGCGTGTAATTGCTTCAGCGTGTATTTGTTTCAATGTGTATTTGTTTCAGCGTGTAGTTGTTTCAGCGTGAATTTGTATCATCGTGTAATTTTTTCATCATGTAATTGTTTCTGCTTGATTTGTTTCAGCCTGTTTTTTTTCAGCGTGTAATTGTTTCAATGTGTAATTATTTCAGCGTGTAATTATTTCAGCGTGTACTTGTTTCAGCATGAATTTGTTTCAGCGTGTATTTGTTTCCGCGTGTTTATTTGTCAGCGTGTATTTGTTTCAGCGTATAGTTGTTTCAGCGTGAATTTGTATCATCGTGTAATTTTTTCATCGTGTAATTGTTTCAGCTTGTATTTGTTTCAGCCTGTATTTTTTGCAACGTATAATTGTTTCAGCGTGTAATTATTTCAGCGTGTACTTGTTTCAGCGTGAATTTGTTTCAGCGTGTATTTGTTTCCGCGTGTTTATTTGTCAGCGTGTATTTGTTTCAGCGTGTAGTTGTGACAGCGTGTAGTTGATTCAGCGTGTAATTGTTTCAGCGTGTATTTGTTTCATCGTGTAATTGTTTCAGCGTGTAATTGTTTCAGCGTGTATTTGTTTCATCATGTAATTGTTTCAGCGTGTATTTGTTTCAGTGTGTATTCGTGTCAGCGTGTATTTTTTTCAGCATGTAATTGTTTCAGCGTGTAATTGCTTCATCCTGTAATTGTTCCAACGTGTAATTGTTTCAGCGTGTATTTGTTTCAGCGGGAATTTGTTTCAGCGTGAATTTGCTTCAGCGTGTAATTGTTTCAGCGTGTAATTGTTTCATCCTGTTATTGTTTCAGCGTGTAATTGCTTCAGCGTGTATTTGTTTCAGTGTGTAATTGTTTCAGCGTGTAATTGATTCAGACTGTAATTGTTTCAGCGTGCAATTGTTTCAGCATGTAATTGTTTCAGCGTGTTTTATTTTTCAGCCTGTATTTGTTTCAGCGTGTATTTGTTTCAGCGTGTAATTTTTTCAGCGTGTAATTGTTTCATCCTGTAGTTGTTTCAGTGTGTAATTGTTTCAGCGTGTATTTGTTTCAGCATGTATTTGCTTCAGTGTTAATTTGCTTCTGCGTGCAATTGTTTCAGCGTGTAATTGTATCAGCGTGTAGTTGTTTCCGTGTGCATTGTTTCAGTCCGTAACTGTTTCAGCGTGTAGTTGTTTCAGAGTGCATTTGTTTCAGCGTGTAATTGTTTCAGCGTGTAATTGTGTCAGCGTGTATTTGTTTCAGCGTGTTTTTTTTCAGCGTGTAATTGTTTCAGCGTGTATTTGTTTCAGCGTGCATTTGTTTCAGCGTGTAATTGCTTCAGCGTGTATTTGTTTCAATGTGTATTTGTTTCAGCGTGTAGTTGTTTCAGCGTGAATTTGTATCATCGTGTAATTTTTTCATCATGTAATTGTTTCTGCTTGATTTGTTTCAGCCAGTTTTTTTTCAGCGTGTAATTGTTTCAATGTGTAATTATTTCAGCGTGTAATTATTTCAGCGTGTACTTGTTTCAGCATGAATTTGTTTCAGCGTGTATTTGTTTCCGCGTGTTTATTTGTCAGCGTGTATTTGTTTCAGCGTGTAGTTGTTTCAGCGTGAATTTGTATCATCGTGTAATTTTTTCATCGTGTAATTGTTTCAGCTTGTATTTGTTTCAGCCTGTATTTTTTGCAACGTATAATTGTTTCAGCGTGTAATTATTTCAGCGTGTACTTGTTTCAGCGTGAATTTGTTTCAGCGTGTATTTGTTTCCCCGTGTTTATTTGTCAGCGTGTATTTGTTTCAGCGTGTATTTGTTTCAGCGTGTAATTGTTTCATCGTGTAATTGTTTCAGCGTGTAATTGTTTCAGCGTGTAATTGTTTCTGTGTGTAGTTGTTTCAGCGTTTAGTTGTTTCAGCATGTAATTGTTTCAGCGTGTAATTGTTTCAGCGTGTATTTGTTTAAGCATGTATTTGTTTCAGCATGAATTTGTTTCAGCGTGCAATTGTTTCAGCGTGTAATTGTTTCAGCATGGAATTGTTTCAGCGTGTTTTATTTTTCAGCCTGTATTTGTTTCAGCCTATATTTGTTTCAGCGTGTAATTGTTTCAGCGTGTAATTGTTTCAGCGTGTAATTGTTTCAGCATGTATTTGTTTCATCGTGTAATTGTTTCAGCTTGTATTTTTTTCAGCGTGTAATTGTTTCAGCGTGTAATTGTTTCATCCTGTAATTGTTTCAATGTGTAATTGTTTCAGCGTGTATTTGTTTCAGCATGTATTTGTTTCAGTGTTAATTTGCTTCAGTGTGTAATTGCTTCAGCGTGTAATTGTTTCAGCGTGTAGTTGTTTCCGTGTGTAATTGTGTCAGTCTGTAATAGTTTCAGCGTGTAATTGTTTCAGCATGTGTTTGTTTCAGCGTGTAATTGTTTCAGCGTGTAATTGTGTCAGCGTGTATTTGTTTCAGCGTGTTTTTTTTCAGCGTGTAATTGTTTCAGCGTGTATTTGTTTCAGCGTGTATTTGTTTCAGCCTGTAGTTGTACCAGCATGAATTTGTATCATCGTGTAATTTTGTCATCGTGTAATTGTTTCAGCTTGTATTTGTTTCAGCCTGTATTTTTTTCAGCGTGCAATTTTTTCAATGTGTAATTATTTCAGCGTGTAATTATTTCGCGTGTACTTGTTTCAGCGTGAAATTGTTTCAGCGTGTATTTGTTTCCGCGTGTTTATTTGTCAGCGTGTATTTGTTTCAGCGTGTAATTGTTTCAGCGTGTAATTCTTTCATCGTGTAATTGTTAACACATGGAATTGTTTAAGCGTGTATTTGTTTCAGCGTGTAATTGTTTCAGCATGTAATTGTTTCAGCGTGTAATTGTTTCATCCTGTAATTGTTTCAACGTGTAATTGTTTCAGCGTGTATTTGTTTCAGCGTGTATTTGTTTCAGCGTGAATTTGCTTCAGCGTGTAATTGTTTCAGTGTGTAATTGTTTCATACTGTTATTGTTTCAGCGTGTAATTGCTTCAGCGTGTATTTGTTTCAGTGTGTAATTGTTTCAGCGTGTAATTGTTTCATCCTGTAATTGTTTCAATGTGATATTGTTTCAGCGTGTATTTGTTTCAGCATGTATTTGTTTCAGTGTTAATTTGCTTTAGCGTGTAATTGTTTCAGCGTGTAATTGTTTCAGCGTGTAGTTGTTTCCATGTGTAATTGTTTCAGTCTGTTATTGTGTCAGCGTGTATTTGATACAGCGTGTTTTTTTTCAGCGTGTAATTGTTTCATCGTGTAATTGTTAACACATGTAATTGTTTAAGCGTGTATTTGTTTCATTGTGTAATTGTTTCAGCGTGTATTTGTTTCAGCGTGTATGTGTTTCAGCATGAATTTGTTTCCGCGTGTAATTGTTTCAGCGTGTAATTGTTTCAGTGTGTAGATGTTTCAGCGTGTAGTTGTTTCAGCATGAATTTGTTTCAGCGTGTAATTGTTTCAGCGTGTAATTGTTTCAGCGTGTAATTGTTTCAGCGTGTTTTATTTTTCAGCCTGTATTTGTTTCAGCCAGTATTTGTTTCAGCGTGCAATTGTTTCAGCGTGCAATTGTTTCAGCATGTAATTGTTTCTGCATGTATTTCTTTCATTGTGTAATTGTTTCAGCTTGTATTTTTTTCAGCGTGTAATTGTTTCATCCTGTAATTGTTTCAATGTTTAATTGTTTCAGCGTGTATTTGTTTCAGCATGTATTTGTTTCAGTGTTAATTTGCTTCAGCGTGTAATTGCTTCAGCGTGTAATTGTTTCAGCGTGTAGTTGTTTCCGTGTTTAATTCTTTCAGTCTGTAATAGTTTCAGCATCTAATTGTTTCAGCGTGTATTTGTTTCAGCGTGTAATTGTTTCAGCGTGTAATCGTGTCAGCGTGTATTTGTTTCAGCATGTTTTTTTTCAGCGTGTAATTGTTTAAGCGTGTTGTTGTTTCAGCGTGTAGTTGTTTCAGCGTGTATTTGTTTCATAGTGTAATTGTTTCAGCGTGTAATTGTTTCAGCGTGTAAATTTTTCAGCTTGTATTTGTTTCAGCGTGTAATTGTTTCAGCGTGTATTTGTTTCATCGTGTAACTGTTTCAGCGTGCATTTCTTGCAGCGTGTTTTTGTTTCAGCGTGTAATTGTTTCCGTGTGTATTTGTTTCTGCGTGTTTTTTTTCAGCGTGTATTTGTATCAGCCTACATTTGTATCAGCGTGTATTTGTTTCAGCGCGTAATTGTTTCAGCCTGTAATTGTTTCAGCGTGTAGTTGTTTCAGCGTCTATTTGATTCAGCGTGTGTTTGTTTCAGCGTGTAATTGTTTCAGCGTGTAATTATTTCAGCGTGTTTTTTTTCAGCGTGTAATTGTTTCATCGTGTATTGGTTTCATCGCGTAATTTTTTCAGCTTGTATTTGTTTTTGCGCGCATTTGTATCCGCATGTTTTTTTTTCAGCGTGTATTTGTTTCAGCGGGTAGTTGTGACAGCGTGTAGTTGATTCAGCGTGTAATTGTTTCAGCGTGTATTTGTTTCATCGTGTAATTGTTTCAGCGTGTAATTGTTTCAGCGTGTAATTGTTTCAGCGTGTATTTGTTTCATCATGTAATTGTTTCAGCGTGTATTTGTTTCAGTGTGTATTCGTGTCAGCGTGTATTTTTTTCAGCATGTAATTGTTTCAGCGTGTTATTGCTTCATCCTGTAATTGTTCCAACGTGTAATTGTTTCAGCGTGTATTTGTTTCAGCGGGAATTTGTTTCAGCGTGAATTTGCTTCAGCGTGTAATTGTTTCAGCGTGTAATTGTTTCATCCTGTTATTGTTTCAGCGTGTAATTGCTTCAGCGTGTATTTGTTTCAGTGTGTAATTGTTTCAGCGTGTAATTGATTCAGACTGTAATTGTTTCAGCGTGCAATTGTTTCAGCATGTAATTGTTTCAGCGTGTTTTATTTTTCAGCCTGTATTTGTTTCAGCGTGTATTTGTTTCAGCGTGTAATTTTTTCAGCGTGTAATTGTTTCATCCTGTAATTGTTTCAGTGTGTAATTGTTTCAGCATGTATTTGTTTCAGCATGTATTTGCTTCAGTGTTAATTTGCTTCTGCGTGCAATTGTTTCAGCGTGTAATTGTATCAGCGTGTAGTTGTATCCGTGTGCATTGTTTCAGTCCGTAACTGTTTCAGCGTGTAGTTGTTTCAGAGTGCATTTGTTTCAGCGTGTAATTGTTTCAGCGTGTAATTGTGTCAGCGTGTATTTGTTTCAGCGTGTTTTTTTTCAGCGTGTAATTGTTTCAGCGTGTATTTGTTTCAGCGTGCATTTGTTTCAGCGTGTAATTGCTTCAGCGTGTATTTGTTTCAATGTGTATTTGTTTCTGCGTGTAGTTGTTTCAGCGTGAATTTGTATCATCGTGTAATTTTTTCATCATGTAATTGTTTCTGCTTGATTTGTTTCAGCCTGTTTTTTTTCAGCGTGTAATTGTTTCAATGTGTAATTATTTCAGCGTGTAATTATTTCAGCGTGTACTTGTTTCAGCATGAATTTGTTTCAGCGTGTATTTGTTTCCGCGTGTTTATTTGTCAGCGTGTATTTGTTTCAGCGTGTATTTGTTTCAGCGTGTAATTGTTTCATCGTGTAATTGTTTCAGCGTGTATTTGTTTCAGCGTGTATTTGTTTGAGCATGAATTTGTTTCAGCGTGTAATTGTTTCAGTGTGTAATTGTTTCTGTGTGTAGTTGTTTCAGCGTTTAGTTGTTTCAGCATGTAATTGTTTCAGCGTGTAATTGTTTCAGCGTGTATTTGTTTAAGCATGTATTTGTTTCAGCATGAATTTGTTTCAGCGTGCAATTGTTTCAGCGTGTAATTGTTTCAGCATGTAATTGTTTCAGCGTGTTTTATTTTTCAGCCTGTATTTGTTTCAGCCTATATTTGTTTCAGCGTGTAATTGTTTCAGCGTGTAATTGTTTCAGCGTGTAATTGTTTCAGCATGTATTTGTTTCATCGTGTAATTGTTTCAGCTTGTATTTTTTTCAGCGTGTAATTGTTTCAGCGTGTAATTGTTTCATCCTGTAATTGTTTCAATCTGTAATTGTTTCAGCGTGTATTTGTTTCAGCATATATTTGTTTCAGTGTTAATTTGCTTCAGTGTGTAATTGCTTCAGCGTGTAATTGTTTCAGCGTGTAGTTGTTTCCGTGTGTAATTGTGTCAGTCTGTAATAGTTTCAGCGTGTAATTGTTTCAGCATGAGTTTGTTTCAGCGTGTAATTGTTTCAGCGTGTAATTGTGTCAGCGTGTATTTGTTTCAGCGTGTTTTTTTTCAGCGTGTAATTGTTTCAGCGTGTATTTGTTTCAGCATGTATTTGTTTCAGCCTGTAGTTGTTCCAGCATGAATTTGTATCATCGTGTAATTTTGTCATCGTGTAATGGTTTCAGCTTGTATTTGTTTCAGCCTGTATTTTTTTCAGCGTGCAATTGTTTCAATGTGTAATTATTTCAGCGTGTAATTATTTCGTGTGTACTTGTTTCAGCGTGAATTTGTTTCAGCGTGTATTTGTTTCCGCGTGTTTATTTGTCAGCGTGTATTTGTTTCAGCGTGTAATTCTTTCATCGTGTAATTGTTAACACATGGAATTGTTTAAGCGTGTATTTGTTTCAGCGTGTAATTGTTTCAGCGTATATTTCTTTCAGCATGTATTTGTTTCAGCATGAATTTATTTCAGCGTGTAATTGTTTCAGCGTGTAATTGTTTCAGCGTGTAATTGTTTCAGTGTGTAGTTGTTTCAGCGTGTAGTTGTTTCAGCATGTAATTGTTTCAGCGTGTAATTGTTTAACGTGTTGTTGTTTCAGCGTGCATTTGTTTCAGCCTGTAATTGTTTCAGTGTGTAATTGTGTCAGCTTGTAATTGTTTCAGCGTGTAATTGTTTCAGTGTGTAATTGTTTCAGCGTGTAATTGTTTCAGCGTGTAATTGTTTCTGCGTGTATTTGTTTCAGCGTGTATATGTTTCAGCGTGTAGTTGTTTCAGCGTGTATTTGTTTCATAGTGTAATTGTTTCAGCGTGTAATTGTTTCAGCGTGTAAATTTTTCAGCTTGTATTTGTTTCAGCGTGTAATTGTTTCAGCGTGTATTTGTTTCATCGTGTAACTGTTTCAGCGTGTAATTGTTTCAGCGTGCATTTCTTTCAGCGTTTTTTTGTTTCAGCGTGTATTTGTTTCCGCGTGTATTTGTTTCAGCGTGTTTTTTTTTCAGCGTGTATTTGTATCCGCGTATATTTTTCTCAGCGTGTATTTGTTTCAGCGCGTAATTGTTTCAGCCTGTAATTGTTTCAGCGTGTAGTTGTTTCAGCGTGTATTTGATTCAGCGTGTGTTTGTTTCAGCGTGTAATTGTTTCAGCGTGTAATTATTTCAGCGTGTTTTTTTTCAGCGTGTAATTGTTTCATCGTGTATTTGTTTCATCGTGTAATTGTTTCAGCTTGTATTTGTTTCACCGCGTATTTGTATCCGCGTGTTTTTTTTTCAGCGTGTATTTGTTTCAGCGTGTAGTTGTTACAGCGAGTAGTTGATTCAGCGTGTAATTGTTTCAACGTTTATTTGTTTCATCGTGTAATTTTTTAAGCGTGTAATTGTTTCAGCGTGTAATTGTTTCAGCGTGTACTTGTTTCATCGTGTAATTGTTTCAGCGTGTATTTGTTTCAGTGTGTATTCGTGTCAGCGTGTATTTTTTTCAGCATGTAATTGTTTCAGCGTGTAATTGTTTCATCCTGTAATTGTTTCAACGTGTAATTGTTTCAGCGTGTATTTGTTTCAGCGTGTATTTGTTTAAGCATGTATTTGTTTCAGCATGAATTTGTTTCAGCGTGCAATTGTTTCAGCGTGTAATTGTTTCAGCATGTAATTGTTTCAGCGTGTTTTATTTTTCAGCCTGTAGTTGTTTCAGCCTATATTTGTTTCAGCGTGCAATTGTTTCAGCGTGTAATTGTTTCAGCGTGTAATTGTTTCAGCGTGTAATTGTTTCATCCTGTAATTGTTTCAATGTGTAATTGTTTCAGCGTGTATTTGTTTCAGCATGTATTTGTTTCAGTGTTAATTTGCTTCAGTGTGTAATTGCTTCAGCGTGTAATTGTTTCAGCGTGTAGTTGTTTCCGTGTGTAATTGTGTCAGTCTGTAATAGTTTCAGCGTGTAATTGTTTCAGCATGTGTTTGTTTCAGCGTGTAATTGTTTCAGCGTGTAATTGTGTCAGCGTATATTTGTTTCAGCGTGTTTTTTTTTTCAGCGTGTAATTGTTTCAGCGTGTATTTGCTTCAGCGTGTATTTGTTTCAGCCTGTAGTTGTTCCAGCATGAATTTGTATCATCGTGTAATTTTGTCATCGTGTAATTGTTTCAGCTTGTATTTGTTTCAGCCTGTATTTTTTTCAGCGTGTAATTGTTTCAATGTGTAATTATTTCAGCGTGTAATTATTTCAGCGTGTACTTGTTTCAGCGTGAATTTGTTTCAGCGTGTATTGTTTCCGCGTGTTTATTTGTCAGCGTGTATTTGTTTCAGCGTGTAATTGTTTCAGCGTATATTTCTTTCAGCGTGTATTTGTTTCAGCATGAATTTATTTCAGCGTGTAATTGTTTCAGCGTGTAATTGTTTCAGCGTGTAATTGTTTCAGTGTGTAGTTGTTTCAGCGTGTAGTTGTTTCAGCATGTAATTGTTTCAGCGTGTAATTGTTTAAGCGTGTTGTTGTTTCAGCGTGCATTTGTTTCAGCCTGTAATTGTTTCAGTGTGTAACTGTGTCAGCTTGTAATTGTTCCAGCGTGTAATTGTTTCAGTGTGTAATTGTTTCAGCGTGTAATTGTTTCAGCGTGTAATTGTTTCTGCGTGTATTTGTTTCAGCGTGTATATGTTTCAGCGTGTAGTTGTTTCAGCGTGTATTTGTTTCATAGTGTAATTGTTTCAGCGTGTAATTGTTTCAGCGTGTAAATTTTTCAGCTTGTATTTGTTTCAGCGTGTAATTGTTTCAGCGTGTATTTGTTTCATCGTGTAACTGTTTCAGCGTGTAATTGTTTCAGCGTGCATTTCTTTCAGCGTTTTTTTGTTTCAGCGTGTATTTGTTTCCGCGTGTATTTGTTTCAGCGTGTTTTTTTTTCAGCGTGTATTTGTATCCGCGTATATTTTTCTCAGCGTGTATTTGTTTCAGCGCGTAATTGTTTCAGCCTGTAATTGTTTCAGCGTGTAGTTGTTTCAGCGTGTATTTGATTCAGCGTGTGTTTGTTTCAGCGTGTAATTGTTTCAGCGTGTAATTATTTCAGCGTGTTTTTTTTCAGCGTGTAATTGTTTCATCGTGTAATTGTTTCAGCTTGTATTTGTTTCAGCGCGTATTTGTATCCGCGTGTTTTTTTTTCAGCGTGTATTTGTTTCAGCGTGTAGTTGTTACAGCGAGTAGTTGATTCAGCGTGTAATTGTTTCAACGTTTATTTGTTTCATCGTGTAATTTTTTCAGCGTGTAATTGTTTCAGCGTGTACTTGTTTCATCGTGTAATTGTTTCAGCGTGTATTTGTTTCAGTGTGTATTCATGTCAGCGTGTATTTTTTTCAGCATGTAATTGTTTCAGCGTGTAAATGTTTCATCCTGTAATTGTTTCAACGTGTAATTGTTTCAGCGTGTATTTGTTTCAGCGTGTATTTGTTTCAGCGTGCATTTGTTTCAGCGTGTAATTGCTTCAGCGTGTATTTGTTTCAATGTGTATTTGTTTCAGCGTGTAGTTGTTTCAGCGTGAATTTGTATCATCGTGTAATTTTTTCATCATGTAATTGTTTCTGCTTGATTTGTTTCAGCCTGTTTTTTTTCAGCGTGTAATTGTTTCAATGTGTAATTATTTCAGCGTGTAATTATTTCAGCGTGTACTTGTTTCAGCATGAATTTGTTTCAGCGTGTATTTGTTTCTGCGTGTTTATTTGTCAGCGTGTATTTGTTTCAGCGTGTAGTTGTTTCAGCGTGAATTTGTATCATCGTGTAATTTTTTCATCGTGTAATTGTTTCAGCTTGTATTTGTTTCAGCCTGTATTTTTTGCAACGTATAATTGTTTCAGCGTGTAATTATTTCAGCGTGTACTTGTTTCAGCGTGAATTTGTTTCAGCGTGTATTTGTTTCCGCGTGTTTATTTGTCAGCGTGTATTTGTTTCAGCGTGTATTTGTTTCAGCGTGTAATTGTTTCATCGTGTAATTGTTTCAGCGTGTATTTGTTTCAGCGTGTATTTGTTTGAGCATGAATTTGCTTCAGCGTGTAATTGTTTCAGTGTGTAATTGTTTCATTCTGTTATTGTTTCAGTGTGTAATTGCTTCAGCGTGTATTTGTTTCAGTGTGTAATTGTTTCAGCGTGTAATTGATTCAGTCTGTAATTGTTTCAGCGTGTAGTTGTTTCAGCGTGTATTTGTTTCAGTGTGTAGTTTTTTCAGCGTGTAATTGTTTCAGCGTGTATTTGTATCATCGTGTAATTTTTTCATCATGTAATTGTTTCAGCTTGTATTTGTTTCAGCCTGTATTTTTTTCAGCGTGTAATTGTTTCAGCGTGTAATTATTTCAGCGTGTAATTATTTCAGCGTTTACTTGTTTCAGCGTGTATTTGTTTCAGCGTGTATTTGTTTCAGCGTGTAATTGTTTCAGCGTGTAATTGTTTCAGCGTGTAATTGTTTCAGCGTGTTTTTTTTTCAGCGTGTATTTGTATCAGCGTATATTTGTTTCAGCGTGTATTTGTTTCAGCGCTTTATTGTTTCAGCCTGTAATTGTTTCAGCGTGTAGTTATTTCAGCGTGTATTTGATTCAGCATGTAATTGTTTCAGCGTGTCATTGTTTCAGCGTGTAATTATTTCAGCGTGTTTTTTTTCAGCGTGTAATTGTTTCAGCATGTATTTGTTTCAGCGTGTAGTTGTTACAGCGTGTAGTTGATTCAGCGTGTAATTGTTTCAGCGTGTATTTGTTTCATCGTGTACTTGTTTCAGCACGTATTTGTTTCATCGTGTAATTGTTTCAGCGTGTAATTGTTTCAGCATGTATTTGTTTCAACTTCTAATTGTTACAGCGTGTATTTGTTTCAGCGTGTATTTGTTTCAGTGTGAATTTGCTTCAGCGTCTAATTGTTTCATCGTGTAATTGTTTCATCCTGTTATTCTTTCAGCGTGTAATTGCTTCAGCTTGTATTTGTTTCAGTGTGTAATTGTTTCAGCATGTAATTGATTCAGTCGGTAATTGTTTCAGCGTGTAGTTGTTTCAGCGTGTATTTGTTTCAGCGTGTAGTTGTTTCAGCGTGAATTTGTATCATCGTGTAATTTTTTCATCGTGTAATTGTTTCAGCTTGAATTTGTTTCAGCCTGTACTTGTTTCAGCGTGTAATTGTTTCAGTCTCTAATTGTTTCAGCATGTAGTTGTTTCAGAGTGTATTTGTTTCAGTGTGTAGTTGTTTCAGCCTGTAGTTGTTTCAGCATGTAGTTGTTTCAGCGTGTAATTGTTTCAGTGTGTATTTGTTTAAGCATGTATTTGTTTCAGCATTAATTTGTTTCAGCGTGTAATTGTTTCAGCGTGTAATTGTTTCAGCGTGTAATTGTTCCAGCATGTAATTGTTTCAGCGTGTTTTATTTTTCAGCCTGTATTTGTTTCAGCGTGTAATTGCTTCAGCGTGTATTTGTTTCAGCGTGTAGTTGTTTCAGAGTGTATTTGTTTCCTCGTGTAATTGTTTCAGCTTGTATTTGTTTCAGCGCGTATTTGTATCCGCGTGTTTTTTTGTCAGCGTGTATTTGTTTCAGCGTGTATTTTTTTCAGCGTGTAGTTGTTACAGCGTGTAGTTGTTTCAGCGTGTAATTGTTTCAGCATGTAATTGTTTCAGCGTGTAATTGTTTCAGCGTATATTTGTTTCAGCGTGTATTTGTTTCAGCGCGTAATTGTTTCAACCTGTAGTTGTTTCAGCGTGTAGTTGTTTCAGCGTGTATTTGATTCAGCGTGTATTTGTTTCAGCGTGTAATTGTTTCCTCGTGTAATTATTTCAGCGTGTTTTTTTTCAGCGTGCAATAGTTTCATCGTGTATTTGTTTCCTCGTGTAATTATTTCAGCTTGTATTTGTTTCAGCGCGTATTTGTATCCGCGTGTTTTTTTTTCAGCGTGTATTTGTTTCAGCGTGTATTTTTTTCAGCGTGTATTTGTTTTAGTGTGTAGTTGTTTCAGCGTGTAGTTGTTTCAGCATGTAATTGTTTCAGCGTGTAATTGTTTCAGTGTGTATTTGTTTAAGCATGTATTTGTTTCAGCATTAATTTGTTTCAGCGTGTAATTGTTTCAGCGTGTAATTGTTTCAGCGTGTAATTGTTTCAGCATGTAATTGTTTCAGCGTGTTTTATTTTTCAGCCTGTATTTGTTTCAGCGTGTAATTGCTTCAGCGTGTATTTGTTTCAGCGTGTATTTGTTTCAGGGTGTAGATGTTTCAGTTTGAATTTGTATCATTGTGTAATTTTTTCATCATGTAATTGTTTCAGCTTGTACTTGTTTCAGCCTGTATTTTTTTCAGCGTGTAATTGTTTCAATGTGTATTTGTTTCAGCTTGTAATTGATTCAGTCTGTAATTGTTTCAGCGTGTAGTTGTTTCAGCGTGTATTTGTTTCAGCGTGTAGTTGTTTCTGCGTGTAATTGTTCCAGTCTTTAATTGTTTCAGCATGTATTTGTTTCAGCGTGTATTTGTTTCAGCGTGTAATTGTTTCAGCGTATAATTGTTTCAGTGTGTAGTTGTTTCAGCATGAATTTGTTTCAGCGTGTAATTGTTTCAGCGTGTAATTGTTTCAGCGTGCAATTGTTTCAGCATGTAATTGTTTCAGCGTGTTTTATTTTTCAGCCTGTATTTGTTTCAGCGTGTATTTGTTTCAGCGTGTAATTTTTTCAGCGTGTAATTGTTTCATCCTGTAATTGTTTCAGTGTGTAATTGTTTCAGCGTGTATTTGTTTCAGCATGTATTTGCTTCAGTGTTAATTTGCTTCTGCGTGCAATTGTTTCAGCGTGTAATTGTATCAGCGTGTAGTTGTTTCCGTGTGCATTGTTTCAGTCCGTAACTGTTTCAGCGTGTAGTTGTTTCAGAGTGCATTTGTTTCAGCGTGTAATTGTTTCAGCGTGTAATTGTGTCAGCGTGTATTTGTTTCAGCGTGTTTTTTTTCAGCGTGTAATTGTTTCAGCGTGTATTTGTTTCAGCGTATAATTGTTTCAGCGTGTATTTGTTTCAGCATGAATTTATTTCAGCGTGTAATTGTTTCAGCGTGTAATTGTTTCAGCGTGTAATTGTTTCAGTGTGTAGTTGTTTCAGCGTGTAGTTGTTTCAGCATGTAATTGTTTCAGCGTGTAATTGTTTAAGCGTGTTGTTGTTTCAGCGTGCATTTGTTTCAGCCTGTAATTGTTTCAGTGTGTAATTGTGTCAGCTTGTAATTGTTTCAGCGTGTAATTGTTTCAGTGTGTAATTGTTTCAGCGTGTAATTGTTTCAGCGTGTATTTGTTTCTGCGTGTATTTGTTTCAGCGTGTATATGTTTCAGCGTGTAGTTGTTTCAGCGTGTATTTGTTTCATAGTGTAATTGTTTCAGCGTGTAAATTTTTCAGCTTGTATTTGTTTCAGCGTGTAATTGTTTCAGCGTGTATTTGTTTCATCGTGTAACTGTTTCAGCGTGTAATTGTTTCAGCGTGCATTTCTTTCAGCGTTTTTTTGTTTCAGCGTGTATTTGTTTCCGCGTGTATTTGTTTCAGTGTGTTTTTTTTTCAGCGTGTATTTGTATCCGCGTATATTTTTCTCAGCGTGTATTTGTTTCAGCGCGTAATTGTTTCAGCCTGTAATTGTTTCAGCGTGTAGTTGTTTCAGCGTGTATTTGATTCAGCGTGTGTTTGTTTCAGCGTGTAATTGTTTCAGCGTGTAATTATTTCAGTGTGTTTTTTTTCTGCGTGTAATTGTTTCATCGTGTAATTGTTTCAGCTTGTATTTGTTTCAGCGCGTATTTGTATCCGCGTGTTTTTTTTTCAGCGTGTATTTGTTTCAGCGTGTAGTTGTTACAGCGAGTAGTTGATTCAGCGTGTAATTGTTTCAGCGTGTAATTGTTTCCGCGTGTACCTTTTTCATCGTGTAATTGTTTCAGCGTGTATTTGTTTCAGTGTGTATTCGTGTCAGCGTGTATTTTTTTCAGCATGTAATTGTTTCAGCGTGTAATTGTTTCATCCTGTAATTGTTTCAACGTGGAATTGTTTAAGCGTGTATTTGTTTCAGCGTGTATTTGTTTCAGCATGAATTTGCTTCAGCGTGTAATTGTTTCAGTGTGTAATTGTTTCATTCTGTTATTGTTTCAGTGTGTAATTGCTTCAGCGTGTATTTGTTTCAGTGTGTAATTGTTTCAGCGTGTAATTGATTCAGTCTGTAATTGTTTCAGCGTGTAGTTGTTTCAGCGTGTATTTGTTTCAGCGTGTAGTTTTTTCAGCGTGTAATTGTTTCAGCGTGTATTTGTATCATCCTGTAATTTTTTCATCATGTAATTGTTTCAGCTTGTATTTGTTTCAGCCTGTATTTTTTTCAGCGTGTAATTGTTTCAGCGTGTAATTATTTCAGCGTGTAATTATTTCAGCGTTTACTTGTTTCAGCGCGTATTTGTTTCAGCGTGTATTTGTTTCAGCGTGTAATTGTTTCAGCGTGTAATTGTTTCAGCGTGTAATTGTTTCAGCGTGTTTTTTTTTCAGCGTGTATTTGTATCAGCGTATATTTGTTTCAGCGTGTATTTGTTTCAGCGCTTTATTGTTTCAGCCTGTAATTGTTTCAGCGTGTAGTTATTTCAGCGTGTATTTGATTCAACGTGTAATTGTTTCAGCGTGTCATTGTTTCAGCGTGTAATTATTTCAGCGTGTTTTTTTTCAGCGTGTAATTGTTTCAGCATGTATTTGTTTCAGCGTGTAGTTGTTACAGCGTGTAGTTGATTCAGCGTGTAATTGTTTCAGCGTGTATTTGTTTCATCGTGTACTTGTTTCAGCACGTATTTGTTTCATCGTGTAATTGTTTCAGCGTGTAATTGTTTCAGCATGTATTTGTTTCAACTTCTAATTGTTACAGCGTGTATTTGTTTCAGCGTGTATTTGTTTCAGTGTGAATTTGCTTCAGCGTGTAATTGTTTCATCGTGTAATTGTTTCATCCTGTTATTGTTTCAGCGTGTAATTGCTTCAGCTTGTATTTGTTTCAGTGTGTAATTGTTTCAGCGTGTAATTGATTCAGTCTGTAATTGTTTCAGCGTGTAGTTTTTTCAGCGTGTATTTGTTTCAGCGTGAATTTGTATCATCGTGTAATTTTTTCATCGTGTAATTGTTTCAGCTTGTATTTGTTTCAGCGTGTACTTGTTTCAGCGTGTAATTGTTTCAGTCTCTAATTGTTTCAGAGTGTATTTGTTTCAGTGTGTAGTTGTTTCAGCCTGTAGTTGTTTCAGCATGTAGTTGTTTCAGCGTGTAATTGTTTCAGTGTGTATTTGTTTAAGCATGTATTTGTTTCAGCATTAATTTGTTTCAGCGTGTAATTATTTCAGCGTGTAATTGTTTCAGCGTGTAATTGTTCCAGCGTGTAATTGTTTCAGCGTGTTTTATTTTTCAGCCTGTATTTGTTTCAGCGTGTATTTGTTTCAGCGTGTAGTTGTTTCAGAGGTATTTGTTTCCTCGTGTAATTGTTTCAGCTTGTATTTGTTTCAGCGCGTATTTGTATCCGCGTGTTTTTTTGTCAGCGTGTATTTGTTTCAGCGTGTATTTTTTTCAGCGTGTAGTTGTTACAGCGTGTAGTTGTTTCAGCGTGTAATTGTTTCAGCATGTAATTGTTTCAGCGTGTAATTGTTTCAGCGTATATTTGTTTCAGCGTATATTTGTTTCAGCGCGTAATTGTTTCAACCTGTAATTGTTTCAGCGTGTAGTTGTTTCAGCGTGTATTTGATTCAGCGTGTATTTGTTTCAGCGTGTAATTGTTTCAGCGTGTAATTATTTCAGCGTGTTTTTTTTCAGCGTGCAATTGTTTCATCGTGTATTTGTTTCCTCGTGTAATTATTTCAGCTTGTATTTGTTTCAGCGCGTATTTGTATCCGCGTGTTTTTTTTTCAGCGTGTATTTGTTTCAGCGTGTATTTTTTTCAGCGTGTATTTGTTTCAGTGTGTAGTTGTTTCAGCATGTAGTTGTTTCATCGTGTATTTGTTTCAGTGTGTATTTGTTTAAGCATGTATTTGTTTCAGCATTAATTTGTTTCAGCGTGTAATTGTTTCAGCGTGTAATTGTTTCAGCGTGTAATTGTTTCAGCATGTAATTGTTTCAGCGTGTTTTATTTTTCAGCCTGTATTTGTTTCAGCGTGTAATTGCTTCAGCGTGTATTTGTTTCAGCGTGTATTTGTTTCAGGGTGTAGATGTTTCAGATTGAATTTGTATCATTGTGTAATTTTTTCATCATGTAATTGTTTCAGCTTGTACTTGTTTCAGCCTGTATTTTTTTCAGCGTGTAATTGTTTCAATGTGTAATTGTTTCAGCTTGTAATTGATTCAGTCTGTAATTGTTTCAGCGTGTAGTTGTTTCAGCGTGTATTTGTTTCAGCGTGTAGTTGTTTCTGCGTGTAATTGTTCCAGTCTGTAATTGTTTCAGCATGTATTTGTTTCAGCGTGTATTTGTTTCAGCGTGTAATTGTTTCAGCGTATAATTGTTTCAGTGTGTAGTTGTTTCAGCATGAATTTGTTTCAGCGTGTAATTGTTTCAGCGTGTAATTGTTTCAGCGTGCAATTGTTTCAGCATGTAATTGTTTCAGCGTGTTTTATTTTTCAGCCTGTATTTGTTTCAGCGTGTATTTGTTTCAGCGTGTAATTTTTTCAGCGTGTAATTGTTTCATCCTGTAATTGTTTCAGTGTGTAATTGTTTCAGCGTGTATTTGTTTCAGCATGTATTTGCTTCAGTGTTAATTTGCTTCTGCGTGCAATTGTTTCAGCGTGTAATTGTATCAGCGTGTAGTTGTTTCCGTGTGCATTGTTTCAGTCCGTAACTGTTTCAGCGTGTAGTTGTTTCAGAGTGCATTTGTTTCAGCGTGTAATTGTTTCAGCGTGTAATTGTGTCAGCGTGTATTTGTTTCAGCGTGTTTTTTTTCAGCGTGTAATTGTTTCAGCGTGTATTTGTTTCAGCGTATAATTGTTTCAGCGTGTATTTGTTTCAGCATGAATTTATTTCAGCGTGTAATTGTTTCAGCGTGTAATTGTTTCAGCGTGTAATTGTTTCAGTGTGTAGTTGTTTCAGCGTGTAGTTGTTTCAGCATGTAATTGTTTCAGCGTGTAATTGTTTAAGCGTGTTGTTGTTTCAGCGTGCATTTGTTTCAGCCTGTAATTGTTTCAGTGTGTAATTGTGTCAGCTTGTAATTGTTTCAGCGTGTAATTGTTTCAGTGTGTAATTGTTTCAGCGTGTAATTGTTTCAGCGTGTATTTGTTTCTGCGTGTATTTGTTTCAGCGTGTATATGTTTCAGCGTGTAGTTGTTTCAGCGTGTATTTGTTTCATAGTGTAATTGTTTCAGCGTGTAAATTTTTCAGCTTGTATTTGTTTCAGCGTGTAATTGTTTCAGCGTGTATTTGTTTCATCGTGTAACTGTTTCAGCGTGTAATTGTTTCAGCGTGCATTTCTTTCAGCGTTTTTTTGTTTCAGCGTGTATTTGTTTCCGCGTGTATTTGTTTCAGTGTGTTTTTTTTTCAGCGTGTATTTGTATCCGCGTATATTTTTCTCAGCGTGTATTTGTTTCAGCGCGTAATTGTTTCAGCCTGTAATTGTTTCAGCGTGTAGTTGTTTCAGCGTGTATTTGATTCAGCGTGTGTTTGTTTCAGCGTGTAATTGTTTCAGCGTGTAATTATTTCAGTGTGTTTTTTTTCTGCGTGTAATTGTTTCATCGTGTAATTGTTTCAGCTTGTATTTGTTTCAGCGCGTATTTGTATCCGCGTGTTTTTTTTTCAGCGTGTATTTGTTTCAGCGTGTAGTTGTTACAGCGAGTAGTTGATTCAGCGTGTAATTGTTTCAGCGTGTAATTGTTTCCGCGTGTACCTTTTTCATCGTGTAATTGTTTCAGCGTGTATTTGTTTCAGTGTGTATTCGTGTCAGCGTGTATTTTTTTCAGCATGTAATTGTTTCAGCGTGTAATTGTTTCATCCTGTAATTGTTTCAACGTGGAATTGTTTAAGCGTGTATTTGTTTCAGCGTGTATTTGTTTCAGCATGAATTTGCTTCAGCGTGTAATTGTTTCAGTGTGTAATTGTTTCATTCTGTTATTGTTTCAGTGTGTAATTGCTTCAGCGTGTATTTGTTTCAGTGTGTAATTGTTTCAGCGTGTAATTGATTCAGTCTGTAATTGTTTCAGCGTGTAGTTGTTTCAGCGTGTATTTGTTTCAGCGTGTAGTTTTTTCAGCGTGTAATTGTTTCAGCGTGTATTTGTATCATCCTGTAATTTTTTCATCATGTAATTGTTTCAGCTTGTATTTGTTTCAGCCTGTATTTTTTTCAGCGTGTAATTGTTTCAGCGTGTAATTATTTCAGCGTGTAATTATTTCAGCGTTTACTTGTTTCAGCGCGTATTTGTTTCAGCGTGTATTTGTTTCAGCGTGTAATTGTTTCAGCGTGTAATTGTTTCAGCGTGTAATTGTTTCAGCGTGTTTTTTTTTCAGCGTGTATTTGTATCAGCGTATATTTGTTTCAGCGTGTATTTGTTTCAGCGCTTTATTGTTTCAGCCTGTAATTGTTTCAGCGTGTAGTTATTTCAGCGTGTATTTGATTCAACGTGTAATTGTTTCAGCGTGTCATTGTTTCAGCGTGTAATTATTTCAGCGTGTTTTTTTTCAGCGTGTAATTGTTTCAGCATGTATTTGTTTCAGCGTGTAGTTGTTACAGCGTGTAGTTGATTCAGCGTGTAATTGTTTCAGCGTGTATTTGTTTCATCGTGTACTTGTTTCAGCACGTATTTGTTTCATCGTGTAATTGTTTCAGCGTGTAATTGTTTCAGCATGTATTTGTTTCAACTTCTAATTGTTACAGCGTGTATTTGTTTCAGCGTGTATTTGTTTCAGTGTGAATTTGCTTCAGCGTGTAATTGTTTCATCGTGTAATTGTTTCATCCTGTTATTGTTTCAGCGTGTAATTGCTTCAGCTTGTATTTGTTTCAGTGTGTAATTGTTTCAGCGTGTAATTGATTCAGTCTGTAATTGTTTCAGCGTGTAGTTGTTTCAGCGTGTATTTGTTTCAGCGTGAATTTGTATCATCGTGTAATTTTTTCATCGTGTAATTGTTTCAGCTTGTATTTGTTTCAGCGTGTACTTGTTTCAGCGTGTAATTGTTTCAGTCTCTAATTGTTTCAGAGTGTATTTGTTTCAGTGTGTAGTTGTTTCAGCCTGTAGTTGTTTCAGCATGTAGTTGTTTCAGCGTGTAATTGTTTCAGTGTGTATTTGTTTAAGCATGTATTTGTTTCAGCATTAATTTGTTTCAGCGTGTAATTATTTCAGCGTGTAATTGTTTCAGCGTGTAATTGTTCCAGCGTGTAATTGTTTCAGCGTGTTTTATTTTTCAGCCTGTATTTGTTTCAGCGTGTATTTGTTTCAGCGTGTAGTTGTTTCAGAGGTATTTGTTTCCTCGTGTAATTGTTTCAGCTTGTATTTGTTTCAGCGCGTATTTGTATCCGCGTGTTTTTTTGTCAGCGTGTATTTGTTTCAGCGTGTATTTTTTTCAGCGTGTAGTTGTTACAGCGTGTAGTTGTTTCAGCGTGTAATTGTTTCAGCATGTAATTGTTTCAGCGTGTAATTGTTTCAGCGTATATTTGTTTCAGCGTATATTTGTTTCAGCGCGTAATTGTTTCAACCTGTAATTGTTTCAGCGTGTAGTTGTTTCAGCGTGTATTTGATTCAGCGTGTATTTGTTTCAGCGTGTAATTGTTTCAGCGTGTAATTATTTCAGCGTGTTTTTTTTCAGCGTGCAATTGTTTCATCGTGTATTTGTTTCCTCGTGTAATTATTTCAGCTTGTATTTGTTTCAGCGCGTATTTGTATCCGCGTGTTTTTTTTTCAGCGTGTATTTGTTTCAGCGTGTATTTTTTTCAGCGTGTATTTGTTTCAGTGTGTAGTTGTTTCAGCATGTAGTTGTTTCATCGTGTATTTGTTTCAGTGTGTATTTGTTTAAGCATGTATTTGTTTCAGCATTAATTTGTTTCAGCGTGTAATTGTTTCAGCGTGTAATTGTTTCAGCGTGTAATTGTTTCAGCATGTAATTGTTTCAGCGTGTTTTATTTTTCAGCCTGTATTTGTTTCAGCGTGTAATTGCTTCAGCGTGTATTTGTTTCAGCGTGTATTTGTTTCAGGGTGTAGATGTTTCAGATTGAATTTGTATCATTGTGTAATTTTTTCATCATGTAATTGTTTCAGCTTGTACTTGTTTCAGCCTGTATTTTTTTCAGCGTGTAATTGTTTCAATGTGTAATTGTTTCAGCTTGTAATTGATTCAGTCTGTAATTGTTTCAGCGTGTAGTTGTTTCAGCGTGTATTTGTTTCAGCGTGTAGTTGTTTCTGCGTGTAATTGTTCCAGTCTGTAATTGTTTCAGCATGTATTTGTTTCAGCGTGTATTTGTTTCAGCGTGTAATTGTTTCAGCGTATAATTGTTTCAGTGTGTAGTTGTTTCAGCATGAATTTGTTTCAGCGTGTAATTGTTTCAGCGTGTAATTGTTTCAGCGTGCAATTGTTTCAGCATGTAATTGTTTCAGCGTGTTTTATTTTTCAGCCTGTATTTGTTTCAGCGTGTATTTGTTTCAGCGTGTAATTTTTTCAGCGTGTAATTGTTTCATCCTGTAATTGTTTCAGTGTGTAATTGTTTCAGCGTGTATTTGTTTCAGCATGTATTTGCTTCAGTGTTAATTTGCTTCTGCGTGCAATTGTTTCAGCGTGTAATTGTATCAGCGTGTAGTTGTTTCCGTGTGCATTGTTTCAGTCCGTAACTGTTTCAGCGTGTAGTTGTTTCAGAGTGCATTTGTTTCAGCGTGTAATTGTTTCAGCGTGTAATTGTGTCAGCGTGTATTTGTTTCAGCGTGTTTTTTTTCAGCGTGTAATTGTTTCAGCGTGTATTTGTTTCAGCGTGCATTTGTTTCAGCGTGTAATTGCTTCAGCGTGTATTTGTTTCAATGTGTATTTGTTTCAGCGTGTAGTTGTTTCAGCGTGAATTTGTATCATCGTGTAATTTTTTCATCATGTAATTGTTTCTGCTTGATTTGTTTCAGCCTGTTTTTTTTCAGCGTGTAATTGTTTCAATGTGTAATTATTTCAGCGTGTAATTATTTCAGCGTGTACTTGTTTCAGCATGAATTTGTTTCAGCGTGTATTTGTTTCCGCGTGTTTATTTGTCAGCGTGTATTTGTTTCAGCGTGTAATTGTTTCAGCGTGTAATTGTTTCATCGTGTAATTGTTTCATCGTGTAATTGTTTCAGCATGTAATTCTTTCATCGTGTAATTGTTAACACATGTAATTGTTTAAGCGTGTATTTGTTTCCTCGTGTAATTTTGTCAGCGTGTATTTGTATCAGCGTGTAATTGTTTCAGCGTGTAATTGTTTCAGCGCGTAATTGTTTCAGTGTGTAGTTGTTTCAGCGTGTAGTTGTTTCAGCATGTAATTGTTTCAGCGTGTAATTGTTTCAGCGTGTTGTTGTTTCAGCGTGCATTTGTTTCAGCGTGTATTTGTTTCAGTGTGTAATTGTTTCAGCGTGTATTTGTTTCAGCGTGTAATTGTTTCAGCGTGTAATTGTTTCAGCGTGTATTTGTCTCAGCGTGTATTTGTTTCAGCGTGTAGTTGTTTCAGCGTGTATTTGTTTCATAGTGTAATTGTTTCAGCGTGTAATTGTTTCAGGGTGTAAATTTTTCAGCTTGTATTTGTTTCAGCGTATAATTGTTTCAGCGTGTATTTGTTTCATCGTTTAACTGTTTCAGTGTGTAATTGTTTCAGCGTGCATTTCTTTCAGCGTGTATTTGTTTCAGCGTGTATATGTTTCCGCGTGTATTTGTTTCAGCGTGTTTTTTTTTTCAGCGTCTATTTGTATCAGCGTATATTTGTTTCAACGTGTATTTGTTTCAGTGCGTAATTGTTTCAGCCTGTATTTGTTTCAGCGTGTAATTGTTTCAGCGTGTATTTGATTCAGCGTGTGTTTGTTTCAGCGTGTAATTGTTTCAGCGTGTAATTATTTCAGGGTGTAATTGTTTCAGCGTGTATTTGTTTCAGCGTGTATTTGTTTCAGCGTGTAGTTGTTTCAGCGTTTATTTGTTTCATAGTGTAATTGTTTCAGCGTGTAATTGTTTCAGCGTGTAAATTTTTCAGCTTGTATTTGTTTCAGCGTGTAACTGTTTCAGCGTGTAATTGTTTCAGCATGTATTTGTTTCAACTTCTAATTGTTACAGCGTGTATTTGTTTCAGCGTGTATTTGTTTCAGTGTGAATTTGCTTCAGCATGTAATTGTTTCATCGTGTAATTGTTTCATCCTGTTATTGTTTCAGCGTGTAATTGCTTCAGCTTGTATTTGTTTCAGTGTGTAATTGTTTCAGCGTGTAATTGATTCAGTCTGTAATTGTTTCAGCGTGTAGTTGTTTCAGCGTGTATTTGTTTCAGCGTGAATTTGTATCATCGTGTAATTTTTTCATCGTGTAATTGTTTCAGCGTGTATTTGTTTAAGCATGTATTTGTTTCAGCATGAATTTGTTTCAGCGTGCAATTGTTTCAGCGTGTAATAGTTTCAGCATGTAATTGTTTCAGCGTGTTTTATTTTTCAGCCTGTATTTGTTTCAGCCTATATTTGTTTCAGCGTGTAATTGTTTCAGCGTGTAATTGTTTCAGCGTGTAATTGTTTCAGCGTGTAATTGTTTCATCCTGTAATTGTTTCAATGTGTAATTGTTTCAGCGTGTATTTGTTTCAGCATGTATTTGTTTCAGTGTTAATTTGCTTCAGTGTGTAATTGCTTCAGCGTGTAATTGTTTCAGTGTGTAGTTGTTTCCGTGTGTAATTGTGTCAGTCTGTAATAGTTTCAGCGTGTAATTGTTTCAGCATGTGTTTGTTTCAGCGTGTAATTGTTTCAGCGTGTAATTGTGTCAGCGTATATTTGTTTCAGCGTGTTTTTTTTTTCAGCGTGTAATTGTTTCAGCGTGTATTTGCTTCAGCGTGTATTTGTTTCAGCCTGTAGTTGTTCCAGCATGAATTTGTATCATCGTGTAATTTTGTCATCGTGTAATTGTTTCAGCTTGTATTTGTTTCAGCCTGTATTTTTTTCAGCGTGTAATTGTTTCAATGTGTAATTATTTCAGCGTGTAATTATTTCAGCGTGTACTTGTTTCAGCGTGAATTTGTTTCAGCGTGTATTGTTTCCGCGTGTTTATTTGTCAGCGTGTATTTGTTTCAGCGGGTAATTGTTTCAGCGTATATTTGTTTCAGCGTGTATTTGTTTCAGCATGAATTTATTTCAGCGTGTAATTGTTTCAGCGTGTAATTGTTTCAGCGTGTAATTGTTTCAGTGTGTAGTTGTTTCAGCGTGTAGTTGTTTCAGCATGTAATTGTTTCAGCGTGTAATTGTTTAAGCGTGTTGTTGTTTCAGCGTGCATTTGTTTCAGCCTGTAATTGTTTCAGTGTGTAATTGTGTCAGCTTGTAATTGTTTCAGCGTGTAATTGTTTCAGTGTGTAATTGTTTCAGCGTGTAATTGTTTCTGCGTGTATTTGTTTCAGCGTGTATATGTTTCAGCGTGTAGTTGTTTCAGCGTGTATTTGTTTCATAGTGTAATTGTTTCAGCGTGTAATTGTTTCAGCGTGTAAATTTTTCAGCTTGTATTTGTTTCAGCGTGTAATTGTTTCAGCGTGTATTTGTTTCATCGTGTAACTTTTTCAGCGTGTAATTGTTTCAGCGTGCATTTCTTTCAGCGTTTTTTTGTTTCAGCGTGTATTTGTTTCCGCGTGTATTTGTTTCAGCGTGTTTTTTTTCAGCGTGTATTTGTATCCGCGTATATTTTTCTCAGCGTGTATTTGTTTCAGCGCGTAATTGTTTCAGCCTGTAATTGTTTCAGCGTGTAGTGGTTTCAGCGTGTATTTGATTCAGCGTGTGTTTGTTTCAGCGTGTAATTGTTTCAGCGTGTAATTATTTCAGCGTGTTTTTTTTCAGCGTGTAATTGTTTCATCGTGTAATTGTTTCAGCTTGTATTTGTTTCAGCGCGTATTTGTATCCGCGTGTTTTTTTTTCAGCGTGTATTTGTTTCAGCGTGTAGTTGTTACAGCGAGTAGTTGATTCAGCGTGTAATTGTTTCAACGTTTATTTGTTTCATCGTGTAATTTTTTCAGCGTGTAATTGTTTCAGCGTGTAATTGTTTCAGCGTGTACTTGTTTCATCGTGTAATTGTTTCAGCGTGTATTTGTTTCAGTGTGTATTCGTGTCAGCGTGTATTTTTTTCAGCATGTAATTGTTTCAGCGTGTAAATGTTTCATCCTGTAATTGTTTCAACGTGTAATTGTTTCAGCGTGTATTTGTTTCAGCGTGTATTTGTTTCAGCGTGAATTTGCTTCAGCGTGTAATTGTTTCAGTGTGTAATTGTTTCATTCTGTTATTGTTTCAGTGTGTAATTGCTTCAGCGTGTATTTGTTTCAGTGTGTAATTGTTTCAGCGTGTAATTGATTCAGTCTGTAATTGTTTCAGCGTGTAGTTGTTTCAGCGTGTATTTGTTTCAGTGTGTAGTTTTTTCAGCGTGTAATTGTTTCAGCGTGTATTTGTATCATCGTGTAATTTTTTCATCATGTAATTGCTTCAGCTTGTATTTGTTTCAGCCTGTATTTTTTTCAGCGTGTAATTGTTTCAGCGTGTAATTATTTCAGCGTGTAATTATTTCAGCGTTTACTTGTTTCAGCGTGTATTTGTTTCAGCGTGTATTTGTTTCAGCGTGTAATTGTTTCAGCGTGTAATTGTTTCAGCGTGTAATTGTTTCAGCGTGTTTTTTTTTCAGCGTGTATTTGTATCAGCGTATATTTGTTTCAGCGTGTATTTGTTTCAGCGCTTTATTGTTTCAGCCTGTAATTGTTTCAGCGTGTAGTTATTTCAGCGTGTATTTGATTCAGCGTGTAATTGTTTCAGCGTGTCATTGTTTCAGCGTGTAATTATTTCAGCGTGTTTTTTTTCAGCGTGTAATTGTTTCAGCATGTATTTGTTTCAGCGTGTAGTTGTTACAGCGTGTAGTTGATTCAGCGTGTAATTGTTTCAGCGTGTATTTGTTTCATCGTGTACTTGTTTCAGCACGTATTTGTTTCATCGTGTAATTGTTTCAGCGTGTAATTGTTTCAGCATGTATATGTTTCAACTTCTAATTGTTACAGCGTGTATTTGTTTCAGCGTGTATTTGTTTCAGTGTGAATTTGCTTCAGCGTCTAATTGTTTCATCGTGTAATTGTTTCATCCTGTTATTGTTTCAGCGTGTAATTGCTTCAGCTTGTATTTGTTTCAGTGTGTAATTGTTTCAGCATGTAATTGATTCAGTCTGTAATTGTTTCAGCGTGTAGTTGTTTCAGCGTGTATTTGTTTCAGCGTGTAGTTGTTTCAGCGTGAATTTGTATCATCGTGTAATTTTTTCATCGTGTAATTGTTTCAGCTTGAATTTGTTTCAGCCTGTACTTGTTTCAGCGTGTAATTGTTTCAGTCTCTAATTGTTTCAGCATGTAGTTGTTTCAGAGTGTATTTGTTTCAGTGTGTAGTTGTTTCAGCCTGTAGTTGTTTCAGCATGTAGTTGTTTCAGCGTGTAATTGTTTCAGTGTGTATTTGTTTAAGCATGTATTTGTTTCAGCATTAATTTGTTTCAGCGTGTAATTGTTTCAGCGTGTAATTGTTTCAGCGTGTAATTGTTCCAGCATGTAATTGTTTCAGCGTGTTTTATTTTTCAGCCTGTATTTGTTTCAGCGTGTAATTGCTTCAGCGTGTATTTGTTTCAGCGTGTAGTTGTTTCAGAGTGTATTTGTTTCCTCGTGTAATTGTTTCAGCTTGTATTTGTTTCAGCGCGTATTTGTATCCGCGTGTTTTTTTGTCAGCGTGTATTTGTTTCAGCGTGTATTTTTTTCAGCGTGTAGTTGTTACAGCGTGTAGTTGTTTCAGCGTGTAATTGTTTCAGCATGTAATTGTTTCAGCGTGTAATTGTTTCAGCGTATATTTGTTTCAGCGTGTATTTGTTTCAGCGCGTAATTGTTTCAACCTGTAGTTGTTTCAGCGTGTAGTTGTTTCAGCGTGTATTTGATTCAGCGTGTATTTGTTTCAGCGTGTAATTGTTTCCTCGTGTAATTATTTCAGCGTGTTTTTTTTCAGCGTGCAATTGTTTCATCGTGTATTTGTTTCCTCGTGTAATTATTTCAGCTTGTATTTGTTTCAGCGCGTATTTGTATCCGCGTGTTTTTTTTTCAGCGTGTATTTGTTTCAGCGTGTATTTTTTTCAGCGTGTATTTGTTTTAGTGTGTAGTTGTTTCAGCGTGTAGTTGTTTCAGCATGTAATTGTTTCAGCGTGTAATTGTTTCAGTGTGTATTTGTTTAAGCATGTATTTGTTTCAGCATTAATTTGTTTCAGCGTGTAATTGTTTCAGCGTGTAATTGTTTCAGCGTGTAATTGTTTCAGCATGTAATTGTTTCAGCGTGTTTTATTTTTCAGCCTGTATTTGTTTCAGCGTGTAATTGCTTCAGCGTGTATTTGTTTCAGCGTGTATTTGTTTCAGGGTGTAGATGTTTCAGTTTGAATTTGTATCATTGTGTAATTTTTTCATCATGTAATTGTTTCAGCTTGTACTTGTTTCAGCCTGTATTTTTTTCAGCGTGTAATTGTTTCAATGTGTAATTGTTTCAGCTTGTAATTGATTCAGTCTGTAATTGTTTCAGCGTGTAGTTGTTTCAGCGTGTATTTGTTTCAGCGTGTAGTTGTTTCTGCGTGTAATTGTTCCAGTCTTTAATTGTTTCAGCATGTATTTGTTTCAGCGTGTATTTGTTTCAGCGTGTAATTGTTTCAGCGTATAATTGTTTCAGTGTGTAGTTGTTTCAGCATGAATTTGTTTCAGCGTGTAATTGTTTCAGCGTGTAATTGTTTCAGCGTGCAATTGTTTCAGCATGTAATTGTTTCAGCGTGTTTTATTTTTCAGCCTGTATTTGTTTCAGCGTGTATTTGTTTCAGCGTGTAATTTTTTCAGCGTGTAATTGTTTAATCCTGTAATTGTTTCAGTGTGTAATTGTTTCAGCGTGTATTTGTTTCAGCATGTATTTGCTTCAGTGTTAATTTGCTTCTGCGTGCAATTGTTTCAGCGTGTAATTGTATCAGCGTGTAGTTGTTTCCGTGTGCATTGTTTCAGTCCGTAACTGTTTCAGCGTGTAGTTGTTTCAGAGTGCATTTGTTTCAGCGTGTAATTGTTTCAGCGTGTAATTGTGTCAGCGTGTATTTGTTTCAGCGTGTTTTTTTTCAGCGTGTAATTGTTTCAGCGTGTATTTGTTTCAGCGTGTAATTGTTTCAGCGTGTATTTGTTTCAGCATGAATTTATTTCAGCGTGTAATTGTTTCAGCGTGTAATTGTTTCAGCGTGTAATTGTTTCAGTGTGTAGTTGTTTCAGCGTGTAGTTGTTTCAGCATGTAATTGTTTCAGCGTGTAATTGTTTAAGCGTGTTGTTGTTTCAGCGTGCATTTGTTTCAGCCTGTAATTGTTTCAGTGTGTAATTGTGTCAGCTTGTAGTTGTTTCAGCGTGTAATTGTTTCAGTGTGTAATTGTTTCAGCGTGTAATTGTTTCAGCGTGTAATTGTTTCTGCGTGTATTTGTTTCAGCGTGTATATGTTTCAGCGTGTAGTTGTTTCAGCGTGTATTTGTTTCATAGTGTAATTGTTTCAGCGTGTAATTGTTTCAGCGTGTAAATTTTTCAGCTTGTATTTGTTTCAGCATGTAATTGTTTCAGCGTGTATTTGTTTCATCGTGTAACTGTTTCAGCGTGTAATTGTTTCAGCGTGCATTTCTTTCAGCGTTTTTTTGTTTCAGCGTGTATTTGTTTCCGCGTGTATTTGTTTCAGCGTGTTTTTTTTTCAGCGTGTATTTGTATCCGCGTATATTTTTCTCAGCGTGTATTTGTTTCAGCGCGTTATTGTTTCAGCCTGTAATTGTTTCAACGTGTAGTTGTTTCAGCGTGTATTTGATTCAGCGTGTGTTTGTTTCAGCGTGTAATTGTTTCAGCGTGTAATTATTTCAGTGTGTTTTTTTTCAGCGTGTAATTGTTTCATCGTGTAATTGTTTCAGCTTGTATTTGTTTCAGCGCGTATTTGTATCCGCGTGTTTTTTTTTCAGCGTGTATTTGTTTCAGCGTGTAGTTGTTACAGCGAGTAGTTGATTCAGCGTGTAATTGTTTCAACGTTTATTTGTTTCATCGTGTAATTTTTTCAGCGTGTAATTGTTTCAGCGTGTAATTGTTTCAGCGTGTACTTGTTTCATCGTGTAATTGTTTCAGCGTGTATTTGTTTCAGTGTGTATTCGTGTCAGCGTGTATTTTTTTCAGCATGTAATTGTTTCAGCGTGTAATTGTTTCATCCTGTAATTGTTTCAACGTGTAATTGTTTAAGCGTGTATTTGTTTCAGCGTGTATTTGTTTCAGCATGAATTTGCTTCAGCGTGTAATTGTTTCAGTGTGTAATTGTTTCATTCTGTTATTGTTTCAGTGTGTAATTGCTTCAGCGTGTATTTGTTTCAGTGTGTAATTGTTTCAGCGTGTAATTGATTCAGTCTGTAATTGTTTCAGCGTGTAGTTGTTTCAGCGTGTATTTGTTTCAGCGTGTAGTTTTTTCAGCGTGTAATTGTTTCAGCGTGTATTTGTATCATCGTGTAATTTTTTCATCATGTAATTGTTTCAGCTTGTATTTGTTTCAGCCTGTATTTTTTTCAGCGTGTAATTGTTTCAGCGTGTAATTATTTCAGCGTGTAATTATTTCAGCGTTTACTTGTTTCAGCGTGTATTTGTTTCAGCGTGTATTTGTTTCAGCGTGTAATTGTTTCAGCGTGTAATTGTTTCAGCGTGTAATTGTTACAGCGTGTTTTTTTTTCAGCGTGTATTTGTATCAGCATATATTTGTTTCAGCGTGTATTTGTTTCAGCGCTTTATTGTTTCAGCCTGTAATTGTTTCAGCGTGTAGTTATTTCAGCGTGTATTTGATTCAACGTGTAATTGTTTCAGCGTGTCATTGTTTCAGCGTGTAATTATTTCAGCGTGTTTTTTTTCAGCGTGTAATTGTTTCAGCATGTATTTGTTTCAGCGTGTAGTTGTTACAGCGTGTAGTTGATTCAGCGTGTAATTGTTTCAGCGTGTATTTGTTTCATCGTGTACTTGTTTCAGCACGTATTTGTTTCATCGTGTAATTGTTTCAGCGTGTAATTGTTTCAGCATGTATTTGTTTCAACTTCTAATTGTTACAGCGTGTATTTGTTTCAGCGTGTATTTGTTTCAGTGTGAATTTGCTTCAGCGTGTAATTGTTTCATCGTGTAATTGTTTCATCCTGTTATTGTTTCAGCGTGTAATTGCTTCAGCTTGTATTTGTTTCAGTGTGTAATTGTTTCAGCGTGTAATTGATTCAGTCTGTAATTGTTTCAGCATGTAGTTGTTTCAGCGTGTATTTGTTTCAGCGTGAATTTGTATCATCGTGTAATTTTTTCATCGTGTAATTGTTTCAGCTTGTATTTGTTTCAGCGTGTACTTGTTTCAGCGTGTAATTGTTTCAGTCTCTAATTGTTTCAGAGTGTATTTGTTTCAGTGTGTAGTTGTTTCAGCCTGTAGTTGTTTCAGCATGTAGTTGTTTCAGCGTGTAATTGTTTCAGTGTGTATTTGTTTAAGCATGTATTTGTTTCAGCATTAATTTGTTTCAGCGTGTAATTGTTTCAGCGTGTAATTGTTTCAGCGTGTAATTGTTCCAGCGTGTAATTGTTTCAGCGTGTTTTATTTTTCAGCCTGTATTTGTTTCAGCGTGTATTTGTTTCAGCGTGTAGTTGTTTCAGAGTGTATTTGTTTCCTCGTGTAATTGTTTCAGCTTGTATTTGTTTCAGCGCGTATTTGTATCCGCGTGTTTTTTTGTCAGCGTGTATTTGTTTCAGCGTGTATTTTTTTCAGCGTGTAGTTGTTACAGCGTGTAGTTGTTTCAGCGTGTAATTGTTTCAGCATGTAATTGTTTCAGCGTGTAATTGTTTCAGCGTATATTTGTTTCAGCGTGTATTTGTTTCAGCGCGTAATTGTTTCAACCTGTAATTGTTTCAGCGTGTAGTTGTTTCAGCGTGTATTTGATTCAGCGTGTATTTGTTTCAGCGTGTAATTGTTTCAGCGTGTAATTATTTCAGCGTGTTTTTTTTCAGCGTGCAATTGTTTCATCGTGTATTTGTTCCCTCGTGTAATTATTTCAGCTTGTATTTGTTTCAGCGCGTATTTGTATCCGCGTGTTTTTTTTCAGCGTGTATTTGTTTCAGCGTGTATTTTTTTCAGCGTGTATTTGTTTCAGTGTGTAGTTCTTTCAGCATGTAATTGTTTCAGCGTGTTTTATTTTTCAGCCTGTATTTGTTTCAGCGTGTAATTGCTTCAGCGTGTATTTGTTTCAGCGTGTATTTGTTTCAGGGTGTAGATGTTTCAGATTGAATTTGTATCATTGTGTAATTTTTTCATCATGTAATTGTTTCAGCTTGTACTTGTTTCAGCCTGTATTTTTTTCAGCGTGTAATTGTTTCAATGTGTAATTGTTTCAGCTTGTAATTGATTCAGTCTGTAATTGTTTCAGCGTGTAGTTGTTTCAGCGTGTATTTGTTTCAGCGTGTAGTTGTTTCTGCGTGTAATTGTTCCAGTCTGTAATTGTTTCAGCATGTATTTGTTTCAGCGTGTATTTGTTTCAGCGTGTAATTGTTTCAGCGTATAATTGTTTCAGTGTGTATTTGTTTCAGCGTGTATTTGTTTCAGCGTGTATTTGTTTCAGGGTGTAGATGTTTCAGATTGAATTTGTATCATTGTGTAATTTTTTCATCATGTAATGGTTTCAGCTTGTACTTGTTTCAGCCTGTATTTTTTTCAGCGTGTAATTGTTTCAATGTGTAATTGTTTCAGCTTGTAATTGATTCAGTCTGTAATTGTTTCAGCGTGTAGTTGTTTCAGCGTGTTTTTGTTTCAGCGTGTAGTTGTTTCTGCGTGTAATTGTTCCAGTCTGTAATTGTTTCAGCATGTATTTGTTTCAGCGTGTATTTGTTTCAGCGTGTAATTGTTTCAGCGTATAATTGTTTCAGTGTGTAGTTGTTTAAGCATGAATTTGTTTCAGCGTGTAATTGTTTCAGCGTGTAATTGTTTCAGCGTGCAATTGTTTCAGCATGTAATTGTTTCAGCGTGTTTTATTTTTCATCCTGTATTTGTTTCAGCGTGTATTTGTTTCAGCGTGTAATTTTTTCAGCGTGTAATTGTTTCATCCTGTAATTGTTTCAGTGTGTAATTGTTTCAGCGTGTATTTGTTTCAGCATGTATTTGCTTCAGTGTTAATTTGCTTCTGCGTGCAATTGTTTCAGCGTGTAATTGTATCAGCGTGTAGTTGTTTCCGTGTGCATTGTTTCAGTCCGTAACTGTTTCAGCGTGTAGTTGTTTCAGAGTGCATTTGTTTCAGCGTGTAATTGTTTCAGCGTGTAATTGTGTCAGCGTGTATTTGTTTCAGCGTGTTTTTTTTCAGCGTGTAATTGTTTCAGCGTGTATTTGTTTCAGCGTGCATTTGTTTCAGCGTGTAATTGCTTCAGCGTGTATTTGTTTCAATGTGTATTTGTTTCAGCGTGTAGTTGTTTCAGCGTGAATTTGTATCATCGTGTAATTTTTTCATCATTTAATTGTTTCTGCTTGATTTGTTTCAGCCTGTTTTTTTTCAGCGTGTAATTGTTTCAATGTGTAATTATTTCAGCGTGTAATTATTTCAGCATGTACTTGTTTCAGCATGAATTTGTTTCAGCGTGTATTTGTTTCCGCGTGTTTATTTGTCAGCGTGTATTTGTTTCAGCGTGTAATTGTTTCAGCGTGTAATTGTTTCATCGTGTAATTGTTTCATCGTGTAATTGTTTCAGCATGTAATTCTTTCATCGTGTAATTGTTAACACGTAATTGTTTAAGCGTGTATTTGTTTCCTCGTGTAATTTTGTCAGCGTGTATTTGTATCAGCGTGTAATTGTTTCAGCGTGTAATTGTTTCAGCGCGTAATTGTTTCAGTGTGTAGTTGTTTCAGCGTGTAGTTGTTTCAGCATGTAATTGTTTCAGCGTGTAATTGTTTCAGCGTGTTGTTGTTTCAGCGTGCATTTGTTTCAGCGTGTATTTGTTTCAGTGTGTAATTGTTTCAGCGTGTATTTGTTTCAGCGTGTAATTGTTTCAGCGTGTAATTGTTTCAGCGTGTATTTGTTTCAGCGTGTATTTGTTTCAGCGTGTAGTTGTTTCAGCGTGTATTTGTTTCATAGTGTAGTTGTTTCAGCGTGTAATTGTTTCAGGGTGTAAATTTTTCAGCTTGTATTTGTTTCAGCGTTTAATTGTTTCAGCGTGTATTTGTTTCATCGTGTAACTGTTTCAGCGTGTAATTGTTTCAGCGTGCATTTCTTTCAGCGTGTTTTTGTTTCAGCGTGTATATGTTTCCGCGTGTATTTGTTTCAGCGTGTTTTTTTTTCAGCGTCTATTTGTATCAGCGTATATTTGTTTCAACGTGTATTTGTTTCAGTGCGTAATTGTTTCAGCCTGTAATTGTTTCAGCGTGTAGTTGTTTCAGCGTGTATTTGATTCAGCGTGTGTTTGTTTCAGCGTGTAATTGTTTCAGCGTGTAATTATTTCAGGGTGTAATTGTTTCAGCGTGTATTTGTTTCAGCGTGTATTTGTTTCAGCGTGTAGGTGTTTCAGCGTGTATTTGTTTCATAGTGTAATTGTTTCAGCGTGTAATTGTTTCAGCGTGTAAATTTTTCAGCTTGTATTTGTTTCAGCGTGTAATTGTTTCAGCGTGTATTTGTTTCATCGTGTAACTGTTTCAGCGTGTAATTGTTTCTGCGTGCATTTCTTTCAGCGTGTTATTGTTTCAGCGTGTATTTGTTTCCGGGTGTATTTGTTTCAGCGTGTTTTTTTTTCAGCGTGTATTTGTATCAGCGTATATTTGTTTCAGCGTGTATTTGTTTCAGCGCGTAATTGTTTCAGCCTGTAATTGTTTCAGCGTGCAGTTGTTTCAGCGTGTATTTGATTCAGCGTGTGTTTGTTTCAGCGTGTAATGGTTTCAGCGTGTAATTATTTCAGCGTGTTTTTTTTTCAGCGTGTAATTGTTTCATAGTGTATTTGTTTCATCGTGTAATTGTTTCAACTTGTATTTGTTTCAGCGTGTATTTGTTTCAGCGTGTATTTGTTACAGCGTGTAGTTGATTCAGCGTGTAAATGTTTCAGTGTCTATTTGTTTCATCGTGTACTTGTTTCAGCCCGTATTTGTTTCATCGTGTAATTGTTTCAGCGTGTAATTGTTTCAGCATGTAATTGTTTCAGCATGTATTTGCTTCATCGTGTAATTGCTTCAGCGTGTATTTGTTTCAGCGTGTATTTGTTTCAGGGTGTAGATGTTTCAGATTGAATTTGTTTCATTGTGTAATTTTTTCATCATGTAATTGTTTCAGCTTGTACTTGTTTCAGCCTGTATTTTTTTCAGCGTGTAATTGTTTCAATGTGTAATTGTTTCAGCTTGTAATTGATTCAGTCTGTAATTGTTTCAGCTTGTAGTTGTTTCAGCGTGTATTTGTTTCAGCGTGTAGTTGTTTCTGCGTGTAATTGTTCCAGTCTGTAATTGTTTCAGCATGTATTTGTTTCAGCGTGTATTTGTTTCAGCGTGTAATTGTTTCAGCGTATAATTGTTTCAGTGTGTAGTTGTTTCAGCATGAATTTGTTTCAGCGTGTAATTGTTTCAGCGTGTAATTGTTTCAGCGTGCAATTGTTTCAGCATGTAATTGTTTCAGCGTGTTTTATTTTTCAGCCTGTATTTGTTTCAGCGTGTATTTGTTTCAGCGTGTAATTTTTTAAGCGTGTAATTGTTTCATCCTGTAATTGTTTCAGTGTGTAATTGTTTCAGCGTGTATTTGTTTCAGCATGTGTTTGCTTCAGTGTTAATTTGCTTCTGCGTGCAATTGTTTCAGCGTGTAATTGTATCAGCGTGTAGTTGTTTCCGTGTGCATTGTTTCAGTCCGTAACTGTTTCAGCGTGTAGTTGTTTCAGAGTGCATTTGTTTCAGCGTGTAATTGTTTCAGCGTGTAATTGTGTCAGCGTGTATTTGTTTCAGCGTGTTTTTTTTCAGCGTGTAATTGTTTCAGCGTGTATTTGTTTCAGCGTGCATTTGTTTCAGCGTGTAATTGCTTCAGCGTGTATTTGTTTCAATGTGTATTTGTTTCAGCGTGTAGTTGTTTCAGCGTGAATTTGTATCATCGTGTAATTTTTTCATCATGTAATTGTTTCTGCTTGATTTGTTTCAGCCTGTTTTTTTTCAGCGTGTAATTGTTTCAATGTGTAATTATTTCAGCGTGTAATTATTTCAGCGTGTACTTGTTTCAGCATGAATTTGTTTCAGCGTGTATTTGTTTCCGCGTGTTTATTTGTCAGCGTGTATTTGTTGCAGCGTGTAATTGTTTCAGCGTGTAATTGTTTCATCGTGTAATTGTTTCATCGTGTAATTGTTTCAGCATGTAATTCTTTCATCGTGTAATTGTTAACACATGTAATTGTTTAAGCGTGTATTTGTTTCCTCGTGTAATTTTGTCAGCGTGTATTTGTATCAGCGTGTAATTGTTTCAGCGTGTAATTGTTTCAGCGCGTAATTGTTTCAGTGTGTAGTTGTTTCAGCGTGTAGTTGTTTCAGCATGTAATTGTTTCAGCGTGTAATTGTTTCAGCGTGTTGTTGTTTCAGCGTGCATTTGTTTCAGCGTGTATTTGTTTCAGTGTGTAATTGTTTCAGCGTGTATTTGTTTCAGCGTGTAATTGTTTCAGCGTGTAATTGTTTCAGCGTGTATTTGTTTCAGCGTGTATTTGTTTCAGCGTGTAGTTGTTTCAGCGTGTATTTGTTTCATAGTGTAATTGTTTCAGCGTGTAATTGTTTCAGGGTGTAAATTTTTCAGCTTGTATTTGTTTCAGCGTGTAATTGTTTCAGCGTGTATTTGTTTCATCGTGTAACTGTTTCAGTGTGTAATTGTTTCAGCGTGCATTTCTTTCAGCGTGTTTTTGTTTCAGCGTGTATATGTTTCCGCGTGTATTTGTTTCAGCGAGTTTTTTTTTCAGCGTCTATTTGTATCAGCGTATATTTGTTTCAACGTGTATTTGTTTCAGTGCGTAATTGTTTCAGCCTGTAATTGTTTCAGCGTGTAGTTGTTTCAGCGTGTATTTGATTCAGCGTGTGTTTGTTTCAGCGTGTAATTGTTTCAGCGTGTAATTATTTCAGGGTGTAATTGTTTCAGCGTGTATTTATTTCAGCGTGTATTTGTTTCAGCGTGTAGTTGTTTCAGCGTGTATTTGTTTCATAGTGTAATTGTTTCAGCGTGTAATTGTTTCAGCGTGTAAATTTTTCAGCTTGTATTTGTTTCAGCGTGTAATTGTTTCAGCGTGTATTTGTTTCATCGTGTAACTGTTTCAGCGTGTAATTGTTTCTGCGTGCATTTCTTTCAGCGTGTTATTGTTTCAGCGTGTATTTGTTTCCGGGTGTATTTGTTTCAGCGTGTTTTTTTTTCAGCGTGTATTTGTATCAGCGTATATTTGTTTCAGTGTGTATTTGTTTCAGCGCGTAATTGTTTCAGCCTGTAATTGTTTCAGCGTGCAGTTGTTTCAGCGTGTATTTGATTCAGCGTGTGTTTGTTTCAGCGTGTAATTGTTTCAGCGTGTAATTATTTCAGCGTGTTTTTTTTTCAGCGTGTAATTGTTTCATAGTGTATTTGTTTCATCGTGTAATTGTTTCAACTTGTATTTGTTTCAGCGTGTATTTGTATCCGCGTGTTTTTTTTTCAGCGTGTATTTGTTTCAGCGTGTATTTGTTACAGCGTGTAGTTGATTCAGCGTGTAAATGTTTCAGTGTCTATTTGTTTCATCGTGTACTTGTTTCAGCCCGTATTTGTTTCATCGTGTAATTGTTTCAGCGTGTAATTGTTTCAGCGTGTAATTGTTTCAGCATGTATTTGTTTCATCGTGTAATTGCTTCAGCGTGTATTTGTTTCAGCGTGTATTTGTTTCAGGGTGTAGATGTTTCAGATTGAATTTGTTTCATTGTGTAATTTTTTCATCATGTAATTGTTTCAGCTTGTACTTGTTTCAGCCTGTATTTTTTTCAGCGTGTAATTGTTTCAATGTGTAATTGTTTCAGCTTGTAATTGATTCAGTCTGTAATTGTTTCAGCGTGTAGTTGTTTCAGCGTGTATTTGTTTTAGCGTGTAGTTGTTTCTGCGTGTAATTGTTCCAGTCTGTAATTGTTTCAGCATGTATTTGTTTCAGCGTGTATTTGTTTCAGCGTGTAATTGTTTCAGCGTATAATTGTTTCAGTGTGTAGTTGTTTCAGCATGAATTTGTTTCAGCGTGTAATTGTTTCAGCGTGTAATTGTTTCAGCGTGCAATTGTTTCAGCATGTAATTGTTTCAGCGTGTTTTATTTTTCAGCCTGTATTTGTTTCAGCGTGTATTTGTTTCAGCGTGTAATTTTTTAAGCGTGTAATTGTTTCATCCTGTAATTGTTTCAGTGTGTAATTGTTTCAGCGTGTATTTGTTTCAGCATGTATTTGCTTCAGTGTTAATTTGCTTCTGCGTGCAATTGTTTCAGCGTGTAATTGTATCAGCGTGTAGTTGTTTCCGTGTGCATTGTTTCAGTCCGTAACTGTTTCAGCGTGTAGTTGTTTCAGAGTGCATTTGTTTCAGCGTGTAATTGTTTCAGCGTGTAATTGTGTCAGCGTGTATTTGTTTCAGCGTGTTTTTTTTCAGCGTGTAATTGTTTCAGCGTGTATTTGTTTCAGCGTGCATTTGTTTCAGCGTGTAATTGCTTCAGCGTGTATTTGTTTCAATGTGTATTTGTTTCAAAGTGTAGTTGTTTCAGCGTGAATTTGTATCATCGTGTAATTTTTTCATCATGTAATTGTTTCTGCTTGATTTGTTTCAGCCTGTTTTTTTTCAGCGTGTAATTGTTTCAATGTGTAATTATTTCAGCGTGTAATTATTTCAGCGTGTACTTGTTTCAGCATGAATTTGTTTCAGCGTGTATTTGTTTCCGCGTGTTTATTTGTCAGCGTGTATTTGTTTCAGCGTGTAATTGTTTCAGCGTGTAATTGTTTCATCGTGTAATTGTTTCATCGTGTAATTGTTTCAGCATGTAAATCTTTCATCGTGTAATTGTTAACACATGTAATTGTTTAAGCGTGTATTTGTTTCCTCGTGTAATTTTGTCAGCGTGTATTTGTATCAGCGTGTAATTGTTTCAGCGTGTAATTGTTTCAGCGTGTAATTGTTTCAGTGTGTAGTTGTTTCAGCGTGTAGTTGTTTCAGCATGTAATTGTTTCAGCGTGTAATTGTTTCAGCGTGTTGTTGTTTCAGCGTGCATTTGTTTCAGCGTGTATTTGTTTCAGTGTGTAATTGTTTCAGCGTGTATTTGTTTCAGCGTGTAATTGTTTCAGCGTGTAATTGTTTCAGCGTGTATTTGTTTCAGCGTGTATTTGTTTCAGCGTGTAGTTGTTTCAGCGTGTATTTGTTTCATAGTGTAATTGTTTCAGCGTGTAATTGTTTCAGCGTGTAAATTTTTCAGCTTGTATTTGTTTCAGTGTGTAATTGTTTCAGCGTGTATTTGTTTCATCGTGTAACTGTTTCAGCGTGTAATTGTTTCAGCGTGCATTTCTTTCAGCGTGTTTTTGTTTCAGCGTGTATATGTTTCCGCGTGTATTTGTTTCAGCGAGTTTTTTTTTCAGCGTCTATTTGTATCAGCGTATATTTGTTTCAACGTGTGTTTGTTTCAGTGCGTAATTGTTTCAGCCTGTAATTGTTTCAGCGTGTAGTTGTTTCAGCGTGTATTTGATTCAGCGTGTGTTTGTTTCATCGTGTAATTGTTTCAGCGTGTAATTATTTCAGGGTGCAATTGTTTCAGCGTGTATTTGTTTCAGCGTGTATTTGTTTCAGCGTGTAGTTGTTTCAGCGTGTATTTGTTTCATAGTGTAATTGTTTCAGCGTGTAATTGTTTCAGCGTGTAAATTTTTCAGCTTGTATTTGTTTCAGCGTGTAATTGTTTCAGCGTGTATTTGTTTCATCGTGTAACTGTTTCAGCGTGTAATTGTTTCTGCGTGCATTTCTTTCAGCGTGTTATTGTTTCAGCGTGTATTTGTTTCCGGGTGTATTTGTTTCAGCGTGTTTTTTTTTCAGCGTGTATTTGTATCAGCGTATATTTGTTTCAGCGTGTATTTGTTTCAGCGCGTAATTGTTTCAGCCTGTAATTGTTTCAGCGTGCAGTTGTTTCAGCGTGTATTTGATTCAGCGTGTGTTTGTTTCAGCGTGTAATTGTTTCAGCGTGTAATTATTTCAGCGTGTTTTTTTTTCAGCGTGTAATTGTTTCATAGTGTATTTGTTTCATCGTGTAATTGTTTCAACTTGTATTTGTTTCAGCGTGTATTTGTATCCGCGTGTTTTTTTTTCAGCGTGTATTTGTTTCAGCGTGTATTTGTTACAGCGTGTAGTTGATTCAGCGTGTAAATGTTTCAGTGTCTATTTGTTTCAGCGTGTACTTGTTTCAGCCCGTATTTGTTTCATCGTGTAATTGTTTCAGCGTGTAATTGTTTCAGCGTGTAATTGTTTCAGCATGTATTTGTTTCATCGTGTAATTGCTTCAGCGTGTATTTGTTTCAGCGTGTATTTGTTTCAGGGTGTAGATGTTTCAGATTGAATTTGTTTCATTGTGTAATTTTTTCATCATGTAATTGTTTCAGCTTGTACTTGTTTCAGCCTGTATTTTTTTCAGCGTGTAATTGTTTCAATGTGTAATTGTTTCAGCTTGTAATTGATTCAGTCTGTAATTGTTTCAGCGTGTAGTTGTTTCAGCATGTATTTGTTTCAGCGTGTAGTTGTTTCTGCGTGTAATTGTTCCAGTCTGTAATTGTTTCAGCATGTATTTGTTTCAGCGTGTATTTGTTTCAGCGTGTAATTGTTTCAGCGTATAATTGTTTCAGTGTGTAGTTGTTTCAGCATGAATTTGTTTCAGCGTGTAATTGTTTCAGCGTGTAATTGTTTCAGCGTGCAATTGTTTCAGCATGTAATTGTTTCAGCGTGTTTTATTTTTCAGCCTGTATTTGTTTCAGCGTGTATTTGTTTCAGCGTGTAATTTTTTAAGCGTGTAATTGTTTCATCCTGTAATTGTTTCAGTGTGTAATTGTTTCAGCGTGTATTTGTTTCAGCATGTATTTGCTTCAGTGTTAATTTGCTTCTGCGTGCAATTGTTTCAGCGTGTAATTGTATCAGCGTGTAGTTGTTTCCGTGTGCATTGTTTCAGTCCGTAACTGTTTCAGCGTGTAGTTGTTTCAGAGTGCATTTGTTTCAGCGTGTAATTGTTTCAGCGTGTAATTGTGTCAGCGTGTATTTGTTTCAGCGTGTTTTTTTTCAGCGTGTAATTGTTTCAGCGTGTATTTGTTTCAGCGTGCATTTGTTTCAGCGTGTAATTGCTTCAGCGTGTATTTGTTTCAATGTGTATTTGTTTCAGCGTGTAGTTGTTTCAGCGTGAATTTGTATCATCGTGTAATTTTTTCATCATGTAATTGTTTCTGCTTGATTTGTTTCAGCCTGTTTTTTTTCAGCGTGTAATTGTTTCAATGTGTAATTATTTCAGCGTGTAATTATTTCAGCGTGTACTTGTTTCAGCATGAATTTGTTTCAGCGTGTATTTGTTTCCGCGTGTTTATTTGTCAGCGTGTATTTGTTTCAGCGTGTAATTGTTTCAGCGTGTAATTGTTTCATCGTGTAATTGTTTCATCGTGTAATTGTTTCAGCATGTAAATCTTTCATCGTGTAATTGTTAACACATGTAATTGTTTAAGCGTGTATTTGTTTCCTCGTGTAATTTTGTCAGCGTGTATTTGTATCAGCGTGTAATTGTTTCAGCGTGTAATTGTTTCAGCGTGTAATTGTTTCAGTGTGTAGTTGTTTCAGCGTGTAGTTGTTTCAGCATGTAATTGTTTCAGCGTGTAATTGTTTCAGCGTGTTGTTGTTTCAGCGTGCATTTGTTTCAGCGTGTATTTGTTTCAGTGTGTAATTGTTTCAGCGTGTATTTGTTTCAGCGTGTAATTGTTTCAGCGTGTAATTGTTTCAGCGTGTATTTGTTTCAGCGTGTATTTGTTTCAGCGTGTAGTTGTTTCAGCGTGTATTTGTTTCATAGTGTAATTGTTTCAGCGTGTAATTGTTTCAGCGTGTAAATTTTTCAGCTTGTATTTGTTTCAGTGTGTAATTGTTTCAGCGTGTATTTGTTTCATCGTGTAACTGTTTCAGCGTGTAATTGTTTCAGCGTGCATTTCTTTCAGCGTGTTTTTGTTTCAGCGTGTATATGTTTCCGCGTGTATTTGTTTCAGCGAGTTTTTTTTTCAGCGTCTATTTGTATCAGCGTATATTTGTTTCAACGTGTGTTTGTTTCAGTGCGTAATTGTTTCAGCCTGTAATTGTTTCAGCGTGTAGTTGTTTCAGCGTGTATTTGATTCAGCGTGTGTTTGTTTCATCGTGTAATTGCTTCAGCGTGTAATTATTTCAGGGTGCAATTGTTTCAGCGTGTATTTGTTTCAGCGTGTATTTGTTTCAGCGTGTAGTTGTTTCAGCGTGTATTTGTTTCATAGTGTAATTGTTTCAGCGTGTAATTGTTTCAGCGTGTAAATTTTTCAGCTTGTATTTGTTTCAGCGTGTAATTGTTTCAGCGTGTATTTGTTTCATCGTGTAACTGTTTCAGCGTGTAATTGTTTCTGCGTGCATTTCTTTCAGCGTGTTATTGTTTCAGCGTGTATTTGTTTCCGGGTGTATTTGTTTCAGCGTGTTTTTTTTTCAGCGTGAATTTGTATCAGCGTATATTTGTTTCAGCGTGTATTTGTTTCAGCGCGTAATTGTTTCAGCCTGTAATTGTTTCAGCGTGCAGTTGTTTCAGCGTGTATTTGATTCAGCGTGTGTTTGTTTCAGCGTGTAATTGTTTCAGCGTGTAATTATTTCAGCGTGTTTTTTTTTCAGCGTGTAATTGTTTCATAGTGTATTTGTTTCATCGTGTAATTGTTTCAACTTGTATTTGTTTCAGCGTGTATTTGTATCCGCGTGTTTTTTTTTCAGCGTGTATTTGTTTCAGCGTGTATTTGTTACAGCGTGTAGTTGATTCAGCGTGTAAATGTTTCAGTGTCTATTTGTTTCATCGTGTACTTGTTTCAGCGTGTAATTGTTTCATCCTGTAATTGTTTCAGCGTGTAATTGTTTCAGCGTGTAATTGTTTCAGCATGTATTTGTTTCATCGTGTAATTGTTTCAACGTGTATTTGTTTCAGTGTGTATTTGTTTCAGCGTGTATTTTTTTCAGCATGTAATTGTTTCAGCGTGAAATTGTTTCATCCTGTAATTGTTTCGACGTGTCATTGTTTCAGCGTGTATTTGTTTCAGCGTGTATTTGTTTCAGCGTGAATTTGCTTCAGCGTGTAATTGTTTCAGTGTGTAATTGTTTCATCCTGTTATTGTTTCAGCGTGTAATTGCTTCAGCGTCTATTTGTTTCAGTGTGTAATTGTTTCAGCGTGTAATTGATTCAGTCTGTAATTGTTTCAGCGTGTAGTTGCTTCAGCGTGTATTTGTTTCAGCGTGTAATTGTTTCAGCGTGAATTTGTATCATCGTGTAATTTTGTCATCGTGTAATTGCTCCAGCTTGTATTTGTTTCAGCCTGTATTTTTTCAGCGTGTAAATGTTTCAGCGTGTCATTATTTCAGCATGTAATTATTTCAGTGTGTACTTGTTTCAGCGTGAATTTGTTTCAGCGTGTATTTGTTTCCGCGTGTTTATTTGTCAGCGTGTATTTGTTTCAGCGTGTATTTGTTTCAGCGTGTAATTGTTTCAGCGTGTAATTTTTTCAGCGTGTAATTGTTTCAGCTTGTTTGTTTTTCAGCGTGTATTTGTTTCAGCGTATATTTGTTTCAGCATGTATTTGTTTCAGCGCGTAATTGTTTCAGCCTGTAATTGTTTCAGTGTGTAGTTGTTTCAGCGTGTATTTGATTCAGCGTGTATTTGATTCAGCGTGTAATTGTTTCAGCGTGAAATTATTACAGCGTGTTTTTTTTCAGCGTGCAATTGTTTTATCGTGTATTTGTTTCCTCGTGTATTTGTTTCAGCTTGTATTTGTTTCAGCACGTATTTGTATCCGCGTGTTTTTTTTTCAGCGTGTATTTGTTTCAGCGTGTATTTGTTTCAGCGTGTAGTTGGTACAGCGTGTAGTTGATTCAGCGTGTAATTGTTTCAGCATGTATTTGTTTCATCGTGTACTTGTTTCAGCATGTATTTGTTTCATCGTGTAATTGTTTCAGCGTGTAATTGTTTCAGCGTGTATTTGTTTCATCGTGTAATTGTTTCAGCGTGTATTTGTTTCAGTGTGTATTTGTTTCAGCGTGTAATTGTTTCATCCTGTAATTGTTTCAACGTGTAATTGTTTCAGCGTGTATTTGTTTCAGCGTGTATTTGTTTCAGTGTGTAATTGTTTCAGCGTGTAATTGATTCAGTCTGTAATTGTTTCAGCGTGTAGTTGTTTCAGCGTGTATTTGTTTCAGCGTGTAGTTGTTTCGGCGTGAATTTGTATCATCGTGTAATTTTTTCATCGTGTAATTGTTTCAACTTGTATTTTTTTCAGCTTGTAGTTGTTTCAGCGTGTAATTGTTTCAGTCTGTAATTGTTTCAGCATGTAGTTGTTTCAGAGTGTATTTGTTTAAGCGTGTATTTGTTTCAGCGTGTAATTGTTTCATCGTGTAATTGTTTCAGCTTGTAATTGTTTCAGCATGTAATTTTTTCAGCATGTATTTGTTTCAGCGTGTAATTGTTTCAGCATGTAATTGTGTCAGCGGGTGTTTGTTTCAGCGCGTATCTGTTTCAGCGTGTAGTTGCTTCAGTTTGTTATTGTTTCAGCGAATATTAGTTTCCGCGTGTTTTTTTTTCCAGCGTGTATTTGTTTCAGCGTGTAGTTGAATCAGCGTGTATATGATTCAGCGTGTAATTGTTTCAGCGTTTATTTGTTTCATCTTGTAATTGTTAACACATGTAATTGTTTAAGTGTGTATTTGTTTCAGCGTGTAATTATTTCAGCGTGTATTTGTTTCAGCGTGTATTTGTTTCAGCATGAATTTGTTTCAGCGTGTAATTGTTTCAGCATGAATTTGTTTCAGCGTGTAATTGTTTCAGCGTGTAATTGTTTCAGCATGTCTTTGTTTCATCGTGTAATTGTTTCAGCGTGTATTTGTTTCAGCGTGTAATTGTTTCAGCATGAATTTGTTTCAGCGTGGAATTGTTTCAGCATGTAATTGTTTCAGCATTTATTTATTTCATCGTTTAATTGTTTCAGCGTGTATTTGTTTCAGCGTGTATTTATTTCAGCGTGTATTTTTTTCAGCGTGTAATTGTTTCAGCGTGTAATTGCTTCAGCGTGTAATTGCTTCAGCATGTAATTGTTTCAGCGTGTAGTTGTTTCAGGGTGTAATTGTTTCAGTCTGTATTTGTTTCCGCGTGTTTTTTAATCAGCGTGTATTTGTTTCAGCGTGTATTTGTTTCAGTGTGTAATTGTTTCATCGTGTAATTGTTTCAGCTTGTAATAGTTTCAGCGTGTAATTGTGTCAGCGTGTATTTGTTTCAGCGTGTATTTGTTTCAGCGTTTAATTGTTTCAGCGTGTATTTGTTTCCGCGTGTTTTTTTTTCCAGCGTGTAATTGTTTCAGCGTGTATTTGTTTCATCGTGTAATTGTTTCAGCATGTATTTGTTTCATCTTGTAATTGTTAGCACATGTAATTGTTTAACTTTTTTTTTAAGCGTGTAATTGTTTCAGCGTGTACTTGTTTCAGCATGTATTTGTTTCAGCATGAATTTGTTTCAGCGTGTAATTGTTTCAGCAAGAATTTGTTTCAGCGTGTAATTGTTTCAGCGTGTAATTGTTTCAGCATGTATTTGTTTCATCGTGTAATTGTTTCAGTGTGTATTTGTTTCAGAGTGTATTTGTTTCAGCGTGTATATTTTTCAGCGTGTAATTGTTTCAGCGTGTAATTGTATCATCCTGTAATTGATTCAGCGTGTAATTGCTTCAGCGTGTATTTGTTTCAGCGTGTAATTGTTTCAGCGTGTAGTTGTTTCAGGGTGTAATTGATTCAGTCTGTAATTGTTTCAGCGTGTAGTTGTTTCAGATTGTATTTGTTGCAGCGTGTATTTGTTTCAGCGTGTAATTGTTTCAGCGTGTAATTGTGTCAGCGTGTATTTGTTTCAGCGTTTTTTTTTCAGCGTGTAATTTTTTCAGCGTTTATTTGTTTCAGCGTGTATTTGTTTCACCGTGTAATTGCTTCAGCGTGTATTTGTTTCAGGGTGTATTTGTTTCAGCGTGTAGTTGTTTCAGCGTGTAATTGTTTCATCGTGTAATTGTTTGAGCTTGTATTTGTATCAGCCTGTATTTGTTTCAGCGTGTAATTGCTTCAGCGTGTAATTGTTTCAGCATGTATTTGTTTCAGCGTGTAATTGTTTTAGCGTGTAATTGTTTCATCGTGCAATTGTTTCAGCATTTAATTGTTTAATCATGTAATTGTTAAAACGTGTCACTGTTTCAGCGTGTATTTGTTTCAGCGTGTAATTGTTTCAGCGTGTATTTGTTTAAGCGTGTATTTGTTTCAGCATGAATTTGTTTCAGCATGTAATAGTTTCAGCGTGTAATTGTTTCAGCGTGTAATTGTTTCAGCATGTAATTGTTTCAGCGTGTTTTATTTTTCAGCCTGTATTTGTTTCAGCGTGTATTTGTTTCAGCGTGTAATTGTTTCAGCATGTAATTGTTTCAGCGTGTAATTCTTTCAGCATGTATTTGTTTCATCGTGTACTTGTTTCAGCTTGTATTTTTTTCAGCGTGTAATTGTTTCAGCGTGTAATTGTTTCATCCTGTAATTGTTTCAATGAGTAATTGTTTCAGCGTGTATTTGTTTCAGCATGTATTTGTTTCAGTGTTAATTTGCTTCAGGGTGTAATTGTTTCAGCGTGTAATTGTTTCCGAGTGTATTTGTTTCAGCGTGTTTTTTTTTCAGCGTGTATTTGTATCAGCGTATATTTGTTTCAGCGTGTATTTGTTTCAGCGCGTAATTGTTTCAGCGTGTAGTTGGTACAGCGTGTAGTTGATTCAGCGTGTAATTGTTTCAGCGTGTATTTGTTTCATCGTGTACTTGTTTCAGCATGTATTTGTTTCATCGTGTAATTGTTTCAGCGTGTAATTGTTTCAGCGTGTATTTGTTTCATCGTGTAATTGTTTCAGCGTGTATTTGTTTCAGTGTGTATTTGTTTCAGCGTGTATTTTTTACAGCACGTAATTGTTTCAGCGTGTAATTGTTTCATCCTGTAATTGTTTCAACGTGTAATTGTTTCAGCGTGTATTTGTTTCAGCGTGTATTTGTTTCAGGGTGAATTTGCTTCAGCGTGTAATTGTTTCAGCATGTAATTGTTTCATCCTGTTATTGTTTCAGCGTGTAATTGCTTCAGCGTGTATTTGTTTCAGTGTGTAGTTGTTTCCGTGTGTAATTGTTTCAGTCTGTAATTGTTTCAGCGTGTATTTGTTACCGCGTGTATTTGTTTCAGCGTGTTTTTTTTTCAGCGTGTATTTGTATCAGCGTATATTTGTTTCAGCGTGTATTTGTTTCAGCGCGTAATTGTTTCAGCCTGTAATTGTTTCAGCGTGTATTTGTTTCAGCGTGTATTTGATTCAGCGTGTGTTTGTTTCAGCGTGTAATTGTTTCAGCGTGTAATTATTTCAGCGTGTTTTTATTTCAGCGTGTAATTGTTTCATGGTGTATTTGTTTCATCGTGTAATTGTTTCAACTTGTATTTGTTTCAGCGCGTATTTGTATCCGCGTGTTTTTTTTTCAGCGTGTATTTGTTTCAGCGTGTATTTGTTACAGCGTGTAGTTGATTCAGCGTGTAAATGTTTCAGCGTCTATTTGTTTCATCGTGTACTTGTTTCAGCCCGTATTTGTTTCATCGTGTAATTGTTTCAGCGTGTAATTGTTTCAGCGTGTAATTGTTTCAGCATGTATTTGTTTCATCGTGTAATTGTTTCAACGTCTATTTGTTTCAGTGTGTATTTGTTTCAGCGTGTATTTTTTTCAGGATGTAATTGTTTCAGCGTGTAATTGTTTCATCCTGTAATTGTTTCAACGTGTCATTGTTTCAGCGTGTATTTGTTTCAGCGTGTATTTGTTTCAGCGTGAATTTGCTTCAGCGTGTAATTGTTTCAGTGTGTAATTGTTTCATCCTGTTATTGTTTCAGCGTGTAATTGCTTCAGCGTGTATTTGTTTCAGTGTGTAATTGTTTCAGCGTGTAATTGATTCAGTCTGTAATTGTTTCAATGTGTAATTGTTTCAGCGTGTATTTGTTTCAGCATGTATTTGTTTCAGTGTTAATTTGCTTCAGTGTGTAATTGTTTCAGCGTGTAGTTGTTTCCGTGTGTAATTGTGTCAGTCTGTAATAGTTTCAGCGTGTAATTGTTTCAGCATGTGTTTGTTTCAGCGTGTAATTGTTTCAGCGTGTAATTGTGTCAGCGTGTATTTGTTTCAGCGTGTGTTTTTTCAGCGTGTAATTGTTTCAGCGTGTATTTGTTTCAGCGTGTATTTGTTTCAGCCTGTAGTTGTTCCAGCATGAATTTGTATCATCGTGTAATTTTGTCATCGTGTAATTGTTTCAGCTTGTATTTGTTTCAGCCTGTATTTTTTTCAGCGTGTAATTGTTTCAATGTGTAATTATTTCAGCGTGTAATTATTTCAGCGTGTACTTGTTTCAGCGTGTAATTGTTTCAGCGTGTAATTCTTTCATCGTGTAATTGTTAACACATGGAATTGTTTAAGCGTGTATTTGTTTCAGCGTGTAATTGCTTCAGCGTGTATTTGTTTCAGCGTGTATTTTTTTCAGGATGTAATTGTTTCAGCGTGTAATTGTTTCATCCTGTAATTGTTTCAACGTGTCATTGTTTCAGCGTGTATTTGTTTCAGCGTGTATTTGTTTCAGCGTGAATTTGCTTCAGCGTGTAATTGTTTCAGTGTGTAATTGTTTCATCCTGTTATTGTTTCAGCGTGTAATTGCTTCAGCGTGTATTTGTTTCAGTGTGTAATTGTTTCAGCGTGTAATTGATTCAGTCTGTAATTGTTTCAATGTGTAATTGTTTCAGCGTGTATTTGTTTCAGCATGTATTTGTTTCAGTGTTAATTTGCTTCAGTGTGTAATTGTTTCAGCGTGTAGTTGTTTCCGTGTGTAATTGTGTCAGTCTGTAATAGTTTCAGCGTGTAATTGTTTCAGCATGTGTTTGTTTCAGCGTGTAATTGTTTCAGCGTGTAATTGTGTCAGCGTGTATTTGTTTCAGCGTGTGTTTTTTCAGCGTGTAATTGTTTCAGCGTGTATTTGTTTCAGCGTGTATTTGTTTCAGCCTGTAGTTGTTCCAGCATGAATTTGTATCATCGTGTAATTTTGTCATCGTGTAATTGTTTCAGCTTGTATTTGTTTCAGCCTGTATTTTTTTCAGCGTGTAATTGTTTCAATGTGTAATTATTTCAGCGTGTAATTATTTCAGCGTGTACTTGTTTCAGCGTGTAATTGTTTCAGCGTGTAATTCTTTCATCGTGTAATTGTTAACACATGGAATTGTTTAAGCGTGTATTTGTTTCAGCATGTAATTGTTTCAGCGTATATTTGTTTCAGCGAGTATTTGTTTCAGCATGAATTTATTTCAGCGTGTAATTGTTTCAGCGTGTAATTGTTTCAGCGTGTAATTGTTTCAGTGTGTAGTTGTTTCAGCGTGTAGTTGTTTCAGCATGTAATTGTTTCAGCGTGTAATTGTTTAAGCGTGTTGTTGTTTCAGCGTGCATTTGTTTCAGCCTGTAATTGTTTCAGTGTGTAATTGTGTCAGCTTGTAATTGTTTCAGCGTGTAATTGTTTCAGTGTGTAATTGTTTCAGCGTGTAATTGTTTCAGCGTGTAATTGTTTCTGCGTGTATTTGTTTCAGCGTGTATATGTTTCAGCGTGTAGTTGTTTCAGCGTGTATTTGTTTCATAGTGTAATTGTTTCAGCGTGTAATTGTTTCAGCGTGTAAATTTTTCAGCTTGTATTTGTTTCAGCGTGTAATTGTTTCAGCGTGTATTTGTTTCATCGTGTAACTGTTTCAGCGTGTAATTGTTTCAGCGTGCATTTCTTTCAGCGTTTTTTTGTTTCAGCGTGTATTTGTTTCCGCGTGTATTTGTTTCAGCGTGTTTTTTTTTCAGCGTGTATTTGTATCCGCGTATATTTTTCTCAGCGTGTATTTGTTTCAGCGCGTAATTGTTTCAGCCTGAAATTGTTTCAGCGTGTAGTTGTTTCAGCGTGTATTTGATTCAGCGTGTGTTTGTTTCAGCGTGTAATTGTTTCAGCGTGTAATTATTTCAGCGTGTTTTTTTTCAGCGTGTAATTGTTTCATCGTGTAATTGTTTCAGCTTGTATTTGTTTCAGCGCGTATTTGTATCCGCGTGTTTTTTTTTCAGCGTGTATTTGTTTCAGCGTGTAGTTGTTACAGCGAGTAGTTGATTCAGCGTGTAATTGTTTCAACGTTTATTTGTTTCATCGTGTAATTTTTTCAGCGTGTAATTGTTTCAGCGTGTAATTGTTTCAGCGTGTACTTGTTTCATCGTGTAATTGTTTCAGCGTGTATTTGTTTCAGTGTGTATTCGTGTCAGCGTGTATTTTTTTCAGCATGTAATTGTTTCAGCGTGTAATTGTTTCATCCTGTAATTGTTTCAACGTGTAATTGTTTAAGCGTGTATTTGTTTCAGCGTGTATTTGTTTCAGCGTGAATTTGCTTCAGCGTGTAATTGTTTCAGTGTGTAATTGTTTCATTCTGTTATTGTTTCAGTGTGTAATTGCTTCAGCGTGTATTTGTTTCAGTTTGTAATTGTTTCAGCGTGTAATTGATTCAGTCTGTAATTGTTTCAGCATGTAGTTGTTTCAGCGTGTATTTGTTTCAGCGTGTAGTTTTTTCAGCGTGTAATTGTTTCAGCGTGTATTTGTTTCAGCGCTTTATTGTTTCAGCCTGTAATTGTTTCAGCGTGTAGTTATTTCAGCGTGTATTTGATTCAACGTGTAATTGTTTCAGCGTGTCATTGTTTCAGCGTGTAATTATTTCAGCGTGTTTTTTTTCAGCGTGTAATTGTTTCAGCATGTATTTGTTTCAGCGTGTAGTTGTTACAGCGTGTAGTTGATTCAGCGTGTAATTGTTTCAGCGTGTATTTGTTTCATCGTGTACTTGTTTCAGCACGTATTTGTTTCATCGTGTAATTATTTCAGCGTGTAATTGTTTCAGCATGTATTTGTTTCAACTTCTAATTGTTACAGCGTGTATTTGTTTCAGCGTGTATTTGTTTCAGTGTGAATTTGCTTCAGCGTGTAATTGTTTCATTGTGTAATTGTTTCATCCTGTTATTGTTTCAGCGTGTAATTGCTTCAGCTTGTATTTGTTTCAGTGTGTAATTGTTTCAGCGTGTAATTGATTCAGTCTGTAATTGTTTCAGCGTGTAGTTGTTTCAGCGTGTATTTGTTTCAGCGTGAATTTGTATCATCGTGTAATTTGTTCATCGTGTAATTGTTTCAGCTTGTATTTGTTTCAGCGTGTACTTGTTTCAGCGTGTAATTGTTTCAGTCTCTAATTGTTTCAGCATGTAGTTGTTTCAGAGTGTATTTGTTTCAGTGTGTAGTTGTTTCAGCCTGTAGTTGTTTCAGCATGTAGTTGTTTCAGCGTGTAATTGTTTCAGTGTGTATTTGTTTAAGCATGTATTTGTTTCAGCATTAATTTGTTTCAGCGTGTAATTGTTTCAGCGTGTAATTGTTTCAGCGTGTAATTGTTCCAGCGTGTAATTGTTTCAGCGTGTTTTATTTTTCAGCCTGTATTTGTTTCAGCGTGTATTTGTTTCAGCGTGTAGTTGTTTCAGAGTGTATTTGTTTCCTCGTGTAATTGTTTCAGCTTGTATTTGTTTCAGCGCGTATTTGTATCCGCGTTTTTTTTTGTCAGCGTGTATTTGTTTCAGCGTGTATTTTTTTCAGCGTGTAGTTGTTACAGCGTGTAGTTGTTTCAGCGTGTAATTGTTTCAGCATGTAATTGTTTCAGCGTGTAGTTGTTTCAGCGTATATTTGTTTCAGCGTGTTTTACTTTCAGCGCGTAATTGTTTCAACCTGTAATTGTTTCAGCGTGTAGTTGTTTCAGCGTGTATTTGATTCAGCGTGTATTTGTTTCAGCGTGTAATTGTTTCAGCGTGTAATTATTTCAGCGTGTTTTTTTTCAGCGTGCAATTGTTTCATCGTGTATTTGTTTCCTCGTGTAATTATTTCAGCTTGTATTTGTTTCAGCGCGTATTTGTATCCGCGTGTTTTTTTTTCAGCGTGTATTTGTTTCAGCGTGTATTTTTTTCAGCGTGTATTTGTTTCAGTGTGTAGTTGTTTCAGCATGTAATTGTTTCAGCGTGTGATTGTTTCAGTGTGTATTTGTTTAAGCATGTATTTGTTTCAGCATTAATTTGTTTCAGCGTGTAATTGTTTCAGTGTGTAATTGTTTCAGCGTGTAATTGTTTCAGCATGTAATTGTTTCAGCGTGTTTTATTTTTCAGCCTGTATTTGTTTCAGCGTGTAATTGCTTCAGCGTGTATTTGTTTCAGCGTGTATTTGTTTCAGGGTGTAGATGTTTCAGATTGAATTTGTATCATTGTGTAATTTTTTCATCATGTAATTGTTTCAGCTTGTACTTGTTTCAGCCTGTATTTTTTTCAGCGTGTAATTGTTTCAATGTGTAATTGTTTCAGCTTGTAATTGATTCAGTCTGTAATTGTTTCAGCGTGTAGTTGTTTCAGCGTGTATTTGTTTCAGCGTGTAGTTGTTTCTGCGTGTAATTGTTCCAGTCTGTAATTGTTTCAGCATGTATTTGTTTCAGCGTGTATTTGTTTCAGCGTGTAATTGTTTCAGCGTATAATTGTTTCAGTGTGTAGTTGTTTCAGCATGAATTTGTTTCAGCGTGTAATTGTTTCAGCGTGTAATTGTTTCAGCGTGCAATTGTTTCAGCATGTAATTGTTTCAGCGTGTTTTATTTTTCAGCCTGTATTTGTTTCAGCGTGTATTTGTTTCAGCGTGTAATTTTTTAAGCGTGTAATTGTTTCATCCTGTAATTGTTTCAGTGTGTAATTGTTTCAGCGTGTATTTGTTTCAGCATGTATTTGCTTCAGTGTTAATTTGCTTCTGCGTGCAATTGTTTCAGCGTGTAATTGTATCAGCGTGTAGTTGTTTCCGTGTGCATTGTTTCAGTCCGTAACTGTTTCAGCGTGTAGTTGTTTCAGAGTGCATTTGTTTCAGCGTGTAATTGTTTCATCGTGTAATTGTGTCAGCGTGTATTTGCTTCAGCATGTTTTTTTTCAGCGTGTAATTGTTTCAGCGTGTATTTGTTTCAGCGTGCATTTGTTTCAGCGTGTAATTGCTTCAGCGTGTATTTGTTTCAATGTGTATTTGTTTCAGCGTGTAGTTGTTTCAGCGTGAATTTGTATCATCGTGTAATTTTTTCATCATGTAATTGTTTCTGCTTGATTTGTTTCAGCCTGTTTTTTTTCAGCGTGTAATTGTTTCAATGTGTAATTATTTCAGCGTGTAATTATTTCAGCGTGTACTTGTTTCAGCATGAATTTGTTTCAGCGTGTATTTGTTTCCGCGTGTTTATTTGTCACGTGTATTTGTTTCAGCGTGTAATTGTTTCAGCGTGTAATTGTTTCATCGTGTAATTGTTTCATCGTGTAATTGTTTCAGCATGTAAATCTTTCATCGTGTAATTGTTAACACATGTAATTGTTTAAGCGTGTATTTGTTTCCTCGTGTAATTTTGTCAGCGTGTATTTGTATCAGCGTGTAATTGTTTCAGCGTGTAATTGTTTCAGCGTGTAATTGTTTCATTGTGTAGTTGTTTCAGCGTGTAGTTGTTTCAGCATGTAATTGTTTCAGCGTGTAATTGTTTCAGCGTGTTGTTGTTTCAGCGTGCATTTGTTTCAGCGTGTATTTGTTTCAGTGTGTAATTGTTTCAGCGTGTATTTGTTTCAGCGTGTAATTGTTTCAGCGTGTAATTGTTTCAGCGTGTATTTGTTTCAGCGTGTATTTGTTTCAGCGTGTAGTTGTTTCAGCGTGTATTTGTTTCATAGTGTAATTGTTTCAGCGTGTAATTGTTTCAGGGTGTAAATTTTTCAGCTTGTATTTGTTTCAGTGTGTAATTGTTTCAGCGTGTATTTGTTTCATCGTGTAACTGTTTCAGCGTGTAATTGTTTCAGCGTGCATTTCTTTCAGCGTGTTTTTGTTTCAGCGTGTATATGTTTCCGCGTGTATTTGTTTCAGCGTGTTTTTTTTTCAGCGTCTATTTGTATCAGCGTATATTTGTTTCAACGTGTATTTGTTTCAGTGCGTAATTGTTTCAGCCTGTAATTGTTTCAGCGTGTAGTTGTTTCAGCGTGTATTTGATTCAGCGTGTGTTTGTTTCAGCGTGTAATTGTTTCAGCGTGTAATTATTTCAGGGTGTAATTGTTTCAGCGTGTATTTGTTTCAGCGTGTATTTGTTTCAGCGTGTAGTTGTTTCAGCGTGTATTTGTTTCATAGTGTAATTGTTTCAGCGTGTAATTGTTTCAGTGTGTAAATTTTTCAGCTTGTATTTGTTTCAGCGTGTAATTGTTTCAGCGTGTATTTGTTTCATCGTGTAACTGTTTCAGCGTGTAATTGTTTCTGCGTGCATTTCTTTAAGCGTGTTATTGTTTCAGCGTGTATTTGTTTCCGGGTGTATTTGTTTCAGCGTGTTTTTTTTTCAGCGTGTATTTGTATCAGCGTGTATTTGTTTCAGCGCGTAAAAGTTTCAGCCTGTAATTGTTTCAGCGTGCAGTTGTTTCAGCGTGTATTTGATTCAGCGTGTGTTTGTTTCAGCGTGTAATTGTTTCAGCGTGTAATTATTTCAGCGTGTTTTTTTTTCAGCGTGTAATTGTTTCATAGTGTATTTGTTTCATTGTGTAATTGTTTCAACTTGTATTTGTTTCAGCGTGTATTTGTATCCGCGTGTTTTTTTTTCAGCGTGTATTTGTTTCAGCGTGTATTTGTTTCATCGTGTACTTGTTTCAGCCCGTATTTGTTTCATCGTGTAATTGTTTCAGCGTGTAATTGTTTCAGCGTGTAATTGTTTCAGCATGTATTTGTTTCATCGTGTAATTGTTTCAACGTGTATTTGTTTCAGTGTGTATTTGTTTCAGCGTGTATTTTTTTCAGCATGTAATTGTTTCAGCGTGAAATTGTTTCATCCTGTAATTGTTTCAACGTGTCATTGTTTCAGCGTGTATTTGTTTCAGCGTGTATTTGTTTCAGCGTGAATTTGCTTCAGCGTGTAATTGTTTCAGTGTGTAATTGTTTCATCCTGTTATTGTTTCAGCGTGTAATTGCTTCAGCGTGTATTTGTTTCAGTGTGTAATTGTTTCAGCGTGTAATTGATTCAGTCTGTCATTGTTTCAGCGTGTAGTTGCTTCAGCGTGTATTTGTTTCAGCGTGTAATTGTTTCAGCGTGAATTTGTATCATCGTGTAATTTTTTCATCGTGTAATTGCTCCAGCTTGTATTTGTTTCAGCCTGTATTTTTTCAGCGTGTAAATGTTTCAGCGTGTCATTATTTCAGCATGTAATTATTTCAGTGTGTACTTGTTTCAGCGTGAATTTGTTTCAGCGTGTATTTGTTTCCGCGTGTTTATTTGTCAGCGTGTATTTGTTTCAGCGTGTATTTGTTTCAGCGTGTAATTGTTTCAGCGTGTAATTTTTTCAGCGTGTAATTGTTTCAGCTTGTTTGTTTTTCAGCGTGTATTTGTTTCAGCGTATATTTGTTTCAGCATGTATTTGTTTCAGCGCGTAATTGTTTCAGCCTGTAATTGTTTCAGCGTGTAGTTGTTTCAGCGTGTATTTGATTCAGCGTGTAATTGTTTCAGCGTGTATTTGTTTAAGCGTGTATTTGATTCAGCATGAATTTGTTTCAGCATGTAATAGTTTCAGCGTGTAATTGTTTCAGCGTGTAATTGTTTCAGCATGTAATTGTTTCAGCGTGATTTATTTTTCAGCCTGTATTTGTTTCAGCGTGTATTTGTTTCAGCGTGTAATTGTTTCAGCATGTAATTGTTTCAGCGTGTAATTGTTTCAGCATGTATTTGTTTCATCGTGTACTTGTTTCAGCTTGTATTTTTTTCAGCGTGTAATTGTTTCAGCGTGTAATTGTTTCATCCTGTAATTGTTTCAATGAGTAATTGTTTCAGCGTGTATTTGTTTCAGCATGTATTTGTTTCAGTGTTAATTTGCTTCAGGGTGTAATTGTTTCAGCGTGTAATTGTTTCCGCGTGTATTTGTTTCAGCGTGTTTTTTTTTCAGCGTGTATTTGTATCAGCGTATATTTGTTTCAGCGTGTATTTGTTTCAGCGCGTAATTGTTTCAGCGTGTAGTTGGTACAGCGTGTAGTTGATTCAGCGTGTAATTGTTTCAGCGTGTATTTGTTTCATCGTGTACTTGTTTCAGCATGTATTTGTTTCATCGTGTAATTGTTTCAGCGTGTAATTGTTTCAGCGTGTATTTGTTTCATCGTGTAATTGTTTCAGCGTGTATTTGTTTCAGTGTGTATTTGTTTCGGCATGTATTTTTTACAGCACGTAATTGTTTCAGCGTGTAATTGTTTCATCCTGTAATTGTTTCAACGTGTAATTGTTTCAGCGTGTATTTGTTTCAGCGTGTATTTGTTTCAGTGTGAATTTGCTTCAGCGTGTAATTGTTTCAGCATGTAATTGTTTCATCCTGTTATTGTTTCAGCGTGTAATTGCTTCAGCGTGTATTTGTTTCAGTGTGTAGTTGTTTCCGTGTGTAATTGTTTCAGTCTGTAATTGTTTCAGCGTGTATTTGTTTCCGTGTGTATTTGTTTCAGCGTGTTTTTTTTTCAGCGTGTATTTGTATCAGCGTATATTTGTTTCAGCGTGTATTTGTTTCAGCGCGTAATTGTTTCAGCCTGTAATTCTTTCAGCGTGTATTTGTTTCAGCGTGTATTTGATTCAGCGTGTGTTTGTTTCAGCGTGTAATTGTTTCAGCGTGTAATTATTTCAGCGTGTTTTTTTTTCAGCGTGTAATTGTTTCATGGTGTATTTGTTTCATCGTGTAATTGTTTCAACTTGTATTTGTTTCAGCACGTATTTGTATCCGCGTGTTTTTTTTCAGCGTGTATGTGTTTCAGCGTGTATTTGTTACAGCGTGTAGTTCATTCAGCGTGTAAATGTTTCAGCGTCTATTTGTTTCATCGTGTACTTGTTTCAGCCCGTATTTGTTTCATCGTGTAGTTGATTCAGCGTGTAATTGTTTCAGCGTGTATTTGTTTCATCGTGTACTTGTTTCAGCACGTATTTGTTTCATCGTGTAATTATTTCAGCGTGTAATTGTTTCAGCATGTATTTGTTTCAACTTCTAATTGTTACAGCGTGTATTTGTTTCAGCGTGTATTTGTTTCAGTGTGAATTTGCTTCAGCGTGTAATTGTTTCATTGTGTAATTGTTTCATCCTGTTATTGTTTCAGCGTGTAATTGCTTCAGCTTGTATTTGTTTCAGTGTGTAATTGTTTCAGCGTGTAATTGATTCAGTCTGTAATTGTTTCAGCGTGTAGTTGTTTCAGCGTGTATTTGTTTCAGCGTGAATTTGTATCATCGTGTAATTTGTTCATCGTGTAATTGTTTCAGCTTGTATTTGTTTCAGCGTGTACTTGTTTCAGCGTGTAATTGTTTCAGTCTCTAATTGTTTCAGCATGTAGTTGTTTCAGAGTGTATTTGTTTCAGTGTGTAGTTGTTTCAGCCTGTAGTTGTTTCAGCATGTAGTTGTTTCAGCGTGTAATTGTTTCAGTGTGTATTTGTTTAAGCATGTATTTGTTTCAGCATTAATTTGTTTCAGCGTGTAATTGTTTCAGCGTGTAATTGTTTCAGCGTGTAATTGTTCCAGCGTGTAATTGTTTCAGCGTGTTTTATTTTTCAGCCTGTATTTGTTTCAGCGTGTATTTGTTTCAGCGTGTAGTTGTTTCAGAGTGTATTTGTTTCCTCGTGTAATTGTTTCAGCTTGTATTTGTTTCAGCGCGTATTTGTATCCGCGTTTTTTTTTGTCAGCGTGTATTTGTTTCAGCGTGTATTTTTTTCAGCGTGTAGTTGTTACAGCGTGTAGTTGTTTCAGCGTGTAATTGTTTCAGCATGTAATTGTTTCAGCGTGTAGTTGTTTCAGCGTATATTTGTTTCAGCGTGTTTTTCTTTCAGCGCGTAATTGTTTCAACCTGTAATTGTTTCAGCGTGTAGTTGTTTCAGCGTGTATTTGATTCAGCGTGTATTTGTTTCAGCGTGTAATTGTTTCAGCGTGTAATTATTTCAGCGTGTTTTTTTTCAGCGTGCAATTGTTTCATCGTGTATTTGTTTCCTCGTGTAATTATTTCAGCTTGTATTTGTTTCAGCGCGTATTTGTATCCGCGTGTTTTTTTTTCAGCGTGTATTTGTTTCAGCGTGTATTTTTTTCAGCGTGTATTTGTTTCAGTGTGTAGTTGTTTCAGCATGTAATTGTTTCAGCGTGTGATTGTTTCAGTGTGTATTTGTTTAAGCATGTATTTGTTTCAGCATTAATTTGTTTCAGCGTGTAATTGTTTCAGTGTGTAATTGTTTCAGCGTGTAATTGTTTCAGCATGTAATTGTTTCAGCGTGTTTTATTTTTCAGCCTGTATTTGTTTCAGCGTGTAATTGCTTCAGCGTGTATTTGTTTCAGCGTGTATTTGTTTCAGGGTGTAGATGTTTCAGATTGAATTTGTATCATTGTGTAATTTTTTCATCATGTAATTGTTTCAGCTTGTACTTGTTTCAGCCTGTATTTTTTTCAGCGTGTAATTGTTTCAATGTGTAATTGTTTCAGCTTGTAATTGATTCAGTCTGTAATTGTTTCAGCGTGTAGTTGTTTCAGCGTGTATTTGTTTCAGCGTGTAGTTGTTTCTGCGTGTAATTGTTCCAGTCTGTAATTGTTTCAGCATGTATTTGTTTCAGCGTGTATTTGTTTCAGCGTGTAATTGTTTCAGCGTATAATTGTTTCAGTGTGTAGTTGTTTCAGCATGAATTTGTTTCAGCGTGTAATTGTTTCAGCGTGTAATTGTTTCAGCGTGCAATTGTTTCAGCATGTAATTGTTTCAGCGTGTTTTATTTTTCAGCCTGTATTTGTTTCAGCGTGTATTTGTTTCAGCGTGTAATTTTTTAAGCGTGTAATTGTTTCATCCTGTAATTGTTTCAGTGTGTAATTGTTTCAGCGTGTATTTGTTTCAGCATGTATTTGCTTCAGTGTTAATTTGCTTCTGCGTGCAATTGTTTCAGCGTGTAATTGTATCAGCGTGTAGTTGTTTCCGTGTGCATTGTTTCAGTCCGTAACTGTTTCAGCGTGTAGTTGTTTCAGAGTGCATTTGTTTCAGCGTGTAATTGTTTCATCGTGTAATTGTGTCAGCGTGTATTTGCTTCAGCATGTTTTTTTTCAGCGTGTAATTGTTTCAGCGTGTATTTGTTTCAGCGTGCATTTGTTTCAGCGTGTAATTGCTTCAGCGTGTATTTGTTTCAATGTGTATTTGTTTCAGCGTGTAGTTGTTTCAGCGTGAATTTGTATCATCGTGTAATTTTTTCATCATGTAATTGTTTCTGCTTGATTTGTTTCAGCCTGTTTTTTTTCAGCGTGTAATTGTTTCAATGTGTAATTATTTCAGCGTGTAATTATTTCAGCGTGTACTTGTTTCAGCATGAATTTGTTTCAGCGTGTATTTGTTTCCGCGTGTTTATTTGTCACGTGTATTTGTTTCAGCGTGTAATTGTTTCAGCGTGTAATTGTTTCATCGTGTAATTGTTTCATCGTGTAATTGTTTCAGCATGTAAATCTTTCATCGTGTAATTGTTAACACATGTAATTGTTTAAGCGTGTATTTGTTTCCTCGTGTAATTTTGTCAGCGTGTATTTGTATCAGCGTGTAATTGTTTCAGCGTGTAATTGTTTCAGCGTGTAATTGTTTCATTGTGTAGTTGTTTCAGCGTGTAGTTGTTTCAGCATGTAATTGTTTCAGCGTGTAATTGTTTCAGCGTGTTGTTGTTTCAGCGTGCATTTGTTTCAGCGTGTATTTGTTTCAGTGTGTAATTGTTTCAGCGTGTATTTGTTTCAGCGTGTAATTGTTTCAGCGTGTAATTGTTTCAGCGTGTATTTGTTTCAGCGTGTATTTGTTTCAGCGTGTAGTTGTTTCAGCGTGTATTTGTTTCATAGTGTAATTGTTTCAGCGTGTAATTGTTTCAGGGTGTAAATTTTTCAGCTTGTATTTGTTTCAGTGTGTAATTGTTTCAGCGTGTATTTGTTTCATCGTGTAACTGTTTCAGCGTGTAATTGTTTCAGCGTGCATTTCTTTCAGCGTGTTTTTGTTTCAGCGTGTATATGTTTCCGCGTGTATTTGTTTCAGCGTGTTTTTTTTTCAGCGTCTATTTGTATCAGCGTATATTTGTTTCAACGTGTATTTGTTTCAGTGCGTAATTGTTTCAGCCTGTAATTGTTTCAGCGTGTAGTTGTTTCAGCGTGTATTTGATTCAGCGTGTGTTTGTTTCAGCGTGTAATTGTTTCAGCGTGTAATTATTTCAGGGTGTAATTGTTTCAGCGTGTATTTGTTTCAGCGTGTATTTGTTTCAGCGTGTAGTTGTTTCAGCGTGTATTTGTTTCATAGTGTAATTGTTTCAGCGTGTAATTGTTTCAGTGTGTAAATTTTTCAGCTTGTATTTGTTTCAGCGTGTAATTGTTTCAGCGTGTATTTGTTTCATCGTGTAACTGTTTCAGCGTGTAATTGTTTCTGCGTGCATTTCTTTAAGCGTGTTATTGTTTCAGCGTGTATTTGTTTCCGGGTGTATTTGTTTCAGCGTGTTTTTTTTTCAGCGTGTATTTGTATCAGCGTGTATTTGTTTCAGCGCGTAATTGTTTCAGCCTGTAATTGTTTCAGCGTGCAGTTGTTTCAGCGTGTATTTGATTCAGCGTGTGTTTGTTTCAGCGTGTAATTGTTTCAGCGTGTAATTATTTCAGCGTGTTTTTTTTTCAGCGTGTAATTGTTTCATAGTGTATTTGTTTCATTGTGTAATTGTTTCAACTTGTATTTGTTTCAGCGTGTATTTGTATCCGCGTGTTTTTTTTTCAGCGTGTATTTGTTTCAGCGTGTATTTGTTTCATCGTGTACTTGTTTCAGCCCGTATTTGTTTCATCGTGTAATTGTTTCAGCGTGTAATTGTTTCAGCGTGTAATTGTTTCAGCATGTATTTGTTTCATCGTGTAATTGTTTCAACGTGTATTTGTTTCAGTGTGTATTTGTTTCAGCGTGTATTTTTTTCAGCATGTAATTGTTTCAGCGTGAAATTGTTTCATCCTGTAATTGTTTCAACGTGTCATTGTTTCAGCGTGTATTTGTTTCAGCGTGTATTTGTTTCAGCGTGAATTTGCTTCAGCGTGTAATTGTTTCAGTGTGTAATTGTTTCATCCTGTTATTGTTTCAGCGTGTAATTGCTTCAGCGTGTATTTGTTTCAGTGTGTAATTGTTTCAGCGTGTAATTGATTCAGTCTGTCATTGTTTCAGCGTGTAGTTGCTTCAGCGTGTATTTGTTTCAGCGTGTAATTGTTTCAGCGTGAATTTGTATCATCGTGTAATTTTTTCATCGTGTAATTGCTCCAGCTTGTATTTGTTTCAGCCTGTATTTTTTCAGCGTGTAAATGTTTCAGCGTGTCATTATTTCAGCATGTAATTATTTCAGTGTGTACTTGTTTCAGCGTGAATTTGTTTCAGCGTGTATTTGTTTCCGCGTGTTTATTTGTCAGCGTGTATTTGTTTCAGCGTGTATTTGTTTCAGCGTGTAATTGTTTCAGCGTGTAATTTTTTCAGCGTGTAATTGTTTCAGCTTGTTTGTTTTTCAGCGTGTATTTGTTTCAGCGTATATTTGTTTCAGCATGTATTTGTTTCAGCGCGTAATTGTTTCAGCCTGTAATTGTTTCAGCGTGTAGTTGTTTCAGCGTGTATTTGATTCAGCGTGTAATTGTTTCAGCGTGTATTTGTTTAAGCGTGTATTTGATTCAGCATGAATTTGTTTCAGCATGTAATAGTTTCAGCGTGTAATTGTTTCAGCGTGTAATTGTTTCAGCATGTAATTGTTTCAGCGTGATTTATTTTTCAGCCTGTATTTGTTTCAGCGTGTATTTGTTTCAGCGTGTAATTGTTTCAGCATGTAATTGTTTCAGCGTGTAATTGTTTCAGCATGTATTTGTTTCATCGTGTACTTGTTTCAGCTTGTATTTTTTTCAGCGTGTAATTGTTTCAGCGTGTAATTGTTTCATCCTGTAATTGTTTCAATGAGTAATTGTTTCAGCGTGTATTTGTTTCAGCATGTATTTGTTTCAGTGTTAATTTGCTTCAGGGTGTAATTGTTTCAGCGTGTAATTGTTTCCGCGTGTATTTGTTTCAGCGTGTTTTTTTTTCAGCGTGTATTTGTATCAGCGTATATTTGTTTCAGCGTGTATTTGTTTCAGCGCGTAATTGTTTCAGCGTGTAGTTGGTACAGCGTGTAGTTGATTCAGCGTGTAATTGTTTCAGCGTGTATTTGTTTCATCGTGTACTTGTTTCAGCATGTATTTGTTTCATCGTGTAATTGTTTCAGCGTGTAATTGTTTCAGCGTGTATTTGTTTCATCGTGTAATTGTTTCAGCGTGTATTTGTTTCAGTGTGTATTTGTTTCGGCATGTATTTTTTACAACACGTAATTGTTTCAGCGTGTAATTGTTTCATCCTGTAATTGTTTCAACGTGTAATTGTTTCAGCGTGTATTTGTTTCAGCGTGTATTTGTTTCAGTGTGAATTTGCTTCAGCGTGTAATTGTTTCAGCATGTAATTGTTTCATCCTGTTATTGTTTCAGCGTGTAATTGCTTCAGCGTGTATTTGTTTCAGTGTGTAGTTGTTTCCGTGTGTAATTGTTTCAGTCTGTAATTGTTTCAGCGTGTATTTGTTTCCGTGTGTATTTGTTTCAGCGTGTTTTTTTTTCAGCGTGTATTTGTATCAGCGTATATTTGTTTCAGCGTGTATTTGTTTCAGCGCGTAATTGTTTCAGCCTGTAATTCTTTCAGCGTGTATTTGTTTCAGCGTGTATTTGATTCAGCGTGTGTTTGTTTCAGCGTGTAATTGTTTCAGCGTGTAATTATTTCAGCGTGTTTTTTTTTCAGCGTGTAATTGTTTCATGGTGTATTTGTTTCATCGTGTAATTGTTTCAACTTGTATTTGTTTCAGCACGTATTTGTATCCGCGTGTTTTTTTTCAGCGTGTATGTGTTTCAGCGTGTATTTGTTACAGCGTGTAGTTCATTCAGCGTGTAAATGTTTCAGCGTCTATTTGTTTCATCGTGTACTTGTTTCAGCCCGTATTTGTTTCATCGTGTAATTGTTTCAGCGTGTAATTGTTTCAGCGTGTAATTGTTTCAGCATGTATTTGTTTCATCGTGTAATTGTTTCAACGTCTATTTGTTTCAGTGTGTATTTGTTTCAGCGTGTATTTTTTTCAGCATGTAATTGTTTCAGCGTGTAATTGTTTCATCCTGTAATTGTTTCAACGTGTCATTGTTTCAGCGTGTAATTGTTTCAGCGTGTATTTGTTTCAGCGTGAATTTGCTTCAGCGTGTAATTGTTTCAGTGTGTAATTGTTTCATCCTGTTATTGTTTCAGCGTGTAATTGCTTCAGCGTGTATTTGTTTCAGTGTGTAATTGTTTCAGCGTGTAATTGATTCAGTCTGTAATTGTTTCAGCGTGTAGTTGCTTCAGCGTGTATTTGTTTCAGCGTGTAATTGTTTCAGCGTGAATTTGTATCATCGTGTAATTTTTTCATCGTGTAATTGCTTCAGCTTGTATTTGTTTCAGCCTGTATTTTTTCAGCGTGTAAATGTTTCAGCGTGTAATTATTTCAGCGTGTAATTATTTCAGTGTGTACTTGTTTCAGCGTGAATTTGTTTCAGCGTGTATTTGTTTCCGCGTGTTTATTTGTCAGCGTGTATTTGTTTCAGCGTGTATTTGTTTCAGCGTGTAATTGTTTCAGCGTGTAATTGTTTCAGCGTGTAATTGTTTCAGCGTGTTTGTTTTTCAGCGTGTATTTGTATCAGCGTATATTTGTTTCAGCATGTATTTGTTTCAGCGCGTAATTGTTTCAGCCTGTAATTGTTTTAGCGTGTAGTTGTTTCAGCGTGTATTTGATTCAGCGTGTATTTGATTCAGCGTGTAATTGTTTCAGCGTGAAATTATTACAGCGTGTTTTTTTTTCAGCGTGCAATTGTTTTATCGTGTATTTGTTTCCTCGTGTATTTGTTTCAGCTTGTATTTGTTTATGCACGTATTTGAATCCGCCTGTTTTTTTTTCAGCGTGTATTTGTTTCAGCGTCTATTTGTTTCAGCGTGTAGTTGGTACAGCGTCTAGTTGATTCAGCGTGTAATTGTTTCAGCGTGTATTTGTTTCATCGTGTACTTGTTTCAGCATGTATTTGTTTCATCGTGTAATTGTTTCAGCGTGTAATTGTTTCAGCGTGTATTTGTTTCATTGTGTAATTGTTTCAGCGTGTATTTGTTTCAGTGTGTATTTGTTTCAGCGTGTATTTTTTTCAGCATGTAATTGTTTCAGCGTGTAATTGTTTCATCCTGTAATTGTTTCAACGTGTAATTGTTTCAGCGTGTATTTGTTCCAGCGTGTATTTGTTTCAGTGTGAATTTGCTTCAGCGTGTAATTGTTTCAGCATGTAATTGTTTCATCCTGTTATTGTTTCAGCGTGTAATTGCTTCAGCGTGTATTTGTTTCAGTGTGTAATTGTTTCAGCGTGTAATTGATTCAGTCTGTAATTGTTTCAGCGTGTAGTTGTTTCAGCGTGTATTTGTTTCAGCGTGTAGTTGTTTCGGCGTGAATTTGTATCATCGTGTAATTTTTTCATCGTGTATTTGTTTCAGCTTGTATTTTTTTCAGCTTGTAGTTGTTTCAGCGTGTAATTGTTTCAGTCTGTAATTGTTTCAGCATGTAGTTGTTTCAGAGTGTATTTGTTTAAGCGTGTATTTGTTTCAGCGTGTAATTGTTTCATCGTGTAATTGTTTCAGCTTGTAATTGTTTCAGCATGTAATTTTTTCAGCATGTATTTGTTTCAGCGTGTAATTGTTTCAGCATGTAATTGTGTCAGCGGGTGTTTGTTTCAGCGCGTATCTGTTTCAGCGTGTAGTTGCTTCAGTTTGTAATTGTTTCAGCGTGTATTTGTTTCCGCGTGTTTTTTTTTCCAGCGTGTATTTGTTTCAGCGTGTAGTTGCATCAGCGTGTATATGATTCAGCGTGTAATTGTTTCAGCGTTTATTTGTTTCATCTTGTAATTGTTAACACATGTAATTGTTTAAGTGTGTATTTGTTTCAGCGTGTAATTATTTCAGCGTGTATTTGTTTCAGCGTGTATTTGTTTCAGCATGAATTTGTTTCAGCGTGTAATTGTTTCAGCATGAATTTGTTTCAGCGTGTAATTGTTTCAGCGTGTAAGTGTTTCAGCATGTCTTTGTTTCATCGTGTAATTGTTTCAGCGTGTATTTGTTTCAGCGTGTAATTGTTTCAGCATGTAATTGTTTCAGCATTTATTTATTTCATCGTTTAATTGTTTCAGCGTGTATTTGTTTCAGCGTGTATTTATTTCAGCGTGTATTTTTTTCAGCGTGTAATTGTTTCAGCTTGTAATTGCTTCAGCGTGTAATTGCTTCAGCGTGTAATTGTTTCAGCGTGTAGTTGTTTCAGGGTGTAATTGTTTCAGTCTGTATTTGTTTCCGCGTGTTTTTTAATCAGCGTGTATTTGTTTCAGCGTGTATTTGTTTCAGTGTGTAATTGTTTCATCGTGTAATTGTTTCAGCTTGTAATAGTTGCAGCGTGTAATTGTGTCAGCGTGTATTTGTTTCAGCGTGTATTTGTTTCAGCGTTTAATTGTTTCAGCGTGTATTTGTTTCCGCGTGTTTTTTTTATCCAGCGTGTAATTGTTTCAGCGTGTATTTGTTTCATCGTGTAATTGTTTCAGCATGCATTTGTTTCATCTTGTAATTGTTAGCACATGTAAATGTTTAATTTTTTTTTTAAGCGTGTAATTGTTTCAGCGTCTATTTGTTTCAGCATGTATTTGTTTCAGCGTGTAGTTGTTTCAGCAAGAATTTGTTTCAGCGTGTAATTGTTTCAGCGTGTAATTGTTTCAGCATGTATTTGTTTCATCGTGTAATTGTTTCAGCGTGTATTTGTTTCAGAGTGTATTTGTTTCAGTGTGTATATTTTTCAGCGTGTAATTGTTTCAGCGTGTAATTGTTTCATCCTGTAATTGATTCAGCGTGTAATTGCTTCAGCGTGTATTTGTAACAGCGTGTAATTGTTTCAGCGTGTAGTTGTTTCAGGTGTAATTGATTCAGTCTGTAATTGTTTCAGCGTGTAGTTGCTTCAGATTGTATTTTTTGCAGCGTGTATTTGTTTCAGCGTGTAATTGTTTCAGCGTGTAATTGTGTCAGCGTGTATTTGTTTCAGCGTTTTTATTTCAGCGTGTAATTTTTTCAGCGTTTATTTGTTTCAGCGTGTATTTGTTTCACCGTGTAATTGTTTCAGCGTGTATTTGTTTCAGGGTGTATTTGTTTCAGCGTGTAGTTGTTTCAGCGTGTATTTGTTTCATCGTGTAATTGTTTCATCGTGTAATTGTTTGAGCTTGAATTTGTATCAGCCTGTATTTGTTTCAGCGTGTAATTCTTTCAGCGTGTAATTGTTTCAGCATGTATTTGTTTCAGCGTGTAATTGTTTCAGCGTGTAATTGTTTCATCGTGCAATTGTTTCAGCATTTAATTGTTTAATCATGTAATTGTTAAAACGTGTCACTGTTTCAGCGTGTATTTGTTTCAGCGTGTAATTGTTTCAGCGTGTATTTGTTTAAGCGTGTATTTGTTTCAGCATGAATTTGTTTCAGCATGTAATAGTTTCAGCGTGTAATTGTTTCAGCGTGTAATTGTTTCAGCATGTAATTGTTTCAGCGTGTTTTATTTTTCAGCCTGTATTTGTTTCAGCGTGTATTTGTTTCAGCGTGTAATTGTTTCAGCATGTAATTGTTTCAGCGTGTAATTCTTTCAGCATGTATTTGTTTCATCGTGTACTTGTTTCAGCTTGTATTTTTTTCAGCGTGTAATTGTTTCAGCGTGTAATTGTTTCATCCTGTAATTGTTTCAATGAGTAATTGTTTCAGCGTGTATTTGTTTCAGCATGTATTTGTTTCAGTGTTAATTTGCTTCAGGGTGTAATTGTTTCAGCGTGTAATTGTTTCCGCGTGTATTTGTTTCAGCGTGTTTTTTTTTCAGCGTGTATTTGTATCAGCGTATATTTGTTTCAGCGTGTATTTGTTTCAGCGCGTAATTGTTTCAGCGTGTAGTTGGTACAGCGTGTAGTTGATTCAGCGTGTAATTGTTTCAGCGTGTATTTGTTTCATCGTGTACTTGTTTCAGCATGTATTTGTTTCATCATGTAATTGTTTCAGCGTGTAATTGTTTCAGCGTGTATTTGTTTCATCGTGTAATTGTTTCAGCGTGTATTTGTTTCAGTGTGTATTTGTTTCAGCGTGTATTTTTTACAGCACGTAATTGTTTCAGCGTGTAATTGTTTCATCCTGTAATTGTTTCAACGTGTAATTGTTTCAGCGTGTATTTGTTTCAGCGTGTATTTGTTTCAGTGTGAATTTGCTTCAGCGTGTAATTGTTTCAGCATGTAATTGTTTCATCCTGTTATTTTTTCAGCGTGTAATTGCTTCAGCGTGTATTTGTTTCAGTGTGTAGTTGTTTCCGTGTGTAATTGTTTCAGTCTGTAATTGTTTCAGCGTGTAATTGATTCAGTCTGTAATTGTTTCAGCGTGTAGTTGTTTCAGCGTGTATTTGTTTCAGCGTGTAGTTGTTTCGGCGTGAATTTGTATCATCGTGTAATTTTTTCATCGTGTAATTGTTTCAGCTTGTATTTTTTTCAGCTTGTAGTTGTTTCAGCGTGTAATTGTTTCAGTCTGTAATTGTTTCAGCATGTAGTTGTTTCAGAGTGTATTTGTTTCAGCGTGTATTTGTTTCAGCGTGTAATTGTTACATCGTGTAATTGTTTCAGCTTGTAATTGTTTCAGCATGTAATTTTTTCAGCATGTATTTGTTTCAGCGTGTAATTGTTTCAGCGTGTAATTGTGTCAGCGGGTGTTTGTTTCAGCGCGTATCTGTTTCAGCGTGTAGTTGCTTCAGTTTGTAATTGTTTCAGCGTGTATTTGTTTCCGCGTGTTTTTTTTTCCAGCGTGTATTTGTTTCAGCGTGTAGTTGAATCAGCGTGTATATGATTCAGCGTGTAATTGTTTCAGCGTTTATTTGTTTCATCTTGTAATTGTTAACACATGTAATTGTTTAAGTGTGTATTTGTTTCAGCGTGTAATTATTTCAGCGTGTATTTGTTTCAGCGTGTATTTGTTTCAGCATGAATTTGTTTCAGCGTGTAATTGTTTCAGCATGAATTTGTTTCAGCGTGTAATTGTTTCAGCGTGTAATTGTTTCAGCGTGTATTTGTTTCAGCGTGTAATTGTTTCAGCGTGTATTTGTTTAAGCGTGTATTTGATTCAGCATGAATTTGTTTCAGCATGTAATAGTTTCAGCGTGTAATTGTTTCAGCGTGTAATTGTTTCAGCATGTAATTGTTTCAGCGTGTTTTATTTTTCAGCCTGTATTTGTTTCAGCGTGTATTTGTTTCAGCGTGTAATTGTTTCAGCATGTAATTGTTTCAGCGTGTAATTGTTTCAGCATGTATTTGTTTCATCGTGTACTTGTTTCAGCTTGTATTTTTTTCAGCGTGTAATTGTTTCAGCGTGTAATTGTTTCATCCTGTAATTGTTTCAATGAGTAATTGTTTCAGCGTGTATTTGTTTCAGCATGTATTTGTTTCAGTGTTAATTTGCTTCAGGGTGTAATTGTTTCAGCGTGTAATTGTTTCCGCGTGTATTTGTTTCAGCGTGTTTTTTTTTCAGCGTGTATTTGTATCAGCGTATATTTGTTTCAGCGTGTATTTGTTTCAGCGCGTAATTGTTTCAGCGTGTAGTTGGTACAGCGTGTAGTTGATTCAGCGTGTAATTGTTTCAGCGTGTATTTGTTTCATCGTGTACTTGTTTCAGCATGTATTTGTTTCATCATGTAATTGTTTCAGCGTGTAATTGTTTCAGCGTGTATTTGTTTCATCGTGTAATTGTTTCAGCGTGTATTTGTTTCAGTGTGTATTTGTTTCAGCGTGTATTTTTTACAGCACGTAATTGTTTCAGCGTGTAATTGTTTCATCCTGTAATTGTTTCAACGTGTAATTGTTTCAGCGTGTATTTGTTTCAGCGTGTATTTGTTTCAGTGTGAATTTGCTTCAGCGTGTAATTGTTTCAGCATGTAATTGTTTCATCCTGTTATTTTTTCAGCGTGTAATTGCTTCAGCGTGTATTTGTTTCAGTGTGTAGTTGTTTCCGTGTGTAATTGTTTCAGTCTGTAATTTTTTCAGCGTGTATTTGTTTCCGTGTGTATTTGTTTCAGCGTGTTTTTTTTTCAGCGTGTATTTGTATCAGCGTATATTTGTTTCAGCGTGTATTTGTTTCAGCGCGTAATTGTTTCAGCCTGTAATTGTTTCAGCGTGTATTTGTTTCAGCGTGTATTTGATTCAGCGTGTGTTTGTTTCAGCGTGTAATTGTTTCAGCGTGTAATTATTTCAGCGTGTTTTTTTTTCAGCGTGTAATTGTTTCATGGTGTATTTGTTTCATCGTGTAATTGTTTCAACTTGTATTTGTTTCAGCGCGTATTTGTATCCGCGTGTTTTTTTTCAGCGTGTATTTGTTTCAGCGTGTATTTGTTACAGCGTGTAGTTGATTCAGCGTGTAAATGTTTCAGCGTCTATTTGTTTCATCGTGTACTTGTTTCAGCCCGTATTTGTTTCATCGTGTAATTGTTTCAGCGTGTAATTGTTTCAGCGTGTAATTGTTTCAGCATGTATTTGTTTCATCGTGTAATTGTTTCAACGTCTATTTGTTTCAGTGTGTATTTGTTTCAGCGTGTATTTTTTTCAGCATGTAATTGCTTCAGTGTTTAATTGTTTCATCCTGTAATTGTTTCAACGTGTCATTGTTTCAGCGTGTATTTGTTTCAGCGTGTATTTGTTTCAGCGTGAATTTGCTTCAGTGTGTAATTGTTTCAGTGTGTAATTGTTTCATCCTGTTATTGTTTCAGCGTGTAATTGCTTCAGCGTGTATTTGTTTCAGTGTGTAATTGTTTCAGCGTGTAATTGATTCAGTCTGTAATTGTTTCAGCGCGTAGTTGCTTCAGCGTGTATTTGTTTCAGCCTGTAATTGTTTCAGCGTGAATTTGTATCATCGTGTAATTTTTTCATCGTGTAATTGCTTCAGCTTGTATTTGTTTCAGCCTGTATTTTTTCAGCGTGTAAATGTTTCAGCGTGTAATTATTTCAGCGTGTAATTATTTCAGTGTGTACTTGTTTCAGCGTGAATTTGTTTCAGCGTGTATTTGTTTCCGCGTGTTTATTTGTCAGCGTGTATTTGTTTCAGCGTGTATTTGTTTCAGCGTGTAATTGTTTCAGCGTGTAATTGTTTCAGCGTGTAATTGTTTCAGCGTGTTTGTTTTTCAGCGTGTATTTGTATCAGCGTATATTTGTTTCAGCATGTATTTGTTTCAGCGCGTAATTGTTTCAGCCTGTAATTGCTTCAGCTTGTAGTTGTTTCAGCGTGTATTTGATTCAGCATGTATTTGATTCAGCGTGTAATTGTTACAGCGTGAAATTATTACAGCGTGTTTTTTTTCAGCGTGCAATTGTTTTATCGTGTATTTGTTTCCTCGTGTATTTGTTTCAGCTTGTATTTGTTTATGCACGTATTTGTATCCGCCTGTTTTTTTTTCAGCGTGTATTTGTTTCAGCGTGTATTTGTTTCAGCGTGTAGTTGGTACAGCGTGTAGTTGATTCAGCGTGTAATTGTTTCAGCGTGTATTTGTTTCATCGTGTACTTGTTTCAGCATGTATTTGTTTCATCGTGTAATTGTTTCAGCGTGTAATTGTTTCAGCGTGTATTTGTTTCATTGTGTAATTGTTTCAGCGTGTATTTGTTTCAGTGTGTATTTGTTTCAGCGTGTATTTTTTTCAGCATGTAATTGTTTCAGCGTGTAATTGTTTCATCCTGTAATTGTTTCAACGTGTAATTGTTTCAGCGTGTATTTGTTTCAGCGTGTATTTGTTTCAGTGTGAATTTGCTTCAGCGTGTAATTGTTTCAGCATGTAATTGTTTCATCCTGTTATTGTTTCAGCGTGTAATTGCTTCAGCGTGTATTTGTTTCAGTGTGTAATTGTTTCAGCGTGTAATTGATTCAGTCTGTAATTGTTTCAGCGTGTAGTTGTTTCAGCGTGTATTTGTTTCAGCGTGTAGTTGTTTCGGCGTGAATTTGTATCATCGTGTAATTTTTTCATCGTGTAATTGTTTCAGCTTGTATTTTTTTCAGCTTGTAGTTGTTTCAGCGTGTAATTGTTTCAGTCTGTAATTGTTTCAGCATGTAGTTGTTTCAGAGTGTATTTGTTTAAGAGTGTATTTGTTTCAGCGTGTAATTGTTTCATCGTGTAATTCTTTCAGCTTGTAATTGTTTCAGAATGTAATTTTTTCAGCATGTATTTGTTTCAGCGTGTAATTGTTTCAGCATGTAATTGTGTCAGCGGGTGTTTGTTTCAGCGCGTATCTGTTTCAGCGTGTAGTTGCTTCAGTTTGTAATTGTTTCAGCGTGTATTTGTTTCCCCGTGTTTTTTTTTCCAGCGTGTATTTGTTTCAGCGTGTAGTTGAATCAGCGTGAATATGATTCAGCGTGTAATTGTTTCAGCGTTTATTTGTTTCATCTTGTAATTGTTAACACATGTAATTGTTTAAGTGTGTATTTGTTTCAGCGTGTAATTATTTCAGCGTGTATTTGTTTCAGCGTGTATTTGTTTCAGCATGAATTTGTTTCAGCGTGTAATTGTTTCAGCATGAATTTGTTTCAGCGTGTAATTGTTTCAGCGTGTAATTGTTTCAGCATGTCTTTGTTTCATCGTGTAATTGTTTCAGCGTGTATTTGTTTCAGCTTGTAATTGTTTCAGCATGAATTTGTTTCAGCGTGTATTTGTTTCAGCGTGTATTTATTTCAGCGTGTATTTTTTTCAGCGTGTAATTGTTTCAGCGTGTAATTGCTTCAGCGTGTAATTGCTTCAGCGTGTAATTGTTTCAGCGTGTAGTTGTTTCAGGGTGTAATTGTTTCAGTCTGTATTTGTTTCCGCGTGTTTTTTTTATCAGCGTGTATTTGTTTCAGCGTGTATTTGTTTCAGTGTGTAATTGTTTCATCGTGTAATTGTTTCAGCTTGTAATAGTTACAGCGTGTAATTGTGTCAGCGTGTATTTGTTTCAGCGTGTATTTGTTTCAGCGTGTAATTGTTTCAGCGTGTATTTGTTTCCGCGTGTTTTTTTTCCAGCGTGTAATTGCTTCAGCGTGTATTTGTTTCATCGTGTAATTGTTTCAGCATGTATTTGTTTCATCTTGTAATTGTTAGCACATGTAATTGTTTAATTTTTTTTTTAAGCGTGTAATTGTTTCAGCGTGTATTTGTTTCAGCATGTATTTGTTTCAGCATGAATTTGTTTCAGCGTGTAATTGTTTCAGCAAGAATTTGTTTCAGCGTGTAATTGTTTCAGCGTGTAATTGTTTCAGCATGTATTTGTTTCATCGTGTAATTGTTTCAGCGTGTATTTGTTTCAGAGTGTATTTGTTTCAGTGTGTATTTTTTTCAGCATGTAATTGTTTCAGCTTGTAATTGTTTCATCCTGTAATTGATTCAGCGTGTAATTGTTTCAGCCTGTATTTTTTTCAGCGTGTAAATGTTTCAGCGTGTAATTATTTCAGCGTGTAATTATTTCAGTGTGTACTTGTTTCAGCGTGAATTTGTTTCAGCGTGTATTTGTTTCCGCCTGTTTATTTGTCAGCGTGTATTTGTTTCAGAGTGTATTTGTTTCAGTGTGTATTTTTTTCAGCGTGTAATTGTTTCAGCGTGTAATTGTTTCATCCTGCAATTGTTTCAGCGTGTAATTGCTTCAGCGGGTGTTTGTTTCAGCGCGTATCTGTTTCAGCGTGTAGTTGCTTCAGTTTGTAATTGTTTCAGCGTGTATTTGTTTCCCCGTGTTTTTTTTTCCAGCGTGTATTTGTTTCAGCGTGTAGTTGAATCAGCGTGTATATGATTCAGCGTGTAATTGTTTCAGCGTTTATTTGTTTCATCTTGTAATTGTTAAAACATGTAATTGTTTAAGTGTGTATTTGTTTCAGCGTGTAATTATTTCAGCGTGTATTTGTTTCAGCGTGTATTTGTTTCAGCATGAATTTGTTTCAGCGTGTAATTGTTTCAGCATGAATTTGTTTCAGCGTGTAATTGTTTCAGCGTGTAATTGTTTCAGCATGTCTTTGTTTCATCGTGTAATTGTTTCAGCGTGTATTTGTTTCAGCGTGTAATTGTTTCAGCATGAATTTGTTTCAGCGTGTATTTGTTTCAGCGTGTATTTATTTCAGCGTGTATTTTTTTCAGCGTGTAATTGTTTCAGCGTGTAATTGCTTCAGCGTGTAATTGCTTCAGCGTGTAATTGTTTCAGCGTGTAGTTGTTTCAGGGTGTAATTGTTTCAGTCTGTATTTGTTTCCGCGTGTTTTTTTTATCAGCATGTATTTGTTTCAGCGTGTATTTGTTTCAGTGTGTAATTGTTTCATCGTGTAATTGTTTCAGCTTGTAATAGTTTCAGCGTGTAATTGTGTCAGCGTGTATTTGTTTCAGCGTGTATTTGTTTCAGCGTGTAATTGTTTCAGCGTGTATTTGTTTCCGCGTGTTTTTTTTTCCAGCGTGTAATTGCTTCAGCGTGTATTTGTTTCATCGTGTAATTGTTTCAGCATGTATTTGTTTCATCTTGTAATTGTTAGCACATGTAATTGTTTAATTTTTTTTTTAAGCGTGTAATTGTTTCAGCGTGTATTTGTTTCAGCATGTATTTTTTTCAGCATGAATTTGTTTCAGCGTGTAATTGTTTCAGCAAGAATTTGTTTCAGCGTGTAATTGTTTCAGCGTGTAATTGTTTCAGCATGTATTTGTTTCATCGTGTAATTGTTTCAGCGTGTATTTGTTTCAGAGTGTATTTGTTTCAGTGTGTATTTTTTTCAGCATGTAATTGTTTCAGCGTGTAATTGTTTCATCCTGTAATTGATTCAGCGTGTAATTGTTTCAGCCTGTATTTTTTTCAGCGTGTAAATGTTTCAGCGTGTAATTATTTCAGCGTGTAATTATTTCAGTGTGTACTTGTTTCAGCGTGAATTTGTTTCAGCGTGTATTTGTTTCCGCCTGTTTATTTGTCAGCGTGTATTTGTTTCAGAGTGTATTTGTTTCAGTGTGTATTTTTTTCAGCGTGTAATTGTTTCAGCGTGTAATTGTTTCATCCTGTAATTGTTTCAGCGTGTAATTGCTTCAGCGTGTATTTATTTCAGCGTGTAATTGTTTCAGCGTGTAGTTGTTTCATGGTGTAATTGATTCAGTCTGTAATTGTTTCAGCGTGCAGTTGTTTCAGATTGTATTTGTTGCAGCGTGTATTTGTTTCAGCGTGTAATTGTTTCAGCGTGTAATTGTGTCAGCGTGTATTTGTTTCAGCGTTTTTTTTTTCAGCGTGTAATTTTTTCAGCGTTTATTTGTTTCAGCGTGTATTTGTTTCAGCGTGTATTTGTTTCAGCGCGTAATTGTTTCAGCGTGTAGTTGGTACAGCGTGTAGTTGATTCAGCGTGTAATTGTTTCAGCGTGTATTTGTTTCATCGTGTACTTGTTTCAGCATGTATTTGTTTCATCATGTAATAGTTTCAGCGTGTAATTGTTTCAGCGTGTATTTGTTTCATCGTGTAATTGTTTCAGCGTGTATTTGTTTCAGTGTGTATTTGTTTCAGCGTGTATTTTTTACAGCACGTAATTGTTTCAGCGTGTAATTGTTTCATCCTGTAATTGTTTCAACGTGTAATTGTTTCAGCGTGTATTTGTTTCAGCGTTTATTTGTTTCAGCGTGTATTTGTTTCAGCGTGTAATTGTTTCAGCGTGTATTTGTTTCAGGGTGTATTTGTTTCAGCATGTAGTTGTTTCAGCCTGTATTTGTTTCATCGTGTAATTGTTTCATCGTGTAATTGTTTCAGCTTGTATTTGTATCAGCCTGTATTTGTTTCAGCGTGTAATTGTTTCAGCGTGTAATTGTTTCAGCATGTATTTGTTTCAGCGTGTAATTGTTTCAGCGTGTAATTGTTTCATCGTGCAATTGTTTCAGCATTTAATTGTTTAATCATGTAATTGTTAAAACGTGTCATTGTTTCAGCATGAATTTGTTTCAGCGTGTAATAGTTTCAGCGTGTAATTGTTTCAGCGTGTAATTGTTTCAGCATGTAATTGTTTCAGCGTGTTTTATTTTTCAGCCTGTATTTGTTTCAGCGTGTATTTGTTTCAGCGTGTAATTGTTTCAGCATGTAATTGTTTCAGCGTGTAATTGTTTCAGCATGTATTTGTTTCATCGTGTAATTGTTTCAGCTTGTATTTTTTTCAGCGTGTAATTGTTTCAGCGTGTAATTGTTTCAGCTTGTATTTTTTTCAGCGTGTAATTGTTTCAGCGTGTAATTGTTTCAGCGTGTAATTGTTTCATCCTCTAATTGTTTCAATGAGTAATTGTTTCAGCGTGTATTTGTTTCAGCATGTATTTGTTTCAGTGTTTATTTGCTTCAGCGTGTAATTGTTTCAGGGTGTAATTGTTTCAGCGTGTAATTGTTTCCGTGTGTAATTGTTTCAGTCTGTAATTGTTTCAGCGTGTAGTTGTTTCAGAGTGTATTTGTTTCAGCGTGTATTTGTTTCAGCGTGTAATTGTTTCAGCGTGTAATTGTGTCAGCGTGTATTTGTTTCAGCGTGTTTTTTTTCAGCGTGTAATTGTTTCAGCGTGTAATTGTTTCAGCGTGTAATTGTTTCATCGTGTAATTGTTTCATCGTGTAATTGTTTCAGCGTTTAATTGTTTCATCGTGCAATTGTTAACACATGGAATTGTTTAAGCGTGTATTTGTTTCAGCGTGTAATTGTTTCAGCGTGTATTTGTTTCAGCGTGTATTTGTTTCAGCATGAATTTGTTTCAGCGTGTAATTGTTTCAGCATGAATTTGTTTCAGCGTGTAATTGTTTCAGCGTGTAATTGCTTCAGCATCTATTTGTTTCATCGTGTAATTGTTTCAGCGTGTATTTGTTTCAGCGTGTAATTGTTTCAGTGTGTATTTTTTTCAGCGTGTAATTGTTTCAGCGTGTAATTGTTTCATCCTCTAATTGTTTCAGCGTGTAATTGCTTCAGCGTGTATCTGTTTCAGCGTGTAATTGTTTCAGTGTGTAGTTGTTTCAGCGTGTATTTGTTTCAGCCTGTATTGTTTTAGGCGTCTAAATGTTTCAGCGTGTAATTATTTCAGCGTGTAATTATTTCAGTGCGTACTTGTTTCAGCGTGAATTTGTTTCAGCGTGTATTTGTTTCCGCGTGTTGATTTGTCAGCGTGTAATTGTTTCAGCGTGTAATTGTATCAGCGTGTAATTGTTTCAGCGTGTTTGTTTTTCAGCGTGTATTTGTATCAGCGTATATTTGTTTCAGCATGTATTTGTTTCAGCGCGTAATTGTTTCAGCCTGTAATTGTTTCAGCGTGTAGTTGTTTCAGCGTGTATTTGATTCAGCGTGTATTTGATTCAGCGTGTAATTGTTTCAGCGTGAAATTATTACAGCGTGTTTTTTTTCAGCGTGCAATTGTTTTATCGTTTATTTGTTTCCTCGTGTAATTGTTTCAGCTTGTATTTGTTTCAGCACGTATTTGTATCCGCGTGTTTTTTTTTCAGCGTGTATTTGTTTCAGCGTGTATTTGTTTCAGCGTGTAGTTGGTACAGCGTGTAGTTGATTCAGCATGTAATTGTTTCAGCGTGTATTTGTTTCATCGTGTACTTGTTTCAGCATGTATTTGTTTCATCGTGTAATTGTTTCATCGTGTAATTGTTTCAGCGTGTATTTGTTTCATCGTGTAATTGTTTCAGCTTGTATTTGTTTCAGCGTGTATTTGTTTCAGCGTGTATTTTTTTCAGCATGTAATTGTTTCAGCGTGTAATTGTTTCATCCTGTAATTGTATCAACGTGTAATTGTTTCAGCGTGTATTTGTTTCAGCGTGTATTTGTTTCAGTGTGAATTTGCTTCAGCGTGTAATTGTTTCAGCATGTAATTGTTTCATCCTGTTATTGTTTCAGCGTGTAATTGCTTCAGCGTGTATTTGTTTCAGTGTGTAATTGTTTCAGCGTGTAATTGATTCAGTCTGTAATTGTTTCAGCGTGTAGTTGTTTCAGCGTGTATTTGTTTCAGCGTGTAGTTGTTTCAGCGTGAATTTGTATCATCGTGTAATTTTTTCATCGTGTTATTGTTTCAGCATGTATTTTTTTCAACTTGCAGTTGTTTCAGCGTGTAATTGTTTCAGTCTGTAATTGTTTCAGCATGTAGTTGTTTCAGAGAGTATTTGTTTCAGCGTGTATTTGTTTCAGCGTGTAATTGTTTCATCGTGTAATTGTTTCAGCTTGTAATTTTTTCAGCATGTAATTTTTTCAGCATGTATTTGTTTCAGCGTATAATTGTTTCAGCGTGTAATTGTGTCAGCGGTTGTTTGTTTCAGTGCGTATTTGTTTCAGCGTGTAGTTGCTTCAGTTTGTAATTGTTTCAGCGTGTATTTGTTTCCGCGTGTTTTTTTTCCAGCGTGTATTTGTTTCAGCATGTAGTTGAATCAGCGTGTATATGTTTCAGCGTGTAATTGTTTCAGCGTTTATTTGTTTCATCTTGTAATTGTTAACACATGTAATTGTTTAAGTGTGTATTTGTTTCAGCGTGTAATTGTTTCAGCGTGTATTTGTTTCAGCGTGTATTTGTTTCAGCGTTTATATGTTTCAGCATGAATTTGTTTCAGCGTGTAATTGTTTCAGCATGAATTTGTTTCAGCGTGTAATTGTTTCAGCGTGTAATTGTTTCAGCATGTCTATGTTTCATCGTGTAATTGTTTCAGCGTGTATTTGTTTCAGCGTGTAATTGGTTTCAGCATGAATTTGTTTCAGCGTGTAATTGTTTCAGCATGTAATGGTTTCAGCATGTATTTGTTTCATCGTTTAATTGTTTCAGCGTGTATTTGTTTCAGCTTGTATTTTTTTCAGCGTGTATTTTTTTCAGCGTGTAATTGTTTCAGCGTGTAATTGTTTCAGCGTGTAATTGCTTCAGCGTGTAATTGCTTCAGCGATTATTTGTTTCAGCGTGTAATTGTTTCAGGGTGTAGTTGTTTCAGCGTGTAATTGTTTCAGTCTGTATTTGTTTCCGCGTGTTTTTTTAATCAGCGTGTATTTGTTTCAGCGTGTATTTGTTTCAGCGTGTAATTGTTTCATCGTGTAATTGTTTCAGCTTGTAATAGTTTCAGCGTGTAATTGTGTCAGCGTGTATTTGTTTCAGCGTGTATTTGTTTCAGCGTGTAATTGTTTCAGCGTGTATTTGTTTCCACGTGTTTTTTTTTCCAGCGTGTATTTGTTTCAGCGGGTAGTTGAATCAGCGTGTATATGATTCAGCTTGTAATTGTTTCAGCGTGTATTTGTTTCATCGTGTAATTGTTTCAGCATGTATTTGTTTCATCTTGTAATTGTTAACACATGTAATTGTTTAATATTTTTTTCAGCGTGTAATTGTTTCAGCGTGTATTTGTTTCAGCATGTATTTGTTTCAGCATGAATTTGTTTCAGCGTGTAATTGTTTCAGCAAGAATTTGTTTCAGCGTGTAATTGTTTCAGCGTGTAATTGCTTCAACATGTATTTGTTTCATCGTGTAATTGTTTCAGCGTGTATTTGTTTCAGCGTGTAGTTGTTTCAGCGTGAATTTGTATCATCGTGTAATTTTTTCATCGTGTAATTGTTTCAGCTTGTATTTTTTCAGCTTGTAGTTGTTTCAGCGTGAAATTGTTTCAGTCTGTAATTGTTTCAGCATGTAGTTGTTTCAGAGTGTATTTGTTTCAGCGTGTATTTGTTTCAGCTTGTATTTGTTTCAGCGTGTATTTGTTTCAGCGTGTATTTTTTTCAGCATGTAATTGTTTCAGCGTGTAATTGTTTCATCCTGTAATTGTATCAACGTGTAATTGTTTCAGCGTGTATTTGTTTCAGCGTGTATTTGTTTCAGTGTGAATTTGCTTCAGCGTGTAATTGTTTCAGCATGTAATTGTTTCATCCTGTTATTGTTTCAGCGTGTAATTGCTTCAGCGTGTATTTGTTTCAGTGTGTAATTGTTTCAGCGTGTAATTGATTCAGTCTGTAATTGTTTCAGCGTGTAGTTGTTTCAGCGTGTATTTGTTTCAGCGTGTAGTTGTTTCAGCGTGAATTTGTATCATCGTGTAATTTTTTCATCGTGTTATTGTTTCAGCATGTATTTTTTTCAACTTGCAGTTGTTTCAGCGTGTAATTGTTTCAGTCTGTAATTGTTTCAGCATGTAGTTGTTTCAGAGAGTATTTGTTTCAGCGTGTATTTGTTTCAGCGTGTAATTGTTTCATCGTGTAATTGTTTCAGCTTGTAATTTTTTCAGCATGTAATTTTTTCAGCATGTATTTGTTTCAGCGTATAATTGTTTCAGCGTGTAATTGTGTCAGCGGGTGTTTGTTTCAGTGCGTATTTGTTTCAGCGTGTAGTTGCTTCAGTTTGTAATTGTTTCAGCGTGTATTTGTTTCCGCGTGTTTTTTTTCCAGCGTGTATTTGTTTCAGCATGTAGTTGAATCAGCGTGTATATGTTTCAGCGTGTAATTGTTTCAGCGTTTATTTGTTTCATCTTGTAATTGTTAACACATGTAATTGTTTAAGTGTGTATTTGTTTCAGCGTGTAATTGTTTCAGCGTGTATTTGTTTCAGCGTGTATTTGTTTCAGCGTTTATATGTTTCAGCATGAATTTGTTTCAGCGTGTAATTGTTTCAGCATGAATTTGTTTCAGCGTGTAATTGTTTCAGCGTGTAATTGTTTCAGCATGTCTATGTTTCATCGTGTAATTGTTTCAGCGTGTATTTGTTTCAGCGTGTAATTGGTTTCAGCATGAATTTGTTTCAGCGTGTAATTGTTTCAGCATGTAATTGTTTCAGCATGTATTTGTTTCATCGTTTAATTGTTTCAGCGTGTATTTGTTTCAGCTTGTATTTTTTTCAGCGTGTATTTTTTTCAGCGTGTAATTGTTTCAGCGTGTAATTGTTTCAGCGTGTAATTGCTTCAGCGTGTAATTGCTTCAGCGATTATTTGTTTCAGCGTGTAATTGTTTCAGGGTGTAGTTGTTTCAGCGTGTAATTGTTTCAGTCTGTATTTGTTTCCGCGTGTTTTTTTAATCAGCGTGTATTTGTTTCAGCGTGTATTTGTTTCAGCGTGTAATTGTTTCATCGTGTAATTGTTTCAGCTTGTAATAGTTTCAGCGTGTAATTGTGTCAGCGTGTATTTGTTTCAGCGTGTATTTGTTTCAGCGTGTAATTGTTTCAGCGTGTATTTGTTTCCACGTGTTTTTTTTTCCAGCGTGTATTTGTTTCAGCGGGTAGTTGAATCAGCGTGTATATGATTCAGCTTGTAATTGTTTCAGCGTGTATTTGTTTCATCGTGTAATTGTTTCAGCATGTATTTGTTTCATCTTGTAATTGTTAACACATGTAATTGTTTAATATTTTTTTCAGCGTGTAATTGTTTCAGCGTGTATTTGTTTCAGCATGTATTTGTTTCAGCATGAATTTGTTTCAGCGTGTAATTGTTTCAGCAAGAATTTGTTTCAGCGTGTAATTGTTTCAGCGTGTAATTGCTTCAACATGTATTTGTTTCATCGTGTAATTGTTTCAGCGTGTATTTGTTTCAGCGTGTAGTTGTTTCAGCGTGAATTTGTATCATCGTGTAATTTTTTCATCGTGTAATTGTTTCAGCTTGTATTTTTTCAGCTTGTAGTTGTTTCAGCGTGAAATTGTTTCAGTCTGTAATTGTTTCAGCATGTAGTTGTTTCAGAGTGTATTTGTTTCAGCGTGTATTTGTTCCAGTGTGTAATTGTTTCATCGTGTAATTGTTTCAGCGTGTAATTGTTTCAGCATGTAATTGTGTCAGCGGGTGTTTGTTTCAGCGCGTATTTGTTTCAGCGTGTAGTTGCTTCAGTTTGTAATTGTTTCAGCGTGTATTTGTTTCCGCGTGTTTTTTTTTCCAGCGTGTATTTGTTTCAGCGTGTAGTTGAATCAGCGTGTATATGATTCAGCGTGTAATTGTTTCAGCGTTTATTTGTTTCATCTTGTAATTGTTAACACATGTAATTGTTTAAGTGTGTATTTGTTTCAGCGTGTAATTGTTTCAGCGTGTATTTGTTTCAGCGTGTATTTGTTTCAGCATGAATTTGTTTCAGCGTGTAATTGTTTCAGCATGAATTTGTTTCAGCGTGTAATTGTTTCATCGTGTAATTGTTTCAGCTTGTATTTGTTTCAGCGTGTAATTGTTTCAGCATGAATTTGTTTCAGCGTGTAATTGTTTCAGCATGTAATTGTTTCAGCATGTATTTGTTTCATCGTTTAATTGTTTCAGCGTGTATTTGTTTCAGCGTGTATTTTTTCAGCGTGTATTTTTTTCAGCGTGTAATTGTTTCAGCGTGTAATTGTTTCAGCGTGTAATTGCTTCAGCGGGTAATTGCTTCAGCGTGTAATTGTTTCAGCGTGTATTTGTTTCAGCATGTAATTGTTTCAGCATGTATTTGTTTCAGCGTGTAATTGTTTCAGCGTGTAGTTGTTTCAGTGTGTAATTGTTTCAGTCTGTATTTGTTTCCGTGTGTTTTTTTAACAGCGTGTATTTGTTTCAGCGTGTATTTGTTTCAGCGTGTAATTGTTTCATCGTGTAATTGTTTCAGCTTGTAATAATTTCAGTGTGTAATTGTGTCAGCGTTTATTTGTTTCAGCGTGTATTTGTTTCAGCGTGTAATTGTTTCAGCGTGTATTTGTTACCGCGTGTTTTTTTTTCCAGCGTGTATTTGTTTCAGCGTGTAGTTGAATCAGCGTGTATATGATTCAGCTTGTAATTGTTTCAGCGTGTATTTGTTTCATCGTGTAATTGTTTCAGCATGTATTTGTTTCATCTTGTAATTGTTAACACATGTAATTGTTTATTTTTTTTTAAGCGTGTAATTGTTTCAGCGTGTATTTGTTTCAGCATGTATTTGTTTCAGCATGAATTTGTTTCAGCGTGTAATTGTTTCAGCAAGAATTTGTTTCAGCGTGTAATTGTTTCAGCGTGTAATTGTTTCAGCATGTATTTGTTTCATCGTGTAATTGTTACAGCGTGTATTTGTTTCAGAGTGCATTTGTTTCAGTGTGTATTTTTTTCAGCGTGTAATTGTTTCAGCGTGTAATTGTTTCATCCTGTAATTGTTTCAGCATGTTATTGCTTCAGCGTGTATTTGTTTCAGCGTGTAATTGTTTCAGCGTGTAGTTGTTTCAGGGTGTAATTGATTCAGTCTGTAATTGTTTCAGCGTGTAGTTGTTTCAGATTGTATTTGTTGCAGCGTGTATTTGTTTCAGCGTGTAATTGTTTCAGCGTGTAATTGTGTCAGCGTGTATTTGTTTCAGCGTTTTTTTTTTCAGCGTGTAATTTTTTCAGCGTTTATTTGTTTCAGCGTGTAATTGTTCCAGCGTGTATTTGTTTCAGGGTGTATTTGTTTCAGCGTGTAGTTGATTCAGCGTGTATTTGTTTCATCGTGTAATTGTTTCATCGTGTAATTGTTTCAGCTTGTATTTGTATCAGCCTGTATTTGTTTCAGCGTGTAATTGTTTCAGCGTGTAATTGCTTCAGCATGTATTTGTTTCAGCGTGTAATTGTTTCAGCGTGTAATTGTTTCATCGTGCAATTGTTTCAGCATTTAATTGTTTAATCATGTAATTGTTAAAACGTGTCATTGTTTCAGCGTGTATTTGTTTCAGCGTGTAATTGTTTCAGCATGTATTTGTTTAAGCGAGTATTTATTTCAGCATGAATTTGTTTCAGCGTGTAATAGTTTCAGCGTGTAATTGTTTCAGCATGTAATTGTTTCAGCGTGTTTTATTTTTCAGCCTGGATTTGTTTCAGCGTGTATTTGTTTCAGCGTGTAATTGTTTCAGCATGTAATTGTTTCAGCGTGTAATTGTTTCAGCATGTATTTGTTTCATCGTGTAATTGTTTCAGCTTGTATATTTTTCAGCGTGTAATTGTTTCAGCGTGTAATTGTTTCATCCTGTAATTGTTTCAATGGGTAATTGTTTCAGCGTGTATTTGTTTCAGCATTTATTTGTTTCAGTGTTAATTTGCTTCAGCGTGTAATTGTTTCAGCGTGTAATTGTTTCAGCGTGTAGTTGTTTCCGTGTGGAATTGTTTCAGAGTGTATTTGTTTCAGCGTGTATTTGTTTCAGCGTGTAATTGTTTCAGCGTGTAATTGTGTCAGCGTGTATTAGTTTCAGCGTGTTTTTTTTCAGCGTGTAATTGTTTCAGCGTGTAATTGTTTCAGCGTGTAATTGTTTCATCGTGTAATTGTTTCATCGTGTAATTGTTTCAGCGTGTAATTGCTTCATCGTGCAATTGTTAACACATGTAATTGTTTAAGCATGTATTTGTTTCAGCGTGTAATTGTTTCAGCGTGTATTTGTTTCAGCGTGTATTTGTTTCAGCATGAATTTGTTTCAGCGTCTAATTGTTTCAGCATGAATTTGTTTCAGCGTGTAATTGTTTCAGCGTGTAATTGCTTCAGCATCTATTTGTTTCATCGTGTAATTGTTTCAGCGTGTATTTGTTTCAGCGTGTAATTGTTTCAGTGTGTATTTTTTTCAGCGTGTAATTGTTTCAGCGTGTAATTGTTTCATCCTCTAATTGTTTCAGCGTGTAAATGCTTCAGCGTGTATTTGTTTCAGCGTGTAATTGTTTCAGCGTGTAGTTGCTTCAGCGTGTAATTGTTTCAGCGTGAATTTGTATCATCGTGTAATTTTTTCAACGTGTCATTGCTTCAGCTTTTATTTGTTTCAGCCTGTATTTTTTTCAGCGTGTAAATGTTTCAGCGTGTAATTATTTCAGCGTGTAATTATTTCAGTGTGTACTTGTTTCAGCGTGAATTTGTTTCAGCGTGTATTTGTTTCCGCGTGTTTATTTGTCAGCGTGTAATTGTTTCAGCATGTAATTGTTTCAGCGTGTAATTGTTTCAGCGTGTAATTGTTTCAGCGTGTTTGTTTTTCAGCGTGTATTTGTATCAGCGTATATTTGTTTCAGCATTTATTTGTTTCAGCGCATAATTGTTTCAGCCTGTAATTGTTTCAGCGTGTAGTTGTTTCAGCGTGTATTTGATTCAGCGTGTATTTGATTCAGCGTGTATTTGTTTCCTCGTGAAATTATTACAGCGTGTTTTTTTTCAGCGTGCAATTGTTTTATCGTGTATTTGTTTCCTCGTGTAATTGTTTCAGCTTGTATTTGTTTCAGCACGTATTTGTATCCGCGTGTTTTTTTTTCAGCGTGTATTTGTTTCAGCGTGTATTTCTTTCAGCGTGTAGTTGGCACAGCGTGTAGTTGATTCAGCGTGTAATTGTTTCAGCGTGTATTTGTTTCATCGTGTACATGTTTCAGCATGTATTTGTTTCATTGTGTAATTGTTTCAGCGTGTAATTGTTTCAGCGTGTATTTGTTTCATCGTGTAATTGTTTCAGCGTGTATTTGTTTCAGTGTGTATTTGTTTCAGCGTGTATTTTTTTCAGCGTGTAATTGTTTCAGCGTGTAATTGTTTCAGCGTGTATTTGTTTCATCGTGTAATTGTTTCAGCGTGTATTTGTTTCAGTGTGTATTTGTTTCAGCGTGTATTTTTTTCAGCATGTAATTGTTTCAGCATGTAATTGTTTCATCCTGTAATTGTTTCAACGTGTAATTGTTTCAGCGTGTATTTGTCTCAGCGTGTATTTGTTTCAGTGTGAATTTGCTTCAGCGTGTAATTGTTTCAGCATGTAATTGTTTCATCCTGTTATTGTTTCAGTGTGTAATTGTTTCAGCGTGTAATTGATTCAGTCTGTAATTGTTTCAGCGTGTATTGGTTTCAGCATGTAGTTGTTTCAGCGTGAATTTGTATCATCGTGTAATTTTTTCATCGTGTAATTGTTTCAGCTTGTATATTTTTCAGCTTGCAGTTGTTTCAGCATGTAATTGTTTCAGTCTGTAGTTGTTTCAGCATGTAGTTGTTTCAGAGTGTATTTGTTTCAGCGTGTATTTGATTCAGCGTGTAATTGTTTCAGCGTGAAATTATTACAGCGTGTTTTTTTTCAGCGTGCAATTGTTTTATCGTGTATTTGTTTCCTCGTGTAATTGTTTCAGCTTGTATTTGTTTCAGCACGTATTTGTATCCGCGTGTTTTTTTTGCAGCGTGTATTTGTTTCCGCGTGTTTTTTTTCCAGCGTGTATTTGTATCAGAGTGTAGTTGAATCAGCGTGTATATGATTCAGCGTGTAATTGTTTCAGCGTTTATTTGTTTCATCTTGTAATTGTTAACACATGTAATTGTTTAAGTGTGTATTTGTTTCAGCGTGTAATTGTTTCAGCGTGTATTTGTTTCAGCGTGTACTTGTTTCAGCATGAATTTGTTTCAGCGTGTAATTGTTTCAACATGTATTTGTTTCATCGTTTAATTGTTTCAGCGTGTACTTGTTTCAGCATGTATTTTTTTCAGCGTGTAATTGTTTCAGCGTGTAATTGTTTCAGCGTGTAATTGCTTCAGCGTGTAATTGCTTCAGCGTTTATTTGTTTCAGCGTGTAATTGTTTCAGGGTGTAGTTGTTTCAGCGTGTAATTGTTTCAGTCTGTATTTGTTTCCGCGTGTTTTTTTATCAGCGTGTATTTGTTTCAGCATGAATTTGTTTCAGCGTGTAATTGTTTCATCGTGTAATTGTTTCAGCGTGTATTTGTTTCAGAGTGTAATTGTTTCAGCATGAATTTGTTTCAGCGTGTAATTGTTTCAGCATGTAATTGTTTCAGCATGTAGTTGTTTCATCGTTTAATTGTTTCAGCGTGTATTTTTTCAGCGTCTATTTTTTTCAGCGTGTAATTGTTTCAGCGTGTAATTGTTTCAGCGTGTAATTGCTTCAGCGTGTAATTGCTTCAGCGTGTATTTGTTTCAGCGTGTAATTGATTCAGCGTGTAGTTGTTTCAGTGTGTAATTGTTTCAGTCTGTATTTGTTTCCGGGTGTTTTTTTATCAGCGTGTATTTGTTTCAGCGTGTATTTGTTTCAGTGTGTAATTGTTTCATCGTGTAATTGTTTCAGCTTGTAATAATTTCAGCGTGTAATTGTGTCAGCGTGTATTTGTTTCAGCGTGTATTTGTTTCAGCGTGTAATTGTTTCAGCGTGTATTTGTTTCCGCGTGTTATTTTTTCCAGCGTGTATTTGTTTCAGCGTGTAGTTGAATCAGCGTGTATATGATTCAGCTTGTAATTGTTTCAGCGTGTATCTGTTTCATCGTGTAATTGTTTCAGCATGTATTTGTTTCATCTTGTAATTGTTAACACATGTAATTGTTTATTTTTTTTAAGCGTGTAATTGTTTCAGCGTGTATTTGTTTCAGCATGTATTTGTTTCAGCATGAATTTGTTTCAGCGTGTAATTGTTTCAGCAAGAATTTGTTTCAGCGTGTAATTGTTTCAGCGTGTAATTGTTTCAGCATGTATTTGTTTCATCGTGTAATTGTTTCAGCGTGTATTTGTTTCAGAGTGTATTTGTTTCAGTGTGTATTTTTTTCAGCGTGTAATTGTTTCAGCGTGTAATTGTTTCATCCTTTAATTGTTTCAGCGTGTAATTGCTTCAGCGTGTATTTGTTTCAGCGTGTAATTGTTTCAGCTTGTAGTTGTTTCAGGGTGTAATTGATTCAGTCTGTAATTGTTTCAGCGTGTAGTTGTTTCAGATTGTATTTGTTGCAGCGTGTATTTGTTTCAGCGTGTAATTGTTTCAGCGCGTAATTGTGTCAGCGTGTATTTGTTTCAGCGTTTTTTTTTTCAGCGTGTAATTTTTTCAGCGTTTATTTGTTTCAGCGTGTATTTGTTTCAGCGTGTAATTGTTTCAGCGTGTATTTGTTTCAGGGTGTATTTGTTTCAGCGTGTAGTTGATTCAGCGTGTATTTGTTTCATCGTGTAATTGTTTCATCGTGTAATTGTTTCAGCTTGTATTTGTATCAGCCTGTATTTGTTTCAGCGTGTAATTGTTTCAGCGTGTAATTGTTTCAGCATGTATTTGTTTCAGCGTGTAATTGTTTCAGCGTGTAATTGTTTCATCATGCAATTGTTTCAGCATTTAATTGTTTAATCATGTAATTGTTAAAACGTGTCATTGTTTCAGCGTGTATTTGTTTCAGCGTGTAATTGTTTCAGCGTGTATTTGTTTAAGCGTGTATTTATTTCAGCATGAATTTGTTTCAGCGTGTAATAGTTTCAGTGTGCAATTGTTTCAGCGTGTAATTGTTTCAGCATGTAATTGTTTCATCGTGTAATTGTTTCAGCTTGTATTTTTTTCAGCGTGTAATTGTTTCAGCGTGTAATTGTTTCATCCTCTAATTCTTTCAATGGGTAATTGTTTCAGCGTGTATTTTTTTCAGCATTTATTTGTTTCAGTGTTAATTTGCTTCAGCGTGTAATTGTTTCAGCGTGTAGTTGTTTCCGTGTGGAATTGTTTCAGTCTGTCATTGTTTCAGCGTGTAGTTGTTTCAGAGTGTATTTGTTTCAGCGTGTATTTGTTTCAGCGTGTAATTGTTTCAGCGTGTAATTGTGTCAGCGTGTATTAGTTTCAGCGTGTCTTTTTTCAGCGTGTAATTGTTTCAGCGTGTAATTGTTTCAGCGTGTAATTGTTTCATCGTGTAATTGTTTCATCGTGTAATTGTTTCAGCGTGTAATTGTTTCATCGTGCAATTGTTAACACATGTAATTGTTTAAGCGTGTATTTGTTTCAGCGTGTAATTGTTTCAGTGTGTATTTGTTTCAGCGTGTATTTGTTTCAGCATGAATTTGTTTCAGCGTCTAATTGTTTCAGCATGAATTTGTTTCAGCGTGTAATTGTTTCAGCGTGTAATTGCTTCAGCATCTATTTGTTTCATCGTGTAATTGTTTCAGCGTGTTTTTGTTTCAGCGTGTAATTGTTTCAGTGTGTATTTTTTTCAGCGTGTAATTGTTTCAGCGTGTAATTGTTTCATCCTCTAATTGTTTCAGCGTGTAATTGCTTCAGCGTGTATTTGTTTCAGCATGTAATTGTTTCAGCGTGTAATTGTTTCAGCTTGTATTTGTATCAGCCTGTATTTGTTTCAGCGTGTAATTGTTTCAGCGTGTAATTGTTTCAGCATGTATTTGTTTCAGCGTGTAATTGTTTCAGCGTGTAATTGTTTCATCGTGCAATTGTTTCAGCATTTAATTGTTTAATCATGTAATTGTTAAAACGTGTCATTGTTTCAGCATGAATTTGTTTCAGCGTGTAATTGTTTCAGCGTGTAATTGTTTCAGCGTGTAATAGTTTCAGCATGTAATTGTTTCAGCGTGTTTTATTTTTCAGCCTGTATTTGTTTCAGCGTGTATTTGTTTCAGCGTGTAATTGTTTCAGCATGTAATTGTTTCAGCGTGTAATTGTTTCAGCATGTATTTGTTTCATCGTGTAATTGTTTCAGCTTGTATTTTTTTCAGCGTGTAATTGTTTCAGCGTGTAATTGTTTCAGCTTGTATTTTTTTCAGCGTGTAATTGTTTCAGCGTGTAATTGTTTCATCCTGTAATTGTTTCAATGAGTAATTGTTTCAGCGTGTATTTGTTTCAGCATGTATTTGTTTCAGTGTTAATTTGCTTCAGCGTGTAATTGTTTCAGCGTGTAATCGTTTCAGCGTGTAATTGTTTCCGTGTGTAATTGTTTCAGTCTGTAATTGTTTCAGCGTGTAGTTGTTTCAGAGTTTATTTGTTTCAGCGTGTATTTGTTTCAGCGTGTAATTGTTTCAGCGTGTAATTGTGTCAGCGTGTATTTGTTTCAGCGTGTTTTTTTCCGCGTGTAATTGTTTCAGCGTGTAATTGTTTCAGCGTGTAATTGTTTCATCGTGTAATTGTTTCATCGTGTAATTGTTTCAGCGTTTAATTGTTTCATCGTGCAATTGTTAACACATGTAATTGTTTAAGCGTGTATTTGTTTCAGCGTGTAATTGTTTCAGCGTGCATTTGTTTCAGCGTGTATTTGTTTCAGCATGAATTTGTTTCAGCGTGTAATTGTTTCAGCATGAATTTGTTTCAGCGTGTAATTGTTTCAGCGTGTAATTGCTTCAGCATCTATTTGTTTCATCGTGTAATTGTTTCAGCGTGTATTCGTTTCAGCGTGTAATTGTTTCAGTGTGTATTTTTTTCAGCGTGTAATTGTTTCAGCGTGTAATTGTTTCATCCTCTAATTGTTTCAGCGTGTAATTGCTTCAGCGTGTATTTGTTTCAGCGTGTAATTGTTTCAGTGTGTAGTTGTTTCAGCGTGTATTTGTTTCAGCCTGTATTTTTTTAGGCGTGTAAATGTTTCAGCGTGTAATTATTTCAGCGTGTAATTATTTCAGTGTGTACTTGTTTCAGCGTGAATTTGTTTCAGCGTGTATTTGTTTCCGCGTGTTGATTTGTCAGCGTGTAATTGTTTCAGCGTGTAATTGTATCAGCGTGTAATTGTTTCAGCGTGTTTGTTTTTCAGCGTGTATTTGTATCAGCGTATATTTGTTTCAGCATGTATTTGTTTCAGCGTGTAGTTGTTTCAGCGTGTATTTGATTCAGCATGTATTTGATTCAGCGTGTAATTGTTTCAGCGTGAAATTATTACAGCGTATTTTTTTTCAGCGTGCAATTGTTTTATCGTGTATTTGTTTCCTCGTGTAATTGTTTCAGCTTGTATTTGTTTCAGCACGTATTTGTATCCGCGTGTTTTTTTTTCAGCGTGTATTTGTTTCAGTGTGTATTTGTTTCAGCGTGTAGTTGGTACAGCGTGTAGTTGATTCAGCGTGTAATTGTTTCAGCGTGTATTTGTTTCATCGTGTACTTGTTTCAGCATGTACTTGTTTCATCGTGTAATTGTTTCAGCGTGTAATTGTTTCAGCGTGTATTTGTTTCATCGTGTAATTGTTTCAGCTTGTATTTGTTTCAGCGTGTATTTGTTTCAGCGTGTATTTTTTTCAGCATGTAATTGTTTCAGCGTGTAATTGTTTCATCCTGTAATTGTATCAACGTGTAATTGTTTCAGCGTGTATTTGTTTCAGCGTGTATTTGTTTCAGTGTGAATTTGCTTCAGCGTGTAATTGTTTCAGCATGTAATTGTTTCATCCTGTTATTGTTTCAGCGTGTAATTGCTTCAGCGTGTATTTGTTTCAGTGTGTAATTGTTTCAGCGTGTAATTGATTCAGTCTGTAATTGTTTCAGCGTGTAGTTGTTTCAGCGTGTATTTGTTTCAGCGTGTAGTTGTTTCAGCGTGAATTTGTATCATCGTGTAATTTTTTCATCGTGTTATTGTTTCTGCATGTATTTTTTTCAGCTTGCAGTTGTTTCAGCGTGTAATTGTTTCAGTCTGTAATTGTTTCAGCATGTAGTTGTTTCAGAGTGTATTTGTTTCAGCGTGTATTTGTTTCAGCGTGTAATTGTTTCATCGTTTAATTGTTTCAGCTTGTAATTGTTTCAGCATGTAATTTGTTCAGCATGTATTTGTTTCAGCGTATAATTGTTTCAGCTTGTAATTGTGTCAGCGGGTGTTTGTTTCAGCGCGTATTTGTTTCAGCGTGTAGTTGCTTCAGTTTGTAATTGTTTCAGCGTGTATTTGTTTCCGCGTGTTTTTTTTCCAGCGTGTATTTGTTTCAGCATGTAGTTGAATCAGCGTGTATATGATTCAGCGTGTAATTGTTTCAGCGTTTATTTGTTTCATCTGGTAATTGTTAACTCATGTAATTGTTTAAGTGTGTATTTGTTTCAGCGTGTAATTGTTTCAGCGTGTATTTGTTTCAGCATGTATTTGTTTCATCTTGTAATTGTTAACATATGTAATTGTTTAATTTTTTTTTCAGCGTGTAATTGTTTCAGCGTGTATTTGTTTCAGCATGTATTTGTTTCAGCATGAATTTGTTTCAGCGTGTAATTGTTTCAGCAAGAATTTGTTTCAGCGTGTAATTGTTTCAGCGTGTAATTGCTTCAACATGTATTTGTTTCATCGTGTAATTGTTTCAGCGTGTAGTTGTTTCAGCGTGTAGTTGCTTCAGCGTGAATTTGTATCATCGTGTAATTTTTTCATCGTGTAATTGTTTCAGCTTGTATTTTTTCAGCTTGTAGTTGTTTCAGCGTGTAATTGTTTCAGTCTGTAATTGTTTCAGCATGTAGTTGTTTCAGAGTGTATTTGTTTCAGCGTGTATTTGTTCCACTGTGTAATTGTTTCATCGTGTAATTGTTTCAGCGTGTAATTGTTTCAGCATGTAATTTTTTCAGCATGTATTTGTTTCAGCGTGTAATTGTTTCAGCATGTAATTGTGTCAGCGGGTGATTGTTTCAGCGCGTATTTGTTTCAGCGTGTAGTTGCTTCAGTTTGTAATTGTTTCAGCGTGTTTTTGTTTCCGCGTGTTTTTTTTTCCAGCGTGTATTTGTTTCAGCGTGTAGTTGAATCAGCGTGTATATGATTCAGCGTGTAATTGTTTCAGCGTTTATTTGTTTCATCTTGTAATTGTTAACACATGTAATTTTTTAAGTGTGTATTTGTTTCAGCGTGTAATTGTTTCAGCATGTAATTGTGTCAGCGGGTGATTGTTTCAGCGTGTAATTGATTCAGCGTGTAGTTGTTTCAGTGTGTAATTGTTTCAGTCTGTATTTGTTTCCGGGTGTTTTTTTATCAGCGTGTATTTGTTTCAGCGTGTATTTGTTTCAGTGTGTAATTGTTTCATCGTGTAATTGTTTCAGCTTGTAATAATTTCAGCGTGTAATTGTGTCAGTGTGTATTTGTTTCAGCGTGTATTTGTTTCAGCGTGTAATTGTTTCAGCGTGTATTTGTTTCCGCGTGTTATTTTTTCCAGCGTGTATTTGTTTCAGCGTGTAGTTGAATCAGCGTGTATATGATTCAGCTTGTAATTGTTTCAGCGTGTATTTGTTTCATCGTGTAATTGTTTCAGCATGTATATGTTTCATCTTGTAATTGTTAACACATGTAATTGTTTATTTTTTTTAAGCGTGTAATTGTTTCAGCGTGTATTTGTTTCAGCATGTATTTGTTTCAGCATGAATTTGTTTCAGCGTGTAATTGTTTCAGCAAGAATTTGTTTCAGCGTGTAATTGTTTCAGCGTGTAATTGTTTCAGCATGTATTTGTTTCATCGTGTAATTGTTTCAGCGTGTATTTGTTTCAGAGTGTATTTGTTTCAGTGTGTATTTTTTTCAGCGTGTAATTGTTTCAGCGTGTAATTGTTTCATCCTGTAATTGTTTCAGCGTGTAATTGCTTCAGCGTGTATTTGTTTCAGCGTGTAATTGTTTCAGCTTGTAGTTGTTTCAGGGTGTAATTGATTCAGTCTGTAATTGTTTCAGCGTGTAGTTGTTTCAGATTGTATTTGTTGCAGCGTGTATTTGTTTCAGCGTGTAATTGTTTCAGCGCGTAATTGTGTCAGCGTGTATTTGTTTCGCGGTTTTTTTTTCAGTGTGTAATTTTTTCAGCGTTTATTTGTTTCAGCGTGTATTTGTTTCAGCGTGTAATTGTTTCAGCGTGTATTTGTTTCAGGGTGTATTTGTTTCAGCGTGTAGTTGATTCAGCGTGTATTTGTTTCATCGTGTAATTGTTTCATCGTGTAATTGTTTCAGCTTGTATTTGTATCAGCCTGTATTTGTTTCAGCGTGTAATTGTTTCAGCGTGTAATTGTTTCAGCATGTATTTGTTTCAGCGTGTAATTGTTTCAGCGTGTAATTGTTTCATCATGCAATTGTTTCAGCATTTAATTGTTTAATCATGTAATTGTTAAAACGTGTCATTGTTTCAGCGTGTATTTGTTTCAGCGTGTAATTGTTTCAGCGTGTATTTGTTTAAGCGTGTATTTTTTTCAGCATGAATTTGTTTCAGCGTGTAATAGTTTCAGCGTGTAATTGTTTCAGCGTGTAATTGTTTCAGCATGTAATTGTTTCATCGTGTAATTGTTTCAGCTTGTATTTTTTTCAGCGTGTAATTGTTTCAGCGTGTAATTGTTTCAGCGTGTATTTGTTTAAGCGTGTATTTTTTTCAGCATGAATTTGTTTCAGCGTGTAATAGTTTCAGCGTGTAATTGTTTCAGCGTGTAATTGTTTCAGCATGTAATTGTTTCATCGTGTAATTGTTTCAGCTTGTATTTTTTTCAGCGTGTAATTGTTTCAGCGTGTAATTGTTTCATCCTCTAATTCTTTCAATGGGTAATTGTTTCAGCGTGTATTTTTTTCAGCATTTATTTGTTTCAGTTTTAATTTGCTTCAGCGTGTAATTGTTTCAGCGTGTAGTTGTTTCCGTGTGGAATTGTTTCAGTCTGTCATTGTTTCAGCATGTAGTTGTTTCAGAGTGTATTTGTTTCAGCGTGTATTTGTTTCAGCGTGTAATTGTTTCAGCGTGTAATTGTGTCAGCGTGTATTAGTTTCAGCGTGTCTTTTAGCAGCCTGTAATTGTTTCATCGTGTAATTGTTTCATCGTGCAATTGTTTCAGCGTGTAATTGTTTCATCGTGCAATTGTTAACACATGTAATTGTTTAAGCGTGTATTTGTTTCAGCGTGTAATTGTTTCAGTGTGTATTTGTTTCAGCGTGTATTTGTTTCAGCATGAATTTGTTTCAGCGTCTAATTGTTTCAGCATGAATTTGTTTCAGCGTGTAATTGTTTCAGCGTGTAATTGCTTCAGCATCTATTTGTTTCATCGTGTAATTGTTTCAGTGTGTTGTTGTTTCAGCGTGTAATTGTTTCAGTGTGTATTTTTTTCAGCGTGTAATTGTTTCAGCGTGTAATTGTTTCATCCTCTAATTGTTTCAGCGTGTAATTGCTTCAGCGTGTATTTGTTTCAGCATGTAATTGTTTCAGCGTGTAATTGTTTCAGCTTGTATTTGTATCAGCCTGTATTTGTTTCATCGTGTAATTGTTTCAGCGTGTAATTGTTTCAGCATGTATTTGTTTCAGCGTGTAATTGTTTCAGCGTGTAATTGTTTCATCGTGCAATTGTTTCAGCATTTAATTGTTTAATCATGTAATTGTTAAAACGTGTCATTGTTTCAGCATGAATTTGTTTCAGCGTGTAATAGTTTCAGCGTGTAATTGTTTCAGCGTGTAATTGTTTCAGCATGTAATTGTTTCAGCGTGTTTTATTTTTCAGCCTGTATTTGTTTCAGCGTGCATTTGTTTCAGCGTGTAATTGTTTCAGCATGTAATTGTTTCAGCGTGTAATTGTTTCAGCATGTATTTGTTTCATCGTGTAATTGTTTCAGCTTGTATTTTTTTCAGCGTGTAATTGTTTCAGCGTGTAATTGTTTCAGCTTGTATTTTTTTCAGCGTGTAATTGTTTCAGCGTGTAATTGTTTCAGCGTGTAATTGTTTCATCCTCTAATTGTTTCAATGAGTAATTGTTTCAGCGTGTATTTGTTTCAGCATGTATTTGTTTCAGTGTTAATTTGCTTCAGCGTGTAATTGTTTCAGCGTGTAATTGTTTCAGCGTGTAATTGTTTCCGTGTGTAATTGTTTCAGTCTGTAATTGTTTCAGCGTGTAGTTGTTTCAGAGTGTATTTGTTTCAGCGTGTATTTGTTTCAGCGTGTAATTGTTTCAGCGTGTAATTGTTTCAGCGTGTAATTGTTTCATCGTGTCATTGTTTCATCGTGTAATTGTTTCAGCGTTTAATTGTTTCATCGTGCAATTGTTAACACATGTAATTGTTTAAGCGTGTATTTGTTTCAGCGTGTAATTGTTTCAGCGTGTATTTGTTTCAGCGTGTATTTGTTTCAGCATGAATTTGTTTCAGCGTGTAATTGTTTCAGCATGAATTTGTTTCAGCGTGTAATTGTTTCAGCGTGTAATTGCTTCAGCATCTATTTGTTTCATCGTGTAATTGTTTCAGTGTGTATTTTTTTCAGCGTGTAATTGTTTCAGCGTGTAATTGTTTCATCCTCTAATTGTTTCAGCGTGTAATTGCTTCAGCGTGTATTTGTTTCAGCGTGTAATTGTTTCAGTGTGTAGTTGTTTCAGCGTGTATTTGTTTCAGCCTGTATTTTTTTAGGCGTGTAAATGTTTCAGCGTGTAATTATTTCAGCGTGTAATTATTTCAGTGTGTACTTGTTTCAGCGTGAATTTGTTTCAGCGTGTTGATTTGTCAGCGTGTAATTGTTTCAGCGTGTAATTGTATCAGCGTGTAATTGTTTCAGCGTGTTTGTTTTTCAGCGTGTATTTGTATCAGCGTATATTTGTTTCAGCATGTATTTGTTTCAGCGCGTAATTGTTTCAGCCTGTAATTGTTTCAGCCTGTAGTTGTTTCAGCGTGTATTTGATTCACCATGTATTTGATTCAGCGTGTAATTGTTTCAGCGTGAAATTATTACAGCGTGTTTTTTTTCAGCGTGCAATTGTTTTATCGTGTATTTGTTTCCTCGTGTAATTGTTTCAGCTTGTATTTGTTTCAGCACGTATTTGTATCCGCGTGTTTTTTTTTCAGCGTGTATTTGTTTCAGCGTGTATTTGTTTCAGCGTGTAGTTGGTACAGCGTGTAGTTGATTCAGCGTGTAATTGTTTCAGCGTGTATTTGTTTCATCGTGTACTTGTTTCAGCATGTACTTGTTTCATCGTGTAATTGTTTCAGCGTGTAATTGTTTCAGCGTGTATTTGTTTCAGCGTGTTATTGTTTCAGCTTGTATTTGTTTCAGCGTGTATTTCTTTCAGCGTGTATTTTTTTCAGCATGTAATTGTTTCAGCGTGTAATTGTTTCATCCTGTAATTGTATCAACGTGTAATTGTTTCAGCGTGTATTTGTTTCAGCGTGTATTTGTTTCAGTGTGAATTTGCTTCAGCGTGTAATTGTTTCAGCATGTAATTGTTTCATCCTGTTATTGTTTCAGCGTGTAATTGCTTCAGCGTGTATTTGTTTCAGTGTGTAATTGTTTCAGCGTGTAATTGATTCAGTCTGTAATTGTTTCAGCGTGTAGTTGTTTCAGCGTGTATTTGTTTCAGCGTGTAGTTGTTTCAGCGTGAATTTGTATCATCGTGTAATTTTTTCATCGTGTTATTGTTTCAGCATGTATTTTTTTCAGCTTGCAGTTGTTTCAGCGTGTAATTGTTTCAGTCTGTAATTGTTTCAGCATGTAGTTGTTTCAGAGTGTATTTGTTTCAGCGTGTATTTGTTTCAGCGTGTAATTGTTTCATCGTGTAATTGTTTCAGCTTGTAATTGTTTCAGCATGTAATTTTTTCAGCATGTATTTGTTTCAGCGTATAATTGTTTCAGCGTGTAATTGTGTCAGCGGGTGTTTGTTTCAGCGCGTATTTGTTTCAGCGTGTAGTTGCTTCAGTTTGTAATTGTTTCAGCGTGTATTTGTTTCCGCGTGTTTTTTTCCAGCGTGTATTTGTTTCAGCATGTAGTTGAATCAGCGTGTATATGATTCAGCGTGTAATTGTTTCAGCGTTTATTTGTTTCATCTTGTAATTGTTAACACATGTAATTGTTTAAGTGTGTATTTGTTTCAGCGTGTAATTGTTTCAGCGTGTATTTGTTTCAGCATGTATTTGTTTCATCTTGTAATTGTTAACACATGTAATTGTTTAATTTTTTTTTCAGCGTGTAATTGTTTCAGCGTGTATTTGTTTCAGCATGTATTTGTTTCAGCATGAATTTGTTTCAGTGTGTAATTGTTTCAGCAAGAATTTGTTTCAGCGTGTAATTGTTTCAGCGTGTAATTGCTTCAACATGTATTTGTTTCATCGTGTAATTGTTTCAGCGTGTATTTGTTTCAGCGTGTAGTTGCTTCAGCGTGAATTTGTATCATCGTGTAATTTTTTCATCGTGTAATTGTTTCAGCTTGTATTTTTTCAGCTTGTAGTTGTTTCAGCGTGTAATTGTTTCAGTCTGTAATTGTTTCAGCATGTAGTTGTTTCAGAGTGTATTTGTTTCAGCGTGTATTTGTTCCAGTGTGTAATTGTTTCATCGTGTAATTGTTTCAGCGTGTAATTGTTTCAGCATGTAATTTTTTCAGCATGTATTTGTTTCAGCGTGTAATTGTTTCAGCATGTAATTGTGTCAGCGGGTGATTGTTTCAGCGCGTATTTGTTTCAGCGTGTAGTTGCTTCAGTTTATAATTGTTTCAGCGTGTATTTGTTTCCGCGTGTTTTTTTTCCAGCGTGTATTTGTTTCAGCGTGTAGTTGAATCAGCGTGTATATGATTCAGCGTGTAATTGTTTCAGCGTTTATTTGTTTCATCTTGTAATTGTTAACACATGTAATTGTTTAAGTGTGTATTTGTTTCAGCGTGTAATTGTTTCAGCGTGTATTTGTTTCAGCATGAATTTGTTTCAGCGTGTAATTGTTTCAGCATGAATTTGTTTCAGCGTGTAATTGTTTCATCGTGTAATTGTTTCAGCTTGTATTTGTTTCAGCGTGTAATTGTTTCAGCATGAATTTGTTTCAGCGTGTAATTGTTTCAGCATGTAATTGTTTCAGCATGTATTTGTTTCATCGTTTAATTGTTTCAGCGTGTATTTGTTTCAGCGTGTATTTTTTCAGCGTGTATTTTTTTCAGCGTGTAATTGTTTCAGCGTGTAATTGTTTCAGCGTGTAATTGCTTCAGCGGGTAATTGCTTCAGCGTGTATTTGTTTCAGCGTGTAATTGTTTCAGCGTGTAGTTGTTTCAGTGTGTAATTGTTTCAGTCTGTATTTGTTTCCGCGTGTTTTTTTATCAGCGTGTATTTGTTTCAGCGTGTAATTGTTTCATCGTGTAATTGTTTCAGCTTGTAATAATTTCAGCGTGTAATTGTGTCAGCGTGTATTTGTTTCAGCGTGTATTTGTTTCAGCGTGTAATTGTTTCAGCGTGTATTTGTTTCCGCGTGTTTTTTTTCCAGCGTGTATTTGTTTCAGCGTGTAGTTGAATCAGCGTGTATATGATTCAGCTTGTAATTGTTTCAGCGTGTATTTGTTTCATCGTGTAATTGTTTCAGCATGTATTTGTTTCATCTTGTAATTGTTAACACATGTAATTGTTTTTTTTTTTAAGCGTGTAATTGTTTCAGCGTGTATTTGTTTCAGCATGTTTTTTTTCAGCATGAATTTGTTTCAGCGTGTAATTGTTTCAGCAAGAATTTGTTTCAGCGTGTAATTGTTTCAGCGTGTAATTGTTTCAGCATGTATTTGTTTCATCACGTAATTGTTTCAGCGTGTATTTGTTTCAGAGTGTATTTGTTTCAGTGTGTATTTTTTTCAGCGTGTAATTGTTTCAGCGTGTAATTGTTTCATCCTGTAATTGTTTCAGCATGTAATTGCTTCAGCGTGTATTTGTTTCAGCGTGTAATTGTTTCAGTGTGTAGTTGTTTCAGGATGTAATTGATTCAGTCTGTAATTGTTTCAGCGTGTAGTTGTTTCAGATTGTATTTGTTGCAGCGTGTATTTGTTTCAGCGTGTAATTGTTTCAGCGTGTAATTGTGTCAGCGTGTATTTGTTTCAGCGTTTTTTTTTCAGCGTGTAATTTTTTCAGCGTTCATTTGTTTCAGCGTGTATTTGTTTCAGCGTGTAATTGTTTCAGCGTGTATTTGTTTCAGGGTGTATTTGTTTCAGCGTGTAGTTGATTCAGCGTGTATTTGTTTCATCGTGTAATTGTTTCATCGTGTAATTGTTTCAGCTTTTATTTGCATCAGCCTGTATTTGTTTCAGCGTGTAATTGTTTCAGCGTGCAATTGTTTCAACATGTATTTGTTTCAGCGTGTAATTGTTTCAGCGTGTATTTGTTTCAGCGTGTAATTGTTTCAGCGTGTATTTGTTTAAGCGTGTATTTATTTCAGCATGAATTTGTTTCAGCATGTAATAGTTTCAGCGTGTAATTGTTTCAGCGTGTAATTGTTTCAGCCTGTAATTGTTTCAGCGTGTTTTATTTTTCAGCCTGGATTTGTTTCAGCGTGTATTTGTTTCAGCGTGTAATTGTTTCAGCATGTAATTGTTTCAGCGTGTAATTGTTTCAGCATGTATTTGTTTCATCGTGTAATTGTTTCAGCTTGTATTTTTTTCAGCGTGTAATTGTTTCAGCGTGTAATTGTTTCATCCTGTAATTGTTTCAATGGGCAATTGTTTCAGCGTGTATTTGTTTCAGCATTTATTTGTTTCAGTGTTAATTTGCTTCAGCGTGTAATTGTTTCAGCGTGTAATTGTTTTAGCGTGTAGTTGTTTCCGTGTGGAATTGTTTCAGTCTGTCATTGTTTCAGCGTGTAGTTGTTTCAGAGTGTATTTGTTTCAGCGTGTATTTGTTTCAGCGTGTAATTGTTTCAGCGTGTAATTGTGTCAGCGTGTATTAGTTTCAGCGTGCTTTTTTCAGCGTGTAATTGTTTCAGCGTGTATTTGTTTCAGTGTGTAATTGTTTCAGTCTGTATTTGTTTCCGCGTGTTTTTTTATCAGCGTGTATTTGTTTCAGCGTGTATTTGTTTCAGCGTGTAATTGTTTCATCGTGTAATTGTTTCAGCTTGTAATAATTTCAGCGTGTAATTGTGTCAGTGTGTATTTGTTTCAGCGTGTATTTGTTTCAGCGTGTAATTGTTTCAGCGTGTGTTTGTTTCCGTGTGTTTTTTTTCCAGCGTGTATTTGTTTCAGCGCGTAGTTGAATCAGCGTGTATATGATTCAGCTTGTAATTGTTTCAGTGTGTATTTGTTTCATCGTGTAATTGTTTCAGCATGTATTTGTTTCATCTTGTAATTGTTAACACATGTAATTGTTTATTTTTTTTTAAGCGTGTAATTGTTTCAGCGTGTATTTGTTTCAGCATGTATTTGTTTCAGCATGAATTTGTTTCAGTGTGTAATTGTTTCAGCAAGAATTTGTTTCAGCGTGTAATTGTTTCAGCGTGTAATTGTTTCAGCATGTATTTGTTTCATCGTGTAATTGTTTCAGCGTGTATTTTTTCAGAGTGTATTTGTTTCAGTGTGTATTTTTTTCAGCGTGTAATTGTTTCAGCGTGTAATTGTTTCATCCTGTAATTGTTTCAGCATGTAATTGCTTCAGCGTGTATTTGTTTCAGCATGTAATTGTTTCAGCGTGTAGTTGTTTCAGGGTGTAATTGATTCAGTCTGTAATTGTTTCAGCGTGTAATTGTTTCAGCGTGTAATTGCTTCAGCATCTATTTGTTTCATCGTGTAATTGTTTCAGCGTGTATTTGTTTCAGCGTGTAATTGTTTCAGTGTGTATTTTTTTCAGCGTGTAATTGTTTCAGCGTGTAATTGTTTCATCCTCTAATTGTTTCAGCGTGTAATTGCTTCAGCGTGTATTTGTTTCAGCGTGTAATTGTTTCAGTGTGTAATTGTTTCAGCGTGTAATTGTTTCAGCGTGAATTTGTATCATCGTGTAATTATTTCAACGTGTCATTGCTTCAGCTTGTATTTGTTTCAGCCTGTATTTTTTTCAGCGTGTAAATGTTTCAGCGTGTAATTATTTCAGCGTGTAATTATTTCAGTGTGTACTTGTTTCAGCGTGAATTTGTTTCAGCGTGTATTTGTTTCCGCGTGTTTATTTGTCAGCGTGTAATTGTTCAGCGTGTAATTGTTTCAGCGTGTAATTGTTTCAGCGTGTAGTTGTTTCAGCGTGTATTTGATTCAGCGTGTATTTGATTCAGCGTGTATTTGTTTCCTCGTGAAATTATTACAGCGTGTTTTTTTTCAGCGTGCAATTGTTTTATCGTGTATTTGTTTCCTTGTGTAATTGTTTCAGCTTGTATTTGTTTCAGCACGTATTTGTATCCGCGTGTTTTTTTTTCAGCGTGTATTTGTTTCAGCGTGTATTTGTTTCAGCGTGTAGTTGGCACAGCGTGTAGTTGTTTCATCGTGTAATTGTTTCAGCGTGTATTTGTTTCATCGTGTACTTGTTTCAGCATGTATTTGTTTCATTGTGTAATTGTTTCAGCGTGTAATTGTTTCAGCGTGTATTTGTTTCATCGTGTAATTGTTTCAGCGTGTATTTGTTTCAGTGTGTATTTGTTTCAGCGTGTATTTTTTTCAGCGTGTAATTGTTTCAGCATGTAATTGTTTCAGCGTGTATTTGTTTCATCGTGTAATTGTTTCAGCGTGTATTTGTTTCAGTGTGTATTTGTTTCAGCGTGTATTTTTTTCAGCATGTAATTGTTTCAGCATGTAATTGTTTCATCCTGTAATTGTTTCAACGTGTAATTGTTTCAGCGTGTATTTGTCTCAGCGTGTATTTGTTTCAGTGTGAATTTGCTTCAGCGTGTAATTGTTTCAGCATGTAATTGTTTCATCCTGTTATTGTTTCAGCGTGTAATTGCTTCAGCGTTTATTTGTTTCAGCGTGTAATTGATTCAGTCTGTAATTGTTTCAGCTTGTATTTGTTTCAGCGTGTAGTTGTTTCAGCGTGAATTTGTATCATCGTGTAATTTTTTCATCGTGTAATTGTTTCAGCTTGTATATTTTTCAGCTTGCAGTTGTTTCAGCGTGTCATTGTTTCAGTCTGTAGTTGTTTCAGCATGTAGTTGTTTCAGAGTGTATTTGTTTCAGCGTGTATTTGATTCAGCGTGTAATTGTTTCAGCGTGAAATTATTACAGCGTGTTTTTTTTCAGCGTGCAATTGTTTTATCGTGTATTTGTTTCCTCGTGTAATTGTTTCAGCTTGTATTTGTTTCAGCACGTATTTGTATCCGCGTGCTTTTTTTGCAGCGTGTATTTGTTTCCGCGTGTTTTTTTTTCCAGCGTGTATTTGTATCAGAGTGTAGTTGAATCAGCGTGTATATGATTCAGCGTGTAATTGTTTCAGCGTTTATTTGTTTCATCTTGTAATTGTTAACACATGTAATTGTTTAAGTGTGTATTTGTTTCAGCGTGTAATTGTTTCAGCGTGTATTTGTTTCAGCGTGTAATTGTTTCAGCATGAATTTGTTTCAGCGTGTAATTGTTTCAGCATGTAATTGTTTCAGCATGTATTTGTTTCATCGTTTAATTGTTTCAGCGTGTACTTGTTTCAGCATGTATTTTTTTCAGCGTGTAATTGTTTCAGCGTGTAATTGTTTCAGCGTGTAATTGCTTCAGCGTGTAATTGCTTCAGCGTTTATTTGTTTCAGCGTGTAATTGTTTCAGGGTGTAGTTGTTTCAGCGTGTAATTGTTTCAGTCTGTATTTGTTTCCGCGTGTTTTTTTATCAGCGTGTATTTGTTTCAGCATGAATTTGTTTCAGCGTGTAATTGTTTCATTGTGTAATTGTTTCAGCGTGTATTTGTTTCAGAGTGTAATTGTTTCAGCATGAATTTGTTTCAGCGTGTAATTGTTTCAGCAAGAATTTGTTTCAGCGTGTAATTGTTTCAGCGTGTAATTGTTTCAGCATGTATTTGTTTCATCACGTAATTGTTTCAGCGTGTATTTGTTTCAGAGTGTATTTGTTTCAGTGTGTATTTTTTTCAGCGTGTAATTGTTTCAGCGTGTAATTGTTTCATCCTGTAATTGTTTCAGCATGTAATTGCTTCAGCGTGTATTTGTTTCAGCGTGTAATTGTTTCAGTGTGTAGTTGTTTCAGGATGTAATTGATTCAGTCTGTAATTGTTTCAGCGTGTAGTTGTTTCAGATTGTATTTGTTGCAGCGTGTATTTGTTTCAGCGTGTAATTGTTTCAGCGGGTAATTGTGTCAGCGTGTATTTGTTTCAGCGTTTTTTTTTCAGCGTGTAATTTTTTCAGCGTTTATTTGTTTCAGCGTGTATTTGTTTCAGCGTGTAATTGTTTCAGCGTGTATTTGTTTCAGGGTGTATTTGTTTCAGCGTGTAGTTGATTCAGCGTGTATTTGTTTCATCGTGTAATTGTTTCATCGTGTAATTGTTTCAGCTTTTATTTGTATCAGCCTGTATTTGTTTCAGCGTGTAATTGTTTCAGCATGCAATTGTTTCAACATGTATTTGTTTCAGCGTGTAATTGTTTCAGCGTGTATTTGTTTCAGCGTGTAATTGTTTCAGCGTGTATTTGTTTAAGCGTGTATTTATTTCAGCATGAATTTGTTTCAGCATGTAATAGTTTCAGCGTGTAATTGTTTCAGCGTGTAATTGTTTCAGCCTGTAATTGTTTCAGCGTGTTTTATTTTTCAGCCTGGATTTGTTTCAGCGTGTATTTGTTTCAGCGTGTAATTGTTTCAGCATGTAATTGTTTCAGCGTGTAATTGTTTCAGCATGTATTTGTTTCATCGTGTAATTGTTTCAGCTTGTATTTTTTCAGCGTGTAATTGTTTCAGCGTGTAATTGTTTCATCCTGTAATTGTTTCAATGGGCAATTGTTTCAGCGTGTATTTGTTTCAGCATTTATTTGTTTCAGTGTTAATTTGCTTCAGCGTGTAATTGTTTCAGCGTGTAATTGTTTTAGCGTGTAGTTGTTTCCGTGTGGAATTTTTTCAGTCTGTCATTGTTTCAGCGTGTAGTTGTTTCAGAGTGTATTTGTTTCAGCGTGTATTTGTTTCAGCGTGTAATTGTTTCAGCGTGTAATTGTGTCAGCGTGTATTAGTTTCTGCGTGCTTTTTTCAGCGTGTAATTGTTTCAGCGTGTAGTTGTTTCAGTGTGTAATTGTTTCAGTCTGTATTTGTTTCCGCGTGTTTTTTTATCAGCGTGTATTTGTTTCAGCGTGTATTTGTTTCAGCGTGTAATTGTTTCATCGTGTAATTGTTTCAGCTTGTAATAATTTCAGCGTGTAATTGTGTCAGTGTGTATTTGTTTCAGCGTGTATTTGTTTCAGCGTGTAATTGTTTCAGCGTGTGTTTGTTTCCCGTGTTTTTTTTTCCAGCGTGTATTTGTTTCAGCGTGTAGTTGAATCAGCGTGTATATGATTCAGCTTGTAATTGTTTCAGTGTGTATTTGTTTCATCGTGTAATTGTTTCAGCATGTATTTGTTTCATCTTGTAATTGATAACACATGTAATTGTTTATTTTTTTTTCAGCGTGTAATTGTTTCAGCGTGTATTTGTTTCAGCATGTATTTGTTTCAGCATGAATTTGTTTCAGCGTGTAATTGTTTCAGCAAGAATTTGTTTCAGCGTGTAATTGTTTCAGCGTGTAATTGTTTCAGCATGTATTTGTTTCATCGTGTAATTGTTTCAGCGTGTATTTTTTCAGAGTGTATTTGTTTCAGTGTGTATTTTTTTCAGCGTGTAATTGTTTCAGCGTGTAATTGTTTCATCCTGTAATTGCTTCAGCGTGTATTTGTTTCAGCGTGTAATTGTTTCAGCGTGTAGTTGTTTCAGGGTGTAATTGTTTCAGCGTGTATTTGTTTCAGTGTGTATTTGTTTCAGCGTGTAATTGTTTCAGCTTGTATTTGTTTCAGCGTGTAATTGTTTCAGCGTGTATTTGTTTCAGTGTGTATTTGTTTCAGCGTGTATTTTTTTCAGCGTGTAATTGTTTCAGCGTGTAATTGTTTCAGCGTGTATTTGTTTCATCGTGTAATTGTTTCAGCGTGTATTTGTTTCAGTGTGTATTTGTTTCAGCGTGTATTTTTTCAGCATGTAATTGTTTCAGCATGTAATTGTTTCATCCTGTAATTGTTTCAACGTGTTATTGTTTCAGCGTGTATTTGTCTCAGCGTGTATTTGTTTCAGTGTGAATTTGCTTCAGCGTGTAATTGTTTCAGCATGTAATTGTTTCATCCTGTTATTGTTTCAGCGTGTAATTGCTTCAGCGTGTATTTGTTTCAGCGTGTAATTGATTCAGAATGTAATTATTTCAGCGTGTATTTGTTTCAGCGTGTAGTTGTTTCAGCGTGAATTTGTATCATCGTGTAATTTTTTCATCGTGTAATTGTTTCAGCTTGTATATTTTTCAGCTTGCAGTTGTTTCAGCGTGTAATTGTTTCAGTCTGTAGTTGTTTCAGCATGTAGTTGTTTCAGAGTGTATTTGTTTCAGCGTGTATTTGATTCAGCGTGTAATTGTTTCAGCGTGAAATTATTACAGCGTGTTTTTTTTCAGCGTGCAATTGTTTTATCGTGTATTTGTTTCCTCGTGTAATTGTTTCAGCTTGTATTTGTTTCAGCACGTATTTGTATCCGCGTGCTTTTTTTGCAGCGTGTATTTGTTTCCGCGTGTTTTTTTTTCCAGCGTGTATTTGTATCAGAGTGTAGTTGAATCAGCGTGTATATGATTCAGCGTGTAATTGTTTCAGCGTTTATTTGTTTCATCTTGTAATTGTTAACACATGTAATTGTTTAAGTGTGTATTTGTTTCAGCGTGTAATTGTTTCAGCGTGTATTTGTTTCAGCGTGTAATTGTTTCAGCATGAATTTGTTTCAGCGTGTAATTGTTTCAGCATGTAATTGTTTCAGCATGTATTTGTTTCATCGTTTAATTGTTTCAGCGTGTACTTGTTTCAGCATGTATTTTTTTCAGTGTGTAATTGTTTCAGCGTGTAATTGTTTCAGCGTGTAATTGCTTCAGCGTGTAATTGCTTCAGCGTTTATTTGTTTCAGCGTGTAATTGTTTCAGGGTGTAGTTGTTTCAGCGTGTAATTGTTTCAGTCTGTATTTGTTTCCGCGTGTTTTTTTATCAGCGTGTATTTGTTTCAGCATGAATTTGTTTCAGCGTGTAATTGTTTCATTGTGTAATTGATTCAGCGTGTATTTGTTTCAGAGTGTAATTGTTTCAGCATGAATTTGTTTCAGCGTGTAATTGTTTCAGCATGTAATTGTTTCAGCATGTAGTTGTTTCATCGTTTAATTGTTTCAGCGTGTATTTGTTTCAGCGTGTATTTTTTCAGCGTGTATTTTTTTCAGCGTGTAATTGTTTCAGCGTGTAATTGTTTCAGCGTGTAATTGCTTCAGCGTGTAATTGCTTCAGCGTGTATTTGTTTCAGCGTGTAATTGATTCAGCGTGTAGTTGTTTCAGTGTGTAATTGTTTCAGTCTGTATTTGTTTCCGCGTGTTTTTTTATCAGCGTGTATTTGTTTCAGCGTGTATTTGTTTCAGTGTGTAATTGTTTCATCGTGTAATTGTTTCAGCTTGTAATAATTTCAGCGTGTAATTGTGTCAGCGTGTATTTGTTTCAGCGTGTATTTGTTTCAGCGTGTAATTGCTCAGCGTGTATTTGTTTCAGCGTGTAATTGTTTCAGCGTGTAGTTGTTTCAGGGTGTAATTGATTCAGTCTGTAATTGTTTCAGCGTGTAGTTGTTTCAGATTGTATTTGTTGCAGCGTGTATTTGTTTCAGCGTGTAATTGTTTCAGCGCGTAATTGTGTCAGCGTGTATTTGTTTCAGCGTTTTTTTTTTCAGCGTGTAATTTTTTCAGCGTTTATTTGTTTCAGCGTGTATTTGTTTCAGCGTGTAATTGTTTCAGCGTGTATTTGTTTCAGGGTGTATTTGTTTCAGCGTGTAGTTGATTCAGCGTGTATTTGTTTCATCGTGTAATTGTTTCATCGTGTAATTGTTTCAGCGTGTATTTGTTTCAGCGTGTAATTGTTTCAGCGCGTAATTGTGTCAGCGTGTATTTGTTTCAGCGTTTTTTTTTTCAGCGTGTAATTGTTTCAGCGTGTAATTTCTTCAGCGTGTATTTGTTTCAGCGTGTAATTGTTTCAGCGTGTATTTGTTTCAGGGTGTATTTGTTTCAGCGTGTAGTTGATTCAGCGTGTATTTGTTTCATCGTGTAATTGTTTCATCGTGTAATTGTTTCAGCTTGTATTTGTATCAGCCTGTATTTGTTTCAGCGTGTAATTGTTTCAGCGTGTAATTGTTTCAGCATGTATTTGTTTCAGCGTGTAATTGTTTCAGCGTGTAATTGTTTCATCGTGCAATTGTTTCAGCATTTAATTGTTTAATCATGTAATTGTTAAAACGTGTCATTGTTTCAGCGTGTATTTCTTTCAGCGTGTAATTGTTTCAGCGTGTATTTGTTCAAGCGTGTATTTATTTCAGCATGAATTTGTTTCAGCGTGTAATAGTTTCAGCGTGTAATTGTTTCAGCGTGTAATTGTTTCAGCATGTAATTGTTTCATCGTGTAATTGTTTCAGCTTGTATTTTTTTCAGCGTGTAATTGTTTCAGCGTGTAATTGTTTCATCCTGTAATTCTTTCAATGGGTAATTGTTTCAGCGTTTATTTTTTTCAGCATTTATTTGTTTCAGTGTTAATTTGCTTCAGCGTGTAATTGTTGCAGCGTGTAGTTGTTTCCGTGTGGAATTGTTTCAGTCTGTCATTGTTTCAGCATGTAGTTGTTTCAGAGTGTATTTGTTTCAGCGTGTATTTGTTTCAGCGTGTAATTGTTTCAGCATGTAATTGTGTCAGCGTGTATTAGTTTCAGCGTGTCTTTTTTCAGCGTGTAATTGTTTCATTGTGTAATTGTTTCAGCGTGTATTTGTTTCAGAGTGTAATTGTTTCAGCATGAATTTGTTTCAGCGTGTAATTGTTTCAGCATGTAATTGTTTCAGCATGTAGTTGTTTCATCGTTTAATTGTTTCAGCGTGTATTTGTTTCAGCGTGTACTTTTTCAGCGTGTATTTTTTTCAGCGTGTAATTGTTTCAGCGTGTAATTGTTTCAGCGTGTAATTGCTTCAGCGTGTAATTGTTTCAGCGTGTAATTGTTTCAGCGTGTAATTGCTTCAGCGTGTAATTGATTCAGCGTGTAGTTGTTTCAGTGTGTAATTGTTTCAGTCTGTATTTGTTTCCGCGTGTTTTTTTATCAGCGTGTATTTGTTTCAGCGTGTATTTGTTTCAGTGTGTAATTGTTTCATCGTGTAATTGTTTCAGCTTGTAATAATTTCAGCGTGTAATTGTGTCAGCGTGTATTTGTTTCAGCGTGTATTTGTTTCAGCGTGTAATTGTTTCAGCGTGTATTTGTTTCAGCGTGTAATTGTTTCAGCGTGTAGTTGTTTCAGGGTGTAATTGATTCAGTCTGTAATTGTTTCAGCGTGTAGTTGTTTCAGATTGTATTTGTTGCAGCGTGTATTTGTTTCAGCGTGTAATTGTTTCAGCGTGTAATTGTTTCAGCGTGTAATTGCTTCAGCGTGTAATTGCTTCAGCGTGTATTTGTTTCAGCGTGTAATTGATTCAGCGTGTAGTTGTTTCAGTGTGTAATTGTTTCAGTCTGTATTTGTTTCCGCGTGTTTTTTTATCAGCGTGTATTTGTTTCAGCGTGTATTTGTTTCAGTGTGTAATTGTTTCATCGTGTAATTTTTTCAGCTTGTAATAATTTCAGCGTGTAATTGTGTCAGCGTGTATTTGTTTCAGCGTGTATTTGTTTCAGCGTGTAATTGCTCAGCGTGTATTTGTTTCAGCGTGTAATTGTTTCAGCGTGTAGTTGTTTCAGGGTGTAATTGATTCAGTCTGTAATTGTTTCAGCGTGTAGTTGTTTCAGATTGTATTTGTTGCAGCGTGTATTTGTTTCAGCGTGTAATTGTTTCAGCGCGTAATTGTGTCAGCGTGTATTTGTTTCAGCGTTTTTTTTTTCAGCGTGTAATTTTTTCAGCGTTTATTTGTTTCAGCGTGTATTTGTTTCAGCGTGTAATTGTTTCAGCGTGTATTTGTTTCAGGGTGTATTTGTTTCAGCGTGTAGTTGATTCAGCGTGTATTTGTTTCATCGTGTAATTGTTTCATCGTGTAATTGTTTCAGCGTGTATTTGTTTCAGCGTGTAATTGTTTCAGCGCGTAATTGTGTCAGCGTGTATTTGTTTCAGCGTTTTTTTTTTTCAGCGTGTAATTTTTTCAGCGTTTATTTGTTTCAGCGTGTATTTGTTTCAGCGTGTAATTGTTTCAGCGTGTATTTGTTTCAGGGTGTATTTGTTTCAGCGTGTAGTTGATTCAGCGTGTATTTGTTTCATCGTGTAATTGTTTCATCGTGTAATTGTTTCAGCTTGTATTTGTATCAGCCTGTATTTGTTTCAGCGTGTAATTGTTTCAGCGTGTAATTGTTTCAGCATGTATTTGTTTCAGCGTGTAATTGTTTCAGCGTGTAATTGTTTCATCGTGCAATTGTTTCAGCATTTAATTGTTTAATCATGTAATTGTTAAAACGTGTCATTGTTTCAGCGTGTATTTGTTTCAGCGTGTAATTGTTTCAGCGTGTATTTGTTTAAGCGTGTATTTATTTCAGCATGAATTTGTTTCAGCGTGTAATAGTTTCAGCGTGTAATTGTTTCAGCGTGTAATTGTTTCAGCATGTAATTGTTTCATCGTGTAATTGTTTCAGCTTGTATTTTTTTCAGCGTGTAATTGTTTCAGCGTGTAATTGTTTCATCCTGTAATTCTTTCAATGGGTAATTGTTTCAGAGTGTATTTTTTTCAGCATTTATTTGTTTCAGTGTTAATTTGCTTCAGCGTGTAATTGTTGCAGCGTGTAGTTGTTTCCGTGTGGAATTGTTTCAGTCTGTCATTGTTTCAGCATGTAGTTGTTTCAGAGTGTATTTGTTTCAGCGTGTATTTGTTTCAGCGTGTAATTGTTTCAGCATGTAATTGTGTCAGCGTGTATTAGTTTCAGCGTGTCTTTTTTCAGCGTGTAATTGTTTCATTGTGTAATTGTTTCAGCGTGTATTTGTTTCAGAGTGTAATTGTTTCAGCATGAATTTGTTTCAGCGTGTAATTGTTTCAGCATGTAATTGTTTCAGCATGTAGTTGTTTCATCGTTTAATTGTTTCAGCGTGTATTTGTTTCAGCGTGTATCTTTTCAGCGTGTATTTTTTTCAGCGTGTAATTGTTTCAGCGTGTAATTGTTTCAGCGTGTAATTGCTTCAGCGTGTAATTGTTTCAGCGTGTAATTGTTTCAGCGTGTAATTGCTTCAGCGTGTAATTGATTCAGCGTGTAGTTGTTTCAGTGTGTAATTGTTTCAGTCTGTATTTGTTTCCGCGTGTTTTTTTATCAGCGTGTATTTGTTTCAGCGTGTATTTGTTTCAGTGTGTAATTGTTTCATCGTGTAATTGTTTCAGCTTGTAATAATTTCAGCGTGTAATTGTGTCAGCGTGTATTTGTTTCAGCTTGTATTTGTTTCAGCGTGTAATTGTTTCAGCGTGTATTTGTTTCAGCGTGTAATTGTTTCAGCGTGTAGTTGTTTCAGGGTGTAATTGATTCTGTCTGTAATTGTTTCAGCGTGTAGTTGTTTCAGATTGTATTTGTTGCAGCGTGTATTTGTTTCAGCGTGTAATTGTTTCAGCGCGTAATTGTGTCAGCGTGTATTTGTTTCAGCGTTTTTTTTTTCAGCGTGTAATTTTTTCAGCGTTTATTTGTTTCAGCGTGTATTTGTTTCAGCGTGTAATTGTTTCAGCGTGTATTTGTTTCAGGGTGTATTTGTTTCAGCGTGTAGTTGATTCAGCGTGTATTTGTTTCATCGTGTAATTGTTTCATCGTGTAATTGTTTCAGCTTGTATTTGTATCAGCCTGTATTTGTTTCAGCGTGTAATTGTTTCAGCGTGTAATTGTTTCAGCATGTATTTGTTTCAGCGTGTAATTGTTTCAGCGTGTAATTGTTTCATTGTGCAATTGTTTCAGCATTTAATTGTTTAATCATGTAATTGTTAAAACGTGTCATTGTTTCAGCGTGTATTTGTTTCAGCGTGTAATTGTTTCAGCGTGTATTTGTTTAAGCATGTATTTATTTCAGCATGAATTTGTTTCAGCGTGTAATAGTTTCAGCGTGTAATTGTTTCAGCGTGTAATTGTTTCAGCATGTAATTGTTTCATCGTGTAATTGTTTCAGCTTGTATTTTTTTCAGCGTGTAATTGTTTCAGCGTGTAATTGTTTCATCCTGTAATTCTTTCAATGGGTAAATGTTTCAGCGTGTATTTTTTTCAGCATTTATTTGTTTCAGTGTTAATTTGCTTCAGCGTGTAATTGTTGCAGCGTGTAGTTGTTTCCGTGTGGAATTGTTTCAGTCTGTCATTGTTTCAGCATGTAGTTGTTTCAGAGTGTATTTGTTTCAGCGTGTATTTGTTTCAGCGTGTAATTGTTTCAGCGTGTATTTGTTTCAGCGTGTAATTGTGTCAGCGTGTATTAGTTTCAGCGTGTCTTTTTTCAGCGTGTAATTGTTTCAGCGTGTAATTGTTTCAGCGTGTAATTGTTTCATCGTGTAATTGTTTCATCGTGTAATTGTTTCAGCGTGTAATTGTTTCATCGTGCAATTGTTAACACATGTAATTGTTTAAGCGTGTATTTGTTTCAGCGTGTAATTGTTTCAGCGTGTATTTGTTTCAGTGTGTATTTGTTTCAGCATGAATTTGTTTCAGCGTCTAATTGTTTCAGCATGAATTTGTTTCAGCGTCTAATTGTTTCAGCGTGTAATTGCTTCAGCATCTATTTGTTTCAGCGTGTATTTGTTTCAGCATGAATTTGTTTCAGCGTCTAATTGTTTCAGCATGAATTTGTTTCAACGTGTAATTGTTTCAGTGTGTATTTTTTTCAGCGTGTAATTGTTTCAGCGTGTAATTGTTTCATCCTCTAATTGTTTCAGCGTGTAATTGCTTCAGCGTGTATTTGTTTCAGCATGTAATTGTTTCAGCGTGTAGTTGTTTCAGCGTGTATTTGTTTCCTCGTGAAATTATTACAGCGTGTTTTTTTTCAGCGTGCAATTGTTTTATCGTGTATTTGTTTCCTCGTGTAATTGTTTGAGCTTGTATTTGTTTCAGCACGTATTTGTATCCGCGTGTTTTTTTTTCAGCGTGTATTTGTTTCAGCTTGTATTTGTTTCAGCGTGTAGTTGGCACAGCGTGTAGTTGATTCAGCGTGTAATTGTTTCAGCGTGTATTTGTTTCATCGTGTACTTGTTTCAGCATGTATTTGTTTCATTGTGTAATTGTTTCAGCGTGTAATTGTTTCAGCGTGTATTTGTTTCATCGTGTAATTGTTTCAGCGTGTATTTGTTTCAGTGTGTATTTGTTTAAGCGTGTATTTTTTTTCAGCGTGTAATTGTTTCAGCGTGTAATTGTTTCAGCGTGTATTTGTTTCATCGTGTAATTGTTCAGCGTGTATTTGTTTCAGTGTGTATTTGTTTCAGCGTGTATTTTTTTCAGCATGTAATTGTTTCAGCGTGTAATTGTTTCAGCGTGTAATTGTTTCAGCGTGTAATTGCTTCAGCGTGTAATTGCTTCAGCGATTATTTGTTTCAGCGTGTAATTGTTTCAGGGTGTAGTTGTTTCAGCGTGTAATTGTTTCAGTCTGTATTTGTTTCCGCGTGTTTTTTTATCAGCGTGTATTTGTTTCAGCGTGTATTTGTTTCAGCGTGTAATTGTTTCATCGTGTAATTGTTTCAGCTTGTAATAGTTTCAGCGTGTAATTGTGTCAGCGTGTATTTGTTTCGGCGTGTATTTGTTTCAGCGTGTAATTGTTTCAGCGTGTATTTGTTTTCGCGTGTTTTTTTTTCCAGCGTGTATTTGTTTCAGCGGGTAGTTGAATCAGCGTGTATATGATTCAGCTTGTAATTGTTTCAGCGTGTATTTGTTTCATCGTGTAATTGTTTCAGCATGTATTTGTTTCATCGTGTAATTGTTTCAGCGTGTATTTGTTTCAGAGTGTATTTGTTTCAGTGTGTATTTTTTCAGCGTGTAATTGTTTCAGCGTGTAATTGTTTCATCCTGTAATTGTTTCAGCGTGTAATTGCTTCAGCGTGTATTTGTTTCAGCGTGTAATTGTTTCAGCGTGTAGTTGTTTCAGGGTGTGATTGATTCAGTCTGTAATTGTTTCAGTGTGTAGTTGTTTCAGATTGTATTTGTTGCAGCGTGTATTTTTTTCAGCGTGTAATTGTTTCAGCGTGTAATTGTGTCAGCGTGTATTTGTTTCAGCGTTTTTTTTTTCAGCGTGTAATTTTTTCAGCGTTTATTTGTTTCAGCGTGTATTTGTTTCAGCGTGTAATTGTTTCAGCGTGTATTTGTTTCAGGGTGTATTTGTTTCAGCGTGTAGTTGATTCAGCGTGTATTTGTTTCATCGTGTAATTGTTTCATCGTGTAATTGTTTCAGCTTGTATTTGTATCAGCCTGTATTTGTTTCAGCGTGTAATTGTTTCTGCGTGTAATTGTTTCAGCATGTATTTGTTTCAGCGTGTAATTGTTTCTGCGTGTAATTGTTTCATCGTGCAATTGTTTCAGCATTTAATTGTTTAATCATGTAATTGTTAAAACGTGTCATTGTTTCAGCGTGTATTTGTTTCAGCGTGTAATTGTTTCAGCCTGTATTTGTTTAAGCGTGTATTTATTTCAGCATGAATTTGTTTCAGCGTGTAATAGTTTCAGCGTGTAATTGTTTCAGCGTGTAATTGTTTCAGCATGTAATTGTTTCAGCGTGTTTTATTTTTCAGCCTGGATTTGTTTCAGCATGTATTTGTTTCAGCGTGTAATTGTTTCAGCATGTAATTGTTTCAGCGTGTAATTGTTTCAGCATGTATTTGTTTCATCGTGTAATTGTTTCGGCTTGTATTTTTTTCAGCGTGTAATTGTTTCATCCTGTAATTGTTTCAATGGGTATTTGTTTCAGCGTGTATTTGTTTCAGCATTTATTTGTTTCAGTTTTAATTTGCTTCAGCGTGTAATTGTTTCAGCGTGTAATTGTTTCAGCGTGTAGTTGTTTCCGTGTGGAATTGTTTCAGTCTGTCATTGTTTCAGCGTGTAGTTGTTTCAGAGTGTATTTGTTTCAGCGTGTATTTGTTTCAGTGTGTAATTGTTTCAGCGTGTAATTGATTCAGTCTGTAATTGTTTCAGCGTGTAGTTGTTTCAGCGTGTATTTGTTTCAGCGTGTAGTTGTTTCAGCGTGAATTTGTATCATCGTGTAATTTTTTCATCGTGTAATTGTTTCAGCTTGTATATTTTTCAGCTTGCAGTTGTTTCAGCGTGTAATTGTTTCAGTCTCTAGTTCTTTCAGCATGTAGTTGTTTCAGAGTGTATTTGTTTCAGCGTGTATTTGATTCAGCGTGCAATTGTTTCAGCGTGAAATTATTATAGCGTGTTTTTTTTCAGCGTGCAATTGTTTTATCGTGTATTTGTTTCCTCGTGTAATTGTTTCAGCTTGTATTTGTTTCAGCACGTATTTGTATCCGCGTGTTTTTTTTGCAGCGTGTATTTGTTTCCGCATGTTTTTTTTCCAGAGTGTATTTGTTTCAGAGTGTAGTTGAATCAGCGTGTATATGATTCAGCGTGTAATTGTTTCAGCGTTTATTTGTTTCATCTTGTAATTGTTTACACTTGTAATTGTTTAAGTGTGTATTTGTTTCAGCGTGTAATTGTTTCAGCGTGTATTTGTTTCAGCGTGTAATTGTTTCAGCATGAATTTGTTTCAGCGTGTAATTGTTTCAGCATGTAATTGTTTCAGCATGTATTTGTTTCATCGTTTAATTGTTTCAGCGTATATTTGTTTCAGCGTGTATTTTTTTCAGCGTGTATTTTTTTCAGCGTGTAATTGTTTCAGCGTGTAATTGTTTCAGCGTGTAATTGCTTCAGCGTGTAATTGCTTCAGCGATTATTTGTTTCAGCGTGTAATTGTTTCAGGGTGTAGTTGTTTCAGCGTGTAATTGTTTCAGTCTGTATTTGTTTCCGCGTGTTTCTTTATCGGCGTGTATTTGTTTCAGCGTGTATTTGTTTCAGCGTGTAATTGTTTCATCGTGTAATTGTTTCAGCTTGTAATAGTTTCAGCGTGTAATTGTGTCAGCGTGTATTTGTTTCAGCGTGTATTTGTTTCAGCGTGTAATTGTTTCAGCGTGTATTTGTTTCCGCGTGTTTTTTTTTTCCAGCGTGTATTTGTTTCAGCGGGTAGTTGAATCAGCGTGTATATGATTCAGCTTGTAATTGTTTCAGCGTGTATTTGTTTCATCGTGTAATTGTTTCAGCATGTATTTGTTTCATCTTGTAATTGTTAACACATGTAATTGTTTATTTTTTTTTTCAGCGTGTAATTGTTTCAGCGTGTATTTGTTTCAGCATGTATTTGTTTCAGCATGAATTTGTTTCAGCGTGTAATTGTTTCAGCAAGAATTTGTTTCAGCGTGTAATTGTTTCAGCGTGTAATTGCTTCAGCATGTATTTGTTTCATCGTGTAATTGTTTCAGCGTGTATTTGTTTCAGCGTGTAGTTGTTTCAGCGTGAATTTGTATCATCGTGTAATTTTTTCATCGTGTAATTGTTTCAGCTTGTATTTTTTCAGCTTGTAGTTGTTTCAGCGTGTAATTGTTTCAGTCTGTAATTGTTTCAGCATGTAGTTGTTTCAGTGTGTAATTTTTTCAGCATGTAATTGTTTCAGCGTGTTTTATTTTTCAGCCAGGATTTGTTTCAGCATGTATTTGTTTCAGCATGTAATTGTTTCAGCATGTAATTGTTTCAGCGTGTAATTGTTTCAGCATGTATTTGTTTCATCGTGTAATTGTTTCAGCTTGTATTTTTTTCAGCGTGTAATTGTTTCAGCGTGTAATTGTTTCATCCTGTAATTGTTTCAATGGGTAATTGATTCAGCGTGTATTTGTTTCAGCATTTATTTGTTTCAGTGTTAATTTGCTTCAGCGTGTAATTGTTTCAGCGTGTAATTGTTTCAGCGTGTACTTGTTTCCGTGTGGAATTGTTTCAGTCTGTCATTGTTTCAGCGTGTAGTTGTTTCAGCGTGTATTTGTTTCAGCGTGTAATTGTTTCAGCGTGTAATTGTGTCAGCGTGTATTAGTTTCAGCGTGTTTTTTTTCAGCGTGTAATTGTTTCAGCGTGTAATTGTTTCAGCGTGGAATTGTTTCATCGTGTAATTGTTTCATCGTGTAATTGTTTCAGCGTGTAATTGTTTCATCGTGCAATTGTTAACGCATGTAATTGTTTAAGCGTGTATTTGTTTCAGCGTGTAATTGTTTCAGCGTGTATTTGTTTCAGCGTGTATTTGTTTCAGCGTTTTTTTTTTCAGCGTGTAATTTTTTCAGCGTTTATTTGTTTCAGCGTGTATTTGTTTCAGCGTGTAATTGTTTCAGCGTGTATTTGTTTCAGGGTGTATTTGTTTCAGCGTGTATTTGATTCAGCGTGTATTTGTTTCATCGTGTAATTGTTTCATCGTGTAATTGTTTCAGCTTGTATTTGTATCAGCCTGTATTTGTTTCAGCGTGTAATTGTTTCTGCGTGTAATTGTTTCAGCATGTATTTGTTTCAGCGTGTAATTGTTTCAGCGTGTAATTGTTTCATCGTGCAATTGTTTCAGCATTTAATTGTTTAATCATGTAATTGTTAAAACGTGTCATTGTTTCAGCGTGTATTTGTTTCAGCGTGTAATTGTTTCAGCCTGTATTTGTTTAAGCGTGTATTTATTTCAGCATGAATTTGTTTCAGCGTGTAATAGTTTCAGCGTGTAATTGTTTCAGCGTGTAATTGTTTCAGCATGTAATTGTTTCAGCGTGTTTTATTTTTCAGCCTGGATTTGTTTCAGCATGTATTTGTTTCAGCGTGTAATTGTTTCAGCATGTAATTGTTTCAGCATGTATTTGTTTCATCGTGTAATTGTTTCGGCTTGTATTTTTTTCAGCGTGTAATTGTTTCAGCGTTTAATTGTTTCATCCTGTAATTGTTTCAATGGGTATTTGTTTCAGCGTGTATTTGTTTCAGCATTTATTTGTTTCAGTTTTAATTTGCTTCAGCGTGTAATTGTTTCAGCGTGTAATTGTTTCAGCGTGTAGTTGTTTCAGAGTGTATTTGTTTCAGCGTGTATTTGTTTCAGTGTGTAATTGTTTCAGCGTGTAATTGATTCAGTCTGTAATTGTTTCAGCGTGTAGTTGTTTCAGCGTGTATTTGTTTCAGCGTGTAGTTGTTTCAGCGTGAATTTGTATCATCGTGTAATTTTTTCATCGTGTAATTCTTTCAGCTTGTATATTTTTCAGCTTGCAGTTGTTTCAGCGTGTAATTGTTTCAGTCTCTAGTTCTTTCAGCATGTAGTTGTTTCAGAGTGTATTTGTTTCAGCGTGTATTTGATTCAGCGTGTAATTGTTTCAGCGTGAAATTATTACAGCGTGTTTTTTTTCAGCGTGCAATTGTTTTATCGTGTATTTGTTTCCTCGTGTAATTGTTTCAGCTTGTATTTGTTTCAGCACGTATTTGTATCCGCGTGTTTTTTTTGCAGCGTGTATTTGTTTCCGCATGTTTTTTTTCCAGAGTGTATTTGTTTCAGAGTGTAGTTGAATCAGCGTGTATATGATTCAGCGTGTAATTGTTTCAGCGTTTATTTGTTTCATCTTGTAATTGTTTACACTTGTAATTGTTTAAGTGTGTATTTGTTTCAGCGTGTAATTGTTTCAGCGTGTATTTGTTTCAGCGTGTAATTGTTTCAGCATGAATTTGTTTCAGCGTGTAATTGTTTCAGCATGTAATTGTTTCAGCATGTATTTGTTTCATCGTTTAATTGTTTCAGCGTATATTTGTTTCAGCGTGTATTTTTTTCAGCGTGTATTTTTTTCAGCGTGTAATTGTTTCAGCGTGTAATTGTTTCAGCGTGTAATTGCTTCAGCGTGTAATTGCTTCAGCGATTATTTGTTTCAGCGTGTAATTGTTTCAGGGTGTAGTTGTTTCAGCGTGTAATTGTTTCAGTCTGTATTTGTTTCCGCGTGTTTCTTTATCGGCGTGTATTTGTTTCAGCGTGTATTTGTTTCAGCGTGTAATTGTTTCATCGTGTAATTGTTTCAGCTTGTAATAGTTTCAGCGTGTAATTGTGTCAGCGTGTATTTGTTTCAGCGTGTATTTGTTTCAGCGTGTAATTGTTTCAGCGTGTATTTGTTTCCGCGTGTTTTTTTTTTCCAGCGTGTATTTGTTTCAGCGGGTAGTTGAATCAGCGTGTATATGATTCAGCTTGTAATTGTTTCAGCGTGTATTTGTTTCATCGTGTAATTGTTTCAGCATGTATTTGTTTCATCTTGTAATTGTTAACACATGTAATTGTTTATTTTTTTTTTCAGCGTGTAATTGATTCAGCGTGTATTTGTTTCAGCATGTATTTGTTTCAGCATGAATTTGTTTCAGCGTGTAATTGTTTCAGCAAGAATTTGTTTCAGCGTGTAATTGTTTCAGCGTGTAATTGCTTCAGCATGTATTTGTTTCATCGTGTAATTGTTTCAGCGTGTATTTGTTTCAGCGTGTAGTTGTTTCAGCGTGAATTTGTATCATCGTGTAATTTTTTCATCGTGTAATTGTTTCAGCTTGTATTTTTTCAGCTTGTAGTTGTTTCAGCGTGTAATTGTTTCAGTCTGTAATTGTTTCAGCATGTAGTTGTTTCAGTGTGTAATTTTTTCAGCATGTAATTGTTTCAGCGTGTTTTATTTTTCAGCCAGGATTTGTTTCAGCATGTATTTGTTTCAGCATGTAATTGTTTCAGCATGTAATTGTTTCAGCGTGTAATTGTTTCAGCATGTATTTGTTTCATCGTGTAATTGTTTCAGCTTGTATTTTTTTCAGCGTGTAATTGTTTCAGCGTGTAATTGTTTCATCCTGTAATTGTTTCAATGGGTAATTGATTCAGCGTGTATTTGTTTCAGCATTTATTTGTTTCAGTGTTAATTTGCTTCAGCGTGTAATTGTTTCAGCGTGTAATTGTTTCAGCGTGTAGTTGTTTCCGTGTGGAATTGTTTCAGTCTATCATTGTTTCAGCGTGTAGTTGTTTCAGCGTGTATTTGTTTCAGCGTGTAATTGTTTCAGCGTGTAATTGTGTCAGCGTTTATTAGTTTCAGCGTGTATTTTTTCAGCGTGTAATTGTTTCAGCGTGTAATTGTTTCAGCGTGGAATTGTTTCATCGTGTAATTGTTTCATCGTGTAATTGTTTCAGCGTGTAATTGTTTCATCGTGCAATTGTTAACGCATGTAATTGTTTAAGCGTGTATTTGTTTCAGCGTGTAATTGTTTCAGCGTGTATTTGTTTCAGCGTGTATTTGTTTCAGCATGAATTTGTTTCAGCGTCTAATTGTTTCAGCATGAATTTGTTTCAGCGTGTAATTGTTTCAGCGTGTAATTGCTTCAGCATCTATTTGTTTCATCGTGTAATTGTTTCAGCGTGTATTTGTTTCAGCGCGTAATTGTTTCAGTGTGTATTTTTTTCAGCGTGTAATTGTTTCAGCGTGTAATTGTTTCATCCTCTAATTGTTTCAGCGTGTAATTGCTTCAGCGTGTATTTGTTTCAGCGTGTAATTGTTTCAGCGTGTAGTTGTTTCAGCGTCTAATTGTTTCAGCGTGAATTTGTATCATCGTGTAATTTTTTCAACGTGTCATTGCTTCAGCTTGTATTTGTTTCAGCCTGTATTTTTTTCAGCGTGTAAATGTTTCAGCGTGTAATTATTTCAGCATGTAATTATTTCAGTGTGTACTTGTTTCAGCGTGAATTTGCTTCAGCGTGTATTTGTTTCCGCGTGTTTATTTGTCAGCGTGTAATTGTTTCAGCGTGTAATTGTTTCAGCGTGTAATTGTTTCAGCGTGTTTGTTTTTCAGCGTGTATTTGTATCAGCATATATTTGTTTCAGCATGTATTTGTTTCAGCGCGTAATTGTTTCAGCCTGTAATTGTTTCAGCGTGTAGTTGTTTCAGCGTGTATTTGATTCAGCGTGTATTTGATTCAGCGTGTATTTGTTTCCTCGTGAAATTATTACAGCGTGTTTTTTGTCAGCGTGCAATTGTTTTATCGTGTATTTGTTTCCTCGTGTAATTGTTTCAGCTTGTATTTGTTTCAGCACGTATTTGTATCCGCGTGTTTTTTTTCAGCGTGTATTTGTTTCAGCGTGTATTTGTTTCAGCGTGTAGTTGGCACAGCGTGTAGTTGATTCAGCGTGTAATTGTTTCAGCGTGTATTTGTTTCATCGTGTACTTATTTCAGCATGTATTTGTTTCATTGTGTAATTGTTTCAGCGAGTAATTGTTTCAGCGTGTATTTGTTTCATCGTGTAATTGTTTCAGCGTGTATTTGTCTCAGCGTGTAATTGTTTCAGGTTGAATTTGCTTCAGCTTGTAATTGCTTCAGCGTGTATTTGTTTCAGTGTGTAATTGTTTCAGTTTGTAATTGATTCAGTCTGTAATTGCTTCAGCGTGTAGTTGTTTCAGCGTGTATTTGTTTCAGCGTGTAGTTGTTTCAGCGTGAATTTGTATCATCGTGTAATTTTTTCATTGTGTAATTGTTTCAGCTTGTCTATTTTTCAGCTTGCAGTTGTTTCAGCGTGTAATTGTTTCAGTCTGTAGTTGTTTCAGCATGTAGTTGTTTCAGAGTGTATTTGTTTCAGCGTGTATTTGATTCAGCGTGTAATTGTTTCAGCGTGAAATTATTACAGCGTGTTTTTTTTCAGCGTGCAATTGTTTTATCGTGTATTTGTTTCCTCGTGTAATTGTTTCAGCTTGTATTTGTTTCAGCACGTATTTGTATCCGCGTGTTTTTTTTGCAGCGTGTATTTGTTTCCGCGTGTTTTTTTTCCAGTGTGTATTTGTTTCAGAGTGTAGTTGAATCAGCGTGTATATGATTCAGCGTGTAATTGTTTCAGCGTTTATTTGTTTCATCTTGTAATTGTTAACACTTGTAATTTTTTAAGTGTGTATTTGTTTCAGCGTGTAATTGTTTCAGCGTGTATTTGTTTCAGCGTGTATTTGTTTCAGCGTGTAATTGTTTCAGCGTGTAATTGTTTCAGCATGAATTTGTTTCAGCGTGTAATTGTTTCAGCGTGTAATTGTTTCAGCGTGTAATTGTTTCAGCGTGTAATTGTTTCAGCGTGTAATTGTTTCAGCGTGTAATTGTTTCAGCGTGTAATTGTTTCAGCATGAATTTGTTTCAGCGTGTAATTGTTTCAGCATGTAATTGTTTCAGCATGTATTTCTTTCATCGTTTAATTGTTTCAGAGTGTAATTGTTTCAGCGTGTATTTTTTTCAGCGTGTATTTTTTTCAGCGTGTAATTGTTTCAGCGTGTAATTTTTTCAGCGTGTAATTGCTTCAGCGTGTAATTGCTTCAGCGATTATTTGTTTCAGCGTGTAATTGTTTCAGGGTGAAGTTGTTTCAGCGTGTAATTGTTTCAGTCTGTATTTGTTTCCGCGTGTTTTTTTATCAGCGTGTATTTGTTTCAGCGTGTATTTGTTTCAGCGTGTAATTGTTTCATCGTGTAATTGTTTCAGCTTGTAATAGTTTCAGCGTGTAATTGTGTCAGCGTGTAATTGTTTCAGCGTGTATTTGTTTCCGCGTGTTTTTTTTTCCAGCGTGTATTCGTTTCAGCGGGTAGTTGAATCAGCGTGTATATGATTCAGCTTGTAATTGTTTCAGCGTGTATTTGTTTCATCGTGTAATTGTTTCAGCATGTATTTGTTTCATCTTGTAATTGTTAACACATGTAATTGTTTATTTTTTTTTCAGCGTGTAATTGTTTCAGCGTGTATTTGTTTCAGCATGTATTTGTTTCAGCATGAATTTGTTTCAGCGTGTAATTGTTTCAGCAAGAATTTGTTTCAGCGTGTAATTGTTTCAGCGTGTAATTGCTTCAGCATGTATTTGTTTCATCGTGTAATTGTTTCAGCGTGTATTTGTTTCAGCGTGTAGTTGTTTCAGCGTGAATTTGTATCATCGTGTAATTTTTTGATCGTGTAATTGTTTCAGCTTGTATTTTTTCAGCTTGTAGTTGTTTCAGCGTGTAATTGTTTCAGTCTGTAATTGTTTCAGCATGTAGTTGTTTCAGAGTGTATTTGTTTCAGCGTGTATTTGTTCCAGCGTGTAATTGTTTCATCGTGTAATTGTTTCAGCGTGTAATTGTTTCAGCATGTAATTTTTTCAGCATGTATTTGTTTCAGCGTGTAATTGTTTCAGCGTGTAATTGTGTCAGCGGGTGTTTGTTTCAGCGCGTATTTGTTTCAGCGTGTAGTTGCTTCAGTTTGTAATTGTTTCAGCGTGTATTTGTTTCCGCGTGTTTTTTTTTCCAGTGTGTATTTGTTTCAGCGTGTAGTTGAATCAGCGTGTATATGATTCAGCGTGTAATTGTTTCAGCGTTTATTTGTTTCATCTTGTAATTGCTAACACATGTAATTGTTTAAGTGTGTATTTGTTTCAGCGTGTAATTGTTTCAGCGTGTATTTGTTTCAGCGTGTATTTGTTTCAACATGAATTTGTTTCAGCGTGTAATTGTTTCAGCATGAATTTGTTTCAGCGTGTAATTGTTTCATCGTGTAATTGTTTCAGCGTGTATTTGTTTCAGCGTGTAATTGTTTCAGCATGAATTTGTTTCAGTGTGTAATTGTTTCAGCGTGTAATTGTTTCAGAATGTATTTGTTTCATCGTTTAATTGTTTCAGCGTGTATTTGTTTCAGCGTGTATTTTTTCAGCGTGTATTTTTTTCAGCGTGTAATTGTTTCAGCGTGCAATTGTTTCAGCGTGTAATTGCTTCAGCGTGTAATTGCTTCAGCGTGTATTTGTTTCAGCGTGTAATTGTTTCAGCGTGTAGTTGTTTCAGTGTGTAATTGTTTCAGTCTGTATTTGTTTCCGCGTGTTTTTTTATCAGCGTGTATTTGTTTCAGCGTGTATTTGTTTCAGCGTGTAATTGTTTCATCATGTAATTGTTTCAGCTTGTAATGATTTAAGCGTGTAAGTGTGTCAGCGTGTATTTGTTTCAGCGTGTATTTGTTTCAGCGTGTAATTGTTTCAGCGTGTATTTGTTTCCGCTTGTTTTTTTTTCCAGCGTGTATTTGTTTCAGCGTGTAGTTGAATCAGCGTGTATATGATTCAGCTTGTAATTGTTTCAGCGTGTATTTGTTTCATCGTGTAATTGTTTGAGCATGTATTTGTTTCATCTTGTAATTGTTAACACATGTAATTGTTTATTTTTTTTTAAGCGTGTAATTGTTTCAGCATGTATTTGTTTCAGCATGTATTTGTTTCAGCATGAATTTGTTTCAGCGTGTAATTGTTTCAGCAAGAATTTGTTTCAGCGTGTAATTGTTTCAGCGTGTAATTGTTTCAGCATGTATTTGTTTCATCGTGTAATTGTTTCAGCGTGTATTTGTTTCAGAGTGTATTTGTTTCAGTGTGTATATTTTTCAGCGTGTAATTGTTTCAGCGTGTAATTGTTTCATCCTGTAATTGTTTCAGCGTGTAATTGCTTCAGCGTGTATTTGTTTCAGCGTGTAATTGTTTCAGCGTGTAGTTGTTTCAGGGTGTAATTGATTCAGTCTGTAATTGTTTCAGTGTGTAGTTGTTTCAGATTGTATTTGTTGCAGCGTGTCGTTGTTTCAGCGTGTATTTGTTTCATCGTGTAATTGTTTCATCGTGTAATTTTTTCAGCTTGTATTTGTATCAGCCTGTATTTGTTTCAGCGTGTAATTGTTTCAGCGTGTAATTGTTTCAGCGTGTAATTGGTTCATCGTGCAATTTTTTCAGCATTTAATTGTTTAATCATGTAATTGTTAAAACGTGTCATTGTTTCAGCGTGTATTTGTTTCAGCGTGTAATTGTTTCAGCGAGTATTTGTTTAAGCGTGTATTTATTTCAGCATGAATTTGTTTCAGCGTGTAATATTTTCAGCGTGTAATTGTGTCAGCGTGTAATTGTTTCAGCATTTAATTGTTTCAGCGTGTTTTATTTTTCAGCCTGGATTTGTTTCAGCGTGTATTTGTTTCAGCGTGTAATTGTTTCAGCATGTAATTGTTTCAGCGTGTAATTGTTTCAGCATGTATTTGTTTCATCGTGTAATTGTTTCAGCTTGTATTTTTTTCAGCGTGTAATTGTTTCAGCGTGTAATTGTTTCATCCTGTAATTGTTTCAATGTGTAATTGTTTCAGCGTGTATTTGTTTCAGCATTTATTTGTTTCAGTGTTAATTTGCTTCAGCGTGTAATTGTTTCAGTGTGTAATTGTTTCAGCGTGTAGTTGTTTCCGTGTGGAATTGTTTCAGTCTGTCATTGTTTCAGCGTGTAGTTGTTTCAGAGTGTATTTGTTTCAGCGTGTATTTGTTTCAGCGTGTAATTGTTTCAGCGTGTAATTGTGTCAGCGTGTATTAGTTTCAGCGTGTTTTTTTTTAGCGTGTAATTGTTTCAGCGTGTAATTGTTTCAGCGTGTAATTGTTTCATCGTGTAATTGTTTCATCGTGTAATTGTTTCAGCGTGTAATTGTTTCATCGTGCAATTGTTAATACATGTAATTGTTTAAGCGTGTATTTGTTTCAGCGTGTAATTGTTTCAGCGTGTATTTGTTTCAGCGTGTATTTGTTTCAGCATGAATTTGTTTCAGCGTCTAATTGTTTCAGCATGAATTTGTTTCAGCGTGTAATTGTTTCAACGTGTAATTGCTTCAGCATCTATTTGTTTCATCGTGTAATTGTTTCAGCGTGTATTTGTTTCAGCGTGTAATTGTTTCAGTGTTTATTTTTTTCAGCGTGTAATTGTTTCAGCGTGTAATTGTTTCATCCTCTAATTGTTTCAGCGTGCAATTGATTCAGCGTGTATTTGTTTCAGCGTGTAATTGTTTCAGCGTGTAGTTGTTTCAGCGTGAATTTGTATCATCGTGTAATTTTTTCAACGTGTCATTGCTTCAGCTTGTATTTGTTTCACCCTGTATTTTTTTCAGCGTGTAAATGTTTCAGCGTGTAATTATTTCAGCGTGTAATTATTTCAGTGTGTACTTGTTTCACCGTGAATTTGTTTCAGCGTGTATTTGTTTCCGCGTGTTTATTTGTCAGCGTGTAATTGTTTCAGCGTGTATTTTTTTTAAGCATGTATTTGTTTCAGGATGAATTTGTTTCAGCGTGTAATTGTTTCAGCGTTTAATTGCTTCAGCATTTATTTGTTTCATCGTGTAATTGTTTCAGCGTGTATTTGTTTCAGAGTGTGTTTGTTTCAGTGTGTATTTTTTTCAGCGTGTAATTGGTTCAGCGTGTAATTGTTTCATCCTGCAATTGTTTCAGCGTGTAATTGCTTCAGCGTGTATTTGTTTCAGCGTGTAATTGTTTCAGCGTGTAGTTGTTTCAGGGTGTAATTGTTCCAGTCTGTAATTGTTTCAGTGTGTAGTTGTTTCAGATTGTATTTGTTGCAGCGTGTATTTGTTTCAGCGTGTAATTGTTTCAACGTGTAATTGTGTCAGCGTGTATTTGTTTCAGCGTTTTTTTTTTCAGCGTGTAATTTTTTCAGCGTTTATTTGTTTCAGCCTGTATTTGTTTCAGCGTGTAATTGTTTCAGCGTGTATTTGTTTCAGCGTGTATTTGTTTCATCTTGTAATTGGTTCATCGTGTAATTGTTTCAGCTTGTATTTGTATCAGCCTGTATTTGTTTCAGCGTGTAATTGTTTCAGCGTGTAATTGTTTCAGCATGTATTTGTTTCAGCGTGTAATTGTTTCATCGTGCAATTGTTTTAGCATTTAATTGTTTAATCATGTAATTGTTAAAACGTGTCATTGTTTCAGCGTGTATTTGTTTCAGCGTGTAATTGTTTCAGCGTGTATTTGTTTAAGCGTGTATTTGTTTCAGCATGAATTTGTTTCAGCGTGTAATAATTTCAGCGTGTAATTGTTTCAGCGTGTATTTGTTTCAGCATGTAATTGTTTCAGCGTGTTTTATTTTTCAGCCTGTATTTGTTTCAGCCTGTATTTGTTTCAGCGTGTACTTGTTTCAGCATGTAATTGCTTCAGCGTGTAATTGTTTCAGCATGTATTTGTTTCATCGTGTAATTATTTCAGCTTGTATTTTTTTCAGCGTGTAATTGTTTCAGCGTGTAATTGTTTCAGCGTGTAATTATTTCAGGGTGTAATTGTTTCAGCGTGTATTTGTTTCAGAGTGTATTTGTTTCAGCGTGTAGTTGTTTCAGCGTGTATTTGTTTCAGACTGTAATTGTTTCAGCGTGTAATTGTTTCAGCGTGTAAATTTTTCAGCTTGTATTTGTTTCAGCGTGTAATTGTTTCAGCGTTTATTTGTTTCAGCGCGTAATTGTTTCAGCCTGTAATTGTTTCAGCGTGTAGTTGTTTCAGCGTGTATTTGAATCAGCGTGTGTTTGTTTCAGCGTGTAATTGTTTCAGCGTGTAATTATTTCAGCATGTTTTTTTTCAGTATGTAATTGCTTCATGGTGTATTTGTTTCTTCGTGTAATTGTTTCAACTTGTATTTGTTTCAGCGCGTATTTGTGTCCGCGTGTTTTTTTTTCAGCGTGTATTTGTTTCAGCGTGTATTTGTTACAGTGTGCAGTTGATTCAGCATGTAATTGTTTCAGCGTTTATTTGTTTCATCGTGTACTTGTTTCAGCACGTATTTGTTTCATCGTGTAATTGTTTCAGCGTGTAATTGTTTCAGCGTGTAATTGTTTCAGCATGTATTTGTTTCATCGTGTAATTGTTTCAACGTTTATTTGTTTCAGAGTGTATTTGTTTCAGCGTGTATTTTTTTCAGCATGTAATTGTTTCAGCGTGTAATTGTTTCATCCTGTAATTGTTTCAACGTGTAATTGTTTCAGCGTGTATTTGTTTCAGCGTGTATTTGTTTCAGCGTGAATTTGCTTCAGCGTGTAATTGTTTCAGTGTGTAATTGTTTCATCCTGTTATTGTTTCAGCGTGTAATTGCTTCAGCGTGTATTTGTTTCAGTGTGTAATTGTTTCAGCGTGTAATTGATTCAGTCTGTAATTGTTTCAGCGTGTAGTTGCTTCAGCGTGTATTTGTTTCAGCGTGTAATTGTTTCAGCTTGAATTTGTATCATCGTGTAATTTTTTCATCGTGTAATTGCTTCAGCTTGTATTTGTTTCAGCCTGTATTTTTTTCAGCGTGTAAATGTTTCAGCGTGTAATTATTTCAGCATGTAATTATTTCAGCATGTAATTGTTTCAGCGTGAATTTGTTTCAGCGTGTATTTGTTTCCGCGTGTTTATTTGTCAGCGTGTATTTGTTTCAGCGTGTATTTGTTTCAGCGTGTAATTGTTTCAGCGTGTAATTGTTTCATCGTGTAATTGCTTCAGCTTGTATTTGTTTCAGCCTGTATTTGTTTCAGCATGTATTTGTTTCATCTTGTAATTGTTAACACATGTAATTGTTTAATTTTTTTTTCAGCGTGTAATTGTTTCAGCGTGTATTTGTTTCAGCATGTATTTGTTTCAGCATGAATTTGTTTCAGTGTGTAATTGTTTCAGCAAGAATTTGTTTCAGCGTGTAATTGTTTCAGCGTGTAATTGCTTCAACATGTATTTGTTTCATCGTGTAATTGTTTCAGCGTGTATTTGTTTCAGCGTGTAGTTGCTTCAGCGTGAATTTGTATCATCGTGTAATTTTTTCATCGTGTAATTGTTTCAGCTTGTATTTTTTCAGCTTGTAGTTGTTTCAGCGTGTAATTGTTTCAGTCTGTAATTGTTTCAGCATGTAGTTGTTTCAGAGTGTATTTGTTTCAGCGTGTATTTGTTCCAGTGTGTAATTGTTTCATCGTGTAATTGTTTCAGCGTGTAATTGTTTCAGCATGTAAATTTTTCAGCATGTATTTGTTTCAGCGTGTAATTGTTTCAGCATGTAATTGTGTCAGCGGGTGATTGTTTCAGCGCGTATTTGTTTCAGCGTGTAGTTGAATCAGCGTGTATATGATTCAGCGTGTAATTGTTTCAGCGTTTATTTGTTTCATCTTGTAATTGTTAACACATGTAATTGTTTAAGTGTGTATTTGTTTCAGCGTGTAATTGTTTCAGCGTGTATTTGTTTCAGCGTGTATTTGTTTCAGCATGAATTTGTTTCAGCGTGTAATTGTTTCAGCATGAATTTGTTTCAGCGTGTAATTGTTTCATCGTGTAATTGTTTCAGCTTGTATTTGTTTCTGCGTGTAATTGTTTCAGCATGAATTTGTTTCAGCGTGTAATTGTTTCAGCATGTAATTGTTTCAGCATGTATTTGTTTCATTGTTTAATTGTTTCAGCGTGTATTTGTTTCAGCGTGTATTTTTTCAGCGTGTATTTTTTTCAGCGTGTAATTGTTTCAGCGTGTAATTGTTTCAGCGTGTAATTGCTTCAGCGGGTAATTGCTTCAGCGTGTATTTGTTTCAGCGTGTAATTGTTTCAGCGTGTAGTTGTTTCAGTGTGTAATTGTTTCAGTCTGTATTTGTTTCCGCGTGTTTTTTTATCAGCGTGTATTTGTTTCAGCGTGTATTTGTTTCAGCGTGTAATTGTTTCATCGTGTAATTGTTTCAGCTTGTAATAATTTCAGCGTGTAATTGTGTCAGCGTGTATTTGTTTCAGCGTGTATTTGTTTCAGCGTGTAATTGTTTCAGCGTGTATTTGTTTCCGCGTGTTTTTTTTCCAGCGTGTATTTGTTTCAGCGTGTAGTTGAATCAGCGTGTATATGATTCAGCTTGTAATTGTTTCAGCGTGTATTTGTTTCATCGTGTAATTGTTTCAGCATGTATTTGTTTCATCTTGTAATTGTTAAGACATGTAATTGTTTTTTTTTTTAAGCGTGTAATTGTTTCAGCGTGTATTTGTTTCAGCATGTATTTGTTTCAGCATGAATTTGTTTCAGCGTGTAATTGTTTCAGCAAGAATTTGTTTCAGCGTGTAATTGTTTCAGCGTGTAATTGTTTCAGCATGTATTTGTTTCATCACGTAATTGTTTCAGCGTGTATTTGTTTCAGAGTGTATTTGTTTCAGTGTGTATTTTTTTCAGCGTGTAATTGTTTCAGCGTGTAATTGTTTCATCCTGTAATTGTTTCAGCATGTAATTGCTTCAGCGTGTATTTGTTTCAGCGTGTAATTGTTTCAGTGTGTAGTTGTTTCAGGATGTAATTGATTCAGTCTGTAATTGTTTCAGCGTGTAGTTGTTTCAGATTGTATTTGTTGCAGCGTGTATTTGTTTCAGCGTGTAATTGTTTCAGCGTGTAATTGTGTCAGCGTGTATTTGTTTCAGCGTTTTTTTTTCAGCGTGTAATTTTTTCAGCGTTTATTTGTTTCAGCGTGTATTTGTTTCAGCGTGTAATTGTGTCAGCGTGTATTTGTTTCAGCGTGTATTTGTTTCAGCGTGTAATTGTTTCAGCGTGTATTTGTTTCCGCGTGTTTTTTTTCCAGCGTGTATTTGTTTCAGCGTGTAGTTGAATCAGCGTGTATATGATTCAGCTTGTAATTGTTTCAGCGTGTATTTGTTTCATCGTGTAATTGTTTCAGCATGTATTTGTTTCATCTTGTAATTGTTAAGACATGTAATTGTTTTTTTTTTTAAGCGTGTAATTGTTTCAGCGTGTATTTGTTTCAGCATGTATTTGTTTCAGCATGAATTTGTTTCAGCGTGTAATTGTTTCAGCAAGAATTTGTTTCAGCGTGTAATTGTTTCAGCGTGTAATTGTTTCAGCATGTATTTGTTTCATCACGTAATTGTTTCAGCGTGTATTTGTTTCAGAGTGTATTTGTTTCAGTGTGTATTTTTTTCAGCGTGTAATTGTTTCAGCGTGTAATTGTTTCATCCTGTAATTGTTTCAGCATGTAATTGCTTCAGCGTGTATTTGTTACAGCGTGTAATTGTTTCAGTGTGTAGTTGTTTCAGGATGTAATTGATTCAGTCTGTAATTGTTTCAGCATGTAGTTGTTTCAGATTGTATTTGTTGCAGCGTGTATTTGTTTCAGCGTGTAATTGTTTCAGCGTGTAATTGTGTCAGCGTGTATTTGTTTCAGCGTTTTTTTTTCAGCGTGTAATTTTTTCAGCGTTTATTTGTTTCAGCGTGTATTTGTTTCAGCGTGTAATTGTTTCAGCGTGTATTTGTTTCAGGGTGTATTTGTTTCAGCGTGTAGTTGATTCAGCGTGTATTTGTTTCATCGTGTAATTGTTTCATCGTGTAATTGTTTCAGCTTTTATTTGTATCAGCCTGTATTTGTTTCAGCGTGTAATTGTTTCAGCGTGCAATTGTTTCAACATGTATTTGTTTCAGCGTGTAATTGTTTCAGCGTGTATTTGTTTCAGCGTGTAATTGTTTCAGCGTGTATTTGTTTAAGCGTGTATTTATTTCAGCATGAATTTGTTTCAGCATGTAATAGTTTCAGCGTGTAATTGTTTCAGCGTGTAATTGTTTCAGCCTGTAATTGTTTCAGCGTGTTTTATTTTTCAGCCTGGATTTGTTTCAGCGTGTATTTGTTTCAGCGTGTAATTGTTTCAGCATGTAATTGTTTCAGCGTGTAATTGTTTCAGCATGTATTTGTTTCATCGTGTAATTGTTTCAGCTTGTATTTTTTTCAGCGTGTAATTGTTTCAGCGTGTAATTGTTTCATCCTGTAATTGTTTCAATGGGTAATTGTTTCAGCGTGTATTTGTTTCAGCATTTATTTGTTTCAGTGTTAATTTGCTTCGGCGTGTAATTGTTTCAGCGTGTAATTGTTTCAGCGTGTAGTTGTTTCTGTGTGGAATTGTTTCAGTCTGTCATTGTTTCAGCGTGTAGTTGTTTCAGAGTGTATTTGTTTCAGCGTGTATTTGTTTCAGCGTGTAATTGTTTCAGCGTGTAATTGTGTCAGCGTGTATTAGTTTCAGCGTGTTTTTTTCAGCGTGTAATTGTTTCAGCGTGTAGTTGTTTCAGTGTGTAATTGTTTCAGTCTGTATTTGTTTCCGCGTGTTTTTTTATCAGCGTGTATTTGTTTCAGCGTGTATTTGTTTCAGCGTGTAATTGTTTCATCGTGTAATTGTTTCAGCTTGTAATAATTTCAGCGTGTATTTGTTTCAGCGTGTATTTGTTTCAGCGTGTAATTGTTTCAGCGTGTGTTTGTTTCCGCGTGTTTTTTTTTCCAGCGTGTATTTGTTTCAGCGCGTAGTTGAATCAGCGTGTATATGATTCAGCTTGTAATTGTTTCAGTGTGTATTTGTTTCATCGTGTAATTGTTTCAGCATGTATTTGTTTCATCTTGTAATTGTTAACACATGTAATTGTTTATTTTTTTTTTAAGCGTGTAATTGTTTCAGCGTGTATTTGTTTCAGCATGTATTTGTTTCAGCATGAATTTGTTTCAGCGTGTAATTGTTTCAGCAAGAATTTGTTTCAGCGTGTAATTGTTTCAGCGTGTAATTGTTTCAGCATGTATTTGTTTCATCGTGGAATTGTTTCAGCGTGTATTTTTTCAGAGTGTATTTTTTTCAGCGTGTAATTGTTTCAGCGTGTAATTGTTTCATCCTGTAATTGTTTCAGCATGTAATTGCTTCAGCGTGTATTTGTTTCAGCGTGTAATTGTTTCAGCGTGTAGTTGTTTCAGGGTGTAATTGATTCAGTCTGTAATTGTTTCAGCGTGTAGTTGTTTCAGATTGTATTTGTTGCAGCGTGTATTTGTTTCAGCGTGTAATTGTTTCAGCGTGTAATTGTGTCAGTGTGTATTTGTTTCAGCGTTTTTTTTTTCAGCGTGTAATTTTTTCAGCGTTTATTTGTTTCAGCGTGTATTTGTTTCAGCGTGTAATTGTTTCAGCGTGTATTTGTTTTAGGGTGTATTTGTTTCAGCGTGTAGTTGATTCAGTGTGTGTTTGTTTCATCGTGTAATTGTTTCATCGTGTAATTGTTTCAGCTTGTATTTGTATCAGCCTGTATTTGTTTCAGCGTGTAATTGTTTCAGCATGTAATTGTTTCAGCATGTATTTGTTTCAGCGTGTAATTGTTTCAGCGTGTAATTGTTTCATCGTGCAATTGTTTCAGCATTTAATTGTTTAATCATGTAATTGTTAAAACGTGTCATTGTTTCAGCGTGTATTTGTTTCAGCGTGTAATTGTTTCAGCGTGTATTTGTTTAAGCGTGTATTTATTTCAGCATGAATTTGTTTCAGCGTGTAATAGTTTCAGCGTGTACTTGTTTCAGCGTGTAATTGTTTCAGCATGTAATTGTTTCAGCGTGTTTTATTTTTCAGCCTGGATTTGTTTCAGCGTGTATTTGTTTCAGCGTGTAATTGTTTCAGCATGTAATTGTTTCAGCGTGTAATTGTTTCAGCATGTATTTGTTTCATCGTGTAATTGTTTCAGCTTGTATTTTTTTCAGCGTGTAATTGTTTCAGCGTGTAATTGTTTCATCCTGTAATTGTTTCAATGGGTAATTGTTTCAGCGTGTATTTGTTTCAGCATTTATTTGTTTCAGTGTTAATTTGCTTCAGCGTGTAATTGTTTCAGCGTGTAATTGTTTCAGCGTGTAGTTGTTTCCGTGTGGAATTGTTTCAGTCTGTCATTGTTTCAGCGTGTAGTTGTTTCAGAGTGTATTTGTTTCAGCGTGTATTTGTTTCAGCGTGTAATTGTTTCAGCGTGTAATTGTGTCAGCGTGTATTAGTTTCAGCGTGCTTTTTTCAGCGTGTAATTGTTTCAGCGTGTAATTGTTTCAGCGTGTAATTGTTTCAGCGTGTAATTGTTTCATCGTGTAATTGTTTCAGCGTGTAATTGTTTCATCGTGCAATTGTTAACACATGTAATTGTTTAAGCATGTATTTGTTTCAGCGTGTAATTGTTTCAGCGTGTATTTGTTTCAGCGTGTAATTGTTTCAGCGTGTAATTGCTTCAGCATCTATTTGTTTCATCGTGTAATTGTTTCAGCTTGTATTTGTTTCAGCGTGTATTTGTTTCAGCATGAATTTGTTTCAGCGTGTAATTGTTTCAGCATGAATTTGTTTCAGCGTGTAATTGTTTCAGCGTGTAATTGCTTCAGCATCTATTTGTTTCATCGTGTAATTGTTTCAGCGTGTATTTGTTTCAGCGTGTAATTGTTTCAGTGTGTATTTTTTTCAGCGTGTAATTGTTTCAGCGTGTAATTGTTTCATCCTCTAATTGTTTCAGCGTGTAATTGCTTCAGCGTGTATTTGTTTCAGCGTGTAATTGTTTCAGTGTGTAGTTGTTTCAGCGTGTAATTGTTTCAGCGTGAATTTGTATCATCGTGTAATTTTTTCAACGTGTCATTGCTTCAGCTTGTATTTGTTTCAGCCTGTATTTTTTTTCAGCGTGTAAATGTTTCAGCGTGTAATTATTTCAGCGTGTAATTATTTCAGTGTGTACTTGTTTCAGCGTGAATTTGTTTCAGCGTGTATTTGTTTCCGCGTGTTTATTTGTCAGCGTGTAATTGTTTCAGCGTGTAATTGTTTCAGCGTGTAATTGTTTCAGCGTGTAGTTGTTTCAGCGTGTATTTGATTCAGCGTGCATTTGTTTCAGCGTGTATTTGTTTCCGCGTGTTTATTTGTCAGCGTGTAATTGTTTCAGCGTGTAATTGTTTCAGCGTGTAATTGTTTCAGCGTGTAGTTGTTTCAGCGTGTATTTGATTCAGCGTGTATTTGATTCAGCGTGTATTTGTTTCCTCGTGAAATTATTACAGCGTGTTTTTTTTCAGCGTGCAATTGTTTTATCGTGTGTTTGTTTCCTCGTGTAATTGTTTCAGCTTGTATTTGTTTCAGCATGTATTTGTTTCAGCGTGTAGTTGGCACAGCGTGTAGTTGTTTCAGCGTGTAATTGTTTCAGCGTGTATTTGTTTCATCGTGTACTTGTTTCAGCATGTATTTGTTTCATTGTGTAATTGTTTCAGCGTGTAATTGTTTCAGCGTGTATTTGTTTCATCGTGTAATTGTTTCAGCGTGTATTTGTTTCAGTGTGTATTTGTTTCAGCGTGTATTTTTTTCAGCGTGTAATTGTTTCAGCGTGTAATTGTTTCAGCGTGTATTTGTTTCATCGTGTAATTGTTTCAGCGTGTATTTGTTTCAGTGTGTATTTGTTTCAGCGTGTATTTTTTTCAGCATGTAATTGTTTCAGCATGTAATTGTTTCATCCTGTAATTGTTTCAACGTGTAATTGTTTCAGCGTGTATTTGTCTCAGCGTGTATTTGTTTCAGTGTGAATTTGCTTCAGCGTGTAATTGTTTCAGCATGTAATTGTTTCATCCTGTTATTGTTTCAGCGTGTAATTGCTTCAGCGTGTATTTGTTTCAGCGTGTAATTGATTCAGTCTGTAATTGTTTCAGCGTGTATTTGTTTCAGCGTGTAGTTGTTTCAGCGTGAATTTGTATCATCGTGTAATTTTTTCATCGTGTAATTGTTTCAGCTTGTATATTTTTCAGCTTGCAGTTGTTTCAGCGTGTAATTGTTTCAGTCTCTAGTTGTTTCAGCATGTAGTTGTTTCAGAGTGTATTTGTTTCAGCGTGTATTTGATTCAGCGTGTAATTGTTTCAGCGTGAAATTATTACAGCGTGTTTTTTTTCAGCGTGCAATTGTTTTATCGTGTATTTGTTTCCTCGTGTAATTGTTTCAGCTTGTATTTGTTTCAGCACGTATTTGTATCCGCGTGTTTTTTTTGCAGCGTGTATTTGTTTCCGCGTGTTTTTTTTTTCCAGCGTGTATTTGTATCAGAGTGTAGTTGAATCAGCGTGTATATGATTCAGCGTGTAATTGTTTCAGCGTTTATTTGTTTCATCTTGTAATTGTTAACACATGTAATTGTTTAAGTGTGTATTTGTTTCAGCGTGTAATTGTTTCAGCGTGTATTTGTTTCAGCGTGTAATTGTTTCAGCATGAATTTGTTTCAGCGTGTAATTGTTTCAGCATGTAATTGTTTCAGCATGTATTTGTTTCATCGTTTAATTGTTTCAGCGTGTACTTGTTTCAGCATGTATTTTTTTCAGCGTGTAATTGTTTCAGCGTGTAATTGTTTCAGCGTGTAATTGCTTCAGCGTGTAATTGCTTCAGCGTTTATTTGTTTCAGCGTGTAATTGTTTCAGGGTGTAGTTGTTTCAGCGTGTAATTGTTTCAGTCTGTATTTGTTTCCGCGTGTTTTTTTATCAGCGTGTATTTGTTTCAGCATGAATTTGTTTCAGCGTGTAATTGTTTCATTGTGTAATTGTTTCAGCGTGTATTTGTTTCAGATTGTAATTGTTTCAGCATGAATTTTTTTCAGCGTGTAATTGTTTCAGCATGTAATTGTTTCAGCATGTAGTTGTTTCATCGTTTAATTGTTTCAGCGTGTATTTGTTTCAGCGTGTATTTTTTCAGCGTGTATTTTTTTCAGCGTGTAATTGTTTCAGCGTGTAATTGTTTCAGCGTGTAATTGCTTCAGCGTGTAATTGCTTCACCGTGTATTTGTTTCAGCGTGTAATTGATTCAGCGTGTAGTTGTTTCAGTGTGTAATTGTTTCAGTCTGTATTTGTTTCCGCGTGTTTTTTTATCAGCGTGTATTTGTTTCAGCGTGTATTTGTTTCAGTGTGTAATTGTTTCATCGTTAATTGTTTCAGCTTGTAATAATTTCAGCGTGTAATTGTGTCAGCGTGTATTTGTTTCAGCGTGTATTTGTTTCAGCGTGTAATTGTTTCAGCGTGTATTTGTTTCAGCGTGTAATTGTTTCAGCGTGTAGTTGTTTCAGGGTGTAATTGATTCAGTCTGTAATTGTTTCAGCGTGTAGTTGTTTCAGATTGTATTTGTTGCAGCGTGTATTTGTTTCAGCGTGTAATTGTTTCAGCGCGTAATTGTGTCAGCGTGTATTTGTTTCAGCGTTTTTTTTTTCAGCGCGTAATTTTTTCAGCGTTTATTTGTTTCAGCGTGTATTTGTTTCAGCGTGTAATTGTTTCAGCGTGTATTTGTTTCAGGGTGTATTTGTTTCAGCGTGTAGTTGATTCAGCGTGTATTTGTTTCATCGTGTAATTGTTTCATCGTGTAATTGTTTCAGCTTGTATTTGTATCAGCCTGTATTTGTTTCAGCGTGTAATTGTTTCAGCGTGTAATTGTTTCAGCCTGTATTTGTTTCAGCGTGTAATTGTTTCAGCGTGTAATTGTTTCATCGTGCAATTGTTTCAGCATTTAATTGTTTAATCATGTAATTGTTAAAACGTGTCATTGTTTCAGCGTGTATTTGTTTCAGCGTGTAATTGTTTCAGCGTGTATTTGTTTAAGCGTGTATTTATTTCAGCATGAATTTGTTTCCGCGTGTAATAGTTTCAGCGTGTAATTGTTTCAGCGTGTAATTGTTTCAGCATGTAATTGTTTCATCGTGTAATTGTTTCATCCTGTAATTCTTTCAATGGGTAATTGTTTCAGCGTGTATTTTTTTCAGCATTTATTTGTTTCAGTGTTAATTTGCTTCAGCGTGTAATTGTTGCAGCGTGTAGTTGTTTCCGTGTGGAATTGTTTCAGTCTGTCATTGTTTCAGCATGTAGTTGTTTCAGAGTGTATTTGTTTCAGCGTGTATTTGTTTCAGCGTGTAATTGTTTCAGCATGTAATTGTGTCAGCGTGTATTAGTTTCAGCGTGTCTTTTTTCAGCGTGTAATTGTTTCATTGTGTAATTGTTTCAGTGTGTATTTGTTTCAGAGTGTAATTGTTTCAGCATGAATTTGTTTCAGCGTGTAATTGTTTCAGCATGTAATTGTTTCAGCATGTAGTTGTTTCATCGTTTAATTGTTTCAGCGTGTATTTGTTTCAGCGTGTATTTTTTCAGCGTGTATTTTTTTCAGCGTGTAATTGTTTCAGCGTGTAATTGTTTCAGCGTGTAATTGCTTCAGCGTGTAATTGCTTCAGCGTGTATTTGTTTCAGCGTGTAATTGATTCAGCGTGTAGTTGTTTCAGTGTGTAATTGTTTCAGTCTGTATTTGTTTCCGCGTGTTTTTTTATCAGCGTGTATTTGTTTCAGCGTGTATTTGTTTCAGTGTGTAATTGTTTCATCGTGTAATTGTTTCAGCTTGTAATAATTTCAGCGTGTAATTGTGTCAGCGTGTATTTGTTTCAGCGTGTATTTGTTTCAGCGTGTAATTGTTTCAGCGTGTATTTGTTTCAGCGTGTAATTGTTTCAGCGTGTAGTTGTTTCAGGGTGTAATTGATTCAGTCTGTAATTGTTTCAGCGTGTAGTTGTTTCAGATTGTATTTGTTGCAGCGTGTATTTGTTTCAGCGTGTAATTGTTTCAGCGCGTAATTGTGTCAGCGTGTATTTGTTTCAGTGTTTTTTTTTTCAGCGTGTAATTTTTTCAGCGTTTATTTGTTTCAGCGTGTATTTGTTTCAGCGTGTAATTGTTTCAGCGTGTATTTGTTTCAGGGTGTATTTGGTTCAGCGTGTAGTTGATTCAGCGTGTATTTGTTTCATCGTGTAATTGTTTCATCGTGTAATTGTTTCAGCTTGTATTTGTATCAGCCTGTATTTGTTTCAGCGTGTAATTGTTTCAGCGTGTAATTGTTTCAGCATGTATTTGTTTCAGCGTGTAATTGTTTCAGCGTGTAATTGTTTCATCGTGCAATTGTTTCAGCATTTAATTGTTTAATCATGTAATTGATAAAACGTGTCATTGTTTCAGCGTGTATTTGTTTCAGCGTGTAATTGTTTCAGCGTGTATTTGTTTAAGCGTGTATTTATTTCAGCATGAATTTGTTTCAGCGTGTAATAGTTTCAGCGTGTAATTGTTTCAGCGTGTAATTGTTTCAGCATGTAATTGTTTCATCGTGTAATTGTTTCAGCGTGTATTTTTTTCAGCATTTATTTGTTTCAGTGTTAATTTGCTTCAGCGTGTAATTGTTGCAGCGTGTAGTTGTTTCCGTGTGGAATTGTTTCAGTCTGTCATTGTTTCAGCATGTAGTTGTTTCAGAGTGTATTTGTTTCAGCGTGTATTTGTTTCAGCGTGTAATTGTTTCAGCATGTAATTGTGTCAGCGTGTATTAGTTTCAGCGTGTCTTTTTTCAGCGTGTAATTGTTTCAGCGTGTAATTGTTTCAGCGTGTAATTGTTTCATCGTGTAATTGTTTCAGCGTGTAATTGTTTCAGCGTGTAATTGTTTCATCGTGTAATTGTTTCAGCGTGTATTTGTTTCAGCGTGTAATTGTTTCAGCGTGTATTTGTTTCAGTGTGTAATTGTTTCAGCATGAATTTGTTTCAGCGTCTAATTGTTTCAGCGTGTAATTGCTTCAGCATCTATTTGTTTCAGCGTGTATTTGTTTCAGCATGAATTTGTTTCAGCGTCTAATTGTTTCAGCATGAATTTGTTTCAGCGTGTAATTGTTTCAGTGTGTATTTTTTCAGCGTGTAATTGTTTCAGCGTGTAATTGTTTCATCCTCTAATTGTTTCAGCGTGTAATTGCTTCAGCGTGTATTTGTTTCAGCATGTAATTGTTTCAGCGTGTAGTTGTTTCAGCGTGTAATTGTTTCAGCGTGAATTTGTATCATCGTGTAATTTTTTCAACGTGTCATTGCTTCAGCTTGTATTTGTTTCAGCCTTTATTTTTTTCAGCGTGTAAATGTTTCAGCGTGTAATTATTTCAGCGTGTAATTATTTCAGTGTGTACTTGTTTCAGCGTGAATTTGTTTCAGCGTGTATTTGTTTCCGCGTGTTTATTTGTCAGCGTGTAATTGTTTCAGCGTGTAATTGTTTCAGCGTGTAATTGTTTCAGCGTGTTTGTTTTTCAGCGTGCATTTGTATGAGCGTATATTTGTTTCAGCATGTATTTGTTTCAGCGCGTAATTGTTTCAGCGTGTAGTTGTTTCAGCGTGTATTTGATTCAGCGTGTATTTGATTCAGCGTGTATTTGTTTCCTCGTGAAATTATTACAGCGTGTTTTTTTTCAGCGTGCAATTGTTTTATCGTGTATTTGTTTCCTCGTGTAATTGTTTGAGCTTGTATTTGTTTCAGCACGTATTTGTATCCGCGTGTTTTTTTTTCAGCGTGTATTTGTTTCAGCTTGTATTTGTTTCAGCGTGTAGTTGGCACAGCGTGTAGTTGATTCAGCGTGTAATTGTTTCAGCGTGTATTTGTTTCATCGTGTACTTGTTTCAGCATGTATTTGTTTCATTGTGTAATTGTTTCAGCGTGTAATTGTTTCAGCGTGTATTTGTTTCATCGTGTAATTGTTTCAGCGTGTATTTGTTTCAGTGTGTATTTGTTTAAGCGTGTATTTTTTTTCAGCGTGTAATTGTTTCAGCGTGTAATTGTTTCAGCGTGTATTTGTTTCATCGTGTAATTGTTCAGCGAGTATTTGTTTCAGTGTGTATTTGTTTCAGCGTGTATTTTTTTCAGCATGTAATTGTTTCAGCATGTCATTGTTTCATCCTGTAATTGTTTCAACGTGTAATTGTTTCAGCGTGTATTTGTTTCAGTGTGTAATTGTTTCAGCGTGTAATTGATTCAGTCTGTAATTGATTCAGCGTGTAGTTGTTTCAGCGTGTATTTGTTTCAGCGTGTAGTTGTTTCAGCGTGAATTTGTATCATCGTGTAATTTTTTCATCGTGTAATTGTTTCAGCTTGTATATTTTTCAGCTTGCAGTTGTTTCAGCGTGTAATTGTTTCAGTCTCTAGTTGTTTCAGCATGTAGTTGTTTCAGAGTGTATTTGTTTCAGCGTGTATTTGATTCAGCGTGTAATTGTTTCAGCGTGAAATTATTACAGCGTGTTTTTTTTCAGCGTGCAATTGCTTTATCGTGTATTTGTTTCCTCGTGTAATTGTTTCAGCTTGTATTTGTTTCAGCACGTATTTGTATCCGCGTGTTTTTTTTGCAGCGTGTATTTGTTTCCGCGTGTTTTTTTTCCAGCGTGTATTTGTTTCAGAGTATAGTTGAATCAGCGTGTATATGATTCAGCGTGTAAATGTTTCAGCATTTATTTGTTTCATCTTGTAATTGTTAACACATGTAATTGTTTAAGTGTGTATTTGTTTCAGCGTGTAATTGTTTCAGCGTGTATTTGTTTCAGCGTGTAATTGTTTCAGCATGAATTTGTTTCAGCGTCTAATTGTTTCAGCATGTAATTGTTTCAGCATGTATTTGTTTCATCGTTTAATTGTTTCAGCGTGTATTTTTTTCAGCGTGTATTTTTTTCAGCGTGTATTTTTTTCAGCGTGTAATTGTTTCAGTGTGTAATTGTTTCAGCGTGTAATTGCTTCAGCGTGTAATTGCTTCAGCGATTATTTGTTTCAGCGTGTAATTGTTTCAGGGTGTAGTTGTTTCAGCGTGTAATTATTTCAGTCTGTATTTGTTTCCGCGTGTTTTTTTATCAGCGTGTATTTGTTTCAGCGTGTATTTGTTTCAGCGTGTAATTGTTTCATCGTGTAATTGTTTCAGCTTGTAATAGTTTCAGCGTGTAATTGTGTCAGCGTGTATTTGTTTCAGCGTGTATTTGTTTCAGCGTGTAATTGTTTCAGCGTGTATTTGTTTCCGCGTGTTTTTTTTTCCAGCGTGTATTTGTTTCAGCGGGCAGTTGAATCAGCGTGTATATGATTCAGCTTGTAATTGTTTCAGCGTGTATTTGTTTCATCGTGTAATTGTTTCAGCATGTATTTGTTTCATCGTGTAATTGTTTCAGCGTGTATTTGTTTCAGAGTGTATTTGTTTCAGTGTGTATTTTTTCAGCGTGTAATTGTTTCAGCGTGTAATTGTTTCATCCTGTAATTGTTTCAGCGTGTAATTGCTTCAGCGTGTATTTGTTTCAGCGTGTATTTGTTTCAGTGTGTAATTGTTTCAGCGTGTAATTGATTCAGTCTGTAATTGATTCAGCGTGTAGTTGTTTCAGCGTGTATTTGTTTCAGCGTGTAGTTGTTTCAGCGTGAATTTGTATCATCGTGTAATTTTTTCATCGTGTAATTGTTTCAGCTTGTATATTTTTCAGCTTGCAGTTGTTTCAGCGTGTAATTGTTTCAGTCTCTAGTTGTTTCAGCATGTAGTTGTTTCAGAGTGTATTTGTTTCAGCGTGTATTTGATTCAGCGTGTAATTGTTTCAGCGTGAAATTATTACAGCGTGTTTTTTTTCAGCGTGCAATTGCTTTATCGTGTATTTGTTTCCTCGTGTAATTGTTTCAGCTTGTATTTGTTTCAGCACGTATTTGTATCCGCGTGTTTTTTTTGCAGCGTGTATTTGTTTCCGCGTGTTTTTTTTCCAGCGTGTATTTGTTTCAGAGTATAGTTGAATCAGCGTGTATATGATTCAGCGTGTAAATGTTTCAGCGTTTATTTGTTTCATCTTGTAATTGTTAACACATGTAATTGTTTAAGTGTGTATTTGTTTCAGCGTGTAATTGTTTCAGCGTGTATTTGTTTCAGCGTGTAATTGTTTCAGCATGAATTTGTTTCAACGTCTAATTGTTTCAGCATGTAATTGTTTCAGCATGTATTTGTTTCATCGTTTAATTGTTTCAGCGTGTATTTTTTTCAGCGTGTATTTTTTTCAGCGTGTATTTTTTTCAGCGTGTAATTGTTTCAGCGTGTAATTGTTTCAGCGTGTAATTGCTTCAGCGTGTAATTGCTTCAGCGATTATTTGTTTCAGCGTGTAATTGTTTCAGGGTGTAGTTGTTTCAGCGTGTAATTGTTTCAGTCTGTATTTGTTTCCGCGTGTTTTTTTATCAGCGTGTATTTGTTTCAGCGTGTATTTGTTTCAGCGTGTAATTGTTTCATCGTGTAATTGTTTCAGCTTGTAATAGTTTCAGCGTGTAATTGTGTCAGCGTGTATTTGTTTCAGCGTGTATTTGTTTCAGCGTGTAATTGTTTCAGCGTGTATTTGTTTCCGCGTGTTTTTTTTTTCCAGCGTGTATTTGTTTCAGCGGGCAGTTGAATCAGCGTGTATATGATTCAGCTTGTAATTGTTTCAGCGTGTATTTGTTTCATCGTGTAATTGTTTCAGCATGTATTTGTTTCATCGTGTAATTGTTTCAGCGTGTATTTGTTTCAGAGTGTATTTGTTTCAGTGTGTATTTTTTCAGCGTGTAATTGTTTCAGCGTGTAATTGTTTCATCCTGTAATTGTTTCAGCGTGTAATTGCTTCAGCGTGTATTTGTTTCAGCGTGTAATTGTTTCAGCGTGTAGTTGTTTCAGGGTGTGATTGATTCAGTCTGTAATTGTTTCAGTGTGTAGTTGTTTCAGATTGTATTTGTTGCAGCGTGTATTTGTTTCAGCGTGTAATTGTTTCAGCGTGTAATTGTGTCAGCGTGTATTTGTTTCAGCGTTTTTTTTTTCAGCGTGTAATTTTTTCAGCGTTTATTTGTTTCAGCGTGTATTTGTTTCAGCGTGTAATTGTTTCAGCGTGTATTTGTTTCAGGGTGTATTTGTTTCAGCGTGTAGTTGATTCAGCGTGTATTTGTTTCATCGTGTAATTGTTTCATCGTGTAATTGTTTCAGCTTGTATTTGTATCAGCCTGTATTTGTTTCAGCGTGTAATTGTTTCTGCGTGTAATTGTTTCAGCATGTATTTGTTTCAGCGTGTAATTGTTTCAGCATGTAATTGTTTCATCGTGCAATTGTTTCAGCATTTAATTGTTTAATCATGTAATTGTTAAAACGTGTCATTGTTTCAGCGTGTATTTGTTTCAGCGTGTAATTGTTTCAGCGTGTATTTGTTTAAGCGTGTATTTATTTCAGCATGAATTTGTTTCAGCGTGTAATAGTTTCAGCGTGTAATTGTTTCAGCGTGTAATTGTTTCAGCCTGTAATTGTTTCAGCGTGTTTTATTTTTCAGCCTGGATTTGTTTCAGTGTGTATTTTTTTCAGCGTGTAATTGTTTCAGCATGTAATTGTTTCAGCGTGTAATTGTTTCAGCATGTATTTGTTTCATCGTGTAATTGTTTTGGCTTGTATTTTTTTCAGCGTGTAATTGTTTCAGCGTGTAATTGTTTCATCCTGTAATTGTTTCAATGGGTAATTGTTTCAGCGTGTATTTGTTTCAGCATTTATTTGTTTCAGTTTTAATTTGCTTCAGCGTGTAATTGTTTCAGCGTGTAATTGTTTCAGCGTGTAGTTGTTTCCGTGTGGAATTGTTTCAGTCTGTCATTGTTTCAGCGTGTAATTGTTTCAGCGTTTATTTGTTTCATCTTGTAATTGTTTACACTTGTAATTGTTTAAGTGTGTATTTGTTTCAGCGTGTAATTGTTTCAGCGTGTATTTGTTTCAGCGTGTAATTGTTTCAGCATGAATTTGTTTCAGCGTGTAATTGTTTCAGCATGTAATTGTTTCAGCATGTATTTGTTTCATCGTTTAATTGTTTCAGCGTATATTTGTTTCAGCGTGTATTTTTTTCAGCGTGTATTTTTTTCAGCGTGTAATTGTTTCAGCGTGTAATTGTTTCAGCGTGTAATTGCTTCAGCGTGTAATTGCTTCAGCGATTATTTGTTTCAGCGTGTAATTGTTTCAGGGTGTAGTTGTTTCAGCGTGTAATTGTTTCAGTCTGTATTTGTTTCCGCGTGTTTCTTTATCGGCGTGTATTTGTTTCAGCGTGTATTTGTTTCAGCGTGTAATTGTTTCATCGTGTAATTGTTTCAGCTTGTAATAGTTTCAGCGTGTAATTGTGTCAGCGTGTATTTGTTTCAGCGTGTATTTGTTTCAGCGTGTAATTGTTTCAGCGTGTATTTGTTTCCGCGTGTTTTTTTTTTTCAGCGTGTATTTGTTTCAGCGGGTAGTTGAATCAGCGTGTATATGATTCAGCTTGTAATTGTTTCAGCGTGTATTTGTTTCATCGTGTAATTGTTTCAGCTTGTATTTGTTTCATCTTGTAATTGTTAACACATGTAATTGTTTTTTTTTTTCAGCGTGTAATTGTTTCAGCGTGTATTTGTTTCAGCATGTATTTGTTTCAGCATGAATTTGTTTCAGCGTGTAATTGTTTCAGCAAGAATTTGTTTCAGCGTGTAATTGTTTCAGCGTGTAATTGCTTCAGCATGTATTTGTTTCATCGTGTAATTGTTTCAGCGTGTATTTGTTTCAGCGTGTAGTTGTTTCAGCGTGAATTTGTATCATCGTGTAATTTTTTCATCGTGTAATTGTTTCAGCTTGTATTTTTTCAGCTTGTAGTTGTTTCAGCGTGTAATTGTTTCAGTCTGTAATTGTTTCAGCATGTAGTTGTTTCAGTGTGTAATTGTTTCAGCATGTAATTGTTTCAGCGTGTTTTATTTTTCAGCCAGGATTTGTTTCAGCATGTATTTGTTTCAGCATGTAATTGTTTCAGCATGTAATTGTTTCAGCGTGTAATTGTTTCAGCATGTATTTGTTTCATCGTGTAATTGTTTCAGCTTGTATTTTTTTCAGTGTGTAATTGTTTCAGCGTGTAATTGTTTCATCCTGTAATTGTTTCAATGGGTAATTGATTCAGCGTGTATTTGTTTCAGCATTTATTTGTTTCAGTGTTAATTTGCTTCAGCGTGTAATTGTTTCAGCGTGTAATTGTTTCAGCGTGTAGTTGTTTCCGTGTGGAATTGTTTCAGTCTGTCATTGTTTCAGCGTGTAGTTGTTTCAGCGTGTATTTGTTTCAGCGTGTAATTGTTTCAGCGTGTAATTGTGTCAGCGTGTATTAGTTTCAGCGTGTTTTTTTTCAGCGTGTAATTGTTTCAGCGTGTAATTGTTTCAGCGTGTAATTGTTTCATCGTGTAATTGTTTCATCGTGTAATTGTTTCAGCGTGTAATTGTTTCATCGTGCAATTGTTAACGCATGTAATTGTTTAAGCGTGTATTTGTTTCAGCGTGTAATTGTTTCAGCGTGTATTTGTTTCAGCGTGTATTTGTTTCAGCATGAATTTGTTTCAGCGTCTAATTGTTTCAGCATGAATTTGTTTCAGCGTGTAATTGTTTCAGCGTGTAATTGCTTCAGCATCTATTTGTTTCATCGTGTAATTGTTTCAGCGTGTATTTGTTTCAGCGCGTAATTGTTTCAGTGTGTATTTTTTTCAGCGTGTAATTGTTTCAGCGTGTAATTGTTTCATCCTCTAATTGTTTCAGCGTGTAATTGCTTCAGCGTGTAATTGATTCAGTCTGTAATTGTTTCAGCGTGTAGTTGTTTCAGCGTGTATTTGTTTCAGCGTGTAGTTGTTTCAGCGTGAATTAGTATCATCGTGTAATTTTTTCATCGTGTAATTGTTTCAGCTTGTATTTGTTTCAGCGTGTAGTTGTTTCAGCGTGTAATTGTTTCAGTCTGTAATTGTTTCAGCATGTAATTGTTTCAGCGTGTAATTGCTTCCGCATCTATTTGTTTCATCGTGTAATTGTTTCAGCGTGTATTTGTTTCAGCGTGTAATTGTTTCAGTGTATATTTTTTTCAGCGTGTAATTGTTTCAGCGTGTAATTGTTTCATCCTCTAATTGTTTCAGCGTGTAATTGCTTCAGCGTGTATTTGTTTCAGCGTGTAATTGTTTCAGTGTGTAGTTGTTTCAGCGTGTAATTGTTTCAGCGTGAATGTGTATCATCGTGTAATGTTTTCATCGTGTCATTGCTTCAGCTTGTATTTGTTTCAGCCAGTATTTTTTTCACCGTGTAAATGTTTCAGCGTGTAATTATTTCAGCGTGTAATTATTTCAGTGCGTACTTGTTTCAGCGTGAATTTGTTTCAGCGTGTATTTGTTTCCGCGTGTTTATTTGTCAGCGTGTATTTTTTTCAGCGTGTATTTGTTTCAGCGTGTAATTTTTTCAGCGTGTAATTGTTTCAGCGTGTTTGTTTTTCAGCGTGTATTTTTATCAGCGTATATTTGTTTCAGCATGTATTTGTTTCAGCGCGTAATTGTTTCAGCCTGTAATTGTTTCAGCGTGTAGTTGTTTCAGCGTGTATTTGATTCAGCTTGTATTTGCTTCAGCGTGTAATTGTTTCAGCGTGAAATTATTACAGCGTGTTTTTTTTCAGCATGCAATTGTTTTATCGTGTATTTGTTTCCTCATGTAATTGTTTCAGCTTGTATTTGTTTCAGCACGTATTTGTATCCGCGTGTTTTTTTTTCAGCCTGTATTTGTTTCAGCGTGTATTTGTTTCAGCATGTAGTTGGTACAGCGTGTAGTTGATTCAGCGTGTAATTGTTTCAGCGTGTATTTGTTTCATCGTGTACTTTTTTCAGCATGTATTCGTTTCATCGTGTAATTGTTTCAGCGTGTAATTGTTTCAGCGTGTATTTGTTTCATCGTGTAATTGTTTCAGCGTGTATTTGTTTCAGTGTGTATTTGTTTCAGCGTGTATTTTTTTCAGCGTGTAATTGTTTCGGCGTGTAATTGTTTCATCCTGTAATTGTTTCAACGTGTAATTGTTTCAGCTTGTATTTGTTTCAGCGTGTATTTTTTTCAGCATGTAATTGTTTCAGCGTGTAATTGTTTCATCCTGTAATTGTTTCAACGTGTAATTGTTTCAGCGTGTATTTGTTTCAGCGCGTATTTGTTTCAGCGCGTAGTTGCTTCAGTTTGTAATTGTTTCAGCGTGTATTTGTTTCAGCGTGTTTTTTTTCCAGCGTGTTTTTGTTTCAGCGTGTAGTTGAATCAGCGTGTATATGATTCAGCGTGTAATTGTTTCAGCGTTTATTTGTTTCATCTTGTAATTGTTAACACATATAATTGTTTAAGTGTGTATTTGTTTCAGCGTGTAATTGTTTCAGCGTGTATTTGTTTCAGTGTGTATTTGTTTCAGCATGAATTTGTTTCAGCGTGTAATTGTTTCAGCATGAATTTGTTTCAGCGTGTTATTGTTTCAGCGTGTAATTGTTTCAGCATGTCTTTGTTTCATCGTGTAATTGTTTCAGCGTGTATTTGTTTCAGCGTGTAATTGTTTCAGCATGAATTTGTTCAGCGTGTAATTGTTTCAGCATGTAATTGTTTCAGCATGTATTTGTTTCATCGCTTAATTGTTTCAGCGTGTATTTGTTTCAGCGTGTATTTTTTTCAGCGTGTATTTTTTTCTGCGTGTAATTGTTTCAGCGTGTAATTGTTTCAGCGTGTAATTCCTTCAGCGTGTAATTGTTTCAGCGTGTAATTGTTTCATCCTGTAATTGTTTCAGCGTGTAATTGCTTCAGCGTGTATTTGTTTCAGCGTGTAATTGTTTCAGCGTGTAGTTGTTTCAGGGTGTAATTGATTCAGTCTGTAATTGTTTCAGCGTGTAGTTGTTTCAGATTGTATTTGTTGCAGCGTGTATTTGTTTCAGCGGGTAATTGTTTCAGCGTGTATTTGTTTCAGCGTGTATTTGTTTCAGCATGAATTTGTTTCAGCGTGTAATTTTTTCAGCATTTATTTGTTTCAGCGTGTAATTGTTTCAGCGTGTAATTGTATCAGCATGTCTTTGTTTCATCGTGTAATTGTTTCAGCGTGTATTTGTTTCAGCGTGTAATTTTTTCAGCATGAATTTGTTCAGCGTGTAATTGTTTCAGCATGTAATTGTTTCAGCATGTATTTGTTTCATCGTTTAATTGTTTCAGCGTGTATTTGTTTCAGCGTGTATTTTTTTCAGCGTGTATTTTTTTCTGCTTGTAATTGTTTCAGCGTGTAATTGTTTCAGCGTGTAATTCCTTCAGCGTGTAATTGTTTCAGCGTGTACTTGTTTCATCCTGTAATTGTTTCAGCGTGTAATTGCTTCAGCGTGTATTTGTTTCAGCGTGTAATTGTTTCAGCGTGTAGTTGTTTCAGGGTGTAATTGATTCAGTCTGTAATTGTTTCAGCGTGTAGTTGTTTCAGATTGTATTTGTTGCAGCGTGTATTTGTTTCAGCGTGTAATTGTTTCAGCGTGTAATTGTGTCAGCGTGTATTTGTTTCAGCGTTTTTTTTTCAGCGTGTAATTTTTTCAGCGTTTATTTGTTTCAGCGTGTATTTGTTTCATCGTGTAATTGTTTCAGCGTGTAATTGTTTCATCGTGCAATTGTTAACACATGGAATTGTTTAAGCGTGTATTTGTTTCAGCGTGTAATTGTTTCAGCGTGTATTTGTTTCAGCATGTATTTGTTTCAGCATGAATTTGTTTCAGCGTGTAATTGTTTCAGCATGAATTTGTTTCAGCGTGTAATTGTTTCAGCGTGTAATTGCTTCCGCATCTATTTGTTTCATCGTGTAATTGTTTCAGCGTGTATTTGTTTCAGCGTGTAATTGTTTCAGTGTATATTTTTTTCAGCGTGTAATTGTTTCAGCGTGTAATTGTTTCATCCTCTAATTGTTTCAGCGTGTAATTGCTTCAGCGTGTATTTGTTTCAGCGTGTAATTGTTTCAGTGTGTAGTTGTTTCAGCGTGTAATTGTTTCAGCGTGAATGTGTATCATCGTGTAATGTTTTCATCGTGTCATTGCTTCAGCTTGTATTTTTTTCAGCCAGTATTTTTTTCACCGTGTAAATGTTTCAGCGTGTAATTATTTCAGCGTGTAATTATTTCAGCGTGTAATTGTTTCAGCGTGTATTTGTTTCATAGTGTACTTTTTTCAGCATGTACTTGTTTCATCGTGTAATTGTTTCAGCGTGTAATTGTTTCAGCGTGTATTTGTTTCATCGTGTAATTGTTTCAGCGTGTATTTGTTTCAGTGTGTATTTGTTTCAGCGTGTATTTTTTTCAGCGTGTAATTGTTTCAGCGTGTAATTGTTTCATCCTGTAATTGTTTCAACGTGTAATTGTTTCAGCGTGTATTTGTTTCAGCGTGTATTTTTTTCAGCATGTAATTGTTTCAGCGTGTAATTGTTTCATCCTGTAATTGTTTCAACGTGTAATTGTTTCAGCGTGTATTTGTTTCAGCGTGTATTTGTTTCAGTGTGAATTTGCTTCAGCGTGTAATTGTTTCAGCATGTAATTGTTTCATCCTGTTATTGTTTCAGCGTGTAATTGCTTCAGTGTGTATTTGTTTCAGTGTGTAATTGTTTCAGCGTGTAATTGATTCAGTCTGTAATTGTTTCAGCGTGTAGTTGTTTCAGCGTGTATTTGTTTCAGCGTGTAGTTGTTTCAGCGTGAATTTGTATCATCGTGTAATTTTTTCATCGTGTAATTGTTTCAACTTGTATTTTTTTCAGCTTGTATTTGTTTCAGCGTGTAATTGTTTCAGTCTGTAATTGTTTCAGCATGTACTTGTTTCAGAGTGTATTTGTTTCAGCGTGTATTTGTTTCAGCGTGTAATTGTTTCATCATGTAATTGTTTCAGCTTGTAATTGTTTCAGCATGTAATTTTTTCAGCATGTATTTGTTTCAGCGTGTAATTGTTTCAGCGTGTAATAGTGTCAGCGGGTGTTTGTTTCAGCGCGTATTTGTTTCAGCGTGTAGTTGCTTCAGTTTGTAATTGTTTCAGCGTGTATTTGTTTCAGCGTGTTTTTTTTCCAGCGTGTATTTGTTTCAGCGTGTAGTTGAATCAGCGTGTATATGATTCAGCGTGTAATTGTTTCAGCGTTTATTTGTTTCATCTTGTAATTGTTAACACATGTAATTGTTTAAGTGTGTATTTGTTTCAGCGTGTAATTGTTTCAGCGTGTATTTGTTTCAGTGTGTATTTGTTTCAGCATGAATTTGATTCAGCGTGTAATTGTTTCAGCGTTTATTTGTTTCATCTTGTAATTGTTAACACATATAATTGTTTAAGTGTGTATTTGTTTCAGCGTGTAATTGTTTCAGCGTGTATTTGTTTCAGTGTGTATTTGTTTCAGCATGAATTTGTTTCAGCGTGTAATTGTTTCAGCATGAATTTGTTTCAGCGTGTTATTGTTTCAGCGTGTAATTGTTTCAGCATGTCTTTGTTTCATCGTGTAATTGTTTCAGCGTGTATTTGTTTCAGCGTGTAATTGTTTCAGCATGAATTTGTTCAGCGTGTAATTGTTTCAGCATGTAATTGTTTCAGCATGTATTTGTTTCATCGCTTAATTGTTTCAGCGTGTATTTGTTTCAGCGTGTATTTTTTTCAGCGTGTATTTTTTTCTGCGTGTAATTGTTTCAGCGTGTAATTGTTTCAGCGTGTAATTCCTTCAGCGTGTAATTGTTTCAGCGTGTAATTGTTTCATCCTGTAATTGTTTCAGCGTGTAATTGCTTCAGCGTGTATTTGTTTCAGCGTGTAATTGTTTCAGCGTGTAGTTGTTTCAGGGTGTAATTGATTCAGTCTGTAATTGTTTCAGCGTGTAGTTGTTTCAGATTGTATTTGTTGCAGCGTGTATTTGTTTCAGCGGGTAATTGTTTCAGCGTGTATTTGTTTCAGCGTGTATTTGTTTCAGCATGAATTTGTTTCAGCGTGTAATTTTTTCAGCATTTATTTGTTTCAGCGTGTAATTGTTTCAGCGTGTAATTGTTTCAGCATGTCTTTGTTTCATCGTGTAATTGTTTCAGCGTGTATTTGTTTCAGCGTGTAATTTTTTCAGCATGAATTTGTTCAGCGTGTAATTGTTTCAGCATGTAATTGTTTCAGCATGTATTTGTTTCATCGTTTAATTGTTTCAGCGTGTATTTGTTTCAGCGTGTATTTTTTTCAGCGTGTATTTTTTTCTGCTTGTAATTGTTTCAGCGTGTAATTGTTTCAGCGTGTAATTCCTTCAGCGTGTAATTGTTTCAGCGTGTACTTGTTTCATCCTGTAATTGTTTCAGCGTGTAATTGCTTCAGCGTGTATTTGTTTCAGCGTGTAATTGTTTCAGCGTGTAGTTGTTTCAGGGTGTAATTGATTCAGTCTGTAATTGTTTCAGCGTGTAGTTGTTTCAGATTGTATTTGTTGCAGCGTGTATTTGTTTCAGCGTGTAATTGTTTCAGCGTGTAATTGTGTCAGCGTGTATTTGTTTCAGCGTTTTTTTTTCAGCGTGTAATTTTTTCAGCGTTTATTTGTTTCAGCGTGTATTTGTTTCATCGTGTAATTGTTTCAGCGTGTAATTGTTTCATCGTGCAATTGTTAACACATGGAATTGTTTAAGCGTGTATTTGTTTCAGCGTGTAATTGTTTCAGCGTGTATTTGTTTCAGCATGTATTTGTTTCAGCATGAATTTGTTTCAGCGTGTAATTGTTTCAGCATGAATTTGTTTCAGCGTGTAATTGTTTCAGCGTGTAATTGCTTCCGCATCTATTTGTTTCATCGTGTAATTGTTTCAGCGTGTATTTGTTTCAGCGTGTAATTGTTTCAGTGTATATTTTTTTCAGCGTGTAATTGTTTCAGCGTGTAATTGTTTCATCCTCTAATTGTTTCAGCGTGTAATTGCTTCAGCGTGTATTTGTTTCAGCGTGTAATTGTTTCAGTGTGTAGTTGTTTCAGCGTGTAATTGTTTCAGCGTGAATGTGTATCATCGTGTAATGTTTTCATCGTGTCATTGCTTCAGCTTGTATTTTTTTCAGCCAGTATTTTTTTCACCGTGTAAATGTTTCAGCGTGTAATTATTTCAGCGTGTAATTATTTCAGCGTGTAATTGTTTCAGCGTGTATTTGTTTCATAGTGTACTTTTTTCAGCATGTACTTGTTTCATCGTGTAATTGTTTCAGCGTGTAATTGTTTCAGCGTGTATTTGTTTCATCGTGTAATTGTTTCAGCGTGTATTTGTTTCAGTGTGTATTTGTTTCAGCGTGTATTTTTTTCAGCGTGTAATTGTTTCAGCGTGTAATTGTTTCATCCTGTAATTGTTTCAACGTGTAATTGTTTCAGCGTGTATTTGTTTCAGCGTGTATTTTTTTCAGCATGTAATTGTTTCAGCGTGTAATTGTTTCATCCTGTAATTGTTTCAACGTGTAATTGTTTCAGCGTGTATTTGTTTCAGCGTGTATTTGTTTCAGTGTGAATTTGCTTCAGCGTGTAATTGTTTCAGCATGTAATTGTTTCATCCTGTTATTGTTTCAGCGTGTAATTGCTTCAGTGTGTATTTGTTTCAGTGTGTAATTGTTTCAGCGTGTAATTGATTCAGTCTGTAATTGTTTCAGCGTGTAGTTGTTTCAGCGTGTATTTGTTTCAGCGTGTAGTTGTTTCAGCGTGAATTTGTATCATCGTGTAATTTTTTCATCGTGTAATTGTTTCAACTTGTATTTTTTTCAGCTTGTATTTGTTTCAGCGTGTAATTGTTTCAGTCTGTAATTGTTTCAGCATGTACTTGTTTCAGAGTGTATTTGTTTCAGCGTGTATTTGTTTCAGCGTGTAATTGTTTCATCATGTAATTGTTTCAGCTTGTAATTGTTTCAGCATGTAATTTTTTCAGCATGTATTTGTTTCAGCGTGTAATTGTTTCAGCGTGTAATAGTGTCAGCGGGTGTTTGTTTCAGCGCGTATTTGTTTCAGCGTGTAGTTGCTTCAGTTTGTAATTGTTTCAGCGTGTATTTGTTTCAGCGTGTTTTTTTTCCAGCGTGTATTTGTTTCAGCGTGTAGTTGAATCAGCGTGTATATGATTCAGCGTGTAATTGTTTCAGCGTTTATTTGTTTCATCTTGTAATTGTTAACACATGTAATTGTTTAAGTGTGTATTTGTTTCAGCGTGTAATTGTTTCAGCGTGTATTTGTTTCAGTGTGTATTTGTTTCAGCATGAATTTGTTTCAGCGTGTAATTGTTTCAGCGTGTAATTGTTTCAGCATGTCTTTGTTTCATCGTGTAATTGTTTCAGCGTGTAATTATTTCAGCGTGTAATTATTTCAGTGTGTACTTGTTTCAGCGTGAATTTGTTTCAGCGTGTATTTGTTTCCGCGTGTTTATTTGTCAGCGTGTATTTGTTTCAGCGTGTAATTGTTTCAGCGTGTAATTGTTTCAGCGTGTTTGTTTTTCAGCGTGTATTTGTATCAGCGTATATTTGTTTCAGCATGTATTTGTTTCAGCGCGTAATTGTTTCAGCCTGTAATTGTTTCAGCGTGTAGTTGTTTCAGCGTGTATTTGATTCAGCGTGTATTTGTTTCAGCGTGTAATTGTTTCAGCGTGAAATTATTACAGCGTGTTTTTTTTCAGCGTGCAATTGTTTTATCGTGTATTTGTTTCCTCGTGTAATTGTTTCAGCTTGTATTTGTTTCAGCACGTATTTGTATCCGCGTGTTTTTTTTTCAGCGTGTATTTGTTTCAGCGTGTATTTGTTTCAGCGTGTAGTTGGTACAGCGTGTAGTTGATTCAGCGTGTAATTGTTTCAGCGTGTATTTGTTTCATCGTGTACTTGTTTCAGCATGTATTTGTTTCATCGTGTAATTGTTTCAGCGTGTAATTGTTTCAGCGTGTATTTGTTTCATCGTGTAATTGTTTCAGCGTGTATTTGTTTCAGTGTGTATTTGTTTCAGCGTGTATTTTTTTCAGCATGTAATTGTTTCAGCGTGTAATTGTTTCATCCTGTAATTGTTTCAACGTGTAATTGTTTCAGCGTGTATTTGTTTCAGCGTGTATTTGTTTCAGTGTGAATTTGCTTCAGCGTGTAATTGTTTCAGCATGTAATTGTTTCATCCTGTTATTGTTTCAGCGTGTAATTGCTTCAGCGTGTATTTGTTTCAGTGTGTAATTGTTTCAGCGTGTAATTGATTCAGTCTGTAATTGTTTCAGCGTGTAGTTGTTTCAGCGTGTATTTGTTTCAGCGTGTAGTTGTTTCAGCGTGAATTTGTATCATCATGTAACTTTTTCATTGTGTAATTGTTTCAGCTTGTATTTTTTTCAGCTTGTATTTGTTTCAGCGTGTAATTGTTTCAGTCTGTAATTGTTTCAGCATGTACTTGTTTCAGAGTGTATTTGTTTCAGCGTGTATTTGTTTCAGCGTGTAATTGTTTCATCGTGTAATTGTTTCAGCTTGTAATTGTTTCAGCATGTAATTTTTTCAGCATGTATTTGTTTCAGCGTGTAATTGTTTCAGCGTGTAATAGTGTCAGCGGGTGTTTGTTTCAGCGCGTATTTGTTTCAGCGTGTAGTTGCTTCAGTTTGTAATCGTTTCAGCGTGTATTTGTTTCAGCGTGTTTATTTTCCAGTGTGTATTTGTTTCAGCGTGTAGTTGAATCAGCGTGTATATGATTCAGCGTGTAATTGTTTCAGCGTTTATTTGTTTCATCTTGTAATTGTTTACACTTGTAATTGTTTAAGTGTGTATTTGTTTCAGCGTGTAATTGTTTCATCCTGTAATTGTTTCAATGGGTAATTGATTCAGCGTGTATTTGTTTCAGCATTTATTTGTTTCAGTGTTAATTTGCTTCAGCGTGTAATTGTTTCAGCGTGTAATTGTTTCAGCGTGTAGTTGTTTCCGTGTGGAATTGTTTCAGTCTGTCATTGTTTCAGCGTGTAGTTGTTTCAGCGTGTATTTGTTTCAGCGTGTAATTGTTTCAGCGTGTAATTGTGTCAGCGTGTATTAGTTTCAGCGTGTTTTTTTTCAGCGTGCAATTGTTTCAGCGTGTAATTGTTTCAGCGTGTAATTGTTTCATCGTGTAATTGTTTCATCGTGTAATTGTTTCAGCGTGTAATTGTTTCATCGTGCAATTGTTAACGCATGTAATTGTTTAAGCGTGTATTTGTTTCAGCGTGTAATTGTTTCAGCGTGTATTTGTTTCAGCGTGTATTTGTTTCAGCATGAATTTGTTTCAGCGTCTAATTGTTTCAGCATGAATTTGTTTCAGCGTGTAATTGTTTCAGCGTGTAATTGCTTCAGCATCTATTTGTTTCATCGTGTAATTGTTTCAGCGTGTATTTGTTTCAGCGCATAATTGTTTCAGTGTGTATTTTTTTCAGCGTGTAATTGTTTCAGCGTGTAATTGTTTCATCCTCTAATTGTTTCAGCGTGTAATTGCTTCAGCGTGTAATTGATTCAGTCTGTAATTGTTTCAGCGTGTAGTTGTTTCAGCGTGTATTTGTTTCAGCGTGTAGTTGTTTCAGCGTGAATTAGTATCATCGTGTAATTTTTTCATCGTGCAATTGTTTCAGCTTGTATTTGTTTCAGCGTGTAGTTGTTTCAGCGTGTAATTGTTTCAGTCTGTAATTGTTTCAGCATGTAATTGTTTCAGCGTGTAATTGCTTCCGCATCTATTTGTTTCATCGTGTAATTGTTTCAGCGTGTATTTGTTTCAGCGTGTAATTGTTTCAGTGTATATTTTTTTCAGCGTGTAATTGTTTCAGCGTGTAATTGTTTCATCCTCTAATTGTTTCAGCGTGTAATTGCTTCAGCGTGTATTTGTTTCAGCGTGTAATTGTTTCAGTGTGTAGTTGTTTCAGCGTGTAATTGTTTCAGCGTGAATGTGTATCATCGTGTAATGTTTCATCGTGTCATTGCTTCAGCTTGTATTTGTTTCAGCCAGTATTTTTTTCACCGTGTAAATGTTTCAGCGTGTAATTATTTCAGCGTGTAATTATTTCAGTGCGTACTTGTTTCAGCGTGAATTTGTTTCAGCGTGTATTTGTTTCCGCGTGTTTATTTGTCAGCGTGTATTTTTTTCAGCGTGTATTTGTTTCAGCGTGTAATTTTTTCAGCGTGTAATTGTTTCAGCGTGTTTGTTTTTCAGCGTGTATTTTTATCAGCGTATATTTGTTTCAGCATGTATTTGTTTCAGCGCGTAATTGTTTCAGCCTGTAATTGTTTCAGCGTGTAGTTGTTTCAGCGTGTATTTGATTCAGCTTGTATTTGTTTCAGCGTGTAATTGTTTCAGCGTGAAATTATTACAGCGTGTTTTTTTTCAGCATGCAATTGTTTTATCGTGTATTTCTTTCCTCATGTAATTGTTTCAGCTTGTATTTGTTTCAGCACGTATTTGTATCCGCGTGTTTTTTTTTCAGCCTGTATTTGTTTCAGCGTGTATTTGTTTCAGCATGTAGTTGGTACAGCGTGTAGTTGATTCAGCGTGTAATTGTTTCAGCGTGTATTTGTTTCATCGTGTACTTTTTTCAGCATGTATTTGTTTCATCGTGTAATTGTTTCAGCGTGTAATTGTTTCAGCGTGTATTTGTTTCATCGTGTAATTGTTTCAGCGTGTATTTGTTTCAGTGTGTATTTGTTTCAGCGTGTATTTTTTTCAGCGTGTAATTGTTTCGGCGTGTAATTGTTTCATCCTGTAATTGTTTCAACGTGTAATTGTTTCAGCGTGTATTTGTTTCAGCGTGTATTTTTTTCAGCATGTAATTGTTTCAGCGTGTAATTGTTTCATCCTGTAATTGTTTCAACGTGTAATTGTTTCAGCGTGTATTTGTTTCAGCGTGTATTTGTTTCAGTGTGAATTTGCTTCAGCGTGTAATTGTTTCAGCATGTAATTGTTTCATCCTGTTATTGTTTCAGCGTGTAATTGCTTCAGTGTGTATTTGTTTCAGTGTGTAATTGTTTCAGCGAGTAATTGATTCAGTCTGTAATTGTTTCAGCGTGTAGTTGTTTCAGCGTGTATTTGTTTCAGCGTGTAGTTGTTTCAGCGTGAATTTGTATCATCGTGTAATTTTTTCATCGTGTAATTGTTTCAACTTGTATTTTTTTCAGCTTGTATTTGTTTCATCGTGTAATTGTTTCAGTCTGTAATTGTTTCAGCATGTACTTGTTTCAGAGTGTATTTGTTTCAGCGTGTATTTGTTTCAGCGTGTAATTGTTTCATCGTGTAATTGTTTCAGCTTGTAATTGTTTCAGCATGTAATTTTTTCAGCATGTATTTGTTTCAGCGTGTAATTGTTTCAGCGTGTAATAGTGTCAGCGGGTGTTTGTTTCAGCGCGTATTTGTTTCAGCGCGTAGTTGCTTCAGTTTGTAATTGTTTCAGCGTGTATTTGTTTCAGCGTGTTTTTTTTCCAGCGTGTTTTTGTTTCAGCGTGTAGTTGAATCAGCGTGTATATGATTCAGCGTGTAATTGTTTCAGCGTTTATTTGTTTCATCTTGTAATTGTTAACACATATAATTGTTCAAGTGTGTATTTGTTTCAGCGTGTAATTGTTTCAGCGTGTATTTGTTTCAGTGTGTATTTGTTTCAGCATGAATTTGTTTCAGCGTGTAATTGTTTCAGCATGAATTTGTTTCAGCATGTTATTGTTTCAGCGTGTAATTGTTTCAGCATGTCTTTGTTTCATCGTGTAATTGTTTCAGCGTGTATTTGTTTCAGCATGTAATTGTTTCAGCATGAATTTGTTCAGCGTGTAATTGTTTCAGCATGTAATTGTTTCAGCATGTATTTGTTTCATCGCTTAATTGTTTCAGCGTGTATTTGTTTCAGCGTGTATTTTTTTCAGCGTGTATTTTTTTCTGCGTGTAATTGTTTCAGCGTGTAATTGTTTCAGCGTGTAATTCCTTCAGCGTGTAATTGTTTCAGCGTGTAATTGTTTCATCCTGTAATTGTTTCAGCTTGTAATTGCTTCAGCGTGTATTTGTTTCAGCGTGTAATTGTTTCAGCGTGTAGTTGTTTCAGGGTGTAATTGATTCAGTCTGTAATTGTTTCAGCGTGTAGTTGTTTCAGATTGTATTTGTTGCAGCGTGTATTTGTTTCAGCGTGTAATTGTTTCAGCGTGTATTTGTTTCAGCGTGTATTTGTTTCAGCATGAATTTGTTTCAGCGTGTAATTTTTTCAGCATTTATTTGTTTCAGCGTGTAATTGTTTCAGCGTGTAATTGTTTCAGCATGTCTTTGTTTCATCGTGTAATTGTTTCAGCGTGTATTTGTTTCAGCGTGTAATTTTTTCAGCATGAATTTGTTCAGCGTGTAATTGTTTCAGCATGTAATTGTTTCAGCATGTCTTTGTTTCATCGTGTAATTGTTTCAGCGTGTATTTGTTTCAGCGTGTAATTTTTTCAGCATGAATTTGTTCAGCGTGTAATTGTTTCAGCATGTAATTGTTTCAGCATGTATTTGTTTCATCGTTTAATTGTTTCAGCGTGTATTTGTTTCAGCTTGTATTTTTTTCAGCGTGTATTTTTTTCTGCTTGTAATTGTTTCAGCGTGTAATTGTTTCAGCGTGTAATTCCTTCAGCGTGTAATTGTTTCAGCGTGTACTTGTTTCATCCTGTAATTGTTTCAGCGTGTAATTGCTTCAGCGTGTATTTGTTTCAGCGTGTAATTGTTTCAGCGTGTAGTTGTTTCAGGGTGTAATTGATTCAGTCTGTAATTGTTTCAGCGTGTAGTTGTTTCAGATTGTATTTGTTGCAGCGTGTATTTGTTTCAGCGTGTAATTGTTTCAGCGTGTAATTGTGTCAGCGTGTATTTGTTTCAGCGTTTTTTTTTCAGCGTGTAATTTTTTCAGCGTTTATTTGTTTCAGCGTGTATTTGTTTCATCGTGTAATTGTTTCAGCGTGTAATTGTTTCATCGTGCAATTGTTAACACATGTAATTGTTTAAGCGTGTATTTGTTTCAGCGTGTAATTGTTTCAGCGTGTATTTGTTTCAGCGTGTATTTGTTTCAGCATGAATTTGTTTCAGCGTGTAATTGTTTCAGCATGAATTTGTTTCAGCGTGTAATTGTTTCAGCGTGTAATTGCTTCCGCATCTATTTGTTTCATCGTGTAATTGTTTCAGCGTGTATTTGTTTCAGCGTGTAATTGTTTCAGTGTATATTTTTTTCAGCGTGTAATTGTTTCAGCGTGTAATTGTTTCATCCTCTAATTGTTTCAGCGTGTAATTGCTTCAGCGTGTATTTGTTTCAGCGTGTAATTGTTTCAGTGTGTAGTTGTTTCAGCGTGTAATTGTTTCAGCGTGAATGTGTATCATCGTGTAATGTTTTCATCGTGTCATTGCTTCAGCTTGTATTTTTTTCAGCCAGTATTTTTTTCACCGTGTAAATGTTTCAGCGTGTAATTATTTCAGCGTGTAATTATTTCAGTGCGTACTTGTTTCAGCGTGAATTTGTTTCAGCGTGCATTTGTTTCCGCGTGTTTATTTGTCAGCGTGTATTTTTTTCAGCGTGTATTTGTTTCAGCGTGTAATTTTTTCAGCGTGTAATTGTTTCAGCGTGTTTGTTTTTCAGCGTGTATTTTTATCAGCGTATATTTGTTTCAGCATGTATTTGTTTCAGCGCGTAATTGTTTCAGCGTGTAATTGTTTCAGTGTGTTGTTGTTTCAGCGTGTATTTGATTCAGCGTGTATTTGTTTCAGCGTGTAATTGTTTCAGCGTGAAATTATTACAGCGTGTTTTTTTTCAGCATGCAATTGTTTTATCGTGTATTTGTTTTCTCGTGTAATTGTTTCAGCTTGTATTTGTTTCAGCACGTATTTGTATCCGCGTGTTTTTTTTTCAGCCTGTATTTGTTTCAGCGTGTATTTGTTTCAGCATGTAGTTGGTACAGCGTGTAGTTGATTCAGCGTGTAATTGTTTCAGCGTGTATTTGTTTCATCGTGTACTTTTTTCAGCATGTATTTGTTTCATCGTGTAATTGTTTCAGCGTGTAATTGTTTCAGCGTGTATTTGTTTCATCGTGTAATTGTTTCAGCGTGTATTTGTTTCAGTGTGTATTTGTTTCAGCGTGTATTTTTTTCAGCGTGTAATTGTTTCAGCGTGTAATTGTTTCATCCTGTAATTGTTTCAACGTGTAATTGTTTCAGCATGTATTTGTTTCAGCGTGTATTTTTTTCAGCATGTAATTGTTTCAGCGTGTAATTGTTTCATCCTGTAATTGTTTCAACGTGTAATTGTTTCAGCGTGTATTTGTTTCAGCGTGTATTTGTTTCAGTGTGAATTTGCTTCAGCGTGTAATTGTTTCAGCATGTAATTGTTTCATCCTGTTATTGTTTCAGCGTGTAATTGCTTCAGTGTGTATTTGTTTCAGTGTGTAATTGTTTCAGCGAGTAATTGATTCAGTCTGTAATTGTTTCAGCGTGTAGTTGTTTCAGCGTGTATTTGTTTCAGCGTGTAGTTGTTTCAGCGTGAATTTGTATCATCGTGTAATTTTTTCATCGTGTAATTGTTTCAACTTGTATTTTTTTCAGCTTGTATTTGTTTCATCGTGTAATTGTTTCAGTCTGTAATTGTTTCAGCATGTACTTGTTTCAGAGTGTATTTGTTTCAGCGTGTATTTGTTTCAGCGTGTAATTGTTTCATCGTGTAATTGTTTCAGCTTGTAATTGTTTCAGCATGTAATTTTTTCAGCATGTATTTGTTTCAGCGTGTAATTGTTTCAGCGTGTAATAGTGTCAGCGGGTGTTTGTTTCAGCGCGTATTTGTTTCAGCGCGTAGTTGCTTCAGTTTGTAATTGTTTCAGCGTGTATTTGTTTCAGCATGTTTTTTTTCCAGCGTGTTTTTGTTTCAGCGTGTAGTTGAATCAGCGTGTATATGATTCAGCGTGTAATTGTTTCAGCGTTTATTTGTTTCATCTTGTAATTGTTAACACATATAATTGTTTAAGTGTGTATTTGTTTCAGCGTGTAATTGTTTCAGCGTGTATTTGTTTCAGTGTGTATTTGTTTCAGCATGAATTTGTTTCAGTGTGTAATTGTTTCAGCATGAATTTGTTTCAGCGTGTTATTGTTTCAGCGTGTAATTGTTTCAGTATGTCTTTGTTTCATCGTGTAATTGTTTCAGCGTGTATTTGTTTCAGCGTGTAATTGTTTCAGCATGAATTTGTTCAGCGTGTAATTGTTTCAGCATGTAATTGTTTCAGCATGTATTTGTTTCATCGCTTAATTGTTTCAGCGTGTATTTGTTTCAGCGTGTATTTTTTTCAGCGTGTATTTTTTTCTGCGTGTAATTGTTTCAGCGTGTAATTGTTTCAGCGTGTAATTCCTTCAGCGTGTAATTGTTTCAGCGTGTAATTGTTTCATCCTGTAATTGTTTCAGCGTGTAATTGCTTCAGCGTGTATTTGTTTCAGCGTGTAATTGTTTCAGCGTGTAGTTGTTTCAGGGTGTAATTGATTCAGTCTGTAATTGTTTCAGCGTGTAGTTGTTTCAGATTGTATTTGTTGCAGCGTGTATTTGTTTCAGCGTGTAATTGTTTCAGCGTGTATTTGTTTCAGCGTGTATTTGTTTCAGCATGAATTTGTTTCAGCGTGTAATTTTTTCAGCATTTATTTGTTTCAGCGTGTAATTGTTTCAGCGTGTAATTGTTTCAGCATGTCTTTGTTTCATCGTGTAATTGTTTCAGCGTGTATTTGTTTCAGCGTGTAATTTTTTCAGCATGAATTTGTTCAGCGTGTAATTGTTTCAGCATGTAATTGTTTCAGCATGTATTTGTTTCATCGTTTAATTGTTTCAGCGTGTATTTGTTTCAGCGTGTATTTTTTTCAGCGTGTATTTTTTTCTGCTTGTAATTGTTTCAGCGTGTAATTGTTTCAGCGTGTAATTCCTTCAGCGTGTAATTGTTTCAGCGTGTACTTGTTTCATCCTGTAATTGTTTCAGCGTGTAATTGCTTCAGCGTGTATTTGTTTCAGCGTGTAATTGTTTCAGCGTGTAGTTGTTTCAGGGTGTAATTGATTCAGTCTGTAATTGTTTCAGCGTGTATTTGTTTCAGATTGTATTTGTTGCAGCGTGTATTTGTTTCAGCGTGTAATTGTTTCAGCGTGTAATTGTGTCAGCGTGTATTTGTTTCAGCGTTTTTTTTTCAGCGTGTAATTTTTTCAGCGTTTATTTGTTTCAGCGTGTATTTGTTTCATCGTGTAATTGTTTCAGCGTGTAATTGTTTCATCGTGCAATTGTTAACACATGTAATTGTTTAAGCGTGTATTTGTTTCAGCGTGTAATTGTTTCAGCGTGTATTTGTTTCAGCGTGTATTTGTTTCAGCATTAATTTGTTTCAGCGTGTAATTGTTTCAGCATGAATTTGTTTCAGCGTGTAATTGTTTCAGCGTGTAATTGCTTCCGCATCTATTTGTTTCATCGTGTAATTGTTTCAGCGTGTATTTGTTTCAGCGTGTAATTGTTTCAGTGTATATTTTTTTCAGCGTGTAATTGTTTCAGCGTGTAATTGTTTCATCCTCTAATTGTTTCAGCGTGTAATTGCTTCAGCGTGTATTTGTTTCAGCGTGTAATTGTTTCAGTGTGTAGTTGTTTCAGCGTTTAATTGTTTCAGCGTGAATGTGTATCATCGTGTAATGTTTTCATCGTGTCATTGCTTCAGCTTGTATTTCTTTCAGCCAGTATTTTTTTCACCGTGTAAATGTTTCAGCGTGTAATTATTTCAGCGTGTAATTATTTCAGTGCGTACTTGTTTCAGCGTGAATTTGTTTCAGCGTGTATTTGTTTCCGCGTGTTTATTTGTCAGTGTGTATTTTTTTCAGCGTGTATTTGTTTCAGCGTGTAATTTTTTCAGCGTGTAATTGTTTCAGCGTGTTTGTTTTTCAGCGTGTATTTTTATCAGCGTATATTTGTTTCAGCATGTATTTGTTTCAGCGCGTAATTGTTTCAGCGTGTAATTGTTTCAGTGTGTTGTTGTTTCAGCGTGTATTTGATTCAGCGTGTATTTGTTTCAGCGTGTAATTGTTTCAGCGTGAAATTATTACAGCGTGTTTTTTTTCAGCATGCAATTGTTTTATCGTGTATTTGTTTTCTCGTGTAATTGTTTCAGCTTGTATTTGTTTCAGCACGTATTTGTATCCGCGTGTTTTTTTTTCAGCCTGTATTTGTTTCAGCGTGTATTTGTTTCAGCATGTAGTTGGTACAGCGTGTAGTTGATTCAGCGTGTAATTGTTTCAGCGTGTATTTGTTTCATCGTGTACTTTTTTCAGCATGTATTTGTTTCATCGTGTAATTGTTTCAGCGTGTAATTGTTTCAGCGTGTATTTGTTTCATCGTGTAATTGTTTCAGCGTGTATTTGTTTCAGTGTGTATTTGTTTCAGCGTGTATTTTTTTCAGCGTGTAATTGTTTCAGCGTGTAATTGTTTCATCCTGTAATTGTTTCAACGTGTAATTGTTTCAGCATGTATTTGTTTCAGCGTGTATTTTTTTCAGCATGTAATTGTTTCAGCGTGTAATTGTTTCATCCTGTAATTGTTTCAACGTGTAATTGTTTCAGCGTGTATTTGTTTCAGCGTGTATTTGTTTCAGTGTGAATTTGCTTCAGCGTGTAATTGTTTCAGCATGTAATTGTTTCATCCTGTTATTGTTTCAGCGTGTAATTGCTTCAGTGTGTATTTGTTTCAGTGTGTAATTGTTTCAGCGAGTAATTGATTCAGTCTGTAATTGTTTCAGCGTGTAGTTGTTTCAGCGTGTATTTGTTTCAGCGTGTAGTTGTTTCAGCGTGAATTTGTATCATCGTGTAATTTTTTCATCGTGTAATTGTTTCAACTTGTATTTTTTTCAGCTTGTATTTGTTTCATCGTGTAATTGTTTCAGTCTGTAATTGTTTCAGCATGTACTTGTTTCAGAGTGTATTTGTTTCAGCGTGTATTTGTTTCAGCGTGTAATTGTTTCATCGTGTAATTGTTTCAGCTTGTAATTGTTTCAGCATGTAATTTTTTCAGCATGTATTTGTTTCAGCGTGTAATTGTTTCAGCGTGTAATAGTGTCAGCGGGTGTTTGTTTCAGCGCGTATTTGTTTCAGCGCGTAGTTGCTTCAGTTTGTAATTGTTTCAGCGTGTATTTGTTTCAGCATGTTTTTTTTCCAGCGTGTTTTTGTTTCAGCGTGTAGTTGAATCAGCGTGTATATGATTCAGCGTGTAATTGTTTCAGCGTTTATTTGTTTCATCTTGTAATTGTTAACACATATAATTGTTTAAGTGTGTATTTGTTTCAGCGTGTAATTGTTTCAGCGTGTATTTGTTTCAGTGTGTATTTGTTTCAGCATGAATTTGTTTCAGTGTGTAATTGTTTCAGCATGAATTTGTTTCAGCGTGTTATTGTTTCAGCGTGTAATTGTTTCAGTATGTCTTTGTTTCATCGTGTAATTGTTTCAGCGTGTATTTGTTTCAGCGTGTAATTGTTTCAGCATGAATTTGTTCAGCGTGTAATTGTTTCAGCATGTAATTGTTTCAGCATGTATTTGTTTCATCGCTTAATTGTTTCAGCGTGTATTTGTTTCAGCGTGTATTTTTTTCAGCGTGTATTTTTTTCTGCGTGTAATTGTTTCAGCGTGTAATTGTTTCAGCGTGTAATTCCTTCAGCGTGTAATTGTTTCAGCGTGTAATTGTTTCATCCTGTAATTGTTTCAGCGTGTAATTGCTTCAGCGTGTATTTGTTTCAGCGTGTAATTGTTTCAGCGTGTAGTTGTTTCAGGGTGTAATTGATTCAGTCTGTAATTGTTTCAGCGTGTAGTTGTTTCAGATTGTATTTGTTGCAGCGTGTATTTGTTTCAGCGTGTAATTGTTTCAGCGTGTATTTGTTTCAGCGTGTATTTGTTTCAGCATGAATTTGTTTCAGCGTGTAATTTTTTCAGCATTTATTTGTTTCAGCGTGTAATTGTTTCAGCGTGTAATTGTTTCAGCATGTCTTTGTTTCATCGTGTAATTGTTTCAGCGTGTATTTGTTTCAGCGTGTAATTTTTTCAGCATGAATTTGTTCAGCGTGTAATTGTTTCAGCATGTAATTGTTTCAGCATGTATTTGTTTCATCGTTTAATTGTTTCAGCGTGTATTTGTTTCAGCGTGTATTTTTTTCAGCGTGTATTTTTTTCTGCTTGTAATTGTTTCAGCGTGTAATTGTTTCAGCGTGTAATTCCTTCAGCGTGTAATTGTTTCAGCGTGTACTTGTTTCATCCTGTAATTGTTTCAGCGTGTAATTGCTTCAGCGTGTATTTGTTTCAGCGTGTAATTGTTTCAGCGTGTAGTTGTTTCAGGGTGTAATTGATTCAGTCTGTAATTGTTTCAGCGTGTATTTGTTTCAGATTGTATTTGTTGCAGCGTGTATTTGTTTCAGCGTGTAATTGTTTCAGCGTGTAATTGTGTCAGCGTGTATTTGTTTCAGCGTTTTTTTTTCAGCGTGTAATTTTTTCAGCGTTTATTTGTTTCAGCGTGTATTTGTTTCATCGTGTAATTGTTTCAGCGTGTAATTGTTTCATCGTGCAATTGTTAACACATGTAATTGTTTAAGCGTGTATTTGTTTCAGCGTGTAATTGTTTCAGCGTGTATTTGTTTCAGCGTGTATTTGTTTCAGCATTAATTTGTTTCAGCGTGTAATTGTTTCAGCATGAATTTGTTTCAGCGTGTAATTGTTTCAGCGTGTAATTGCTTCCGCATCTATTTGTTTCATCGTGTAATTGTTTCAGCGTGTATTTGTTTCAGCGTGTAATTGTTTCAGTGTATATTTTTTTCAGCGTGTAATTGTTTCAGCGTGTAATTGTTTCATCCTCTAATTGTTTCAGCGTGTAATTGCTTCAGCGTGTATTTGTTTCAGCGTGTAATTGTTTCAGTGTGTAGTTGTTTCAGCGTTTAATTGTTTCAGCGTGAATGTGTATCATCGTGTAATGTTTTCATCGTGTCATTGCTTCAGCTTGTATTTCTTTCAGCCAGTATTTTTTTCACCGTGTAAATGTTTCAGCGTGTAATTATTTCAGCGTGTAATTATTTCAGTGCGTACTTGTTTCAGCGTGAATTTGTTTCAGCGTGTATTTGTTTCCGCGTGTTTATTTGTCAGTGTGTATTTTTTTCAGCGTGTATTTGTTTCAGCGTGTAATTTTTTCAGCGTGTAATTGTTTCAGCGTGTTTGTTTTTCAGCGTGTATTTTTATCAGCGTATATTTGTTTCAGCATGTATTTGTTTCAGCGCGTAATTGTTTCAGCGTGTAATTGTTTCAGTGTGTTGTTGTTTCAGCGTGTATTTGATTCAGCGTGTATTTGTTTCAGCGTGTAATTGTTTCAGCGTGAAATTATTACAGCGTGTTTTTTTTCAGCATGCAATTGTTTTATCGTGTATTTGTTTTCTCGTGTAATTGTTTCAGCTTGTATTTGTTTCAGCACGTATTTGTATCCGCGTTTTTTTTTTTCAGCCTGTATTTGTTTCAGCGTGTATTTGTTTCAGCATGCAGTTGGTACAGCGTGTAGTTGATTCAGCGTGTAATTGTTTCAGCGTGTATTTGTTTCATAGTGTACTTTTTTCAGCATGTACTTGTTTCATCGTGTAATTGTTTCAGCGTGTAATTATTTCAGCGTGTATTTGTTTCATCGTGTAATTGTTTCAGCGTGTATTTGTTTCAGTGTGTATTTGTTTCAGCGTGTATTTTTTTCAGCGTGTAATTGTTTCAGCGTGTAATTGTTTCATCCTGTAATTGTTTCAACGTGTAATTGTTTCAGCGTGTATTTGTTTCAGCGTGTATTTTTTTCAGCATGTAATTGTTTCAGCGTGTAATTGTTTCATCCTGTAATTGTTTCAACGTGTAATTGTTTCAGCGTGTATTTGTTTCAGCGTGTATTTGTTTCAGTGTGAATTTGCTTCAGCGTGTAATTGTTTCAGCATGTAATTGTTTCATCCTGTTATTGTTTCAGCGTGTAATTGCTTCAGTGTGTATTTGTTTCAGTGTGTAATTGTTTCAGCGTGTAATTGATTCAGTCTGTAATTGTTTCAGCGTGTAGTTGTTTCAGCGTGTATTTGTTTCAGCGTGTAGTTGTTTCAGCGTGAATTTGTATCATCGTGTAATTTTTTCAGCGTGTATTTGTTTCAGAGTGTATTTGTTTCAGTGTGTATTTTTTTCAGCGTGTAATTGTTTCAGCGTGTAATTGTTTCATCCTGTAATTGTTTCAGCGTGTAATTGCTTCAGCGTGTATTTGTTTCAGCGTGTAATTGTTTCAGCGTGTAGTTGTTTCAGGGTGTAATTGATTCAGTCTGTAATTGTTTCAGCGTGTAGTTGTTTCAGATTGTATTTGTTGCAGCGTGTATTTGTTTCAGCGTGTAATTGTTTCAGCGTGTAATTGTGTCAGCGTGTATTTGTTTCAGCGTTTTTTTTTCAGCGTGTAATTTTTTCAGCGTTTATTTGTTTCAGCGTGTATTTGTTTCATCGTGTAATTGTTTCAGCGTGTAATTGTTTCATCGTGCAATTGTTAACACATGTAATTGTTTAAGCGTGTATTTGTTTCAGCGTGTAATTGTTTCAGCGTGTATTTGTTTCAGCGTGTATTTGTTTCAGCATGAATTTGTTTCAGCGTGTAATTGTTTCAGCATGAATTTGTTTCAGCGTGTAATTGTTTCAGCGTGTAATTGCTTCCGCATCTATTTGTTTCATCGTGTAATTGTTTCAGCGTGTATTTGTTTCAGCGTGTAATTGTTTCAGTGTATATTTTTTTCAGCGTGTAATTGTTTCAGCGTGTAATTGTTTCATCCTCTAATTGTTTCAGCGTGTAATTGCTTCAGCGTGTATTTGTTTCAGCGTGTAATTGTTTCAGTGTGTAGTTGTTTCAGCGTGTAATTGTTTCAGCGTGAATGTGTATCATCGTGTAATGTTTTCATCGTGTCATTGCTTCAGCTTGTATTTCTTTCAGCCAGTATTTTTTTCACCGTGTAAATGTTTCAGCGTGTAATTATTTCAGCGTGTAATTATTTCAGTGCGTACTTGTTTCAGCGTGAATTTGTTTCAGCGTGTATTTGTTTCCGCGTGTTTATTTGTCAGCGTGTATTTTTTTCAGCGTGTATTTGTTTCAGCGTGTAATTTTTTCAGCGTGTAATTGTTTCAGCGTGTTTGTTTTTCAGCGTGTATTTTTATCAGCGTATATTTGTTTCAGCATGTATTTGTTTCAGCGCGTAATTGTTTCAGCGTGTAATTGTTTCAGTGTGTTGTTGTTTCAGCGTGTATTTGACTCAGCGTGTATTTGTTTCAGCGTGTAATTGTTTCAGCGTGAAATTATTACAGCGTGTTTTTTTTCAGCATGCAATTGTTTTATCGTGTATTTGTTTTCTCGTGTAATTGTTTCAGCTTGTATTTGTTTCAGCACGTATTTGTATCCGCGTTTTTTTTTCAGCCTGTATTTGTTTCAGCGTGTATTTGTTTCAGCATGCAGTTGGTACAGCGTGTAGTTGATTCAGCGTGTAATTGTTTCAGCGTGTATTTGTTTCATAGTGTACTTTTTTCAGCATGTACTTGTTTCATCGTGTAATTGTTTCAGCGTGTAATTATTTCAGCGTGTATTTGTTTCATCGTGTAATTGTTTCAGCGTGTATTTGTTTCAGTGTGTATTTGTTTCAGCGTGTATTTTTTTCAGCGTGTAATTGTTTCAGCGTGTAATTGTTTCATCCTGTAATTGTTTCAACGTGTAATTGTTTCAGCGTGTATTTGTTTCAGCGTGTATTTTTTTCAGCATGTAATTGTTTCAGCGTGTAATTGTTTCATCCTGTAATTGTTTCAACGTGTAATTGTTTCAGCGTGTATTTGTTTCAGCGTGTATTTGTTTCAGTGTGAATTTGCTTCAGCGTGTAATTGTTTCAGCATGTAATTGTTTCATCCTGTTATTGTTTCAGCGTGTAATTGCTTCAGTGTGTATTTGTTTCAGTGTGTAATTGTTTCAGCGTGTAATTGATTCAGTCTGTAATTGTTTCAGCGTGTAGTTGTTTCAGCGTGTATTTGTTTCAGCGTGTAGTTGTTTCAGCGTGAATTTGTATCATCGTGTAATTTTTTCATCGTGTAATTGTTTCAACTTGTATTTTTTTCAGCTTGTATTTGTTTCAGCGTGTAATTGTTTCAGTCTGTAATTGGTTCAGCATGTACTTGTTTCAGAGTGTATTTGTTTCAGCGTGTATTTGTTTCAGCGTGTAATTGTTTCATCATGTAATTGTTTCAGCTTGTAATTGTTTCAGCATGTAATTTTTTCAGCATGTATTTGTTTCAGCGTGTAATTGTTTCAGCGTGTAGTTGCTTCAGTTTGTAATTGTTTCAGCGTGTATTTGTTTCAGCGTGTTTTTTTTCCAGCGTGTATTTGTTTCAGCGTGTAGTTGAATCAGCGTGTATATGATTCAGCGTGTAATTGTTTCAGCGTTTATTTGTTTCATCTTGTAATTGTTAACACATATAATTGTTTAAGTGTGTATTTGTTTCAGCGTGTAATTGTTTCAGCGTGTATTTGTTTCAGTGTGTATTTGTTTCAGCATGAATTTGTTTCAGCGTGTAATTGTTTCAGCATGAATTTGTTTCAGCGTGTAATTGTTTCAGCGTGTAATTGTTTCAGCATGTCTTTGTTTCATCGTGTAATTGTTTCAGCGTGTAATTATTTCAGCGTGTAATTATTTCAGTGTGTACTTGTTTCAGCGTGAATTTGTTTCAGCGTGTATTTGTTTCCGCGTGTTTATTTGTCAGCGTGTATTTGTTTCAGCGTGTAATTGTTTCAGCGTGTAATTGTTTCAGCGTGTTTGTTTTTCAGCGTGTATTTGTATCAGCGTATATTTGTTTCAGCATGTATTTGTTTCAGCGCGTAATTGTTTCAGCCTGTAATTGTTTCAGCGTGTAGTTGTTTCAGCGTGTATTTGATTCAGCGTGTATTTGTTTCAGCGTGTAATTGTTTCAGCGTGAAATTATTACAGCGTGTTTTTTTTCAGCGTGCAATTGTTTTATCGTGTATTTGTTTCCTCGTGTAATTGTTTCAGCTTGTATTTGTTTCAGCACGTATTTGTATCCGCGTGTTTTTTTTTCAGCGTGTATTTGTTTCAGCGTGTATTTGTTTCAGCGTGTAGTTGGTACAGCGTGTAGTTGATTCAGCGTGTAATTGTTTCAGCGTGTATTTGTTTCATCGTGTACTTGTTTCAGCATGTATTTGTTTCATCGTGTAATTGTTTCAGCGTGTAATTGTTTCAGCGTGTATTTGTTTCATCGTGTAATTGTTTCAGCGTGTATTTGTTTCAGTGTGTATTTGTTTCAGCGTGTATTTTTTTCAGCATGTAATTGTTTCAGCGTGTAATTGTTTCATCCTGTAATTGTTTCAACGTGTAATTGTTTCAGCGTGTATTTGTTTCAGCGTGTATTTGTTTCAGTGTGAATTTGCTTCAGCGTGTAATTGTTTCAGCATGTAATTGTTTCATCCTGTTATTGTTTCAGCGTGTAATTGCTTCAGCGTGTATTTGTTTCAGTGTGTAATTGTTTCAGCGTGTAATTGATTCAGTCTGTAATTGTTTCAGCGTGTAGTTGTTTCAGCGTGTATTTGTTTCAGCGTGTAGTTGTTTCAGCGTGAATTTGTATCATCATGTAATTTTTTCATCGTGTAATTGTTTCAGCTTGTATTTTTTTCAGCTTGTATTTGTTTCAGCGTGTAATTGTTTCAGTCTGTAATTGTTTCAGCATGTACTTGTTTCAGAGTGTATTTGTTTCAGCGTGTATTTGTTTCAGCGTGTAATTGTTTCATCGTGTAATTGTTTCAGCTTGTAATTGTTTCAGCATGTAATTTTTTCAGCATGTATTTGTTTCAGCGTGTAATTGTTTCAGCGTGTAATAGTGTCAGTGGGTGTTTGTTTCAGCGCGTATTTGTTTCAGCGTGTAGTTGCTTCAGTTTGTAATCGTTTCAGCGTGTATTTGTTTCAGCGTGTTTATTTTCCAGTGTGTATTTGTTTCAGCGTGTAGTTGAATCAGCGTGTATATGATTCAGCGTGTAATTGTTTCAGCGTTTATTTGTTTCATCTTGTAATTGTTAACACATGTAATTGTTTAAGTGTGTATTTGTTTCAGCGTGTAATTGTTTCAGCGTGTATTTGTTTCAGTGTGTATTTGTTTCAGCATGAATTTGTTTCAGCGTGTAATTGTTTCAGAATGAATTTGTTTCAGCGTGTAATTGTTTCAGCGTGTAATTGTTTCAGCATGTCTTTGTTTCATCGTGTAATTGTTTCAGTGCGTACTTGTTTCAGCGTGAATTTGTTTCAGCGTGTATTTGTTTCCGCGTGTTTATTTGTCAGCGTGTATTTTTTTCAGCGTGTATTTGTTTCAGCGTGTAATTTTTTCAGCGTGTAATTGTTTCAGCGTGTTTGTTTTTCAGCGTGTATTTTTATCAGCGTATATTTGTTTCAGCATGTATTTGTTTCAGCGCGTAATTGTTTCAGCGTGTAATTGTTTCAGTGTGTTGTTGTTTCAGCGTGTATTTGACTCAGCGTGTATTTGTTTCAGCGTGTAATTGTTTCAGCGTGAAATTATTACAGCGTGTTTTTTTTCAGCATGCAATTGTTTTATCGTGTATTTGTTTTCTCGTGTAATTGTTTCAGCTTGTATTTGTTTCAGCACGTATTTGTATCCGCGTTTTTTTTTCAGCCTGTATTTGTTTCAGCGTGTATTTGTTTCAGCATGCAGTTGGTACAGCGTGTAGTTGATTCAGCGTGTAATTGTTTCAGCGTGTATTTGTTTCATAGTGTACTTTTTTCAGCATGTACTTGTTTCATCGTGTAATTGTTTCAGCGTGTAATTATTTCAGCGTGTATTTGTTTCATCGTGTAATTGTTTCAGCGTGTATTTGTTTCAGTGTGTATTTGTTTCAGCGTGTATTTTTTTCAGCGTGTAATTGTTTCAGCGTGTAATTGTTTCATCCTGTAATTGTTTCAACGTGTAATTGTTTCAGCGTGTATTTGTTTCAGCGTGTATTTGTTTCAGTGTGAATTTGCTTCAGCGTGTAATTGTTTCAGCATGTAATTGTTTCATCCTGTTATTGTTTCAGCGTGTAATTGCTTCAGTGTGTATTTGTTTCAGTGTGTAATTGTTTCAGCGTGTAATTGATTCAGTCTGTAATTGTTTCAGCGTGTAGTTGTTTCAGCGTGTATTTGTTTCAGCGTGTAGTTGTTTCAGCGTGAATTTGTATCATCGTGTAATTTTTTCATCGTGTAATTGTTTCAACTTGTATTTTTTTCAGCTTGTATTTGTTTCAGCGTGTAATTGTTTCAGTCTGTAATTGTTTCAGCATGTACTTGTTTCAGAGTGTATTTGTTTCAGCGTGTATTTGTTTCAGCGTGTAATTGTTTCATCATGTAATTGTTTCAGCTTGTAATTGTTTCAGCATGTAATTTTTTCAGCATGTATTTGTTTCAGCGTGTAATTGTTTCAGCGTGTAATAGTGTCAGCGGGTGTTTGTTTCAGCGCGTATTTGTTTCAGCGTGTAGTTGCTTCAGTTTGTAATTGTTTCAGCGTGTATTTGTTTCAGCGTGTTTTTTTTCCAGCGTGTATTTGTTTCAGCGTGTAGTTGAATCAGCGTGTATATGATTCAGCGTGTAATTGTTTCAGCGTTTATTTGTTTCATCTTGTAATTGTTAACACATATAATTGTTTAAGTGTGTATTTGTTTCAGCGTGTAATTGTTTCAGCGTGTATTTGTTTCAGTGTGTATTTGTTTCAGCATGAATTTGTTTCAGCGTGTAATTGTTTCAGCATGAATTTGTTTCAGCGTGTAATTGTTTCAGCGTGTAATTGTTTCAGCATGTCTTTGTTTCATCGTGTAATTGTTTCAGCGTGTAATTATTTCAGCGTGTAATTATTTCAGTGTGTACTTGTTTCAGCGTGAATTTGTTTCAGCGTGTATTTGTTTCCGCGTGTTTATTTGTCAGCGTGTATTTGTTTCAGCGTGTAATTGTTTCAGCGTGTTTGTTTTTCAGCGTGTATTTGTATCAGCGTATATTTGTTTCAGCATGTATTTGTTTCAGCGCGTAATTGTTTCAGCCTGTAATTGTTTCAGCGTGTAGTTGTTTCAGCGTGTATTTGATTCAGCGTGTATTTGTTTCAGCGTGTAATTGTTTCAGCGTGAAATTATTACAGCGTGTTTTTTTTCAGCGTGCAATTGTTTAATCGTGTATTTGTTTCCTCGTGTAATTGTTTCAGCTTGTATTTGTTTCAGCACGTATTTGTATCCGCGTGTTTTTTTTTCAGCGTGTATTTGTTTCAGCGTGTATTTGTTTCAGCGTGTAGTTGGTACAGCGTGTAGTTGATTCAGCGTGTAATTGTTTCAGCGTGTATTTGTTTCATCGTGTACTTGTTTCAGCATGTATTTGTTTCATCGTGTAATTGTTTCAGCGTGTAATTGTTTCAGCGTGTATTTGTTTCATCGTGTAATTGTTTCAGCGTGTATTTGTTTCAGTGTGTATTTGTTTCAGCGTGTATTTTTTTCAGCATGTAATTGTTTCAGCGTGTAATTGTTTCATCCTGTAATTGTTTCAACGTGTAATTGTTTCAGCGTGTATTTGTTTCAGCGTGTATTTGTTTCAGTGTGAATTTGCTTCAGCGTGTAATTGTTTCAGCATGTAATTGTTTCATCCTGTTATTGTTTCAGCGTGTAATTGCTTCAGCGTGTATTTGTTTCAGTGTGTAATTGTTTCAGCGTGTAATTGATTCAGTCTGTAATTGTTTCAGCGTGTAGTTGTTTCAGCGTGTATTTGTTTCAGCGTGTAGTTGTTTCAGCGTGAATTTGTATCATCATGTAATTTTTTCATCGTGTAATTGTTTCAGCTTGTATTTTTTTCAGCTTGTATTTGTTTCAGCGTGTAATTGTTTCAGTCTGTAATTGTTTCAGCATGTACTTGTTTCAGAGTGTATTTGTTTCAGCGTGTATTTGTTTCAGCGTGTAATTGTTTCATCGTGTAATTGTTTCAGCTTGTAATTGTTTCAGCATGTAATTTTTTCAGCATGTATTTGTTTCAGCGTGTAATTGTTTCAGCGTGTAATAGTGTCAGTGGGTGTTTGTTTCAGCGCGTATTTGTTTCAGCGTGTAGTTGCTTCAGTTTGTAATCGTTTCAGCGTGTATTTGTTTCAGCGTGTTTATTTTCCAGTGTGTATTTGTTTCAGCGTGTAGTTGAATCAGCGTGTATATGATTCAGCGTGTAATTGTTTCAGCGTTTATTTGTTTCATCTTGTAATTGTTAACACATGTAATTGTTTAAGTGTGTATTTGTTTCAGCGTGTAATTGTTTCAGCGTGTATTTGTTTCAGTGTGTATTTGTTTCAGCATGAATTTGTTTCAGCGTGTAATTGTTTCAGAATGAATTTGTTTCAGCGTGTAATTGTTTCAGCGTGTAATTGTTTCAGCATGTCTTTGTTTCATCGTGTAATTGTTTCAGCGTGTAATTATTTCAGCGTGTAATTATTTCAGTGTGTACTCGTTTCAGCGTGAATTTTTTTCAGCGTGTATTTGTTTCCGCGTCTTTATTTGTCAGCGTGTATTTGTTTCAGCGTGTAATTGTTTCAGCGTGTTTGTTTTTCAGCGTGTATTTGTATCAGCATATATTTGTTTCAGCATGTATTTGTTTCAGCGCGTAATTGTTTCAGCCTGTAATTGTTTCAGCGTGTTTGTTTTTCAGCGTGTATTTGTATCAGCATATATTTGTTTCAGCATGTATTTGTTTCAGCGCGTAATTGTTTCAGCCTGTAATTGTTTCAGCGTGTAGTTGTTTCAGCGTGTATTTGATTCAGCGTGTATTTGTTTCAGCGTGTAATTGTTTCAGCGTGAAATTATTACAGCGTGTTTTTTTTCAGCGTGCAATTGTTTTATCGTGTATTTGTTTCCTCGTGTAATTGTTTCAGCTTGTATTTGTTTCAGCACGTATTTGTATTCGCGTGTTTTTTTTTCAGCGTGTATTTGTTTCAGCGTGTAGTTGGTACAGCGTGTATTTGTTTCATCGTGTACTTTTTTCAGCATGTATTTGTTTCATCGTGTAATTGTTTCAGCGTTTAATTGTTTCAGCGTGTATTTGTTTCATCGTGTAATTGTTTCAGCGTGTATTTGTTTCAGTGTGTATTTGTTTCAGCGTGTATTTTTTTCAGCATGTAATTGTTTCAGCGTGTAATTGTTTCATCCTGTAATTGTTTCAACGTGTAATTGTTTCAGCGTGTATTTGTTTCAGCGTGTATTTGTTTCAGTGTGGATTTGCTTCAGCGTGTAATTGTTTCAGCGTGTAATTGTTTCATCCTGTTATTGTTTCAGCGTGTAATTGCTTCAGCGTGTAATTGATTCAGTCTGTAAATGTTTCAGCGTGTAGTTGTTTCAGCGTGTATTTGTTTCAGCGTGTAGTTGTTTCAGCGTGAATTTGTATCATCGTGTACTTTTTTCATCGTGTAATTGTTTCAGCTTGTATTTTTTTCAGCTTGTAGTTGTTTCAGCGTCTAATTGTTTCAGTCTGTAATTGTTTCAGCATGTCGTTGTTTCAGAGTGTATTTGTTTCAGCGTGTATTTGTTTCAGCGTGTATTTGTTTCAGCGTGTAATTGTTTCATCGTGTAATTGTTTCAGCTTCTAATTGTTTCAGCATGTAATTTTTTCAGCATGTATTTGTTTCAGCGTGTAATTGTTTCAGCGTGTAATTGTGTCAGCGGGTGTTTGTTTCAGCGCGTATTTGTTTCAGCGTGTAGTTGCTTCAGTTTGTAATTGTTTCAGCGTGTATTTGTTTCAGCGTGTTTTTTTTCCAGCGTGTATTTGTTTCAGCGTGTCGTTGAATCAGCGTGTATATGATTCAGCGTGTAATTGTTTCAGCGTTTATTTGTTTCATCTTGTAATTGTTAACACATGTAATTGTTTAAATGTGTATTTGTTTCAGCATGTAATTGTTTCAGCGTGTATTTGTTTCAGTGTGTATTTGTTTCAGCATGAAATTGTTTCAGCGTGTAATTGTTTCAGCATGAATTTGTTTCAGCGTGTAATTGCTTCAGCGTGCAGTTGTTTCAGCGTGTAATTGTTTCAGGGTGTAGTTGTTTCAGCGTGTAATTGTTTCAGTCTGTATTTGTTTCCGCGTGTTTTTTTATCAGCGTGTATTTGTTTCAGCGTGTATTTGTTTCAGCGTGTAATTGTTTCATCGTGTTATTGTTTCAGCTTGTAATAGTTTCAGCATGTAATTGTGTCAGCGTGTATTTGTTTCAGCGTGTATTTGTTTCAGCGTGTAATTGTTTCAGCGTGTATTTGTTTCCGCGTGTTTTTTTTTTCCAGCGTGTATTTGTTTCAGCGTGTAGTTGAATCAGCGTGTATATGATTCAGCTTGTAATTGTTTCAGCGTGTATTTGTTTCAATGTGTAATTGTTAACACATGTAATTGTTTAATTTTTTTTCAGCGTGTAATTGTTTCAGCGTGTATTTGGTTCAGCATGTATTTGTTTCAGCATGAATTTGTTTCAGCGTGTAATTGGTTCAGCGTGTAATTGCTTCAGCATGTATTTGTTTCATCGTGTAATTGTTTCAGCGTGTATTTGTTTCAGAGTGTAATTGTTTCATCCTGTAATTTTTTCAGCGTGTAATTGCTTCAGCGTGTATTTGTTTCAGCGTGTAATTGTTTCAGCGTGTAGTTGTTTCAGGGTGTAATTGTTTCATCCTGTAATTGTTTCAGCGTGTAATTGCTTCAGCGTGTATTTGTTTCAGCGTGTAATTGTTTCAGCGTGTAGTTGTTTCAGGGTGTAATTGTTTCAGTCTGTAATTGTTTCAGCGTGTAGTTGTTTCAGGTTGTATTTGTTGCAGCGTGTATTTGTTTCAGCGTTTAATTGTTTCAGCGTGTAATTGTGTCAGCGTGTATTTGTTTCAACGTTTTTTTTTCAGCGTGTAATTTTTTCAGCGTTTATTTGTTTCAGCGTGTATTTGTTTCAGCGTGTAATTGTTTCAGCGTGTATTTGTTTCAGCGTGTATTTGTTTCAGCGTGTCGTTGTTTCAGCGTGTATTTGTTTCATCGTGTAATTGTTTCATCATGTAATTGTTTCAGCTTGTATTAGTATCAGCCTGTATTTGTTTCAACGTGTAATTGTTTCAGCGTGTAATTGTTTCAGCATGTATTTGTTTCAGCGTGTAATTGTTTCAGCGTGTAATTGTTTCGTCGTGCAATTGTTTCAGCATTTAGTTGTTTAATCATGTAATTGTTAAAACGTGTCATTGTTGCAGCGTGTATTTGTTTCAGCGTGTAATTGATTCAGCATGTATTTGTTTAAGCGTGTATTTGTTTCAGCATGAATTTGTTTCAGCGTGTAATAGTTTCAGCGTGTAATTGATTCAGCGTGTATTTGTTTCAGCATGTAATTGTTTCAGCGTGTTTTATTTTTCAGCCTGTATTTGTTTCAGCGTGTATTTGTTTCAGCGTGTAATTGTTTCAGCGTGTAATTGTTTCAGCATATATTTGTTTCATCGTGTAATTATTTCAGCTTGTATTTTTTTCAGCGTGTAATTGTTTCAGCGTGTAATTGTTTCAGCATGTATTTGTTTCAGCGTGTAATTGTTTCAGCGTGTAATTGTTTCGTCGTGCAATTGTTTCAGCATTTAATTGTTTAATCATGTAATTGTTGAAACGTGTCATTGTTTCAGCGTGTATTTGTTTCAGCGTGTATTTGTTTCGGCGTGTAGTTGTTTCAGCATGTATTTGTTTCATAGTGTAATTGTTTCAGCGTGTAATTGTTTCAGCGTGTAAATTTTTCAGCTTGTATTTGTTTCAGCGTGTAATTATTTCAGCGTTTATTTGTTTAAGCGCGTAATTTTTTCAGCCTGTAATTGTTTCAGCGTGTAGTTGTTTCAGCGTGTATTTGATTCAGCATTTGTTTGTTTCAGCGTGTAATTGTTTCAGCGTGTAATTATTTCAGCGTGTTTATTTTCAGCGTGTAATTGCTTCATGGTGTATTTGTTTCATCGTGTAATTGGTTCAACTTGTATTTGTTTCAGCGCGAATTTGTATCCGCGTGTTTTTTTTTCAGCGTGCATTTGTTTCAGCGTGTATTTGTTACAGCGTGTAGTTGATTCAGCATGTAATTGTTTCAGCGTGTATTTGTTTCATCGTGTACTTGTTTCAGCACGTATTTGTTTCATCGTGTAATTGTTTCAGCGTGTAATTGTTTCAGCGTGTAATTGTTTCATCATGTATTTGTTTCATCGTGTAATTGTTTCAACATGTATTTGTTTCAGTGTGTATTTGTTTCAGCGTGTATTTTTTTCAGCATGTAATTGTTTCAGCGTGTAATTGTTTCATCCTGTAATTGTTTCAACGTGTAATTGTTTCAGCGTGTATTTGTTTCAGCGTGTATTTGTTTCAGCGTGAATTTGCTTCAGCGTGTAATTGTTTCAGTGTGTAATTGTTTCATCCTGTTATTGTTTCAACGTGTAATTGCTTCAGCGTGTATTTGTTTCAGTGTGTAATTGTTTCAGCGTGTAATTGATTCAGTCTGTAATTGTTTCAGCGTGTAGTTGCTTCAGCGTGTATTTGTTTCAGCGTGTAATTGTTTTAGCGTGAATTTGTATCATCGTGTAATTTTTTCATCGTGTAATTGCTTCAGCTTGTATTTGTTTCAGCCTGTATTTTTTTCAGCGTGTAAATGTTTCAGCGTGTAATTATTTTAGTGTGTACTTGTTTCAGCGTGAATTTGTTTCAGCGTGTATTTGTTTCCGCGTGTTTATTTGTCAGCGTGTATTTGTTTCAGCGTGTATTTCTTTCAGCGTGTACTTGTTTCAGCGTGTAATTGTTTCAGCGTGTTTGTTTTTCAGCCTGCATTTGCATCAGCGTATATTTGTTTCATCATGTATTTGTTTCAGCACGTAATTGTTTCAGCCTGTAATTGTTTCAGCGTGTAGTTGTTTCGGCGTGTAGTTGTTTCAGCATGTATTTGTTTCATAGTGTAATTGTTTCAGCGTGTAATTGTTTCAGCGTGTAAATTTTTCAGCTTGTATTTGTTTCAGCGTGTAATTATTTCAGCGTTTATTTGTTTAAGCGCGTAATTTTTTCAGCCTGTAATTGTTTCAGCGTGTAGTTGTTTCAGCGTGTATTTGATTCAGCATGTGTTTGTTTCAGCGTGTAATTGTTTCAGCGTGTAATTATTTCAGCGTGTTTATTTTCAGCGTGTAATTGCTTCATGGTGTATTTGTTTCATCGTGTAATTGGTTCAACTTGTATTTGTTTCAGCGCGAATTTGTATCCGCGTGTTTTTTTTTCAGCGTGCATTTGTTTCAGCGTGTATTTGTTACAGCGTGTAGTTGATTCAGCATGTAATTGTTTCAGCGTGTATTTGTTTCATCGTGTACTTGTTTCAGCACGTATTTGTTTCATCGTGTAATTGTTTCAGCGTGTAATTGTTTCAGCGTGTAATTGTTTCAGCATGTATTTGTTTCATCGTGTAATTGTTTCAACATGTATTTGTTTCAGTGTGTATTTGTTTCAGCGTGTATTTTTTTCAGCATGTAATTGTTTCAGCGTGTAATTGTTTCATCCTGTAATTGTTTCAACGTGTAATTGTTTCAGCGTGTATTTGTTTCAGCGTGTATTTGTTTCAGCGTGAATTTGCTTCAGCGTGTAATTGTTTCAGTGTGTAATTGTTTCATCCTGTTATTGTTTCAACGTGTAATTGCTTCAGCGTGTATTTGTTTCAGTGTGTAATTGTTTCAGCGTGTAATTGATTCAGTCTGTAATTGTTTCAGCGTGTAGTTGCTTCAGCGTGTATTTGTTTCAGCGTGTAATTGTTTCAGCGTGAATTTGTATCATCGTGTAATTTTTTCATCGTGTAATTGCTTCAGCTTGTATTTGTTTCAGCCTGTATTTTTTTCAGCGTGTAAATGTTTCAGCGTGTAATTATTTTAGTGTGTACTTGTTTCAGCGTGAATTTGTTTCAGCGTGTAATTGCTTCAGCGTGCAGTTGTTTCAGCGTGTAATTGTTTCAGGGTGTAGTTGTTTCAGCGTGTAATTGTTTCAGTCTGTATTTGTTTCCGCGTGTTTTTTTATCAGCGTGTATTTGTTTCAGCGTGTATTTGTTTCAGCGTGTAATTGTTTCATCGTGTTATTGTTTCAGCTTGTAATAGTTTCAGCATGTAATTGTGTCAGCGTGTATTTGTTTCAGCGTGTATTTGTTTCAGCGTGTAATTGTTTCAGCGTGTATTTGTTTCCGCGTGTTTTTTTTTTCCAGCGTGTATTTGTTTCAGCGTGTAGTTGAATCAGCGTGTATATGATTCAGCTTGTAATTGTTTCAGCGTGTATTTGTTTCAATGTGTAATTGTTAACACATGTAATTGTTTAATTTTTTTTCAGCGTGTAATTGTTTCAGCGTGTATTTGGTTCAGCATGTATTTGTTTCAGCATGAATTTGTTTCAGCGTGTAATTGGTTCAGCGTGTAATTGCTTCAGCATGTATTTGTTTCATCGTGTAATTGTTTCAGCGTGTATTTGTTTCAGAGTGTAATTGTTTCATCCTGTAATTTTTTCAGCGTGTAATTGCTTCAGCGTGTATTTGTTTCAGCGTGTAATTGTTTCAGCGTGTAGTTGTTTCAGGGTGTAATTGTTTCATCCTGTAATTGTTTCAGCGTGTAATTGCTTCAGCGTGTATTTGTTTCAGCGTGTAATTGTTTCAGCGTGTAGTTGTTTCAGGGTGTAATTGTTTCAGTCTGTAATTGTTTCAGCGTGTAGTTGTTTCAGGTTGTATTTGTTGCAGCGTGTATTTGTTTCAGCGTTTAATTGTTTCAGCGTTTAATTGTGTCAGCGTGTATTTGTTTCAACGTTTTTTTTTCAGCGTGTAATTTTTTCAGCGTTTATTTGTTTCAGCGTGTATTTGTTTCAGCGTGTAATTGTTTCAGCGTGTATTTGTTTCAGCGTGTATTTGTTTCAGCGTGTCGTTGTTTCAGCGTGTATTTGTTTCATCGTGTAATTGTTTCATCATGTAATTGTTTCAGCTTGTATTAGTATCAGCCTGTATTTGTTTCAGCGTGTAATTGTTTCAGCGTGTAATTGTTTCAGCATGTATTTGTTTCAGCGTGTAATTGTTTCAGCGTGTAATTGTTTCGTCGTGCAATTGTTTCAGCATTTAGTTGTTTAATCATGTAATTGTTAAAACGTGTCATTGTTGCAGCGTGTATTTGTTTCAGCGTGTAATTGATTCAGCATGTATTTGTTTAAGCGTGTATTTGTTTCAGCATGAATTTGTTTCAGCGTGTAATAGTTTCAGCGTGTAATTGATTCAGCGTGTATTTGTTTCAGCATGTAATTGTTTCAGCGTGTTTTATTTTTCAGCCTGTATTTGTTTCAGCGTGTATTTGTTTCAGCGTGTAATTGTTTCAGCGTGTAATTGTTTCAGCATATATTTGTTTCATCGTGTAATTATTTCAGCTTGTATTTTTTTCAGCGTGTAATTGTTTCAGCGTGTAATTGTTTCAGCATGTATTTGTTTCAGCGTGTAATTGTTTCAGCGTGTAATTGTTTCGTCGTGCAATTGTTTCAGCATTTAATTGTTTAATCATGTAATTGTTGAAACGTGTCATTGTTTCAGCGTGTATTTGTTTCAGCGTGTATTTGTTTCGGCGTGTAGTTGTTTCAGCATGTATTTGTTTCATAGTGTAATTGTTTCAGCGTGTAATTGTTTCAGCGTGTAAATTTTTCAGCTTGTATTTGTTTCAGCGTGTAATTATTTCAGCGTTTATTTGTTTAAGCGCGTAATTTTTTCAGCCTGTAATTGTTTCAGCGTGTAGTTGTTTCAGCGTGTATTTGATTCAGCATTTGTTTGTTTCAGCGTGTAATTGTTTCAGCGTGTAATTATTTCAGCGTGTTTATTTTCAGCGTGTAATTGCTTCATGGTGTATTTGTTTCATCGTGTAATTGGTTCAACTTGTATTTGTTTCAGCGCGAATTTGTATCCGCGTGTTTTTTTTTCAGCGTGCATTTGTTTCAGCGTGTATTTGTTACAGCGTGTAGTTGATTCAGCATGTAATTGTTTCAGCGTGTATTTGTTTCATCGTGTACTTGTTTCAGCACGTATTTGTTTCATCGTGTAATTGTTTCAGCGTGTAATTGTTTCAGCGTGTAATTGTTTCATCATGTATTTGTTTCATCATGTAATTGTTTCAACATGTATTTGTTTCAGTGTGTATTTGTTTCAGCGTGTATTTTTTTCAGCATGTAATTGTTTCAGCGTGTAATTGTTTCATCCTGTAATTGTTTCAACGTGTAATTGTTTCAGCGTGTATTTGTTTCAGCGTGTATTTGTTTCAGCGTGAATTTGCTTCAGCGTGTAATTGTTTCAGCGTGTAATTGTTTCATCCTGTTATTGTTTCAACGTGTAATTGCTTCAGCGTGTATTTGTTTCAGTGTGTAATTGTTTCAGCGTGTAATTGATTCAGTCTGTAATTGTTTCAGCGTGTAGTTGCTTCAGCGTGTATTTGTTTCAGCGTGTAATTGTTTTAGCGTGAATTTGTATCATCGTGTAATTTTTTCATCGTGTAATTGCTTCAGCTTGTATTTGTTTCAGCCTGTATTTTTTTCAGCGTGTAAATGTTTCAGCGTGTAATTATTTTAGTGTGTACTTGTTTCAGCGTGAATTTGTTTCAGCGTGTATTTGTTTCCGCGTGTTTATTTGTCAGCGTGTATTTGTTTCAGCGTGTATTTCTTTCAGCGTGTAATTGTTTCAGCGTGTAATTGTTTCAGCGTGTTTGTTTTTCAGCCTGCATTTGCATCAGCGTATATTTGTTTCATCATGTATTTGTTTCAGCACGTAATTGTTTCAGCCTGTAATTGTTTCAGCGTGTAGTTGTTTCGGCGTGTAGTTGTTTCAGCATGTATTTGTTTCATAGTGTAATTGTTTCAGCGTGTAATTGTTTCAGCGTGTAAATTTTTCAGCTTGTATTTGTTTCAGCGTGTAATTATTTCAGCGTTTATTTGTTTAAGCGCGTAATTTTTTCAGCCTGTAATTGTTTCAGCGTGTAGTTGTTTCAGCGTGTATTTGATTCAGCATGTGTTTGTTTCAGCGTGTAATTGTTTCAGCGTGTAATTATTTCAGCGTGTTTATTTTCAGCGTGTAATTGCTTCATGGTGTATTTGTTTCATCGTGTAATTGGTTCAACTTGTATTTGTTTCAGCGCGAATTTGTATCCGCGTGTTTTTTTTTCAGCGTGCATTTGTTTCAGCGTGTATTTGTTACAGCGTGTAGTTGATTCAGCATGTAATTGTTTCAGCGTGTATTTGTTTCATCGTGTACTTGTTTCAGCACGTATTTGTTTCATCGTGTAATTGTTTCAGCGTGTAATTGTTTCAGCGTGTAATTGTTTCAGCATGTATTTGTTTCATCGTGTAATTGTTTCAACATGTATTTGTTTCAGTGTGTATTTGTTTCAGCGTGTATTTTTTTCAGCATGTAATTGTTTCAGCGTGTAATTGTTTCATCCTGTAATTGTTTCAACGTGTAATTGTTTCAGCGTGTATTTGTTTCAGCGTGTATTTGTTTCAGCGTGAATTTGCTTCAGCGTGTAATTGTTTCAGTGTGTAATTGTTTCATCCTGTTATTGTTTCAACGTGTAATTGCTTCAGCGTGTATTTGTTTCAGTGTGTAATTGTTTCAGCGTGTAATTGATTCAGTCTGTAATTGTTTCAGCGTGTAGTTGCTTCAGCGTGTATTTGTTTCAGCGTGTAATTGTTTCAGCGTGAATTTGTATCATCGTGTAATTTTTTCATCGTGTAATTGCTTCAGCTTGTATTTGTTTCAGCCTGTATTTTTTTCAGCGTGTAAATGTTTCAGCGTGTAATTATTTTAGTGTGTACTTGTTTCAGCGTGAATTTGTTTCAGCGTGTATTTGTTTCCGCGTGTTTATTTGTCAGCGTGTATTTGTTTCAGCGTGTATTTCTTTCAGCGTGTAATTGTTTCAGCGTGTAATTGTTTCAGCGTGTTTGTTTTTCAGCCTGCATTTGCATCAGCGTATATTTGTTTCATCATGTATTTGTTTCAGCACGTAATTGTTTCAGCCTGTAATTGTTTCAGCGTGTAGTTGTTTCAGCGTGTATTTGATTCAGCGTGTTTTTTTTCAGCGTGCAATTGGTTCATCGTGTATTTGTTTCCTCGTGTAATTGTTTCAGCTTGTATTTGTTTCAGCGCTTATTTGTATCCGCGTGTTTTTTTTTCAGCGTGTATTTGTTTCAGCGTGTCTTTGTTTCAGCGTGTAGTTGGTACAGCGTGTAGTTGATTCAGCGTGTACTTGTTTCAGCATGTATTTGTTTCATCGTGTAATTTTTTCAGCGTGTAATTGTTTCAGCATGTATTTGTTTCATCGTGTAATTGTTTCAGCGTGTATTTGTTTCAGTGTGTATTTGTTTCAGCGTTTATTTTTTTCAGCATGTAATTGTTTCAGCGTGTAATTGTTTCATCCTGTAATTGTTTCAAAGTGTAATTGTTTCAGCGTGTATTTGTTTCAGCGTGTATTTGTTTCAGTGTGAATTTGCTTCAGCGTGTAATTGTTTCAGCGAGTAATTGTTTCATCCTGTTATTGTTTCAGCGTGTAATTGCTTCAGCGTGTATTTGTTTCAGTGTGTAATTGTTTCAGCGTGTAATTGATTCAGTCTGTAATTGTTTCAGCGTGTAGTTGTTTCAGCGTGTATTTGTTTCAGCGTGTAGTTGTTTCAGCGTGAATTTGTATCATCGTGTAATTTTTTCATCGTGTAATTGTTTCAGCTTGTATTTGTTTCAGCGTGTAGTTGTTTCAGCGTGTAATTGTTTCAGTCTGTAATTGTTTCAGCATGTAGTTGTTTCATCGTGTAATTGTTTCAGCTTGTAATTGTTTTAGCATGTAATATTTTCAGCATGTATTTGTTTCAGCGTGTAATTATTTCAGCGTGTAATTGTGTCAGCGGGTGTTTGTTTCAGCGCATATTTGTTTCTGCGTGTAGTTGCATCAGTTTGTAATTGTTTCAGCGTGTATTTGTTTTCGCGTGTTTTTTTTCCAGCGTTTATTTGTTTCAGTGTGTAGTTGAATCAGCGTGTATATGATTCAGCGTGTAATTGTTTCAGCGTTTATTTGTTTCATCGTGTAATTGTTTCAGCATGTATTTGTTTCATCTTGTAATTGTTAACACATGTAATTGTTTAAGTGTGTATTTGTTTCAGCGTGTAATTGTTTCAGCGTGTATTTGTTTCAGCGTGTAATTGTTTCAGAGTGTAATTGTTCCAGCGTGTATTTGTTTCAGCGTCTATTTGTTTCAGCGTGTAATTGTTTCAGCATTCAATTGTTTCAGCATGTAATTGTTTCATCGTGTAATTGTTTCAGCTTGTAATTGTTTCAGCATGTAATTGTTTCAGCGTGTATTTGTTTCAGCGTGTAATTGTTTCAGCGTGTAATTGTGTCAGCGGGTGTTTGTTTCAGCGTGTATTTGTTTCAGAGTGTAGTTGCTTCAGTTTGTAATTGTTTCAGCGTGTATTTGTTTCCGCGTGTTTTTTTTCCAGCGTGTATTTGTTTCAGCGTGTAGTTGAATCAGCGTGTATATGATTCAGTGTGTAATTGTTTCAGCGTGTATTTGTTTCATCGTGTAATTGTTTCAGCATGTATTTGTTTCAGCATGTATTTGTTTCAGCATGAATTTGTTTCAGCGTGTAATTGTTTCAGCAAGAATTTGTTTCAGCGTGTAATTGTTTCAGCGTGTAATTGTTTCAGCATGTATTTGTTTCATCGTGTAATTGTTTCAGCGTGTATTTGTTTCAGAGTGTATTTGTTTCAGTGTGTAATTGCTTCAGCGTGTATTTGTTTCAGCGTGTAATTGTTTCAGCGTGTAGTTGTTTCAGGGTGTAATTGATTCAGCGTGTAATTGTTTCAGCGTGTAGTTGTTTCAGATTGTATTTGTTGCAGCGTGTATTTGTTTCAGCGTGTAATTGTTTCAGAGTGTAATTGTGTCAGCGTGTATTTGTTTCAGCGTTTTTTTTTTCAGCGTGTAATTTTTTCAGCGTTTATTTATTTCAGCGTGTATTTGTTTCAGCGTGTAATTGTTTCAGCGTGTATTTGTTTCAGGGTGTATTTGTTTCAGCGTGTAGTTGTTTCAGCGTGTATTTGTTTCATCGTGTAATTGTTTCATCGTGTAATTGTTTCAGCTTGTATTTGTATCAGCCTGTATTTGTTTCAGCGTGTAATTGTTTCAGCGTGTAATTGTTTCAGCATGTATTTGTTTCAGCGTGTAATTGTTTCAGCGTGTAATTGTTTCATCGTGCAATTGTTTCAGCATTTAATTGTTTAATCATGTAATTGTTAAAACGTGTCATTGTTTCAGCGTGTATTTGTTTCAGTGTGTAATTGTTTCAGCGTGTATTTGTGTAAGCGTGTATTTGTTTCAGCATGAATTTGTTTCAGCGTGTAATAGTTTCAGCGTGTAATTGTTTCAGCGTGTAATTGTTTCAGCATGTAATTGTTTCAGCGTGTCATTGTTTCAGCATGTATTTGTTTCATCGTGTAATTGTTTCAGCTTGTATTTTTTTCAGCGTGTAATTGTTTCAGCGTGTAAATGTTTCATCCTGTAATTGTTTCAATGAGAAATTGTTTCAGCGTGTATTTGTTTCAGCATGTATTTGTTTCAGTGTTAATTTGCTTCAGGGTGTAATTGTTTCAGCGTGTAATTGTTTCAGCGTGTAGTTGTTTCATTGTTTAATTGTTTCAGCGTGTATTTGTTTCATCTTGTAATTGTTAACACATGTTGTTTAAGTGTGTATTTGTTTCAGCGTGAATTTGTTTCAGCGTGTAATTGCTTCAGCGTGCAGTTGTTTCAGCGTGTAATTGTTTCAGGGTGTAGTTGTTTCAGCGTGTAATTGTTTCAGTCTGTATTTGTTTCCGCGTGTTTTTTTATCAGCGTGTATTTGTTTCAGCGTGTATTTGTTTCAGCGTGTAATTGTTTCATCGTGTTATTGTTTCAGCTTGTAATAGTTTCAGCATGTAATTGTGTCAGCGTGTATTTGTTTCAGCGTGTATTTGTTTCAGCGTGTAATTGTTTCAGCGTGTATTTGTTTCCGCGTGTTTTTTTTTTCCAGCGTGTATTTGTTTCAGCGTGTAGTTGAATCAGCGTGTATATGATTCAGCTTGTAATTGTTTCAGCGTGTATTTGTTTCAATGTGTAATTGTTAACACATGTAATTGTTTAATTTTTTTTCAGCGTGTAATTGTTTCAGCGTGTATTTGGTTCAGCATGTATTTGTTTCAGCATGAATTTGTTTCAGCGTGTAATTGGTTCAGCGTGTAATTGCTTCAGCATGTATTTGTTTCATCGTGTAATTGTTTCAGCGTGTATTTGTTTCAGAGTGTAATTGTTTCATCCTGTAATTTTTTCAGCGTGTAATTGCTTCAGCGTGTATTTGTTTCAGCGTGTAATTGTTTCAGCGTGTAGTTGTTTCAGGGTGTAATTGTTTCATCCTGTAATTGTTTCAGCGTGTAATTGCTTCAGCGTGTATTTGTTTCAGCGTGTAATTGTTTCAGCGTGTAGTTGTTTCAGGGTGTAATTGTTTCAGTCTGTAATTGTTTCAGCGTGTAGTTGTTTCAGGTTGTATTTGTTGCAGCGTGTATTTGTTTCAGCGTTTAATTGTTTCAGCGTTTAATTGTGTCAGCGTGTATTTGTTTCAACGTTTTTTTTTCAGCGTGTAATTTTTTCAGCGTTTATTTGTTTCAGCGTGTATTTGTTTCAGCGTGTAATTGTTTCAGCGTGTATTTGTTTCAGCGTGTATTTGTTTCAGCGTGTCGTTGTTTCAGCGTGTATTTGTTTCATCGTGTAATTGTTTCATCATGTAATTGTTTCAGCTTGTATTAGTATCAGCCTGTATTTGTTTCAGCGTGTAATTGTTTCAGCGTGTAATTGTTTCAGCATGTATTTGTTTCAGCGTGTAATTGTTTCAGCGTGTAATTGTTTCGTCGTGCAATTGTTTCAGCATTTAGTTGTTTAATCATGTAATTGTTAAAACGTGTCATTGTTGCAGCGTGTATTTGTTTCAGCGTGTAATTGATTCAGCATGTATTTGTTTAAGCGTGTATTTGTTTCAGCATGAATTTGTTTCAGCGTGTAATAGTTTCAGCGTGTAATTGATTCAGCGTGTATTTGTTTCAGCATGTAATTGTTTCAGCGTGTTTTATTTTTCAGCCTGTATTTGTTTCAGCGTGTATTTGTTTCAGCGTGTAATTGTTTCAGCGTGTAATTGTTTCAGCATATATTTGTTTCATCGTGTAATTATTTCAGCTTGTATTTTTTTCAGCGTGTAATTGTTTCAGCGTGTAATTGTTTCAGCATGTATTTGTTTCAGCGTGTAATTGTTTCAGCGTGTAATTGTTTCGTCGTGCAATTGTTTCAGCATTTAATTGTTTAATCATGTAATTGTTGAAACGTGTCATTGTTTCAGCGTGTATTTGTTTCAGCGTGTATTTGTTTCGGCGTGTAGTTGTTTCAGCATGTATTTGTTTCATAGTGTAATTGTTTCAGCGTGTAATTGTTTCAGCGTGTAAATTTTTCAGCTTGTATTTGTTTCAGCGTGTAATTATTTCAGCGTTTATTTGTTTAAGCGCGTAATTTTTTCAGCCTGTAATTGTTTCAGCGTGTAGTTGTTTCAGCGTGTATTTGATTCAGCATTTGTTTGTTTCAGCGTGTAATTGTTTCAGCGTGTAATTATTTCAGCGTGTTTATTTTCAGCGTGTAATTGCTTCATGGTGTATTTGTTTCATCGTGTAATTGGTTCAACTTGTATTTGTTTCAGCGCGAATTTGTATCCGCGTGTTTTTTTTTCAGCGTGCATTTGTTTCAGCGTGTATTTGTTACAGCGTGTAGTTGATTCAGCATGTAATTGTTTCAGCGTGTATTTGTTTCATCGTGTACTTGTTTCAGCACGTATTTGTTTCATCGTGTAATTGTTTCAGCGTGTAATTGTTTCAGCGTGTAATTGTTTCATCATGTATTTGTTTCATCGTGTAATTGTTTCAACATGTATTTGTTTCAGTGTGTATTTGTTTCAGCGTGTATTTTTTTCAGCATGTAATTGTTTCAGCGTGTAATTGTTTCATCCTGTAATTGTTTCAACGTGTAATTGTTTCAGCGTGTATTTGTTTCAGCGTGTATTTGTTTCAGCGTGAATTTGCTTCAGCGTGTAATTGTTTCAGCGTGTAATTGTTTCATCCTGTTATTGTTTCAACGTGTAATTGCTTCAGCGTGTATTTGTTTCAGTGTGTAATTGTTTCAGCGTGTAATTGATTCAGTCTGTAATTGTTTCAGCGTGTAGTTGCTTCAGCGTGTATTTGTTTCAGCGTGTAATTGTTTTAGCGTGAATTTGTATCATCGTGTAATTTTTTCATCGTGTAATTGCTTCAGCTTGTATTTGTTTCAGCCTGTATTTTTTTCAGCGTGTAAATGTTTCAGCGTGTAATTATTTTAGTGTGTACTTGTTTCAGCGTGAATTTGTTTCAGCGTGTATTTGTTTCCGCGTGTTTATTTGTCAGCGTGTATTTGTTTCAGCGTGTATTTCTTTCAGCGTGTAATTGTTTCAGCGTGTAATTGTTTCAGCGTGTTTGTTTTTCAGCCTGCATTTGCATCAGCGTATATTTGTTTCATCATGTATTTGTTTCAGCACGTAATTGTTTCAGCCTGTAATTGTTTCAGCGTGTAGTTGTTTCGGCGTGTAGTTGTTTCAGCATGTATTTGTTTCATAGTGTAATTGTTTCAGCGTGTAATTGTTTCAGCGTGTAAATTTTTCAGCTTGTATTTGTTTCAGCGTGTAATTATTTCAGCGTTTATTTGTTTAAGCGCGTAATTTTTTCAGCCTGTAATTGTTTCAGCGTGTAGTTGTTTCAGCGTGTATTTGATTCAGCATGTGTTTGTTTCAGCGTGTAATTGTTTCAGCGTGTAATTATTTCAGCGTGTTTATTTTCAGCGTGTAATTGCTTCATGGTGTATTTGTTTCATCGTGTAATTGGTTCAACTTGTATTTGTTTCAGCGCGAATTTGTATCCGCGTGTTTTTTTTTCAGCGTGCATTTGTTTCAGCGTGTATTTGTTACAGCGTGTAGTTGATTCAGCATGTAATTGTTTCAGCGTGTATTTGTTTCATCGTGTACTTGTTTCAGCACGTATTTGTTTCATCGTGTAATTGTTTCAGCGTGTAATTGTTTCAGCGTGTAATTGTTTCAGCATGTATTTGTTTCATCGTGTAATTGTTTCAACATGTATTTGTTTCAGTGTGTATTTGTTTCAGCGTGTATTTTTTTCAGCATGTAATTGTTTCAGCGTGTAATTGTTTCATCCTGTAATTGTTTCAACGTGTAATTGTTTCAGCGTGTATTTGTTTCAGCGTGTATTTGTTTCAGCGTGAATTTGCTTCAGCGTGTAATTGTTTCAGTGTGTAATTGTTTCATCCTGTTATTGTTTCAACGTGTAATTGCTTCAGCGTGTATTTGTTTCAGTGTGTAATTGTTTCAGCGTGTAATTGATTCAGTCTGTAATTGTTTCAGCGTGTAGTTGCTTCAGCGTGTATTTGTTTCAGCGTGTAATTGTTTCAGCGTGAATTTGTATCATCGTGTAATTTTTTCATCGTGTAATTGCTTCAGCTTGTATTTGTTTCAGCCTGTATTTTTTTCAGCGTGTAAATGTTTCAGCGTGTAATTATTTTAGTGTGTACTTGTTTCAGCGTGAATTTGTTTCAGCGTGTATTTGTTTCCGCGTGTTTATTTGTCAGCGTGTATTTGTTTCAGCGTGTATTTCTTTCAGCGTGTAATTGTTTCAGCGTGTAATTGTTTCAGCGTGTTTGTTTTTCAGCCTGCATTTGCATCAGCGTATATTTGTTTCATCATGTATTTGTTTCAGCACGTAATTGTTTCAGCCTGTAATTGTTTCAGCGTGTAGTTGTTTCAGCGTGTATTTGATTCAGCGTGTTTTTTTTCAGCGTGCAATTGGTTCATCGTGTATTTGTTTCCTCGTGTAATTGTTTCAGCTTGTATTTGTTTCAGCGCTTATTTGTATCCGCGTGTTTTTTTTTCAGCGTGTATTTGTTTCAGCGTGTCTTTGTTTCAGCGTGTAGTTGGTACAGCGTGTAGTTGATTCAGCGTGTACTTGTTTCAGCATGTATTTGTTTCATCGTGTAATTTTTTCAGCGTGTAATTGTTTCAGCATGTATTTGTTTCATCGTGTAATTGTTTCAGCGTGTATTTGTTTCAGTGTGTATTTGTTTCAGCGTTTATTTTTTTCAGCATGTAATTGTTTCAGCGTGTAATTGTTTCATCCTGTAATTGTTTCAAAGTGTAATTGTTTCAGCGTGTATTTGTTTCAGCGTGTATTTGTTTCAGTGTGAATTTGCTTCAGCGTGTAATTGTTTCAGCGAGTAATTGTTTCATCCTGTTATTGTTTCAGCGTGTAATTGCTTCAGCGTGTATTTGTTTCAGTGTGTAATTGTTTCAGCATGTAATTGATTCAGTCTGTAATTGTTTCAGCGTGTAGTTGTTTCAGCGTGTATTTGTTTCAGCGTGTAGTTGTTTCAGCGTGAATTTGTATCATCGTGTAATTTTTTCATCGTGTAATTGTTTCAGCTTGTATTTGTTTCAGCGTGTAGTTGTTTCAGCGTGTAATTGTTTCAGTCTGTAATTGTTTCAGCATGTAGTTGTTTCATCGTGTAATTGTTTCAGCTTGTAATTGTTTTAGCATGTAATATTTTCAGCATGTATTTGTTTCAGCGTGTAATTATTTCAGCGTGTAATTGTGTCAGCGGGTGTTTGTTTCAGCGCATATTTGTTTCTGCGTGTAGTTGCATCAGTTTGTAATTGTTTCAGCGTGTATTTGTTTTCGCGTGTTTTTTTTCCAGCGTTTATTTGTTTCAGTGTGTAGTTGAATCAGCGTGTATATGATTCAGCGTGTAATTGTTTCAGCGTTTATTTGTTTCATCGTGTAATTGTTTCAGCATGTATTTGTTTCATCTTGTAATTGTTAACACATGTAATTGTTTAAGTGTGTATTTGTTTCAGCGTGTAATTGTTTCAGCGTGTATTTGTTTCAGCGTGTAATTGTTTCAGAGTGTAATTGTTTCAGCGTGTATTTGTTTCAGCGTCTATTTGTTTCAGCGTGTAATTGTTTCAGCATTCAATTGTTTCAGCATGTAATTGTTTCATCGTGTAATTGTTTCAGCTTGTAATTGTTTCAGCATGTAATTGTTTCAGCGTGTATTTGTTTCAGCGTGTAATTGTTTCAGCGTGTAATTGTGTCAGCGGGTGTTTGTTTCAGCGTGTATTTGTTTCAGAGTGTAGTTGCTTCAGTTTGTAATTGTTTCAGCGTGTATTTGTTTCCGCGTGTTTTTTTTCCAGCGTGTATTTGTTTCAGCGTGTAGTTGAATCAGCGTGTATATGATTCAGTGTGTAATTGTTTCAGCGTGTATTTGTTTCATCGTGTAATTGTTTCAGCATGTATTTGTTTCAGCATGTATTTGTTTCAGCATGAATTTGTTTCAGCGTGTAATTGTTTCAGCAAGAATTTGTTTCAGCGTGTAATTGTTTCAGCGTGTAATTGTTTCAGCATGTATTTGTTTCATCGTGTAATTGTTTCAGCGTGTATTTGTTTCAGAGTGTATTTGTTTCAGTGTGTAATTGCTTCAGCGTGTATTTGTTTCAGCGTGTAATTGTTTCAGCGTGTAGTTGTTTCAGGGTGTAATTGATTCAGCGTGTAATTGTTTCAGCGTGTAGTTGTTTCAGATTGTATTTGTTGCAGCGTGTATTTGTTTCAGCGTGTAATTGTTTCAGAGTGTAATTGTGTCAGCGTGTATTTGTTTCAGCGTTTTTTTTTTCAGCGTGTAATTTTTTCAGCGTTTATTTATTTCAGCGTGTATTTGTTTCAGCGTGTAATTGTTTCAGCGTGTATTTGTTTCAGGGTGTATTTGTTTCAGCGTGTAGTTGTTTCAGCGTGTATTTGTTTCATCGTGTAATTGTTTCATCGTGTAATTGTTTCAGCTTGTATTTGTATCAGCCTGTATTTGTTTCAGCGTGTAATTGTTTCAGCGTGTAATTGTTTCAGCATGTATTTGTTTCAGCGTGTAATTGTTTCAGCGTGTAATTGTTTCATCGTGCAATTGTTTCAGCATTTAATTGTTTAATCATGTAATTGTTAAAACGTGTCATTGTTTCAGCGTGTATTTGTTTCAGTGTGTAATTGTTTCAGCGTGTATTTGTGTAAGCGTGTATTTGTTTCAGCATGAATTTGTTTCAGCGTGTAATAGTTTCAGCGTGTAATTGTTTCAGCGTGTAATTGTTTCAGCATGTAATTGTTTCAGCGTGTCATTGTTTCAGCATGTATTTGTTTCATCGTGTAATTGTTTCAGCTTGTATTTTTTTCAGCGTGTAATTGTTTCAGCGTGTAAATGTTTCATCCTGTAATTGTTTCAATGAGAAATTGTTTCAGCGTGTATTTGTTTCAGCATGTATTTGTTTCAGTGTTAATTTGCTTCAGGGTGTAATTGTTTCAGCGTGTAATTGTTTCAGCGTGTAGTTGTTTCATTGTTTAATTGTTTCAGCGTGTATTTGTTTCATCTTGTAATTGTTAACACATGTTGTTTAAGTGTGTATTTGTTTCAGCGTGTAATTGTTTCAGCTTGTATTTGTTTCAGCGTGTATTTGTTTCAGCATGAATTTGTTTCAGCGTGTAATTGTTTCAGCATGAATTTGTTTCAGCGTGTAATTGTTTCAGCGTGTGATTGTTTCAGCATGTCTTTGTTTCATCGTGTAATTGTTTCAGCGTGTATTTGTTTCAGCGTGTAATTGTTTCAGCATGAATTTGTTTCAGTGTGTAATTGTTTCAGCATGTAATTGTTTCAGCATGTATTTGTTTCATCGTTTAATTGTTTCAGCGTCTATTTGTTTCAGCGTGTATTGTTTTCAGCATGTATTTATTTCAGCGTGTAATTGTTTCAGTGTGTAATTGTTTCAGCGTGTAATTGCTTCAGCGTGTAATTGCTTCAGCGTGTATTTGTTTCAGCGTGTAATTGTTTCAGCGTGTAGTTGCTTCAGCGTGTATTTGTTTCAGCGTGTAATTGTTTCAGCGTGAATTTGTATCATCGTGTAATTTTTTCATCGTGTAATTGCTTCAGCTTGTATTTGTTTCAGCCTGTATTTTTTTCAGCGTGTAAATGTTTCAGCGTGTAATTATTTTAGTGTGTACTTGTTTCAGCGTGAATTTGTTTCAGCGTGTAATTGCTTCAGCGTGCAGTTGTTTCAGCGTGTAATTGTTTCAGGGTGTAGTTGTTTCAGCGTGTAATTGTTTCAGTCTGTATTTGTTTCCGCGTGTTTTTTTATCAGCGTGTATTTGTTTCAGCGTGTATTTGTTTCAGCGTGTAATTGTTTCATCGTGTTATTGTTTCAGCTTGTAATAGTTTCAGCATGTAATTGTGTCAGCGTGTATTTGTTTCAGCGTGTATTTGTTTCAGCGTGTAATTGTTTCAGCGTGTATTTGTTTCCGCGTGTTTTTTTTTTCCAGCGTGTATTTGTTTCAGCGTGTAGTTGAATCAGCGTGTATATGATTCAGCTTGTAATTGTTTCAGCGTGTATTTGTTTCAATGTGTAATTGTTAACACATGTAATTGTTTAATTTTTTTTTCAGCGTGTAATTGTTTCAGCGTGTATTTGGTTCAGCATGTATTTGTTTCAGCATGAATTTGTTTCAGCGTGTAATTGGTTCAGCGTGTAATTGCTTCAGCATGTATTTGTTTCATCGTGTAATTGTTTCAGCGTGTATTTGTTTCAGAGTGTAATTGTTTCATCCTGTAATTTTTTCAGCGTGTAATTGCTTCAGCGTGTATTTGTTTCAGCGTGTAATTGTTTCAGCGTGTAGTTGTTTCAGGGTGTAATTGTTTCATCCTGTAATTGTTTCAGCGTGTAATTGCTTCAGCGTGTATTTGTTTCAGCGTGTAATTGTTTCAGCGTGTAGTTGTTTCAGGGTGTAATTGTTTCAGTCTGTAATTGTTTCAGTGTGTAGTTGTTTCAGGTTGTATTTGTTGCAGCGTGTATTTGTTTCAGCGTTTAATTGTTTCAGCGTGTAATTGTGTCAGCGTGTATTTGTTTCAACGTTTTTTTTTCAGCGTGTAATTTTTTCAGCGTTTATTTGTTTCAGCGTGTATTTGTTTCAGCGTGTAATTGTTTCAGCGTGTATTTGTTTCAGCGTGTATTTGTTTCAGCGTGTCGTTGTTTCAGCGTGTATTTGTTTCATCGTGTAATTGTTTCATCATGTAATTGTTTCAGCTTGTATTAGTATCAGCCTGTATTTGTTTCAGCGTGTAATTGTTTCAGCGTGTAATTGTTTCAGCATGTATTTGTTTCAGCGTGTAATTGTTTCAGCGTGTAATTGTTTCGTCGTGCAATTGTTTCAGCATTTAGTTGTTTAATCATGTAATTGTTAAAACGTGTCATTGTTGCAGCGTGTATTTGTTTCAGCGTGTAATTGATTCAGCATGTATTTGTTTAAGCGTGTATTTGTTTCAGCATGAATTTGTTTCAGCGTGTAATAGTTTCAGCGTGTAATTGATTCAGCGTGTATTTGTTTCAGCATGTAATTGTTTCAGCGTGTTTTATTTTTCAGCCTGTATTTGTTTCAGCGTGTATTTGTTTCAGCGTGTAATTGTTTCAGCGTGTAATTGTTTCAGCATATATTTGTTTCATCGTGTAATTATTTCAGCTTGTATTTTTTTCAGCGTGTAATTGTTTCAGCGTGTAATTGTTTCAGCATGTATTTGTTTCAGCGTGTAATTGTTTCAGCGTGTAATTGTTTCGTCGTGCAATTGTTTCAGCATTTAATTGTTTAATCATGTAATTGTTGAAACGTGTCATTGTTTCAGCGTGTATTTGTTTCAGCGTGTATTTGTTTCGGCGTGTAGTTGTTTCAGCATGTATTTGTTTCATAGTGTAATTGTTTCAGCGTGTAAATTTTTCAGCTTGTATTTGTTTCAGCGTGTAATTATTTCAGCGTTTATTTGTTTCAGCGCGTAATTTTTTCAGCCTGTAATTGTTTCAGCGTGTAGTTGTTTCAGCGTGTATTTGATTCAGCATTTGTTTGTTTCAGCGTGTAATTGTTTCAGCGTGTAATTATTTCAGCGTGTTTATTTTCAGCGTGTAATTGCTTCATGGTGTATTTGTTTCATCGTGTAATTGGTTCAACTTGTATTTGTTTCAGCGCGAATTTGTATCCGCGTGTTTTTTTTTCAGCGTGCATTTGTTTCAGCGTGTATTTGTTACAGCGTGTAGTTGATTCAGCATGTAATTGTTTCAGCGTGTATTTGTTTCATCGTGTACTTGTTTCAGCACGTATTTGTTTCATCGTGTAATTGTTTCAGCGTGTAATTGTTTCAGCGTGTAATTGTTTCATCATGTATTTGTTTCATCGTGTAATTGTTTCAACATGTATTTGTTTCAGTGTGTATTTGTTTCAGCGTGTATTTTTTTCAGCATGTAATTGTTTCAGCGTGTAATTGTTTCATCCTGTAATTGTTTCAACGTGTAATTGTTTCAGCGTGTATTTGTTTCAGCGTGTATTTGTTTCAGCGTGAATTTGCTTCAGCGTGTAATTGTTTCAGTGTGTAATTGTTTCATCCTGTTATTGTTTCAACGTGTAATTGCTTCAGCGTGTATTTGTTTCAGTGTGTAATTGTTTCAGCGTGTAATTGATTCAGTCTGTAATTGTTTCAGCGTCTAGTTGCTTCAGCGTGTATTTGTTTCAGCGTGTAATTGTTTTAGCGTGAATTTGTATCATCGTGTAATTTTTTCATCGTGTAATTGCTTCAGCTTGTATTTGTTTCAGCCTGTATTTTTTTCAGCGTGTAAATGTTTCAGCGTGTAATTATTTTAGTGTGTACTTGTTTCAGCGTGAATTTGTTTCAGCGTGTATTTGTTTCCGCGTGTTTATTTGTCAGCGTGTATTTGTTTCAGCGTGTATTTCTTTCAGCGTGTAATTGTTTCAGCGTGTAATTGTTTCAGCGTGTTTGTTTTTCAGCCTGCATTTGCATCAGCGTATATTTGTTTCATCATGTATTTGTTTCAGCACGTAATTGTTTCAGCCTGTAATTGTTTCAGCGTGTAGTTGTTTCGGCGTGTAGTTGTTTCAGCATGTATTTGTTTCATAGTGTAATTGTTTCAGCGTGTAATTGTTTCAGCGTGTAAATTTTTCAGCTTGTATTTGTTTCAGCGTGTAATTATTTCAGCGTTTATTTGTTTAAGCGCGTAATTTTTTCAGCCTGTAATTGTTTCAGCGTGTAGTTGTTTCAGCGTGTATTTGATTCAGCATGTGTTTGTTTCAGCGTGTAATTGTTTCAGCGTGTAATTATTTCAGCGTGTTTATTTTCAGCGTGTAATTGCTTCATGGTGTATTTGTTTCATCGTGTAATTGGTTCAACTTGTATTTGTTTCAGCGCGAATTTGTATCCGCGTGTTTTTTTTTCAGCGTGCATTTGTTTCAGCGTGTATTTGTTACAGCGTGTAGTTGATTCAGCATGTAATTGTTTCAGCGTGTATTTGTTTCATCGTGTACTTGTTTCAGCACGTATTTGTTTCATCGTGTAATTGTTTCAGCGTGTAATTGTTTCAGCGTGTAATTGTTTCAGCATGTATTTGTTTCATCGTGTAATTGTTTCAACATGTATTTGTTTCAGTGTGTATTTGTTTCAGCGTGTATTTTTTTCAGCATGTAATTGTTTCAGCGTGTAATTGTTTCATCCTGTAATTGTTTCAACGTGTAATTGTTTCAGCGTGTATTTGTTTCAGCGTGAATTTGCTTCAGCGTGTAATTGTTTCAGTGTGTAATTGTTTCATCCTGTTATTGTTTCAACGTGTAATTGCTTCAGCGTGTATTTGTTTCAGTGTGTAATTGTTTCAGCGTGTAATTGATTCAGTCTGTAATTGTTTCAGCGTGTAGTTGCTTCAGCGTGTATTTGTTTCAGCGTGTAATTGTTTCAGCGTGAATTTGTATCATCGTGTAATTTTTTCATCGTGTAATTGCTTCAGCTTGTATTTGTTTCAGCCTGTATTTTTTTCAGCGTGTAAATGTTTCAGCGTGTAATTATTTTAGTGTGTACTTGTTTCAGCGTGAATTTGTTTCAGCGTGTATTTGTTTCCGCGTGTTTATTTGTCAGCGTGTATTTGTTTCAGCGTGTATTTCTTTCAGCGTGTAATTGTTTCAGCGTGTAATTGTTTCAGCGTGTTTGTTTTTCAGCCTGCATTTGCATCAGCGTATATTTGTTTCATCATGTATTTGTTTCAGCACGTAATTGTTTCAGCCTGTAATTGTTTCAGCGTGTAGTTGTTTCAGCGTGTATTTGATTCAGCGTGTATTTGATCCAGCGTGTAATTGTTTCAGCGTGAAATTAGTACAGCGTGTTTTTTTTCAGCGTGCAATTGGTTCATCGTGTATTTGTTTCCTCGTGTAATTGTTTCAGCTTGTATTTGTTTCAGCGCTTATTTGTATCCGCGTGTTTTTTTTTCAGCGTGTATTTGTTTCAGCGTGTCTTTGTTTCAGCGTGTAGTTGGTACAGCGTGTAGTTGATTCAGCGTGTACTTGTTTCAGCATGTATTTGTTTCATCGTGTAATTTTTTCAGCGTGTAATTGTTTCAGCATGTATTTGTTTCATCGTGTAATTGTTTCAGCGTGTATTTGTTTCAGTGTGTATTTGTTTCAGCGTTTATTTTTTTCAGCATGTAATTGTTTCAGCATGTAATTGATTCAGTCTGTAATTGTTTCAGCGTGTAGTTGTTTCAGCGTGTATTTGTTTCAGCGTGTAGTTGTTTCAGCGTGAATTTGTATCATCGTGTAATTTTTTCATCGTGTAATTGTTTCAGCTTGTATTTGTTTCAGCGTGTAGTTGTTTCAGCGTGTAATTGTTTCAGTCTGTAATTGTTTCAGCATGTAGTTGTTTCATCGTGTAATTGTTTCAGCTTGTAATTGTTTTAGCATGTAATATTTTCAGCATGTATTTGTTTCAGCGTGTAATTATTTCAGCGTGTAATTGTGTCAGCGGGTGTTTGTTTCAGCGCATATTTGTTTCTGCGTGTAGTTGCATCAGTTTGTAATTGTTTCAGCGTGTATTTGTTTTCGCGTGTTTTTTTTCCAGCGTTTATTTGTTTCAGTGTGTAGTTGAATCAGCGTGTATATGATTCAGCGTGTAATTGTTTCAGCGTTTATTTGTTTCATCGTGTAATTGTTTCAGCATGTATTTGTTTCATCTTGTAATTGTTAACACATGTAATTGTTTAAGTGTGTATTTGTTTCAGCGTGTAATTGTTTCAGCGTGTATTTGTTTCAGCGTGTAATTGTTTCAGAGTGTAATTGTTTCAGCGTGTATTTGTTTCAGCGTCTATTTGTTTCAGCGTGTAATTGTTTCAGCATTCAATTGTTTCAGCATGTAATTGTTTCATCGTGTAATTGTTTCAGCTTGTAATTGTTTCAGCATGTAATTGTTTCAGCGTGTATTTGTTTCAGCGTGTAATTGTTTCAGCGTGTAATTGTGTCAGCGGGTGTTTGTTTCAGCGTGTATTTGTTTCAGAGTGTAGTTGCTTCAGTTTGTAATTGTTTCAGCGTGTATTTGTTTCCGCGTGTTTTTTTTCCAGCGTGTATTTGTTTCAGCGTGTAGTTGAATCAGCGTGTATATGATTCAGTGTGTAATTGTTTCAGCGTGTATTTGTTTCATCGTGTAATTGTTTCAGCATGTATTTGTTTCAGCATGTATTTGTTTCAGCATGAATTTGTTTCAGCGTGTAATTGTTTCAGCAAGAATTTGTTTCAGCGTGTAATTGTTTCAGCGTGTAATTGTTTCAGCATGTATTTGTTTCATCGTGTAATTGTTTCAGCGTGTATTTGTTTCAGAGTGTATTTGTTTCAGTGTGTAATTGCTTCAGCGTGTATTTGTTTCAGCGTGTAATTGTTTCAGCGTGTAGTTGTTTCAGGGTGTAATTGATTCAGCGTGTAATTGTTTCAGCGTGTAGTTGTTTCAGATTGTATTTGTTGCAGCGTGTATTTGTTTCAGCGTGTAATTGTTTCAGAGTGTAATTGTGTCAGCGTGTATTTGTTTCAGCGTTTTTTTTTTCAGCGTGTAATTTTTTCAGCGTTTATTTATTTCAGCGTGTATTTGTTTCAGCGTGTAATTGTTTCAGCGTGTATTTGTTTCAGGGTGTATTTGTTTCAGCGTGTAGTTGTTTCAGCGTGTATTTGTTTCATCGTGTAATTGTTTCATCGTGTAATTGTTTCAGCTTGTATTTGTATCAGCCTGTATTTGTTTCAGCGTGTAATTGTTTCAGCGTGTAATTGTTTCAGCATGTATTTGTTTCAGCGTGTAATTGTTTCAGCGTGTAATTGTTTCATCGTGCAATTGTTTCAGCATTTAATTGTTTAATCATGTAATTGTTAAAACGTGTCATTGTTTCAGCGTGTATTTGTTTCAGTGTGTAATTGTTTCAGCGTGTATTTGTGTAAGCGTGTATTTGTTTCAGCATGAATTTGTTTCAGCGTGTAATAGTTTCAGCGTGTAATTGTTTCAGCGTGTAATTGTTTCAGCATGTAATTGTTTCAGCGTGTCATTGTTTCAGCATGTATTTGTTTCATCGTGTAATTGTTTCAGCTTGTATTTTTTTCAGCGTGTAATTGTTTCAGCGTGTAAATGTTTCATCCTGTAATTGTTTCAATGAGAAATTGTTTCAGCGTGTATTTGTTTCAGCATGTATTTGTTTCAGTGTTAATTTGCTTCAGGGTGTAATTGTTTCAGCGTGTAATTGTTTCAGCGTGTAGTTGTTTCATTGTTTAATTGTTTCAGCGTGTATTTGTTTCATCTTGTAATTGTTAACACATGTTGTTTAAGTGTGTATTTGTTTCAGCGTGTAATTGTTTCAGCTTGTATTTGTTTCAGCGTGTATTTGTTTCAGCATGAATTTGTTTCAGCGTGTAATTGTTTCAGCATGAATTTGTTTCAGCGTGTAATTGTTTCAGCGTGTGATTGTTTCAGCATGTCTTTGTTTCATCGTGTAATTGTTTCAGCGTGTATTTGTTTCAGCGTGTAATTGTTTCAGCATGAATTTGTTTCAGTGTGTAATTGTTTCAGCATGTAATTGTTTCAGCATGTATTTGTTTCATCGTTTAATTGTTTCAGCGTCTATTTGTTTCAGCGTGTATTGTTTTCAGCATGTATTTATTTCAGCGTGTAATTGTTTCAGTGTGTAATTGTTTCAGCGTGTAGTTGCTTCAGCGTGTATTTGTTTCAGCGTGTAATTGTTTCAGCGTGAATTTGTATCATCGTGTAATTTTTTCATCGTGTAATTGCTTCAGCTTGTATTTGTTTCAGCCTGTATTTTTTTCAGCGTGTAAATGTTTCAGCGTGTAATTATTTTAGTGTGTACTTGTTTCAGCGTGAATTTGTTTCAGCGTGTAATTGCTTCAGCGTGCAGTTGTTTCAGCGTGTAATTGTTTCAGGGTGTAGTTGTTTCAGCGTGTAATTGTTTCAGTCTGTATTTGTTTCCGCGTGTTTTTTTATCAGCGTGTATTTGTTTCAGCGTGTATTTGTTTCAGCGTGTAATTGTTTCATCGTGTTATTGTTTCAGCTTGTAATAGTTTCAGCATGTAATTGTGTCAGCGTGTATTTGTTTCAGCGTGTATTTGTTTCAGCGTGTAATTGTTTCAGCGTGTATTTGTTTCCGCGTGTTTTTTTTTTCCAGCGTGTATTTGTTTCAGCGTGTAGTTGAATCAGCGTGTATATGATTCAGCTTGTAATTGTTTCAGCGTGTATTTGTTTCAATGTGTAATTGTTAACACATGTAATTGTTTAATTTTTTTTTCAGCGTGTAATTGTTTCAGCGTGTATTTGGTTCAGCATGTATTTGTTTCAGCATGAATTTGTTTCAGCGTGTAATTGGTTCAGCGTGTAATTGCTTCAGCATGTATTTGTTTCATCGTGTAATTGTTTCAGCGTGTATTTGTTTCAGAGTGTAATTGTTTCATCCTGTAATTTTTTCAGCGTGTAATTGCTTCAGCGTGTATTTGTTTCAGCGTGTAATTGTTTCAGCGTGTAGTTGTTTCAGGGTGTAATTGTTTCATCCTGTAATTGTTTCAGCGTGTAATTGCTTCAGCGTGTATTTGTTTCAGCGTGTAATTGTTTCAGCGTGTAGTTGTTTCAGGGTGTAATTGTTTCAGTCTGTAATTGTTTCAGTGTGTAGTTGTTTCAGGTTGTATTTGTTGCAGCGTGTATTTGTTTCAGCGTTTAATTGTTTCAGCGTGTAATTGTGTCAGCGTGTATTTGTTTCAACGTTTTTTTTTCAGCGTGTAATTTTTTCAGCGTTTATTTGTTTCAGCGTGTATTTGTTTCAGCGTGTAATTGTTTCAGCGTGTATTTGTTTCAGCGTGTATTTGTTTCAGCGTGTCGTTGTTTCAGCGTGTATTTGTTTCATCGTGTAATTGTTTCATCATGTAATTGTTTCAGCTTGTATTAGTATCAGCCTGTATTTGTTTCAGCGTGTAATTGTTTCAGCGTGTAATTGTTTCAGCATGTATTTGTTTCAGCGTGTAATTGTTTCAGCGTGTAATTGTTTCGTCGTGCAATTGTTTCAGCATTTAGTTGTTTAATCATGTAATTGTTAAAACGTGTCATTGTTGCAGCGTGTATTTGTTTCAGCGTGTAATTGATTCAGCATGTATTTGTTTAAGCGTGTATTTGTTTCAGCATGAATTTGTTTCAGCGTGTAATAGTTTCAGCGTGTAATTGATTCAGCGTGTATTTGTTTCAGCATGTAATTGTTTCAGCGTGTTTTATTTTTCAGCCTGTATTTGTTTCAGCGTGTATTTGTTTCAGCGTGTAATTGTTTCAGCGTGTAATTGTTTCAGCATATATTTGTTTCATCGTGTAATTATTTCAGCTTGTATTTTTTTCAGCGTGTAATTGTTTCAGCGTGTAATTGTTTCAGCATGTATTTGTTTCAGCGTGTAATTGTTTCAGCGTGTAATTGTTTCGTCGTGCAATTGTTTCAGCATTTAATTGTTTAATCATGTAATTGTTGAAACGTGTCATTGTTTCAGCGTGTATTTGTTTCAGCGTGTATTTGTTTCGGCGTGTAGTTGTTTCAGCATGTATTTGTTTCATAGTGTAATTGTTTCAGCGTGTAAATTTTTCAGCTTGTATTTGTTTCAGCGTGTAATTATTTCAGCGTTTATTTGTTTCAGCGCGTAATTTTTTCAGCCTGTAATTGTTTCAGCGTGTAGTTGTTTCAGCGTGTATTTGATTCAGCATTTGTTTGTTTCAGCGTGTAATTGTTTCAGCGTGTAATTATTTCAGCGTGTTTATTTTCAGCGTGTAATTGCTTCATGGTGTATTTGTTTCATCGTGTAATTGGTTCAACTTGTATTTGTTTCAGCGCGAATTTGTATCCGCGTGTTTTTTTTTCAGCGTGCATTTGTTTCAGCGTGTATTTGTTACAGCGTGTAGTTGATTCAGCATGTAATTGTTTCAGCGTGTATTTGTTTCATCGTGTACTTGTTTCAGCACGTATTTGTTTCATCGTGTAATTGTTTCAGCGTGTAATTGTTTCAGCGTGTAATTGTTTCATCATGTATTTGTTTCATCGTGTAATTGTTTCAACATGTATTTGTTTCAGTGTGTATTTGTTTCAGCGTGTATTTTTTTCAGCATGTAATTGTTTCAGCGTGTAATTGTTTCATCCTGTAATTGTTTCAACGTGTAATTGTTTCAGCGTGTATTTGTTTCAGCGTGTATTTGTTTCAGCGTGAATTTGCTTCAGCGTGTAATTGTTTCAGTGTGTAATTGTTTCATCCTGTTATTGTTTCAACGTGTAATTGCTTCAGCGTGTATTTGTTTCAGTGTGTAATTGTTTCAGCGTGTAATTGATTCAGTCTGTAATTGTTTCAGCGTCTAGTTGCTTCAGCGTGTATTTGTTTCAGCGTGTAATTGTTTTAGCGTGAATTTGTATCATCGTGTAATTTTTTCATCGTGTAATTGCTTCAGCTTGTATTTGTTTCAGCCTGTATTTTTTTCAGCGTGTAAATGTTTCAGCGTGTAATTATTTTAGTGTGTACTTGTTTCAGCGTGAATTTGTTTCAGCGTGTATTTGTTTCCGCGTGTTTATTTGTCAGCGTGTATTTGTTTCAGCGTGTATTTCTTTCAGCGTGTAATTGTTTCAGCGTGTAATTGTTTCAGCGTGTTTGTTTTTCAGCCTGCATTTGCATCAGCGTATATTTGTTTCATCATGTATTTGTTTCAGCACGTAATTGTTTCAGCCTGTAATTGTTTCAGCGTGTAGTTGTTTCGGCGTGTAGTTGTTTCAGCATGTATTTGTTTCATAGTGTAATTGTTTCAGCGTGTAATTGTTTCAGCGTGTAAATTTTTCAGCTTGTATTTGTTTCAGCGTGTAATTATTTCAGCGTTTATTTGTTTAAGCGCGTAATTTTTTCAGCCTGTAATTGTTTCAGCGTGTAGTTGTTTCAGCGTGTATTTGATTCAGCATGTGTTTGTTTCAGCGTGTAATTGTTTCAGCGTGTAATTATTTCAGCGTGTTTATTTTCAGCGTGTAATTGCTTCATGGTGTATTTGTTTCATCGTGTAATTGGTTCAACTTGTATTTGTTTCAGCGCGAATTTGTATCCGCGTGTTTTTTTTTCAGCGTGCATTTGTTTCAGCGTGTATTTGTTACAGCGTGTAGTTGATTCAGCATGTAATTGTTTCAGCGTGTATTTGTTTCATCGTGTACTTGTTTCAGCACGTATTTGTTTCATCGTGTAATTGTTTCAGCGTGTAATTGTTTCAGCGTGTAATTGTTTCAGCATGTATTTGTTTCATCGTGTAATTGTTTCAACATGTATTTGTTTCAGTGTGTATTTGTTTCAGCGTGTATTTTTTTCAGCATGTAATTGTTTCAGCGTGTAATTGTTTCATCCTGTAATTGTTTCAACGTGTAATTGTTTCAGCGTGTATTTGTTTCAGCGTGAATTTGCTTCAGCGTGTAATTGTTTCAGTGTGTAATTGTTTCATCCTGTTATTGTTTCAACGTGTAATTGCTTCAGCGTGTATTTGTTTCAGTGTGTAATTGTTTCAGCGTGTAATTGATTCAGTCTGTAATTGTTTCAGCGTGTAGTTGCTTCAGCGTGTATTTGTTTCAGCGTGTAATTGTTTCAGCGTGAATTTGTATCATCGTGTAATTTTTTCATCGTGTAATTGCTTCAGCTTGTATTTGTTTCAGCCTGTATTTTTTTCAGCGTGTAAATGTTTCAGCGTGTAATTATTTTAGTGTGTACTTGTTTCAGCGTGAATTTGTTTCAGCGTGTATTTGTTTCCGCGTGTTTATTTGTCAGCGTGTATTTGTTTCAGCGTGTATTTCTTTCAGCGTGTAATTGTTTCAGCGTGTAATTGTTTCAGCGTGTTTGTTTTTCAGCCTGCATTTGCATCAGCGTATATTTGTTTCATCATGTATTTGTTTCAGCACGTAATTGTTTCAGCCTGTAATTGTTTCAGCGTGTAGTTGTTTCAGCGTGTATTTGATTCAGCGTGTATTTGATCCAGCGTGTAATTGTTTCAGCGTGAAATTAGTACAGCGTGTTTTTTTTCAGCGTGCAATTGGTTCATCGTGTATTTGTTTCCTCGTGTAATTGTTTCAGCTTGTATTTGTTTCAGCGCTTATTTGTATCCGCGTGTTTTTTTTTCAGCGTGTATTTGTTTCAGCGTGTCTTTGTTTCAGCGTGTAGTTGGTACAGCGTGTAGTTGATTCAGCGTGTACTTGTTTCAGCATGTATTTGTTTCATCGTGTAATTTTTTCAGCGTGTAATTGTTTCAGCATGTATTTGTTTCATCGTGTAATTGTTTCAGCGTGTATTTGTTTCAGTGTGTATTTGTTTCAGCGTTTATTTTTTTCAGCATGTAATTGTTTCAGCATGTAATTGATTCAGTCTGTAATTGTTTCAGCGTGTAGTTGTTTCAGCGTGTATTTGTTTCAGCGTGTAGTTGTTTCAGCGTGAATTTGTATCATCGTGTAATTTTTTCATCGTGTAATTGTTTCAGCTTGTATTTGTTTCAGCGTGTAGTTGTTTCAGCGTGTAATTGTTTCAGTCTGTAATTGTTTCAGCATGTAGTTGTTTCATCGTGTAATTGTTTCAGCTTGTAATTGTTTTAGCATGTAATATTTTCAGCATGTATTTGTTTCAGCGTGTAATTATTTCAGCGTGTAATTGTGTCAGCGGGTGTTTGTTTCAGCGCATATTTGTTTCTGCGTGTAGTTGCATCAGTTTGTAATTGTTTCAGCGTGTATTTGTTTTCGCGTGTTTTTTTTCCAGCGTTTATTTGTTTCAGTGTGTAGTTGAATCAGCGTGTATATGATTCAGCGTGTAATTGTTTCAGCGTTTATTTGTTTCATCGTGTAATTGTTTCAGCATGTATTTGTTTCATCTTGTAATTGTTAACACATGTAATTGTTTAAGTGTGTATTTGTTTCAGCGTGTAATTGTTTCAGCGTGTATTTGTTTCAGCGTGTAATTGTTTCAGAGTGTAATTGTTTCAGCGTGTATTTGTTTCAGCGTCTATTTGTTTCAGCGTGTAATTGTTTCAGCATTCAATTGTTTCAGCATGTAATTGTTTCATCGTGTAATTGTTTCAGCTTGTAATTGTTTCAGCATGTAATTGTTTCAGCGTGTATTTGTTTCAGCGTGTAATTGTTTCAGCGTGTAATTGTGTCAGCGGGTGTTTGTTTCAGCGTGTATTTGTTTCAGAGTGTAGTTGCTTCAGTTTGTAATTGTTTCAGCGTGTATTTGTTTCCGCGTGTTTTTTTTCCAGCGTGTATTTGTTTCAGCGTGTAGTTGAATCAGCGTGTATATGATTCAGTGTGTAATTGTTTCAGCGTGTATTTGTTTCATCGTGTAATTGTTTCAGCATGTATTTGTTTCAGCATGTATTTGTTTCAGCATGAATTTGTTTCAGCGTGTAATTGTTTCAGCAAGAATTTGTTTCAGCGTGTAATTGTTTCAGCGTGTAATTGTTTCAGCATGTATTTGTTTCATCGTGTAATTGTTTCAGCGTGTATTTGTTTCAGAGTGTATTTGTTTCAGTGTGTAATTGCTTCAGCGTGTATTTGTTTCAGCGTGTAATTGTTTCAGCGTGTAGTTGTTTCAGGGTGTAATTGATTCAGCGTGTAATTGTTTCAGCGTGTAGTTGTTTCAGATTGTATTTGTTGCAGCGTGTATTTGTTTCAGCGTGTAATTGTTTCAGAGTGTAATTGTGTCAGCGTGTATTTGTTTCAGCGTTTTTTTTTTCAGCGTGTAATTTTTTCAGCGTTTATTTATTTCAGCGTGTATTTGTTTCAGCGTGTAATTGTTTCAGCGTGTATTTGTTTCAGGGTGTATTTGTTTCAGCGTGTAGTTGTTTCAGCGTGTATTTGTTTCATCGTGTAATTGTTTCATCGTGTAATTGTTTCAGCTTGTATTTGTATCAGCCTGTATTTGTTTCAGCGTGTAATTGTTTCAGCGTGTAATTGTTTCAGCATGTATTTGTTTCAGCGTGTAATTGTTTCAGCGTGTAATTGTTTCATCGTGCAATTGTTTCAGCATTTAATTGTTTAATCATGTAATTGTTAAAACGTGTCATTGTTTCAGCGTGTATTTGTTTCAGTGTGTAATTGTTTCAGCGTGTATTTGTGTAAGCGTGTATTTGTTTCAGCATGAATTTGTTTCAGCGTGTAATAGTTTCAGCGTGTAATTGTTTCAGCGTGTAATTGTTTCAGCATGTAATTGTTTCAGCGTGTCATTGTTTCAGCATGTATTTGTTTCATCGTGTAATTGTTTCAGCTTGTATTTTTTTCAGCGTGTAATTGTTTCAGCGTGTAAATGTTTCATCCTGTAATTGTTTCAATGAGAAATTGTTTCAGCGTGTATTTGTTTCAGCATGTATTTGTTTCAGTGTTAATTTGCTTCAGGGTGTAATTGTTTCAGCGTGTAATTGTTTCAGCGTGTAGTTGTTTCATTGTTTAATTGTTTCAGCGTGTATTTGTTTCATCTTGTAATTGTTAACACATGTTGTTTAAGTGTGTATTTGTTTCAGCGTGTAATTGTTTCAGCTTGTATTTGTTTCAGCGTGTATTTGTTTCAGCATGAATTTGTTTCAGCGTGTAATTGTTTCAGCATGAATTTGTTTCAGCGTGTAATTGTTTCAGCGTGTGATTGTTTCAGCATGTCTTTGTTTCATCGTGTAATTGTTTCAGCGTGTATTTGTTTCAGCGTGTAATTGTTTCAGCATGAATTTGTTTCAGTGTGTAATTGTTTCAGCATGTAATTGTTTCAGCATGTATTTGTTTCATCGTTTAATTGTTTCAGCGTCTATTTGTTTCAGCGTGTATTGTTTTCAGCATGTATTTATTTCAGCGTGTAATTGTTTCAGTGTGTAATTGTTTCAGCGTGTAATTGCTTCAGCGTGTAATTGCTTCAGCGTGTATTTGTTTCAGCGTGTAATTGTTTCAGCGTGTAGTTGCTTCAGCGTGTATTTGTTTCAGCGTGTAATTGTTTCAGCGTGAATTTGTATCATCGTGTAATTTTTTCATCGTGTAATTGCTTCAGCTTGTATTTGTTTCAGCCTGTATTTTTTTCAGCGTGTAAATGTTTCAGCGTGTAATTATTTTAGTGTGTACTTGTTTCAGCGTGAATTTGTTTCAGCGTGTAATTGCTTCAGCGTGCAGTTGTTTCAGCGTGTAATTGTTTCAGGGTGTAGTTGTTTCAGCGTGTAATTGTTTCAGTCTGTATTTGTTTCCGCGTGTTTTTTTATCAGCGTGTATTTGTTTCAGCGTGTATTTGTTTCAGCGTGTAATTGTTTCATCGTGTTATTGTTTCAGCTTGTAATAGTTTCAGCATGTAATTGTGTCAGCGTGTATTTGTTTCAGCGTGTATTTGTTTCAGCGTGTAATTGTTTCAGCGTGTATTTGTTTCCGCGTGTTTTTTTTTTCCAGCGTGTATTTGTTTCAGCGTGTAGTTGAATCAGCGTGTATATGATTCAGCTTGTAATTGTTTCAGCGTGTATTTGTTTCAATGTGTAATTGTTAACACATGTAATTGTTTAATTTTTTTTTCAGCGTGTAATTGTTTCAGCGTGTATTTGGTTCAGCATGTATTTGTTTCAGCATGAATTTGTTTCAGCGTGTAATTGGTTCAGCGTGTAATTGCTTCAGCATGTATTTGTTTCATCGTGTAATTGTTTCAGCGTGTATTTGTTTCAGAGTGTAATTGTTTCATCCTGTAATTTTTTCAGCGTGTAATTGCTTCAGCGTGTATTTGTTTCAGCGTGTAATTGTTTCAGCGTGTAGTTGTTTCAGGGTGTAATTGTTTCATCCTGTAATTGTTTCAGCGTGTAATTGCTTCAGCGTGTATTTGTTTCAGCGTGTAATTGTTTCAGCGTGTAGTTGTTTCAGGGTGTAATTGTTTCAGTCTGTAATTGTTTCAGTGTGTAGTTGTTTCAGGTTGTATTTGTTGCAGCGTGTATTTGTTTCAGCGTTTAATTGTTTCAGCGTGTAATTGTGTCAGCGTGTATTTGTTTCAACGTTTTTTTTTCAGCGTGTAATTTTTTCAGCGTTTATTTGTTTCAGCGTGTATTTGTTTCAGCGTGTAATTGTTTCAGCGTGTATTTGTTTCAGCGTGTATTTGTTTCAGCGTGTCGTTGTTTCAGCGTGTATTTGTTTCATCGTGTAATTGTTTCATCATGTAATTGTTTCAGCTTGTATTAGTATCAGCCTGTATTTGTTTCAGCGTGTAATTGTTTCAGCGTGTAATTGTTTCAGCATGTATTTGTTTCAGCGTGTAATTGTTTCAGCGTGTAATTGTTTCGTCGTGCAATTGTTTCAGCATTTAGTTGTTTAATCATGTAATTGTTGAAACGTGTCATTGTTTCAGCGTGTATTTGTTTCAGCGTGTATTTGTTTCGGCGTGTAGTTGTTTCAGCATGTATTTGTTTCATAGTGTAATTGTTTCAGCGTGTAAATTTTTCAGCTTGTATTTGTTTCAGCGTGTAATTATTTCAGCGTTTATTTGTTTCAGCGCGTAATTTTTTCAGCCTGTAATTGTTTCAGCGTGTAGTTGTTTCAGCGTGTATTTGATTCAGCATTTGTTTGTTTCAGCGTGTAATTGTTTCAGCGTGTAATTATTTCAGCGTGTTTATTTTCAGCGTGTAATTGCTTCATGGTGTATTTGTTTCATCGTGTAATTGGTTCAACTTGTATTTGTTTCAGCGCGAATTTGTATCCGCGTGTTTTTTTTTCAGCGTGCATTTGTTTCAGCGTGTATTTGTTACAGCGTGTAGTTGATTCAGCATGTAATTGTTTCAGCGTGTATTTGTTTCATCGTGTACTTGTTTCAGCACGTATTTGTTTCATCGTGTAATTGTTTCAGCGTGTAATTGTTTCAGCGTGTAATTGTTTCATCATGTATTTGTTTCATCGTGTAATTGTTTCAACATGTATTTGTTTCAGTGTGTATTTGTTTCAGCGTGTATTTTTTTCAGCATGTAATTGTTTCAGCGTGTAATTGTTTCATCCTGTAATTGTTTCAACGTGTAATTGTTTCAGCGTGTATTTGTTTCAGCGTGTATTTGTTTCAGCGTGAATTTGCTTCAGCGTGTAATTGTTTCAGTGTGTAATTGTTTCATCCTGTTATTGTTTCAACGTGTAATTGCTTCAGCGTGTATTTGTTTCAGTGTGTAATTGTTTCAGCGTGTAATTGATTCAGTCTGTAATTGTTTCAGCGTCTAGTTGCTTCAGCGTGTATTTGTTTCAGCGTGTAATTGTTTTAGCGTGAATTTGTATCATCGTGTAATTTTTTCATCGTGTAATTGCTTCAGCTTGTATTTGTTTCAGCCTGTATTTTTTTCAGCGTGTAAATGTTTCAGCGTGTAATTATTTTAGTGTGTACTTGTTTCAGCGTGAATTTGTTTCAGCGTGTATTTGTTTCCGCGTGTTTATTTGTCAGCGTGTATTTGTTTCAGCGTGTATTTCTTTCAGCGTGTAATTGTTTCAGCGTGTAATTGTTTCAGCGTGTTTGTTTTTCAGCCTGCATTTGCATCAGCGTATATTTGTTTCATCATGTATTTGTTTCAGCACGTAATTGTTTCAGCCTGTAATTGTTTCAGCGTGTAGTTGTTTCGGCGTGTAGTTGTTTCAGCATGTATTTGTTTCATAGTGTAATTGTTTCAGCGTGTAATTGTTTCAGCGTGTAAATTTTTCAGCTTGTATTTGTTTCAGCGTGTAATTATTTCAGCGTTTATTTGTTTAAGCGCGTAATTTTTTCAGCCTGTAATTGTTTCAGCGTGTAGTTGTTTCAGCGTGTATTTGATTCAGCATGTGTTTGTTTCAGCGTGTAATTGTTTCAGCGTGTAATTATTTCAGCGTGTTTATTTTCAGCGTGTAATTGCTTCATGGTGTATTTGTTTCATCGTGTAATTGGTTCAACTTGTATTTGTTTCAGCGCGAATTTGTATCCGCGTGTTTTTTTTTCAGCGTGCATTTGTTTCAGCGTGTATTTGTTACAGCGTGTAGTTGATTCAGCATGTAATTGTTTCAGCGTGTATTTGTTTCATCGTGTACTTGTTTCAGCACGTATTTGTTTCATCGTGTAATTGTTTCAGCGTGTAATTGTTTCAGCGTGTAATTGTTTCAGCATGTATTTGTTTCATCGTGTAATTGTTTCAACATGTATTTGTTTCAGTGTGTATTTGTTTCAGCGTGTATTTTTTTCAGCATGTAATTGTTTCAGCGTGTAATTGTTTCATCCTGTAATTGTTTCAACGTGTAATTGTTTCAGCGTGTATTTGTTTCAGCGTGAATTTGCTTCAGCGTGTAATTGTTTCAGTGTGTAATTGTTTCATCCTGTTATTGTTTCAACGTGTAATTGCTTCAGCGTGTATTTGTTTCAGTGTGTAATTGTTTCAGCGTGTAATTGATTCAGTCTGTAATTGTTTCAGCGTGTAGTTGCTTCAGCGTGTATTTGTTTCAGCGTGTAATTGTTTCAGCGTGAATTTGTATCATCGTGTAATTTTTTCATCGTGTAATTGCTTCAGCTTGTATTTGTTTCAGCCTGTATTTTTTTCAGCGTGTAAATGTTTCAGCGTGTAATTATTTTAGTGTGTACTTGTTTCAGCGTGAATTTGTTTCAGCGTGTATTTGTTTCCGCGTGTTTATTTGTCAGCGTGTATTTGTTTCAGCGTGTATTTCTTTCAGCGTGTAATTGTTTCAGCGTGTAATTGTTTCAGCGTGTTTGTTTTTCAGCCTGCATTTGCATCAGCGTATATTTGTTTCATCATGTATTTGTTTCAGCACGTAATTGTTTCAGCCTGTAATTGTTTCAGCGTGTAGTTGTTTCAGCGTGTATTTGATTCAGCGTGTATTTGATCCAGCGTGTAATTGTTTCAGCGTGAAATTAGTACAGCGTGTTTTTTTTCAGCGTGCAATTGGTTCATCGTGTATTTGTTTCCTCGTGTAATTGTTTCAGCTTGTATTTGTTTCAGCGCTTATTTGTATCCGCGTGTTTTTTTTTCAGCGTGTATTTGTTTCAGCGTGTCTTTGTTTCAGCGTGTAGTTGGTACAGCGTGTAGTTGATTCAGCGTGTACTTGTTTCAGCATGTATTTGTTTCATCGTGTAATTTTTTCAGCGTGTAATTGTTTCAGCATGTATTTGTTTCATCGTGTAATTGTTTCAGCGTGTATTTGTTTCAGTGTGTATTTGTTTCAGCGTTTATTTTTTTCAGCATGTAATTGTTTCAGCGTGTAATTGTTTCATCCTGTAATTGTTTCAAAGTGTAATTGTTTCAGCGTGTATTTGTTTCAGCGTGTATTTGTTTCAGTGTGAATTTGCTTCAGCGTGTAATTGTTTCAGCGAGTAATTGTTTCATCCTGTTATTGTTTCAGCGTGTAATTGCTTCAGCCTGTATTTGTTTCAGTGTGTAATTGTTTCAGCGTGTAATTGATTCAGTCTGTAATTGTTTCAGCGTGTAGTTGTTTCAGCGTGTATTTGTTTCAGCGTGTAGTTGTTTCAGCGTGAATTTGTATCATCGTGTAATTTTTTCATCGTGTAATTGTTTCAGCTTGTATTTGTTTCAGCGTGTAGTTGTTTCAGCGTGTAATTGTTTCAGTCTGTAATTGTTTCAGCATGTAGTTGTTTCATCGTGTAATTGTTTCAGCTTGTAATTGTTTCAGCATGTAATATTTTCAGCATGTATTTGTTTCAGCGTGTAATTATTTCAGCGTGTAATTGTGTCAGCGGGTGTTTGTTTCAGCGCATATTTGTTTCTGCGTGTAGTTGCATCAGTTTGTAATTGTTTCAGCGTGTATTTGTTTTCGCGTGTTTTTTTTCCAGCGTTTATTTGTTTCAGTGTGTAGTTGAATCAGCGTGTATATGATTCAGCGTGTAATTGTTTCAGCGTTTATTTGTTTCATCGTGTAATTGTTTCAGCATGTATTTGTTTCATCTTGTAATTGTTAACACATGTAATTGTTTAAGTGTGTATTTGTTTCAGCGTGTAATTGTTTCAGCGTGTATTTGTTTCAGCGTGTAATTGTTTCAGAGTGTAATTGTTTCAGCGTGTATTTGTTTCAGCGTCTATTTGTTTCAGCGTGTAATTGTTTCAGCATTCAATTGTTTCAGCATGTAATTGTTTCATCGTGTAATTGTTTCAGCTTGTAATTGTTTCAGCATGTAATTGTTTCAGCGTGTATTTGTTTCAGCGTGTAATTGTTTCAGCGTGTAATTGTGTCAGCGGGTGTTTGTTTCAGCGTGTATTTGTTTCAGAGTGTAGTTGCTTCAGTTTGTAATTGTTTCAGCGTGTATTTGTTTCCGCGTGTTTTTTTTCCAGCGTGTATTTGTTTCAGCGTGTAGTTGAATCAGCGTGTATATGATTCAGTGTGTAATTGTTTCAGCGTGTATTTGTTTCATCATGTAATTGTTTCAGCATGTATTTGTTTCATCTTGTAATTGTTAACACATGTAATTGTTTAAGTGTGTATTTGTTTCAGCGTGTAATTGTTTCAGCGTGTGTTTGTTTCAGCGTGTATTTGTTTCAGCATGAATTTGTTTCAGCGTGTAATTGTTTCAGCATGAATTTGTTTCAGCGTGTAATTGTTTCAGCATGTAATTGTTTCAGCATGTATTTGTTTCATCGTTTAATTGTTTCAGCGTGTATTTGTTTCAGCGTGTATTTTTTTCAGCGTGTATTTATTTCAGCGTGTAATTGTTTCAGTGTGTAATTGTTTCAGCGTGTAATTGCTTCAGCGTGTAATTGCTTCAGCGTGTATTTGTTTCAGCGTGTAATTGTTCCAGCGTGTAGTTGTTTCAGTGTGTAATTGTTTCAGTCTGTATTTGTTTCCGCGTGTTTTTTTATCAGCGTGTATTTGTTTCAGCGTGTATTTGTTTCAGCGTGTAATTGTTTCATCGTGTAATTGTTTCAGCTTTTAATAGTTTCAGCATGTAATTGTGTCAGCGTGTATTTGTTTCAGCGTGTATTTGTTTCAGCGTGTAATTTTTTCAGCGTGTATTTATTTCCGCGTTTTTTTTTTCCAGCGTGTATTTGTTTCAGCGTGTAGTTGAATCAGCGTGTATATGATTCAGCTTGTAATTGTTTCAGCGTATATTTGTTTCATCGTGTAATAGTTTCAGCATGTATTTGTTTCATCTTGTAATTGTTAAGACATGTAATTGTTTAATTTTTTTTCAGCGTGTAATTGTTTCAGCGTGTATTTGTTTCAGCATGTATTTGTTTCAGCATGAATTTGTTTCAGCGTGTAATTGTTTCAGCAAGAATTTGTTTCAGCGTGTAATTGTTTCAGCGTGTAATTGTTTCAGCATGTATTTGTTTCATCGTGTAATTGTTTCAGCGTGTATTTGTTTCAGAGTGTATTTGTTTCAGTGTGTATTTTTTTCAGTGTGTAATTGCTTCAGCGTGTATTTGTTTCAGCGTGTAATTGTTTCAGCGTGTAGTTGTTTCAGGGTGTAATTGATTCAGCGTGTAATTGTTTCAGCGTGTAGTTGTTTCAGATTGTATTTGTTGCAGCGTGTATTTGTTTCAGCGTGTAATTGTTTCAGAGTGTAATTGTGTCAGCGTGTATTTGTTTCAGCGTTTTTTTTTTCAGCGTGTAATTTTTTCAGCGTTTATTTATTTCAGCGTGTATTTGTTTCAGCGTGTAATTGTTTCAGCGTGTATTTGTTTCAGGGTGTATTTGTTTCAGCGTGTAGTTGTTTCAGCGTGTATTTGTTTCATCGTGTAATTGTTTCATCGTGTAATTGTTTCAGCTTGTATTTGTATCAGCCTGTATTTGTTTCAGCGTGTAATTGTTTCAGCGTGTAATTGTTTCAGCATGTATTTGTTTCAGCGTGTAATTGTTTCAGCGTGTAATTGTTTCATCGTGCAATTGTTTCAGCATTTAATTGTTTAATCATGTAATTGTTAAAACGTGTCATTGTTTCAGCGTGTATTTGTTTCAGTGTGTAATTGTTTCAGCGTGTATTTGTGTAAGCGTGTATTTGTTTCAGCATGAATTTGTTTCAGCGTGTAATAGTTTCAGCGTGTAATTGTTTCAGCGTGTAATTGTTTCAGCATGTAATTGTTTCAGCGTGTCATTGTTTCAGCATGTATTTGTTTCATCGTGTAATTGTTTCAGCTTGTATTTTTTTCAGCGTGTAATTGTTTCAGCGTGTAAATGTTTCATCCTGTAATTGTTTCAATGAGAAATTGTTTCAGCGTGTATTTGTTTCAGCATGTATTTGTTTCAGTGTTAATTTGCTTCAGGGTGTAATTGTTTCAGCGTGTAATTGTTTCAGCGTGTAGTTGTTTCATTGTTTAATTGTTTCAGCGTGTATTTGTTTCATCTTGTAATTGTTAACACATGTTGTTTAAGTGTGTATTTGTTTCAGCGTGTAATTGTTTCAGCTTGTATTTGTTTCAGCGTGTATTTGTTTCAGCATGAATTTGTTTCAGCGTGTAATTGTTTCAGCATGAATTTGTTTCAGCGTGTAATTGTTTCAGCGTGTGATTGTTTCAGCATGTCTTTGTTTCATCGTGTAATTGTTTCAGCGTGTATTTGTTTCAGCGTGTAATTGTTTCAGCATGAATTTGTTTCAGTGTGTAATTGTTTCAGCATGTAATTGTTTCAGCATGTATTTGTTTCATCGTTTAATTGTTTCAGCGTCTATTTGTTTCAGCGTGTATTGTTTTCAGCATGTATTTATTTCAGCGTGTAATTGTTTCAGTGTGTAATTGTTTCAGCGTGTAATTGCTTCAGCGTGTAATTGCTTCAGCGTGTATTTGTTTCAGCGTGTAATTGTTTCAGCGTGTAGTTGCTTCAGCGTGTATTTGTTTCAGCGTGTAATTGTTTCAGCGTGAATTTGTATCATCGTGTAATTTTTTCATCGTGTAATTGCTTCAGCTTGTATTTGTTTCAGCCTGTATTTTTTTCAGCGTGTAAATGTTTCAGCGTGTAATTATTTTAGTGTGTACTTGTTTCAGCGTGAATTTGTTTCAGCGTGTAATTGCTTCAGCGTGCAGTTGTTTCAGCGTGTAATTGTTTCAGGGTGTAGTTGTTTCAGCGTGTAATTGTTTCAGTCTGTATTTGTTTCCGCGTGTTTTTTTATCAGCGTGTATTTGTTTCAGCGTGTATTTGTTTCAGCGTGTAATTGTTTCATCGTGTTATTGTTTCAGCTTGTAATAGTTTCAGCATGTAATTGTGTCAGCGTGTATTTGTTTCAGCGTGTATTTGTTTCAGCGTGTAATTGTTTCAGCGTGTATTTGTTTCCGCGTGTTTTTTTTTTCCAGCGTGTATTTGTTTCAGCGTGTAGTTGAATCAGCGTGTATATGATTCAGCTTGTAATTGTTTCAGCGTGTATTTGTTTCAATGTGTAATTGTTAACACATGTAATTGTTTAATTTTTTTTTCAGCGTGTAATTGTTTCAGCGTGTATTTGGTTCAGCATGTATTTGTTTCAGCATGAATTTGTTTCAGCGTGTAATTGGTTCAGCGTGTAATTGCTTCAGCATGTATTTGTTTCATCGTGTAATTGTTTCAGCGTGTATTTGTTTCAGAGTGTAATTGTTTCATCCTGTAATTTTTTCAGCGTGTAATTGCTTCAGCGTGTATTTGTTTCAGCGTGTAATTGTTTCAGCGTGTAGTTGTTTCAGGGTGTAATTGTTTCATCCTGTAATTGTTTCAGCGTGTAATTGCTTCAGCGTGTATTTGTTTCAGCGTGTAATTGTTTCAGCGTGTAGTTGTTTCAGGGTGTAATTGTTTCAGTCTGTAATTGTTTCAGTGTGTAGTTGTTTCAGGTTGTATTTGTTGCAGCGTGTATTTGTTTCAGCGTTTAATTGTTTCAGCGTGTAATTGTGTCAGCGTGTATTTGTTTCAACGTTTTTTTTTCAGCGTGTAATTTTTTCAGCGTTTATTTGTTTCAGCGTGTATTTGTTTCAGCGTGTAATTGTTTCAGCGTGTATTTGTTTCAGCGTGTATTTGTTTCAGCGTGTCGTTGTTTCAGCGTGTATTTGTTTCATCGTGTAATTGTTTCATCATGTAATTGTTTCAGCTTGTATTAGTATCAGCCTGTATTTGTTTCAGCGTGTAATTGTTTCAGCGTGTAATTGTTTCAGCATGTATTTGTTTCAGCGTGTAATTGTTTCAGCGTGTAATTGTTTCGTCGTGCAATTGTTTCAGCATTTAGTTGTTTAATCATGTAATTGTTGAAACGTGTCATTGTTTCAGCGTGTATTTGTTTCAGCGTGTATTTGTTTCGGCGTGTAGTTGTTTCAGCATGTATTTGTTTCATAGTGTAATTGTTTCAGCGTGTAAATTTTTCAGCTTGTATTTGTTTCAGCGTGTAATTATTTCAGCGTTTATTTGTTTCAGCGCGTAATTTTTTCAGCCTGTAATTGTTTCAGCGTGTAGTTGTTTCAGCGTGTATTTGATTCAGCATTTGTTTGTTTCAGCGTGTAATTGTTTCAGCGTGTAATTATTTCAGCGTGTTTATTTTCAGCGTGTAATTGCTTCATGGTGTATTTGTTTCATCGTGTAATTGGTTCAACTTGTATTTGTTTCAGCGCGAATTTGTATCCGCGTGTTTTTTTTTCAGCGTGCATTTGTTTCAGCGTGTATTTGTTACAGCGTGTAGTTGATTCAGCATGTAATTGTTTCAGCGTGTATTTGTTTCATCGTGTACTTGTTTCAGCACGTATTTGTTTCATCGTGTAATTGTTTCAGCGTGTAATTGTTTCAGCGTGTAATTGTTTCATCATGTATTTGTTTCATCGTGTAATTGTTTCAACATGTATTTGTTTCAGTGTGTATTTGTTTCAGCGTGTATTTTTTTCAGCATGTAATTGTTTCAGCGTGTAATTGTTTCATCCTGTAATTGTTTCAACGTGTAATTGTTTCAGCGTGTATTTGTTTCAGCGTGTATTTGTTTCAGCGTGAATTTGCTTCAGCGTGTAATTGTTTCAGTGTGTAATTGTTTCATCCTGTTATTGTTTCAACGTGTAATTGCTTCAGCGTGTATTTGTTTCAGTGTGTAATTGTTTCAGCGTGTAATTGATTCAGTCTGTAATTGTTTCAGCGTCTAGTTGCTTCAGCGTGTATTTGTTTCAGCGTGTAATTGTTTTAGCGTGAATTTGTATCATCGTGTAATTTTTTCATCGTGTAATTGCTTCAGCTTGTATTTGTTTCAGCCTGTATTTTTTTCAGCGTGTAAATGTTTCAGCGTGTAATTATTTTAGTGTGTACTTGTTTCAGCGTGAATTTGTTTCAGCGTGTATTTGTTTCCGCGTGTTTATTTGTCAGCGTGTATTTGTTTCAGCGTGTATTTCTTTCAGCGTGTAATTGTTTCAGCGTGTAATTGTTTCAGCGTGTTTGTTTTTCAGCCTGCATTTGCATCAGCGTATATTTGTTTCATCATGTATTTGTTTCAGCACGTAATTGTTTCAGCCTGTAATTGTTTCAGCGTGTAGTTGTTTCGGCGTGTAGTTGTTTCAGCATGTATTTGTTTCATAGTGTAATTGTTTCAGCGTGTAATTGTTTCAGCGTGTAAATTTTTCAGCTTGTATTTGTTTCAGCGTGTAATTATTTCAGCGTTTATTTGTTTAAGCGCGTAATTTTTTCAGCCTGTAATTGTTTCAGCGTGTAGTTGTTTCAGCGTGTATTTGATTCAGCATGTGTTTGTTTCAGCGTGTAATTGTTTCAGCGTGTAATTATTTCAGCGTGTTTATTTTCAGCGTGTAATTGCTTCATGGTGTATTTGTTTCATCGTGTAATTGGTTCAACTTGTATTTGTTTCAGCGCGAATTTGTATCCGCGTGTTTTTTTTTCAGCGTGCATTTGTTTCAGCGTGTATTTGTTACAGCGTGTAGTTGATTCAGCATGTAATTGTTTCAGCGTGTATTTGTTTCATCGTGTACTTGTTTCAGCACGTATTTGTTTCATCGTGTAATTGTTTCAGCGTGTAATTGTTTCAGCGTGTAATTGTTTCAGCATGTATTTGTTTCATCGTGTAATTGTTTCAACATGTATTTGTTTCAGTGTGTATTTGTTTCAGCGTGTATTTTTTTCAGCATGTAATTGTTTCAGCGTGTAATTGTTTCATCCTGTAATTGTTTCAACGTGTAATTGTTTCAGCGTGTATTTGTTTCAGCGTGAATTTGCTTCAGCGTGTAATTGTTTCAGTGTGTAATTGTTTCATCCTGTTATTGTTTCAACGTGTAATTGCTTCAGCGTGTATTTGTTTCAGTGTGTAATTGTTTCAGCGTGTAATTGATTCAGTCTGTAATTGTTTCAGCGTGTAGTTGCTTCAGCGTGTATTTGTTTCAGCGTGTAATTGTTTCAGCGTGAATTTGTATCATCGTGTAATTTTTTCATCGTGTAATTGCTTCAGCTTGTATTTGTTTCAGCCTGTATTTTTTTCAGCGTGTAAATGTTTCAGCGTGTAATTATTTTAGTGTGTACTTGTTTCAGCGTGAATTTGTTTCAGCGTGTATTTGTTTCCGCGTGTTTATTTGTCAGCGTGTATTTGTTTCAGCGTGTATTTCTTTCAGCGTGTAATTGTTTCAGCGTGTAATTGTTTCAGCGTGTTTGTTTTTCAGCCTGCATTTGCATCAGCGTATATTTGTTTCATCATGTATTTGTTTCAGCACGTAATTGTTTCAGCCTGTAATTGTTTCAGCGTGTAGTTGTTTCAGCGTGTATTTGATTCAGCGTGTATTTGATCCAGCGTGTAATTGTTTCAGCGTGAAATTAGTACAGCGTGTTTTTTTTCAGCGTGCAATTGGTTCATCGTGTATTTGTTTCCTCGTGTAATTGTTTCAGCTTGTATTTGTTTCAGCGCTTATTTGTATCCGCGTGTTTTTTTTTCAGCGTGTATTTGTTTCAGCGTGTCTTTGTTTCAGCGTGTAGTTGGTACAGCGTGTAGTTGATTCAGCGTGTACTTGTTTCAGCATGTATTTGTTTCATCGTGTAATTTTTTCAGCGTGTAATTGTTTCAGCATGTATTTGTTTCATCGTGTAATTGTTTCAGCGTGTATTTGTTTCAGTGTGTATTTGTTTCAGCGTTTATTTTTTTCAGCATGTAATTGTTTCAGCGTGTAATTGTTTCATCCTGTAATTGTTTCAAAGTGTAATTGTTTCAGCGTGTATTTGTTTCAGCGTGTATTTGTTTCAGTGTGAATTTGCTTCAGCGTGTAATTGTTTCAGCGAGTAATTGTTTCATCCTGTTATTGTTTCAGCGTGTAATTGCTTCAGCCTGTATTTGTTTCAGTGTGTAATTGTTTCAGCGTGTAATTGATTCAGTCTGTAATTGTTTCAGCGTGTAGTTGTTTCAGCGTGTATTTGTTTCAGCGTGTAGTTGTTTCAGCGTGAATTTGTATCATCGTGTAATTTTTTCATCGTGTAATTGTTTCAGCTTGTATTTGTTTCAGCGTGTAGTTGTTTCAGCGTGTAATTGTTTCAGTCTGTAATTGTTTCAGCATGTAGTTGTTTCATCGTGTAATTGTTTCAGCTTGTAATTGTTTCAGCATGTAATATTTTCAGCATGTATTTGTTTCAGCGTGTAATTATTTCAGCGTGTAATTGTGTCAGCGGGTGTTTGTTTCAGCGCATATTTGTTTCTGCGTGTAGTTGCATCAGTTTGTAATTGTTTCAGCGTGTATTTGTTTTCGCGTGTTTTTTTTCCAGCGTTTATTTGTTTCAGTGTGTAGTTGAATCAGCGTGTATATGATTCAGCGTGTAATTGTTTCAGCGTTTATTTGTTTCATCGTGTAATTGTTTCAGCATGTATTTGTTTCATCTTGTAATTGTTAACACATGTAATTGTTTAAGTGTGTATTTGTTTCAGCGTGTAATTGTTTCAGCGTGTATTTGTTTCAGCGTGTAATTGTTTCAGAGTGTAATTGTTTCAGCGTGTATTTGTTTCAGCGTCTATTTGTTTCAGCGTGTAATTGTTTCAGCATTCAATTGTTTCAGCATGTAATTGTTTCATCGTGTAATTGTTTCAGCTTGTAATTGTTTCAGCATGTAATTGTTTCAGCGTGTATTTGTTTCAGCGTGTAATTGTTTCAGCGTGTAATTGTGTCAGCGGGTGTTTGTTTCAGCGTGTATTTGTTTCAGAGTGTAGTTGCTTCAGTTTGTAATTGTTTCAGCGTGTATTTGTTTCCGCGTGTTTTTTTTCCAGCGTGTATTTGTTTCAGCGTGTAGTTGAATCAGCGTGTATATGATTCAGTGTGTAATTGTTTCAGCGTGTATTTGTTTCATCATGTAATTGTTTCAGCATGTATTTGTTTCATCTTGTAATTGTTAACACATGTAATTGTTTAAGTGTGTATTTGTTTCAGCGTGTAATTGTTTCAGCGTGTGTTTGTTTCAGCGTGTATTTGTTTCAGCATGAATTTGTTTCAGCGTGTAATTGTTTCAGCATGAATTTGTTTCAGCGTGTAATTGTTTCAGCATGTAATTGTTTCAGCATGTATTTGTTTCATCGTTTAATTGTTTCAGCGTGTATTTGTTTCAGCGTGTATTTTTTTCAGCGTGTATTTATTTCAGCGTGTAATTGTTTCAGTGTGTAATTGTTTCAGCGTGTAATTGCTTCAGCGTGTAATTGCTTCAGCGTGTATTTGTTTCAGCGTGTAATTGTTCCAGCGTGTAGTTGTTTCAGTGTGTAATTGTTTCAGTCTGTATTTGTTTCCGCGTGTTTTTTTATCAGCGTGTATTTGTTTCAGCGTGTATTTGTTTCAGCGTGTAATTGTTTCATCGTGTAATTGTTTCAGCTTTTAATAGTTTCAGCATGTAATTGTGTCAGCGTGTATTTGTTTCAGCGTGTATTTGTTTCAGCGTGTAATTTTTTCAGCGTGTATTTATTTCCGCGTTTTTTTTTTCCAGCGTGTATTTGTTTCAGCGTGTAGTTGAATCAGCGTGTATATGATTCAGCTTGTAATTGTTTCAGCGTATATTTGTTTCATCGTGTAATAGTTTCAGCATGTATTTGTTTCATCTTGTAATTGTTAAGACATGTAATTGTTTAATTTTTTTTCAGCGTGTAATTGTTTCAGCGTGTATTTGTTTCAGCATGTATTTGTTTCAGCATGAATTTGTTTCAGCGTGTAATTGTTTCAGCAAGAATTTGTTTCAGCGTGTAATTGTTTCAGCGTGTAATTGTTTCAGCATGTATTTGTTTCATCGTGTAATTGTTTCAGCGTGTATTTGTTTCAGAGTGTATTTGTTTCAGTGTGTATTTTTTTCAGTGTGTAATTGCTTCAGCGTGTATTTGTTTCAGCGTGTAATTGTTTCAGCGTGTAGTTGTTTCAGGGTGTAATTGATTCAGCGTGTAATTGTTTCAGCGTGTAGTTGTTTCAGATTGTATTTGTTGCAGCGTGTATTTGTTTCAGCGTGTAATTGTTTCAGAGTGTAATTGTGTCAGCGTGTATTTGTTTCAGCGTTTTTTTTTTCAGCGTGTAATTTTTTCAGCGTTTATTTATTTCAGCGTGTATTTGTTTCAGCGTGTAATTGTTTCAGCGTGTATTTGTTTCAGGGTGTATTTGTTTCAGCGTGTAGTTGTTTCAGCGTGTATTTGTTTCATCGTGTAATTGTTTCATCGTGTAATTGTTTCAGCTTGTATTTGTATCAGCCTGTATTTGTTTCAGCGTGTAATTGTTTCAGCGTGTAATTGTTTCAGCATGTATTTGTTTCAGCGTGTAATTGTTTCAGCGTGTAATTGTTTCATCGTGCAATTGTTTCAGCATTTAATTGTTTAATCATGTAATTGTTAAAACGTGTCATTGTTTCAGCGTGTATTTGTTTCAGCGTGTAATTGTTTCAGCGTGTATTTGTGTAAGCGTGTATTTGTTTCAGCATGAATTTGTTTCAGCGTGTAATAGTTTCAGCGTGTAATTGTTTCAGCGTGTAATTGTTTCAGCATGTAATTGTTTCAGCGTGTCATTGTTTCAGCATGTATTTGTTTCATCGTGTAATTGTTTCAGCTTGTATTTTTTTCAGCGTGTAATTGTTTCAGCGTGTAAATGTTTCATCCTGTAATTGTTTCAATGAGAAATTGTTTCAGCGTGTATTTGTTTCAGCATGTATTTGTTTCAGTGTTAATTTGCTTCAGGGTGTAATTGTTTCAGCGTGTAATTGTTTCAGCGTGTAGTTGTTTCATTGTTTAATTGTTTCAGCGTGTATTTGTTTCATCTTGTAATTGTTAACACATGTTGTTTAAGTGTGTATTTGTTTCAGCGTGTAATTGTTTCAGCTTGTATTTGTTTCAGCGTGTATTTGTTTCAGCATGAATTTGTTTCAGCGTGTAATTGTTTCAGCATGAATTTGTTTCAGCGTGTAATTGTTTCAGCGTGTGATTGTTTCAGCATGTCTTTGTTTCATCGTGTAATTGTTTCAGCGTGTATTTGTTTCAGCGTGTAATTGTTTCAGCATGAATTTGTTTCAGTGTGTAATTGTTTCAGCATGTAATTGTTTCAGCATGTATTTGTTTCATCGTTTAATTGTTTCAGCGTCTATTTGTTTCAGCGTGTATTGTTTTCAGCATGTATTTATTTCAGCGTGTAATTGTTTCAGTGTGTAATTGTTTCAGCGTGTAATTGCTTCAGCGTGTAATTGCTTCAGCGTGTATTTGTTTCAGCGTGTAATTGTTTCAGCGTGTAGTTGTTTCAGTGTGTAATTGTTTCAGTCTGTATTTGTTTCCGCGTGTTTCTTTATCAGCGTGTATTTGTTTCAGCGTGTATTTGTTTCAGCGTGTAATTGTTTCATCGTGTAATTGTTTCAGCTTTTAATAGTTTCAGCATGTAATTGTGTCAGCGTGTATTTGTTTCAGCGTGTATTTGTTTCAGCGTGTAATTTTTCCAGCGTGTATTTGTTTCCGCGTGTTTTTTTTTCCAGCGTGTATTTGTTTCAGCGTGTAGTTGAATCAGCGTGTATATGATTCAGCTTGTAATTGTTTCAGCGTATATTTGTTTCATCGTGTAATTGTTTCAGCATGTATTTGTTTCATCTTGCAAATTGTGAACACATGTAATTGTTTAATTTTTTTTTCAGCGTGTAATTGTTTCAGCGTCTATTTGTTTCAGCATGTATTTGTTTCAGCATGAATTTGTTTCAGCGTGTAATTGTTTCAGCAAGAATTTGTTTCAGCGTGTAATTGTTTCAGCGTGTAATTGTTTCAGCATGTATTTGTTTCATCGTGTAATTGTTTCAGCGTGTATTTGTTTCAGAGTGTATTTGTTTCAGTGTGTATTTTTATCAGTGTGTAATTGCTTCAGCGTGTATTTGTTTCAGCGTGTAATTGTTTCAGCGTGTAGTTGTTTCAGGGTGTAATTGATTCAGCGTGTAATTGTTTCAGCGTGTAGTTGTTTCAGATAGTATTTGTTGCAGCGTGTATTTGTTTCAGCGTGTAATTGTTTCAGAGTGTAATTGTGTCAGCGTGTATTTGTTTCAGCGTTTTTTTTTCAGCGTGTAATTTTTTCAGCGTTTATTTATTTCAGCGTGTATTTGTTTCAGCATGTAATTGTTTCAGCGTGTATTTGTTTCAGGGTGTATTTGTTTCAGCGTGTAGTTGTTTCAGCGTGTATTTGTTTCATCGTGTAATTGTTTCATCGTGTAATTGTTTCAGCTTGTATTTGTATCAGCCTGTATTTGTTTCAGCGTGTAATTGTTTCAGCGTGTAATTGTTTCAGCATGTATTTGTTTCAGCGTGTAATTGTTTCAGCGTGTAATTGTTTCATCGTGCAATTGTTTCAGCATTTAATTGTTTAATCATGTAATTGTTAAAACGTGTCATTGTTTCAGCGTGTATTTGTTTCAGCGTGTAATTGTTTCAGCATGTATTTGTTTAAGCGTGTATTTGTTTCAGCATGAATTTGTTTCAGCGTGTAATAGTTTCAGCGTGTAATTGTTTCAGCGTGTAATTGTTTCAGCGTGTAATTGTTTCAGCGTGTAATTGTTTCAGCATGTATTTGTTTCATCGTGTAATTGTTTCAGCTTGTATTTTTTTCAGCGTGTAATTGTTTCAGCGTGTAAATGTTTCATCCTGTAATTGTTTCAATGAGAAATTGTTTCAGCGTGTATTTGTTTCAGCATGTATTTGTTTCAGTGTTAATTTGCTTCAGCGTGTAATTGTTTCAGCGTGTAATTGTTTCAGCGTGTAGTTGTTTCATCGTTTAATTGTTTCAGCGTGTATTTGTTTCATCTTGTATTTGTTAACACATGTTATTGTTTAAGTGTGTATTTGTTTCAGCGTGTAATTGTTTCAGCATGTATTTGTTTCATCGTGTAATTGTTTCAGCTTGTATTTTTTTCAGCTTGTAATTGTTTCAGCATGTATTTGTTTCAGCATGTATTTGTTTCATCGTTTAATTGTTTCAGCGTGTATTTGTTTCAGCGCATATTTTTTTCAGCGTGTATTTTTTTCAGCGTGTAATTGTTTCAGCGTGTAATTGTTTCAGCGTGTAATTGCTTCAGCGTGTAATTGCTTCAGCGTGCATTTGTTTCAGCGTGTCATTATTTCAGCGTGTAGTTGTTTCAGTGTGTAATTGTTTCAGTCTGTATTTGTTTCCGCGTGTTTTTTTTATCAGCGTGTATTTGTTTCAGCGTGTATTTGTTTCAGCGTGTAATTGTTTCATCGTGTAATTGTTTCAGCTTGTAATAGTTTCAACATGTAATTGTGTCAGTGTGTATTTGTTTCAGCGTGTATTTGTTTCAGCGTGTAATTGTTCCAGCGTGTATTTGTTTCCGCGTGTTTTTTTTTCCAGCGTGTATTTGTTTCAGCGTGTAGTTGAATCAGCGTGTATATGATTCAGCTTGTAATTGTTTCAGCGTGTATTTGTTTCATCGTGTAATTGTTTCAGCATGTATTTGTTTCATCTTGTAATTGTTAACATGTAATTGTTTAATTTTTTTTTCAGCGTGTAATTGTTTCAGCGTGTAATTGTTTCAGCGTGTATTTGTTTCAGCATGTATTTGTTTCAGCATGAATTTGTTTCAGCGTGTAATTGTTTCAGCAAGAATTTGTTTCAGCGTGTAGTTGTTTCAGCGTGTAATTGTTTCAGCATGTATTTGTTTCATCGTGTAATTGTTTCAGCGTGTATTTGTTTCAGAGTGTATTTGTTTCAGTGTGTATTTTTTTCAGCGTGTAATTGTTTCAGCGTGTAATTGTTTCATCCTGTAATTGTTTCAGCGTCTAATTGCTTCAGCGTGTATTTGTTTCAGCGTGTAATTGTTTCAGCGTGTAGTTGTTTCAGGGTGTAATTGATTCAGTCTGTAATTGTTTCAGCGTGTAGTTGTTTCAGATTGTATTTGTTGCAGCGTCTATTTGTTTCAGCGTGTAATTGTTTCAGCGTCTAATTGTGTCAGCGTGTATTTGTTTCAGCGTTTTTTTTTTCAGCGTGTAATTTTTTCAGCGTTTATTTCTTTAAGCGTGTATTTGTTTCAGCGTGTAATTGTATCAGCATGTAATTGTTTCATCCCGTAATTGTTTCAATGAGTAATTGTTTCAGCGTGTATTTGTTTCAGCATGTATTTGTTTCAGTGTTAATTTGCTTCAGCGTGTAATTGTTTCAGCGTGTATTTGTTTCAGCATGTATTTGTTTCAGTGTTAATTTGCTTCAGCGTTTAATTGTTTCAGCATGAATTTGTTTCAGCGTGTAATTGTTTCAGCATGAATTTGTTTCAGCGTGTAATTGTTTCAGCATGTAATTGTTTCAGCATGTATTTGTTTCATCGTTTAATTGTTTCAGCGTGTAGTTGTTTCAGTGTGTAATTGTTTCAGTCTGTATTTGTTTCCGCGTGTTTCTTTATCAGCGTGTATTTGTTTCAGCGTGTATTTGTTTCAGCGTGTAATTGTTTCATCGTGTAATTGTTTCAGCTTTTAATAGTTTCAGCATGTAATTGTGTCAGCGTGTATTTGTTTCAGCGTGTATTTGTTTCAGCGTGTAATTTTTCCAGCGTGTATTTGTTTCCGCGTGTTTTTTTTTCCAGCGTGTATTTGTTTCAGCGTGTAGTTGAGTCAGCGTGTATATGATTCAGCTTGTAATTGTTTCAGCGTATATTTGTTTCATCGTGTAATTGTTTCAGCATGTATTTGTTTCATCTTGCAAATTGTGAACACATGTAATTGTTTAATTTTTTTTTCAGCGTGTAATTGTTTCAGCGTCTATTTGTTTCAGCATGTATTTGTTTCAGCATGAATTTGTTTCAGCGTGTAATTGTTTCAGCAAGAATTTGTTTCAGCGTGTAATTGTTTCAGCGTGTAATTGTTTCAGCATGTATTTGTTTCATCGTGTAATTGTTTCAGCGTGTATTTGTTTCAGAGTGTATTTGTTTCAGTGTGTATTTTTATCAGTGTGTAATTGCTTCAGCGTGTATTTGTTTCAGCGTGTAATTGTTTCAGCGTGTAGTTGTTTCAGGGTGTAATTGATTCAGCGTGTAATTGTTTCAGCGTGTAGTTGTTTCAGATAGTATTTGTTGCAGCGTGTATTTGTTTCAGCGTGTAATTGTTTCAGAGTGTAATTGTGTCAGCGTGTATTTGTTTCAGCGTTTTTTTTTCAGCGTGTAATTTTTTCAGCGTTTATTTATTTCAGCGTGTATTTGTTTCAGCATGTAATTGTTTCAGCGTGTATTTGTTTCAGGGTGTATTTGTTTCAGCGTGTAGTTGTTTCAGCGTGTATTTGTTTCATCGTGTAATTGTTTCATCGTGTAATTGTTTCAGCTTGTATTTGTATCAGCCTGTATTTGTTTCAGCGTGTAATTGTTTCAGCGTGTAATTGTTTCAGCATGTATTTGTTTCAGCGTGTAATTGTTTCAGCGTGTAATTGTTTCATCGTGCAATTGTTTCAGCATTTAATTGTTTAATCATGTAATTGTTAAAACGTGTCATTGTTTCAGCGTGTATTTGTTTCAGCGTGTAATTGTTTCAGCGTGTATTTGTTTAAGCGTGTATTTGTTTCAGCATGAATTTGTTTCAGCGTGTAATAGTTTCAGCGTGTAATTGTTTCAGCGTGTAATTGTTTCAGCATGTAATTGTTTCAGCGTGTAATTGTTTCAGCATGTATTTGTTTCATCGTGTAATTGTTTCAGCTTGTATTTTTTTCAGCGTGTAATTGTTTCAGCGTGTAAATGTTTCATCCTGTAATTGTTTCAATGAGAAATTGTTTCAGCGTGTATTTGTTTCAGCATGTATTTGTTTCAGTATTAATTTGCTTCAGCGTGTAATTGTTTCAGCGTGTAATTGTTTCAGCGTGTAGTTGTTTCATCGTTTAATTGTTTCAGCGTGTATTTGTTTCATCTTGTAATTGTTAACACATGTTATTGTTTAAGTGTGTATTTGTTTCAGCGTGTAATTGTTTCAGCATGTATTTGTTTCATCGTGTAATTGTTTCAGCTTGTATTTTTTTCAGCTTGTAATTGTTTCAGCATGTATTTGTTTCAGCATGTATTTGTTTCATCGTTTAATTGTTTCAGCGTGTATTTGTTTCAGCGCATATTTTTTTCAGCGTGTATTTTTTTCAGCGTGTAATTGTTTCAGCGTGTAATTGTTTCAGCGTGTAATTGCTTCAGCGTGTAATTGCTTCAGCGTGCATTTGTTTCAGCGTGTCATTATTTCAGCGTGTAGTTGTTTCAGTGTGTAATTGTTTCAGTCTGTATTTGTTTCCGCGTGTTTTTTTTATCAGCGTGTATTTGTTTCAGCGTGTATTTGTTTCAGCGTGTAATTGTTTCATCGTGTAATTGTTTCAGCTTGTAATAGTTTCAACATGTAATTGTGTCAGTGTGTATTTGTTTCAGCGTGTATTTGTTTCAGCGTGTAATTGTTCCAGCGTGTATTTGTTTCCGCGTGTTTTTTTTTCCAGCGTGTATTTGTTTCAGCGTGTAGTTGAATCAGCGTGTATATGATTCAGCTTGTAATTGTTTCAGCGTGTATTTGTTTCATCGTGTAATTGTTTCAGCATGTATTTGTTTCATCTTGTAATTGTTAACATGTAATTGTTTAATTTTTTTTTCAGCGTGTAATTGTTTCAGCGTGTATTTGTTTCAGCATGTATTTGTTTCAGCATGAATTTGTTTCAGCGTGTAATTGTTTCAGCAAGAATTTGTTTCAGCGTGTAGTTGTTTCAGCGTGGAATTGTTTCAGCATGTATTTGTTTCATCGTGTAATTGTTTCAGCGTGTATTTGTTTCAGAGTGTATTTGTTTCAGTGTGTATTTTTTTCAGCGTGTAATTGTTTCAGCGTGTAATTGTTTCATCCTGTAATTGTTTCAGCGTCTAATTGCTTCAGCGTGTATTTGTTTCAGTGTGTAATTGTTTCAGCGTGTAGTTGTTTCAGGGTGTAATTGATTCAGTCTGTAATTGTTTCAGCGTGTAGTTGTTTCAGATTGTATTTGTTGCAGCGTCTATTTGTTTCAGCGTGTAATTGTTTCAGCGTCTAATTGTGTCAGCGTGTATTTGTTTCAGCGGTATTTTTTTCAGCGTGTAATTTTTTCAGCGTTTATTTCTTTAAGCGTGTATTTGTTTCAGCGTGTAATTGTATCAGCATGTAATTGTTTCATCCCGTAATTGTTTCAATGAGTAATTGTTTCAGCGTGTATTTGTTTCAGCATGTATTTGTTTCAGTGTTAATTTGCTTCAGCGTGTAATTGTTTCAGCGTGTAATTGTTTCAGCGTGTAGTTGTTTCCGTGTGTAATTGTTTCAGTCTGTAATTGTTTCAGCGTGTAGTTGTTTCAGAGTGTATTTGTTTCAGCGTGTATTTGTTTCAGCGTGTAATTGTTTCAGCATGTAATTGTGTCAGCGTGTATTTGTTTTAGCGTGTTTTTTTTCATCGTGTAATTGTTTCAGCATGTAATTGTTTCAGCGTGTAATTGTTTCATCGTGTAATTGTTTCATCGTGTAATTGTTTCAGCGTGTAATTGTTTCATCGTGCAATTGTTAACACCTGTAATTGTTTAAGCGTGTATTTGTTTCAGCGTGTAATTGATTCAGCGTGTATTTGTTTCAGCGTGTATTTGTTTCAGCATGAATTTGTTTCAGCGTGTAATTGTTTCAGCATGAATTTGTTTCAGCGTGTAATTGCTTCAGCATCTATTTGTTTCATCGTGTAATTGTTTCAGCGTGTATTTGTTTCAGCGTGTAATTGTTTCAGTGTGTATTTTTTTCAGCGTGTAATTGTTTCAGCGTGTAATTGTTTCATCTTCTAATTGTTTCAGCGTGTAATTGCTTCAGCGTGTTTTTGTTTCAGCGTCTAATTGTTTCAGCGTGTAGTTGTTTCAGCATGTAATTGTTTCAGCATGCAATTGTTTCAGCGTGTAATTGTTTCATTGTGTATTTGTTTCAGCGTGTATTTGTTTCAGTGTGTATTTGTTTCAGCGTGTATTTGTTTCAGCGTGTAATTGTTTCAGCGTGTAATTGTTTCATCCTGTAATTGTTTCAACATGTAATTGTTTCAGCCTGTATTTGTTTCAGCGTGTATTTGTTTCAGCGTGTATTTGTTTCCGCGTGCTTTTTTGTCATCGTGTATTTGTTTCAGCGTGTATTTGTTTCAGCGTGAAATTGTTTCAGTGTGTAATTGTTTCAGCGTGTAATTGTTTCATCGTGTAATTGTTAACACATGTAATTGTTTAAGCGTGTATTTGTTTCAGCATGTAATTGTTTCAGCGTGTATTTGTTTCAGCGTGTATTTGTTTCAGCTTGAATTTGTTTCAGCGTGTAATTGTTTCAGCGTGTAATTGTTTCAGTGTGTAGTTGTTTCAGCGTGTAGTTGTTTCAGCGTGTAATTGTTTAAGTGTGTTGTTGTTTCAGCGTGCATTTGTTTCAGCGTGTAATTGTTTCAGCGTGTAATTGTTTCAGCGTGTATTTGTATCAGCGTGTAACTGTTTCAGCGTGTAACTGTTTCAGCGTGTAATTGTTTCAGCGTGCAATTCTTTCAGCGTGTTTTTGTTTCAGCGTGTATTTGTTTCCGCGTGTATTTGTTTCAGCCTGTTTTTTTTCAGCGTGTATCTGTATCAGCGTATATTTGTTTCAGTGTGTATTTGTTTCAGAGTGTAATTGTTTCAGCCTGTAATTGTTTCAGCCTGTAATTGTTTCAGCGTGTATTTGATTCAGCTTGTATTTGTTTCAGCGTGTATTTGTTTCAGTGTGTAATTGTTTCAGCGTGTAATTGTGTCAGCGGGTGTTTGTTTCAGCGCGTATTTGTTTCAGCGTGTAGTTGCTTCAGTTTGTAATTGTTTCAGCGTGTATTTGTTTCCGCGTGTTTTTTTTCCCAGCGTGTATTTGTTTCAGCGTGTAGTTGAATCAGCGTGTATATGATTCAGCGTGTAATTGTTTCAGCGTGTATTTGTTTCATCGTATAATTGTTTCAGCATGTATTAGTTTCATCTTGTAATTGTTAACACATGTAATTGTTTAATTTTTCTTTCAGCGTGTAATTGTTTCAGCGTGTATTTGTTTCAGGGTGTATTTGTTTCAGCATGAATTTGTTTCATCGTGTAATTGTTTCAGCGTGTATTTGTTTCAGCGTGTAATTGTTTCAGTGTGTATTTTTTTCAGCGTGTAATTGTTTCAGCGTGTAATTGTTTCATCCTCTTATTGTTTCAGCGTGTAATTGCTTCAGCGTGTATTTGTTTCAGCGTGTAATTGTTTCAGCGTGTAGTTGTTTCAGAGTGTAATTGTTTCAGTCTGTAATTGTTTCAGAGTGTATTTGTTTCAGCGTGTATTTGTTTCAGCTTGTAATTGTTTCAGCGTGTAAATGTGTCAGCGTGTATTTGTTTCAGCGTATATTTTTTCAGCGTGTAATTTTTTCAGCGTTTATTTGTTTCAGCGTGTATTTGTTTCAGCGTGTATTTGTTTCAGCGTGCATTCTTTTCAGCGTGTATTTGTTTCAGTGTGTAGTTGTTTCAGCGTGTATTTGTTTCATCGTGTAATTGTTTCATCGTGTAATTGTGTCAGCTTGTATTTGTATCAGCCTGTATTTGTTTAAGCGTGTAATTGTTTCAGTGTGTAATTGTTTCAGCATGTATTTGTTTCAGCGTGTAATTGTTTCAGCGTGTAATTGTTTCATCGTGCAGTGGTTCAGCATTTAATTGTTTAATCATGTAATTGTTAAAACGTGTCATTGTTTCAGCGTGTATTTGTTTCAGCGTGTAATTGTTTCAGCGTGTATTTGTTTTTGCGTGTATTTGTTTCAGCATGAATTTGTTTCAGCGTGTAATTGTTTCAGCGTGTAATTGTTTCAGCATGTAATTGTTTCAGCGTGTTTTATTTTTCAGCCTGGATTTGTTTCAGCGTGTATTTGTTTCAACGTGTAATTGTTTCAGCATGTAATTGTTTCAGCGTTTAATTGTTTCAGCATGTAATTGTTTCAGCATGTATTTGTTTCATCGTGTAATTGTTTCAGCTTGTATTTTTTTCAGCGTGTAATTGTTTCAGCATGTAAAGGTTTCATCCTGTAATTGTTTCAACGAGTAATTGTTTCAGCGTGTATTTGTTTCAGCATGTAATTGTTTCAGTGTTAATTTGCTTCAGCGTGTAATTGTTTCAGCGTGTAATTGTTTCAGCGTGTAGTTGTTTCATCGTTTAATTGTTACAGCGTGTATTTGTTTCATCTTGTAATTGTTAACACATGTAGTTGTTTAAGTGTGTATTTGTTTCAGCGTGTAATTGTTTCAGCGTGTATTTGTTTCAGCGTGTATTTGTTTCAGCATGAATTTGTTTCAGCGTGTAATTGTTTCAGAATGAATTTGTTTCAGCGTGTAATTGTTTCAGCGTGTAATTGTTTCAGCATGTCTTTGTTTCATTGTGTAATTGTTTCAGCGTGTAATTGTTTCAGCATGAATTTGTTTCAGCGTGTAATTGTTTCAGCATGTATTTGTTTCAGCATGTATTTATTTCATCGCTTAATTGTTTCAGCGTGTATTTGTTTCAGCGTGTATTTTTTTCAGCGTGTATTTTTTTCAGCGTGTAATTGTTTCAGCGTGTAATTGTTTCAGCGTGTAATTGCTTCAGCGTGTAATTGCTTCAGCGTGTATTTGTTTCAGCGTGTAATTGTTTCAGCGTGTAGTTGTTTCAGTGTGTAATTGTTTCAGTCTGTATTTGTTTCCGCGTGTTTTTTTATCAGCGTGTATTTGTTTCAGCGTGTATTTGTTTCATCGTGTAATTGTTTCATCGTGTAATTGTTTCAGCTTGTAGTAGTTTCAGCATGTAATTGTGTCAGTGTGTATTTGTTTCAGCGTGTATTTGTTTCAGCGTGTAATTGTTTCAGCGTGTATTTGTTTCCACGTGTTTTTTTTTTCCAGCGTGTATTTGTTTCAGCGTGTAGTTGAATCAGCGTGTATATGATTCAGCTTGTAATTGTTTCAGCGTGTATTTGTTTCAGCGTGTATTTGTTTCAGCGTGCATTCTTTTCTGCGTGTATTTGTTTCAGTGTGTAGTTGTTTCAGCGTGTATTTGTTTCATCGTGTAATTGTTTCATCGTGTAATTGTGTCAGCTTGTATTTGTATCAGCCTGTATTTGTTTCAGCGTGTAATTGTTTCAGTGTGTAATTGTTTCAGCATGTATTTGTTTCAGCGAGTAATTGTTTCAGCGTGTAATTGTTTCATCGTGCAGTGGTTCAGCATTTAATTGTTTAATCATGTAATTGTTAAAACGTGTCATTGTTTCAGCGTGTATTTGTTTCAGCGTATAATTGTTTCAGCGTGTATTTGTTTTTGCGTGTATTTGTTTCAGCATGAATTTGTTTCAGCGTGTAATTGTTTCAGCGTGTAATTGTTTCAGCGTGTAATTGTTTCAGCATGTAATTGTTTCAGCGTGTTTTATTTTTCAGCCTGGATTTGTTTCAGCGTGTATTTGTTTCAACGTGTAATTGTTTCAGCATGTAATTGTTTCAGCGTTTAATTGTTTCAGCATGTAATTGTTTCAGCATGTATTTGTTTCATCGTGTAATTGTTTCAGCTTGTATTTTTTTCAGCGTGTAATTGTTTCAGCGTGTAATTGTTTCATCCTGTAATTGTTTCAATGAGTAATTGTTTCAGCGTGTATTTGTTTCAGCATGTATTTGTTTCAGTGTTAATTTGCTTCAGCGTGTAATTGTTTCAGCGTGTAATTGTTTGAGCGTGTAGTTGTTTCATCGTTTAATTGTTTCAGCGTGTATTTGTTTCATCTTGTAATTGTTAACACATGTAATTGTTTAAGTGTGTATTTGTTTCAGCGTGTAATTGTTTCAGCGTGTATTTGTTTCAGCGTGTATTTGTTTCAGCATGAATTTGTTTCAGCGTGTAATTGTTTCAGAATGAATTTGTTTCAGCGTGTAATTGTTTCAGCGTGTAATTGTTTCAGCGTGTAATTGTTTCAGCATGAATTTGTTTCAGCGTGTAATTGTTTCAGCATGTATTTGTTTCAGCATGTTTTTATTTCATCGTTTAATTGTTTCAGCGTGTATTTGTTTCAGCGTGTATTTTTTTGAGCGTGTATTTTTTTCAGCGTGTAATTGTTTCAGCGTGTAATTGTTTCAGCGTGTAATTGCTTCAGCGTGTAATTGCTTCAGCGTGTATTTGTTTCAGCGTGTAATTGTTTCAGCGTGTAATTGTTTCAGCGTGTAATTGTTTCAGCGTGTAATTGTTTCAGTCTGTATTTGTTTCAGCGTGTATTTGTTTCAGCGTGTAATTGTTTCAGCGTGTATTTGTTTCCACGTGTTTTTTTTTCCAGCATGTATTTGTTTCAGCGTGTAGTTGAATCAGTGTGTATATGATTCAGCTTGTATTTGTATCAGCCTGTATTTGTTTCAGCGTGTAATTGTTTCAGTGTGTAATTGTTTCAGCATGTATTTGTTTCAGCGTGTAATTGTTTCAGCGTGTAATTGTTTCATCGTGCAGTGGTTCAGCATTTAATTGTTTAATCATGTAATTGTTAAAACGTGTCATTGTTTCAGCGTGTATTTGTTTCAGCGTGTAATTGTTTCAGCGTGTATTTGTTTTTGCATGTATTTGTTTCAGCATGAATTTGTTTCAGCGTGTAATTGTTTCAGCGTGTAATTGTTTCAGCGTGTAATTGTTTCAGCATGTATTTGTTTCATCTTGTAATTGTTAACATGTAATTGTTTAATTTTTTTTTCAGCGTGTAATTGTTTCAGCGTGTATTTGTTTCAGCATGTATTTGTTTCAGCATGAATTTGTTTCAGCGTGTAATTGTTTCAGCAAGAATTTGTTTCAGCGTGTAGTTGTTTCAGCGTGGAATTGTTTCAGCATGTATTTGTTTCATCGTGTAATTGTTTCAGCGTGTATTTGTTTCAGAGTGTATTTGTTTCAGTGTGTATTTTTTTCAGCGTGTAATTGTTTCAGCGTGTAATTGTTTCATCCTGTAATTGTTTCAGCGTCTAATTGCTTCAGCGTGTATTTGTTTCAGTGTGTAATTGTTTCAGCGTGTAGTTGTTTCAGGGTGTAATTGATTCAGTCTGTAATTGTTTCAGCGTGTAGTTGTTTCAGATTGTATTTGTTGCAGCGTCTATTTGTTTCAGCGTGTAATTGTTTCAGCGTCTAATTGTGTCAGCGTGTATTTGTTTCAGCGGTATTTTTTTCAGCGTGTAATTTTTTCAGCGTTTATTTCTTTAAGCGTGTATTTGTTTCAGCGTGTAATTGTATTAGCATGTAATTGTTTCATCCCGTAATTGTTTCAATGAGTAATTGTTTCAGCGTGTATTTGTTTCAGCATGTATTTGTTTCAGTGTTAATTTGCTTCAGCGTGTAATTGTTTCAGCGTGTAATTGTTTCAGCGTGTAGTTGTTTCCGTGTGTAATTGTTTCAGTCTGTAATTGTTTCAGCGTGTAGTTGTTTCAGAGTGTATTTGTTTCAGCGTGTATTTGTTTCAGCGTGTAATTGTTTCAGCATGTAATTGTGTCAGCGTGTATTTGTTTTAGCGTGTTTTTTTTCATCGTGTAATTGTTTCAGCATGTAATTGTTTCAGCGTGTAATTGTTTCATCGTGTAATTGTTTCATCGTGTAATTGTTTCAGCGTGTAATTGTTTCATCGTGCAATTGTTAACACCTGTAATTGTTTAAGCGTGTATTTGTTTCAGCGTGTAATTGATTCAGCGTGTATTTGTTTCAGCGTGTATTTGTTTCAGCATGAATTTGTTTCAGCGTGTAATTGTTTCAGCATGAATTTGTTTCAGCGTGTAATTGCTTCAGCATCTATTTGTTTCATCGTGTAATTGTTTCAGCGTGTATTTGTTTCAGCGTGTAATTGTTTCAGTGTGTATTTTTTTCAGCGTGTAATTGTTTCAGCGTGTAATTGTTTCATCTTCTAATTGTTTCAGCGTGTAATTGCTTCAGCGTGTTTTTGTTTCAGCGTCTAATTGTTTCAGCGTGTAGTTGTTTCAGCATGTAATTGTTTCAGCATGCAATTGTTTCAGCGTGTAATTGTTTCATCGTGTATTTGTTTCAGCGTGTATTTGTTTCAGTGTGTATTTGTTTCGGCGTGTATTTGTTTCAGCGTGTAATTGTTTCAGCGTGTAATTGTTTCATCCTGTAATTGTTTCAACATGTAATTGTTTCAGCCTGTATTTGTTTCAGCGTGTATTTGTTTCAGCGTGTAATTGTTTCATCGTGTAATTGTTAACACATGTAATTGTTTAAGCGTGTATTTGTTTCAGCATGTAATTGTTTCAGCGTGTATTTGTTTCAGCGTGTATTTGATTCAGCTTGAATTTGTTTCAGCGTGTAATTGTTTCAGCGTGTAATTGTTTCAGTGTGTAGTTGTTTCAGCGTGTAGTTGTTTCAGCATGTAATTGTTTCAGCGTGTAATTGTTTAAGTGTGTTGTTGTTTCAGCGTGCATTTGTTTCAGCGTGTAATTGTTTCAGCATGTAATTGTTTCAGCATGTATTTGTATCAGCGTGTAACTGTTTCAGCGTGTAATTGTTTCAGCGTGCAATTCTTTCAGCGTGTTTTTGTTTCAGCGTGTATTTGTTTCCGCGTGTATTTGTTTTAGCCTGTTTTTTTTCAGCGTGTATTTGTATCAGCGTATATTTGTTTCAGTGTGTATTTGTTTCAGAGCGTAATTGTTTCAGCCTGTAATTGTTTCAGCCTGTAATTCTTTCAGCGTGTATTTGATTCAGCTTGTATTTGTTTCAGCGTATATTTGTTTCAGTGTGTAATTTTTTCAGCGTGTAATTGGGCCAGCGGGTGTTTGTTTCAGCGCGTATTTATTTCAGCGTGTAGTTGCTTCAGTTTGTAATTGTTTCAGCGTGTATGTTTCCGCGTGTTTTTTTTCCCAGCGTGTATTTGTTTCAGCGTGTAGTTGAATCAGCGTGTATATGATTCAGCGTGTAATTGTTTCAGCGTGTATTTGTTTCATCGTATAATTGTTTCAGCATGTATTTGTTTCATCTTGTAATTGTTAACACATGTAATTGTTTAATTTTTTTTTCAGCGTGTAATTGTTTCAACATGTAATTGTTTCAGCGTGTATTTGTTTCAGCGTGTATTTGTTTCAGCGTGTATTTGTTTCCGCGTGCTTTTTTGTCATCGTGTATTTGTTTCAGCGTGTATTTGTTTCAGCGTGTAATTGTTTCAGCATGTAATTGTTTCATCGTGTAATTGTTAACACATGTAATTGTTTAAGCGTGTATTTGTTTCAGCATGTAATTGTTTCAGCGTGTATTTGTTTCAGCGTGTATTTGTTTCAGCTTGAATTTGTTTCAGCGTGTAATTGTTTCAGCGTGTAATTGTTTCAGTGTGTAGTTGTTTCAGCATGTAGTTGTTTCAGCATGTAATTGTTTCAGCGTGTAATTGTTTAAGTGTGTTGTTGTTTCAGCGTGCATTTGTTTCAGCGTGTAATTGTTTCAGCGTGTAATTGTTTCAGCGTGTATTTGTATCAGCGTGTAACTGTTTCAGCGTGTAATTGTTTCAGCGTTCAATTCTTTCAGCGTGTTTTTGTTTCAGCGTGTATTTGTTTCCGCGTGTATTTGTTTCAGCCTGTTTTTTTTCAGCGTGTATTTGTATCAGCGTATATTTGTTTCAGTGTTTATTTGTTTCAGAGCGTAATTGTTTCAGCCTGTAATTGTTTCAGCCTGTAATTCTTTCAGCGTGTATTTGATTCAGCTTGTATTTGTTTCAGCGTGTATTTGTTTCAGTGTGTAATTTTTTCAGCGTGTAATTGTGTCAGCGGGTGTTTGTTTCAGCGCGTATTTGTTTCAGCGTGTAGTTGCTTCAGTTTGTAATTGTTTCAGCGTGTATTTGTTTCCGCGTGTTTTTTTTCCCAGCGTGTATTTGTTTCAGCGTGTAGTTGAATCAGCGTGTATATGATTCAGCGTGTAATTGTTTCAGCGTGTATTTGTTTCATCGTATAATTGTTTCAGCATGTATTTCTTTCATCTTGTAATTGTTAACACATGTAATTTTTTAATTTTTTTTTCAGCGTGTAATTGTTTCAGCGTGTATTTGTTTCAGCGTGTATTTGTTTCAGCATGAATTTGTTTCAGCGTGTAATTGTTTCAGCATGAATTTGTTTCAGCGTGTAATTGTTTCAGCTTGTAATTGCTTCAGCATCTATTTGTTTCATCGTGTAATTGTTTCAGCGTGTATTTGTTTCAGCGTGTAATTGTTTCAGTGTGTATTTTTTTCAGCGTGTAATTGTTTCAGCGTGTAATTGTTTCATCCTCTAATTGTTTCAGCGTGTAATTGCTTCAGCGTGTATTTGTTTCAGCCTGTAATTGTTTCAGCGTGTTGTTGTTTCAGAGTGTAATTGTTTCAGTCTGTAATTGTTTCAGAGTGTATTTGTTTCAGCGTGTATTTGTTTCAGCGTGTAATTGTTTCAGCGTGTAAATGTGTCAGCGTGTATTTGTTTCAGCGTATATTTTTTCAGCGTGTAATTTTTTCAGCGTTTATTTGTTTCAGCGTGTATTTGTTTCAGTGTGTATTGGTTTCAGCGTGTATTTTTTTCAGCGTGTATTTATTTCAGTGTGTAGTTGTTTCAGCGTGTATTTGTTTCATCGTGTAATTGTTTCATCGTGTAATTGTTTCAGCTTGTATTTGTATCAGCCTGTATTTGTTTCAGCGTGTAATTGTTTCAGTGTGTAATTGTTTCAGCATGTATTTGTTTCAGCGTGTAATTGTTTCAGCGTGTAATTGTTTCATCGTGCAGTGGTTCAGCATTTAATTGTTTAATCATGTAATTGTTAAAACGTGTCATTGTTTCAGCGTGTATTTGTTTCAGCGTGTAATTGTTTCAGCGTGTATTTGTTTTTGCATGTATTTGTTTCAGCATGAATTTGTTTCAGCGTGTAATTGTTTCAGCGTGTAATTGTTTCAGCGTGTAATTGTTTCAGCATGTAATTGTTTCAGAGTGTTTTATTTTTCAGCCTGGATTTGTTTCAGCGTGTATTTGTTTCAACGTGTAATTGTTTCAGCATGTAATTGTTTCAGCGTTTAATTGTTTCAGCATGTAATTGTTTCAGCATGTATTTGTTTCATCGTGTAATTGTTTCAGCTTGTATTTTTTTCAGCGTGTAATTGTTTCAGCGTGTAATTGTTTCATCCTGTAATTGTTTCAATGAGTAATTGTTTCAGCGTGTATTTGTTTCAGCATGTATTTGTTTCAGTGTTAATTTGCTTCAGCGTGTAATTGTTTCAGCGTGTAATTGTTTCAGCGTGTAGTTGTTTCATCGTTTAATTGTTTCAGCGTATATTTGTTTCATCTTCTAATTGTTAACACATGTAATTGTTTAAGTGTGTATTTGTTTCAGCGTGTAATTGTTTCAGCGTGTATTTGTTTCAGCGTGTATTTGTTTCAGCATGAATTTGTTTCAGCGTGTAATTGCTTCAGCATGAATTTGTTTCAGCGTGTAATTGTTTCAGCGTGTAATTGTTTCAGCATGTCTTTGTTTCATTGTGTAATTGTTTCAGCGTGTATTTGTTTCAGCGTGTAATTGTTTCAGCATGAATTTGTTTCAGCGTGTAATTGTTTCAGCATGTATTTGTTTCAGCATGTATTTATTTCATCGTTTAATTGTTTCAGCGTGTATTTGTTTCAGCGTGTATTTTTTTCAGCGTGTATTTTTTTCAGCGTGTAATTGTTTCAGCGTGTAATTGTTTCAGCGTGTAATTGTTTCAGCGTGTAATTGTTTCAGCATGTAATTGTTTCAGCGTGTTTTATTTTTCAGCCTGGATTTGTTTCAGCGTGTATTTGTTTCAACGTGTAATTGTTTCAGCATGTAATTGTTTCAGCGTTTAATTGTTTCAGCATGTAATTGTTTCAGCATGTATTTGTTTCATCATGTAATTGTTTCAGCTTGTATTTTTTTCAGCGTGTAATTGTTTCAGCGTGTAATTGTTTCATCCTGTAATTGTTTCAACGAGTAATTGTTTCAGCGTGTATTTGTTTCAGCATGTAATTGTTTCAGTGTTAATTTGCTTCAGCGTGTAATTGTTTCAGCGTGTAATTGTTTCATCGTTTAATTGTTTCAGCGTGTAATTGTTTCAGCGTGTAGTTGTTTCATCGTTTAATTGTTTCAGCGTGTATTTGTTTCATCTTGTAATTGTTAACACATGTAATTGTTTAAGTGTGTATTTGTTTCAGCGTGTAATTGTTTCAGCGTGTATTTGTTTCAGCGTGTATTTGTTTCAGCATGAATTTGTTTCAGCGTGTAATTGTTTCAGAATGAATTTGTTTCAGCGTGTAATTGTTTTAGCGTGTAATTGTTTCAGCATGTCTTTGTTTCATTGTGTAATTGTTTCAGCGTGTATTTGTTTCAGCGTGTAATTGTTTCAGCATGAATTTGTTTCAGCGTGTAATTGTTTCAGCATGTATTTGTTTCAGCATGTATTTATTTCATCGTTTAATTGTTTCAGCGTGTATTTGTTTCAGCGTGTATTTTTTTCAGCGTATATTTTTTTCAGCGTGTAATTGTTTCAGCGTGTAATTGTTTCAGCGTGTAATTGCTTCAGCGTGTAATTGCTTCAGCGTGTATTTGTTTCAGCGTGTAATTGTTTCAGCGTGTAGTTGTTTCAGTGTGTAATTGTTTCAGTCTGTATTTGTTTCCGCGTGTTTTTTTATCAGCGTGTATTTGTTTCAGCGTGTATTTGTTTCAGCGTGTATTTGTTTCAGCGTGTAATTGTTTCAGCGTGTATTTGTTTCCACGTGTTTTTTTTTTCCAGCGTGTACTTGTTTCAGCGTGTAGTTGAATCAGCGTGTATATGATTCAGCTTGTAATTGTTTCAGCGTGTATTTGTTTCATCGTGTAATTGTTTCAGCATGTATTTGTTTCATCTTGTAATTGTTAACACATGTAATTGTTTAATTTTTTTTTTCAGCGTGTAATTGTTTCAGCGTGTATTTGTTTCAGCATGTATTTGTTTCAGCATGAATTTGTTTCAGCGTGTAATTGTTTCAGCAAGAATTTGTTTCAGCGTGTAATTGTTTCAGCGTGTAATTGTTTCCGCATGTATTTGTTTCATCGTGTAATTGTTTCAGCGTGTATTTGTTTCAGAATGTATTTGTTTCAGTGTGTATTTTTTTCAGCTTGTAATTGTTTCAGCGTGTAATTGTTTCATCCTGTAATTGTTTCAGCGTGTAATTGCTTCAGCGTGTATTTGTTTCAGCGTGTAATTGTTTCAGGGTGTAGTTGTTTCAGGGTGTAATTGATTCAGTCTGTAATTGTTTCAGCGTGTAGTTGTTTCAGATTGTATTTGTTGCAGCGTGTATTTGTTTCAGCGTGTAATTGTTTCAGCGTGTAATTGTGTCAGCGTGTATTTGTTTCAGCGTTTTTTTTTTCAGCGTGTAATTTTTTCAGCGTTTATTTGTTTCAGCGTGTAATTGTTTCAGCGTGTAATTGTTTCAGGGTGTATTTGTTTCAGGGTGTATTTGTTTCAGCGTGTAGTTGTTTCAGCGTGTATTTGTTTCATCGTGTAATTGTTTCATCGTGTAATTGTTTCAGCTTGTATTTGTATCAGCCTGTATTTGTTTCAGCGTGTAATTGTTTCAGCGTGTAATTGTTTCATCGTGCAATTGTTTCAGCATGTATTTGTTTCAGCGTGTAATTGTTTCAGCGTGTAATTGTTTCAGCATGTATTTGTTTAATCATGTAATTGTTAAAACGTGTCATTGTTTCAGCGTGTATTTGTTTCAGCGTGTAATTGTTTCAGCGTGAATTTGTTTTTGCGTGTATTTGTTTCAGCATGAATTTGTTTCAGCGTGTAATAGTTTCAGTGTGTAATTGTTTCAGCGTGTAATTGTTTCAGCATGTAATTGTTTCAGCGTGTTTTATTTTTCAGCCTGTATTTGTTTCAGCGTGTAATTGTTTCAGCATGTATTTGTTTCATCGTGTAATTGTTTCAGCTTGTATTTTTTTCAGCGTGTAATTGTTTCAGCGTGTAATTGTTTCATCCTGTAATTGTTTCAATGAGTAATTGTTTCAGCGTGTATTTGTTTTAGCATGTATTTGTTTCAGTGTTAATTTGCTTCAGCGTGTATTTGTTTCAGCGTGTAGTTGTTTCAGCGTGTATTTGTTTCATCGTGTAATTGTTTCATCGTGTAATTGTTTCAGCTTGTATTTGTATCAGCCTGTATTTGTTTCAGCGTATAATTGTTTCAGCGTGTAATTGTTTCATCGTGCAATTGTTTCAGCATGTATTTGTTTCAGCGTGTAATTGTTTCAGCGTGTAATTGTTTCATCATGTATTTGTTTAATCATGTAATTGTTAAAACGTGTCATTGTTTCAGCGTGTATTTGTTTCAGCGTGTAATTGTTTCAGCGTGAATTTGTTTTTGCGTGTATTTGTTTCAGCATGAATTTGTTTCAGCGTGTAATAGTTTCAGTGTGTAATTGTTTCAGCGTGTAATTGTTTCAGCATGTAATTGTTTCAGCGTGTTTTATTTTTCAGCCTGTATTTGTTTCAGCGTGTAATTGTTTCAGCATGTAATTGTTTCAGCGTGTACTTGTTTCAGCATGTATTTGTTTCATCGTGTAATTGTTTCAGCTTGTATTTTTTTCAGCGTGTAATTGTTTCAGCGTGTAATTGTTTCATCCTGTAATTGTTTCAATGAGTAATTGTTTCAGCGTGTATTTGTTTTAGCATGTATTTGTTTCAGTGTTAATTTGCTTCAGCGTGGAATTGTTTCAGCGTGTAATTGTTTCAGCGTGTAGTTGTTTCAGAGTGTATTTGTTTCAGCGTGTATTTGTTTCAGCGTGTAATTGTTTCAGCGTGTAATTTTGTCAGCGTGTATTTGTTTCAGCGTGTTTTTTTTCAGCGTGTAATTGTTTCAGCATGTAATTGTTTCAGCGTGTAATTGTTTCATCGTGTAATTGTTTCATCGTGTAATTGTTTCAGCGTGTAATTTTTTCATCGTGCAATTGTTAACACCTGTAATTGTTTAAGCGTGTATTTGTTTCAGCGTGTAATTGTTTCAGCGTGTATTTGTTTCAGCGTGTATTTGTTTCAGCATGAATTTGTTTCAGCGTGTAATTGTTTTAGCATGAATTTGTTTCAGCGTATAATTGCTTCAGCATCTATTTGTTTCATCGTGTAATTGTTTCAGCGTGTATTTGTTTCAGCGTGTAATTGTTTCAGTGTGTATTTTTTTCAGCGTGTAATTGTTTCAGCGTGTAATTGCTTCATCTTCCAATTGTTTCAGCGTGTAATTGCTTCAGCGTGTTTTTGTTTCAGCGTCTAATTGTTTCAGCGTGTAGTTGTTTCAGCATGTAATTGTTTCAGCATGCAATTGTTTCAGCGTGTAATTGTTTCATCGTGTATTTGTTTCAGCGTGTATTTGTTTCAGTGTGTATTTGTTTCAGCGTGTATTTGTTTCAGCGTGTAATTGTTTCAGCGTGTAATTGTTTCATCCTGTAATTGTTTCAACATGTAATTGTTTCAGCCTGTATTTGTTTCAGCGTGTATTTGTTTCAGCGTGTAATTGTTTCATCGTGTAATTGTTAACACATGTAATTGTTTAAGCGTGTATTTGTTTCAGCATGTAATTGTTTCAGCGTGTATTTGTTTCAGCGTGTATTTGTTTCAGCTTGAATTTGTTTCAGCGTGTAATTGTTTCAGCGTGTAATTGTTTCAGTGTGTAGTTGTTTCAGCGTGTAGTTGTTTCAGCATGTAATTGTTTCAGCGTGTAATTGTTTAAGTGTGTTGTTGTTTCAGCGTGCATTTGTTTCAGCGTGTAATTGTTTCAGCATGTAATTGTTTCAGCATGTATTTGTATCAGCGTGTAACTGTTTCAGCGTGTAATTGTTTCAGCGTGCAATTCTTTCAGCGTGTTTTTGTTTCAGCGTGTATTTGTTTCCGCGTGTATTTGTTTTAGCCTGTTTTTTTTCAGCGTGTATTTGTATCAGCGTATATTTGTTTCAGTGTGTATTTGTTTCAGAGCGTAATTGTTTCAGCCTGTAATTGTTTCAGCCTGTAATTCTTTCAGCGTGTATTTGATTCAGCTTGTATTTGTTTCAGCGTATATTTGTTTCAGTGTGTAATTTTTTCAGCGTGTAATTGGGCCAGCGGGTGTTTGTTTCAGCGCGTATTTATTTCAGCGTGTAGTTGCTTCAGTTTGTAATTGTTTCAGCGTGTATGTTTCCGCGTGTTTTTTTTCCCAGCGTGTATTTGTTTCAGCGTGTAGTTGAATCAGCGTGTATATGATTCAGCGTGTAATTGTTTCAGCGTGTATTTGTTTCATCGTATAATTGTTTCAGCATGTATTTGTTTCATCTTGTAATTGTTAACACATGTAATTGTTTAATTTTTTTTTCAGCGTGTAATTGTTTCAACATGTAATTGTTTCAGCGTGTATTTGTTTCAGCGTGTATTTGTTTCAGCGTGTATTTGTTTCCGCGTGCTTTTTTGTCATCGTGTATTTGTTTCAGCGTGTATTTGTTTCAGCGTGTAATTGTTTCAGCATGTAATTGTTTCATCGTGTAATTGTTAACACATGTAATTGTTTAAGCGTGTATTTGTTTCAGCATGTAATTGTTTCAGCGTGTATTTGTTTCAGCGTGTATTTGTTTCAGCTTGAATTTGTTTCAGCGTGTAATTGTTTCAGCGTGTAATTGTTTCAGTGTGTAGTTGTTTCAGCATGTAGTTGTTTCAGCATGTAATTGTTTCAGCGTGTAATTGTTTAAGTGTGTTGTTGTTTCAGCGTGCATTTGTTTCAGCGTGTAATTGTTTCAGCGTGTAATTGTTTCAGCGTGTATTTGTATCAGCGTGTAACTGTTTCAGCGTGTAATTGTTTCAGCGTTCAATTCTTTCAGCGTGTTTTTGTTTCAGCGTGTATTTGTTTCCGCGTGTATTTGTTTCAGCCTGTTTTTTTTCAGCGTGTATTTGTATCAGCGTATATTTGTTTCAGTGTTTATTTGTTTCAGAGCGTAATTGTTTCAGCCTGTAATTGTTTCAGCCTGTAATTCTTTCAGCGTGTATTTGATTCAGCTTGTATTTGTTTCAGCGTGTATTTGTTTCAGTGTGTAATTTTTTCAGCGTGTAATTGTGTCAGCGGGTGTTTGTTTCAGCGCGTATTTGTTTCAGCGTGTAGTTGCTTCAGTTTGTAATTGTTTCAGCGTGTATTTGTTTCCGCGTGTTTTTTTTCCCAGCGTGTATTTGTTTCAGCGTGTAGTTGAATCAGCGTGTATATGATTCAGCGTGTAATTGTTTCAGCGTGTATTTGTTTCATCGTATAATTGTTTCAGCATGTATTTCTTTCATCTTGTAATTGTTAACACATGTAATTTTTTAATTTTTTTTTCAGCGTGTAATTGTTTCAGCGTGTATTTGTTTCAGCGTGTATTTGTTTCAGCATGAATTTGTTTCAGCGTGTAATTGTTTCAGCATGAATTTGTTTCAGCGTGTAATTGTTTCAGCTTGTAATTGCTTCAGCATCTATTTGTTTCATCGTGTAATTGTTTCAGCGTGTATTTGTTTCAGCGTGTAATTGTTTCAGTGTGTATTTTTTTCAGCGTGTAATTGTTTCAGCGTGTAATTGTTTCATCCTCTAATTGTTTCAGCGTGTAATTGCTTCAGCGTGTATTTGTTTCAGCCTGTAATTGTTTCAGCGTGTTGTTGTTTCAGAGTGTAATTGTTTCAGTCTGTAATTGTTTCAGAGTGTATTTGTTTCAGCGTGTATTTGTTTCAGCGTGTAATTGTTTCAGCGTGTAAATGTGTCAGCGTGTATTTGTTTCAGCGTATATTTTTTCAGCGTGTAATTTTTTCAGCGTTTATTTGTTTCAGCGTGTATTTGTTTCAGTGTGTATTGGTTTCAGCGTGTATTTTTTTCAGCGTGTATTTATTTCAGTGTGTAGTTGTTTCAGCGTGTATTTGTTTCATCGTGTAATTGTTTCATCGTGTAATTGTTTCAGCTTGTATTTGTATCAGCCTGTATTTGTTTCAGCGTGTAATTGTTTCAGTGTGTAATTGTTTCAGCATGTATTTGTTTCAGCGTGTAATTGTTTCAGCGTGTAATTGTTTCATCGTGCAGTGGTTCAGCATTTAATTGTTTAATCATGTAATTGTTAAAACGTGTCATTGTTTCAGCGTGTATTTGTTTCAGCGTGTAATTGTTTCAGCGTGTATTTGTTTTTGCATGTATTTGTTTCAGCATGAATTTGTTTCAGCGTGTAATTGTTTCAGCGTGTAATTGTTTCAGCGTGTAATTGTTTCAGCATGTAATTGTTTCAGAGTGTTTTATTTTTCAGCCTGGATTTGTTTCAGTGTGTATTTGTTTCAACGTGTAATTGTTTCAGCATGTAATTGTTTCAGCGTTTAATTGTTTCAGCATGTAATTGTTTCAGCATGTATTTGTTTCATCGTGTAATTGTTTCAGCTTGTATTTTTTTCAGCGTGTAATTGTTTCAGCGTGTAATTGTTTCATCCTGTAATTGTTTCAATGAGTAATTGTTTCAGCGTGTATTTGTTTCAGCATGTATTTGTTTCAGTGTTAATTTGCTTCAGCGTGTAATTGTTTCAGCGTGTAATTGTTTCAGCGTGTAGTTGTTTCATCGTTTAATTGTTTCAGCGTATATTTGTTTCATCTTCTAATTGTTAACACATGTAATTGTTTAAGTGTGTATTTGTTTCAGCGTGTAATTGTTTCAGCGTGTATTTGTTTCAGCGTGTATTTGTTTCAGCATGAATTTGTTTCAGCGTGTAATTGCTTCAGCATGAATTTGTTTCAGCGTGTAATTGTTTCAGCGTGTAATTGTTTCAGCATGTCTTTGTTTCATTGTGTAATTGTTTCAGCGTGTATTTGTTTCAGCGTGTAATTGTTTCAGCATGAATTTGTTTCAGCGTGTAATTGTTTCAGCATGTATTTGTTTCAGCATGTATTTATTTCATCGTTTAATTGTTTCAGCGTGTATTTGTTTCAGCGTGTATTTTTTTCAGCGTGTATTTTTTTCAGCGTGTAATTGTTTCAGCGTGTAATTGTTTCAGCGTGTAATTGTTTCAGCGTGTAATTGTTTCAGCATGTAATTGTTTCAGCGTGTTTTATTTTTCAGCCTGGATTTGTTTCAGCGTGTATTTGTTTCAACGTGTAATTGTTTCAGCATGTAATTGTTTCAGCGTTTAATTGTTTCAGCATGTAATTGTTTCAGCATGTATTTGTTTCATCATGTAATTGTTTCAGCTTGTATTTTTTTCAGCGTGTAATTGTTTCAGCGTGTAATTGTTTCATCCTGTAATTGTTTCAACGAGTAATTGTTTCAGCGTGTATTTGTTTCAGCATGTAATTGTTTCAGTGTTAATTTGCTTCAGCGTGTAATTGTTTCAGCGTGTAATTGTTTCAGCGTGTAGTTGTTTCATCGTTTAATTGTTTCAGCGTGTATTTGTTTCATCTTGTAATTGTTAACACATGTAATTGTTTAAGTGTGTATTTGTTTCAGCGTGTAATTGTTTCAGCGTGTATTTGTTTCAGCGTGTATTTGTTTCAGCATGAATTTGTTTCAGCGTGTAATTGTTTCAGAATGAATTTGTTTCAGCGTGTAATTGTTTTAGCGTGTAATTGTTTCAGCATGTCTTTGTTTCATTGTGTAATTGTTTCAGCGTGTATTTGTTTCAGCGTGTAATTGTTTCAGCATGAATTTGTTTCAGCGTGTAATTGTTTCAGCATGTATTTGTTTCAGCATGTATTTATTTCATCGTTTAATTGTTTCAGCGTGTATTTGTTTCAGCGTGTATTTTTTTCAGCGTATATTTTTTTCAGCGTGTAATTGTTTCAGCGTGTAATTGTTTCAGCGTGTAATTGCTTCAGCGTGTAATTGCTTCAGCGTGTATTTGTTTCAGCGTGTAATTGTTTCAGCGTGTAGTTGTTTCAGTGTGTAATTGTTTCAGTCTGTATTTGTTTCCGCGTGTTTTTTTATCAGCGTGTATTTGTTTCAGCGTGTATTTGTTTCAGCGTGTATTTGTTTCAGCGTGTAATTGTTTCAGCGTGTATTTGTTTCCACGTGTTTTTTTTTTCCAGCGTGTACTTGTTTCAGCGTGTAGTTGAATCAGCGTGTATATGATTCAGCTTGTAATTGTTTCAGCGTGTATTTGTTTCATCGTGTAATTGTTTCAGCATGTATTTGTTTCATCTTGTAATTGTTAACACATGTAATTGTTTAATTTTTTTTTTCAGCGTGTAATTGTTTCAGCGTGCATTTGTTTCAGCATGTATTTGTTTCAGCATGAATTTGTTTCAGCGTGTAATTGTTTCAGCAAGAATTTGTTTCAGCGTGTAATTGTTTCAGCGTGTAATTGTTTCCGCATGTATTTGTTTCATCGTGTAATTGTTTCAGCGTGTATTTGTTTCAGAATGTATTTGTTTCAGTGTGTATTTTTTTCAGCTTGTAATTGTTTCAGCGTGTAATTGTTTCATCCTGTAATTGTTTCAGCGTGTAATTGCTTCAGCGTGTATTTGTTTCAGCGTGTAATTGTTTCAGGGTGTAGTTGTTTCAGGGTGTAATTGATTCAGTCTGTAATTGTTTCAGCGTGTAGTTGTTTCAGATTGTATTTGTTGCAGCGTGTATTTGTTTCAGCGTGTAATTGTTTCAGCGTGTAATTGTGTCAGCGTGTATTTGTTTCAGCGTTTTTTTTTTCAGCGTGTAATTTTTTCAGCGTTTATTTGTTTCAGCGTGTAATTGTTTCAGCGTGTAATTGTTTCAGGGTGTATTTGTTTCAGGGTGTATTTGTTTCAGCGTGTAGTTGTTTCAGCGTGTATTTGTTTCATCGTGTAATTGTTTCATCGTGTAATTGTTTCAGCTTGTATTTGTATCAGCCTGTATTTGTTTCAGCGTGTAATTGTTTCAGCGTGTAGTTGTTTCATCGTGCAATTGTTTCAGCATGTATTTGTTTCAGCGTGTAATTGTTTCAGCGTGTAATTGTTTCAGCATGTATTTGTTTAATCATGTAATTGTTAAAACGTGTCATTGTTTCAGCGTGTATTTGTTTCAGCGTGTAATTGTTTCAGCGTAAATTTGTTTTTGCGTGTATTTGTTTCAGCATGAATTTGTTTCAGCGTGTAATAGTTTCAGTGTGTAATTGTTTCAGCGTGTAATTGTTTCAGCATGTAATTGTTTCAGCGTGTTTTATTTTTCAGCCTGTATTTGTTTCAGCGTGTAATTGTTTCAGCATGTATTTGTTTCATCGTGTAATTGTTTCAGCTTGTATTTTTTTCAGCGTGTAATTGTTTCAGCGTGTAATTGTTTCATCCTGTAATTGTTTCAATGAGTAATTGTTTCAGCGTGTATTTGTTTTAGCATGTATTTGTTTCAGTGTTAATTTGCTTCAGCGTGTATTTGTTTCAGCGTGTAGTTGTTTCAGCGTGTATTTGTTTCATCGTGTAATTGTTTCATCGTGTAATTGTTTCAGCTTGTATTTGTATCAGCCTGTATTTGTTTCAGCGTATAATTGTTTCAGCGTGTAATTGTTTCATCGTGCAATTGTTTCAGCATGTATTTGTTTCAGCGTGTAATTGTTTCAGCGTGTAATTGTTTCATCATGTATTTGTTTAATCATGTAATTGTTAAAACGTGTCATTGTTTCAGCGTGTATTTGTTTCAGCGTGTAATTGTTTCAGCGTGAATTTGTTTTTGCGTGTATTTGTTTCAGCATGAATTTGTTTCAGCGTGTAATAGTTTCAGTGTGTAATTGTTTCAGCGTGTAATTGTTTCAGCATGTAATTGTTTCAGCGTGTTTTATTTTTCAGCCTGTATTTGTTTCAGCGTGTAATTGTTTCAGCATGTAATTGTTTCAGCGTGTACTTGTTTCAGCATGTATTTGTTTCATCGTGTAATTGTTTCAGCTTGTATTTTTTTCAGCGTGTAATTGTTTCAGCGTGTAATTGTTTCATCCTGTAATTGTTTCAATGAGTAATTGTTTCAGCGTGTATTTGTTTTAGCATGTATTTGTTTCAGTGTTAATTTGCTTCAGCGTGGAATTGTTTCAGCGTGTAATTGTTTCAGCGTGTAGTTGTTTCAGAGTGTATTTGTTTCAGCGTGTATTTGTTTCAGCGTGTAATTGTTTCAGCGTGTAATTTTGTCAGCGTGTATTTGTTTCAGCGTGTTTTTTTTCAGCGTGTAATTGTTTCAGCATGTGATTGTTTCAGCGTGTAATTGTTTCATCGTGTAATTGTTTCATCGTGTAATTGTTTCAGCGTGTAATTTTTTCATCGTGCAATTGTTAACACCTGTAATTGTTTAAGCGTGTATTTGTTTCAGCGTGTAATTGTTTCAGCGTGTATTTGTTTCAGCGTGTATTTGTTTCAGCATGAATTTGTTTCAGCGTGTAATTGTTTCAGCATGAATTTGTTTCAGCGTGTAATTGCTTCAGCATCTATTTGTTTCATCGTGTAATTGTTTCAGCGTGTATTTGTTTCAGCGTGTAATTGTTTCAGTGTGTATTTTTTTCAGCGTGTAATTGTTTCAGCGTGTAATTGCTTCATCTTCCAATTGTTTCAGCGTGTAATTGCTTCAGCGTGTTTTTGTTTCAGCGTCTAATTGTTTCAGCGTGTAGTTGTTTCAGCATGTAATTGTTTCAGCATGCAATTGTTTCAGCGTGTAATTGTTTCATCGTGTATTTGTTTCAGCGTGTATTTGTTTCAGTGTGTATTTGTTTCAGCGTGTATTTGTTTCAGCGTGTAATTGTTTCAGCGTGTAATTGTTTCATCCTGTAATTGTTTCAACATGTAATTGTTTCAGCCTGTATTTGTTTCAGCGTGTATTTGTTTCAGCGTGTAATTGTTTCATCGTGTAATTGTTAACACATGTAATTGTTTAAGCGTGTATTTGTTTCAGCATGTAATTGTTTCAGCGTGTATTTGTTTCAGCGTGTATTTGTTTCAGCTTGAATTTGTTTCAGCGTGTAATTGTTTCAGCGTGTAATTGTTTCAGTGTGTAGTTGTTTCAGCGTGTAGTTGTTTCAGCATGTAATTGTTTCAGCGTGTAATTGTTTAAGTGTGTTGTTGTTTCAGCGTGCATTTGTTTCAGCGTGTAATTGTTTCAGCATGTAATTGTTTCAGCATGTATTTGTATCAGCGTGTAACTGTTTCAGCGTGTAATTGTTTCAGCGTGCAATTCTTTCAGCGTGTTTTTGTTTCAGCGTGTATTTGTTTCCGCGTGTATTTGTTTTAGCCTGTTTTTTTTCAGCGTGTATTTGTATCAGCGTATATTTGTTTCAGTGTGTATTTGTTTCAGAGCGTAATTGTTTCAGCCTGTAATTGTTTCAGCCTGTAATTCTTTCAGCGTGTATTTGATTCAGCTTGTATTTGTTTCAGCCTATTTTTGTTTCAGTGTGTAATTTTTTCAGCGTGTAATTGGGCCAGCGGGTGTTTGTTTCAGCGCGTATTTATTTCAGCGTGTAGTTGCTTCAGTTTGTAATTGTTTCAGCGTGTATGTTTCCGCGTGTTTTTTTTCCCAGCGTGTATTTGTTTCAGCGTGTAGTTGAATCAGCGTGTATATGATTCAGCGTGTAATTGTTTCAGCGTGTATTTGTTTCATCGTATAATTGTTTCAGCATGTATTTGTTTCATCTTGTAATTGTTAACACATGTAATTGTTTAATTTTTTTTTCAGCGTGTAATTGTTTCAACATGTAATTGTTTCAGCGTGTATTTGTTTCAGCGTGTATTTGTTTCAGCGTGTATTTGTTTCCGCGTGCTTTTTTGTCATCGTGTATTTGTTTCAGCGTGTATTTGTTTCAGCGTGTAATTGTTTCAGCATGTAATTGTTTCATCGTGTAATTGTTAACACATGTAATTGTTTAAGCGTGTATTTGTTTCAGCATGTAATTGTTTCAGCGTGTATTTGTTTCAGCGTGTATTTGTTTCAGCTTGAATTTGTTTCAGCGTGTAATTGTTTCAGCGTGTAATTGTTTCAGCGTGTAGTTGTTTCAGCGTGTAATTGTTTCAGCGTGTAATTGTTTCAGTGTGTAGTTGTTTCAGCATGTAGTTGTTTCAGCATGTAATTGTTTCAGCGTGTAATTGTTTAAGTGTGTTGTTGTTTCAGCGTGCATTTGTTTCAGCGTGTAATTGTTTCAGCGTGTAATTGTTTCAGCGTGTATTTGTATCAGCGTGTAACTGTTTCAGCGTGTAATTGTTTCAGCGTTCAATTCTTTCAGCGTGTTTTTGTTTCAGCGTGTATTTGTTTCCGCGTGTATTTGTTTCAGCCTGTTTTTTTTCAGCGTGTATTTGTATCAGCGTATATTTGTTTCAGTGTTTATTTGTTTCAGAGCGTAATTGTTTCAGCCTGTAATTGTTTCAGCCTGTAATTCTTTCAGCGTGTATTTGATTCAGCTTGTATTTGTTTCAGCGTGTATTTGTTTCAGTGTGTAATTTTTTCAGCGTGTAATTGTGTCAGCGGGTGTTTGTTTCAGCGCGTATTTGTTTCAGCGTGTAGTTGCTTCAGTTTGTAATTGTTTCAGCGTGTATTTGTTTCCGCGTGTTTTTTTTCCCAGCGTGTATTTGTTTCAGCGTGTAGTTGAATCAGCGTGTATATGATTCAGCGTGTAATTGTTTCAGCGTGTATTTGTTTCATCGTATAATTGTTTCAGCATGTATTTCTTTCATCTTGTAATTGTTAACACATGTAATTTTTTAATTTTTTTTTCAGCGTGTAATTGTTTCAGCGTGTATTTGTTTCAGCGTGTATTTGTTTCAGCATGAATTTGTTTCAGCGTGTAATTGTTTCAGCATGAATTTGTTTCAGCGTGTAATTGTTTCAGCTTGTAATTGCTTCAGCATCTATTTGTTTCATCGTGTAATTGTTTCAGCGTGTATTTGTTTCAGCGTGTAATTGTTTCAGTGTGTATTTTTTTCAGCGTGTAATTGTTTCAGCGTGTAATTGTTTCATCCTCTAATTGTTTCAGCGTGTAATTGCTTCAGCGTGTATTTGTTTCAGCCTGTAATTGTTTCAGCGTGTTGTTGTTTCAGAGTGTAATTGTTTCAGTCTGTAATTGTTTCAGAGTGTATTTGTTTCAGCGTGTATTTGTTTCAGCGTGTAATTGTTTCAGCGTGTAAATGTGTCAGCGTGTATTTGTTTCAGCGTATATTTTTTCAGCGTGTAATTTTTTCAGCGTTTATTTGTTTCAGCGTGTATTTGTTTCAGTGTGTATTGGTTTCAGCGTGTATTTTTTTCAGCGTGTATTTATTTCAGTGTGTAGTTGTTTCAGCGTGTATTTGTTTCATCGTGTAATTGTTTCATCGTGTAATTGTTTCAGCTTGTATTTGTATCAGCCTGTATTTGTTTCAGCGTGTAATTGTTTCAGTGTGTAATTGTTTCAGCATGTATTTGTTTCAGCGTGTAATTGTTTCAGCGTGTAATTGTTTCATCGTGCAGTGGTTCAGCATTTAATTGTTTAATCATGTAATTGTTAAAACGTGTCATTGTTTCAGCGTGTATTTGTTTCAGCGTGTAATTGTTTCAGCGTGTATTTGTTTTTGCATGTATTTGTTTCAGCATGAATTTGTTTCAGCGTGTAATTGTTTCAGCGTGTAATTGTTTCAGCGTGTAATTGTTTCAGCATGTAATTGTTTCAGAGTGTTTTATTTTTCAGCCTGGATTTGTTTCAGCGTGTATTTGTTTCAACGTGTAATTGTTTCAGCATGTAATTGTTTCAGCGTTTAATTGTTTCAGCATGTAATTGTTTCAGCATGTATTTGTTTCATCGTGTAATTGTTTCAGCTTGTATTTTTTTCAGCGTGTAATTGTTTCAGCGTGTAATTGTTTCATCCTGTAATTGTTTCAATGAGTAATTGTTTCAGCGTGTATTTGTTTCAGCATGTATTTGTTTCAGTGTTAATTTGCTTCAGCGTGTAATTGTTTCAGCGTGTAATTGTTTCAGCGTGTAGTTGTTTCATCGTTTAATTGTTTCAGCGTATATTTGTTTCATCTTCTAATTGTTAACACATGTAATTGTTTAAGTGTGTATTTGTTTCAGCGTGTAATTGTTTCAGCGTGTATTTGTTTCAGCGTGTATTTGTTTCAGCATGAATTTGTTTCAGCGTGTAATTGCTTCAGCATGAATTTGTTTCAGCGTGTAATTGTTTCAGCGTGTAATTGTTTCAGCATGTCTTTGTTTCATTGTGTAATTGTTTCAGCGTGTATTTGTTTCAGCGTGTAATTGTTTCAGCATGAATTTGTTTCAGCGTGTAATTGTTTCAGCATGTATTTGTTTCAGCATGTATTTATTTCATCGTTTAATTGTTTCAGCGTGTATTTGTTTCAGCGTGTATTTTTTTCAGCGTGTATTTTTTTCAGCGTGTAATTGTTTCAGCGTGTAATTGTTTCAGCGTGTAATTGTTTCAGCGTGTAATTGTTTCAGCATGTAATTGTTTCAGCGTGTTTTATTTTTCAGCCTGGATTTGTTTCAGCGTGTATTTGTTTCAACGTGTAATTGTTTCAGCATGTAATTGTTTCAGCGTTTAATTGTTTCAGCATGTAATTGTTTCAGCATGTAATTGTTTCAGCTTGTATTTTTTTCAGCGTGTAATTGTTTCAGCGTGTAATTGTTTCATCCTGTAATTGTTTCAACGAGTAATTGTTTCAGCGTGTATTTGTTTCAGCATGTAATTGTTTCAGTGTTAATTTGCTTCAGCGTGTAATTGTTTCAGCGTGTAATTGTTTCAGCGTGTAGTTGTTTCATCGTTTAATTGTTTCAGCGTGTATTTGTTTCATCTTGTAATTGTTAACACATGTAATTGTTTAAGTGTGTATTTGTTTCAGCATGTAATTGTTTCAGCGTGTATTTGTTTCAGCGTGTATTTGTTTCAGCATGAATTTGTTTCAGCGTGTAATTGTTTCAGAATGAATTTGTTTCAGCGTGTAATTGTTTTAGCGTGTAATTGTTTCAGCATGTCTTTGTTTCATTGTGTAATTGTTTCAGCGTGTATTTGTTTCAGCGTGTAATTGTTTCAGCATGAATTTGTTTCAGCGTGTAATTGTTTCAGCATGTATTTGTTTCAGCATGTATTTATTTCATCGTTTAATTGTTTCAGCGTGTATTTGTTTCAGCGTGTATTTTTTTCAGCGTATATTTTTTTCAGCGTGTAATTGTTTCAGCGTGTAATTGTTTCAGCGTGTAATTGCTTCAGCGTGTAATTGCTTCAGCGTGTATTTGTTTCAGCGTGTAATTGTTTCAGCGTGTAGTTGTTTCAGTGTGTAATTGTTTCAGTCTGTATTTGTTTCCGCGTGTTTTTTTATCAGCGTGTATTTGTTTCAGCGTGTATTTGTTTCAGCGTGTATTTGTTTCAGCGTGTAATTGTTTCAGCGTGTATTTGTTTCCACGTGTTTTTTTTTTCCAGCGTGTACTTGTTTCAGCGTGTAGTTGAATCAGCGTGTATATGATTCAGCTTGTAATTGTTTCAGCGTGTATTTGTTTCATCGTGTAATTGTTTCAGCATGTATTTGTTTCATCTTGTAATTGTTAACACATGTAATTGTTTAATTTTTTTTTTCAGCGTGTAATTGTTTCAGCGTGTATTTGTTTCAGCATGTATTTGTTTCAGCATGAATTTGTTTCAGCGTGTAATTGTTTCAGCAAGAATTTGTTTCAGCGTGTAATTGTTTCAGCGTGTAATTGTTTCAGCATGTATTTGTTTCATCGTGTAATTGTTTCAGCGTGTATTTGTTTCAGAATGTATTTGTTTCAGTGTGTATTTTTTTCAGCTTGTAATTGTTTCAGCGTGTAATTGTTTCATCCTGTAATTGTTTCAGCATGTAATTGCTTCAGCGTGTATTTGTTTCAGCGTGTAATTGTTTCAGGGTGTAGTTGTTTCAGGGTGTAATTGATTCAGTCTGTAATTGTTTCAGCGTGTAGTTGTTTCAGATTGTATTTGTTGCAGCGTGTATTTGTTTCAGCGTGTAATTGTTTCAGCGTGTAATTGTGTCAGCGTGTATTTGTTTCAGCGTTTTTTTTTTCAGCGTGTAATTTTTTCAGCGTTTATTTGTTTCAGCGTGTAATTGTTTCAGCGTGTAATTGTTTCAGGGTGTATTTGTTTCAGGGTGTATTTGTTTCAGCGTGTAGTTGTTTCAGCGTGTATTTGTTTCATCGTGTAATTGTTTCATCGTGTAATTGTTTCAGCTTGTATTTGTATCAGCCTGTATTTGTTTCAGCGTGTAATTGTTTCAGCGTGTAATTGTTTCATCGTGCAATTGTTTCAGCATGTATTTGTTTCAGCGTGTAATTGTTTCAGCGTGTAATTGTTTCAGCATGTATTTGTTTAATCATGTAATTGTTAAAACGTGTCATTGTTTCAGCGTGTATTTGTTTCAGCGTGTAATTGTTTCAGCGTAAATTTGTTTTTGCGTGTATTTGTTTCAGCATGAATTTGTTTCAGCGTGTAATAGTTTCAGTGTGTAATTGTTTCAGCGTGTAATTGTTTCAGCATGTAATTGTTTCAGCGTGTTTTATTTTTCAGCCTGTATTTGTTTCAGCGTGTAATTGTTTCAGCATGTATTTGTTTCATCGTGTAATTGTTTCAGCTTGTATTTTTTTCAGCGTGTAATTGTTTCAGCGTGTAATTGTTTCATCCTGTAATTGTTTCAATGAGTAATTGTTTCAGCGTGTATTTGTTTTAGCATGTATTTGTTTCAGTGTTAATTTGCTTCAGCGTGTAATTGTTTCAGCGTGTAATTGTTTCAGCGTGTAGTTGTTTCCGTGTGTAATTGTTTCAGTCTGTAATTGTTTCAGCGTGTAGTTGTTTCAGAGTGTATTTGTTTCAGCGTGTATTTGTTTCAGCGTGTAATTGTTTCAGCGTGTAATTTTGTCAGCGTGTATTTGTTTCAGCGTGTTTTTTTTCAGCGTGTAATTGTTTCAGCATGTAATTGTTTCAGCGTGTAATTGTTTCATCGTGTAATTGTTTCATCGTGTAATTGTTTCAGCGTGTAATTTTTTCATTGTGCAATTGTTAACACCTGTAATTGTTTAAGCATGTATTTGTTTCAGCGTGTAATTGTTTCAGCGTGTATTTGTTTCAGCGTGTATTTGTTTCAGCATGAATTTGTTTCAGCGTGTAATTGTTTCAGCATGAATTTGTTTCAGCGTGTAATTGCTTCAGCATCTATTTGTTTCATCGTGTAATTGTTTCAGCGTGTATTTGTTTCAGCGTGTAATTGTTTCAGTGTGTATTTTTTTCAGCGTGTAATTGTTTCAGCGTGTAATTGTTTCATCTTCTAATTGTTTCAGCGTGTAATTGCTTCAGCGTGTTTTTGTTTCAGCGTCTAATTTTTTCAGCGTGTAGTTGTTTCGGCATGTAATTGTTTCAGCATGCAATTGTTTCAGCGTGTAATTGTTTCATCGTGTATTTGTTTCAGCGTGTATTTGTTTCAGTGTGTATTTGTTTCAGCGTGTATTTGTTTCAGCGTGTAATTGTTTCAGCGTGTAATTGTTTCATCCTGTAATTGTTTCAACATGTAATTGTTTCAGCCTGTATTTGTTTCAGCGTGTATTTGTTTCAGCGTGTATTTGTTTCCACGTGCTTTTTTGTCATCGTGTATTTGTTTCAGCGTGTATTTGTTTCAGCGTGTAATTGTTTCAGCGTGTAATTGTTTCATCGTGTAATTGTTAACACATGTAATTGTTTAAGCGTGTATTTGTTTCAGCATGTAATTGTTTCAGCGTGTATTTGTTTCAGCGTGTATTTGTTTCAGCTTGAATTTGTTTCCGCGTGTAATTGTTTCAGCGTGTAATTGTTTCAGCGTGTAATTGTTTCAGCGTGTAATTGTTTCAGTGTGTAGTTGTTTCAGCATGTAATTGTTTCAGCGTGTAATTGTTTAAGTGTGTTGTTGTTTCAGCGTGCATTTGTTTCAGCGTGTAATTGTTTCAGCATGTAATTGTTTCAGCATGTATTTGTATCAGCGTGTAACTGTTTCAGCGTGTAATTGTTTCAGCGTGCAATTCTTTCAGCGTGTTTTTGTTTCAGCGTGTATTTGTTTCCGCGTGTATTTGTTTCAGCCTTTTTTTTTTCAGCGTGTATTTGTATCAGCGTATATTTGTTTCAGTGTGTATTTGTTTCAGAGCGTAATTGTTTCAGCCTGTAATTGTTTCAGCCTGTAATTCTTTCAGCGTGTATTTGATTCAGCTTGTATTTGTTTCAGCGTGTATTTGTTTCAGTGTGTAATTTTTTCAGCGTGTAATTGTGTCAGCGGATGTTTGTTTAAGCGCGTATTTGTTTCAGCGTGTAGTTGCTTCAGTTTGTAATCGTTTCAGCGTGTATTTGTTTCCGCGTGTTTTTTTTCCCAGCGTGTATTTGTTTCAGCGTGTAGTTGAATCAGCGTGTATATGATTCAGCGTGTAATTGTTTCAGCGTGTATTTGTTTCATCGTATAATTGTTTCAGCATGTATTTGTTTCATCTTGTAATTGTTAACACATGTAATTGTTTAATTTTTTTTTCAGCGTGTAATTGTTTCAACATGTAATTGTTTCAGCGTGTATTTGTTTCAGCGTGTATTTGTTTCAGCGTGTATTTGTTTCCGCGTGCTTTTTTGTCATCGTGTATTTGTTTCAGCGTGTATTTGTTTCAGCGTGTAATTGTTTCAGCGTGTAATTGTTTCATCGTGTAATTGTTAACACATGTAATTGTTTAAGCGTGTATTTGTTTCAGCATGTAATTGTTTCAGCGTGTATTTGTTTCAGCGTGTATTTGTTTCAGCTTGAATTTGTTTCAGCGTGTAATTGTTTCAGCGTGTAATTGTTTCAGTGTGTAGTTGTTTCAGCGTGTAGTTGTTTCAGCATGTAATTGTTTCAGCGTGTAATTGTTTAAGTGTGTTGTTGTTTCAGCGTGCATTTGTTTCAGCGTGTAATTGTTTCAGCGTGTAATTGTTTCAGCGTGTATTTGTATCAGCGTGTAACTGTTTAAGCGTGTAATTGTTTCAGCGTTCAATTCTTTCAGTGTGTTTTTGTTTCAGCGTGTATTTGTTTCCGCGTGTATTTGTTTCAGCCTGTTTTTTTTCAGCGTGTATTTGTATCAGCGTATATTTGTTTCAGTGTGTATTTGTTTCAGAGCGTAATTGTTTCAGCCTGTAATTGTTTCAGCCTGTAATTCTTTCAGCGTGTATTTGATTCAGCTTGTATTTGTTTCAGCGTGTATTTGTTTCAGTGTGTAATTTTTTCAGCGTGTAATTGTGTCAGCGGGTGTTTGTTTCAGCGCGTATTTGTTTCAGCGTGTAGTTGCTTCAGTTTGTAATTGTTTCAGCGTGTATTTGTTTCCGCGTGTTTTTTTTCCCAGCGTGTATTTGTTTCAGCGTGTAGTTGAATCAGCGTGTATATGATTCAGCGTGTAATTGTTTCAGCGTGTATTTGTTTCATCGTATAATTGTTTCAGCATGTATTTCTTTCATCTTGTAATTGTTAACACATGTAATTTTTAAATTTTTTTTTCAGCGTGTAATTGTTTCAGCGTGTATTTGTTTCAGCGTGTATTTGTTTCAGCATGAATTTGTTTCAGCGTGTAATTGTTTCGGCATGAATTTGTTTCAGCGTGTAATTGTTTCAGCTTGTAATTGCTTCAGCATCTATTTGTTTCATCGTGTAATTGTTTCAGCGTGTATTTGTTTCAGCGTGTAATTGTTTCAGTGTGTATTTTTTTCAGCGTGTAATTGTTTCAGCGTGTAATTGTTTCATCCTCTAATTGTTTCAGCGTGTAATTGCTTCAGCGTGCATTTGTTTCAGCCTGTAATTGTTTCAGCGTGTAGTTGTTTCAGTGTGTAATTGTTTCAGTCTGTAATTGTTTCAGAGTGTATTTGTTTCAGCGTGTATTTGTTTCAGCGTGTAATTGTTTCAGCGTGTAAATGTGTCAGCGTGTATTTGTTTCAGCGTATATTTTTTCAGCGTGTAATTTTTTCAGCGTTTATTTGTTTCAGCGTGTATTTGTTTCAGTGTGTATTGGTTTCAGCGTGTATTTTTTTCAGCGTGTATTTGTTTCAGTGTGTAGTTGTTTCAGCGTGTATTTGTTTCATCGTGTAATTGTTTCATCGTGTAATTGTTTCAGCTTGTATTTGTATCAGCCTGTATTTGTTTCAGCGTGTAATTGTTTCAGTGTGTAATTGTTTCAGCATGTATTTGTTTCAGCGTGTAATTGTTTCAGCGTGTAATTGTTTCATCGTGCAGTGGTTCAGCATTTAATTGTTTAATCATGTAATTGTTAAAACGTGTCATTGTTTCAGCGTGTATTTGTTTCAGCGTGTAATTGTTTCAGCGTGTATTTGTTTTTGCGTGTATTTGTTTCAGCATGAATTTGTTTCAGCGTGTAATTGTTTCAGCGTGTAATTGTTTCAGCGTGTAATTGTTTCAGCATGTAATTGTTTCAGAGTGTTTTATTTTTCAGCCTGGATTTGTTTCAGCGTGTATTTGTTTCAACGTATAATTGTTTCAGCATGTAATTGTTTCAGCGTTTAATTGTTTCAGCATGTAATTGTTTCAGCATGTATTTGTTTCATCGTGTAATTGTTTCAGCTTGTATTTTTTTCAGCGTGTAATTGTTTCAGCGTGTATTTGTTTCATCCTGTAATTGTTTCAATGAGTAATTGTTTCAGCGTGTATTTGTTTCAGCATGTATTTGTTTCAGTGTTAATTTGCTTCAGCGTGTAATTGTTTCAGCGTGTAATTGTTTCAGCGCGTAGTTGTTTCATCGTTTAATTGTTTCAGCGTATATTTCTTTCATCTTCTAATTGTTAACACATGTAATTGTTTAAGTGTGTATTTGTTTCAGCGTGTAATTGTTTCAGCGTGTATTTGTTTCAGCGTGTATTTGTTTCAGCATGAATTTGTTTCAGCGTGTAATTGTTTCAGCATGAATTTGTTTCAGCGTGTAATTGTTTCAGCGTGTAATTGTTTCAGCATGTCTTTGTTTCATTGTGTAATTGTTTCAGCGTGTATTTGTTTCAGCGTGTAATTGTTTCAGCATGAATTTGTTTCAGCGTGTAATTGTTTCAGCATGTATTTGTTTCAGCATGTATTTATTTCATCGTTTAATGGTTTCAGCGTGTATTTGTTTCAGCGTGTATTTTTTTCAGCGTGTATTTTTTTCAGCGTGTAATTGTTTCAGCGTGTAATTGTTTCAGCGTGTAATTGTTTCAGCGTGTAATTGCTTCAGCGTGTAATTGCTTCAGCGTGTATTTGTTTCAGCGTGTAATTGTTTCAGCGTGTAGTTGTTTCAGTGTGTAATTGTTTCAGTCTGTATTTGTTTCCGCGTGTTTTTTTATCAGCGTGTATTTGTTTCAGCGTGTATTTGTTTCATCGTGTAATTGTTTCATCGTGTAATTGTTTCAGCTTGTAGTAGTTTCAGCATGTAATTGTGTCAGTGTGTATTTGTTTCAGCGTGTATTTGTTTCAGCGTGTAATTGTTCCAGCGTGTATTTGTTTCCGCGTGTTTTTTTTATCCAGCGTGTATTTGTTTCAGCGTGTAGTTGAATCAGCGTGTATATGATTCAGCTTGTAATTGTTTCAGCGTGTATTTGTTTCATCGTGTAATTGTTTCAGCGTGTATTTGTTTCATCTTGTAATTGTTAACACATGTAATTGTTTATTTTTTTTTTCAGCGTGTAATTGTTTCAGCGTTCAATTCTTTCAGCGTGTTTTTGTTTCAGCGTGTATTTGTTTCCGCGTGTATTTGTTTCAGCCTGTTTTTTTTCAGCGTGTATTTGTATCAGCGTATATTTGTTTCAGTGTGTATTTGTTTCAGAGCGTAATTGTTTCAGCCTGTAATTGTTTCAGCCTGTAATTCTTTCAGCATGTATTTGATTCAGCTTGTATTTGTTTCAGCGTGTATTTGATTCAGTGTGTAATTTTTTCAGCGTGTAATTGTGTCAGCGGGTGTTTGTTTCAGCGCGTATTTGTTTCAGCCTGTAGTTGCTTCAGTTTGTATTTGTTTCAGCGTGTAATTGTTTCAGCATGAATTTGTTTCAGCGTGTAATTGTTTCAGCATGTATTTGTTTCAGCATGTATTTATTTCATCGTTTAATGGTTTCAGCGTGTATTTGTTTCAGCGTGTATTTTTTTCAGCGTGTATTTTTTTCAGCGTGTAATTGTTTCAGCGTGTAATTGTTTCAGCGTGTAATTGTTTCAGCGTGTAATTGCTTCAGCGTGTAATTGCTTCAGCGTGTATTTGTTTCAGCGTGTAATTGTTTCAGCGTGTAGTTGTTTCAGTGTGTAATTGTTTCAGTCTGTATTTGTTTCCGCGTGTTTTTTTATCAGCGTGTATTTGTTTCAGCGTGTATTTGTTTCATCGTGTAATTGTTTCATCGTGTAATTGTTTCAGCTTGTAGTAGTTTCAGCATGTAATTGTGTCAGTGTGTATTTGTTTCAGCGTGTATTTGTTTCAGCGTGTAATTGTTTCAGCGTGTATTTGTTTCCGCGTGTTTTTTTTATCCAGCGTGTATTTGTTTCAGCGTGTAGTTGAATCAGCGTGTATATGATTCAGCTTGTAATTGTTTCAGCGTGTATTTGTTTCATCGTGTAATTGTTTCAGCATGTATTTGTTTCATCTTGTAATTGTTAACACATGTAATTGTTTATTTTTTTTTTCAGCGTGTAATTGTTTCAGCGTTCAATTCTTTCAGCGTGTTTTTGTTTCAGCGTGTATTTGTTTCCGCGTGTATTTGTTTCAGCCTGTTTTTTTTCAGCGTGTATTTGTATCAGCGTATATTTGTTTCAGTGTGTATTTGTTTCAGAGCGTAATTGTTTCAGCCTGTAATTGTTTCAGCCTGTAATTCTTTCAGCATGTATTTGATTCAGCTTGTATTTGTTTCAGCGTGTATTTGATTCAGTGTGTAATTTTTTCAGCGTGTAATTGTGTCAGCGGGTGTTTGTTTCAGCGCGTATTTGTTTCAGCCTGTAGTTGCTTCAGTTTGTAATTGTTTCAGCGTGTATTTGTTTCCGCGTGTTTTTTTTCCCAGCGTGTATTTGTTTCAGCGTGTAGTTGAATCAGCGTGTATATGATTCAGCGTGTAATTGTTTCAGCGTGTATTTGTTTCATCGTATAATTGTTTCAGCATGTATTTGTTTCATCTTGTAATTGTTAACACATGTAATTTTTTAATTTTTTTTTCAGCGTGTAATTGTTTCAGCGTGTATTTGTTTCAGCGTGTATTTGTTTCAGCATGAATTTGTTTCAGCGTGTAATTGTTTCAGCATGAATTTGTTTCAGCGTGTAATTGTTTCAGCTTGTAATTGCTTCAGCATCTATTTGTTTCATCGTGTAATTGTTTCAGCGTGTATTTGTTTCAGCGTGTAATTGTTTCAGTGTGTATTTTTTTCAGTGTGTAATTGTTTCAGCGTGTAATTGTTTCATCCTCTAATTGTTTCAGCGTGTAATTGCTTCAGCGTGTATTTGTTTCAGCCTGTAATTGTTTCAGCGTGTTGTTGTTTCAGAGTGTAATTGTTTCAGTCTGTAATTGTTTCAGAGTGTATTTGTTTCAGCGTGTATTTGTTTCAGCGTGTAATTGTTTCAGCGTGTAAATGTGTCAGCGTGTATTTGTTTCAGCGTATATTTTTTCAGCGTGTAATTTTTTCAGCGTTTATTTGTTTCAGCGTGTATTTGTTTCAGTGTGTATTGGTTTCAGCGTGTATTTTTTTCAGCGTGTATTTGTTTCAGTGTGTAGTTGTTTCAGCGTGTATTTGTTTCATCGTGTAATTGTTTCATCGTGTAATTGTTTCAGCTTGTATTTGTATCAGCCTGTATTTGTTTCAGCGTGTAATTGTTTCAGTGTATAATTGTTTCAGCATGTATTTGTTTCAGCGTGTAATTGTTTCAGCGTGTAATTGTTTCATCGTGCAGTGGTTCAGCATTTAATTGTTTAATCATGTAATTGTTAAAACGTGTCATTGTTTCAGCGTGTATTTGTTTCAGCGTGTAATTGTTTCAGCGTGTATTTGTTTTTGCGTGTATTTGTTTCAGCATGAATTTGTTTCAGCGTGTAATTGTTTCAGCGTGTAATTGTTTCAGCGTGTAATTGTTTCAGCATGTAATTGTTTCAGAGTGTTTTATTTTTCAGCCTGGATTTGTTTCAGCGTGTATTTGTTTCAACGTGTAATTGTTTCAGCATGTAATTGTTTCAGCGTTTAATTGTTTCAGCATGTAATTGTTTCAGCATGTATTTGTTTCATCGTGTAATTGTTTCAGCTTGTATTTTTTTCAGCGTGTAATTGTTTCAGTGTGTAATTGTTTCATCCTGTAATTGTTTCAATGAGTAATTGTTTCAGCGTGTATTTGTTTCAGCATGTATTTGTTTCAGTGTTAATTTGCTTCAGCGTGTAATTGTTTGAGCGTGTAATTGTTTCAGCGTGTAGTTGTTTCATCGTTTAATTGTTTCAGCGTATATTTGTTTCATCTTCTAATTGTTAACACATGTAATTGTTTAAGTGTGTATTTGTTTCAGCGTGTAATTGTTTCAGCGTGTATTTGTTTCAGCGTGTATTTGTTTCAGCATGAATTTGTTTCAGCGTGTAATTGTTTCAGCATGAATTTGTTTCAGCGTGTAATTGTTTCAGCGTGTAATTGTTTCAGCATGTCTTTGTTTCATTGTGTAATTGTTTCAGCGTGTATTTGTTTCAGCGTGTAATTGTTTCAGCATGAATTTGTTTCAGCGTGTAATTGTTTCAGCGTGTATTTATTTCATCGTTTAATTGTTTCAGCGTGTATTTATTTCATCGTTTAATTGTTTCAGCGTGTATTTGTTTCAGCGTGTATTTTTTTCAGCGTGTATTTTTTTCAGCGTGTAATTGTTTCAGCGTGTAATTGTTTCAGCGTGTAATTGCTTCAGCGTGTAATTGCTTCAGCGTGTATTTGTTTCAGCGTGTAATTGTTTCAGCGTGTAGTTGTTTCAGTGTGTAATTGTTTCAGTCTGTATTTGTTTCCGCGTGTTTTTTTATCAGCGTGTATTTGTTTCAGCGTGTATTTGTTTCATCGTGTAATTGTTTCATCGTGTAATTGTTTCAGCTTGTAGTAGTTTCAGCATGTAATTGTGTCAGTGTGTATTTGTTTCAGCGTGTATTTTTTTCAGCGTGTAATTGTTTCAGCGTGTATTTGTTTCCGCGTGTTTTTTGTTCCAGCGTGTATTTGTTTCAGCGTGTAGTTGAATCAGCGTGTATATGATTCAGCTTGTAATTGTTTCAGCGTGTATTTGTTTCATCGTGTAATTGTTTCAGCATGTATTTGTTTCATCTTGTAATTGTTAACACATGTAATTGTTTATTTTTTTTTTCAGCGTGTAATTGTTTCAGCAAGAATTTGTTTCAGCGTGTAATTGTTTCAGCGTGTAATTGTTTCAGCGTGTAATTGTTTCAGCGTGTAATTGTTTCAGCGTGAATTTGTTTCAGAATGTATTTGTTTCAGTGTGTAATTGTTTCAGCGTGTAGTTGTTTCAGGGTGTAATTGATTCAGTCTGTAATTGTTTCAGCGTGTAGTTGTTTCAGATTGTATTTGTTGCAGCGTGTATTTGTTTCAGCGTGTAATTGTTTCAGCGTGTAATTGTGTCATCGTGTATTTGTTTCGTCGTTTTTTTTTTCAGCGTGTAATTTTTTCAGCGTTTATTTGTTTCAGCGTGTATTTGTTTCAGCGTGTAATTGTTTCAGCGTGTATTTGTTTCAGGGTGTATTTGTTTCAGCGTGTAGTTGTTTCAGCGTGTATTTGTTTCATCGTGTAACTGTTTCATCGTGTAATTGTTTCAGCTTGTATTTGTATCAGCCTGTATTTGTTTCAGCGTATAATTGTTTCAGCGTGTAATTGATTCAGCATGTATTTGTTTCAGCGTATAATTGTTTCAGTGTGTAATTTTTTCATCGTGCAATTGTTTCAGCATGTATTTGTTTCAGCGTGTAATTGTTTCAGCGTGTAATTGTTTCATCATGTATTTGTTTAATCATGTAATTGTTAAAACGTGTCATTGTTTCAGCGTCTATTTGTTTCAGCGTGTATTTGTTTTTGCGTGTATTTGTTTCAGCATGAATTTGTTTTAGCGTGTAATAGTTTCAGCGTGTAATTGTTTCAGCGTGTAATTGTTTCAGCATGTAATTGTTTCAGCGTGTTTTATTTTTCAGCCTGTATTTGTTTCAGCGTGTAATTGTTTCAGCAGGTAATTGTTTCAGCGTGTAATTGTTTCAGCATGTATTTGTTTCATCGTGTAATTGTTTCAGCTTGTATTTTTTTCAGCGTGTAATTGTTTCAGCGTGTAATTGTTTCATCCCGTAATTGTTTCATTGAGTAATTGTTTCAGCGTGTATTTGTTTCAGCATGTATTTGTTTCAGTGTTAATTTGCTTCAGCGTGTAATTGTTTCAGCGTGTAATTGTATCAGCGTGTAGTTGTTTCCGTGTGTAATTGTTTCAGTCTGTAATTGTTTCAGCGTGTTGTTGTTTCAGAGTGTATTTGTTTCAGCGTGAATTTGTTTCAGCGTGTAATTGTTTCAGCGTGTAATTGTGTCAGCGTGTTTTTGATTCAGCGTGTTTTTTTTCAGCGTGTAATTGTTTCAGCATGTAATTGTTTCAGCGTGTAATTGTTTCAGCGTGTAATTGTTTCATCGTGCAATTGTTTCAGCATGTATTTGTTTCAGCGTATAATTGTTTCAGTGTGTAATTGTTTCAGCGTGTAATTGTTTCAGCGTGTATTTGTTTCAGCATGTATTTGTTTCAGCATGAATTTGTTTGAGCGTGTAATTGTTTCAGCGTGTAATTGCTTCAGCATCTATTTGTTTCATCGTGTAATTGTTTCAGCGTGTATTTGTTTCAGCGTGTAATTGTTTCAGTGTATATTTTTTTCAGCGTGTAATTGTTTCAGCGTGTAATTGTTTCACCTTCTAATTGTTTCAGCGTGTAATTGCTTCAGCGTGTTTTTGTTTCAGCGTCTAATTGTTTCAGCGTGTAGTTGTTTCAGCATGTAATTGTTTCAGCATACAATTGTTTCAGCGTGTAGTTGTTTCAGCATGTAATTGTTTCAGCGTGTAATTGTTTAAGTGTGTTGTTGTTTCAGCGTGCATTTGTTTCAGCGTGTAATTGTTTCAGCGTGTAATTGTTTCAGCGTGTATTTTTTTCTGCGTGTAACTGTTTCAGCTTGTAATTGTTTCAGCGTGCAATTCTTTCAGCGTGTTTTTGTTTCAGCGTGTAAATGTGTCAGCGTGTATTTGTTTCAGCGTATATTTTTTCAGCGTGTAATTTTTTCAGCGTTTATTTGTTTCAGCGTGTATTTGTTTCAGTGTGTATTGGTTTCAGCGTGTATTTTTTTCAGCGTGTATTTGTTTCAGTGTGTAGTTGTTTCAGCGTGTATTTGTTTCATCGTGTAATTGTTTCATCGTGTAATTGTTTCAGCTTGTATTTGTATCAGCCTGTATTTGTTTCAGCGTGTAATTGTTTCAGTGTATAATTGTTTCAGCATGTATTTGTTTCAGCGTGTAATTGTTTCAGCGTGTAATTGTTTCATCGTGCAGTGGTTCAGCATTTAATTGTTTAATCATGTAATTGTTAAAACGTGTCATTGTTTCAGCGTGTATTTGTTTCAGCGTGTAATTGTTTCAGCGTGTATTTGTTTTTGCGTGTATTTGTTTCAGCATGAATTTGTTTCAGCGTGTAATTGTTTCAGCGTGTAATTGTTTCAGCGTGTAATTGTTTCAGCATGTAATTGTTTCAGAGTGTTTTATTTTTCAGCCTGGATTTGTTTCAGCGTGTATTTGTTTCAACGTGTAATTGTTTCAGCATGTAATTGTTTCAGCGTTTAATTGTTTCAGCATGTAATTGTTTCAGCATGTATTTGTTTCATCGTGTAATTGTTTCAGCTTGTATTTTTTTCAGCGTGTAATTGTTTCAGTGTGTAATTGTTTCATCCTGTAATTGTTTCAATGAGTAATTGTTTCAGCGTGTATTTGTTTCAGCATGTATTTGTTTCAGTGTTAATTTGCTTCAGCGTGTAATTGTTTGAGCGTGTAATTGTTTCAGCGTGTAGTTGTTTCATCGTTTAATTGTTTCAGCGTATATTTGTTTCATCTTCTAATTGTTAACACATGTAATTGTTTAAGTGTGTATTTGTTTCAGCGTGTAATTGTTTCAGCGTGTATTTGTTTCAGCGTGTATTTGTTTCAGCATGAATTTGTTTCAGCGTGTAATTGTTTCAGCATGAATTTGTTTCAGCGTGTAATTGTTTCAGCGTGTAATTGTTTCAGCATGTCTTTGTTTCATTGTGTAATTGTTTCAGCGTGTATTTGTTTCAGCGTGTAATTGTTTCAGCATGAATTTGTTTCAGCGTGTAATTGTTTCAGCGTGTATTTATTTCATCGTTTAATTGTTTCAGCGTGTATTTATTTCATCGTTTAATTGTTTCAGCGTGTATTTGTTTCAGCGTGTATTTTTTTCAGCGTGTATTTTTTTCAGCGTGTAATTGTTTCAGCGTGTAATTGTTTCAGCGTGTAATTGCTTCAGCGTGTAATTGCTTCAGCGTGTATTTGTTTCAGCGTGTAATTGTTTCAGCGTGTAGTTGTTTCAGTGTGTAATTGTTTCAGTCTGTATTTGTTTCCGCGTGTTTTTTTATCAGCGTGTATTTGTTTCAGCGTGTATTTGTTTCATCGTGTAATTGTTTCATCGTGTAATTGTTTCAGCTTGTAGTAGTTTCAGCATGTAATTGTGTCAGTGTGTATTTGTTTCAGCGTGTATTTTTTTCAGCGTGTAATTGTTTCAGCGTGTATTTGTTTCCGCGTGTTTTTTGTTCCAGCGTGTATTTGTTTCAGCGTGTAGTTGAATCAGCGTGTATATGATTCAGCTTGTAATTGTTTCAGCGTGTATTTGTTTCATCGTGTAATTGTTTCAGCATGTATTTGTTTCATCTTGTAATTGTTAACACATGTAATTGTTTATTTTTTTTTTCAGCGTGTAATTGTTTCAGCAAGAATTTGTTTCAGCGTGTAATTGTTTCAGCGTGTAATTGTTTCAGCGTGTAATTGTTTCAGCGTGTAATTGTTTCAGCGTGAATTTGTTTCAGAATGTATTTGTTTCAGTGTGTAATTGTTTCAGCGTGTAGTTGTTTCAGGGTGTAATTGATTCAGTCTGTAATTGTTTCAGCGTGTAGTTGTTTCAGATTGTATTTGTTGCAGCGTGTATTTGTTTCAGCGTGTAATTGTTTCAGCGTGTAATTGTGTCATCGTGTATTTGTTTCGTCGTTTTTTTTTTCAGCGTGTAATTTTTTCAGCGTTTATTTGTTTCAGCGTGTATTTGTTTCAGCGTGTAATTGTTTCAGCGTGTATTTGTTTCAGGGTGTATTTGTTTCAGCGTGTAGTTGTTTCAGCGTGTATTTGTTTCATCGTGTAACTGTTTCATCGTGTAATTGTTTCAGCTTGTATTTGTATCAGCCTGTATTTGTTTCAGCGTGTAATTGTTTCAGCGTGTAATTGATTCAGCATGTATTTGTTTCAGCGTATAATTGTTTCAGTGTGTAATTTTTTCATCGTGCAATTGTTTCAGCATGTATTTGTTTCAGCGTGTAATTGTTTCAGCGTGTAATTGTTTCATCATGTATTTGTTTAATCATGTAATTGTTAAAACGTGTCATTGTTTCAGCGTCTATTTGTTTCAGCGTGTATTTGTTTTTGCGTGTATTTGTTTCAGCATGAATTTGTTTTAGCGTGTAATAGTTTCAGCGTGTAATTGTTTCAGCGTGTAATTGTTTCAGCATGTAATTGTTTCAGCGTGTTTTATTTTTCAGCCTGTATTTGTTTCAGCGTGTAATTGTTTCAGCAGGTAATTGTTTCAGCGTGTAATTGTTTCAGCATGTATTTGTTTCATCGTGTAATTGTTTCAGCTTGTATTTTTTTCAGCGTGTAATTGTTTCAGCGTGTAATTGTTTCATCCCGTAATTGTTTCATTGAGTAATTGTTTCAGCGTGTATTTGTTTCAGCATGTATTTGTTTCAGTGTTAATTTGCTTCAGCGTGTAATTGTTTCAGCGTGTAATTGTATCAGCGTGTAGTTGTTTCCGTGTGTAATTGTTTCAGTCTGTAATTGTTTCAGCGTGTTGTTGTTTCAGAGTGTATTTGTTTCAGCGTGAATTTGTTTCAGCGTGTAATTGTTTCAGCGTGTAATTGTGTCAGCGTGTTTTTGATTCAGCGTGTTTTTTTTCAGCGTGTAATTGTTTCAGCATGTAATTGTTTCAGCGTGTAATTGTTTCAGCGTGTAATTGTTTCATCGTGCAATTGTTTCAGCATGTATTTGTTTCAGCGTATAATTGTTTCAGTGTGTAATTGTTTCAGCGTGTAATTGTTTCAGCGTGTATTTGTTTCAGCATGTATTTGTTTCAGCATGAATTTGTTTGAGCGTGTAATTGTTTCAGCGTGTAATTGCTTCAGCATCTATTTGTTTCATCGTGTAATTGTTTCAGCGTGTATTTGTTTCAGCGTGTAATTGTTTCAGTGTATATTTTTTTCAGCGTGTAATTGTTTCAGCGTGTAATTGTTTCACCTTCTAATTGTTTCAGCGTGTAATTGCTTCAGCGTGTTTTTGTTTCAGCGTCTAATTGTTTCAGCGTGTAGTTGTTTCAGCATGTAATTGTTTCAGCATACAATTGTTTCAGCGTGTAGTTGTTTCAGCATGTAATTGTTTCAGCGTGTAATTGTTTAAGTGTGTTGTTGTTTCAGCGTGCATTTGTTTCAGCGTGTAATTGTTTCAGCGTGTAATTGTTTCAGCGTGTATTTTTTTCTGCGTGTAACTGTTTCAGCTTGTAATTGTTTCAGCGTGCAATTCTTTCAGCGTGTTTTTGTTTCAGCGTGTATTTGTTTCCACGTGTATTTGTTTCAGCCTGTTTTTTTTCAGCGTGTAATTGTTTCAGCGTGTAATTGTTTCATCCTCTAATTGTTTCAGCATGTAATTGCTTCAGCGTGTATTTGTTTCAGCCTGTAATTGTTTCAGCGTGTAGTTGTTTCAGAGTGTAATTGTTTCAGTCTGTAATTGTTTCAGAGTGTATTTGTTTCAGCGTGTATTTGTTTCAGCGTGTAATTGTTTCAGCATGTAAATGTGTCAGCGTGTATTTGTTTCAGCGTATATTTTTTCAGCGTGTAATTTTTTCAGCGTTTATTTGTTTCAGCGTGTATTTGTTTCAGCGTGTCTTTTTTTCAGCGTGTATTTGTTTCAGTGTGTAGTTGTTTCAGCGTCTATTTGTTTCATCGTGTAATTGTTTCATCGTGTAATTGTTTCAGCTTGTATTTGTATCAGCCTGTATTTGTTTCAGCGTGTAATTGTTTCAGTGTGTAATTGTTTCAGCATGTATTTGTTTCAGCGTGTAATTGTTTCAGCGTGTAATTGTTTCATCGTGCAGTGGTTCAGCATTTAATTGTTTAATCATGTAATTGTTAAAACGTGTCATTGTTTCAGCGTGTATTTGTTTCATCGTGTAATTGTTTCAGCGTGTAATTGTTTCAGCGTGTAATTGTTTCAGCATGTAATTGTTTCAGAGTGTTTTATTTTTCAGCCTGGATTTGTTTCAGCGTGTATTTGTTTCAACGTGTAATTGTTTCAGCATGTAATTGTTTCAGCGTTTAATTGTTTCAGCATGTAATTGTTTCAGCATGTATTTGTTTCATCGTGTAATTGTTTCAGCTTGTATTTTTTTCAGCGTGTAATTGTTTCAGCGTGTAATTGTTTCATCCTGTAATTGTTTCAATGAGTAATTGTTTCAGCGTGTATTTGTTTCAGCATGTATTTGTTTCAGCGTGTAATTGTTTCAGTGTGTAATTGTTTCATCATGCAATTGTTTCAGCATGTATTTGTTTCAGTGTGTAATTGTTTCAGCGTGTAATTGTTTCAGCATGTATTTGTTTAATCATGTAATTGTTAAAACGTGTCATTGTTTCAGCGTGTATTTGTTTCAGCGTGTAATTGTTTCAGCGTGTATTTGTTTTTGCGTGTATTTGTTTCAGCATGAATTTGTTTTAGCGTGTAATAGTTTCAGCGTGTAATTGTTTCAGCGTGTAATTGTGTCAGCATGTAATTGTTTCAGCGTGTTTTATTTTTCAGCCTGTATTTGTTTCAGCGTGTAATTGTTTCAGCATGTAATTGTTTCAGCGTGTAATTGTTTCAGCATGTATTTGTTTCATCGTGTAATTGTTTCAGCTTGTATTTTTTTCAGCGTGTAATTGTTTCAGCGTGTAATTGTTTCATCCCGTAATTGTTTCAATGAGTAATTGTTTCAGCGTGTATTTGTTTCAGCATGTATTTGTTTCAGTGTTAATTTGCTTCAGCGTGTAATTGTTTCAGCGTGTAATTGTTTCAGCGTGTAGTTGTTTCCGTGTGTAATTGTTTCAGTCTGTAATTGTTTCAGCGTGTAGTTGTTTCAGAGTGTATTTGTTTCAGCGTGTATTTGTTTCAGCGTTTAATTGTTTCAGCGTGTAATTGTGTCAGCGTGTATTTGATTCAGCGTGTTTTTTTTCAGCGTGTATTTGTTACAGCGTGTAATTGTTTCAGCGTGTAATTGTTTCAGCATGAATTTGTTTCAGCGTTTAATTGCTTCAGCATCTATTTGTTTCATCGTGTAATTGTTTCAGCGTGTATTTGTTTCAGCGTGTAATTGTTTCAGTGTACATTTTTTTCAGCGTGTAATTGTTTCAGCGTGTAATTGTTTCATCTTCAAATTGTTTCAGCGTGTAATTGCTTCAGCGTGTTTTTGTTTCAGCGTCTAATTGTTTCAGCGTGTAGTTGTTTCAGCATGTAATTGTTTCAGCATGCAATTGTTTCAGCGTGTAGTTGTTTCAGCATGTAATTGTTTCAGCGTGTAATTGTTTAAGTGTGTTGTTGTTTCAGCGTGCATTTGTTTCAGCGTGTAATTGTTTCAGCGTGTAATTGTTTCAGCGTGTATTTGTATCAGCGTGTAACTGTTTCAGCGTGTAATTGTTTCAGCGTGCAATTCTTTCAGCGTGTTTTTGTTTCAGCGTGTATTTGTTTCAGCGTGTAATTGTTTCATCCTCTAATTGTTTCAGCGTGTAATTGCTTCAGCATGTATTTGTTTAAGCATGTATTTGTTTCAGCATGAATTTGTTTCAGCGTGTAATTGTTTCAGCGTGTAATTGTTTCAGCGTGTAATTGTTTCAGCATGTAATTGTTTCAGCGTGTTTTATTTTTCAGCCTGTATTTGTTTCAGCGTGTAATTGTTTCAGCGTGTAATTGTTTCAGCGTGTAATTGTTTCAGCATGTATTTGTTTCATCGTCTAATTGTTTCAGCTTGTATTTTTTTCAGCGTGTAATTGTTTCAGCGTGTAATTGTTTCATCCTGTAATTGTTTCAATGTGTAATTGCTTCAGCGGGTATTTGTTTCAGCATGTATTTGTTTCAGTGTTAATTTGCTTCAGCGTGTAATTGTTTCAGCGTGTAATTGTTTCAGCGTGTAGTTGTTTCAGAGTGTGTGTCCGCGTGTATTTGTTTCAGCGTGTTTTTTTTTCAGCGTGTATTTGTATCAGCGTATATTTGTTTCAGCGTGTATATGTTTCAGAGTGTAATTGTTTCAGCCTGTAATTGTTTCAGCCTGTAATTGTTTCAGCGTGTCTTTGATTCAGCGTGTATTTGTTTCAGCGTGTATTTGTTTCAGTGTGTAATTGTTTCAGCGTGTAATTGTGTCAGCGGGCTTTTGTTTCAGCGCGTATTTGTTTCAGCGTGTAGTTGCTTCAGTTTGTAATTGTTTCAGCGTGTATTTGTTTCCACATGATTTTTTTTCCAGCGTGTATTTGTTTCAGCGTGTAGTTGAATCAGCGTGTATATGATTCAGCGTGTAATTGTTTCAGCGTGTATTTGTTTCATCGTATAATTGTTTCAGCATGTATTTGTTTCATCTTGTAATTGTTAACACATGTAATTGTTTAATTTTTTTTTCAGCGTGTAATTGTTTCAGTCTGTAATTGTTTCAGCGCGTAGTTGTTTCAGAGTGTATTTGTTTCAGCGTGTATTGTTTCAGCGTGTAATTGCTTCAGCGTGTAAATGTGTCAGCGTGTATTTGTTTCAGCGTATTTTTTTTCAGCGTGTTATTTTTTCAGCGCTTATTTGTTTCAGCGTGTATTTGTTTCAGCGTGTAATTGTTTCAGCATTAATTTGTTTCAGCGTGTATTTGTTTCAGCGTGTAGTTGTTTCAGCGTGTATTTGTTTCATCGTGTAATTGTTTCATCGTGTAATTGTTTCAGCTAGTATTTGTATCAGCCTGTATTTGTTTCAGCGTGTAATTGTTTCAGCGTGTAATTGTTTCAGCATGTATTTGTTTCAGCGTGTAATTGTTTCAGCGTGTAATTGTTTCATCGTGCAGTTTTTTCAGCATTTAATTGTTTAATCATGTGATTGTTAAAACGTGTCATTGTTTCAGCGTGTATTTGTTTCAGCGTGTAATTGTTTCAGCGTGTAATTGTTTATGCGTGTATTTGTTTCAGCATGTAATTGTTTCAGCGTGTAATTGTTTCAGCATGTAATTGTTTCAGCGTGTTTTATTTTTCAGCCTGTATTTGTTTCAGCGTGTATTTGTTTCAGCGTGTAATTGTTTCAGCGTGTAATTGTTTCAGCAAGTATTTGTTTCATCATGTAATTGTTTCAGCTTGTATTTTTTTCAGCGTGTAATTGTTTCAGCGTGTAATTGTTTCATCCTGTAATTGTTTCAATGTGTAATTGTTTCAGCGGGTATTTGTTTCAGCATGTATTTGTTTCAAAGTTAATTTGCTTCAGCGTGTAATTGTTTCAGCGTGTAATTGTTTCAGCGTGTAGTTGTTTCCGTGTGTAATTGTTTCTGTCTGTAATTGTTTCAGCGTGTAGTTTTTTCAGAGTGTATTTGTGTCCGCGTGTATTTGTTTCAGCGTGTTTTTTTTTCAGCCTGTATTTGTATCAGCGTATATTTGTTTCAGCATGTATTTGTTTCAGAGCGTAATTGTTTCAGCCTGTAATTGTTTCAGCCTGTAATTGTTTCAGCGTGTATTTGATTCAGCGTGTATTTGTTTCAGCGTGTATTTGTTTCAGTGTGTAATTGTTTCAGCGTGTAATTCTGTCAGCGGGTGTTTGTTTCAGCGCGTATTTGTTTCAGCGTGTAGTTGCTTCAGTTTGTTATTGTTTCAGCGTGTATTTGTTTCCGCGTGTTTTTTTTTCCAGCGTGTATTTGTTTCAGCGTGTAGTTGAATCAGCGTGTATATGATTCAGCGTGTAATTGTTTCAGCGTGTATTTGCTTCATCGTAAAATTGTTTCAGGATGTATTTGTTTCATCTTGTAATTGTTAACACATGTAATTGTTAATTTTTTTTTCAGCGTGTATTTGTTTCAGCGTGTATTTATTTAAGCTTGTATTTGTTTCAGCATGAATTTGTTTCAGCGTGTAATTGTTTCAGCATGAATTTGTTTCAGCGTGTAATTGTTTCAGCGTGTAATTGCTTCAGCATCTATTTGTTTCATCGTGTAATTGTTTCAGCGTGTATTTGTTTCAGCGTGTAATTGTTTCAGTGTGTATTTTTTTCAGCGTGTAATTGTTTCAGCGTGTAATTGTTTCATCCTCTAATTGTTTCAGCATGTAATTGCTTTAGCGTGTATTTGTTTCAGCGTGTAATTGTTTCAGTCTGTAATTGTTTCAGAGTGTATTTGTTTCAGCGTGTATTTGTTTCAGCGTGTAATTGTTTCAGCATGTAAATGTGTCAGCGTGTATTTGTTTCAGCGTATATTTTTTCAGCGTGTAATTTTTTCAGCGTGCATTTGTTTCAGCGTGTATTTGTTTCAGCGTGTATTTGTTTCAGCGTGTATTTGTTTCAGCGTGTATTTGTTTCAGCGTGTAGTTGTTTCAGCGTGTATTTGTTTCATCGTGTAATTGTTTCATCGTGTAATTGTTTCAGCTTGTATTTGTATCAGCCTGTAGTTGTTTCAGCGTGTAATTGTTTCAGTGTGTAATTGTTTCAGCATGTATTTGTTTCAGCGTGTAATTGTTTCAGCGTGTAATTGTTTAATCGTGCATTGGATCAGCATTTAATTGTTTAATCATGTAATTTTTAAAACGTGTCATTGCTTCAGCGTGTTTTTGTTTCAGCGTGTAATTGTTTCAGCGTGTATTTGTTTTTGCGTGTATTTGTTTCAGCATGAATTATTTTCAGCGTGTAATTGTTTCAGCGTGTAATTGTTTCAGCGTGTAATTGTTTCAGCATGTAATTGTTTCAGCGTGTTTTATTTTTCAGCCTGGATTTGTTTCAGCGTGTATTTGTTTCAGCGTGTAATTGTTTCAGCATGTAATTGTTTCAGTGTTTAATTGTTTCAGCATGTATTTGTTTCATCGTGTAATTGTTTCAGCTTGTATTTTTTTCAGCGTGTAATTGTTTCAGCGTGTAATTGTTGCATCCTGTAATTGTTTCAATGTGTAATTGTTTCAGCGGGTATTTGTTTCAGCATGTATTTATTTCAGTGTTAATTTGCTTCAGCGTGTAATTGTTTCAGCGTGTAATTGTTTCATCGTGTAATTGTTTCAGCGTGTAGTTGATTCAAAGTGTATTTGTGTCCGCGTGTATTTGTTTCAGCGTGTTTTTTTTTCAGCGTGTATTTGTATCAGCGTATATTTGTTTCAGCGTGTATATGTTTCAGAGCGTAATTGTTTCAGCATGTAATTGTTTCAGCCTGTAATTGTTTCAGCGTGTATTTGATTCAGCGTGTATTTGTTTCAGCGTGTATTTGTTTCAGTGTGAAATTGTTTCAGCGTGTAATTGTGTCAGCGGGTGTTTGATTCAGCGCGTATTTGTTTCAGCGTGTAGTTGCTTCAGTTTGTAATTGTTTCAGCGTGTATTTGTTTCCGCATGATTTTTTTCCAGCGTGTATTTGTTTCAGCGTGTAGTTGAATCAGCGTGTATATGATTCAGCGTGTAATTGTTTCAGGGTGTATTGTTTCATCGTATAATTGTTTCAGCATGTATTTGTTTCATCTTGTAATTGTTAACACATGTAATTGTTTAATTTTTTTTTTCAGCGTGTAATTGTTTCAGTCTGTAATTGTTTCAGCGTGCAGTTGTTTCAGAGTGTATTTGTTTCAGCGTGTATTTGTTTCAGCATGTAATTGCTTCAGCGTGTAAATGTGTCAGCGTGTATTTGTTTCAGCGTATTTTTTTTCAGCGTGTTATTTTTTCAGCGCTTATTTGTTTCAGCGTTTATTTGTTTCAGCGTGTAATTGTTTCAGCATGTATTTGTTTCATCTTGTAATTGTTAACACATGTAATTGTTTAATTTTTTTTTCCGCGTGTAATTGTTTCAGCGTGTATTTGTTTCAGCGTGTATTTGTTTCAGCATGAATTTGTTTCAGCGTGTAATTGTTTCAGCATGAATTTGTTTCAGCGTGTAATTGTTTCAGCTTGTAATTGCTTCAGCATCTATTTGTTTCATCGTGTAATTGTTTCAGCGTGTATTTGTTTCAGCGTGTAATTGTTTCAGTGTGTATTTTTTTCAGCGTGTAATTGTTTCAGCGTGTAATTGTTCCATCCTCTAATTGTTTCAGCGTGTAATTGCTTCAGCGTGTATTTGTTTCAGCGTGTAATTGTTTCAGCGTGTAGTTGTTTCAGCGTGCAATTGTTTCAGTCTGTAATTGTTTCAGAGTGTATTTGTTTCAGCGTGTATTTGTTTCATCGTGTAATTGTTTCATCGTGTAATTGTTTCAGCTTTTATTTGTATCAGCCTGTATTTGTTTCAGCGTGTAATTGTTTCTGTGTGTAATTGTTTCAGCATGTATTTGTTTCAGCGTGTAATTGTTTCAGCGTGTAATTGTTTCATCCTGCAGTGGTTCAGCATTTAATTGTTTAATCATGTAATTGTTAAAACGTGTCATTGTTTCAGCGTGTATTTGTTTCAGCGTGTAATTGTTTCAGCGTGTATTTGTTTTTGCGTGTATTTGTTTCAGCATGAATTTGTTTCAGCGTGTAATTGTTTCAGCGTGTAATTGTTTCAGCGTGTAATTGTTTCAGCATGTAATTGTTTCAGCGTGTTTTATTTTTCAGCCTGGATTTGTTTCAGCGTGTATTTGTTTCAGCGTGTAATTGTTTCAGCATGTAATTGTTTCAGCGTTTAATTGTTTCAGCATGTATTTGTTTCATCGTGTAATTGTTTCAGCTTGTATCTTTTTCAGCGTGTATTTGTTTCAGCGTGTTTTTTTTTCAGCGTGTATTTGTATCAGCGTATATTTGTTTCAGCGTGTATATGTTTCAGAGCGTAATTGTTTCAGCCTGTAATTGTTTCAGCCTGTAATTGTTTCAGCGTGTATTTGATTCAGCGTGTATTTCTTTCAGCGTGTATTTGTTTCAGTGTGTAATTGTTTCAGCGTGTAATTGTGTCAGCGGGTGTTTGTTTCAGCGCGTATTTGTTTCAGCGTGTATTTGCTCCAGTTTGTAATTGTTTCAGCGTGTATTTGTTTCCGCATGATTTTTTTTCCAGCGTGTATTTGTTTCAGCGTGTAGTTGAATCAGCGTGTATATGATTCATCGTGTAATTGTTTCAGCGTGTATTTGTTTCAGCGTGTAGTTGTTTCAGCGTGTATTTGTTTCATTGTGTAATTGTTTCAGCGTGTAATTGTTTCAGCATGTATTTGTTTCAGCGTGTAATTGTTTCAGCGTGTAATTGTTTCATCGTGCAGTTGTTTCAGCATTTAATTGTTTAATCAAGTAATTGTTAAAACGTGTCATTGTGTCAGCGTGTATTTGTTTCAGCGTGTAATTGTTTCAGCGTGTATTTGTTTCAGCATGAATTTGTTTCAGCGTGTAATTGTTTCAGCATGTAATTGTTTCAGCATGTAATTGTTTCAGCATGTATTTGTTTCAGCGTGTTTTATTTTTCAGCCTGGATTTGTTTCAGCGTGTATTTGTTTCTGCGTATAATTGTTTCAGCGTGTAGTTGTTTCAGCATGTATTTGTTTCATCATGTAATTGTTTCAGCTTGTATTTTTTTCAGCGTGTAATTGTTTCAGCGTGTAATTGTTTCATCCTGTAATTGTTTCAATGTGTAATTGTTTCAGCGGGTATTTGTTTCAGCATGTATTTGTTTCAGCGTGTAATTGTTTCAGCGTGTAATTGTTTCAGCGTGTAATTGTTTCAGCATGTAATTGTTTCAGCGTGTTTTATTTTTCAGCCTGGATTTGTTTCAGCGTGTATTTGTTTCAGCGTGTAATTGTTTCAGCGGGTATTTGTTTCAGCATGTATTTGTTTCAGTGTTAATTTGCTTCAGCGTGTAATTGTTTCAGCGTGTAATTGTTTCAGCGTGTAGTTGTTTCCGTGTGTAATTGTTTCAGTCTGTAATTGTTTCAGCGTGTAGTTGTTTCAGAGTGTAATTGTGTCCGCGTGTATTTGTTTCAGCGTGTATTTGTTTCAGTGTGTAATTGTTTCAGCGTGTATTTGATTCAGCGTGTATTTGTTTCAGCGTGTATTTGTTTCAGTGTGTAATTGTTTCAGCGTGTAATTCTGTCAGCGGGTGTTTGTTTCAGCACGTATTTGTTTCAGCGTGTAGTTGCTTCAGTTTGTTATTGTTTCAGCGTGTATTTGTTTCCGCGTGTTTTTTTTTCCAGCGTGTATTTGTTTCAGCGTGTAGTTGAATCAGCGTGTATATGATTCAGCGTGTAATTGTTTCAGCGTGTATTTGATTCATCGTATAATTGTTTCAGGATGTATTTGTTTCATCTTGTAATTGTTAACACATGTAATTGTTAATTTTTTTTTTCAGCGTGTATTTGTTTCAGCGTGTATTTGTTTCAGCGTGTATTTGTTTCAGCATGAATTTGTATCAGCGTGTAATTGTTTCAGCATGAATTTGTTTCAGCGTGTAATTGTTTCAGCGTGTAATTGCTTCAGCATCTATTTGTTTCATCGTGTAATTGTTTCAGCGTGTATTTGGTTCAGTGTGTAATTGTTTCAGTGTGTATTTTTTTCAGCGTGTAATTGTTTCAGCGTGTAATTGTTTCATCCTCTAATTGTTTCAGCGTGTAATTGCTTTAGCGTGTATTTGTTTCAGCGTGTAATTGTTTCAGTCTGTAAATGTTTCAGAGTGCATTTGTTTCAGCGTGTATTTGTTTCAGCGTGTAATTGTTTCAGCATGTAAATGTGTCAGCGTGTATTTGTTTCAGCGTATATTTTTTAAGCGTGTAATTTTTTCAGTGTGTATTTTTTTCAGCGTGTAATTGTTTCAGCGTGTAATTGTTTCATCCTCTAATTGTTTCAGCATGTAATTGCTTTAGCGTGTATTTGTTTCAGCGTGTAATTGTTTCAGTCTGTAATTGTTTCAGAGTGTATTTGTTTCAGCGTGTATTTGTTTCAGCGTGTAATTGTTTCAGCATGTAAATGTGTCAGCGTGTATTTGTTTCAGCGTATATTTTTTCAGCGTGTAATTTTTTCAGCGTGCATTTGTTTCAGCGTGTATTTGTTTCAGCGTGTATTTGTTTCAGCGTTTATTTGTTTCAGCGTGTATTTGTTTCAGCGTGTAGTTGTTTCAGCGTGTATTTGTTTCATCGTGTAATTGTTTCATCGTGTAATTGTTTCAGCTTGTATTTGTATCAGCCTGTAGTTGTTTCAGCGTGTAATTGTTTCAGTGTGTAATTGTTTCAGCATGTATTTGTTTCAGCGTGTAATTGTTTCAGCGTGTAATTGTTTAATCGTGCATTGGATCAGCATTTAATTGTTTAATCATGTAATTTTTAAAACGTGTCATTGCTTCAGCGTGTTTTTGTTTCAGCGTGTAATTGTTTCAGCGTGTATTTGTTTTTGCGTGTATTTGTTTCAGCATGAATTATTTTCAGCGTGTAATTGTTTCAGCGTGTAATTGTTTCAGCGTGTAATTGTTTCAGCATGTAATTGTTTCAGCGTGTTTTATTTTTCAGCCTGGATTTGTTTCAGCGTGTATTTGTTTCAGCGTGTAATTGTTTCAGCATGTAATTGTTTCAGTGTTTAATTGTTTCAGCATGTATTTGTTTCATCGTGTAATTGTTTCAGCTTGTATTTTTTTCAGCGTGTAATTGTTTCAGCGTGTAATTGTTGCATCCTGTAATTGTTTCAATGTGTAATTGTTTCAGCGGGTATTTGTTTCAGCATGTATTTATTTCAGTGTTAATTTGCTTCAGCGTGTAATTGTTTCAGCGTGTAATTGTTTCATCGTGTAATTGTTTCAGCGTGTAGTTGATTCAAAGTGTATTTGTGTCCGCGTGTATTTGTTTCAGCGTGTTTTTTTTTCAGCGTGTATTTGTATCAGCGTATATTTGTTTCAGCGTGTATATGTTTCAGAGCGTAATTGTTTCAGCATGTAATTGTTTCAGCCTGTAATTGTTTCAGCGTGTATTTGATTCAGCGTGTATTTGTTTCAGCGTGTATTTGTTTCAGTGTGAAATTGTTTCAGCGTGTAATTGTGTCAGCGGGTGTTTGATTCAGCGCGTATTTGTTTCAGCGTGTAGTTGCTTCAGTTTGTAATTGTTTCAGCGTGTATTTGTTTCCGCATGATTTTTTTCCAGCGTGTATTTGTTTCAGCGTGTAGTTGAATCAGCGTGTATATGATTCAGCGTGTAATTGTTTCAGGGTGTATTGTTTCATCGTATAATTGTTTCAGCATGTATTTGTTTCATCTTGTAATTGTTAACACATGTAATTGTTTAATTTTTTTTTTCAGCGTGTAATTGTTTCAGTCTGTAATTGTTTCAGCGTGCAGTTGTTTCAGAGTGTATTTGTTTCAGCGTGTATTTGTTTCAGCATGTAATTGCTTCAGCGTGTAAATGTGTCAGCGTGTATTTGTTTCAGCGTATTTTTTTTCAGCGTGTTATTTTTTCAGCGCTTATTTGTTTCAGCGTTTATTTGTTTCAGCGTGTAATTGTTTCAGCATGTATTTGTTTCATCTTGTAATTGTTAACACATGTAATTGTTTAATTTTTTTTTCCGCGTGTAATTGTTTCAGCGTGTATTTGTTTCAGCGTGTATTTGTTTCAGCATGAATTTGTTTCAGCGTGTAATTGTTTCAGCATGAATTTGTTTCAGCGTGTAATTGTTTCAGCTTGTAATTGCTTCAGCATCTATTTGTTTCATCGTGTAATTGTTTCAGCGTGTATTTGTTTCAGCGTGTAATTGTTTCAGTGTGTATTTTTTTCAGCGTGTAATTGTTTCAGCGTGTAATTGTTCCATCCTCTAATTGTTTCAGCGTGTAATTGCTTCAGCGTGTATTTGTTTCAGCGTGTAATTGTTTCAGCGTGTAGTTGTTTCAGCGTGCAATTGTTTCAGTCTGTAATTGTTTCAGAGTGTATTTGTTTCAGCGTGTATTTGTTTCATCGTGTAATTGTTTCATCGTGTAATTGTTTCAGCTTTTATTTGTATCAGCCTGTATTTGTTTCAGCGTGTAATTGTTTCTGTGTGTAATTGTTTCAGCATGTATTTGTTTCAGCGTGTAATTGTTTCAGCGTGTAATTGTTTCATCCTGCAGTGGTTCAGCATTTAATTGTTTAATCATGTAATTGTTAAAACGTGTCATTGTTTCAGCGTGTATTTGTTTCAGCGTGTAATTGTTTCAGCGTGTATTTGTTTTTGCGTGTATTTGTTTCAGCATGAATTTGTTTCAGCGTGTAATTGTTTCAGCGTGTAATTGTTTCAGCGTGTAATTGTTTCAGCATGTAATTGTTTCAGCGTGTTTTATTTTTCAGCCTGGATTTGTTTCAGCGTGTATTTGTTTCAGCGTGTAATTGTTTCAGCATGTAATTGTTTCAGCGTTTAATTGTTTCAGCATGTATTTGTTTCATCGTGTAATTGTTTCAGCTTGTATCTTTTTCAGCGTGTATTTGTTTCAGCGTGTTTTTTTTTCAGCGTGTATTTGTATCAGCGTATATTTGTTTCAGCGTGTATATGTTTCAGAGCGTAATTGTTTCAGCCTGTAATTGTTTCAGCCTGTAATTGTTTCAGCGTGTATTTGATTCAGCGTGTATTTCTTTCAGCGTGTATTTGTTTCAGTGTGTAATTGTTTCAGCGTGTAATTGTGTCAGCGGGTGTTTGTTTCAGCGCGTATTTGTTTCAGCGTGTATTTGCTCCAGTTTGTAATTGTTTCAGCGTGTATTTGTTTCCGCATGATTTTTTTTCCAGCGTGTATTTGTTTCAGCGTGTAGTTGAATCAGCGTGTATATGATTCATCGTGTAATTGTTTCAGCGTGTATTTGTTTCAGCGTGTAGTTGTTTCAGCGTGTATTTGTTTCATCGTGTAATTGTTTCAGCGTGTAATTGTTTCAGCATGTATTTGTTTCAGCGTGTAATTGTTTCAGCGTGTAATTGTTTCATCGTGCAGTTGTTTCAGCATTTAATTGTTTAATCAAGTAATTGTTAAAACGTGTCATTGTGTCAGCGTGTATTTGTTTCAGCGTGTAATTGTTTCAGCGTGTATTTGTTTCAGCATGAATTTGTTTCAGCGTGTAATTGTTTCAGCATGTAATTGTTTCAGCATGTAATTGTTTCAGCATGTATTTGTTTCAGCGTGTTTTATTTTTCAGCCTGGATTTGTTTCAGCGTGTATTTGTTTCTGCGTATAATTGTTTCAGCGTGTAGTTGTTTCAGCATGTATTTGTTTCATCATGTAATTGTTTCAGCTTGTATTTTTTTCAGCGTGTAATTGTTTCAGCGTGTAATTGTTTCATCCTGTAATTGTTTCAATGTGTAATTGTTTCAGCGGGTATTTGTTTCAGCATGTATTTGTTTCAGCGTGTAATTGTTTCAGCGTGTAATTGTTTCAGCGTGTAATTGTTTCAGCATGTAATTGTTTCAGCGTGTTTTATTTTTCAGCCTGGATTTGTTTCAGCGTGTATTTGTTTCAGCGTGTAATTGTTTCAGCGGGTATTTGTTTCAGCATGTATTTGTTTCAGTGTTAATTTGCTTCAGCGTGTAATTGTTTCAGCGTGTAATTGTTTCAGCGTGTAGTTGTTTCCGTGTGTAATTGTTTCAGTCTGTAATTGTTTCAGCGTGTAGTTGTTTCAGAGTGTAATTGTGTCCGCGTGTATTTGTTTCAGCGTGTATTTGTTTCAGTGTGTAATTGTTTCAGCGTGTATTTGATTCAGCGTGTATTTGTTTCAGCGTGTATTTGTTTCAGTGTGTAATTGTTTCAGCGTGTAATTCTGACAGCGGGTGTTTGTTTCAGCACGTATTTGTTTCAGCGTGTAGTTGCTTCAGTTTGTTATTGTTTCAGCGTGTATTTGTTTCCGCGTGTTTTTTTTTCCAGCGTGTATTTGTTTCAGCGTGTAGTTGAATCAGCGTGTATATGATTCAGCGTGTAATTGTTTCAGCGTGTATTTGCTTCATCGTATAATTGTTTCAGGATGTATTTGTTTCATCTTGTAATTGTTAACACATGTAATTGTTAATTTTTTTTTTCAGCGTGTATTTGTTTCAGCGTGTATTTGTTTCAGCGTGTATTTGTTTCAGCATGAATTTGTATCAGCGTGTAATTGTTTCAGCATGAATTTGTTTCAGCGTGTAATTGTTTCAGCGTGTAATTGCTTCAGCATCTATTTGTTTCATCGTGTAATTGTTTCAGCGTGTATTTGGTTCAGTGTGTAATTGTTTCAGTGTGTATTTTTTTCAGCGTGTAATTGTTTCAGCGTGTAATTGTTTCATCCTCTAATTGTTTCAGCGTGTAATTGCTTTAGCGTGTATTTGTTTCAGCGTGTAATTGTTTCAGTCTGTAAATGTTTCAGAGTGCATTTGTTTCAGCGTGTATTTGTTTCAGCGTGTAATTGTTTCAGCATGTAAATGTGTCAGCGTGTATTTGTTTCAGCGTATATTTTTTAAGCGTGTAATTTTTTCAGCGTGTATTTGTTTCAGCGTGTATTTGTTTCACCGTGTATTTGTTTCAGCGTGTATTTGTTTCAGCGTGTATTTGTTTCAGCGTGTAGTTGTTTCAGCGTGTATTTGTTTCATCGTGTAATTGTTTCATCGTGTAATTGTTTCAGCTTGTATTTGTATCAGCCTGTATTTGTTTCAGCGTGTAATTGTTTCAGTGTGTAATTGTTTCAGCATGTATTTGTTTCAGCGTGTAATTGTTTCAGCGTGTAATTGTTTCATCGTGCAGTGGTTCAGAATTTAATTGTTTAATCATGTAATTTTTAAAACGTGTCATTGCTTCAGCGTGTTTTTGTTTCAGCGTGTAATTGTTTCAGCGTGTAATTGTTTCAGCGTGTAATTGTTTCAGCATGTAATTGTTTCAGCGTGTTTTATTTTTCAGCCTGGATTTGTTTCAGCGTGTATTTGTTTCAGCGTGTAATTGTTTCAGCATGTAATTGTTTCAGCGTTTAATTGTTTCAGCATGTATTTGTTTCATCGTGTAATTGTTTCAGCTTGTATTTTTTTCAGCGTGTAATTGTTTCAGCGTGTAATTGTTTCATCCTGTAATTGTTTCAACGTGTAATTGTTTCAGCGGGTATTTGTTTCAGCATGTATTTATTTCAGTGTTAATTTGGTTCAGCGTGTAATTGTTTCAGCGTGTAATTGTTTCAGCGTGTAGTTGATTCAGAGTGTATATGTGTCCGCGTGTATTTGTTTCAGCGTGTTTATTTTTCAGCGTGTATTTGTATCAGCGTGTATTTGTTTCAGCGTGTATATGTTTCAGAGCGTAATTGTTTCAGCATGTAATTGTTTCAGCCTGTAATTGTTTCAGCGTGTATTTGATTCAGCGTGTATTTGTTTCAGCGTGTATCTGTTTCAGTGTGTAATTGTTTCAGCGTGTAATTGTGTCAGCGGGTGTTTGTTTCAGCGCGTATTTGTTTCAGCGTGTAGTTGCTTCAGTTTGTAATTGTTTCAGCGTGTATTTGTTTCCGCATGATTTTTTTTCCAGCGTGTATTTGTTTCAGCGTGTAGTTGAATCAGCGTGTATATGATTCAGCGTGTAATTGTTTCAGGGTGTATTTGTTTCATCGTATAATTGTTTCAGCATGTATTTGTTTCATCTTGTAATTGTTAACACATGTATTTGTTTAATTTTTTTTTTCAGCGTGTAATTGTTTCAGTCTGTAATTGTTTCAGCGTGTAGTTGTTTCAGAGTGTATTTGTTTCAGCGTGTATTTGTTTCAGCGTGTAATTGCTTCAGCATGTAAATGTGTCAGCGTGTATTTGTTTCAGCGTATTTTTTTTCAGCGTGTTATTTTTTCAGCGCTTATATGTTTCAGCGTTTATTTGTTTCAGCGTGTAATTGTTTCAGCATGTATTTGTTTCATCTTGTAATTGTTAACACATGTAATTGTTTAATTTTTTTTCCGCGTGTAATTGTTTCAGCGTGTATTTGTTTCAGCGTGTATTTGTTTCAGCATGAATTTGTTTCAGCGTGTAATTGTTTCAGCATGAATTTGTTTCAGCGTGTAATTGTTTCAGCTTGTAATTGCTTCAGCATCTATTTGTTTCATCGTGTAATTGTTTCAGCGTGTATTTGTTTCAGCGTGTAATTGTTTCAGTGTGTATTTTTTTCAGCGTGTAATTGTTTCAGCGTGTAATTCTTTCATCCTCTAATTGTTTCAGCGTGTAATTGCTTCAGCGAGTATTTGTTTCAGCGTGTAATTGTTTCAGCGTGTAGTTGTTTCAGCGTGTAATTGTTTCAGTCTGTAATTGTTTCAGAGTGTATTTGTTTCAGCGTGTAATTGTTTCATCGTGTAATTGTTTCAGCTTGTATTTGTATCAGCCTGTATTTGTTTCAGCGTGTAATTGTTTCAGCGTGTAATTGTTTCAGCGTGTAATTGTTTCATCGTGCAGTGGTTCAGCATTTAATTGTTTAATCATGTAATTGTTAAAACGTGTCATTGTTTCAGCGTGTATTTGTTTCAGCTTGTAATTGTTTCAGCGTGTATTTGTTTTTGCGTGTATTTGTTTCAGCATGAATTTGTTTCAGCGTGTAATTGTTTCAGCGTGTAATTGTTTCAGCGTGTAATTGTTTCAGCATGTAATTGTTTCAGCGTGTTTTATTTTTCAGCCTGGATTTGTTTCAGCGTGTATTTGTTTCAGCATGTAATTGTTTCAGCATGTAATTGTTTCAGCGTTTAATTGTTTCAGCATGTATTTGTTTCATCGTGTAATTGTTTCAGCTTGTATTTTTTTCAGCGTGTAATTGTTTCAGCGGGTATTTGTTTCAGCATGTATTTGTTTCAGTGTTAATTTGTTTCAGCGTGTAATTGTTTCAGCGTGTAATTGTTTCAGCGTGTAATTGTTTCAGCGTGTAGTTGTTTCAGAGTGTATTTGTTTCCGCGTGTATTTGTTTCAGCGTGTTTTTTTTCAGCGTGTATTTGTATCAGCGTATATTTGTTTCAGCGTGTATATGTTTCAGAGCGTAATTGTTTCAGCCTGTAATTGTTTCATCCTATAATTGTTTCAGTGTGTATTTGATTCAGCGTGTATTTCTTTCAGCGTGTATTTGTTTCAGTGTGTAATTGTTTCAGCGTGTAATTTTGTCAGCGGGTGTTTGTTTCAGCGCGTATTTGTTTCAGCGTGTAGTTGCTCCAGTTTGTAATTGTTTCAGCGTGTATTTGTTTCCGCATGATTTTTTTTCCAGCGTGTATTTGTTTCAGCGTGTAGTTGAATCAGCGTGTATATGATTCAGCGTGTAATTGTTTCAGTGTGTATTTGTTTCATCGTATAATTGTTTCAGCATGTATTTGTTTCATCTTGTAATTGTTAACACATGTAATTGTTTAATTTTTTTTTCAGCGTGTAATTGTTTCAGTCTGTTACTGTTTCAGCGTGTAGTTGTTTCAGAGTGTATTTGTTTCAGCGTGTATTTGTTTCAGCGTGTATTTGTTTCAGCGTGTAATTGTTTCAGCGTGTATTTGTTTCAGCGTGTATTTGTTTCAGCGTGTAGTTGTTTCAGCGTGTATTTGTTTCATCGTGTAATTGTTTCATCGTGTAATTGTTTCAGCTAGTATTTGTATCAGCCTGTATTTGTTTCAGCGTGTAATTGTTTCAGCGTGTAATTGTTTCAGCATGTATTTGATTCAGCGTGTAATTGTTTCAGCGTGTAATTGTTTCATCGTGCAGTTGTTTCAGCATTTAATTGTTTAATCATGTAATTGTTAAAACGTGTCATTGTTTCAGCGTGTATTTGTTTCAGCGTGTAATTGTTTCAGCGTGTATTTGTTTATGCGTGTATTTGTTTCTGCATGAATTTGTTTCAGCGTGTAATTGTTTCAGCATGTAATTGTTTCAGCATGTAATTGTTTCAGCATGTAATTGTTTCAGCGTGTTTTATTTTTCAGCCTGGATATGTTTCAGCGTGTATTTGTTTCAGCGTGTAATTGTTTCAGCGTGTAATTGTTTCAGCATGTATTTGTTTCATCATGTAATTGTTTCAGCTTGTATTTTTTTCAGCGTGTAATTGTTTCAGCGGGTAATTGTTTCATCCTGTAATTGTTTCAATGTGTAATTGTTTCAGCGGGTATTTGTTTCAGCATGTATTTGTTTCAGCGTGTAATTGTTTCAGCGTGTAATTGTTTCAGCGTGTAATTGTTTCAGCATGTAATTGTTTCAGCGTTTAATTGTTTCAGCATGTATTTGTTTCATCGTGTAATTGTTTCAGCTTGTATTTTTTTCAGCGTGTAATTGTTTCAGCGGGTATTTGTTTCAGCGTGTAATTGTTTCAGTGTTAATTTGCTTCAGCGTGTAATTGTTTCAGCGTGTAATTGTTTCAGCATGTAGTTGTTTCAGAGTGTATTTGTGTCCGCGTGTATTTGTTTCAGCGTGTTTTTTTTCAGCGTGTATTTGTATCAGCGTATATTTGTTTCAGCGTGTATATGTTTCAGAGCGTAATTGTTTCAGCCTGTAATTGTTTCAGCCTATAATTGTTTCAGCGTGTATTTGATTCAGCGTGTATTTCTTTCAGCGTGTATTTGTTTCAGTGTGTAATTGTTTCAGCGTGTAATTGTGTCAGCGGGTGTTTGTTTCAGCGCGTATTTGTTTCAGCGTGTAGTTGCTCCAGTTTGTAATTGTTTCAGCGTGTATTTGTTTCCGCATTATTTTTTTTCCAGCATGTATTTGTTTCAGCGTGTAGTTGAATCAGCGTGTATATGATTCAGCGTGTAATTGTTTCAGCGTGTATTTGTTTCATCGTATAATTGTTTCAGCATGTATTTGTTTCATCTTGTAATTGTTAACACATGTAATTGTTTAATTTTTTTTTCAGCGTGTAATTGTTTCAGTCTGTTACTGTTTCTGCGTGTAGTTGTTTCAGAGTGTATTTGTTTCAGCGTGTATTTGTTTCAGCGTGTAATTGCTTCAGCGTGTAAATGTGTCAGCGTGTATTTGTTTCTGCGTATTTTTTTTCAGCGTGTTATTTTTCCAGCGCTTATTTGTTTCAGCGTGTATTTGTTTCAGTGTGTAATTGTTTCAGCGTGTATTTGTTTCAGCGTGTATTTGTTTCAGCGTGTAGTTGTTTCAGCGTGTATTTGTTTCATCGTGTAATTGTTTCATCGTGTAATTGTTTCAGCTAGTATTTGTATCAGCCTGTATTTGTTTCAGCGTGTAATTGTTTCAGCGTGTAATTGTTTCAGCATGTATTTGATTCAGCGTGTAATTGTTTCAGCGTGTAATTGTTTCATCGTGCAGTTGTTTCAGCATTTAATTGTTTAATCATGTAATTGTTAAAACGTGTCATTGTTTCAGCGTGTATTTGTTTCAGCGTGTATTTGTTTCAGCGTGTATTTGTTTCAGCGTGTATTTGTTTCAGCATGAAATTGTTTCAGCGTGTAATTGTTTCAGCATGAATTTGTTTCAGCGTGTAATTGTTTCAGCGTGTAATTGCTTCAGCATCTATTTGTTTCATCGTGTAATTGTTTCAGCGTGTATTTGTTTCAGCGTGTATTTGTTTCAGTGTGTATTTTTTTCAGCGTGTAATTGTTTCAGCGTGTAATTGTTTCATCCTCTAATTGTTTCAGCGTGTAATTGCTTTAGCGTGTATTTGTTTCAGCATGTAATTGTTTCAGCGTATAGTTGTTTCAGCGTGTAATTGTTTCAGTCTGTAATTGTTTCAGAGTGTATTTGTTTCAGCGTGTATTTGTTTCAGCGTGTAATTGTTTCAGCATGTAAATGTGTCAGCGTGTATTTGTTTCAGCGTATATTTTTTCAGTGTGTAATTTTTTCAGCGTGTATTTGTTTCAGCATGTATTTGTTTCAGCGTGTATTTGTTTCAGCGTGTATTTGTTTCAGCGTGTATTTGATTCAGCGTGTAGTTGTTTCAGCGTGTATTTGTTTCATCGTGTAATTGTTTCATCGTGTAATTGTTTCAGCTTGTATTTGTATCAGCCTGTATTTATTTCAGCGTGTAATTGTTTCAGTGTGTAATTGTTTCAGCATGTATTTGTTTCAGCGTGTAATTGTTTCAGCGTGTAATTGTTTCATCGTGCAGTGGTTCAGCATTTAATTGTTTAATCATGTAATTGTTAAAACGTGTCATTGCTTCAGCGTGTTTTTGTTTCAGCATGTAATTGTTTCAGCGTGTATTTGTTTTTGCGTGTATTTGTTTCAGCATGAATTATTTTCAGCGTGTAATTGTTTCAGCGTGTAATTGTTTCAGCGTGTAATTGTTTCAGCATGTAATTGTTTCAGCGTGTTTTATTTTTCAGCCTGGATTTGTTTCAGCGTGTATTTGTTTCAGCGTGTAATTGTTTCAGCATGTAATTGTTTCAGCGTTTAATTGTTTCAGCATGTATTTGTTTCATCGTGTAATTGTTTCAGCTTGTATTTTTTTCAGCGTGTAATTGTTTCAGCGTGTAATTGTTTCATCCTGTAACTGTTTCAATGTGTAATTGTTTCAGCGGGTATTTGTTTCAGCATGTATTTGTTTCAGTGTTAATTTGCTTCAGCGTGTAATTGTTTCAGCGTGTAATTGTTTCAGCGTGTAGTTGATTCAGAGTCTATTTGTGTCCGCATGTATTGGTTTCAGCGTGTTATTTTTTCAGCGCTTATTTGTTTCAGCGTTTATTTGTTTCAGCGTGTAATTGTTTCAGCATGTATTTGTTTCATCTTGTAATTGTTAACACATGTAATTGTTTATTTTTTTTTCCGCGTGTAATTGTTTCAGCGTGTATTTGTTTCAGCGTGTATTTGTTTCAGCATGAATTTGTTTCAGCGTGTAATTGTTTCAGCATGAATTTGTTTCATCGTGTAATTGTTTCAGCGTGTATTTGTTTCAGCGTGTAATTGTTTCAGTGTGTATTTTTTTCAGCGTGTACTTGTTTCAGCGTGTAATTGTTTCAGTCTGTAATTGTTTCAGAGTGTATTTGTTTCAGCGTGTATTTGTTTCAGCGTGTAATTGTTTCAGCGTGTAAATGTGTCAGCGTGTATTTGTTTCAGCGTATTTTTTTCAGCGTGTAATTTTTTCAGCGTTTATTTGTTTCAGCGTGTATTTCTTTCAGCGTGTATTTGTTTCAGCGTGTAATTGTTTCATCGTGTAATTGTTTCAGCGTGTATTTCTTTCAGCGTGTATTTGTTTCAGTGTGTAAATGTTGCAGTGTGTAATTGTTTCAGCATGTATTTGTTTCAGTGTTAATTTGCTTCAGCGTGTAATTGTTTCAGCGTGTAATTGTTTCAGCGTGTAGTTGTTTCAGAATGTATTTGTGTCCGCGTGTATTTGTTTCAGCGTGTTTTTTTTTCAGCGTGTATTTGTATCAGCGTATATTTGTTACAGCGTGTATATGTTTCAGAGCGTAATTGTTTCAGCCTGTAACTGTTTCAGCGTGTATTTGATTCAGCGTGTATTTCTTTCAGCGTGTATTTGTTTCAGTGTGTAATTGTTTCAGCGTGTAATTGTGTCAGCGGGTGTTTGTTTCAGCGCGTATTTGTTTCAGCGTGTAGTTGCTCCAGTTTGTAATTGTTTCAGCGTGTATTTGTTTCCGCATGATTTTTTTTCCAGCGTGTATTTGTTTCAGCGTGTAGTTGAATCAGCGTGTATATGATTCAGCGTGTAATTGTTTCAGCGTGCATTTGTTTCATCGTATAATTGTTTCAGCATGTATTTGTTTCATCTTGTAATTGTTAACACATGTAATTGTATAATTTTTTTTTCAGCGTGTAATTGTTTCAGAGTGTATTTGTTTCAGCGTGTATTTGTTTCAGCGTGTAATTGCTTCAGCGTGTAAATGTGTCAGCGTGTATTTGTTTCAGCGTATTTTTTTTCAGCGTGTTATTTTTTCTGCGCTTATTTGTTTCAGCGTGTATTTGTTTCAGCGTGTAATTGTTTCAGCGTGTATTTGTTTCAGCGTGTATTTGTTTCAGCGTGTAGTTGTTTCAGCGTGTATTTGTTTCATCGTGTAATTGTTTCATCGTGTAATTGTTTCAGCTTGTATTTGTATCAGCGTGTATTTGTTTCAGCGTGTAATTTTTTCAGCGTGTAATTGTTTCAGCATGTATTTGATTCAGCGTATAATTGTTTCAGCGTGTAATTGTTTCATCGTGCAGTTGTTTCAGCATTTAATTGTTTAATCATGTAATTGTTAAAACGTGTCATTGTTTCAGCGTGTATTTGTTTCAGCGTGTAATTGTTTCAGCGTGTATTTGTTTATGCGTGTATTTGTTTCAGCATGAATTTGTTTCATCGTGTAATTGTTTCAGCATGTAATTGTTTCAGCATGTAATTGTTTCAGCGTGTTTTATTTTTCATCCTGGATTTGTTTCAGCGTGTATTTGTTTCAGCGTGTAATTGTTTCAGCTTGTAATTGTTTCAGCATGTATTTGTTTCATCATGTAATTGTTTCAGCTTGTATTTTTTTCAGCGTGTAATTGTTTCAGCGTGTAATTGTTTCATCCTGTAATTGTTTCAATGTGCAATTGTTTCAGCGGGTATTTGTTTCAGCATGTATTTGTTTCAGCGTGTAATTGTTTCAGCGTGTAATTGTTTCAGCGTGTAATTGTTTCAGCATGTAATTGTTTCAGCGTGTTTTATTTTTCAGCCTGGATTTGTTTCAGCGTGTATTTGTTTCAGCGTGTAATTGTTTCAGCATGTAATTGTTTCAGCGTTTAATTGTTTCAGCATGTATTTGTTTCATCGTGTAATTGTTTCAGCTTGTATTTTTTTCAGCGTGTAATTGTTTCAGCGTGTAATTGTTTCATCCTGTATTTGTTTCAATGTGTAATTGTTTCAGCGGGTATTTTTTTCAGCATGTATTTGTTTCAGTGTTAATTTGCTTCAGCGTGTAATTGTTTCAGCGTGTAATTGTTTCAGCGTGTAGTTGTTTCAGAGTGTATTTGTGTCCGCGTGTATTTGTTTCAGCGTGTTTTTTTTCAGCGTGTAATTGTATGAGCGTATATTTGTTTCAGCGTGTATATGTTTCAGAGCGTAATTGTTTCAGCCTGTAATTGTTTCAGCCTGTAATTGTTTCAGCGTGTATTTGTTTCAGTGTGTAATTGTTTCAGCGTGTTATTGTGTCAGCGGGTGTTTGTTTCAGCGCGTATTTGTTTCAGCGTGTCGTTGCTCCAGTTTGTAATTGTTTCAGCGTGTATTTGTTTCCGCATGATTTTTTTTCCAGCGTGTATTTGTTTCAGCGTGTAGTTGAATCAGCGTGTATATGATTCAGCGTGTAATTGTTTCAGCGTGTATTTGTTTCATCGTATAATTGTTTCAGCATGTATTTGTTACATCTTGTAATTGTTAACACATGTAATTGTTTAATTTTTTTTTTCAGCATGTAATTGTTTCATTCTGTAATTGTTTCAGCGTGTAGTTGTTTCAGATTGTATTTGTTTCAGCGTGTATTTGTTTCAGCGTGTAATTGCTTCAGCGGGTAAATGTGTCAGCGTGTATTTGTTTCAGCGTATTTTTTTTTAGCGTGTTATTTTTTCAGCGCTCATTTGTTTTAGCGTGTATTTGTTTCAGCGTGTAATTGTTTCAGCGTGTTTTTTTCTTTCAGCGTGTATTTGTTTCAGCGTGTAGTTGTTTCAGCGTGTATTTGTTTCATCGTGTAATTGTTTCATCGCGTAATTGTTTCAGCTAGTATTTGTATCAGCCTGTATTTGTTTCAGCGTGTAATGGTTTTGGCGTGTAATTGTTTCAGCATGTATTTGTTTCAGCGTGTAATTGTTTCAGCGTGTAATTGTTTCATCGTGCAGTTGTTTCAGCATTTAATTGTTTAATCATGTAATTGTTAAAACGTGTCATTGTTTCAGCGTGTATTTGTTTCAGCATGTAATTGTTTCAGCGTGTATTTGTTTATGCATGTATTTGTTTCAGCATGAATTTGTTTCAGCGTGTATTTGTTTCAGCGTGTATTTGTATCAGCGTGTAGTTGTTTCAGCGTGTATTTGTTTCATCGTGTAATTGTTTCATCGTGTAATTGTTTCAGCTTGTATTTGTATCAGCCTGTATTTGTTTCAGCGTGTAATTGTTTCAGTTTCTAATTGTTTCAGCATGTAGTTGTTTCCGTGTGTAATTGTTTCAGTCTGTAATTGTTTCAGCGTGTAGTTGTTTCATCCTGTAATTGTTTCAATGTATAATTGTTTCAGCGTGTATTTGTTTCAGCATGTATTTGTTTCAGTGTTCATTTGCTTCAGCGTGTAATTGTTACAGCGTGTAATTGTTTCAGCATGTAGTTGTTTCCGTGTGTAATTGTTTCAGTCTGTAATTGTTTCAGCGTGTAGTTGTTTCAGAGTGTATTTGTTTCAGCGTGTAATTGTTTCAGCGTGTAATTGTGTCAACGTGTATTTGTTTCAGCATGTTTTTTTTCAGCATGTAATTGTTTCAGCGTATATTTGTTTCAGCGTGCATTTTTTTCAGCGTGTAATTGCTTCAGCGTGTATTTGTTTCAGCGTGTATTTGTTTCAGCGTGTAGTTTCAGCGTGAATTTGTATCATCGTGTAATTTTTTCATCGTGTAATTGTTTCAGCCTGTATTTGTTTCAGCCTGTATTTCGTTCAGCGTGTAATTGTTTCAATGTGTAATTATTTCAGCATGTAATTGTTTCATCCTGTAATTGTTTCAATTTGTAATTGTTTCAGCGGGTATTTGTTTCAGCATGTATTTGTTTCAGTGTTAATTTGCTTCAGCGTGTAATTGTTTCAGCGTGTAATTGTTTCAGCGTGTAGTTGTTTCAGAGTGTATTTGTGTCCGCGTGTATTTGTTTCAGCGTGTTTTTTTTCAGCGTGTATTTGTATCAGCGTATATTTGTTTCAGCGTGTATATGTTTCAGAGCGTAATTGTTTCAGCCTGTAATTGTTTCAGCCTGTAATTGTTTCAGCGTGTATTTGATTCAGCGTGTATTTGTTTCAGCGTGTATTTGTTACAGTGTGTAATTGTTTCAGCGTGTAATTGTGTCAGTGGGTGTTTGATTCAGCGCGTATTTGTTTCAGCGTGTAGTTGCTTCAGTTTGTAATTGTTTCAGCGTGTATTTGTTTCCGCATGATTTTTTTTCCAGCGTGTATTTGTTTCAGCGTGTAGTTGAATCAGCGTGTATATGATTCAGCGTGTAATTGTTTCAGCGTGTATTTGTTTCATCGTATAATTGTTTCAGCATGTATTTGTTTCATCTTGTAATTGTGAACACATGTAATAGTTTAATTTTTTTTTCAGCGTGTAGTTGTTTCAGAGTGTATTTGTTTCAGCGTGTATTTGTTTCAGCGTGTAATTGCTTCAGCGTGTAAATGTGTCAGCGTGTATTTGTTTCAGCGTATTTTTTTTCAGCGTGTTATTTTTTCAGCGCTTATTTGTTTCAGCGTGTATTTGTTTCAGCGTGTAATTGTTTCAGCATGTATTTGTTTCATCGTGTAATTGTTTCAGCTTGTTTTTTTGTTCAGTGTGTAATTGTTTCAGCGTGTAATTGTTTCATCCTGTAATTGTTTCAATGTGTAATTGCTTCAGCGTGTATTTGTTTCAGCATGTATTTGTTTCAGTGTTCATTTGCTTCAGCGTGTAATTGTTACAGCTTGTAATTGTTTCAGCGTGTAGTTGTTTCAGAGTGTATTTGTTTCAGCGTGTAATTGTTTCAGCGTGTAATTGTGTCAACGTGTATTTGTTTCAGCGTGTTTTTTTTCAGCGTGTAATTGTTTCATCGTGCAGTTGTTTCAGCATTTAATTGTTTAATCATGTAATTGTTAAAACGTGTCATTGTTTCAGCGTGTATTTGTTTCAGCGTGTAATTGTTTCAGCGTGTATTTGTTTCAGCATGAATTTGTTTCAGCGTGTAATTGTTTCAGCATGTAATTGTTTCAGCATGTAATTGTTTCAGCATGTAATTGTTTCAGCGTGTTTTATTTTTCATCCTGGATTTGTTTCAGCGTGTATTTGTTTCAGCGTGTAATTGTTTCAGCTTGTAATTGTTTCAGCATGTATTTGTTTCATCATGTAATTGTTTCAGCTTGTATTTTTTTCAGCGTGTAATTGTTTCAGCGTGTAATTGTTTCATCCTGTAATTGTTTCAATGTGTAATTGTTTCAGCGGGTATTTGTTTCAGCATGTATTTGTTTCAGCGTGTAATTGTTTCAGCGTGTAATTTTTTCAGCGTGTAATTGTTTCAGCATGTAATTGTTTCAGCATGTTTTATTGTTCAGCCTGGATTTGTTTCAGCGTGTATTTGTTTCAGCGTGTAATTGTTTCAGCATGTAATTGTTTCAGCTTTTAATTATTTCAGCATGTATTTGTTTCATCGTGTAATTGTTTCAGCTTGTATTTTTTTCAGCGTGTAAATGTTTCAGCGTGTAATTGTTTCATCCTGTATTTGTTTCAATGTGTAATTGTTTCAGCGGGTATTTGTTTCAGCATGTATTTGTTTCAGTGTTAATTTGCTTCAGCGTGTAATTGTTTCAGCGTGTAATTGTTTCAGCGTGTAGTTGTTTCAGAGTGTATTTGTGTCCGCGTGTATTTGTTTCAGCGTGTTTTTTTTCAGCGTGTATTTGTTTCAGCGTATATTTGTTTCAGCGTGTATATGTTTCAGAGCGTAATTGTTTCAGCCTGTAATTGTTTCAGCCTGTAATTGTTTCAGCTTGTATTTGTTTCAGTGTGTAATTGTTTCAGCGTGTAATTGTGTCAGCGGGTGTTTGTTTCCGCATGATTTTTTTTCCAGCGTGTATTTGTTTCAGCGTGTAGTTGAATCAGCGTGTATATGATTCAGCGTGTAATTGTTTCATCGTGTAATTCTTTCATCGTGTAATTGTTAACACATGTAATTGTTTTAAGCGTGTATTTGTTTCAGCGTGTAATTGTTTCAGCGTGTATTTGTTTCAGCGTGTATTTGTTTCAGCATGAATTTGTTTCAGCGTGTAATTGTTTCAGCGTGTAATTGTTCAGCGTATAATTGTTTCAGTGTCTATTTGTTTCAGCGTGTAGTTGTTTAAGCGCGTAATTGTTTAAGTGTGTTGTTGTTTCAGCATGCATTTGTTTCAGCGTATAATTGTTTCAGTGTGTAATTGTTTCAGCCTGTATTTGTTTCAGCGTGAAATTGTTTCAGCGTGTATTTGTTTCAGCATGTGTTTGTTTCAGCATGAATTTGTTTCAGCGTGTAATTTTTTCACCGTGTAATTGTTTCAGTGTGTAGTTGTTTCAGCGTGTTTTTTTTCAGCGTGTAATTGTTTCAGCGTATATTTGTTTCAAAGTGCATTTGTTTCAGCGTGTAATTGCTTCAGCGTGTATTTGTTTCAGCGTGTAGTTTCAGCGTGAATTTGTATCATCGTGTAATTTTTTCAGCGTGTAATTGTTTCAATGTGTAATTATTTCAGCGTGTAATTATTTCAGCGTGTACTTGTTTCAGCGTGAATTTGTTTCAGCGTGTATTTGTTTCCGTGTGTTTATTTGTCAGCGTGTATTTGTTTCAGCGTTTAATTGTTTCAGCGTGTAATTGTTTCATCGTGTAATTGTTTCATCGTGTAATTGTTTCAGCGTGTAATTCTTTCATCGTGTAATTGTTAACACGTAATTGTTGAAGCGTGTATTTGTTTCAGCGTGTAATTGTTTCAGCGTGTATTTGTTTCAGCGTGTATTTGTTTCAGCATGAATTTGTTTCAGCGTGTACTTGTTTCAGCGTGTAATTGTTTCAGCGTGTAATTGTTTCAGTGTGTAGTTGTTTCAGCGTATAGTTGTTTAAGCGCGTAATTGTTTAAGCGTGTGGTTGTTTCAGCGTGCATTTGTTTCAGCGTATAATTGTTTCAGTGTGTAATTGTTTCAGCCTGTATTTGTTTCAGCGTGAAATTGTTTCAGCGTGTATTTGTTTCAGCGTGTATTTGTTTCAGCATGAATTTGTTTCAGCGTGTATTTGTTTCAGCGTGTAATTGTTTCAGTGTGTAGTTGTTTCAGCGTGTAGTTGTTTCAGCATGTAATTGTTTCAGCGTGTAATTGTTTAAGTGTGTTGTTGTTTCAGCGTGCATTTGTTTCAGCGTGTAATTGTTTCAGCGTGTAATTGTTTCAGCGTGTATTTGTATCAGCGTGTAACTGTTTCAGCGTGTAATTGTTTCAGCGTGCAATTCTTTCAGCGTGTTTTTGTTTCAGCGTGTATTTGTTTCCGCGTGTATTTGTTTCAGCCTTTTTTTTTTTCAGCGTGTATTTGTATCAGCGTATATTTGTTTCAGTGTGTATTTGTTTCAGAGCGTAACTGTTTCAGCCTGTAGTTGTTTCAGCCTGTAATTGTTTCAGCGTGTATTTGATTCAGCTTGTATTTGTTTCAGCGTGTATTTGTTTCAGTGTGTAATTGTTTCAGTGTGTAATTGTGTCAGCGGGTGTTTGTTTCAGCGTGTATTTGTTTCAGCGTGTAGTTGCTTCAGTTTGTAATTGTTTCAGCGTGTATTTGTTTCCGCGTGTTTTTTTTCCCAGCGTGTATTTGTTTCAGCTTGTAGTTGAATCAGTGTATATATGATTCAGCGTGTAATTGTTTCAGCGTGTATTTGTTTCATCGTATAATTGTTTCAGCATGTATTTGTTTCATCTTGTAATTGTTAACACATGTAATTGTTTTTTTTTTTTCAGCGTGTAATTGTTTCAGCGTGTATTTGTTTCAGCATGAATTTGTTTCAGCGTGTAATTGTTTCAGCATGACTTTGTTTCAGCGTGTAATTGTTTCAGCGTGTAATTGCTTCAGCATCTATTTGTTTCATCGTCTAATTGTTTCAGCGTGTATTTGTTTCAGCGTGTAATTGTTTCAGTCTGTATTTTTTTCAGCGTGTAATTGTTTCAGCGTGTAATTGTTTCATCCTCTAATTGTTTCAGCATTTAATTGCTTCAGCGTGCATTTGTTTCAGCGTGTAATTGTTTCAGCGTGTAAATGTGTCAGCGTGTATTTGTTTCAGCGTATATTTTTTCAGCGTGTAATTTTTTCAGCGTTTATTTGTTTCAGCGTGTATTTGTTTCAGCGTGTATTTGTTTCAGCGTGTATTTGTTTCAGCGTGTAATTGTTTCAGCGTGTAGTTGTTTCAGCGTGTATTTGTTTCATCGTGTAATTGTTTCATCGTGTAATTGTTTCAGCTTGTATTTGTATCAGCCTGTATTTGTTTCAGCGTGTAATTGTTTCAGTGTGTAATTGTTTCAGCATGTATTTGTTTCAGCGTGTAATTGTTTCAGCGTGTAATTGTTTCATCGTGCAGTGGTTCAGCATTTAATTGTTTAATCATGTAATTGTTAAAACGTGTCATTGTTTCAGCGTGTATTTGTTTCAGCGTGTAATTGTTTCAGCGTGTATTTGTTTTTGCATGTTTTTGTTTCAGCATGAATTTGTTTAAGCGTGTAATTGTTTCAGCGTGTAATTGTTTCAGCATGTAATTGTTTCAGCGTGTAATTGTTTCAGTGTGTAGTTGTTTCAGCGTGTAGTTGTTTAAGTGCGTAATTGTTTAAGCGTGTTGTTGTTTCAGCGTGCATTTGTTTCAGCGTATAATTGTTTCAGTGTGTAATTGTTTCAGCCTGTATTTGTTTCAGCGTGAAATTGTTTCAGCGTGTATTTGTTTCAGCGTGTATTTGTTTCAGCATGAATTTGTTTCAGCATGTAATTGTTTCAGCGTGTAATTGTTTAAGTGTGTTGTTGTTTCAGCGTGCATTTGTTTCAGCGTGTAATTGTTTCAGCGTGTAATTGTTTCAGCGTGTATTTGTATCAGCGTGTAACTGTTTCAGCGTGTAATTGTTTCAGCGTGCAATTCTTTCAGCGTGTTTTTGTTTCAGCGTGTATTTGTTTCCGCGTGTATTTGTTTCAGCCTGTTTTTTTTCAGCGTGTATTTGTATCAGCGTATATTTGTTTCGGTGTGTTTTTGTTTCAGAGCGTAATGGTTTCAGCCTGTAATTGTTTCAGCCTGTAATTGTTTCAGCGTGTATTTGATTCAGCTTGTATTTGTTTCAGCGTGTATTTGTTTCAGTGTGTAATTGTTTCAGTGTGTAATTGTGTCAGCGGGTGTTTGTTTCAGCGTGTATTTGTTTCAGCGTGTAGTTGCTTCAGTTTGTAATTGTTTCAGCGTGTATTTGTTTCCGCGTGTTTTTTTTCCCAGCGTGTATTTGTTTCAGCGTGTAGTTGAATCAGTGTATATATGATTCAGCGTGTAATTGTTTCAGCGTGTATTTGTTTCATCGTATAATTGTTTCAGCATGTATTTGTTTCATCTTGTAATTGTTAACACATGTAATTGTTTAATTTTTTTTTCAGCGTGTAATTGTTTCAGCGTGTATTTGTTTCAGCGTGTATTTGTTTCAGCATGAATTTGTTTCAGCCTGTAATTGTTTCAGCATGACTTTGTTTCAGCGTGTAATTGTTTCAGCGTGTAATTGCTTCAGCATCTATTTGTTTCATCGTCTAATTGTTTCAGCGTGTACTTGTTTCAGCGTGTAATTGTTTCAGTGTGTATTTTTTTCAGCGTGTAATTGTTTCAGCGTGTAATTGTTTCATCCTCTAATTGTTTCAGCATTTAATTGCTTCAGCGTGCATTTGTTTCAGCGTGTAATTGTTTCAGCGTGTAAATGTGTCAGCGTGTATTTGTTTCAGCGTATATTTTTTCAGCGTGTAATTTTTTCAGCGTTTATTTGTTTCAGCGTGTATTTGTTTCAGCGTGTATTTGTTTCAGCGTGTATTTGTTTCAGCGTGTAATTGTTTCATCGTGTAGTTGTTTCAGCGTGTATTTGTTTCATCGTGTAATTGTTTCATCGTGTAATTGTTTCAGCTTGTATTTGTATCAGCCTGTATTTGTTTCAGCGTGTAATTGTTTCAGTGTGTAATTGTTTCAGCATGTATTTGTTTCAGCGTGTAATTGTTTCAGCGTGTAATTGTTTCATCGTGCAGTGGTTCAGCATTTAATTGTTTAATCATGTAATTGTTAAAACGTGTCATTGTTTCAGCGTGTATTTGTTTCAGCGTGTAATTGTTTCAGCGTGTATTTGTTTTTGCATGTTTTTGTTTCAGCATGAATTTGTTTAAGCGTGTAATTGTTTCAGCGTGTAATTGTTTCAGCATGTAATTGTTTCAGCGTGTAATTGTTTCAGTGTGTAGTTGTTTCAGCGTGTAGTTGTTTAAGTGCGTAATTGTTTAAGCGTGTTGTTGTTTCAGCGTGCATTTGTTTCAGCGTATAATTGTTTCAGTGTGTAATTGTTTCAGCCTGTATTTGTTTCAGCGTGAAATTGTTTCAGCGTGTATTTGTTTCAGCGTGTATTTGTTTCAGCATGAATTTGTTTCAGCATGTAATTGTTTCAGCGTGTAATTGTTTAAGTGTGTTGTTGTTTCAGCGTGCATTTGTTTCAGCATGTAATTGTTTCAGCGTGTAATTGTTTCGGCGTGTATTTGTATCAGCGTGTAACTGTTTCAGCGTGTAATTGTTTCAGCGTGCAATTCTTTCAGCGTGTTTTTGTTTCAGCGTGTATTTGTTTCCGCGTGTATTTGTTTCAGCCTGTTTTTTTTTCAGCGTGTATTTGTATCAGCGTATATTTGTTTCAGTGTGTATTTGTTTCAGTGCGTAATTGTTTCAACCTGTAATTGTTTCAGCCTGTAATTGTTTCAGCGTGTATTTGATTCAGCTTGTATTTGTTTCAGCGTGTATTTGTTTCAGTTTGTAATTGTTTCAGTGTGTAATTGTGTCAGCGGGTGTTTGTTTCAGCGCGTATTTGTTTCAGCGTGTAGTTGCTTCAGTTTGTAATTGTTTCAGCGTGTATTTGTTTCCGCGTGTTTTTTTTCCTAGCGTGTATTTGTTTCAGCGTGTAGTTGAATCAGCGTGTATATGATTCAGCGTGTAATTGTTTCAGCGTGTATTTGTTTCATCGTATAATTGTTTCAGCATGTATTTGTTTCATCTTGTAATTGTTAACACATGTAATTGTTTAATTTTTTTTTTCAGCGTGTAATTGTTTCAGTCTGTAATTGTTTCAGCGTGTAGTTGTTTCAGAGTGTATTTGTTTCAGCGTCTATTTGTTTCAACGTGTAATTGCTTCAGCGTGTAAATGTTTCAGCGTGTATTTGTTTCAGCGTGTTATTTTTTCAGCGCTTATTTGTTTCAGCGTGTATTTGCTTCAGCGCGTAATTGTTTCAGCATGTATTTGTTTCATCGTGTAATTGTTTCAGCTTGTTTTTTTGTTCAGCGTGTAATTGTTTCTGCGTGTAATTGTTTCATCCTGTAATTGTTTCAATGTGTAATTGTTTCAGCGTGTATTTGTTTCAGCATGTATTTGTTTCAGTGTTCATTTGCTTCAGCGTGTAATTGTTACAGCATGTGATTGTTTCAGCGTGTAGTTGTTTCCGTGTGTAATTGTTTCAGTCTGTAATTGTTTCAGCGTGTAGTTGTTTCAGAGTGTATTTGTTTCAGCGTGTAATTGATTCAGCGTGTAATTGTGTCAACGTGTATTTGTTTCAGCGTGTTATTTTTCAGCGTGTAATTGTTTCAGCGTATATTTGTTTCAGCGTGCATTTGTTTCAGCGTGTAATTGCTTCAGCGTGTATTTGTTTCAGCGTGTATTTGTTTCATCGTGTAGTTTCAGCGTGAATTTGTATCATCGTGTAATTTTTTCCTCGTGTAATTGTTTCAGCTTGTATTTGTTTCAGCCTGTATTTTTTTCAGCGTGTAATTGTTTCAATGTGTAATTATTTCAGCGTGTAATTATTTCAGCATGTATTTGTTTCAGTGTGTATTTGTTTCAGCGTGTATTTGTTTCTGTGTGTAATTGTTTCAGCATGTATTTGTTTCAGCGTGTAATTGTTTCAGCGTGTAATTGTTTCATCGTGCAGTGGTTGAGCATTTAATTGTTTAATCATGTAATTGTTAAAACGTGTCATTGTTTCAGCGTGTATTTGTTTCAGCGTGTAATTGTTTCAGCGTGTATTTGTTTTTGCGTGCATTTGATTCAGCATGAATTTGTTTCAGCGTGTAATTGTTTCAGCGTGTAATTGTTTCAGCATGTAATTGTTTCAGCGTGTTTTATTTTTCAGCCTGGATTTGTTTCAGCGTGTATTTGTTTCAGCGTGTAATTTTTTCAGCATGTAATTGTTTCAGCGTGTTTTATTTTTCAGCCTGGATTTGTTTCAGCGTGTATTTGTTTCAGCGTGTAATTGTTTCAGCATGTAATTGTTTCAGCGTGTAATTGTTTCAGCATGTATTTGTTTCATCCTGTAATTGTTTCAATGTGTAATTGTTTCAGCGGGTATTTGTTTCAGCATGTATTTGTTTCAGTGTTAATTTGCTTCAGCCTGTAATTGTTTCAGCGTGTAATTGTTTCAGCGTGTAGTTGTTTCAGAATGTATTTGTGTCCGCGTGTATTTGTTTCAGCGTGTTTTTTTTTCAGCGTGTATTTGTATCAGCGTATATTTGTTTCAGCATGTATATGTTTCAGAGTGTAATTGTTTCAGCCTGTAATTGTTTCAGCCTGTAATTGTTTCAGCGTGTATTTGATTCAGCGTGTATTTGTTTCAGCGTCTATTTGTTTCAGTGTGTAATTTTTTCAGCGTGTAATTGTGTCAGCGGGTGTTTGTTTCAGCACGTATTTGTTTCAGCGTGTAGTTGCTTCAGTTTGTAATTGTTTCAGCGTGTATTTGTTTCCGCATGATTTTTTTCCAGCGTGTATTTGTTTCAGCGTCTAGTTGAATCAGCGTGTATATGATTCAGCGTGTAAATGTTTCAGCGTGTATTTGTTTCATCGTATAATTGTTTCAGCATGTATTTGTTTCATCTTGTAATTGTTAACACGTAATTGTTTAATTTTTTTTTCAGCGTGTAATTGTTTCAGTCTGTAATTGTTTCAGCGTGTAGTTGTTTCAGAGTGTATTTGTTTCAGCGTGTATTTGTTTCAGCGTGTAATTGCTTCAGCGTGTAAATGTGTCAGCGTGTATTTGTTTCAGCGTATTTTTTTTCAGCGTGTTATTTTTTCAGCGCTTATTTGTTTCAGCGTGTATTTGTTTCAGCGTGTAATTGTTTCAGCATGTATTAGTTTCATCATGTAATTGTTTCAGCTTGTTTTTTTGTTCAGCGTGTAATTGTTTCAGCGTGTAATTGTTTCATCCTGTAATTGTTTCAATGTGTAATTGTTTCAGCGTGTATTTGTTTCAGCATGTATTTGTTTCAGTGTTCATTTGCTTCAGCGTGTAATTGTTACAGCGTGTAATTGTTTCAGCGTGTAGTTGTTTCCGTGTGTAATTGTTTCAGTCTGTAATTGTTTCAGCGTGTAGTTGTTTCAGAGTGTATTTGTTTCAGCGTGTAATTGTTTCAGCGTGTAATTGTGTCAACGTGTATTTGTTTCAGCGTGTTTTTTTTCAGCGTGTAATTGTTTCAGCGTATATTTGTTTCAGCGTGCATTTGTTTCAGCGTGTAATTGCTTCAGCGTGTATTTGTTTCAGCGTGTATTTGTTAAAGCGTGTAGTTTCAGCGTGAATTTGTATCATCGTGTAATTTTTTCATCGTGTAATTGTTTCAGCTTGTATTTGTTTCAGCCTGTATTTTTTTCAGCGCGTAATTGTTTCAATGTGTAATTATTTCAGCGTGTAATTATTGCAGCGTGGACTTGTTTCAGCGTGAATTTGTTTCAGCGTGTATTTGTTTCTGTGTGTTTATTTGTCAGCGTGTATTTGTTTCAGCGTTTAACTGTTTCAGCGTGTAATTGTTTCATCGTGTAATTGTTTCAGCGTGTAATTCTTTCATCGTGTAATTGTTAACACGTAATTGTTTAAGCGTGTATTTATTTCAGCGTGTAATTGTTTCAGCGTGTATTTGTTTCAGCCTGTTTTTTTTTCAGCGTGTATTTGTATCAGCGTATATTTGTTTCAGTGTGTATTTGTTTAAGAGCGTAATTGTTTCAGCCTGTAATTGTTTCAGCCTGTAATTGTTTCAGCGTGTATTTGATTCAGCTTGTATTTGTTTCAGCGTGTAATTGTTTCAGTGTGTAATTGTTTCAGCGTGTAATTGTGTCAGTCGGTGTTTGTTTCAGCGCGTATTTGTTTCAGCGTGTAGTTGCTTCAGTTTGTAATTGTTTCAACGTGTATTTGTTTCCGCGTGTTTTTTTTCCCAGCGTGTATTTGTTTCAGCGTGTAGTTGAATCAGCGTGTATATGATTCAGCGTGTAATTGTTTCAGCGTGTATTTGTTTCATCGTATAATTGTTTCAGCATGTATGTGTTTCATCTTGTAATTGTTATCACATGTAATTGTTTAATTTTTTTTTCAGCGTGTAATTGTTTCAGCGTGTATTTGTTTCAGCGTTTAATTGTTTCAGCATGAATTTGTTTCAGCGTGTAATTGTTTCAGCATGAATTTGTTTCAGCGTGTAATTGTTTCAGCGTGTAATTGCTTCAGCATCTATTTGTTTCATCGTGTAATTGTTTCAGCGTGTATTTGTTTCAGCGTGTAATTGTTTCAGTGTGTATTTTTTTCAGCGTGTAATTGTTTCAGCGTGTAATTGTTTCATCCTCTAATTGTTTCAGCGTGTAATTGCTTCAGCGTGTATTTGTTTCAGCGTGTAATTGTTTCAGCATGTAGTTGTTTCAGCGTGTAATTGTTTCAGTCTGTAATTGTTTCAGAGTGTATTTGTTTCAGCGTGTATTTGTTTCAGCGTGTAATTGTTTCAGCGTGTAAATGTGTCAGCGTGTATTTGTTTCAGCGTATATTTTTTCAGCGTGTAATTTTCTCAGCGTTTATTTGTTTCAGCGTGTATTTGTTTCAGTGTGTATTTGTTTCAGCGTGTATTTGTTTCAGCGTGTAGTTGTTTCAGCGTGTATTTGTTTCATCGTGTAATTGTTTCAGCATGAATTTGTTTCAGCGTGTAATTGTTTCAGCATGAATTTGTTTCATCTTGTAATTGTTAACACATGTAATTGTTTAATTTTTTTTCAGCGTGTAATTGTTTCAGTCTGTAATTGTTTCAGCGTGTAGTTGTTTCAGAGTGTATTTGTTTCAGCGTGTATTTGTTTCAGCGTGTAATTGCTTCAGCGTGTAAATGTGTCAGCGTCTATTTGTTTCAGCGTATTTTTTTTCAGCGTGTTATTTTTTCAGCGCTTATTTGTTTCAGCGTTTATTTGTTTCAGCGTGTAATTGTTTCAGCATGTATTTGTTTCATCTTGTAATTGTTAACACATGTAATTGTTTAATTTTTTTTTCCGCGTGTAATTGTTTCAGCGTGTATTTGTTTCAGCGTGTATTTGTTTCAGCATAAATTTGTTTCAGCGTGTAATTGTTTCAGCATGAATTTGTTTCAGCGTGTAATTGTTTCAGCTTGTAATTGCTTCAGCATCTAGTTGTTTCATCGTGTAATTGTTTCAGCGTGTATTTGTTTCAGCGTGTAATTGTTTCAGTGTGTATTTTTTTCAGCGTGTAATTGCTTCAGCGTGTATTTGTTTCAGCGTGTAATTGTTTCAGCGTGTACTTGTTTCAGCGTGTAATTGTTTCAGTCTGTAATTGTTTCAGAGTGTATTTGTTTCAGCGTGTATTTGTTTCAGCGTGTAATTGTTTCAGCGTGTAAATGTGTCAGCGTGTATTTGTTTCAGCGTATATTTTTTCAGCGTGTAATTTTTTCAGCGTTTATTTGTTTCAGCGTGTATTTCTTTCCGCGTGTATTTGTTTCAGCGTGTATTTGTTTCAGTGTGTAGTTGTTTCAGCGTGTATTTGTTTCATCGTGTAATTGTTTCATCGTGTAATTGTTTCAGCTTGTATTTGTATCAGCCTGTATTTGTTTCAGCGTGTAATTGTTTCAGTGTGTAATTGTTTCAGCATGTATTTGTTTCAGCGTGTAATTGTTTCAGCGTGTAATTGTTTCATCGTGCAGTGGTTCAGCATTTAATTGTTTAATCATGTAATTGTTAAAACGTGTCATTGTTTCAGCGTGTATTTGTTTCAGCGTGTAATTGTTTCAGCGTGTATTTGTTTTTGCGTGTATTTGTTTCAGCATGAATTTGTTTCAGCGTGTAATTGTTTCAGCGTGTAATTGTTTCAGCGTGTAATTGTTTCAGCATGTAATTGTTTCAGCGTGTTTTATTTTTCAGCCTGGATTTGTTTCAGCGTGTATTTGTTTCAGCGTGTAATTGTTTCAGCATGTAATTGTTTCATCGTTTAATTGTTTCAGCATGTATTTGTTTCATCGTGTAATTGTTTCAGCTTGTATTTTTTTCAGCGTGTAATTGTTTCAGCGGGTATTTGTTTCAGCATGTATTTGTTTCAGTGTTAATTTGCTTCAGCGTGTAATTGTTTCAGCGTGTAATTGTTTCAGCGTGTAGTTGTTTCAGAGTGTATTTGTGTCCGCGTGTATTTGTTTCAGCGTGTTTTTTTTTCAGCGTGTATTTGTATCAGCGTATATTTGTTTCAGAGTGTATATGTTTCAGAGCGTAATTGTTTCAGCCTGTAATTGTTTCAACCTGTAATTGTTTCAGCGTGTATTTGATTCAGCGTGTATTTCTTTCAGCGTGTATTTGTTTCAATGTGTAATTGTTTCAGCGTATAATTGTGTCAGCGGGTGTTTGTTTCAGCGCGTATTTGTTTCAGCGTGTAGTTGCTCCAGTTTGTAATTGTTTCAGCGTGTATTCGTTTCCGCATGATTTTTTTTCCAGCGTGTATTTATTTCAGCGTGTAGTTGAATCAGCGTGTATATGATTCAGCGTGTAATTGTTTCAGCGTGTATTTGTTTCATCGTATAATTGTTTCAGCATGTATTTGTTTCATCTTGTAATTGCTAACACATGTAATTGTTTAATTTTTTTTTCAGCGTGTAATTGTTTCAGTCTGTAATTGTTTCAGCGTGTAGTTGTTTCAGAGTGTATTTGTTTCAGCGTGTATTTGTTTCAGCGTGTAATTGCTTCAGCGTGTAAATGTGTCAGCGTGTATTTGTTTCAGCGTATTTTTTTTCAGCGTGTTATTTTTTCAGCGCCTATTTGTTTCAGCGTGTATTTGTTTCAGCGTGTAATTGTTTCAGCGTGTATTTGTTTCAGCGTGTATTTGTTTCAGCGTGTAGTTGTTTCAGCGTGTATTTGTTTCATCGTGTAATTGTTTCATCGTGTAATTGTTTCAGCTTGTATTTGTATCAGCCTGTATTTGTTTCAGCGTGTAATTGTTTCAGCGTGTAATTGTTTCATCGTGCAATTGTTTCAGCATGTATTTGATTCAGCGTGTAATTGCTTCAGCGTGTAATTGTTTCATCGTGCAGTTGTTTCAGCATTTAATTGTTTAATCATGTAATTGTTAAAACGTGTCATTGTTTCAGCGTGTATTTGTTTCAGCGTGTAATTGTTTCAGCGTGTATTTGTTTATGCGTGTATTTGTTTCAGCATGAATTTGTTTCAGCGTGTAATTGTTTCAGCATGTAATTGTTTCAGCATGTAATTGTTTCAGCATGTAATTGTTTCAGCGTGTTTTATTTTTCATCCTGGATTTGTTTCAGCGTGTATTTGTTTCAGCGTGTAATTGTTTCAGCTTGTAATTGTTTCAGCATGTATTTGTTTCATCATGTAATTGTTTCAGCTTGTATTTTTTTCAGCGTGTAATTGTTTCAGCGTGTAATTGTTTCATCCTGTAATTGTTTCAATGTGTAATTGTTTCAGCGTGTAATTGTTTCAGCATGTTATTGTTTCAGCATGTTTTATTGTTCAGCCTGGATTTGTTTCAGCGTGTATTTGTTTCAGCGTGCAATTGTTTCAGCATGTAATTGTTTCAGCGTGTAATTGTTTCAGCGTGTAATTGTTTCATCCTGTAATTGTTTCAATGAGTAATTGTTTCAGCGTGTATTTGTTTTAGCATGTATTTGTTTCAGTGTTAATTTGCTTCAGCGTGTAATTGTTTCAGCGTGTAATTGTTTCAGCGTGTAGTTGTTTCAGAGTGTATTTGTGTCCGCGTGTATTTGTTTCAGCGTGTTTTTTTTCAGCGTGTATTTGTATCAGCGTATATTTGTTTCAGCGTGTATATGTTTCAGAGCGTAATTGTTTCAGCCTGTAATTGTTTCAGCCTGTAATTGTTTCAGCTTGTATTTGTTTCAGTGTGTAATTGTTTCAGCGTGTAATTGTGTCAGCGGGTGTTTGTTTCCGCATGATTTTTTTTCCAGCGTGTATTTGTTTCAGCGTGTAGTTGAATCAGCGTGTATATGATTCAGCGTGTAATTGTTTCAGCGTGTATTTGTTTCATCGTATAATTGTTTCAGCATGTATTTGTTACATCTTGTAATTGTTAACACATGTAATTGTTTAATTTTTTTTTCAGCATGTAATTGTTTCAGTCTGTAATTGTTTCAGCGTGTAGTTGTTTCAGAGTGTATTTGTTTCAGCGTGTATTTGTTTCAGCGTGTAATTGCTTCAGCGGGTAAATGTGTCAGCGTGTATTTGTTTCAGCGTATTTTTTTTTAGCGTGTTATTTTTTCAGCGCTCATTTGTTTCAGCGTGTATTTGTTTCAGCGTGTAATTGTTTCAGCGTGTTTTTTTCTTTCAGCGTGTATTTGTTTCAGCGTGTAGTTGTTTCAGCGTGTATTTGTTTCATCGTGTAATTGTTTCATCGCGTAATTGTTTCAGCTAGTATTTGTATCAGCCTGTATTTGTTTCAGCGTGTAATGGTTTCAGCGTGTAATTGTTTCAGCATGTATTTGTTTCAGCGTGTAATTGTTTCAGCGTGTAATTGTTTCATCGTGCAGTTGTTTCAGCATTTAATTGTTTAATCATGTAATTGTTAAAACGTGTCATTGTTTCAGGGTGTATTTGTTTCAGCGTGTAATTGTTTCAGCGTGTATTTGTTTATGCATGTATTTGTTTCAGCATGAATTTGTTTCAGCGTGTATTTGTTTCAGCGTGTATTTGTATCAGCGTGTAGTTGTTTCAGCGTGTATTTGTTTCATCGTGTAATTGTTTCATCGTGTAATTGTTTCAGCTTGTATTTGTATCAGCCTGTATTTGTTTCAGCGTGTAATTGTTTCAATTTGTAATTGTTTCAGCATGTAGTTGTTTCCGTGTGTAATTGTTTCAGTCTGTTATTGTTTCAGCGTGTAGTTGTTTCATCCTGTAATTGTTTCAATGTATAATTGTTTCAGCGTGTATTTGTTTCAGCATGTATTTGTTTCAGTGTTCATTTGCTTCAGCGTGTAATTGTTACAGCGCGTAATTGTTTCAGCATGTAGTTGTTTCCGTGTGTAATTTTTTCAGTCTGTAATTGTTTCAGCGTGTAGTTGTTTCAGAGTGTATTTGTTTCAGCGTGTAATTGTTTCAGCGTGTAATTGTGTCAACGTGTATTTGTTTCAGCATGTTTTTTTTCAGCATGTAATTGTTTCAGCGTATATTTGTTTCAGCGTGCATTTTTTTCAGCGTGTAATTGCTTCAGCGTGTATTTGTTTCAGCGTGTATTTGTTTCAGCGTGTAGTTTCAGCGTGAATTTGTATCATCGTGTAATTTTTTCATCGTGTAATTGTTTCAGCTTGTATTTGTTTCAGCCTGTATTTCGTTCAGCGTGTAATTGTTTCAATGTGTAATTATTTCAGCATGTAATTGTTTCATCCTGTAATTGTTTCAATTTGTAATTGTTTCAGCGGGTATTTGTTTCAGCATGTATTTGTTTCAGTGTTAATTTGCTTCAGCGTGTAATTGTTTCAGCGTGTAATTGTTTCAGCATGTAGTTGTTTCAGAGTGTATTTGTGTCCGCGTGTATTTGTTTCAGCGTGTTTTTTTTCAGCGTGTATTTGTATCAGCGTATATTTGTTTCAGCGTGTATATGTTTCAGAGCGTAATTGTTTCAGCCTGTAATTGTTTCAGCCTGTAATTGTTTCAGCGTGTATTTGATTCAGCGTGTATTTGTTTCAGCGTGTATTTGTTTCAGTGTGTAATTGTTTCAGCGTGTAATTGTGTCAGTGGGTGTTTGATTCAGCGCGTATTTGTTTCAGCGTGTAGTTGCTTCAGTTTGTAATTGTTTCAGCGTGTATTTGTTTCCGCATGATTTTTTTTCCAGCGTGTATTTGTTTCAGCGTGTAGTTGAATCAGCGTGTATATGATTCAGCGTGTAATTGTTTCAGCGAGTATTTGTTTCATCGTATAATTGTTTCAGCATGTATTTGTTTCACCTTGTAATTGTGAACACATGTAATAGTTTAATTTTTTTTTCAGCGTGTAGTTGTTTCAGAGTGTATTTGTTTCAGCGTGTATTTGTTTCAGCGTGTAATTGCTTCAGCGTGTAAATGTGTCAGCGTGTATTTGTTTCAGCGTATTTTTTTTCAGCGTGTTATTTTTTCAGCGCTTATTTGTTTCAGCGTGTATTTGTTTCAGCGTGTAATTGTTTCAGCATGTATTTGTTTCATCGTGTAATTGTTTCAGCTTGTTTTTTTGTTCAGTGTGTAATTGTTTCAGCGTGTAATTGTTTCATCCTGTAATTGTTTCAATGTGTAATTGCTTCAGCGTGTATTTGTTTCAGCATGTATTTGTTTCAGTGTTCATTTGCTTCAGCGTGTAATTGTTACAGCTTGTAATTGTTTCAGCGTGTAGTTGTTTCAGAGTATATTTGTTTCAGCGTGTAATTGTTTCAGCGTGTAATTGTGTCAACGTGTATTTGTTTCAGCGTGTTTTTTTTCAGCGTGTAATTGTTTCAGCGTATATTTGTTTCACCGTGCATTTGTTTCAGCGTGTAATTGCTTCCGCGTGTATTTGTTTCAGCGTGTATTTGTTTCAGCGTGTAGTTTCAGCGTGAATTTGTATCATCGTGTAATTTTTTCATCGTGTAATTGTTTCACCTTGTATTTGTTCCAGCCTGTATTTTTTTCAGCGTGTAATTGTTTCAATGTGTAATTATTTCAGCGTGTAATTATTTCAGTGTGTACTTGTTTCAGCGTGAATTTGTTTCAGCGTGTATTTGTTTCCGTGTGTTTATTTTTCAGCGTGTATTTGTTTCAGCGTTTAATTGTTTCAGCGTGTAATTGTTTCATCGTGTAATTGTTTCATCGTGTATTTGTTTCAGCGTGTAATTGTTTCAGCGTGTAATTGTGTCAACGTGTATTTGTTTCAGCATGTTTTTTTTCAGCATGTAATTGTTTCAGCGTATATTTGTTTCAGCGTGCATTTTTTTCAGCGTGTAATTGCTTCAGCGTGTATTTGTTTCAGCGTGTATTTGTTTCAGCGTGTAGTTTCAGCGTGAATTTGTATCATCGTGTAATTTTTTCATCGTGTAATTGTTTCAGCTTGTATTTGTTTCAGCCTGTATTTCGTTCAGCGTGTAATTGTTTCAATGTGTAATTGTTTCAGCATGTAGTTGTTTCAGAGTGTATTTGTGTCCGCGTGTATTTGTTTCAGCGTGTTTTTTTTCAGCGTGTATTTGTATCAGCGTATATTTGTTTCAGCGTGTATATGTTTCAGAGCGTAATTGTTTCAGCCTGTAATTGTTTCAGCCTGTAATTGTTTCAGCGTGTATTTGATTCAGCGTGTATTTGTTTCAGCGTGTATTTGTTTCAGTGTGTAATTGTTTCAGCGTGTAATTGTGTCAGTGGGTGTTTGATTCAGCGCGTATTTGTTTCAGCGTGTAGTTGCTTCAGTTTGTAATTGTTTCAGCGTGTATTTGTTTCCGCATGATTTTTTTTCCAGCGTGTATTTGTTTCAGCGTGTAGTTGAATCAGCGTGTATATGATTCAGCGTGTAATTGTTTCAGCGAGTATTTGTTTCATCGTATAATTGTTTCAGCATGTATTTGTTTCATCTTGTAATTGTGAACACATGTAATAGTTTAATTTTTTTTTCAGCGTGTAGTTGTTTCAGAGTGTATTTGTTTCAGCGTGTATTTGTTTCAGCGTGTAATTGCTTCAGCGTGTAAATGTGTCAGCGTGTATTTGTTTCAGCGTATTTTTTTTCAGCGTGTTATTTTTTCAGCGCTTATTTGTTTCAGCGTGTATTTGTTTCAGCGTGTAATTGTTTCAGCATGTATTTGTTTCATCGTGTAATTGTTTCAGCTTGTTTTTTTGTTCAGTGTGTAATTGTTTCAGCGTGTAATTGTTTCATCCTGTAATTGTTTCAATGTGTAATTGCTTCAGCGTGTATTTGTTTCAGCATGTATTTGTTTCAGTGTTCATTTGCTTCAGCGTGTAATTGTTACAGCTTGTAATTGTTTCAGCGTGTAGTTGTTTCAGAGTATATTTGTTTCAGCGTGTAATTGTTTCAGCGTGTAATTGTGTCAACGTGTATTTGTTTCAGCGTGTTTTTTTTCAGCGTGTAATTGTTTCAGCGTATATTTGTTTCACCGTGCATTTGTTTCAGCGTGTAGTTTCAGCGTGAATTTGTATCATCGTGTAATTTTTTCATCGTGTAATTGTTTCACCTTGTATTTGTTCCAGCCTGTATTTTTTTCAGCGTGTAATTGTTTCAATGTGTAATTATTTCAGCGTGTAATTATTTCAGTGTGTACTTGTTTCAGCGTGAATTTGTTTCAGCGTGTATTTGTTTCCGTGTGTTTATTTGTCAGCGTGTATTTGTTTCAGCGTTTAATTGTTTCAGCGTGTAATTGTTTCATCGTGTAATTGTTTCATCGTGTAATTGTTTCAGCGTGTAATTCTTTCATCGTGTAATTGTTAACACATGTAATTGTTTAAGCGTGTATTTGTTTCAGCGTGTAATTGTTTCAGCGTGTATTTGTTTCAGCGTGTATTTGTTTCAGCATGAATTTGTTTCAGCGTGTAATTGTTTCAGCGTGTAATTGTTTCAGCGTGTAATTGTTTCAGTGTCTAGTTGTTTCAGCGTGTAGTTGTTTAAGCGCGTAATTGTTTAAGTGTGTTGTTGTTTCAGCATGCATTTGTTTCAGCGTATAATTGTTTCAGTGTGTAATTGTTTCAGCCTGTATTTGTTTCAGCGTGAAATTCTTTCAGCGTGTATTTGTTTCAGCGTGTGTTTGTTTCAGCATGAATTTGTTTCAGCGTGTAATTTTTTCAGCGTGTAATTGTTTCAGTGTGTAGTTGTTTCAGCGTGTTTTTTTTCAGCGTGTAATTGTTTCAGCGTATATTTGTTTCAAAGTGCATTTGTTTCAGCGTGTAATTGCTTCAGCGTGTATTTGTTTCAGCGTGTATTTGTTTCAGCGTGTAGTTTCAGCGTGAATTTGTATCATCGTGTAATTTTTTCATCGTGTAATTGTTTCAGCTTGTATTTGTATCAGCCTGTATTTTTTTCAGCGTGTAATTGTTTCAATGTGTAATTATTTCAGCGTGTAATTATTTCAGCGTGTACTTGTTTCAGCGTGAATTTGTTTCAGCGTGTATTTGTTTCCGTGTGTTTATTTGTCAGCGTGTATTTGTTTCTGCGTTTAATTGTTTCAGCGTGTAATTGTTTCATCGTGTAATTGTTTCAGCGTGTAATTGTTTCAGCGTGTAATTCTTTCATCGTGTAATTGTTAACAGGTAATTGTTTAAGCGTGTATTTGTTTCAGCGTGTAATTGTTTCAGCGTGTATTTGTTTCAGCGTGTATTTGTTTCAGCATGAATTTGTTTCAGCGTGTACTTGTTTCAGCGTGTAATTGTTTCAGCGTGTAATTGTTTCAGTGTGTAGTTGTTTCAGCGTATAGTTGTTTAAGCGCGTAATTGTTTAAGCGTGTGGTTGTTTCAGCGTGCATTTGTTTCAGCGTATAATTGTTTCAGTGTGTAATTGTTTCAGCCTGTATTTGTTTCAGCGTGAAATTGTTTCAGCGTGTATTTGTTTCAGCGTGTATTTGTTTCAGCATGAATTTGTTTCAGCGTGTATTTGTTTCAGCGTGTAATTGTTTCAGTGTGTAGTTGTTTCAGCGTGTAGTTGTTTCAGCGTGTAATTGTTTCAGCGTGTAATTGTTTAAGTGTGTTGTTGTTTCAGCGTGCATTTGTTTCAGCGTGTAATTGTTTCAGCGTGTAATTGTTTCAGCGTGTATTTGTATCAGCGTGTACCTGTTTCAGCGTGTAATTGTTTCAGCGTGCAATTCTTTCAGCGTGTTTTTGTTTCAGCGTGTATTTGTTTCCGCGTGTATTTGTTTCAGCCTGTTTTTTTTTCAGCGTGTATTTGTATCAGCGTATATTTGTTTCAGTGTGTATTTGTTTCAGAGCGTAATTGTTTCAGCCTGTAATTGTTTCAGCCTGTAATTGTTTCAGCGTGTATTTGATTCAGCTTGTATTTGTTTCAGCGTGTATTTGTTTCAGTGTGTAATTGTTTCAGCGCGTATTTGTTTCAGCGTGTAGTTGCTTCAGTTTGTAATTGTTTCAGCGTGTATTTGTTTCCGCGTGTTTTTTTTCCCAGCGTGTATTTGTTTCAGCGTGTAGTTGAATCAGTGTATATATGATTCAGCGTGTAATTGTTTCAGCGTGTATTTGTTTCATCGTATAATTGTTTCAGCTTGTATTTGTTTCATCTTGTAATTGTTAACACATGTAATTGTTTAATTTTTTTTTCAGCGTGTATTTGTTTCAGCGTGTATTTGTTTCAGCATGAATTTGTTTCAGCGTGTAATTGTTTCAGCATGACTTTGTTTCAGCGTGTAATTGTTTCAGTGTGTAATTGCTTCAGCATCTATTTGTTTCATCGTCTAATTGTTTCAGCGTGTATTTGTTTCAGCGTGTAATTGTTTCAGTGTGTATTTTTTTCAGCGTGTAATTGTTTCAGCGTGTAATTGTTTCATCCTCTAATTGTTTCAGCATTTAATTGCTTCAGCGTGCATTTGTTTCAGCGTGTAATTGTTTCAGCGTGTAAATGTGTCAGCGTGTATTTGTTTCAGCGTATATTTTTTCAGCGTGCAATTTTTTCAGCGTTTATTTGTTTCAGCGTGTATTTGTTTCAGCGTGTATTTGTTTCAGCGTGTATTTGTTTCAGCGTGTAATTGTTTCAGCGTGTAGTTGTTTCAGCGTGTATTTGTTTCATCGTGTAATTGTTTCATCGTGTAATTGTTTCAGCTTGTATTTGTATCAGCCTGTATTTGTTTCAGCGTGTAATTGTTTCAGTGTGTAATTGTTTCAGCATGTATTTGTTTCAGCGTGTAATTGTTTCAGCGTGTAATTGTTTCATCGTGCAGTGGTTCAGCATTTAATTGTTTAATCATGTAATTGTTAAAACGTGTCATTGTTTCAGCGTGTATTTGTTTCAGCGTGTAATTGTTTCAGCGTGTATTTGTTTTTGCATGTTTTTGTTTCAGCATGAATTTGTTTAAGCGTGTAATTGATTCAGCGTGTAATTGTTTCAGCGTGTAATTGTTTCAGCGTGTAATTGTTTCAGTGTGTAGTTGTTTCAGCGTGTAGTTGTTTAAGTGCGTAATTGTTTAAGCGTGTTGTTGTTTCAGTGTGCATTTGTTTCAGCGTATAATTGTTTCAGTGTGTAATTGTTTCAGCCTGTATTTGTTTCAGCGTGAAATTGTTTCAGCGTGTATTTGTTTCAGCGTGTATTTGTTTCAGCATGAATTTGTTTCAGCATGTAATTGTTTCAGCTTGTAATTGTTTAAGTGTGTTGTTGTTTCAGCGTGCATTTGTTTCAGCATGTAATTGTTTCAGCGTGTAATTGTTTCGGCGTGTATTTGTATCAGCGTGTAACTGTTTCAGCGTGTAATTGTTTCAGCGTGCAATTCTTTCAGCGTGTTTTTGTTTCAGCGTGTATTTGTTTCCGCGTGTATTTGTTTCAGCCTGTTTTTTTTTCAGCGTGTATTTGTATCAGCGTATATTTGTTTCAGTGTGTATTTGTTTCAGTGCGTAATTGTTTCAACCTGTAATTGTTTCAGCCTGTAATTGTTTCAGCGTGTATTTGATTCAGCTTGTATTTGTTTCAGCGTGTATTTGTTTCAGTTTGTAATTGTTTCAGTGTGTAATTGTGTCAGCGGGTGTTTGTTTCAGCGCGTATTTGTTTCAGCGTTTAGTTGCTTCAGTTTGTAATTGTTTCAGCGTGTATTTGTTTCCGCGTGTTTTTTTTCCCAGCGTGTATTTGTTTCAGCGTGTAGTTGAATCAGCGTGTATATGATTCAGCGTGTAATTGTTTCAGCGTGTATTTGTTTCATCGTATAATTGTTTCAGCATGTATTTGTTTCATCTTGTAATTGTTAACACATGTAATTGTTTAATTTTTTTTTCAGCGTGTAATTGTTTCAGCGTGTATTTGTTTCAGCGTGTATTTGTTTCAGCATGAATTTGTTTCAGCGAGTAATTGTTTCAGCATGAATTTGTTTCAGCGTGTAATTGTTTCAGTGTGTAATTGCTTTAGCATCTATTTGTTTCATCGTGTAATTGTTTCAGCGTGTATTTGTTTCAGCGTGTAATTGTTTCAGTGTGTATTTTTTTCAGCGTGTAATTGTTTCAGCGTGTAATTGTTTCATCCTCTAATTATTTCAGCGTGTAATTGCTTCAGCGTGTATTTGTTTCAGCGTGTATTTGTTTCAGCGTGTAATTGTTTCAGCGTGTAAATGTGTCAGCGTGTATTTGTTTCAGCGTATATTTTTTCAGCCTGTAATTTTTTCAGCGTTTATTTGTTTCAGCGTGTATTTGTTTCAGCGTGTATTTGTTTCAGCGTGTATTTGTATCAGCGTGTAGTTGTTTCAGCGTGTATTTGTTTCATCGTGTAATTGTTTCATCGTGTAATTGTTTCAGCTTGTATTTGTATCAGCCTGTATTTGTTTCAGCATGTAATTGTTTCAGTTTGTAATTGTTTCAGCATGTATTTGTTTCAGCGTGTAATTGTTTCAGCGTGTAATTGTTTCATCGTGCAGTGGTTCAGCATTTAATTGTTTAATCATGTAATTGTTAAAACGTGTCATTGTTTCAGCGTGTATTTGTTTCAGCGTGTAATTGTTTCAGCGTGTATTTGTTTTTGTGTGTATTTGTTTCAGCATGAATTTGTTTCAGCTTGTAACTGTTTCAGCGTGTAATTGTTTCAGCGTGTAATTGTTTCAGCGTGTAATTGTTTCAGCGTGTAATTGTTTCAGCATGTAATTGTTTCAGCGTGTTTTATTTTTCAGCCTGGATTTGTTTCAGCGTGTATTTGTTTCAGCGTGTAATTGTTTCAGCATGTAATTGTTTCAGCGTTTAATTGTTTCAGCATGTATTTGTTTCATCATGTAATTGTTTCAGCTTGTATTTTTTTCAGCGTGTAATTGTTTCAGCGTGTAATTGTTTCATCCTGTAATTGTTTCAATGTGTAATTGTTTCAGCGTGTATTTGTTTCAGCATGTATTTGTTTCAGTGTTAATTTGCTTCAGCGTGTAATTGTTTCAGCGTGTAATTGTTTCAGCGTGTAGTTGTTTCAGAGTGTATTTGTGTCCGCGTGTATTTGTTTCAGCGTGTTTTTTTTTCAGCGTGCATTTGTTTCAGCGTATATTTGTTTCAGCGTGTATATGTTTCAGAGCGTAATTGTTTCAGCCTGTAATTGTTTCAGCCTGTAATTGTTTCAGCGTGTATTTGATTCAGCGTGTATTTGTTTCAGCGTGTATTTGTTTCAGTGTGTAATTGTTTCAGCGTGTAATTGTGTCAGCGGGTGTTTGTTTCAGCGCGTATTTGTTTCAGCGTGTAGTTGCTTCAGTTTGTAATTGTTTCAGCGTGTATTTGATTCCGCATGATTTTTTTTCCAGCGTGTATTTGTTTCAGCGTGTAGTTGAATCAGCGTGTATATGATTCAGCGTGTAATTGTTTCAGCGTGTATTTGTTTCATCGTATAATTGTTTCAGCATGTATTTGTTTCATCTTGTAATTGTTAACACATGTAATTGTTTAATTTTTTTTTCAGCGTGTAATTGTTTCAGTCTGTAATTGTTTCAGCGTGTAGTTGTTTCAGAGTGTATTTGTTTCAGCGTCTATTTGTTTCAACGTGTAATTGCTTCAGCGTGTAAATGTTTCAGCGTGTATTTGTTTCAGCGTGTTATTTTTTCAGCGCTAATTTGTTTCAGCGTGTATTTGTTTCAGCGCGTAATTGTTTCAGCATGTATTTGTTTCATCGTGTAATTGTTTCAGCTTGTTTTTTTGTTCAGCGTGTAATTGTTTCAGCGTGTAATTGTTTCATCCTGTAATTGTTTCAATGTGTAATTGTTTCAGCGTGTATTTGTTTCAGCATGTATTTGTTTCAGTGTTCATTTGCTTCAGCGTGTAATTGTTACAGCATGTAATTGTTTCAGCGTGTAGTTGTTTCCGTGTGTAATTGTTTCAGTCTGTAATTGTTTCAGCGTGTAGTTGTTTCAGAGTGTATTTGTTTCAGCGTGTAATTGATTCAGCGTGTAATTGTGTCAAAGTGTATTTGTTTCAGCGTGTTATTTTTCAGCGTGTAATTGTTTCAGCGTGTATTTGTTTCATCGTGTAGTTTCAGCGTGAATTTGTATCATCGTGTAATTTTTTCATCGTGTAATTGTTTCAGCTTGTATTTGTTTCAGCCTGTATTTTTTTCAGCGTGTAATTGTTTCAATGTGTAATTATTTCAGCGTGTAATTATTTCAGCATGTATTTGTTTCAGCGTGTATTTGTTTCAGCGTGTATTTGTATCAGCCTGTATTTATTTCAGCGTGTAATTGTTTCAGTGTGTAATTGTTTCAGCATGTATTTGCTTCAGCGTGTAATTGTTTCAGCGTGTAACTGTTTCGTCGTGCAGTGGTTCAGCATTTAATTGTTTAATCATGTAATTGTTAAAACGTGTCATTGTTTCAGCGTGTATTTGTTTCAGCGTGTAATTGTTTCAGCGTGTATTTGTTTTTGCGTGTATTTGTTTCAGCATGAATTTGTTTCAGCGTGTAATTGTTTCAGCGTGTAATTGTTTCAGCATGTAATTGTTTCAGCGTGTTTTATTTTTCAGCCTGGATTTGTTTCAGCGTGTATTTGTTTCAGCGTGTAATTGTTTCAGCATGTAATTGTTTCAGCGTTTAATTGTTTCAGCATGTAATTGTTTCAGCGTGTTTTATTTTTCAGCCTGGATTTGTTTCAGCGTGTATTTGTTTCAGCGTGTAATTGTTTCAGCATGTAATTGTTTCAGCGTTTAATTGTTTCAGCATGTATTTGTTTCAGTGTGTAATTATTTCAGTGTATAGTTGTTTCAGCGAGAATTTGTTTCAGCATGTAATTGTTTCAGCGTCTAATTGTTTCAGCGTGTATTCGTTTCAGTGTGTAATTATTTCAGCGTATAGTTGTTTCAGCGTGTAATTGTTTCATCCTGTAATTGTTTCAATGTGTAATTGTTTCAGCGTGTATTTGTTTCAGCATGTATTTGTTTCAGTGTTAATTTGCTTCAGCGTGTAATTGTTTCTGCGTGTAATTGTTTCAGCGTGTAGTTGTTTCAGAGTGTATTTGTGTCCGCGTGTATTTGTTTCAGCGTGTTTTTTTTTCAGCGTGCATTTGTATCAGCGTATATTTGTTTCAGCGTGTATATGTTTCAGAGCGTAATTGTTTCAGCCTGTAATTGTTTCAGCCTGTAATTGTTTCAGCGTGTATTTGATTCAGCGTGTATTTGTTTCAGCGTGTATTTGTTTCAGTGTGTAATTGTTTCAGCGTGTAATTGTGTCAGCGGGTGTTTGTTTCAGCGCGTATTTGTTTCAGCGTGTAGTTGCTTCAGTTTGTAATTGTTTCAGCGTGTATTTGATTCCGCATGATTTTTTTTCCAGCGTGTATTTGTTTCAGCGTGTAGTTGAATCAGCGTGTATATGATTCAGCGTGTAATTGTTTCAGCGTGTATTTGTTTCATCGTATAATTGTTTCAGCATGTATTTGTTTCATCTTGTAATTGTTAACACATGTAATTGTTTAATTTTTTTTTCAGCGTGTAATTGTTTCAGTCTGTAATTGTTTCAGCGTGTAGTTGTTTCAGAGTGTATTTGTTTCAGCGTCTATTTGTTTCAACGTGTAATTGCTTCAGCGTGTAAATGTTTCAGCGTGTATTTGTTTCAGCGTGTTATTTTTTCAGCGCTAATTTGTTTCAGCGTGTATTTGTTTCAGCGAGTAATTGTTTCAGCATGTATTTGTTTCATCGTGTAATTGTTTCAGCTTGTTTTTTTGTTCAGCGTGTAATTGTTTCAGCGTGTAATTGTTTCATCCTGTAATTGTTTCAATGTGTAATTGTTTCAGCGTGTATTTGTTTCAGCGTGTATTTGTTTCAGTGTTAATTTGCTTCAGCGTGTAATTGTTTCAGCGTGTAATTGTTTCAGCGTGTAGTTGTTTCCGTGTGTAATTGTTTCAGTCTGTAATTGTTTCAGCGTGTAGTTGTTTCAGAGTGTATTTGTTTCAGCGTGTAATTGATTCAGCGTGTAATTGTGTCAACGTGTATTTGTTTCAGCGTGTTATTTTTCAGCGTGTAATTGTTTCAGCGTGTATTTGTTTCATCGTGTAGTTTCAGCGTGAATTTGTATCATCGTGTAATTTTTTCATCGTGTAATTGTTTCAGCTTGTATTTGTTTCAGCCTGTATTTTTTTCAGCGTGTAATTGTTTCAATGTGTAATTATTTCAGCGTGTAATTATTTCAGCATGTATTTGTTTCAGCGTGTATTTGTTTCAGCGTGTATTTGTATCAGCCTGTATTTATTTCAGCGTGTAATTGTTTCAGTGTGTAATTGTTTCAGCATGTATTTGCTTCAGCGTGTAATTGTTTCAGCGTGTAACTGTTTCATCGTGCAGTGGTTCAGCATTTAATTGTTTAATCATGTAATTGTTAAAACGTGTCATTGTTTCAGCGTGTATTTGTTTCAGCGTGTAATTGTTTCAGCGTGTATTTGTTTTTGCGTGTATTTGTTTCAGCATGAATTTGTTTCAGCGTGTAATTGTTTCAGCGTGTAATTGTTTCAGCATGTAATTGTTTCAGCGTGTTTTATTTTTCAGCCTGGATTTGTTTCAGCGTGTATTTGTTTCAGCGTGTAATTGTTTCAGCATGTAATTGTTTCAGCGTTTAATTGTTTCAGCATGTAATTGTTTCAGCGTGTTTTATTTTTCAGCCTGGATTTGTTTCAGCGTGTATTTGTTTCAGCGTGTAATTGTTTCAGCATGTAATTGTTTCAGCGTTTAATTGTTTCAGCATGTATTTGTTTCAGTGTGTAATTATTTCAGTGTATAGTTGTTTCAGCGAGAATTTGTTTCAGCATGTAATTGTTTCAGCGTCTAATTGTTTCAGCGTGTATTCGTTTCAGTGTGTAATTATTTCAGCGTATAGTTGTTTCAGCGAGTATTTGTTTCACCGTGTAATTGTTTCAGTGTGTAATTGTTTCAGCGTGTAATTGTTTCAGCGTGAATTTTTTCAGTGTATAATTTTTTCTGCGTGAAATTGTTTCAGTGTGTATTTGTTTCAGCATCTAATTGTTTCAGTGTGTAATTGTTTCAGCGTGTATTTGTTTCAGCGTGTAGTTGTTTCAGCGTGTATTTGTTTCCACGTGTATTTGTTTCAGCGTGTTTTTTTTTCAGCGTGTATTTGTATCAGCGTATATTTGTTTCAGCGTGTATTTGTTTCAGCACGTAATTGTTTCAGCCTGTAATTGTTTCAACGTGTAGTTGTTTCAGCGTGTATTTGATTCAGCGTGTATTTGTTTCAGAGTGTAATTGTTTCAGCGTGTAATCATTTCAGCGTGTTTTTTTTCAGCGTGTAATTGTTTCATCGTGTATTTGTTTCATTGTGTAATTGTTACAGCTTGTATTTGTTTCAGCGTGTACTTGTTTCAGCGTGTATTTTTTTCAGCGTGTATTTGTTTCAGCGTGTAATTGTATCAGCGTGTAATTGTTTCATCGTGCAATTGTTTCAGCATTTAATTGTCTTATCGTGTAATTGTGAAAACATGTAATTGTTTCAGCGTGTATTTGTTTCAGAGTGTAATTGTTTCAGCGTGTATTTGTTTCAGAGTGTAATTGTTTCAGCGTGTATTTGTTTCAGCATGAATTTGTTTCAGCGTGTAATTGTGTCAGCGTGTAATTGTTTCAGTGTTTAGTTGTTTCAGCGTGCAATTGTTTCAGCATTTAATTGTTTCAGCGTGTAATTGTTTAAGCGTGTAGTTGTTTCAGCGTGTATTTGTTTCAGTGTGTTTTTTTTCAGTGTGTAATTGTTTCAGCGTGCATTTGTTTCAGCGTATAATTGTTTCAGCATCTAATTGTTTCAGTGTGTAATTGTTTCAGCGTGTATTTGTTTCAGCGTGTAGTTGTTTCAGCGTGTATTTGTTTCCACGTGTATTTGTTTCAGCGTGTTTTTTTTTCAGCGTGTATTTGTATCAGCGTATATTTGTTTCAGCGTGTATTTGTTTCAGCACGTAATTGTTTCAGCCTGTAATTGTTTCAACGTGTAGTTGTTTCAGCGTGTATTTGATTCAGCGTGTATTTGTTTCAGAGTGTAATTGTTTCAGCGTGTAATCATTTCAGCGTGTTTTTTTTCAGCGTGTAATTGTTTCATCGTGTATTTGTTTCATTGTGTAATTGTTACAGCTTGTATTTGTTTCAGCGTGTACTTGTTTCAGCGTATATTTTTTTCAGCGTGTATTTGTTTCAGCGTGTAATTGTATCAGCGTGTAATTGTTTCATCGTGCAATTGTTTCAGCATTTAATTGTCTTATCGTGTAATTGTGAAAACATGTAATTGTTTCAGCGTGTATTTGTTTCAGAGTGTAATTGTTTCAGCGTGTATTTGTTTCAGCATGTATTTGTTTCAGCATGAATTTGTTTCAGCGTGTAATTGTGTCAGCGTGTAATTGTTTCAGTGTTTAGTTGTTTCAGCGTGCAATTGTTTCAGCATTTAATTGTTTCAGCGTGTAATTGTTTAAGCGTGTAGTTGTTTCAGCGTGTATTTGTTTCAGTGTGTTTTTTTTCAGTGTGTAATTGTTTCAGCGTGTATTTGTTTCAGCGTGTAATTGTTTCATCGTGCAATTGTTTCAGCATTTAATTGTTTTATCGTGTAATTGTTAAAACGTGTAATTGTTTCAGCGTGTATTTGTTTCAGCGTGTAATTGTTTCAGCGTGTATTTTTTTCAGCGTATATTTATTTCAGCGTGTAATTGTTTCATCGTGCAATTGTTTTAGCATTTAATTGTTTCATTGCGTAATTGTTAAAACGTGTAATTGTTTCAGCGTGTATTTGTTTCGGCGTGTAATTGTTTCAGCGTGTATTTGTTTCAACGTGTATTTGTTTCAGCGTGTAATTGCTTCAGTTTGTAATTGTTTCAGCGTGTATTTGTTTCAGCGTATAATTGTTTCAGCGTGTAATTGTTTCAGCGAGTATTTGTTTCAGCGTGTAATTGTTTCAGTGTGTAATTGTTTCAGCGTGTAATTGTTTCAGCGTGAATTTTGTTCAGTGTATAATTTTTTCTGTGTATAATTTTTTCGGCGTGAAATTGTTTCAGTGTGTATTTGTTTCAGCATCTAATTGTTTCAGTGTGTAATTGTTTCAGCGTGTATTTGTTTCAGCGTGTAGTTGTTTCAGCATTTATTTGTTTCAGTGTGTAATTATATCAGCGTATAGTTGTTTCAGCGAGTATTTGTTTCAGCGTGTAATTGTTTCAGTGTGTAATTGTTTCAGCGTGTAATTGATTCAGCGTGAATTTTTTCAGTGTATAATTTTTTCTGCGTGAAATTGTTTCAGTGTGTATTTGTTTCAGCATCTAATTGTTTCAGTGTGTAATTGTTTCAGCGTGTATTTGTTTCAGCGTGTAGTTGTTTCAGCGTATATTTGTTTCATCGTGTAATTGTTTCATCGTGTAATTGTTTCAGCGTCTAATTGTTTCAGCATGTATTTGTTTCAGCGTGTAATTATTTCAGCGTATAGTTGTTTCAGCGAGTATTTGTTTCAGCATGTAATTGTTTCAGCGTCTAATTGTTTCAGCATGTATTTGTTTCAGTGTGTAATTATTTCAGCGTATAGTTGTTTCAGCGCGTATTTGTTTCAGCGTGTAATTGTTTCAGTGTGTAATTGTTTCAGCGTGTAATTGTTTCAGCGTGAATTTTTTTCAGTGTATAATTTTTTCTGCGTGCAATTGTTTCAGCATGTAATTGTATCTGCATGCATTTCTTTCATCGTGTAATTGTTTCAGCGTGTATTTGTTTCAGCGTGTACTTGTTTCAGCTTGTATTTGTTTCAGCGTGTAATTGTTTCAGCGTGTAATTGTTACATCCTGTAATTGTTTCAATGTGTAATTGTTTCAGCGTGTATTTGTTTCTGCGTGTATTTGTTTCAGTGTGAATTTGCTTCAGCGTGTAATTGTTTCAGCGTGTAATTGTTTCAGCGTGTAGTTGTTTCAGCGTGTAATTGTGTCCGTCTGATATTGTTTCAGCGGGTAGTTGTTTCAGAGTGCATTTGTTTCAGCGTGTTATTGTTTCAGCGTGTAATTGTGTCAGCGTGTATTTGTTTCAGCGTGTTTTTTTTCAGCGTGTAATTGTTTCAGCGTGTATTTGTTTCAGCGTGCATTTGTTTCAGCGTGTAATTGTTTCAGCGTGTATTTGTTTCAGCGTATATTTCTTTCAGCGTGTAGTTGTTACAGCGTGTATTTGTATCAGCGAGTAATTGTGTTATCATGTATTTGTTTCAGATTGTATTTGTTTCAGCGTGTATTTGTTTCAGCGTGTAATTGTTTCAGCGTGTAATTGTTTCTGCGTGTAATTATTTCAGCGTGTACTTGTTTCAGCGTGTACTTGTTTCAGTGTGTAATTATTTCAGCGTATAGTTGTTTCAGCGAGTATTTGTTTCAGCGTGTATTTGTTTCAGCATGTAATTGTTTCAGCGTCTAATTGTTTCAGCATGTATTTGTTTCACTGTGTAATTATTTCAGCGTATAGTTGTTTCAGCGCGTATTTGTTTCAGCATGTAATTGTTTCAGTGTGTAATTGTTTCAGCGTGTAATTGTTTCAGCGTGAATTTTTTTCAGTGTATAATTTTTTCTGCGTGCAATTGTTCCAGCATGTAATTGTTTCTGCATGTATTTCTTTCATCGTGTAATTGTTTCAGCGTGTATTTGTTTCAGCGTGTATTTGTTTCAGCTTGTATTTGTTTCAGCGTGTAATTGTTTCAGCGTGTAATTGTTACATCCTGTAATTGTTTCAATGTGTAATTGTTTCAGCGTGTATTTGTTTCTGCGTGTATTTGTTTCAGTGTGAATTTGATTCAGCGTGTAATTGTTTCAGTGTGTAATTGTTTCAGCGTGTAATTGTTTCAGCGTGTAATTGTGTCAGCGTGTATTTGTTTCAGCGTGTTTTTTTTCAGCGTGTAATTGTTTCAGCGTGTATTTGTTTCAGCGTGCATTTGTGTCAGCGTGTAATTGTTTCAGCGTATATTTGTTTCAGCGTATATTTCTTTCAGCGTGTAGTTGTTTCAGCGTGTTTTTGTATCAGCGAGTAATTGTGTTATCATGTATTTGTTTCAGCTTGTATTTGTTTCAGCCGGTATTTGTTTCAGCGTGTAATTGTTTCAGCGTGTAATTGTTTCTGCGTGTAATTATTTCAGCGTGTACTTGTTTCAGCGTGTATTCGTTTCAGCGTGTAATTGTTTCAGTGTGTAATTGTTTCAGCGTGTAATTGTTTCAGCGTGAATTTTTTCAGTGTATAATTTTTTCTGCGTGAAATTGTTTCAGTGTGTATTTGTTTCAGCATCTAATTGTTTCAGTGTGTAATTGTTTCAGCGTGTATTTGTTTCAGCGTGTAGTTGTTTCAGCGTGTATTTGTTTCATCGTGTAATTGTTTCATCGTGTAATTGTTTCAGCGTCTAATTGTTTCAGCATGTATTTGTTTCAGCATGAGTTTGTTTCAGCATGTAATTGTTTCAGCGTGTAATTGTTTCAGCGTGTAATTGTTTCAGCGTGTACTTGTTTAAGCGTGTAGTAGTTTCAGCGTGTATTTGTTTCAGCGTGTAATTGTTTCAGAATGTATTTATTTCAGCGTTTTTTTTTTCAGCGTGTTTTTGTTTCAGCGTGTATTTGTTTCAGCGTGTAATTGTTTCATCGTGCAATTGTTTCAGCATGTAATTGTTTCAGCATGTATTTCTTTCATCGTGTACTTGTTTCAGCGTGTATTTGTTTCAGCGTGTATTTGTTTCAGCTTGTATTTTTTTCAGCGTGTAATTGTTTCAGCGTGTAATTGTTTCATCTTGTAATTGTTTCAATGTGTAATTGTTTCAGCGTGTATTTGTTTCTGCGTGTATTTGTTTCAGTGTGAATTTGCTTCAGCGTGTAATTGTTTCATCGTGCAATTGTTTCAGCATTTAATTGTTTTATCGTGTAATTGTTAAAACGTGTAATTGTTTCAGCGTGTATTTGTTTCAGCGTGTAATTGTTTCAGCGTGTATTTGTTTCAGCGTGTATTTGTTTCAGCGTGTATTTGTTTCAGCATGAATTTGTTTCAGCGTGTAATTGTTTCAGCGTGTAATTGTTTCAGTGTGTAGTTGTTTCAGCGTGTAGTTGTTTCAGCGTGTATTTGTTTCATAGTGTAATTGTTTCAGCGTGTAATTGTTTCAGCGTGTAAATTTTTCAGCTTGTATTTGTTTCAGCGTGTAATTGTTTCAGCGTGTATTTGTTTCATCGTGTAACTGTTTCAGCGTGTAATTGTTTCAGCGTGCAATTCTTTCAGCGTGTTTTTGTTTCAGCGTGTATTTGTTTCCACGTGTATTTGTTTCAGCGTGTTTTTTTTCAGCGTGCATTTGTATCAGCGTATATTTGTTTCAGCGTGTATTTGTTTCAGCACGTAATTGTTTCAGCACGTAATTGTTTCAGCCTGTAATTGTTTCAGCGTGTTGTTGTTTCAGCGTGTATTTGATTCAGCGTGTATTTGTTTCAGAGTGTAATTGTTTCAGCGTGTAATCATTTCAGCGTGTTTTTTTTCAGCGTGTAATTGTTTCATCGTGTATTTGTTTCATTGTGTAATTGTTTCAGCTTGTATTTGTTTCAGCGCGTATTTGTTTCCATGTGTTTTTTTTTCACCATGTATTTGTTTCAGCGTTTGTTTGTTTCAGCGTGTAGTTGTTTCAGCGTGTTGTTGACTCAGCGTGTAATTGTTTCAGCATGTATTTGTTTCATCGTGTAATTGTTTCAGCACGTATTTGTTTCATCATGTAATTATTTCAGCGTGTAATTGTTTCAGCGTGTAATTGTTTCAGCATGTATTTGTTCCATCATGTAATTGTTTCAACGTGTAATTGTTTCAGAGTATATTTGCTTCAGCGTGTAATTGTTTCAGCGTGTAATTGTTTCATCCTGTTATTGCTTCAGCGTGTAATTGCTTCAGCGTGTAATTTTTTCAGCGTGTATTTGTTTCAGCGTGTATTTGATTCAGCGTGTAGTTGTTTCAGCGTGTATTTGTTTCATCGTGTAATTGTTTCATCGTGTAATAGTTTCAGTTTGTATTTGTATCAGCCTGTAATTGTTTCAGCGTGTAATTGTTTCAGCGTGTATTTGTTTCAGCGTGTAATTGTTTCAGCGTGTATTTGTTTCAGCGTGTAATTGTTTCATCGTGCAATTGTTTCAGCATTTAATTGTTTTATCGTGTAATTGTTAAAACGTGTAATTGTTTCAGCGCGTATTTGTTTCAGCGTGTAATTGTTTCAGCGTGTATTTTTTTCAGCGTATATTTATTTCAGCGTGTAATTGTTTCATCGTGCAATTGTTTTAGCATTTAATTGTTTCATTGCGTAATTGTTAAAACGTGTAATTGTTACAGCGTGTATTTGTTTCGGCGTGTAATTGTTTCAGCGTGTATTTGTTTCAACGTGTATTTGTTTCAGCGTGTAATTGCTTCAGTTTGTAATTGTTTCAGCGTGTATTTGTTTCAGCGTATAATTGTTTCAGCGTGTAATTGTTTCAGTGAGTATTTGTTTCAGCGTGTAATTGTTTCAGTGTGTAATTGTTTCAGCGTGTAATTGTTTCAGCGTGAATTTTTTTCAGTGTATAATTTTTTCTGCATGAAATTGTTTCAGCGTAAATTTTTTTCAGTTTGTAATTTTTACTGCGTGTAATTGTTTCAGCGTGTATTTTTTTCAGCATGCAATTGTTTCAGTGTGTAATTGTTTCAGTACGTAATTGTTTCATCGTGTATTTGTTTCATTGTGTATTTGTTTCAGCGTGTAATTGTTTCAGCGTGTAATTATTTCAGCGTGTAATTGTTTCAGCGTTTAATTGTTTCAGCCTGTATTTGTTTCATCGTGTATTTGTTTCAGCGTGTAATTGTTTCAGCGTGTAATTGTTTCAGCATTTATTTTTTCAGCGTGTAATTGTTTCAGCATGTATATTTTTCAGCGTGTAATTGTGTCAGCGTGTAATTGTTTCAGCGTATAATTGTTTCAGCATGTAATTGTTTCAGCGTCTAATTGTTTCAGCATGTATTTGTTTCAGTGTGTAATTCTATCAGCGTATAGTTGTTTCAGCGAGTATTTGTTTCAGCGTGTAATTGTTTCAGTGTGTAATTGTTTCAGCGTGTAATTGTTTCAGCGTGAATTTTTTCAGTGTATAATTTTTTCTGCGTGAAATTGTTTCAGTGTGTATTTGTTTCAGCATCTAATTGTTTCCGTGTGTAATTGTTTCAGCGTGTATTTGTTTCAGCGTGTAGTTGTTTCAGCGTGTATTTGTTTCATCGTGTAATTGTTTCATCGTGTAATTGTTTCAGCGTCTAATTGTTTCAGCATGTATTTGTTTCAGCGTGTAATTATTTCAGCGTATAGTTGTTTCAGCGAGTATTTGTTTCAGCATGTAATTGTTTCAGCGTCTAATTGTTTCAGCATGTATTTGTTTCAGTTTGTAATTATTTCAGCGTATAGTTGTTTCGGCGCGTATTTGTTTCAGCGTGTAATTGTTTCAGTGTGTAATTGTTTCAGCGTGTAATTGTTTCAGCGTGAATTTTTTTCAGTGTATAATTTTTTCTGCGTGCAATTGTTTCAGCATGTAATTGTTTCTGCATGTATTTCTTTCATCGTGTAATTGTTTCAGCGTGTATTTGTTTCAGCGTGTATTTGTTTCAGCTTGTATTTGTTTCAGCGTGTAATTGTTTCAGCGTGTAATTGTTACATCCTGTAATTGTTTCAATGTGTAATTGTTTCAGCGTGTATCTGTTTCTGCGTGTATTTGTTTCAGTGTGAATTTGCTTCTGCGTGTAATTGTTTCAGCGTGTAATCATTTCAGCGTGTTTATTTTCAGCGTGTAATTTTTTCATCGCGTATTTGTTTCATTGTGTAATTGTTTCAGCTTGTATTTGTTTCAGCGCGTATTTGTTTCCATTTGTTTTTTTTTCACCATGTATTTGTTTCAGCGTTTGTTTGTTTCAGCGTGTAGTTGTTTCAGCGTGTTGTTGACTCAGCGTGTAATTGTTTCAGCATGTATTTGTTTCATCGTGTAATTGTTTCAGCACGTATTTGTTTCATCGTGTAATTATTTCAGCGTGTAATTGTTTCAGCGTGTAATTGTTTCAGCATGTATTTGTTTCATCGTGTAATTGTTTCAACGTGTAATTGTTTCAGAGTATATTTGTTTCAGCGTGTATTTGTTTCAGTGTGAATTTGCTTCAGCATGTAATTGTTTCAGCGTGTAATTGTTTCATCCTGTTATTGCTTCAGCGTGTAATTGCTTCAGCGTGTAATTTTTTCAGCGTGTATTTGTTTCAGCAGGCATTTCATTCAGCGTGTAGTTGTTTCAGCGTGTATTTGTTTCATCGTGTAATTGTTTCATCGTGTAATAGTTTTAGTTTGTATTTGTATCAGCCTGTAATTGTTTCAGCGTGTAATTGTTTCAGCGTGTATTTGTTTCAGCGTGTAATTGTTTCAGCGTGTATTTGTTTCAGCGTGTAATTGTTTCATCGTGCAATTGTTTCAGCATTTAATTGTTTTATCGTGTAATTGTTAAAACGTGTAATTGTTTCAGCGCGTATTTGTTTCAGCGTGTAATTGTTTCAGCGTGTATTTTTTTCAGCGTATATTTATTTCAGCGTGTAATTGTTTCATCGTGCAATTGTTTTAGCATTTAATTGTTTCATTGCGTAATTGTTAAAACGTGTAATTGTTTCAGCGTGTATTTGTTTCAGCGTGTAGTTGTTTCAGCGTGTATTTGTTTCATCGTGTAATTGTTTCATCGTGTAATTGTTTCAGCGTCTAATTGTTTCAGCATGTATTTGTTTCAGCGTGTAATTATTTCAGCGTATAGTTGTTTCAGCGAGTATTTGTTTCAGCATGTAATTGTTTCAGCGTCTAATTGTTTCAGCATGTATTTGTTTCCGGTTGTAATTTTTTCAGCGTATAGTTGTTTCAGCGCGTATTTGTTTCAGCATGTAATTGTTTCAGTGTGTAATTGTTTCAGCGTGTAATTGTTTCACAGTGAATTTTTTTCAGTGTATAATTTTTTCTGCGTGAAATTGTTTCAGTGTGTATTTGTTTCAGCATCTAATTGTTTCAGTGTGTAATTGTTTCAGCGTGTATTTGTTTCAGCGTGTCGTTGTTTCAGCGTGTATTTGTTTCATCGTGTAATTGTTTCAGTTTGTATTTGTATCAGCCTGTATTTGTTTCAGCGTGTAATTGTTTCAGCGTGTAATTGTTTCATCGTGCAATTGTTTTAGCATTTAATTGTTTTATCGTGTAATTGTTATAACGTGTCATTGTTTCAGCGTGTATTTGTTTCAACGTGTAATTGTTTCAGCGTGCATTTGTTTCAGCGTGTATTTGTTTCAGCGTGTAATTGTTTCAGCGTGTATTTGTTTCAACGTGTAATTGTTTCAGCGTGCATTTGTTTCAGCATGTAGTTATTTCAGCGTGTAATTGTTTCAGCGTGTAATTGTTTCAGCGTGTACTTGTTTAAGCGTGTAGTAGTTTCAGCGTGTATTTGTTTCAGCGTGTAATTGTTTCAGCATGTATTTATTTCAGCATTTTTTTTTCAGCGTGTATTTGTTTCAGCGTGTATTTGTTTCAGCGTGTAATTGTTTCAGCGTGCAATTGTTTCAGCATGTAATTGTTTCAGCATGTATTTCTTTCATCGTGTACTTGTTTCAGCGTGTATTTGTTTCAGCGTGTATTTGTTTCAGCTTGTATTTTTTTCAGCGTGTAATTGTTTCAGCGTGTAATTGTTTCATCTTGTAATTGTTTCAATGTGTAATTGTTTCAGCGTGTATTTGTTTCTAAGTGTATTTGTTTCAGTGTGAATTTGCTTCAGCGTGTAATTGTTTCATCGTGCAATTGTTTCAGCATTTAATTGTTTTATCGTGTAATTGTTAAAACGTGTAATTGTTTCAGCGTGTATTTGTTTCAGCGTGTAATTGTTTCAGCGTGTATTTGTTTCAGCGTGTATTTGTTTCAGCGTGTATTTGTTTCAGCATGAATTTGTTTCAGCGTGTAATTGTTTCAGTGTGTAGTTGTTTCAGCGTGTAATTGTTTCAGTGTGTAGTTGTTTCAGCGTGTAATTGTTTCAGCGTGTAATTGTTTCAGCGTGTAAATTTTTCAGCTTGTATTTGTTTCAGCGTGTAATTGTTTCAGCGTGTATTTGTTTCATCGTGTAACTGTTTCAGCGTGTAATTGTTTCAGCGTGCAATTCTTTCAGCGTGTTTTTGTTTCAGCGTGTATTTGTTTCCACGTGTATTTGTTTCAGCGTGTTTTTTTTTCAGCGTGCATTTGTATCAACGTATATTTGTTTCAGCGTGTATTTGTTTCAGCACGTAATTGTTTCAGCCTGTAATTGTTTCAGCGTGTTGTTGTTTCAGCGTGTATTTGATTCAGCGTGTATTTGTTTCAGAGTGTAATTGTTTCAGCGTGTAATCATTTCAGCGTGTTTTTTTTCAGCGTGTAATTGTTTCATCATGTATTTGTTTCATTTTTTAATTGTTTCAGCTTGTATTTGTTTCAGCGCGTATTTGTTTCCATGTGTTTTTTTTTCACCATGTATTTGTTTCAGCGTTTGTTTGTTTCAGCGTGTAGTTGTTTCAGCGTGTTGTTGACTCAGCGTGTAATTGTTTCAGCATGTATTTGTTTCATCGTGTAATTGTTTCAGCACGTATTTGTTTCATCGTGTAATTATTTCAGCGTGTAATTGTTTCAGCGTGTAATTGTTTCAGCATGTATTTGTTTCATCGTGTAATTGTTTCAACGTGTAATTGTTTCAGAGTATATTTGTTTCAGCGTGTATTTGTTTCAGTGTGAATTTGCTTCAGCGTGTAATTGTTTCAGCGTGTAATTGTTTCATCCTGTTATTGCTTCAGCGTGTAATTGCTTCAGCGTGTAATTTTTTCAGCGTGTATTTGTTTCAGCGTGTATTTGATTCAGCGTGTAGTTGTTTCAGCGTGTATTTGTTTCATCGTGTAATTGTTTCATCGTGTAATAGTTTCAGTTTGTATTTGTATCAGCCTGTAATTGTTTCAGCGTGTAATTGTTTCAGCGTGTATTTGTTTCAGCGTGTAATTGTTTCATCGTGCAATTGTTTCAGCATTTAATTGTTTTATCGTGTAATTGTTAAAACGTGTAATTGTTTCAGCGCGTATTTGTTTCCGCGTGTAATTGTTTCAGCGTGTATTTTTTTCAGGGTATATTTATTTCAGCGTGTAATTGTTTCTTCGTGCAATTGTTTTAGCATTTAATTGTTTCATTGCGTAATTGTTAAAACGTGTAATTGTTTCAGCGTGTATTTGTTTCGGCGTGTAATTGTTTCAGCGTGTATTTGTTTCTGCGTGTATTTGTTTCAGTGTGAATTTGCTTCAGCGTGTAATTGTTTCATCGTGCAATTGTTTCAGCATTTAATTGTTTTATCGTGTAATTGTTAAAATGTGTACTTGTTTCAGCGTGTATTTGTTTCAGCGTGTAATTGTTTCAGCGTGTATTTGTTTCAGCGTGTATTTGTTTCAGCGTGTAATTGTTTCAGCGTGTATTTGTTTCAGCGTGTATTTGTTTCAGCGTGTATTTGTTTCAGCATGAATTTGTTTCAGCGTGTAATTGTTTCAGCGTGTAATTGTTTCAGTGTGTAGTTGTTTCAGCGTGTAGTTGTTTCAGCGTGTATTTGTTTCATAGTGTAATTGTTTCAGCGTGTAATTGTTTCAGCGTGTAAATTTTTCAGCTTGTATTTGTTTCAGCGTGTAATTGTTTCAGCGTGTATTTGTTTCATCGTGTAACTGTTTCAGCGTGTAATTGTTTCAGCGTGCAATTCTTTCAGCGTGTTTTTGTTTCAGCGTGTATTTGTTTCCACGTGTATTTGTTTCAGCGTGTTTTTTTTTCAGCGTGCATTTGTATCATCGTATATTTGTTTCAGCGTGTATTTGTTTCAGCACGTAATTGTTTCAGCGTGTATTTGTTTCAGCGTGTAATTGTTTCAGCGTGTATTTGTTTCAGCGTGTAATTGTTTCATCCTGCAATTGTTTCAGCATTTAATTGTTTTATCGTGTAATTGTTAAAACGTGTAATTGTTTCAGCGCGTATTTGTTTCAGCGTGTAATTGTTTCAGCGTGTATTTTTTTCAGGGTATATTTATTTCAGCATGTAATTGTTTCATCGTGCAATTGTTTTAGCATTTAATTGTTTCATTGCGTAATTGTTAAAACGTGTAATTGTTTCAGCGTGCATTTGTTTCAGCGTGTAATTGTTTCAGCGTGTATTTGTTTCAACGTGTATTTGTTTCAGCGTGTAATTGCTTCAGTTTGTAATTGTTTCAGCGTGTAATTGTTTCAGCGTGTATTTGTTTCAGCGTGTAATTGTTTCATCGTGCAATTGTTTCAGCATTTAATTGTTTTATCGTGTAATTGTTAAAACGTGTAATTGTTTCAGCGCGTATTTGTTTCAGCGTGTAATTGTTTCAGCGTGTATTTTTTTCAGGGTATATTTATTTCAGCGTGTAATTGTTTCATCGTGCAATTGTTTTAGCATTTAATTGTTTCATTGCGTAATTGTTAAAACGTGTAATTGTTTCAGCGTGTATTTGTTTCGGCGTGTAATTGTTTCAGCGTGTATTTGTTTCAACGTGTATTTGTTTCAGCGTGTAATTGCTTCAGTTTGTAATTGTTTCAGCGTGTATTTGTTTCAGCGTATAATTCTTTCAGCGTGTAATTGTTTCAGCGAGTATCTGTTTCAGCGTGTAATTGTTTCAGTCTGTAATTGTTTCAGCGTGTAGTTGTTTCAGTGTGTATTTGTTTCAGAGTGTATTTGTTTCAGTGTGTAATTGTTTCAGCGTGTAATTGTTTCAGCGTGTTTTTTTTCAGCATGTAATTGTTTCAGCATTTATTTGTTTCAGCGTGTATTTGTTCAGCGTGTCTTTGTTTCAGCTTGTATTTGTTTCATCGTGTAATTGTTTCATCGTGTAAGTGTTTCAGCTTGTATTTGTATCAGCCTGTATTTGTTTCAGCGTGTAATTGTTTCAGCGTGTAATTGTTTCAGCGTGTATTTGTTTCAGCGTGTAATTGTGTCAGCATGGAATTGTTTCATCGTGCAATTGTTTCAGCATTTAATTGTTTTATCCTGTAATTGTTAAAACGTGTCATTGTTTCAGCGTGTATTTGTTTCAGCGTGTAATTATATCAGCATGTATTTGTTTAAGCGTGTATTTGTTTCAGCATCAATTTGTTTCAGCGTGTAATTGTTTCAGCGTGTTTTTGTATCATCGTGTAATTGTTTCATCGGGTAATTGTTTCAGCTTGTATTTGTTTCTGCCTGTTTTTGTTGCAGCGTGTAATTGTTTCAGCGTGTAATTATTTCAGCGTGGAATTATTTCATCGTGTAATTGTTTCAGCGTGAATTTGTTTCAGCGTGTATTTGTTTCAGCGTTTACTTGTTTCAGCATGGAATTGTTTCATCGTGCAAGTGTTTCAGCATTTAATTGTTTTATCCTGTAATTGTTAATACGTGTCATTGTTCCAGCGTGTATTTGTTTCAGCGTGTAATTGTTTCAGCGTGTATTTGTTTCAGCGTGTAATTGTTTCAGCGTGTATTTGTTTCAGCGTGTAATTGTTTCAGCGTGTATTTGTTTCAGCGTGTATTTGTTTCAGCGTGTAATTGTTTCAGCGTGTAGTTGTTTCATCGTGTAATTGTTTCAGCATGTAATTGTTTCAGTGAGTATTTGTTTCAGCGTGTAATTGTTTCAGTGTGAATTTGTTTCAGTGTGTATTTGTTTCAGAGTGTAAATATATCAGCGGGTAATTGTTTCATCGTGCTATTTTTTCAGCATTTACTTGTTTTATCATGTACTTATTAAAACGTGTCATTGTTTCAGCATGTATTTGTTTCAGCGTGTAATTGTTTCAGCGTATATTTGGTTCAGCGTGTATTTGTTTCAGCATGAATTTGTTTCAGCGTGTAATTGTTTCAGCGTGTATTTGTTTCAGCGTGTATTTGTTTTAGTGTGTAGTTGTTTCAGCGTGTAATTGTTTCAGCATTTAATTGTTTCAGCGTGTATTTGTTTCAGCGTGTAATTGTTTCAGCATGAATTTGTGTCAGCGTGTAATTGTTTCCGCTTGTAATTGTTTCAGTGTCTAGTTGTTTCAGCGTGTAGTTGTTTCAGCGTGTATTTGTTTCAGCGTGTATTTGTTTCAGCATGAATTTGTGTCAGCGTGTAATTGTTTCCGCTTGTAATTGTTTCAGTGTCTAGTTGTTTCAGCGTGTAGTTGTTTCAGCATGTAATTGTTTAAGCGTGTTGTTGTTTCAGCGTGCATTTATTTCAGCGTATAATTGTTTCAGAGTATAATTGTTTCAGCGTGTATTTGTTTCAGCGTGTAATTGTTTCAGCGTGTAGTTGTTTCAGCGTGTAATTGTTTCAGCATGTAATTGTTTCAGTGTGTATTTGTTTCAGCATGTAATTGTGTCAGTGAGTAATTGTTTCAGCGTGTATTTGTTTCAGTGTGTAATTTTTTCAGCCTGTATTTGTTTCATCGTGTAACTGTTTCAGCGTGTAATTGTTTCAGCGTGTAATTCTTTCAGCGTGTTTTTGTTTCAGCGTGTATTTTTTTCCGCGTGTATTTGTTTCAGCGTGCAATTCTTTCAGTGTGTTTTTGTTTCAGCGTGTCTTTGTTTCAGCGTATATTTGTTTCAGCGTGTATTTGTTTCATTGTGTAATTGTGTTATCATGTATTTGTTTCAGCTTGTATTTGTTTCAGTCTGTATTTGTTTCAGCGTGTAATTGTTTCTGCTTGTACTTATTTCAGCGTGTACTTGTTTCAGCGTGTATTTGTTTCAGCGTGTATTTGTTTCAGCGTGTAATTGTATCAGCGTGTAATTGTTTCATCGTGCAATTGTTTCAGCATTTAATTGTCTTATCGTGTAATTGTGAAAACATGTAATTGTTTCAGCGTGTATTTGTTTCAGAGTGTAGTTGTTTCAGCGTGTATTTGTTTCAGCGTGTTTTTTTTCAGCGTGTAATTGTTTCAGCGTGTATTTGTTTCAGCGTGTAATTGTTTCAGCGTGTAATTGTTTCAGCGTGTATTTGTTTCAGCGTGTAATTGTTTCAGCGTGTATTTGTTTCAGCGTGTAATTGTTTCTTCGTGCAATTGTTTCAGCATTTAATTGTTTTATCGTTTAATTGTTAAAACGTGTAATTGTTTCAGCGTGTATTTGTTTCAGCGTGTAATTGTTTCAGCGTGTATTTTTTTCAGCGTATATTTATTTCAGCGTGTAATTGTTTCATCGTGCAATTGTTTTAGCATTTAATTGTTTCATTGCGTAATTGTTAAAACATGTAATTGTTTCAGCGTGTATTTGTTTCGGCGTGTAATTGTTTCAGCGTGTATTTGTTTCAACGTGTATTTGTTTCAGCGTGTAATTGCTTCAGTTTATAATTGTTTCAGCGTGTATTTGTTTCAGCGTATAATTGTTTCAGCGTGTAATTGTTTCAGCGAGTATTTGTTTCAGCGTGTAATTGTTTCAGTCTGTAATTGTTTCAGCGTGTATTTGTTTCAGTGTGTAATTTTTTCAGCCTGTATTTGTTTCATCGTGTAACTGTTTCAGCGTGTAATTGTTTCAGCGTGTAATTCTTTCAGCGTGTTTTTGTTTCAGCGTGTATTTTTTTCCGCGTGTATTTGTTTCAGCGTGCAATTCTTTCAGTGTGTTTTTGTTTCAGCGTGTCTTTGTTTCAGCGTATATTTGTTTCAGCGTGTATTTGTTTCATTGTGTAATTGTGTTATCATGTATTTGTTTCAGCTTGTATTTGTTTCAGTCTGTATTTGTTTCAGCGTGTAATTGTTTCTGCTTGTAATTATTTCAGCGTGTACTTGTTTCAGCGTGTATTTGTTTCAGCGTGTATTTGTTTCAGCGTGTAATTGTATCAGCGTGTAATTGTTTCATCGTGCAATTGTTTCAGCATTTAATTGTCTTATCGTGTAATTGTGAAAACATGTAATTGTTTCAGCGTGTATTTGTTTCAGAGTGTAGTTGTTTCAGCGTGTATTTGTTTCAGCGTGTTTTTTTTCAGCGTGTAATTGTTTCAGCGTGTATTTGTTTCAGCGTGTAATTGTTTCAGCGTGTAATTGTTTCAGCGTGTATTTGTTTCAGCGTGTAATTGTTTCAGCGTGTATTTGTTTCAGCGTGTAATTGTTTCTTCGTGCAATTGTTTCAGCATTTAATTGTTTTATCGTTTAATTGTTAAAACGTGTAATTGTTTCAGCGTGTATTTGTTTCAGCGTGTAATTGTTTCAGCGTGTATTTTTTTCAGCGTATATTTATTTCAGCGTGTAATTGTTTCATCGTGCAATTGTTTTAGCATTTAATTGTTTCATTGCGTAATTGTTAAAACATGTAATTGTTTCAGCGTGTATTTGTTTCGGCGTGTAATTGTTTCAGCGTGTATTTGTTTCAACGTGTATTTGTTTCAGCGTGTAATTGCTTCAGTTTATAATTGTTTCAGCGTGTATTTGTTTCAGCGTATAATTGTTTCAGCGTGTAATTGTTTCAGCGAGTATTTGTTTCAGCGTGTAATTGTTTCAGTCTGTAATTGTTTCAGCGTGTAGTTGTTTCAGTGTGTATTTGTTTCAGCGTGTATTTTTTTCAGCGTGTAATTGTTTCAGCGTGTAATTGTTTCAGCGTGTTTTTTTTCAGCATGTAATTGTTTCAGCATTTATTTGTTTCAGCGTGTATTTGTTCAGCGTGTCTTTGTTTCAGCTTGTATTTGTTTCATCGTGTAATTGTTTCATCGTGTAATTGTATCAGCCTGTATTTGTTTCAGCGTGTAATTGTTTCAGCATGTAATTGTTTCGGCGTGTAATTGTTTCAGCGTGTATTTGTTTCAGCGTGTAATTGTGTCAGCATGTAATTGTTTCATCGTGCAATTGTTTCAGCATTTAATTGTTTTATCCTGTAATTGTTAAAACGTGTCATTGTTTCAGCGTGTAATTATATCAGCATGTATTTGTTTAAGCGTGTATTTGTTTCAGCATCAATTTGTTTCAGCGAGTATCTGTATCATCGTGTAATTGTTTCATCGGGTAATTGTTTCAGCTTGTATTTGTTTCTGCCTGTTTTTGTTGCAGCGTGTAATTGTTTCAGCGTGTAATTATTTCAGCGTGGAATTATTTCATCGTGTAATTGTTTCAGCGTGAATTTGTTTCAGCGTGTATTTGTTTCAGCGTTTACTTGTTTCAGCATGTAATTGTTTCATCGTGCAAGTGTTTCAGCATTTAATTGTTTTATCCTGTAATTGTTCATACATGTCATTGTTCCAGCGTGTATTTGTTTCAGCGTGTAATTGCTTCAGCATGTATTTGTTTAAGCGTGTATTTGTTTCAGCATGAATTTGTTTCAGCGTGTAATTGTTTCAACATGTAATTGTTTAAGTGTGTAGTTGTTTCAGCGTGTATTTGTTTGAACGTGTAATTGTTTTAGCATGTAATTGTTTCAGCGTGTTTTTTTTTCAGTGTGTTTTTGTTTCAGCGTGTATTTGTTTCAGCGTGTAGTTGTTTCAGAGTGTAATTGTTTCAGTCTGTAATTGTTTCAGCGTGTAGTTGTTTCAGCGTGTAATTGTTTCAGCGTGTAATAGTTTCATCGTGCAATTGTTTCAGCATTTAATTGTTTAATCGTGTAATTGTTAAAACGTGTCATTGTTTCAGCGTGTATTTGTTTCAGCGTGTAATTGTTTCAGCGTTTATTTGTTTAAGCGTGTATTTGTTTCAGCGTGTAATTGTTTCAGTCTGTAATTGTTTCAGCGTGTAGTTGTTTCAGAGTGTATTTGTTTCAGCGTGTATTTGCTTCAGTGTGTAATTGTTTCAGCGTGTAATTGTTTCAGCGTGTATTTGTTTCAGCGTATATTTGTTTCAGCTTGTAGTTGTCTCAGCGTGTATTTGTATCATCGTGTAATTGTTTCATCGTGTAATTGTTTCAGCTTGTATTTGTTTCAGCATGTAATTGTTTCAGCGTGTAATTATTTCAGCGTGGAATTATTTCAGCATGTAATTGTTTCAGTGTGAATTTGTTTCAGTGTGTATTTGTTTCAGAGTGTAAATGTATCAGCGGGTAATTGTTTCATCGTGCTATTTTTTCAGCATTTACTTGTTTTATCGTGTAATTTTTAAAACGTGTCATTGTTTCAGCATGTATTTGTTTCAGCGTGTAATTGTTTCAGCGTTTATTTGGTTCAGCGTGTATTTGTTTCAGCATGAATTTGTTTCAGCGTGTATTTGTTTCAGTGTGTAGTTGTTTCCGCTTGTAATTGTTTCAGTGTCTAGTTGTTTCAGCGTGTAGTTGTTTCAGCATGGAATTGTTTAAGCGTGTTGTTGTTTCAGCGTGCATTTGTTTCAGCATATAATTGTTTCAGTGTGTAATTGTTTCAGCGTGTATTTGTTTCAGCGTGTAATTGTTTCAGCGTGTAGTTGTTTCAGCGTGTAATTGTTTCAGCGTGTAATTGTTTCAGCGTGTATTTGTTTCAGCGTGTAGTTGTTTCAGTGTGTATTTGTTTCAGCATGTAATTGTATCAGTGTGTAATTGTTTCAGCGTGTATTTGTTTCAGTGTGTAATTTTTTCAGCTTGCATTTGTTTCAGCGTATATTTCTTTCAGCATGTAGCTGTTTCAGCATGTATTTGTTTCAGCGTGTAATTGTTTCAGCGTGTATTTGTTTCAGCATGTATTTGTTTCAGCATGAATTTGTTTCAGCGTGTAATTGTGTCAGCGTGTAATTGTTTCAGTGTGTAGTTGTTTCAGCGTGCAATTGTTTCAGCATTTAATTGTTTCAGCGTGTAATTGTTTAAGCGTGTAGTTGTTTCAGCGTGCATTTGGTTCAGCTTGTAATTGTTTCAGCGTGTAGTTGTTTCAGCGTGTATTTGTTTCAGCGTGTTTTTTTTCAGCGTGTAATTGTTTCAGCGTGTATTTGTTTCAGCGTGTAATTGTTTCAGCATGTATTTGTTTAAGCGTGTATTTGTTTCAGCATGAATTTGTTTCAGCGTGTAATTGTTTCAGCATGTAATTGTTTAAGCGTTTAGTTGTTTCAGCGTGTATTTGTTTGAACGTGTAATTGTTTTAGCGTGTAATTGTTTTAGCATGTAATTGTTTCAGCGTGTTTTTTTTCAGTGTGTTTTTGTTTCAGCGTGTATTTGTTTCAGCGTGTAGTTGTTTCAGCGAATAATTGTTTCAGCGTGTAATAGTTTCATCGTGCAATTGTTTCAGCATTTAATTGTTTAATCGTGTAATTGTTAAAACGTGTCATTGTTTCAGCGTGTATTTGTTTCAGCGTGTAATTGTTTCAGCGTTTATTTGTTTAAGCGTGTATTTGTTTCAGCGTGTAATTGTTTCAGTCTGTAATTGTTTCAGCGTGTAGTTGTTTCAGAGTGTATTTGTTTCAGCGTGTATTTGCTTCAGTGTGTAATTGTTTCAGCGTGTAATTGTTTCAGCGTGTAATTGTTTCAGCGTGTAATTGTTTCAGCGTGTATTTGTTTCAGCGTGTAATTGTTTCAGCATGTATTTGTTTAAGCGGGTATTTGTTTCAGCATGAATTTGTTTCAGCGTGTAATTGTTTCAGCATGTAATTGTTTAAGCGTTTAGTTGTTTCAGCGTGTATTTGTTTGAACGTGTAATTGTTTTAGCGTGTAATTGTTTTAGCATGTAATTGTTTCAGCGTGTTTTTTTTCAGTGTGTTTTTGTTTCAGCGTGTATTTGTTTCAGCGTGTAGTTGTTTCAGGGTGTAATTGTTTCAGTCTGTAATTGTTTCAGCGTGTAGTTGTTTCAGCGAATAATTGTTTCAGCGTGTAATAGTTTCATCGTGCAATTGTTTCAGCATTTAATTGTTTAATCGTGTAATTGTTAAAACGTGTCATTGTTTCAGCGTGTATTTGTTTCAGCGTGTAATTGTTTCAGCGTTTATTTGTTTAAGCGTGTATTTGTTTCAGCGTGTAATTGTTTCAGTCTGTAATTGTTTCAGCGTGTAGTTGTTTCAGAGTGTATTTGTTTCAGCGTGTATTTGCTTCAGTGTGTAATTGTTTCAGCGTGTAATTGTTTCAGCGTGTATTTGTTTCAGCGTATATTTGTTTCAGCGTGTAGTTGTCTCAGCGTGTATTTGTATCATCGTGTAATTGTTTCATCGTGTAATTGTTTCAGCTTGTATTTGTTTCAGCCTGTATTTGTTTCAGCATGTAATTGTTTCAGCGTGTAATTATTTCAGCGTGGAATTATTTCAGCATGTAATTGTTTCAGCGTGTTTTTTTTTCAGCATGCAATTGTTTCAGTGTGTAATTGTTTCAGTACGTAATTGTTTCATCGTGTATTTGTTTCATTGTGTATTTGTTTCAGCGTGTAATTGTTTCAGCGTGTAATTATTTCAGCGTGTAATTGTTTCAGCGTTGAATTGTTCCAGCCTGTATTTGTTTCATCGTGTATTTGTTTCAGCGTGTAATTGTTTCAGCGTGTAATTGTTTCAGCATTTATTTTTTCAGCGTGTAATATTTTCAGCATGTATATTTTTCAGCGTGTAATTGTGTCAGCGTGTAATTGTTTCAGCGTATAATTGTTTCAGCATGTAATTGTTTCAGCGTTCAATTGTTTCAGCATGTATTTGTTTCAGTGTGTAATTATTTCAGCGTATAGTTGTTTCAGCGAGTATTTGTTTCAGCGTGTAATTGTTTCAGTGTGTAATTGTTTCAGCGTGTAATTGTTTCAGCGTGAATTTTTTCAGTGTATAATTTTTTCTGCGTGAAATTGTTTCAGTGTGTATTTGTTTCAGCATCTAATTGTTTCAGTGTGTAATTGTTTCAGCGTGTATTTGTTTCAGCGTGTAGTTGTTTCAGCGTGTATTTGTTTCATCGTGTAATTGTTTCATCGTGTAATTGTTTCAGCGTCTAATTGTTTCAGCATGTATTTGTTTCAGCGTGTAATTATTTCAGCGTGTACTTGTTTCAGCGAGTATTTGTTTCAGCATGTAATTGTTTCAGCGTCTAATTGTTTCAGCATGTATTTGTTTCAGCGTGTAATTGTTTTAGCGTGTTGTTGTTTCAGCGTGTATTTTTTTCAGCGTGTAATTGTTTCAGAGTGTATTTGTTTCAGCGTGTATTTGTTTCAGCATGTATTTGTTTCAGCGTGTAATTGTTTCAGCGTGTATTTGTTTCAACGTGTATTTGTTTCAGCGTGTAATTGCTTCAGTTTGTAATTGTTTCAGCGTGTATTTGTTTCAGCGTATAATTGTTTCAGCGTGTAATTGTTTCAGCGAGTATTTGTTTCAGCGTGTAATTGTTTCAGTGTGTAATTGATTCAGCGTGTAATTGTTTCAGCGTGAATTTTTTTCAGTGTATAATTTTTTTCTGCGTGAAATTGTTTCAGCGTAAATTTTTTCAAGTGTGTAATTTTTACTGCGTGTAATTGTTTCAGCGTGTTTTTTTTTCAGCATGCAATTGTTTCAGTGTGTAATTGTTTCAGTACGTAATTGTTTCATCGTGTATTTGTTTCATTGTGTATTTGTTTCAGCGTGTAATTGTTTCAGCGTGTAATTATTTCAGCGTGTAATTGTTTCAGCGTTGAATTGTTCCAGCCTGTATTTGTTTCATCGTGTATTTGTTTCAGCGTGTAATTGTTTCAGCGTGTAATTGTTTCAGCATTTATTTTTTCAGAGTGTAATATTTTCAGCATGTATATTTTTCAGCGTGTAATTGTGTCAGCGTGTAATTGTTTCAGCGTATAATTGTTTCAGCATGTAATTTTTTCAGCGTTCAATTGTTTCAGCATGTATTTGTTTCAGCGTGTAATTGTGTCAGCGTGTAATTGTTTCAGTGTGTAGTTGTTTCAGCGTGCAATTGTTTCAGCATTTAATTGTTTCAGCGTGTAATTGTTTCAGCGTGTAGTTGTTTCAGCGTGTATTTGTTTCAGCGTGTTTTTTTTCAGCGTGTAATTGTTTCAGCGTGTATTTGTTTCAGCGTGTAATTGTTTCAGCGTGTAATTGTTTCAGCGTGTATTTGTTTCAGCGTGTAATTGTTTCAGTGTGTATTTGTTTCAGCGTGTAATTGTTTCATCCTGCACTTGTTTCAGCATTTAATTGTTTATTGTGTAATTGTTAAAACGTGTAATTGTTTCAGCGTTTATTTGTTTCAGCGTGTAATTGGTTCAGCGTGTATTTTTTTCAGCGTATATTTATTTCAGCGTGCAATTGTTTCATCGTGCAATTGTTTTAGCATTTAATTGTTTCATTGCGTAATTGTTAAAACGTGTAATTGTTTCAGCGTGTATTTGTTTCAGCGTGTAATTGTTTCAGCGTGTATTTGTTTCAGCGTGTAATTGTTTCAGCGTGTATTTGTTTCAGCGTGTAATTGTTTCATCGTGCAATTGTTTCAGCATTTAATTGTTTTATCGTGTAATTGTTAAAACGTGTTATTGTTTCAGCGTGTATTTGTTTCAGCGTGTAATTGTTTCAGCGTGTATTTTTTTCAGCGTATATTTATTTCAGCGTGCAATTGTTTCATCGTGCAATTGTTTTAGCATTTAATTGTTTCATTGCGTAATTGTTAAAACGTGTAATTGTTTCAGCGTGTATTTGTTTCGGCGTGTAATTGTTTCAGCGTGTATTTGTTTCAACGTGTATTTGTTTCAGCGTGTAATTGCTTCAGTTTGTAATTGTTTCAGCGTGTATTTGTTTCAGCGTATAATTGTTTCAGCGTGTAATTGTTTCAGCGAGTATTTGTTTCAGCGTGTAATTGTTTCAGTGTGTAATTGTTTCAGCGTGTATTTGTTTCAGTGTGTAATTTTTTCAGCTTGTATTTGTTTCAGCGTGTAATTGTTTCAGCGTGTATTTGTTTCATCGTGTAACTGTTTCAGCGTGTAATTGTTTCAGCGTGTAATTCTTTCAGCGTGTTTTTGTTTCAGGGTGTATTTTTTTCTGCGTGTATTTGTTTCAGCGTGCAATTCTTTCAGCGTGTTTTTGTTTCAGCGTGTATTTGTTTCAGCGTATATTTGTTTCAGCATGTATTTGTTTCATTGTGCAATTATTTCAGCATTTAATTGTTTTATCGTGTAACTGTTGAAACGTGTAATTGTTTCAGCGTGTATTTGTTTCAGCGGGTAGTAACTTCAGTTTGTAATTGTTTCAGCGTGTACTTGTTTCCGCGTGTTTATTTTTTAGCGTGTATTTGTTTCAGCGTGTATTTGTTTCAGCTTGTTGTTGTTTCAGTGTGTATTTGAATCAGCGTCTAATTGTTTCAGCGTGTATTTGTTTCATCATGTAATTGTTTCAGCATGTAATTGTTTCAGCGTGTATTTGTTTCAGCGTGTATTTGTTTCAGCCTGTATTTGTTTCAGCGTGTTTTTGTTTCAGCGTGTAATTTTTTCAGCGTGTATTTGTTTCAGCGTGTATTTGATTCAGCGTGTAGTTGTTTCAGCGTGTATTTGTTTCATCGTGTAATTGTTTCATCGTGTAATTGTTTCAGTTTGTATTTGTATCAGCCTGTAATTGTTTCAGCGTGTAATTGTTTCAGCGTGTAATTGTTTCAGCGTGTAATTGTTTCAGCGTGTAATTGTTTCAGCGTGTATTTGTTTCTGCGTGTAATTGTTTCAGCATGCAATTGTTTCATCGTGTAATCGTTTCATCGTGTAATTGTTTCAGTTTGTATTTGTATCAGCCTGTAATTGTTTCAACGCGTATTTGTTTCTGCGTGTATTTGTTTCAGTGTGAATTTGCTTCAGCGTGTAATTGTTTCAGCATGTAATTGTTCAGCGTGTAGTTGTTTCAGCGTGTAATTGTGTCAGTCTGTTATTGTTTCAGCGTGTATTTGTTTCAGCGTCCATTTGTTTCAGCGTGTAATTGTGTCATCGTGTATTTGTTTCAGCGTATATTTCTTTCAGCGTGTAGTTGTTTCAGCGTGTATTTGTATCATCGTGTAATTGTGTTATCATGTATTTGATTCAGCTTGTATTTGTTTCAGTCCGTATTTGTTTCAGCGTCTAATTGTTTCAGCGTGTAATTGTTTCTGCGTGTAATTCTTTCACCGTGTACTTGTTTCAGCGTGCATTTGTTTCAATGTGTAATTGTTTCAGTGTGTATTTGTTTCTGCGTGTATTTGTTTCAGTGTGAATTTGCTTCAGCGTGTAAATGTTTCAGCGTGTAATTGTTTCAGCATGTAGTTGTTTCAGCGTGTAATTGTGTCAGTCTGTAATTGTTTCAGCGTGTAGTTGTTTCAGAGTGTATTTGTTTCAGCGTGTAATTGTTTCAGCGTGTATTTTTTTCAGCGTGCATTTGTTTCAGCGTGTAATTGTTTCAGCGTGTATTTGTTTCAGCGTATATTTCTTTCAGCATGTAGTTGTTTCAGCGTGTATTTGTTTCAGCATGTATTTGTTTCAGCATGAATTTGTTTCAGCGTGTAATTGTTTCAGCGTGTAATTGTTTCAGTGTGTAGTTGTTTCAGCGTGCAATTGTTTCAGCATTTAATTGTTTCAGCGTGTAATTGTTTAAGCGTGTAGTTGTTTCAGCGTGCATTTGGTTCAGCTTGTAATTGTTTCAGCGTGTAGTTGTTTCAGCGTGTATTTGTTTCAGCGTGTTTTTTTTCAGCGTGTAATTGTTTCAGCGTGTATTTGTTTCAGCGTGTAATTGTTTCAGCATGTATTTGTTTAAGCGTGTATTTGTTTCAGAATGAATTTGTTTCAGCGTGTAATTGTTTCAGCATGTAATTGTTTAAGCGTTTAGTTGTTTCAGCGTGTATTTGTTTGAACGTGTAATTGTTTTAGCGTGTAATTGTTTTAGCATGTAATTGTTTCAGCGTGTTTTTTTTCAGTGTGTTTTTGTTTCAGCGTGTATTTGTTTCAGCGTGTAGTTGTTTCAGCGAATAATTGTTTCAGCGTGTAATAGTTTCATCGTGCAATTGTTTCAGCATTTAATTGTTTAATCGTGTAATTGTTAAAACGTGTCATTGTTTCAGCGTGTATTTGTTTCAGCGTGTAATTGTTTCAGCGTTTATTTGTTTAAGCGTGTATTTGTTTCAGCGTGTAATTGTTTCAGTCTGTAATTGTTTCAGCGTGTAGTTGTTTCAGAGTGTATTTGTTTCAGCGTGTATTTGCTTCAGTGTGTAATTGTTTCAGCGTGTAATTGTTTCAGCGTGTAATTGTTTCAGCGTGTAATTGTTTCAGCGTGTATTTGTTTCAGCGTGTAATTGTTTCAGCATGTATTTGTTTAAGCGGGTATTTGTTTCAGCATGAATTTGTTTCAGCGTGTAATTGTTTCAGCATGTAATTGTTTAAGCGTTTAGTTGTTTCAGCGTGTATTTGTTTGAACGTGTAATTGTTTTAGCGTGTAATTGTTTTAGCATGTAATTGTTTCAGCGTGTTTTTTTTCAGTGTGTTTTTGTTTCAGCGTGTATTTGTTTCAGCGTGTAGTTGTTTCAGGGTGTAATTGTTTCAGTCTGTAATTGTTTCAGCGTGTAGTTGTTTCAGCGAATAATTGTTTCAGCGTGTAATAGTTTCATCGTGCAATTGTTTCAGCATTTAATTGTTTAATCGTGTAATTGTTAAAACGTGTCATTGTTTCAGCGTGTATTTGTTTCAGCGTGTAATTGTTTCAGCGTTTATTTGTTTAAGCGTGTATTTGTTTCAGCGTGTAATTGTTTCAGTCTGTAATTGTTTCAGCGTGTAGTTGTTTCAGAGTGTATTTGTTTCAGCGTGTATTTGCTTCAGTGTGTAATTGTTTCAGCGTGTAATTGTTTCAGCATGTATTTGTTTCAGCGTATATTTGTTTCAGCGTGTAGTTGTCTCAGCGTGTATTTGTATCATCGTGTAATTGTTTCATCGTGTAATTGTTTCAGCTTGTATTTGTTTCAGCCTGTATTTGTTTCAGCATGTAATTGTTTCAGCGTGTAATTATTTCAGCGTGGAATTATTTCAGCATGTAATTGTTTCAGCGTGTTTTTTTTTCAGCATGCAATTGTTTCAGTGTGTAATTGTTTCAGTACGTAATTGTTTCATCGTGTATTTGTTTCATTGTGTATTTGTTTCAGCGTGTAATTGTTTCAGCGTGTAATTATTTCAGCGTGTAATTGTTTCAGCGTTGAATTGTTCCAGCCTGTATTTGTTTCATCGTGTATTTGTTTCAGCGTGTAATTGTTTCAGCGTGTAATTGTTTCAGCATTTATTTTTTCAGCGTGTAATATTTTCAGCATGTATATTTTTCAGCGTGTAATTGTGTCAGCGTGTAATTGTTTCAGCGTATAATTGTTTCAGCATGTAATTGTTTCAGCGTTCAATTGTTTCAGCATGTATTTGTTTCAGTGTGTAATTATTTCAGCGTATAGTTGTTTCAGCGAGTATTTGTTTCAGCGTGTAATTGTTTCAGTGTGTAATTGTTTCAGCGTGTAATTGTTTCAGCGTGAATTTTTTCAGTGTATAATTTTTTCTGCGTGAAATTGTTTCAGTGTGTATTTGTTTCAGCATCTAATTGTTTCAGTGTGTAATTGTTTCAGCGTGTATTTGTTTCAGCGTGTAGTTGTTTCAGCGTGTATTTGTTTCATCGTGTAATTGTTTCATCGTGTAATTGTTTCAGCGTCTAATTGTTTCAGCATGTATTTGTTTCAGCGTGTAATTATTTCAGCGTGTACTTGTTTCAGCGAGTATTTGTTTCAGCATGTAATTGTTTCAGCGTCTAATTGTTTCAGCATGTATTTGTTTCAGCGTGTAATTGTTTTAGCGTGTTGTTGTTTCAGCGTGTATTTTTTTCAGCGTGTAATTGTTTCAGAGTGTATTTGTTTCAGCGTGTATTTGTTTCAGCATGTATTTGTTTCAGCGTGTAATTGTTTCAGCGTGTATTTGTTTCAACGTGTATTTGTTTCAGCGTGTAATTGCTTCAGTTTGTAATTGTTTCAGCGTGTATTTGTTTCAGCGTATAATTGTTTCAGCGTGTAATTGTTTCAGCGAGTATTTGTTTCAGCGTGTAATTGTTTCAGTGTGTAATTGATTCAGCGTGTAATTGTTTCAGCGTGAATTTTTTTCAGTGTATAATTTTTTTCTGCGTGAAATTGTTTCAGCGTAAATTTTTTCAAGTGTGTAATTTTTACTGCGTGTAATTGTTTCAGCGTGTTTTTTTTTCAGCATGCAATTGTTTCAGTGTGTAATTGTTTCAGTACGTAATTGTTTCATCGTGTATTTGTTTCATTGTGTATTTGTTTCAGCGTGTAATTGTTTCAGCGTGTAATTATTTCAGCGTGTAATTGTTTCAGCGTTGAATTGTTCCAGCCTGTATTTGTTTCATCGTGTATTTGTTTCAGCGTGTAATTGTTTCAGCGTGTAATTGTTTCAGCATTTATTTTTTCAGAGTGTAATATTTTCAGCATGTATATTTTTCAGCGTGTAATTGTGTCAGCGTGTAATTGTTTCAGCGTATAATTGTTTCAGCATGTAATTGTTTCAGCGTTCAATTGTTTCAGCATGTATTTGTTTCAGCGTGTAATTGTGTCAGCGTGTAATTGTTTCAGTGTGTAGTTGTTTCAGCGTGCAATTGTTTCAGCATTTAATTGTTTCAGCGTGTAATTGTTTCAGCGTGTAGTTGTTTCAGCGTGTATTTGTTTCAGCGTGTTTTTTTTCAGCGTGTAATTGTTTCAGCGTGTATTTGTTTCAGCGTGTAATTGTTTCAGCGTGTAATTGTTTCAGCGTGTATTTGTTTCAGCGTGTAATTGTTTCAGTGTGTATTTGTTTCAGCGTGTAATTGTTTCATCCTGCACTTGTTTCAGCATTTAATTGTTTATTGTGTAATTGTTAAAACGTGTAATTGTTTCAGCGTTTATTTGTTTCAGCGTGTAATTGGTTCAGCGTGTATTTTTTTCAGCGTATATTTATTTCAGCGTGCAATTGTTTCATCGTGCAATTGTTTTAGCATTTAATTGTTTCATTGCGTAATTGTTAAAACGTGTAATTGTTTCAGCGTGTATTTGTTTCAGCGTGTAATTGTTTCAGCGTGTATTTGTTTCAGCGTGTAATTGTTTCAGCGTGTATTTGTTTCAGCGTGTAATTGTTTCATCGTGCAATTGTTTCAGCATTTAATTGTTTTATCGTGTAATTGTTAAAACGTGTTATTGTTTCAGCGTGTATTTGTTTCAGCGTGTAATTGTTTCAGCGTGTATTTTTTTCAGCGTATATTTATTTCAGCGTGCAATTGTTTCATCGTGCAATTGTTTTAGCATTTAATTGTTTCATTGCGTAATTGTTAAAACGTGTAATTGTTTCAGCGTGTATTTGTTTCGGCGTGTAATTGTTTCAGCGTGTATTTGTTTCAACGTGTATTTGTTTCAGCGTGTAATTGCTTCAGTTTGTAATTGTTTCAGCGTGTATTTGTTTCAGCGTATAATTGTTTCAGCGTGTAATTGTTTCAGCGAGTATTTGTTTCAGCGTGTAATTGTTTCAGTGTGTAATTGTTTCAGCGTGTAATTGTTTCAGCGTGAATTTTTTTCAGTGTATAATTTTTTCTGCGTGAAATTGTTTCAGCGTAAATTTTTTTCAGTGTGTAATTTTTACTGCGTGTAATTGTTTCAGCGTGTTTTTTTTTCAGCATGCAATTGTTTCAGTGTGTAATTGTTTCAGTACGTAATTGTTTCATCGTGTATTTGTTTCATTGTGTATTTGTTTCAGCGTGTAATTGTTTCAGCGTGTAATTATTTCAGCGTGTAATTGTTTCAGCGTTGAATTGTTCCAGCCTGTATTTGTTTCATCGTGTATTTGTTTCAGCGTGTAATTGTTTCAGCGTGTAATTGTTTCAGCATTTATTTTTTCAGCATGTAATATTTTCAGCATGTATATTTTTCAGCGTGTAATTGTGTCAGCGTGTAATTGTTTCAGCGTATAATTGTTTCAGCATGTATTTGTTTCAGCGTGTAATTGTTTCAGTGTGTAATTGTTTCAGCGTGTAATTGTTTCAGCGTGAATTTTTTCAGTGTATAATTTTTTCTGCGTGAAATTGTTTCAGTGTGTATTTGTTTCAGCATCTAATTGTTTCAGTGTGTAATTGTTTCAGCGTGTATTTGTTTCAGCGTGTAGTTGTTTCAGCGTGTATTTGTTTCATCGTGTAATTGTTTCATCGTGTAATTGTTTCAGCGTCTAATTGTTTCAGCATGTATTTGTTTCAGCGTGTAATTATTTCAGCGTATAGTTGTTTCAGCGAGTATTTGTTTCAGCGTGTAATTGTTTTAGCGTGTTGTTGTTTCAGCGTGTATTTTTTTCAGCGTGTAATTGTTTCAGAGTGTATTTGTTTCAGCGTGTATTTGTTTCAGCATGTATTTGTTTCAGCGTGTAATTGTGTCAGCGTGTAATTGTTTCAGTGTGTAGTTGTTTCAGCGTGCAATTGTTTCAGCATTTAATTGTTTCAGCGTGTAATTGTTTAAGCGTGTAGTTGTTTCAGCGTGTATTTGTTTCAGCGTTTTTTTTTCAGTGTGTAATTGTTTCAGCGTGTATTTGTTTCAGCGTGTAATTGTTTCAGCGTGTAATTGTTTCAGCGTGTATTTGTTTCAGCGTGTAATTGTTTCAGCGTGTATTTGTTTCAGCGTGTATTTGTTTCATCGTGCAATTGTTTCAGCATTTAATTGTTTTATCGTGTAATTGTTAAAATGTGTAATTGTTTCAGCGTGTATTTGTTTCAGCGTGTAATTGTTTCAGCGTGTATTTTTTTCAGCGTATATTTATTTCAGCGTGCAATTGTTTCATCGTGCAATTGTTTTAGCATTTAATTGTTTCATTGCGTAATTGTTAAAACGTGTAATTGTTTCAGCGTGTATTTGTTTCGGCGTGTAATTGTTTCAGCGTGTATTTGTTCAACGTGTATTTGTTTCAGCGTGTAATTGCCTCAGTTTGTAATTGTTTCAGCGTGTATTTGTTTCAGCGTATAATTGTTTCAGCGTGTAATTGTTTCAGCGAGTATTTGTTTCAGCGTGTAATTGTTTCAGTGTGTAATTGTTTCAGCGTGTAATTGTTTCAGCGTGAATTTTTTTCAGTGTATAATTTTTTCTGCGTGAAATTGTTTCAGCGTAAATTTTTTTCAGTGTGTAATTTTTACTGCGTGTAATTGTTTCAGCGTGTTTTTTTTTCAGCATGCAATTGTTTCAGTGTGTAATTGTTTCAGTATGTAATTGTTTCATCGTGTATTTGTTTCATTGTGTATTTGTTTCAGCGTGTAATTGTTTCAGCGTGTAATTATTTCAGCGTGTAATTGTTTCAGCGTTTAATTGTTCCAGCCTGTATTTGTTTCATCGTGTATTTGTTTCAGCGTGTAATTGTTTCAGCGTGTAATTGTTTCAGCATTTATTTTTTCAACGTGTAATTGTTTCAGCATGTATATTTTTCAGCGTGTAATTGTGTCAGCGTGTAATTGTTTCAGCGTATAATTGTTTCTGCATGTAATTGTTTCAGCGTCTTATTGTTTCAGCATGTAAATGTATCAGTGTGTAATTATTTCAGCGTATAGTTGTTTCAGCGAGTATTTGTTTCAGCGTGTAATTGTTTCAGTGTGTAATTGTTTCAGCGTGTAATTGTTTCAGCGTGAATTTTTTCAGTGTATAATTTTTTCTGCGTGAAATTGTTTCAGTGTGTATTTGGTTCAGCATCTAATTGTTTCAGTGCGTAATTGTTTCAGCGTTTATTTGTTTCAGCGTGTAGTTGTTTCAGCGTGTATTTGTTTCATCGTGTAATTGTTTCATCGTGTAATTGTTTCAGCGTCTAATTGTTTCAGCATGTATTTGTTTCAGCGTGTAATTATTTCAGCATATAGTTGTTTCAGCGAGTATTTGTTACAGCATGTAATTGTTTCAGCGTCTAATTGTTTCAGCATATATTTGTTTCAGTGTGTAATTATTTCAGCGTATAGTTGTTTCAGCGCGTATTTGTTTCAGCGTGTAATTGTTTCAGCATGTATTTGTTTCAGCGTGTAATTATTTCAGTGTATAGTTGTTTCAGCGAGTATTTGTTTCAGCATGTAATTGTTTCAGCGTCTAATTGTTTCAGCATATATTTGTTTCAGTGTGTAATTATTTCAGCGTGAATTTGTTTCAGCATGTATTTGTTTCAGCATGAATTTGTTTCAGCGTGTCATTGTGTCAGCGTGTAATTGTTTCAGTGTGTAGTTGTTTCAGCGTGCAATTGTTTCAGCATTTAATTGTTTCAGCGTGCATTTGTTTCAGCGTGTTTTTTTTCAGCGTGTAATTGTTTCAGCGTGTAATTGTTTCAGTGTGTAATTGTTTCAGCGTGTAATTTTTTCAGCGTGAATTTTTTTCAGTGTATAATTTTTTCAGCGTGTATTTGTTTCAGCATGTATTTGTTTCAGCGTGTAATTGTTTTAGCGTGTAATTGTTTCAGCGTGTATTTGTTTCAGAGTGTAATTGTTTCAGCGTGTATTTGTTTCAGCATGTATTTGTTTCAGCGTGTAATTGTGTCAGCGTGTAATTGTTTCAGTGTGTAGTTGTTTCAGCGTGCAATTGTTTCAGCATTTAATTGTTTCAGTGTGTATTTGTTTCAGCGTGTATTTGTTTCAGCGTGTTTTTTTTTCAGCGTGTAATTGTTTCAGTGTGTATTTGTTTCAGCGTGTAATTGTTTCAGCGTGTAATTGTTTCAGCGTGTAATTGTTTCAGCGTGTATTTGTTTCAGCGTGTAATTGTTTCAGCGTGTATTTGTTTCAGCGTGTAATTGTTTCATCGTGCAATTGTTTCAGCATTTAATTGTTTTATCGTGTAATTGTTAAAATGTGTAATTGTTTCAGCGTGTATTTGTTTCAGCGTGTAATTGTTTCAGCGTGTATTTTTTTCAGCGTATATTTATTTCAGCGTGCAATTGTTTCATCGTGCAATTGTTTTAGCATTTAATTGTTTCATTGCGTAATTGTTAAAACGTGTAATTGTTTCAGCATGTATTTGTTTTGGCGTGTAATTGTTTCAGCGTGTATTTGTTTCAACGTGTATTTGTTTCATCGTGTAATTGCTTCAGTTTGTAATTGTTTCAGCGTGTATTTGTTTCAGCGTATAATTGTTTCAGCGTGTAATTGTTTCAGCGAGTATTTGTTTCAGCGTGTAATTGTTTCAGTGTGTAATTGTTTCAGCGTGTAATTGTTTCAGCGTGAATTTTTTTCAGTGTGTAATTTTTTCTTCGTGAAATTGTTTCAGCGTAAATTTTTTTCAGTGTGTAATTTTTACTGCGTGTAATTGTTTCAGCGTGTTTTTTTTTCAGCATGCAATTGTTTCAGTGTGTAATTGTTTCAGTACGTAATTGTTTCATCGTGTATTTGTTTCATTGTGTATTTGTTTCAGCGTGTAATTGTTTCAGCGTGTAATTATTTCAGCGTGTAATTGTTTCAGCATTTAATTGTTCCAGCCTGTATTTGTTTCATCGTGTATTTGTTTCAGCGTGTAATTGTTTCAGCGTGTAATTGTTTCAGCATTTATTTTTTCAGCGTGTAATTGTTTCAGCATGTATATTTTTCAGCGTGTAATTGTGTCAGCGTGTAATTGTTTCAGCGTATAATTGTTTCAGCATGTAATTGTTTCAGCGTCTAATTGTTTCAGCATGTATTTGTTTCAGTGTGTAATTATTTCAGCGTATAGTTGTTTCAGCGAGTATTTGTATCAGCGTGTAATTGTTTCAGTGTGTAATTGTTTCAGCGTATAATTGTTTCAGCGTGAATTTTTTCAGTGTATAATTTTTTCTGCATGAAATTGTTTCAGTGTGTATTTGTTTCAGCGTGTAATTGTTTCAGTGTGTAATTGTTTCAGCGTGTATTTGTTTCAGCGTGTAATTGTTTCAGTGTGTAATTGTTTCAGTGTGTAATTGTTTCAGCGTGTAATTATTTCAGCGTATAGTTGTTTCAGCGAGTATTTGTTTCAGCATGTAATTGTTTCAGCGTCTAATTGTTTCAGCATGTATTTGTTTCAGTGTGTAATTATTTCAGCGTATAGTTGTTTCAGCGCGTATTTGTTTCAGCGTGTAATTGTTTCAGTGTGTAATTGTTTCAGCGTGTAATTGTTTCAGCGTGAATTTTTTTCAGTGTATAATTTTTTCAGCGTGTATTTGTTTCAGCATGTATTTGTTTCAGCGTGTATTTGTTTCAGCGTATAATTGTTTCAGCGTGTAATTTTTTCAGCGTGTATTTGTTTCAGCGTGTAATTGTTTCAGCGTGTATTTGTTTCAGCGTGTAATTGTTTCATCGTGCAATTGTTTCAGCATTTAATTGCTTCAGCGTGTAATTGTTAAAACGTGTAATTGTTTCAGCGTGTATTTGTTTCAGCGTGTAATTGTTTCAGCGTGTATTTGTTTCAGCGTATAATTGTTTCAGCGTGTAATTGTTTCAGCGAGTATTTGTTTCAGCGTGTAATTGTTTCAGTGTGTAATTGTTTCAGCGTGTAATTGTTTCAGCGTGAATTTTTTTCAGTGTATAATTTTTTCTGCGTGAAATTGTTTCAGCGTAAATTTTTTTCAGTGTGTAATTTTTACTGCGTGTAATTGTTTCAGTGTGTTTTTTTTTCAGCATGCAATTGTTTCAGTGTGTAATTGTTTCAGTACATAATTGTTTCATCGTGTATTTGTTTCATTGTGTATTTGTTTCAGTGTGTAATTGTTTCAGCGTGTAATTATTTCAGCGTGTAATTGTTTCAGCGTTTAATTGTTCCAGCCTGCATTTGTTTCATCGTGTATTTGTTTCAGCGTGTAATTGTTTCAGCGTTTAATTGTTTCAGCATTTATTTTTTCAGCGTGTCATTGTTTCAGCATGTATATTTTTCAGCGTGTAATTGTGTCAGCGTGTAATTGTTTCAGCGTATAATTGTTTCAGCATGTAATTGTTTCAGCATCTAATTGTTACAGCATGTAAATGTTTCAGTGTTTAGTTATTTCAGCGTATAGTTGTTTCAGCGAGTATTTGTTTCAGCGTGTAATTGTTTCAGTGTGTAATTGTTTCAGCGTGTAATTGTTTCAGCGTGAATTTTTTCAGTGTATAATTTTTTCTGCGTGAAATTGTTTCAGTGTGTATTTGTTTCAGCATCTAATTGTTTCAGTGTGTAATTGTTTCAGCGTGTAGTTGTTTCAGCGTGTATTTGTTTCATCGTGTAATTGTTTCATCGTGTAATTGTTTCAGCGTCTAATTGTTTCAGCATGTATTTGTTTCAGCGTGTAATTATTTCAGCGTATAGTTGTTTCAGCGAGTATTTGTTTCAGCATGTAATTGTTTCAGCGTCTAATTGTTTCAGCATGTATTTGTTTCAGTGTGTAATTATTACAGCGTATAGTTGTTTCAGCGCGTATTTGTTTCAGCGTGTAATTGTTTCAGTGTGTAATTGTTTCAGCGTGTAATTGTTTCAGCGTGAATTTTTTTCAGTGTATAATTTTTTCAGCGTGTATTTGTTTCAGGATGTATTTGTTTCAGCGTGTAATTGTTTTAGCGTGTAGTTGTTTCAGCGTGTATTTTTTTCAGCGTGTAATTGTTTCAGAGTGTATTTGTTTCAGCGTGTATTTGTTTCAGCATGTATTTGTTTCAGCGTGTAATTGTTTTAGCGTGTAGTTGTTTCAGCGTGTATTTGTTTCAGCGTGTAATTCTTTCAGCGTGTATTTGTTTCAGTGCGTAATTGTTTCAGTGAATATTTGTTTCAGCATGTATTTGTATCAGCGTGTAATTGTTTTAGCTTGTAGTTGTTTCAGCGTGTATTTGTTTCAGCGTGTAATTGTTTCAGCATGTATTTGTATCAGCGTGTAATTGTTTTAGCTTGTAATTGTTTCAGCGTGTATTTGTTTCAGCGTGTATTTGTTTCAGCGTGTAGTTGTTTCAGCGTGTATTTGTTTCAGCGTGCAATTGTTTCAGCGTGTAATTGTTTCAGCATCTATTTATTTCATCGTGTAATTGTTTCAGCGTGTAATTGTTTCAGCATGTATTTGTTTCAGCGTGTATTTTTTTCAGCATGTATTTGTTTCGGCGTGTAATGTTTCAGCGTGTTTTTGTTCCAGCGTGTAATTGTTTCAACGTGTAATTGTTTCAGCGTGTATTTATTTCAGCGTGTATTTGTTTCAGCGTGTACTTGTTCCTGCGTGTAACTGTTTCAGCGTGTAATTGTTTCAGCGCGTAACTGTTTCAGCGCGTAATTGTTTCAGCGTGTATTTGTTTCAGCGTGTATTTGTTTCAGCGTGTAATTGCTTTAGCGTGTAGTTGTTTCAGCGTGTATTTGTTTCAGCATGTAGTTGTTTCAGCGTGTATTTGTTTCAGCGTGTATTAGTTTCAGCGAGTATTTGTTTCAGCGTATATTTGTTTCGGCGTGTAGTTGTTTCAGCGTGTACTTGTTTCAGCGTGTAATTTTTTCAGTGTGTATTTATTTCATCGTGTAATTGTTTCAGCATGTAATTCTTTCATCGTGTCATTGTTTCAATGTGCAATTGTTTCAGCGTGTAAGTGTTTCAGCGCGTATTTGTTTCTGCGTGTATTTGTTTCAGTGTGAATTTGCTTCAGCGTGTAATTGTTTCAGCGTGTAGTCATTTCAGTGAGTATTTGTTTCAGCGGGTAATTGTTTCATCGCGTAATTGTTTCTGCGTGTAATTGTTTCAGCGTGTATTTGTATCAGCGTGTAATTGTTTCAGCGTGTAATTGTTTCAGCGTGTAATTGTTTCAGCGTGTAATTGTTTCAGCGTGTAATTGTTTCAGCGTGTATTTTTTTCAGCGTGAATTTGTTTCAGCATGTCATTGTTTCAGCGCATAATTATTTCAGCGTTTATGTGTTTCAGCGTGTATTTATTTCAGCATGTAATTGTTTCAGCGTGTAGTTGTTTCAGCGTGTAATTGTTTCAGCGTGTAATTGTTTCAGCGTGTAATTGTTTCAGCGTGTAATTGTTTCAGCGTGTAATTGTTTCAGCGCGTATTTGTTTCTGCGTGTATTTGTTTCAGTGTGAATTTGCTTCAGCGTGTAATTGTTTCAGCGTGTAATTGTTTCAGCGTGTAGTTGTTTCAGCGTGTAATTGTGTCAGTCTGTTATTGTTTCAGCATGTATTTGTCTCAGAGTGTATTTGTTTCAGCGTGTAGTTGTTTCAGCGTGTATTTGTTTCAGCGTGTAATTGTTTCAGCGTGTAATTGTGTCAGCGTCCATTTGTTTCAGCGTGTAATTGTGTCAGCGTGTATTTGTTTCAGCGTGTAATTGTTTCAGCGTGTATTTGTTTCAGCGTCCATTTGTTTCAGCGTGTAATTGTGTCAGCGTGTATTTGTTTCAGCGTATATTTCTTTCAGCGTGTAGTTGTTTCAGCGTGTATTTGTATCATCGTGTAATTGTGTTATCATGTATTTGATTCAGCTTGTATTTGTTTCAGTCCGTATTTGTTTCAGCGTCTAATTGTTTCAGCGTGTAATTGTTTCTGCGTGTAATTCTTTCACCGTGTACTTGTTTCAGTGTGCATTTGTTTCAATGTGTAATTGTTTCAGTGTGTATTTGTTTCTGCGTGTATTTGTTTCAGTGTGAATTTGCTTCAGCGTGTAAATGTTTCAGCGTGTAATTGTTTCAGCATGTAGTTGTTTCAGCGTGTAATTGTGTCAGTCTGTAATTGTTTCAGCGTGTAGTTGTTTCAGAGTGTATTTGTTTCAGCGTGTAATTGTTTCAGCGTGTAATTGTGTCAGCGTGTTTTTGTTTCAGCGTGTTTTTTTTCAGCGTGTAATTGTTTCAGCGTGTATTTTTTACAGCGTGCATTTGTTTCAGCGTGTAATTGTTTCAGCGTGTATTTGTTTCAGCGTATATTTCTTTCAGCATGTAGTTGTTTCAGCGTGTATTTGTTTCAGCGTGTAATTGTTTCAGCGTGTATTTGTTTCAGCGTGTAATTGTTTCAGCGTGTAATTGTTTCAGCGTGTATTTGTTTCAGCGTGTAATTGTTTCAGCGTGTAATTGTTTCAGCGTGTATTTGTTTCAGCGTGTAATTGTTTCATCGTGCAATTGTTTCGGCATGTAATTGTTTCAGCGTCTAATTGTTTCAGCATATATTTGTTTCAGTGTGTAATTATTTCAGCGTATAGTTGTTTCAGCGCGTATTTGTTTCAGCGTGTAATTGTTTCAGTGTGTAATTGTTTCAGCGTGTAATTGTTTCAACGTCTAATTGTTTCAGCATATATTTGTTTCAGTGTGTAATTATTTCAGCGTGTATTTGTTTCAGCATGTATTTGTTTCAGCGTGTAATTGTTTCAGCGTGTAATTGTTTCAGCGTATATTTGTTTCAGAGTGTAATTGTTTCAGCATGTATTTGTTTCAGCATGCATTTGTTTCAGCATAAATTTGTTTCAGCGTGTCATTGTGTCAGCGTGTAATTGTTTAAGCGTGTAGTTGTTTCAGCGTGCATTTGTTTCAGCTTGTAATTGTTTCAGTGTGTATTTGTTTCAGCGTGTATTTGTTTCAGCGTGTTTTTTTTCAGCGTGTAATTGTTTCAGCGTGTAATTGTTTCAGCGTGTAATTGTTTCAGCGTGTAATTGTTTCAGCGTGTAATTGTTTCAGCGTGTAATTGTTTCAGCGTGTAATTGTTTCAGCGTGTAATTGTTTCAGCGTGTATTTGTTTCAGCGTGTAATTGTTTCAGCGTGTATTTGTTTCAGCGTGTAATTGTTTCATCGTGCAATTGTTTCAGCATTTAATTGTTTTATCGTGTAATTGTTAAAATGTGTAATTGTTTCAGCGTGTATTTGTTTCAGCGTGTAATTGTTTCAGCGTGTATTTTTTTCAGCGTATATTAATTTCAGCGTGCAATTGTTCCATCGTGCAATTGCTTTAGCATTTAATTGTTTCATTGCGTAATTGTTAAAACGTGTAATTGTTTCAGCGTGTATTTGTTTCGGCGTGTAATTGTTTCAGCGTGTATTTGTTTCAACGTGTATTTGTTTCAGCGTGTAATTGCTTCAGTTTGTAATTGTTTCAGCGTGTATTTGTTTCAGCATATAATTGTTTCAGCGTGTAATTGTTTCAGCGAGTATTTGTTTCAGCGTGTAATTGTTTCAGTGTGTAATTGTTTCAGCGTGTAATTGTTTCAGCGTGAATTTTTTTCAGTGTATAATTTTTTCTGCGTTAAATTGTTTCAGCGTAAATTTTTTTCAGTGTGTAATTTTTACCGCGTGTAATTGTTTCAGCGTGTTTTTTTTTCAGCATGCAATTGTTTCAGTGTGTAATTGTTTCAGTACGTAATTGTTTCATCGTGTATTTGTTTCATTGTGCATTTGTTTCAGCGTGTAATTGTTTCAGCGTGTAATTATTTCAGCGTGTAATTGTTTCAGCGTTTAATTGTTCCAGCCTGTATTTGTTTCATCGTGTATTTGTTTCAGCGTATAATTGTTTCAGCGTGTAATTGTTTCAGCATTTATTTTTTCAGCGTGTAATTGTTTCAGCATGTATATTTTTCAGCGTGTAATTGTGTCAGCGTGTAATTGTTTCAGCGTATAATTGTTTCAGCATGTAATTGTTTCAGCGTCTAATTGTTTCAGCATGTATTTGTTTCAGTGTGTAATTATTTCAGCGTATAGTTGTTTCAGCGAGTATTTGTTTCAGCGTGTAATTGTTTCAGTGTGTAATTGTTTCAGCGTGTAATTGTTTCAGCGTGAATTTTTTCAGTGTATAATTTTTTCTGCGTCAAATTGTTTCAGTGTGTATTTGTTTCAGCATCTAATTGTTTCAGTGTGTAATTGTTTCAGCGTGTATTTGTTTCAGCGTGTAGTTGTTTCAGCGTGTATTTGTTTCATCGTGTAATTGTTTCATCGTGTAATTGTTTCAGCGTCTAATTGTTTCAGCATGTATTAGTTTCAGTGTGTAATTATTTCAGCGTATAGTTGTTTCAGCGCGTATTTGTTTCAGCGTGTAATTGTTTCAGTGTGTAATTGTTTCAGCGTGTAATTGTTTCAGCGTGAATTTTTTTCAGTGTATAATTTTTTCAGCGTGTATTTGTTTCAGCATGTATTTGTTTCAGCGTGTTATTGTTTTAGCGTGTAATTGTTTCAGCATGTATTTGTTTCAGCATGAATTTGTTTCAGCGTGTCATTGTGTCACCGTGTAATTGTTTCAGTGTGTAGTTGTTTCAGCGTGCAATTGTTTCAGCATTTAATTGTTTCAGCGTGTAATTGTTTAAGCGTGTAGTTGTTTCAGCGTGCATTTGTTTCAGCTTGTAATTGTTTCAGCGTGTAATTGTTTCAGCGTGTATTTGTGTCAGCGTGTTTTTTTTCAGCGTGTAATTGTTTCAGCGTGTAATTGTTTCAGCTTGTATTTGTTTCAGCGTGTAATTGTTTCAGCGTGTATTTGTTTCAGCGTGTAATTGTTTCATCGTGCAATTGTTTCAGCATTTAATTGTTTCAGCGTGTAATTGTTAAAACGTGTAATTGTTTCAGCGTGTATTTGTTTCAGCGTGTAATTGTTTCAGCGTGTATTTGTTTCAGCGTATAATTGTTTCAGCGTGTAATTGTTTCAGCGAGTATTTGTTTCAGCGTGTAATTGTTTCAGTGTGTAATTGTTTCAGCGTGTAATTGTTTCAGCGTGAATTTTTTTCAGTATATAATTTTTTCTGCGTGAAATTGTTTCAGCGTAAATTTTTTTCAGTGTGTAATTTTTACTGCGTGTAATTGTTTCAGCGTGTTTTTTTTCAGCATGCAATTGTTTCAGTGTGTAATTGTTTCAGTACGTAATTGTTTCATCGTGTATTTGTTTCATTGTGTATTTGTTTCAGTGTGTAATTGTTTCAGCGTGTAATTATTTCAGCGTGTAATTGTTTCAGCGTTTAATTGTATCAGCGTGTAATTGTTTCAGCGTGTACTTGTTCCAGCGTGTAACTGTTTCAGCCTGTAATTGTTTCAGCGCGTAATTGTTTCAGCGTGTATTTGTTTCAGCGTGTATTTGTTTCAGCGTGTAATTGTTTTAGCGTGTAGTTGTTTCAGCGTGTATTTGTTTCAGCGTGTAGTTGTTTCAGCGTGTATTTGTTTCAGCGTGTATTAGTTTCAGAGAGTATTTGTTTCAGCGTATATTTGTTTCGGCGGGTAATGTTTCAGCGTGTACTTGTTTCAGCGTGTAATTTTTTCAGCGTGTATTTATTTCATCATGTAATTGTTTCAGCATGTAATTCTTTCATCGTGTCATTGTTTCAATCTGCAATTGTTTCAGCGTGTATTTGTTTCAGCGTGTATTTGTTTCAGCGTGAATTTGCTTCAGTGTGTAATTGTTTCGTCGTGTAGTCATTTCAGTGAGTATTTGTTTCAGCGGGTAATTGTTTCATCGCGTAATTGTTTCTGCGTGTAATTTTTTCAGCGTGTATTTGTATCAGCGTGTAATTGTTTCAGCGTGTAATTGTTTCAGCGTGTAATTGTTTCAGCGTGTAATTGTTTCAGCGTGTATTTTTTTCAGCGTGAATTTGTTTCAGCATGTCATTGTTTCAGCGCGTAATTATTTCAGCGTTTATTTGTTTCAGCGTGTATTTGTTTCTGCGTGTATTTGTTTCAATGTGAATTTGCTTCAGCGTGTAATTGTTTCAGCGTGTAATTGTTTCAGCGTGTATTTGTTTCAGCGTGTAATTGTGTCAGTCTGTTATTGTTTCAGAGTGTATTTTTTCAGAGTGTATTTGATTCAGCGTGTAATTGTTTCAGCGTGTAATTGTGTCAGCGTCCATTTGTTTCAGCGTGTAGTTGTTTCAGCGTGTATTTGTTTCAGCGTGTAATTGTTTCAGCGTGTAATTGTGTCAGCGTCCATTTGTTTCAGCGTGTAATTGTGTCAGCGTGTATTTGTTTCAGCGTGTAATTTTTTCAGCGTGTATTTGTTTCAGCATGTATTTGTTTCAGCGTGTAATTGTTTTAGCGTGTAGTTGTTTCAGCGTGTATTTTTTTCAGCGTGTAATTGTTTCAGAGTGTATTTGTTTCAGCGTGTATTTGTTTCAGCATTTATTTTTTCAGCGTGTAATTGTTTCAGCATGTATATTTTTCAGCGTGTAATTGTGTCAGCGTGTAATTGTTTCAGCGTATAATTGTTTCAGCATGTAATTGTTTCAGCGTCTAATTGTTTCAGCATGTATTTGTTTCAGTGTGTAATTATTTCAGCGTATAGTTGTTTCAGCGAGTATTTGTATCAGCGTGTAATTGTTTCAGTGTGTAATTGTTTCAGCGTATAATTGTTTCAGCGTGAATTTTTTCAGTGTATAATTTTTTCTGCATGAAATTGTTTCAGTGTGTATTTGTTTCAGCGTGTAATTGTTTCAGCGTGTTTTTTTTCAGCATGCAATTGTTTCAGTGTGTAATTGTTTCAGTACGTAATTGTTTCATCGTGTATTTGTTTCATTGTGTATTTGTTTCAGTGTGTAATTGTTTCAGCGTGTAATTATTTCAGCGTGTAATTGTTTCAGCGTTTAATTGTATCAGCGTGTAATTGTTTCAGCGTGTACTTGTTCCAGCGTGTAACTGTTTCAGCCTGTAATTGTTTCAGCGCGTAATTGTTTCAGCGTGTATTTGTTTCAGCGTGTATTTGTTTCAGCGTGTAATTGTTTTAGCGTGTAGTTGTTTCAGCGTGTATTTGTTTCAGCGTGTAGTTGTTTCAGCGTGTATTTGTTTCAGCGTGTATTAGTTTCAGAGAGTATTTGTTTCAGCGTATATTTGTTTCGGCGGGTAATGTTTCAGCGTGTACTTGTTTCAGCGTGTAATTTTTTCAGCGTGTATTTATTTCATCATGTAATTGTTTCAGCATGTAATTCTTTCATCGTGTCATTGTTTCAATCTGCAATTGTTTCAGCGTGTATTTGTTTCAGCGTGTATTTGTTTCAGCGTGAATTTGCTTCAGTGTGTAATTGTTTCGTCGTGTAGTCATTTCAGTGAGTATTTGTTTCAGCGGGTAATTGTTTCATCGCGTAATTGTTTCTGCGTGTAATTTTTTCAGCGTGTATTTGTATCAGCGTGTAATTGTTTCAGCGTGTAATTGTTTCAGCGTGTAATTGTTTCAGCGTGTAATTGTTTCAGCGTGTATTTTTTTCAGCGTGAATTTGTTTCAGCATGTCATTGTTTCAGCGCGTAATTATTTCAGCGTTTATTTGTTTCAGCGTGTATTTGTTTCTGCGTGTATTTGTTTCAATGTGAATTTGCTTCAGCGTGTAATTGTTTCAGCGTGTAATTGTTTCAGCGTGTATTTGTTTCAGCGTGTAATTGTGTCAGTCTGTTATTGTTTCAGAGTGTATTTTTTCAGAGTGTATTTGTTTCAGCGTGTAATTGTTTCAGCGTGTAATTGTGTCAGCGTCCATTTGTTTCAGCGTGTAGTTGTTTCAGCGTGTATTTGTTTCAGCGTGTAATTGTTTCAGCGTGTAATTGTGTCAGCGTCCATTTGTTTCAGCGTGTAATTGTGTCAGCGTGTATTTGTTTCAGCGTGTAATTTTTTCAGCGTGTATTTGTTTCAGCATGTATTTGTTTCAGCGTGTAATTGTTTTAGCGTGTAGTTGTTTCAGCGTGTATTTTTTTCAGCGTGTAATTGTTTCAGAGTGTATTTGTTTCAGCGTGTATTTGTTTCAGCATGTATTTGTTTCAGCGTGTATTTGTTTCAGCATGTATTTGTTTCAGCGTGTAGTTGTTTCAGCGTGTATTTGTTTCAGCGTGTAATTGTTTCAGCGTGTAATTGTTTCAGCATCTATTTATTTCATCTTGTAATTGTTTCAGCGTGTAATTGTTTCAGCGTGTATTTGTTTCAGCGTGTAATTGTTTCAGCATGTATTTGTTTCAGCGTGTATTTGTTTCAGCGTGTATTTGTTTCAGCGTGTACTTGTTTTAGCGTGTAGTTGGTTCAGCGTGTATTTGTTTCAGCGTGTAATTCTTTCAGCGTGTATTTGTTTCAGTGCGTAATTGTTTCAGCGTGTATTTGTTTCAGCATGTATTTGTTTCAGCGTGTAATTGTTTTAGCTTGTAGTTGTTTCAGCGTGTATTTGTTTCAGCGTGTAATTGTTTCAGCGTGTATTTGTTTCAGCGTGTATTTGTTTCAGCGTGTAGTTGTTTCAGCGTGTATTTGTTTCAGCGTGCAATTGTTTCTGCGTGTAATTGTTTCAGCATCTATTTATTTCATCGTGTAATTGTTTCAGCGTGTAATTGTTTCAGCATGTATTTGTTTCAGCGTGTATTTTTTTCAGCATGTATTTGTTTCGGCGGGTAATGTTTCAGCGTGTATTTGTTCCAGCGTGTAATTGTTTCAACGTGTAATTGTTTCAGCGTGTATTTATTTCAGCGTGTATTTGTTTCAGCGTGTACTTGTTCCTGCGTGTAACTGTTTCAGCGTGTAATTGTTTCAGCGCGTAACTGTTTCAGCGCGTAATTGTTTCAGCGTGTATTTGTTTCAGCGTGTATTTGTTTCAGCGTGTAATTGCTTTAGCGTGTAGTTGTTTCAGCGTGTATTTGTTTCAGCGTGTAGTTGTTTCAGCGTGTATTTGTTTCAGCGTGTATTAGTTTCAGCGAGTATTTGTTTCAGCGTATATTTGTTTCGGCGGGTAATGTTTCAGCGTGTACTTGTTTCAGCGTGTAATTTTTTCAGTGTGTATTTATTTCATCGTGTAATTGTTTCAGCATGTAATTCTTTCATCGTGTCATTGTTTCAATGTGCAATTGTTTCAGCGTGTAAGTCTTTCAGCGCGTATTTGTTTCTGCGTGTATTTGTTTCAGTGTGAATTTGCTTCAGCGTGTAATTGTTTCAGCGTGTAGTCATTTCAGTGAGTATTTGTTTCAGCGGGTAATTGTTTCATCGCGTAATTGTTTCTGCGTGTAATTGTTTCAGCGTGTATTTGTATCAGCGTGTAATTGTTTCAGCGTGTAATTGTTTCAGCGTGTAATTGTTTCAGCGTGTAATTGTTTCAGCGTGTATTTTTTTCAGCGTGAATTTGTTTCAGCATGTCATTGTTTCAGCGCGTAATTATTTCAGCGTTTATGTGTTTCAGCGTGTATTTATTTCAGCATGTAATTGTTTCAGCGTGTAGTTGTTTCAGCGTGTAATTGTTTCAGCGTGTAATTGTTTCAGCGTGTAATTGTTTCAGCGTGTAAGTGTTTCAGCGCGTATTTGTTTCTGCGTGTATTTGTTTCAGTGTGAATTTGCTTCAGCGTGTAATTGTTTCAGCGTGTAATTGTTTCAGCGTGTAGTTGTTTCAGCGTGTAATTGTGTCAGTCTGTTATTGTTTCAGCGTGTATTTGTCTCAGAGTGTATTTGTTTCAGCGTGTAGTTGTTTCAGCGTGTATTTGTTTCAGCATTTAATTGTTTCAGCGTGTAATTGTGTCAGCGTCCATTTGTTTCAGCGTGTAATTGTGTCAGCGTGTATTTGTTTCAGCGTGTAATTGTTTCAGCGTGTATTTGTTTCAGCGTCCATTTGTTTCAGCGTGTAATTGTGTCAGCGTGTATTTGTTTCAGTGTATATTTCTTTCAGCGTGTAGTTGTTTCAGCGTGTATTTGTATCATCGTGTAATTGTGTTATCATGTATTTGATTCAGCTTGTATTTGTTTCAGTCCGTATTTGTTTCAGCGTCTAATTGTTTCAGCGTGTAATTGTTTCTGCGTGTAATTCTTTCACCGTGTACTTGTTTCAGTGTGCATTTGTTTCAATGTGTAATTGTTTCAGTGTGTATTTGTTTCTGCGTGTATTTGTTTCAGTGTGAATTTGCTTCAGCGTGTAAATGTTTCAGCGTGTAATTGTTTCAGCATGTAGTTGTTTCAGCGTGTAATTGTGTCAGTCTGTAATTGTTTCAGCGTGTAGTTGTTTCAGAGTGTATTTGTTTCAGCGTGTAATTGTTTCAGCGTGTAATTGTGTCAGCGTGTTTTTGTTTCAGCGTGTTTTTTTTCAGCGTGTAATTGTTTCAGCGTGTATTTTTTTCAGCGTGCATTTGTTTCAGCGTGTAATTGTTTCAGCGTGTATTTGTTTCAGCGTATATTTCTTTCAGCATGTAGTTGTTTCAGCGTGTATTTGTATCATCGTGTAATTGTGTTATCATGAATTTGTTTCAGCTTGTATTTGTTTCAGTCTGTATTTGTTTCAGCATGTAATTGTTTCTGCTTGTAATTATTTCAGCTTGTACTTGTTTCAGCGTGTATTTGTTTCAGCGTGTAATTGTTTCAGCGTGTATTTGTTTCAGCGTGTAATTGTTTCAGCGTGTAATTGTTTCAGCGTGTATTTGTTTCAGCGTGTAATTGTTTCAGCGTGTATTTGTTTCAGCGTGTAATTGTTTCATCGTGCAATTGTTTCAGCATGTAATTGTTTCAGCGTCTAATTGTTTCAGCATATATTTGTTTCAGTGTGTAATTATTTCAGCGTATAGTTGTTTCAGCGCGTATTTGTTTCAGCGTGTAATTGTTTCAGTGTGTAATTGTTTCAGCGTCTAATTGTTTCAGCATATATTTGTTTGTGTGTAATTATTTCAGCGTATAGTTGTTTCAGCGAGTATTTGTTTCAGCATGTAATTGTTTCAGCGTCTAATTGTTTCAGCATATATTTGTTTCAGTGTGTAATTATTTCAGCGTGTATTTGTTTCAGCATGTATTTGTTTCAGCGTGTAATTGTTTTAGCGTGTAATTGTTTCAGCGTATATTTGTTTCAGAGTGTAATTGTTTCAGCATGTATTTGTTTCAGCATAAATTTGTTTCAGCGTGTCATTGTGTCAGCGTGTAATTGTTTCAGTGTGTAGTTGTTTCAGCGTGCAATTGTTTCAGCATTTAATTGTTTCAGCGTGTAATTGTTTAAGCGTGTAGTTGTTTCAGCGTGCATTTGTTTCAGCTTGTAATTGTTTCAGTGTGTATTTGTTTCAGCGTGTATTTGTTTCAGCGTGTATTTGTTTCAGCGTGTTTTTTTTCAGCGTGTAATTGTTTCAGCGTGTAATTGTTTCAGCGTGTAATTGTTTCAGCGTGTAATTGTTTCAGCGTGTATTTGTTTCAGCGTGTAATTGTTTCAGCGTGTATTTGTTTCAGCGTGTAATTGTTTCATCGTGCAATTGTTTCAGCATTTAATTGTTTTATCGTGTAATTGTTAAAATGTGTAATTGTTTCAGCGTGTATTTGTTTCAGCGTGTAATTGTTTCAGCGTGTATTTTTTTCAGCGTATATTAATTTCAGCGTGCAATTGTTCCATCGTGCAATTGCTTTAGCATTTAATTGTTTCATTGCGTAATTGTTAAAACGTGTAATTGTTTCAGCGTGTATTTGTTTCGGCATGTAATTGTTTCAGCGTGTATTTGTTTCAACGTGTATTTGTTTCAGCGTGTAATTGCTTCAGTTTGTAATTGTTTCAGCGTGTATTTGTTTCAGCGTATAATTGTTTCAGCGTGTAATTGTTTCAGCGAGTATTTGTTTCAGCGTGTAATTGTTTCAGTGTGTAATTGTTTCAGCGTGTAATTGTTTCAGCGTGAATTTTTTTCAGTGTATAATTTTTTCTGCGTGAAATTGTTTCAGCGTAAATTTTTTTCAGTGTGTAATTTTTACTGCGTGTAATTGTTTCAGCGTGTTTTTTTTTCAGCATGCAATTGTTTCAGTGTGTAATTGTTTCAGTACGTAATTGTTTCATCGTGTATTTGTTTCATTGTGTATTTGTTTCAGCGTGTAATTGTTTCAGCGTGTAATTATTTCAGCGTGTAATTGTTTCAGCGTTTAATTGTTCCAGCCTGTATTTGTTTCATCGTGTATTTGTTTCAGCGTATAATTGTTTCAGCGTGTAATTGTTTCAGCATTTATTTTTTCAGCGTGTAATTGTGTCAGCGTGTAATTGTTTCAGCGTCTAATTGTTTCAGCATGTATTTGTTTCAGTGTGTAATTATTTCAGCGTATAGTTGTTTCAGCGAGTATTTGTTTCAGCGTGTAATTGTTTCAGTGTGTAATTGTTTCAGCGTGTAATTGTTTCAGCGTGAATTTTTTCAGTGTATAATTTTTTCTGCGTCAAATTGTTTCAGTGTGTATTTGTTTCAGCATCTAATTGTTTCAGTGTGTAATTGTTTCAGCGTGTATTTGTTTCAGCGTGTAGTTGTTTCAGCGTGTATTTGTTTCATCGTGTAATTGTTTCATCGTGTAATTGTTTCAGCGTCTAATTGTTTCAGCATGTATTTGTTTCAGTGTGTAATTATTTCAGCGTATAGTTGTTTCAGCGCGTATTTGTTTCAGCGTGTAATTGTTTCAGTGTGTAATTGTTTCAGCGTGTAATTTTTTCAGCGTGAATTTTTTTCAGTGTATAATTTTTTCAGCGTGTATTTGTTTCAGCATGTATTTGTTTCAGCGTGTAATTGTTTTAGCGTGTAATTGTTTCAGCGTGTATTTGTTTCAGAGTGTAATTGTTTCAGCGTGTATTTGTTTCAGCATGTATTTCTTTCAGCATGAATTTGTTTCAGCGTGTCATTGTGTCAGCGTGTAATTGTTTCAGTGTGTAGTTGTTTCAGCGTGCAATTGTTTCAGCATTTAATTGTTTCAGCGTGTAATTGTTTAAGCGTGTAGTTGTTTCAGCGTGCATTTGTTTCAGCTTGTAATTGTTTCTGCGTGTATTTGTTTCAGCGTGTATTTGTTTCAGCGTGTTTTTTTTTCAGCGTGTAATTGTTTCAGCGTGTATTTGTTTCAGCGTGTAATTGTTTCAGCGTGTAATTGTTTCAGCGTGTAATTGTTTCAGCGTGTATTTGTTTCAGCGTGTAATTGTTTCAGCGTGTATTTGTTTCAGCGTGTAATTGTTTCATCGTGCAATTGTTTCAGCATTTAATTGTTTTATCGTGTAATTGTTAAAATGTGTAATTGTTTCAGCGTGTAATTGTTTCAGCGTGTAATTGTTTCAGCGTGTATTTTTTTCAGCGTATATTTATTTCAGCGTGCAATTGTTTCATCGAGCAATTGTTTTAGCATTTAATTGTTTCATTGCGTAATTGTTAAAACGTGTAATTGTTTCAGCGTGTATTTGTTTCGGCATGTAATTGTTTCAGCGTGTATTTGTTTCAACGTGTATTTGTTTCAGCGTGTAATTGCTTCAGTTTGTAATTGTTTCAGCGTGTATTTGTTTCAGCGTATAATTGTTTCAGCGTGTAATTGTTTCAGCGAGTATTTGTTTCAGCGTGTAATTGTTTCAGTGTGTAATTGTTTCAGCGTGTAATTGTTTCAGCGTGAATTTTTTTCAGTGTATAATTTTTTCTGCGTGAAATTGTTTCAGCGTAAATTTTTTTCAGTGTGTAATTTTTACTGCGTGTAATTGTTTCAGCGTGTTTTTTTTTCAGCATGCAATTGTTTCAGTGTGTAATTGTTTCAGTACGTAATTGTTTCATCGTGTATTTGTTTCATTGTGTATTTGTTTCAGCGTGTAATTGTTTCAGCGTGTAATTATTTCAGCGTGTAATTGTTTCAGCGTTTAATTGTTCCAGCCTGTATTTGTTTCATCGTGTATTTGTTTCAGCGTATAATTGTTTCAGCGTGTAATTGTTTCAGCATTTATTTTTTCAGCGTGTAATTGTGTCAGCGTGTAATTGTTTCAGCGTCTAATTGTTTCAGCATGTATTTGTTTCAGTGTGTAATTATTTCAGCGTATAGTTGTTTCAGCGAGTATTTGTTTCAGCGTGTAATTGTTTCAGTGTGTAATTGTTTCAGCGTGTAATTGTTTCAGCGTGAATTTTTTCAGTGTATAATTTTTTCTGCGTCAAATTGTTTCAGTGTGTATTTGTTTCAGCATCTAATTGTTTCAGTGTGTAATTGTTTCAGCGTGTATTTGTTTCAGCGTGTAGTTGTTTCAGCGTGTATTTGTTTCATCGTGTAATTGTTTCATCGTGTAATTGTTTCAGCGTCTAATTGTTTCAGCATGTATTTGTTTCAGTGTGTAATTATTTCAGCGTATAGTTGTTTCAGCGCGTATTTGTTTCAGCGTGTAATTGTTTCAGTGTGTAATTGTTTCAGCGTGTAATTTTTTCAGCGTGAATTTTTTTCAGTGTATAATTTTTTCAGCGTGTATTTGTTTCAGCATGTATTTGTTTCAGCGTGTAATTGTTTTAGCGTGTAATTGTTTCAGCGTGTATTTGTTTCAGAGTGTAATTGTTTCAGCGTGTATTTGTTTCAGCATGTATTTCTTTCAGCATGAATTTGTTTCAGCGTGTCATTGTGTCAGCGTGTAATTGTTTCAGTGTGTAGTTGTTTCAGCGTGCAATTGTTTCAGCATTTAATTGTTTCAGCGTGTAATTGTTTAAGCGTGTAGTTGTTTCAGCGTGCATTTGTTTCAGCTTGTAATTGTTTCTGCGTGTATTTGTTTCAGCGTGTATTTGTTTCAGCGTGTTTTTTTTTCAGCGTGTAATTGTTTCAGCGTGTATTTGTTTCAGCGTGTAATTGTTTCAGCGTGTAATTGTTTCAGCGTGTAATTGTTTCAGCGTGTATTTGTTTCAGCGTGTAATTGTTTCAGCGTGTATTTGTTTCAGCGTGTAATTGTTTCATCGTGCAATTGTTTCAGCATTTAATTGTTTTATCGTGTAATTGTTAAAATGTGTAATTGTTTCAGCGTGTAATTGTTTCAGCGTGTAATTGTTTCAGCGTGTATTTTTTCAGCGTATATTTATTTCAGCGTGCAATTGTTTCATCGTGCAATTGTTTTAGCATTTAATTGTTTCATTGCGTAATTGTTAAAACGTGTAATTGTTTCAGCGTGTATTTGTTTTGGCGTGTAATTGTTTCAGCGTGTATTTGTTTCAACGTGTATTTCTTTCAGCGTGTAATTGCTTCAGTTTGTAATTGTTTCAGCGTGTATTTGTTTCAGCGTATAATTGTTTCAGCGTGTAATTGTTTCAGCGAGTATTTGTTTCAGCGTGTAATTGTTTCAGTGTGTAATTGTTTCAGCGTGTAATTGTTTCAGCGTGAATTTTTTTCAGTGTATAATTTTTTCTGCGTGAAATTGTTTCAGCGTAAATTTTTTTCAGTGTGTAATTTTTACTGCGTGTAATTGTTTCAGCGTGTTTTTTTTTCAGCATGCAATTGTTTCAGTGTGTAATTGTTTCAGTACGTAATTGTTTCATCGTGTATTTGTTTCATTGTGTATTTGTTTGAGCGTGTAATTGTTTCAGCGTGTAATTATTTCAGCGTGTAATTGTTTCAGCATTTAATTGTTCCAGCCTGTATTTGTTTCATCGTGTATTTGTTTCAGCGTGTAATTGTTTCAGCGTGTAATTGTTTCAGCATGTATTTGTTTCAGTGTGTAATTATTTCAGCGTATAGTTGTTTCAGCGAGTATTTGTATCAGCATGTAATTGTTTCAGTGTGTAATTGTTTCAGCGTATAATTGTTTCAGCGTGAATTTTTTCAGTGTATAATTTTTTCTGCGTGAAATTGTTTCAGTGTGTATTTGTTTCAGCATCTAATTGTTTCAGTGTGTAATTGTTTCAGCGTGTATTTGTTTCAGCGTGTAGTTGTTTCAGCATGTATTTGTTACATCGTGTAATTGTTTCATCGTGTAATTGTTTCAGCGTCTAATTGTTTCAGCATGTATTTGTTTCAGCGTGTAATTATTTCAGCGTATAGTTGTTTCAGCGAGTATTTGTTTCAGCATATAATTGCTTCAGCGTCTAATTGTTTCAGCATGTATTTGTTTCAGTGTGTAATTATTTCAGCGTATAGTTGTTTCAGCGCGTATTTGTTTCAGCGTGTAATTGTTTCAGTGTGTAATTATTTCAGCGTGTAATTGTTTCAGCGTGAATTTTTTTCAGTGTATAATTTTTTCAGCGTGTATTTGTTTCAGCATGTATTTGTTTCAGCGTGTTATTGTTTTAGCGTGTAATTGTTTCAGCGTGTATTTGTTTCAGAGTGTAATTGTTTCTGCGTGTATTTGTTTTAGCGTGTAATTGTTTTAGCATGTAATTGTTTCAGCGTGTTTTTTTTCAGTGTGTTTTTGTTTCAGCGTGTATTTGTTTCAGCGTGTAGTTGTTTCAGGGTGTAATTGTTTCAGTCTGTAATTGTTTCAGCGTGTAGTTGTTTCAGCGAATAATTGTTTCAGCGTGTAATAGTTTCATCGTGCAATTGTTTCAGCATTTAATTGTTTAATCGTGTAATTGTTAAAACGTGTCATTGTTTCAGCGTGTATTTGTTTCAGCGTGTAATTGTTTCAGCGTTTATTTGTTTAAGCGTGTATTTGTTTCAGCGTGTAATTGTTTCAGTCTGTAATTGTTTCAGCGTGTAGTTGTTTCAGAGTGTATTTGTTTCAGCGTGTATTTGCTTCAGTGTGTAATTGTTTCAGCGTGTAATTGTTTCAGCGTGTATTTGTTTCAGCGTATATTTGTTTCAGCGTGTAGTTGTCTCAGCGTGTATTTGTATCATCGTGTAATTGTTTCATCGTGTAATTGTTTCAGCTTGTATTTGTTTCAGCCTGTATTTGTTTCAGCATGTAATTGTTTCAGCGTGTAATTATTTCAGCGTGGAATTATTTCAGCATGTAATTGTTTCAGCGTGTTTTTTTTTCAGCATGCAATTGTTTCAGTGTGTAATTGTTTCAGTACGTAATTGTTTCATCGTGTATTTGTTTCATTGTGTATTTGTTTCAGCGTGTAATTGTTTCAGCGTGTAATTATTTCAGCGTGTAATTGTTTCAGCGTTGAATTGTTCCAGCCTGTATTTGTTTCATCGTGTATTTGTTTCAGCGTGTAATTGTTTCAGCGTGTAATTGTTTCAGCATTTATTTTTTCAGCGTGTAATATTTTCAGCATGTATATTTTTCAGCGTGTAATTGTGTCAGCGTGTAATTGTTTCAGCGTATAATTGTTTCAGCATGTAATTGTTTCAGCGTTCAATTGTTTCAGCATGTATTTGTTTCAGTGTGTAATTATTTCAGCGTATAGTTGTTTCAGCGAGTATTTGTTTCAGCGTGTAATTGTTTCAGTGTGTAATTGTTTCAGCGTGTAATTGTTTCAGCGTGAATTTTTTCAGTGTATAATTTTTTCTGCGTGAAATTGTTTCAGTGTGTATTTGTTTCAGCATCTAATTGTTTCAGTGTGTAATTGTTTCAGCGTGTATTTGTTTCAGCGTGTAGTTGTTTCAGCGTGTATTTGTTTCATCGTGTAATTGTTTCATCGTGTAATTGTTTCAGCGTCTAATTGTTTCAGCATGTATTTGTTTCAGCGTGTAATTATTTCAGCGTGTACTTGTTTCAGCGAGTATTTGTTTCAGCATGTAATTGTTTCAGCGTCTAATTGTTTCAGCATGTATTTGTTTCAGCGTGTAATTGTTTTAGCGTGTTGTTGTTTCAGCGTGTATTTTTTTCAGCGTGTAATTGTTTCAGAGTGTATTTGTTTCAGCGTGTATTTGTTTCAGCATGTATTTGTTTCAGCGTGTAATTGTTTCAGCGTGTATTTGTTTCAACGTGTATTTGTTTCAGCGTGTAATTGCTTCAGTTTGTAATTGTTTCAGCGTGTATTTGTTTCAGCGTATAATTGTTTCAGCGTGTAATTGTTTCAGCGAGTATTTGTTTCAGCGTGTAATTGTTTCAGTGTGTAATTGATTCAGCGTGTAATTGTTTCAGCGTGAATTTTTTTCAGTGTATAATTTTTTTCTGCGTGAAATTGTTTCAGCGTAAATTTTTTCAAGTGTGTAATTTTTACTGCGTGTAATTGTTTCAGCGTGTTTTTTTTTCAGCATGCAATTGTTTCAGTGTGTAATTGTTTCAGTACGTAATTGTTTCATCGTGTATTTGTTTCATTGTGTATTTGTTTCAGCGTGTAATTGTTTCAGCGTGTAATTATTTCAGCGTGTAATTGTTTCAGCGTTGAATTGTTCCAGCCTGTATTTGTTTCATCGTGTATTTGTTTCAGCGTGTAATTGTTTCAGCGTGTAATTGTTTCAGCATTTATTTTTTCAGAGTGTAATATTTTCAGCATGTATATTTTTCAGCGTGTAATTGTGTCAGCGTGTAATTGTTTCAGCGTATAATTGTTTCAGCATGTAATTGTTTCAGCGTTCAATTGTTTCAGCATGTATTTGTTTCAGCGTGTAATTGTGTCAGCGTGTAATTGTTTCAGTGTGTAGTTGTTTCAGCGTGCAATTGTTTCAGCATTTAATTGTTTCAGCGTGTAATTGTTTCAGCGTGTAGTTGTTTCAGCGTGTATTTGTTTCAGCGTGTTTTTTTTCAGCGTGTAATTGTTTCAGCGTGTATTTGTTTCAGCGTGTAATTGTTTCAGCGTGTAATTGTTTCAGCGTGTATTTGTTTCAGCGTGTAATTGTTTCAGTGTGTATTTGTTTCAGCGTGTAATTGTTTCATCCTGCACTTGTTTCAGCATTTAATTGTTTATTGTGTAATTGTTAAAACGTGTAATTGTTTCAGCGTTTATTTGTTTCAGCGTGTAATTGGTTCAGCGTGTATTTTTTTCAGCGTATATTTATTTCAGCGTGCAATTGTTTCATCGTGCAATTGTTTTAGCATTTAATTGTTTCATTGCGTAATTGTTAAAACGTGTAATTGTTTCAGCGTGTATTTGTTTCAGCGTGTAATTGTTTCAGCGTGTATTTGTTTCAGCGTGTAATTGTTTCAGCGTGTATTTGTTTCAGCGTGTAATTGTTTCATCGTGCAATTGTTTCAGCATTTAATTGTTTTATCGTGTAATTGTTAAAACGTGTTATTGTTTCAGCGTGTATTTGTTTCAGCGTGTAATTGTTTCAGCGTGTATTTTTTTCAGCGTATATTTATTTCAGCGTGCAATTGTTTCATCGTGCAATTGTTTTAGCATTTAATTGTTTCATTGCGTAATTGTTAAAACGTGTAATTGTTTCAGCGTGTATTTGTTTCGGCGTGTAATTGTTTCAGCGTGTATTTGTTTCAACGTGTATTTGTTTCAGCGTGTAATTGCTTCAGTTTGTAATTGTTTCAGCGTGTATTTGTTTCAGCGTATAATTGTTTCAGCGTGTAATTGTTTCAGCGAGTATTTGTTTCAGCGTGTAATTGTTTCAGTGTGTAATTGTTTCAGCGTGTAATTGTTTCAGCGTGAATTTTTTTCAGTGTATAATTTTTTCTGCGTGAAATTGTTTCAGCGTAAATTTTTTTCAGTGTGTAATTTTTACTGCGTGTAATTGTTTCAGCGTGTTTTTTTTTCAGCATGCAATTGTTTCAGTGTGTAATTGTTTCAGTACGTAATTGTTTCATCGTGTATTTGTTTCATTGTGTATTTGTTTCAGCGTGTAATTGTTTCAGCGTGTAATTATTTCAGCGTGTAATTGTTTCAGCGTTGAATTGTTCCAGCCTGTATTTGTTTCATCGTGTATTTGTTTCAGCGTGTAATTGTTTCAGCGTGTAATTGTTTCAGCATTTATTTTTTCAGCATGTAATATTTTCAGCATGTATATTTTTCAGCGTGTAATTGTGTCAGCGTGTAATTGTTTCAGCGTATAATTGTTTCAGCATGTATTTGTTTCAGCGTGTAATTGTTTCAGTGTGTAATTGTTTCAGCGTGTAATTGTTTCAGCGTGAATTTTTTCAGTGTATAATTTTTTCTGCGTGAAATTGTTTCAGTGTGTATTTGTTTCAGCATCTAATTGTTTCAGTGTGTAATTGTTTCAGCGTGTATTTGTTTCAGCGTGTAGTTGTTTCAGCGTGTATTTGTTTCATCGTGTAATTGTTTCATCGTGTAATTGTTTCAGCGTCTAATTGTTTCAGCATGTATTTGTTTCAGCGTGTAATTATTTCAGCGTATAGTTGTTTCAGCGAGTATTTGTTTCAGCGTGTAATTGTTTTAGCGTGTTGTTGTTTCAGCGTGTATTTTTTTCAGCGTGTAATTGTTTCAGAGTGTATTTGTTTCAGCGTGTATTTGTTTCAGCATGTATTTGTTTCAGCGTGTAATTGTGTCAGCGTGTAATTGTTTCAGTGTGTAGTTGTTTCAGCGTGCAATTGTTTCAGCATTTAATTGTTTCAGCGTGTAATTGTTTAAGCGTGTAGTTGTTTCAGCGTGTATTTGTTTCAGCGTTTTTTTTTCAGTGTGTAATTGTTTCAGCGTGTATTTGTTTCAGCGTGTAATTGTTTCAGCGTGTAATTGTTTCAGCGTGTATTTGTTTCAGCGTGTAATTGTTTCAGCGTGTATTTGTTTCAGCGTGTATTTGTTTCATCGTGCAATTGTTTCAGCATTTAATTGTTTTATCGTGTAATTGTTAAAATGTGTAATTGTTTCAGCGTGTATTTGTTTCAGCGTGTAATTGTTTCAGCGTGTATTTTTTTCAGCGTATATTTATTTCAGCGTGCAATTGTTTCATCGTGCAATTGTTTTAGCATTTAATTGTTTCATTGCGTAATTGTTAAAACGTGTAATTGTTTCAGCGTGTATTTGTTTCGGCGTGTAATTGTTTCAGCGTGTATTTGTTCAACGTGTATTTGTTTCAGCGTGTAATTGCCTCAGTTTGTAATTGTTTCAGCGTGTATTTGTTTCAGCGTATAATTGTTTCAGCGTGTAATTGTTTCAGCGAGTATTTGTTTCAGCGTGTAATTGTTTCAGTGTGTAATTGTTTCAGCGTGTAATTGTTTCAGCGTGAATTTTTTTCAGTGTATAATTTTTTCTGCGTGAAATTGTTTCAGCGTAAATTTTTTTCAGTGTGTAATTTTTACTGCGTGTAATTGTTTCAGCGTGTTTTTTTTTCAGCATGCAATTGTTTCAGTGTGTAATTGTTTCAGTATGTAATTGTTTCATCGTGTATTTGTTTCATTGTGTATTTGTTTCAGCGTGTAATTGTTTCAGCGTGTAATTATTTCAGCGTGTAATTGTTTCAGCGTTTAATTGTTCCAGCCTGTATTTGTTTCATCGTGTATTTGTTTCAGCGTGTAATTGTTTCAGCGTGTAATTGTTTCAGCATTTATTTTTTCAACGTGTAATTGTTTCAGCATGTATATTTTTCAGCGTGTAATTGTGTCAGCGTGTAATTGTTTCAGCGTATAATTGTTTCTGCATGTAATTGTTTCAGCGTCTTATTGTTTCAGCATGTAAATGTATCAGTGTGTAATTATTTCAGCGTATAGTTGTTTCAGCGAGTATTTGTTTCAGCGTGTAATTGTTTCAGTGTGTAATTGTTTCAGCGTGTAATTGTTTCAGCGTGAATTTTTTCAGTGTATAATTTTTTCTGCGTGAAATTGTTTCAGTGTGTATTTGGTTCAGCATCTAATTGTTTCAGTGCGTAATTGTTTCAGCGTTTATTTGTTTCAGCGTGTAGTTGTTTCAGCGTGTATTTGTTTCATCGTGTAATTGTTTCATCGTGTAATTGTTTCAGCGTCTAATTGTTTCAGCATGTATTTGTTTCAGCGTGTAATTATTTCAGCATATAGTTGTTTCAGCGAGTATTTGTTACAGCATGTAATTGTTTCAGCGTCTAATTGTTTCAGCATATATTTGTTTCAGTGTGTAATTATTTCAGCGTATAGTTGTTTCAGCGCGTATTTGTTTCAGCGTGTAATTGTTTCAGCATGTATTTGTTTCAGCGTGTAATTATTTCAGTGTATAGTTGTTTCAGCGAGTATTTGTTTCAGCATGTAATTGTTTCAGCGTCTAATTGTTTCAGCATATATTTGTTTCAGTGTGTAATTATTTCAGCGTGAATTTGTTTCAGCATGTATTTGTTTCAGCGTGTCATTGTGTCAGCGTGTAATTGTTTCAGTGTGTAGTTGTTTCAGCGTGCAATTGTTTCAGCATTTAATTGTTTCAGCGTGCATTTGTTTCAGCGTGTTTTTTTTCAGCGTGTAATTGTTTCAGCGTGTAATTGTTTCAGTGTGTAATTGTTTCAGCGTGTAATTTTTTCAGCGTGAATTTTTTTCAGTGTATAATTTTTTCAGCGTGTATTTGTTTCAGCATGTATTTGTTTCAGCGTGTAATTGTTTTAGCGTGTAATTGTTTCAGCGTGTATTTGTTTCAGAGTGTAATTGTTTCAGCGTGTATTTGTTTCAGCATGTATTTGTTTCAGCGTGTAATTGTGTCAGCGTGTAATTGTTTCAGTGTGTAGTTGTTTCAGCGTGCAATTGTTTCAGCATTTAATTGTTTCAGCGTGCATTTGTTTCAGCTTGTAATTGTTTCTGCGTGTATTTGTTTCAGCGTGTATTTGTTTCAGCGTGTTTTTTTTTCAGCGTGTAATTGTTTCAGTGTGTATTTGTTTCAGCGTGTAATTGTTTCAGCGTGTAATTGTTTCAGCGTGTAATTGTTTCAGCGTGTATTTGTTTCAGCGTGTAATTGTTTCAGCGTGTATTTGTTTCAGCGTGTAATTGTTTCATCGTGCAATTGTTTCAGCATTTAATTGTTTTATCGTGTAATTGTTAAAATGTGTAATTGTTTCAGCGTGTATTTGTTTCAGCGTGTAATTGTTTCAGCGTGTATTTTTTTCAGCGTATATTTATTTCAGCGTGCAATTGTTTCATCGTGCAATTGTTTTAGCATTTAATTGTTTCATTGCGTAATTGTTAAAACGTGTAATTGTTTCAGCATGTATTTGTTTTGGCGTGTAATTGTTTCAGCGTGTATTTGTTTCAACGTGTATTTGTTTCATCGTGTAATTGCTTCAGTTTGTAATTGTTTCAGCGTGTATTTGTTTCAGCGTATAATTGTTTCAGCGTGTAATTGTTTCAGCGAGTATTTGTTTCAGCGTGTAATTGTTTCAGTGTGTAATTGTTTCAGCGTGTAATTGTTTCAGCGTGAATTTTTTTCAGTGTGTAATTTTTTCTTCGTGAAATTGTTTCAGCGTAAATTTTTTTCAGTGTGTAATTTTTACTGCGTGTAATTGTTTCAGCGTGTTTTTTTTTCAGCATGCAATTGTTTCAGTGTGTAATTGTTTCAGTACGTAATTGTTTCATCGTGTATTTGTTTCATTGTGTATTTGTTTCAGCGTGTAATTGTTTCAGCGTGTAATTATTTCAGCGTGTAATTGTTTCAGCATTTAATTGTTCCAGCCTGTATTTGTTTCATCGTGTATTTGTTTCAGCGTGTAATTGTTTCAGCGTGTAATTGTTTCAGCATTTATTTTTTCAGCGTGTAATTGTTTCAGCATGTATATTTTTCAGCGTGTAATTGTGTCAGCGTGTAATTGTTTCAGCGTATAATTGTTTCAGCATGTAATTGTTTCAGCGTCTAATTGTTTCAGCATGTATTTGTTTCAGTGTGTAATTATTTCAGCGTATAGTTGTTTCAGCGAGTATTTGTATCAGCGTGTAATTGTTTCAGTGTGTAATTGTTTCAGCGTATAATTGTTTCAGCGTGAATTTTTTCAGTGTATAATTTTTTCTGCATGAAATTGTTTCAGTGTGTATTTGTTTCAGCGTGTAATTGTTTCAGTGTGTAATTGTTTCAGCGTGTATTTGTTTCAGCGTGTAATTGTTTCAGTGTGTAATTGTTTCAGTGTGTAATTGTTTCAGCGTGTAATTATTTCAGCGTATAGTTGTTTCAGCGAGTATTTGTTTCAGCATGTAATTGTTTCAGCGTCTAATTGTTTCAGCATGTATTTGTTTCAGTGTGTAATTATTTCAGCGTATAGTTGTTTCAGCGCGTATTTGTTTCAGCGTGTAATTGTTTCAGTGTGTAATTGTTTCAGCGTGTAATTGTTTCAGCGTGAATTTTTTTCAGTGTATAATTTTTTCAGCGTGTATTTGTTTCAGCATGTATTTGTTTCAGCGTGTATTTGTTTCAGCGTATAATTGTTTCAGCGTGTAATTTTTTCAGCGTGTATTTGTTTCAGCGTGTAATTGTTTCAGCGTGTATTTGTTTCAGCGTGTAATTGTTTCATCGTGCAATTGTTTCAGCATTTAATTGCTTCAGCGTGTAATTGTTAAAACGTGTAATTGTTTCAGCGTGTATTTGTTTCAGCGTGTAATTGTTTCAGCGTGTATTTGTTTCAGCGTATAATTGTTTCAGCGTGTAATTGTTTCAGCGAGTATTTGTTTCAGCGTGTAATTGTTTCAGTGTGTAATTGTTTCAGCGTGTAATTGTTTCAGCGTGAATTTTTTTCAGTGTATAATTTTTTCTGCGTGAAATTGTTTCAGCGTAAATTTTTTTCAGTGTGTAATTTTTACTGCGTGTAATTGTTTCAGTGTGTTTTTTTTTCAGCATGCAATTGTTTCAGTGTCTAATTGTTTCAGTACATAATTGTTTCATCGTGTATTTGTTTCATTGTGTATTTGTTTCAGTGTGTAATTGTTTCAGCGTGTAATTATTTCAGCGTGTAATTGTTTCAGCGTTTAATTGTTCCAGCCTGCATTTGTTTCATCGTGTATTTGTTTCAGCGTGTAATTGTTTCAGCGTTTAATTGTTTCAGCATTTATTTTTTCAGCGTGTCATTGTTTCAGCATGTATATTTTTCAGCGTGTAATTGTGTCAGCGTGTAATTGTTTCAGCGTATAATTGTTTCAGCATGTAATTGTTTCAGCATCTAATTGTTACAGCATGTAAATGTTTCAGTGTTTAGTTATTTCAGCGTATAGTTGTTTCAGCGAGTATTTGTTTCAGCGTGTAATTGTTTCAGTGTGTAATTGTTTCAGCGTGTAATTGTTTCAGCGTGAATTTTTTCAGTGTATAATTTTTTCTGCGTGAAATTGTTTCAGTGTGTATTTGTTTCAGCATCTAATTGTTTCAGTGTGTAATTGTTTCAGCGTGTAGTTGTTTCAGCGTGTATTTGTTTCATCGTGTAATTGTTTCATCGTGTAATTGTTTCACCGTCTAATTGTTTCAGCATGTATTTGTTTCAGCGTGTAATTATTTCAGCGTATAGTTGTTTCAGCGAGTATTTGTTTCAGCATGTAATTGTTTCAGCGTCTAATTGTTTCAGCATGTATTTGTTTCAGTGTGTAATTATTACAGCGTATAGTTGTTTCAGCGCGTATTTGTTTCAGCGTGTAATTGTTTCAGTGTGTAATTGTTTCAGCGTGTAATTGTTTCAGCGTGAATTTTTTTCAGTGTATAATTTTTTCAGCGTGTATTTGTTTCAGGATGTATTTGTTTCAGCGTGTAATTGTTTTAGCGTGTAGTTGTTTCAGCGTGTATTTTTTTCAGCGTGTAATTGTTTCAGAGTGTATTTGTTTCAGCGTGTATTTGTTTCAGCATGTATTTGTTTCAGCGTGTAATTGTTTTAGCGTGTAGTTGTTTCAGCGTGTATTTGTTTCAGCGTGTAATTCTTTCAGCGTGTATTTGTTTCAGTGCGTAATTGTTTCAGTGTGTATTTGTTTCAGCATGTATTTGTATCAGCGTGTAATTGTTTTAGCTTGTAGTTGTTTCAGCGTGTATTTGTTTCAGCGTGTAATTGTTTCAGCATGTATTTGTATCAGCGTGTAATTGTTTTAGCTTGTAATTGTTTCAGCGTGTATTTGTTTCAGCGTGTATTTGTTTCAGCGTGTAGTTGTTTCAGCGTGTATTTGTTTCAGCGTGCAATTGTTTCAGCGTGTAATTGTTTCAGCATCTATTTATTTCATCGTGTAATTGTTTCAGCGTGTAATTGTTTCAGCATGTATTTGTTTCAGCGTGTATTTTTTTCAGCATGTATTTGTTTCGGCGTGTAATGTTTCAGCGTGTTTTTGTTCCAGCGTGTAATTGTTTCAACGTGTAATTGTTTCAGCGTGTATTTATTTCAGCGTGTATTTGTTTCAGCGTGTACTTGTTCCTGCGTGTAACTGTTTCAGCGTGTAATTGTTTCAGCGCGTAACTGTTTCAGCGCGTAATTGTTTCAGCGTGTATTTGTTTCAGCGTGTATTTGTTTCAGCGTGTAATTGCTTTAGCGTGTAGTTGTTTCAGCGTGTATTTGTTTCAGCATGTAGTTGTTTCAGCGTGTATTTGTTTCAGCGTGTATTAGTTTCAGCGAGTATTTGTTTCAGCGTATATTTGTTTCGGCGTGTAGTTGTTTCAGCGTGTACTTGTTTCAGCGTGTAATTTTTTCAGTGTGTATTTATTTCATCGTGTAATTGTTTCAGCATGTAATTCTTTCATCGTGTCATTGTTTCAATGTGCAATTGTTTCAGTGTGTAAGTGTTTCAGCGCGTATTTGTTTCTGCGTGTATTTGTTTCAGTGTGAATTTGCTTCAGCGTGTAATTGTTTCAGCGTGTAGTCATTTCAGTGAGTATTTGTTTCAGCGGGTAATTGTTTCATCGCGTAATTGTTTCTGCGTGTAATTGTTTCAGCGTGTATTTGTATCAGCGTGTAATTGTTTCAGCGTGTAATTGTTTCAGCGTGTAATTGTTTCAGCGTGTAATTGTTTCAGCGTGTAATTGTTTCAGCGTGTATTTTTTTCAGCGTGAATTTGTTTCAGCATGTCATTGTTTCAGCGCATAATTATTTCAGCGTTTATGTGTTTCAGCGTGTATTTATTTCAGCATGTAATTGTTTCAGCGTGTAGTTGTTTCAGCGTGTAATTGTTTCAGCGTGTAATTGTTTCAGCGTGTAATTGTTTCAGCGTGTAATTGTTTCAGCGTGTAATTGTTTCAGCGCGTATTTGTTTCTGCGTGTATTTGTTTCAGTGTGAATTTGCTTCAGCGTGTAATTGTTTCAGCGTGTAATTGTTTCAGCGTGTAGTTGTTTCAGCGTGTAATTGTGTCAGTCTGTTATTGTTTCAGCATGTATTTGTCTCAGAGTGTATTTGTTTCAGCGTGTAGTTGTTTCAGCGTGTATTTGTTTCAGCGTGTAATTGTTTCAGCGTGTAATTGTGTCAGCGTCCATTTGTTTCAGCGTGTAATTGTGTCAGCGTGTATTTGTTTCAGCGTGTAATTGTTTCAGCGTGTATTTGTTTCAGCGTCCATTTGTTTCAGCGTGTAATTGTGTCAGCGTGTATTTGTTTCAGCGTATATTTCTTTCAGCGTGTAGTTGTTTCAGCGTGTATTTGTATCATCGTGTAATTGTGTTATCATGTATTTGATTCAGCTTGTATTTGTTTCAGTCCGTATTTGTTTCAGCGTCTAATTGTTTCAGCGTGTAATTGTTTCTGCGTGTAATTCTTTCACCGTGTACTTGTTTCAGTGTGCATTTGTTTCAATGTGTAATTGTTTCAGTGTGTATTTGTTTCTGCGTGTATTTGTTTCAGTGTGAATTTGCTTCAGCGTGTAAATGTTTCAGCGTGTAATTGTTTCAGCATGTAGTTGTTTCAGCGTGTAATTGTGTCAGTCTGTAATTGTTTCAGCGTGTAGTTGTTTCAGAGTGTATTTGTTTCAGCGTGTAATTGTTTCAGCGTGTAATTGTGTCAGCGTGTTTTTGTTTCAGCGTGTTTTTTTTCAGCGTGTAATTGTTTCAGCGTGTATTTTTTACAGCGTGCATTTGTTTCAGCGTGTAATTGTTTCAGCGTGTATTTGTTTCAGCGTATATTTCTTTCAGCATGTAGTTGTTTCAGCGTGTATTTGTTTCAGCGTGTAATTGTTTCAGCGTGTATTTGTTTCAGCGTGTAATTGTTTCAGCGTGTAATTGTTTCAGCGTGTATTTGTTTCAGCGTGTAATTGTTTCAGCGTGTAATTGTTTCAGCGTGTATTTGTTTCAGCGTGTAATTGTTTCATCGTGCAATTGTTTCGGCATGTAATTGTTTCAGCGTCTAATTGTTTCAGCATATATTTGTTTCAGTGTGTAATTATTTCAGCGTATAGTTGTTTCAGCGCGTATTTGTTTCAGCGTGTAATTGTTTCAGTGTGTAATTGTTTCAGCGTGTAATTGTTTCAACGTCTAATTGTTTCAGCATATATTTGTTTCAGTGTGTAATTATTTCAGCGTGTATTTGTTTCAGCATGTATTTGTTTCAGCGTGTAATTGTTTCAGCGTGTAATTGTTTCAGCGTATATTTGTTTCAGAGTGTAATTGTTTCAGCATGTATTTGTTTCAGCATGCATTTGTTTCAGCATAAATTTGTTTCAGCGTGTCATTGTGTCAGCGTGTAATTGTTTAAGCGTGTAGTTGTTTCAGCGTGCAATTGTTTCAGTCTGTAATTGTTTCAGTGTGTATTTGTTTCAGCTTGTAATTGTTTCAGTGTGTATTTGTTTCAGCGTGTATTTGTTTCAGCGTGTTTTTTTTCAGCGTGTAATTGTTTCAGCGTGTATTTGTTTCAGCGTGTAATTGTTTCAGCGTGTAATTGTTTCAGCGTGTAATTGTTTCAGCGTGTATTTGTTTCAGCGTGTAATTGTTTCAGCGTGTATTTGTTTCAGCGTGTAATTGTTTCATCGTGCAATTGTTTCAGCATTTAATTGTTTTATCGTGTAATTGTTAAAATGTGTAATTGTTTCAGCGTGTATTTGTTTCAGCGTGTAATTGTTTCAGCGTGTATTTTTTTCAGCGTATATTAATTTCAGCGTGCAATTGTTCCATCGTGCAATTGCTTTAGCATTTAATTGTTTCATTGCGTAATTGTTAAAACGTGTAATTGTTTCAGCGTGTATTTGTTTCGGCGTGTAATTGTTTCAGCGTGTATTTGTTTCAACGTGTATTTGTTTCAGCGTGTAATTGCTTCAGTTTGTAATTGTTTCAGCGTGTATTTGTTTCAGCGTATAATTGTTTCAGCGTGTAATTGTTTCAGCGAGTATTTGTTTCAGCGTGTAATTGTTTCAGTGTGTAATTGTTTCAGCGTGTAATTGTTTCAGCGTGAATTTTTTTCAGTGTATAATTTTTTCTGCGTTAAATTGTTTCAGCGTAAATTTTTTTCAGTGTGTAATTTTTACCGCGTGTAATTGTTTCAGCGTGTTTTTTTTTCAGCATGCAATTGTTTCAGTGTGTAATTGTTTCAGTACGTAATTGTTTCATCGTGTATTTGTTTCATTGTGCATTTGTTTCAGCGTGTAATTGTTTCAGCGTGTAATTATTTCAGCGTGTAATTGTTTCAGCGTTTAATTGTTCCAGCCTGTATTTGTTTCATCGTGTATTTGTTTCAGCGTATAATTGTTTCAGCGTGTAATTGTTTCAGCATTTATTTTTTCAGCGTGTAATTGTTTCAGCATGTATATTTTTCAGCGTGTAATTGTGTCAGCGTGTAATTGTTTCAGCGTATAATTGTTTCAGCATGTAATTGTTTCAGCGTCTAATTGTTTCAGCATGTATTTGTTTCAGTGTGTAATTATTTCAGCGTATAGTTGTTTCAGCGAGTATTTGTTTCAGCGTGTAATTGTTTCAGTGTGTAATTGTTTCAGCGTGTAATTGTTTCAGCGTGAATTTTTTCAGTGTATAATTTTTTCTGCGTCAAATTGTTTCAGTGTGTATTTGTTTCAGCATCTAATTGTTTCAGTGTGTAATTGTTTCAGCGTGTATTTGTTTCAGCGTGTAGTTGTTTCAGCGTGTATTTGTTTCATCGTGTAATTGTTTCATCGTGTAATTGTTTCAGCGTCTAATTGTTTCAGCATGTATTAGTTTCAGTGTGTAATTATTTCAGCGTATAGTTGTTTCAGCGCGTATTTGTTTCAGTGTGTAATTGTTTCAGTGTGTAATTGTTTCAGCGTGTAATTGTTTCAGCGTGAATTTTTTTCAGTGTATAATTTTTTCAGCGTGTATTTGTTTCAGCATGTATTTGTTTCAGCGTGTTATTGTTTTAGCGTGTAATTGTTTCAGCATGTATTTGTTTCAGCATGAATTTGTTTCAGCGTGTCATTGTGTCACCGTGTAATTGTTTCAGTGTGTAGTTGTTTCAGCGTGCAATTGTTTCAGCATTTAATTGTTTCAGCGTGTAATTGTTTAAGCGTGTAGTTGTTTCAGCGTGCATTTGTTTCAGCTTGTAATTGTTTCAGCGTGTAATTGTTTCAGCGTGTATTTGTGTCAGCGTGTTTTTTTTCAGCGTGTAATTGTTTCAGCGTGTAATTGTTTCAGCTTGTATTTGTTTCAGCGTGTAATTGTTTCAGCGTGTATTTGTTTCAGCGTGTAATTGTTTCATCGTGCAATTGTTTCAGCATTTAATTGTTTCAGCGTGTAATTGTTAAAACGTGTAATTGTTTCAGCGTGTATTTGTTTCAGCGTGTAATTGTTTCAGCGTGTATTTGTTTCAGCGTATAATTGTTTCAGCGTGTAATTGTTTCAGCGAGTATTTGTTTCAGCGTGTAATTGTTTCAGTGTGTAATTGTTTCAGCGTGTAATTGTTTCAGCGTGAATTTTTTTCAGTATATAATTTTTTCTGCGTGAAATTGTTTCAGCGTAAATTTTTTTCAGTGTGTAATTTTTACTGCGTGTAATTGTTTCAGCGTGTTTTTTTTCAGCATGCAATTGTTTCAGTGTGTAATTGTTTCAGTACGTAATTGTTTCATCGTGTATTTGTTTCATTGTGTATTTGTTTCAGTGTGTAATTGTTTCAGCGTGTAATTATTTCAGCGTGTAATTGTTTCAGCGTTTAATTGTATCAGCGTGTAATTGTTTCAGCGTGTACTTGTTCCAGCGTGTAACTGTTTCAGCCTGTAATTGTTTCAGCGCGTAATTGTTTCAGCGTGTATTTGTTTCAGCGTGTATTTGTTTCAGCGTGTAATTGTTTTAGCGTGTAGTTGTTTCAGCGTGTATTTGTTTCAGCGTGTAGTTGTTTCAGCGTGTATTTGTTTCAGCGTGTATTAGTTTCAGAGAGTATTTGTTTCAGCGTATATTTGTTTCGGCGGGTAATGTTTCAGCGTGTACTTGTTTCAGCGTGTAATTTTTTCAGCGTGTATTTATTTCATCATGTAATTGTTTCAGCATGTAATTCTTTCATCGTGTCATTGTTTCAATCTGCAATTGTTTCAGCGTGTATTTGTTTCAGCGTGTATTTGTTTCAGCGTGAATTTGCTTCAGTGTGTAATTGTTTCGTCGTGTAGTCATTTCAGTGAGTATTTGTTTCAGCGGGTAATTGTTTCATCGCGTAATTGTTTCTGCGTGTAATTTTTTCAGCGTGTATTTGTATCAGCGTGTAATTGTTTCAGCGTGTAATTGTTTCAGCGTGTAATTGTTTCAGCGTGTAATTGTTTCAGCGTGTATTTTTTTCAGCGTGAATTTGTTTCAGCATGTCATTGTTTCAGCGCGTAATTATTTCAGCGTTTATTTGTTTCAGCGTGTATTTGTTTCTGCGTGTATTTGTTTCAATGTGAATTTGCTTCAGCGTGTAATTGTTTCAGCGTGTAATTGTTTCAGCGTGTATTTGTTTCAGCGTGTAATTGTGTCAGTCTGTTATTGTTTCACAGTGTATTTTTTCAGAGTGTATTTGTTTCAGCGTGTAATTGTTTCAGCGTGTAATTGTGTCAGCGTCCATTTGTTTCAGCGTGTAGTTGTTTCAGCGTGTATTTGTTTCAGCGTGTAATTGTTTCAGCGTGTAATTGTGTCAGCGTCCATTTGTTTCAGCGTGTAATTGTGTCAGCGTGTATTTGTTTCAGCGTGTAATTTTTTCAGCGTGTATTTGTTTCAGCATGTATTTGTTTCAGCGTGTAATTGTTTTAGCGTGTAGTTGTTTCAGCGTGTATTTTTTTCAGCGTGTAATTGTTTCAGAGTGTATTTGTTTCAGCGTGTATTTGTTTCAGCATGTATTTGTTTCAGCGTGTATTTGTTTCAGCATGTATTTGTTTCAGCGTGTAGTTGTTTCAGCGTGTATTTGTTTCAGCGTGTAATTGTTTCAGCGTGTAATTGTTTCAGCATCTATTTATTTCATCTTGTAATTGTTTCAGCGTGTAATTGTTTCAGCGTGTATTTGTTTCAGCGTGTAATTGTTTCAGCATGTATTTGTTTCAGCGTGTATTTGTTTCAGTGTGTATTTGTTTCAGCGTGTACTTGTTTTAGCGTTTAGTTGGTTCAGCGTGTATTTGTTTCAGCGTGTAATTCTTTCAGCGTGTATTTGTTTCAGTGCGTAATTGTTTCAGCGTGTATTTGTTTCAGCATGTATTTGTTTCAGCGTGTAATTGTTTTAGCTTGTAGTTGTTTCAGCGTGTATTTGTTTCAGCGTGTAATTGTTTCAGCGTGTATTTGTTTCAGCGTGTATTTGTTTCAGCGTGTAGTTGTTTCAGCGTGTATTTGTTTCAGCGTGCAATTGTTTCTGCGTGTAATTGTTTCAGCATCTATTTATTTCATCGTGTAATTGTTTCAGCGTGTAATTGTTTCAGCATGTATTTGTTTCAGCGTGTATTTTTTTCAGCATGTATTTGTTTCGGCGGGTAATGTTTCAGCGTGTATTTGTTCCAGCGTGTAATTGTTTCAACGTGTAATTGTTTCAGCGTGTATTTATTTCAGCGTGTATTTGTTTCAGCGTGTACTTGTTCCTGCGTGTAACTGTTTCAGCGTGTAATTGTTTCAGCGCGTAACTGTTTCAGCGCGTAATTGTTTCAGCGTGTATTTGTTTCAGCGTGTATTTGTTTCAGCGTGTAATTGCTTTAGCGTGTAGTTGTTTCAGCGTGTATTTGTTTCAGCGTGTAGTTGTTTCAGCGTGTATTTGTTTCAGCGTGTATTAGTTTCAGCGAGTATTTGTTTCAGCGTATATTTGTTTCGGCGGGTAATGTTTCAGCGTGTACTTGTTTCAGCGTGTAATTTTTTCAGTGTGTATTTATTTCATCGTGTAATTGTTTCAGCATGTAATTCTTTCATCGTGTCATTGTTTCAATGTGCAATTGTTTCAGCGTGTAAGTGTTTCAGCGCGTATTTGTTTCTGCGTGTATTTGTTTCAGTGTGAATTTGCTTCAGCGTGTAATTGTTTCAGCGTGTAGTCATTTCAGTGAGTATTTGTTTCAGCGGGTAATTGTTTCATCGCGTAATTGTTTCTGCGTGTAATTGTTTCAGCGTGTATTTGTATCAGCGTGTAATTGTTTCAGCGTGTAATTGTTTCAGCGTGTAATTGTTTCAGCGTGTAATTGTTTCAGCGTGTATTTTTTTCAGCGTGAATTTGTTTCAGCATGTCATTGTTTCAGCGCGTAATTATTTCAGCGTTTATGTGTTTCAGCGTGTATTTATTTCAGCATGTAATTGTTTCAGCGTGTAGTTGTTTCAGCGTGTAATTGTTTCAGCGTGTAATTGTTTCAGCGTGTAATTGTTTCAGCGTGTAAGTGTTTCAGCGCGTATTTGTTTCTGCGTGTATTTGTTTCAGTGTGAATTTGCTTCAGCGTGTAATTGTTTCAGCGTGTAATTGTTTCAGCGTGTAGTTGTTTCAGCGTGTAATTGTGTCAGTCTGTTATTGTTTCAGCGTGTATTTGTCTCAGAGTGTATTTGTTTCAGCGTGTAGTTGTTTCAGCGTGTATTTGTTTCAGCATTTAATTGTTTCAGCGTGTAATTGTGTCAGCGTCCATTTGTTTCAGCGTGTAATTGTGTCAGCGTGTATTTGTTTCAGCGTGTAATTGTTTCAGCGTGTATTTGTTTCAGCGTCCATTTGTTTCAGCGTGTAATTGTGTCAGCGTGTATTTGTTTCAGTGTATATTTCTTTCAGCGTGTAGTTGTTTCAGCGTGTATTTGTATCATCGTGTAATTGTGTTATCATGTATTTGATTCAGCTTGTATTTGTTTCAGTCCGTATTTGTTTCAGCGTCTAATTGTTTCAGCGTGTAATTGTTTCTGCGTGTAATTCTTTCACCGTGTACTTGTTTCAGTGTGCATTTGTTTCAATGTGTAATTGTTTCAGTGTGTATTTGTTTCTGCGTGTATTTGTTTCAGTGTGAATTTGCTTCAGCGTGTAAATGTTTCAGCGTGTAATTGTTTCAGCATGTAGTTGTTTCAGCGTGTAATTGTGTCAGTCTGTAATTGTTTCAGCGTGTAGTTGTTTCAGAGTGTATTTGTTTCAGCGTGTAATTGTTTCAGCGTGTAATTTTGTCAGCGTGTTTTTGTTTCAGCGTGTTTTTTTTCAGCGTGTAATTGTTTCAGCGTGTATTTTTTTCAGCGTGCATTTGTTTCAGCGTGTAATTGTTTCAGCGTGTATTTGTTTCAGCGTATATTTCTTTCAGCATGTAGTTGTTTCAGCGTGTATTTGTATCATCGTGTAATTGTGTTATCATGAATTTGTTTCAGCTTGTATTTGTTTCAGTCTGTATTTGTTTCAGCATGTAATTGTTTCTGCTTGTAATTATTTCAGCCTGTACTTGTTTCAGCGTGTATTTGTTTCAGCGTGTAATTGTTTCAGCGTGTATTTGTTTCAGCGTGTAATTGTTTCAGCGTGTAATTGTTTCAGCGTGTATTTGTTTCAGCGTGTAATTGTTTCAGCGTGTATTTGTTTCAGCGTGTAATTGTTTCATCGTGCAATTGTTTCAGCATGTAATTGTTTCAGCGTCTAATTGTTTCAGCATATATTTGTTTCAGTGTGTAATTATTTCAGCGTATAGTTGTTTCAGCGCGTATTTGTTTCAGCGTGTAATTGTTTCAGTGTGTAATTGTTTCAGCGTCTAATTGTTTCAGCATATATTTGTTTGTGTGTAATTATTTCAGCGTATAGTTGTTTCAGCGAGTATTTGTTTCAGCATGTAATTGTTTCAGCGTCTAATTGTTTCAGCATATATTTGTTTCAGTGTGTATTTGTTTCAGCGTGTATTTGTTTCAGCATGTATTTGTTTCAGCGTGTAATTGTTTTAGCGTGTAATTGTTTCAGCGTATATTTGTTTCAGAGTGTAATTGTTTCAGCATGTATTTGTTTCAGCATAAATTTGTTTCAGCGTGTCATTGTGTCAGCGTGTAATTGTTTCAGTGTGTAGTTGTTTCAGCGTGCAATTGTTTCAGCATTTAATTGTTTCAGCGTGTAATTGTTTAAGCGTGTAGTTGTTTCAGCGTGCATTTGTTTCAGCTTGTAATTGTTTCAGTGTGTATTTGTTTCAGCGTGTATTTGTTTCAGCGTGTATTTGTTTCAGCGTGTTTTTTTTCAGCGTGTAATTGTTTCAGCGTGTATTTGTTTCAGCGTGTAATTGTTTCATCGTGCAATTGTTTCAGCATTTAATTGTTTTATCGTGTAATTGTTAAAATGTGTAATTGTTTCAGCGTGTATTTGTTTCAGCGTGTAATTGTTTCAGCGTGTATTTTTTTCAGCGTATATTAATTTCAGCGTGCAATTGTTCCATCGTGCAATTGCTTTAGCATTTAATTGTTTCATTGCGTAATTGTTAAAACGTGTAATTGTTTCAGCGTGTATTTGTTTCGGCATGTAATTGTTTCAGCGTGTATTTGTTTCAACGTGTATTTGTTTCAGCGTGTAATTGCTTCAGTTTGTAATTGTTTCAGCGTGTATTTGTTTCAGCGTATAATTGTTTCAGCGTGTAATTGTTTCAGCGAGTATTTGTTTCAGCGTGTAATTGTTTCAGTGTGTAATTGTTTCAGCGTGTAATTGTTTCAGCGTGAATTTTTTTCAGTGTATAATTTTTTCTGCGTGAAATTGTTTCAGCGTAAATTTTTTTCAGTGTGTAATTTTTACTGCGTGTAATTGTTTCAGCGTGTTTTTTTTTCAGCATGCAATTGTTTCAGTGTGTAATTGTTTCAGTACGTAATTGTTTCATCGTGTATTTGTTTCATTGTGTATTTGTTTCAGCGTGTAATTGTTTCAGCGTGTAATTATTTCAGCGTGTAATTGTTTCAGCGTTTAATTGTTCCAGCCTGTATTTGTTTCATCGTGTATTTGTTTCAGCGTATAATTGTTTCAGCGTGTAATTGTTTCAGCATTTATTTTTTCAGCGTGTAATTGTGTCAGCGTGTAATTGTTTCAGCGTCTAATTGTTTCAGCATGTATTTGTTTCAGTGTGTAATTATTTCAGCGTATAGTTGTTTCAGCGAGTATTTGTTTCAGCGTGTAATTGTTTCAGTGTGTAATTGTTTCAGCGTGTAATTGTTTCAGCGTGAATTTTTTCAGTGTATAATTTTTTCTGCGTCAAATTGTTTCAGTGTGTATTTGTTTCAGCATCTAATTGTTTCAGTGTGTAATTGTTTCAGCGTGTATTTGTTTCAGCGTGTAGTTGTTTCAGCGTGTATTTGTTTCATCGTGTAATTGTTTCATCGTGTAATTGTTTCAGCGTCTAATTGTTTCAGCATGTATTTGTTTCAGTGTGTAATTATTTCAGCGTATAGTTGTTTCAGCGCGTATTTGTTTCAGCGTGTAATTGTTTCAGTGTGTAATTGTTTCAGCGTGTAATTTTTTCAGCGTGAATTTTTTTCAGTGTATAATTTTTTCAGCGTGTATTTGTTTCAGCATGTATTTGTTTCAGCGTGTAATTGTTTTAGCGTGTAATTGTTTCAGCGTGTATTTGTTTCAGAGTGTAATTGTTTCAGCGTGTATTTGTTTCAGCATGTATTTCTTTCAGCATGAATTTGTTTCAGCGTGTCATTGTGTCAGCGTGTAATTGTTTCAGTGTGTAGTTGTTTCAGCGTGCAATTGTTTCAGCATTTAATTGTTTCAGCGTGTAATTGTTTAAGCGTGTAGTTGTTTCAGCGTGCATTTGTTTCAGCTTGTAATTGTTTCTGCGTGTATTTGTTTCAGCGTGTATTTGTTTCAGCGTGTTTTTTTTTCAGCGTGTAATTGTTTCAGCGTGTATTTGTTTCAGCGTGTAATTGTTTCAGCGTGTAATTGTTTCAGCGTGTAATTGTTTCAGCGTGTATTTGTTTCAGCGTGTAATTGTTTCAGCGTGTATTTGTTTCAGCGTGTAATTGTTTCATCGTGCAATTGTTTCAGCATTTAATTGTTTTATCGTGTAATTGTTAAAATGTGTAATTGTTTCAGCGTGTAATTGTTTCAGCGTGTAATTGTTTCAGCGTGTATTTTTTTCAGCGTATATTTATTTCAGCGTGCAATTGTTTCATCGTGCAATTGTTTTAGCATTTAATTGTTTCATTGCGTAATTGTTAAAACGTGTAATTGTTTCAGCGTGTATTTGTTTTGGCGTGTAATTGTTTCAGCGTGTATTTGTTTCAACGTGTATTTCTTTCAGCGTGTAATTGCTTCAGTTTGTAATTGTTTCAGCGTGTATTTGTTTCAGCGTATAATTGTTTCAGCGTGTAATTGTTTCAGCGAGTATTTGTTTCAGCGTGTAATTGTTTCAGTGTGTAATTGTTTCAGCGTGTAATTGTTTCAGCGTGAATTTTTTTCAGTGTATAATTTTTTCTGCGTGAAATTGTTTCAGCGTAAATTTTTTTCAGTGTGTAATTTTTACTGCGTGTAATTGTTTCAGCGTGTTTTTTTTTCAGCATGCAATTGTTTCAGTGTGTAATTGTTTCAGTACGTAATTGTTTCATCGTGTATTTGTTTCATTGTGTATTTGTTTGAGCGTGTAATTGTTTCAGCGTGTAATTATTTCAGCGTGTAATTGTTTCAGCATTTAATTGTTCCAGCCTGTATTTGTTTCATCGTGTATTTGTTTCAGCGTGTAATTGTTTCAGCGTGTAATTGTTTCAGCATGTATTTGTTTCAGTGTGTAATTATTTCAGCGTATAGTTGTTTCAGCGAGTATTTGTATCAGCGTGTAATTGTTTCAGTGTGTAATTGTTTCAGCGTATAATTGTTTCAGCGTGAATTTTTTCAGTGTATAATTTTTTCTGCGTGAAATTGTTTCAGTGTGTATTTGTTTCAGCATCTAATTGTTTCAGTGTGTAATTGTTTCAGCTTGTATTTGTTTCAGCGTGTAGTTGTTTCAGCATGTATTTGTTACATCGTGTAATTGTTTCATCGTGTAATTGTTTCAGCGTCTAATTGTTTCAGCATGTATTTGTTTCAGCGTGTAATTATTTCAGCGTATAGTTGTTTCAGCGAGTATTTGTTTCAGCATGTAATTGCTTCAGCGTCTAATTGTTTCAGCATGTATTTGTTTCAGTGTGTAATTATTTCAGCGTATAGTTGTTTCAGCGCGTATTTGTTTCAGCGTGTAATTGTTTCAGTGTGTAATTATTTCAGCGTGTAATTGTTTCAGCGTGAATTTTTTTCAGTGTATAATTTTTTCAGCGTGTATTTGTTTCAGCATGTATTTGTTTCAGCGTGTTATTGTTTTAGCGTGTAATTGTTTCAGCGTGTATTTGTTTCAGAGTGTAATTGTTTCTGCGTGTATTTGTTTCAGCGTGTAATTGTGTCAGCGTGTAATTGTTTCAGTGTGTAGTTGTTTCAGCGTGCAATTGTTTCAGCATTTAATTGTTTCAGCGTGTAATTGTTTCAGCGTGTATTTGTTTCAGCGTGCATTTGTTTCAGCGTGTAATTGTTTCAGCGTGTATTTGTTTCAGCGTGTATTTGTGTCAGCGTGTTTTTTTTCAGCGTGTAATTGTTTCAGCGTATAATTGTTTCAGCGTGTAATTGTTTCAGCGTGTATTTGTTTCAGCGTGTAATTGTTTCAGCGTGTATTTGTTTCAGCGTGTAATTGTTTCATCGTGCAATTGTTTCAGCATTTAATTGTTTCAGCGTGTAATTGTTAAAACGTGTAATTGTTTCAGCGTGTATTTGTTTCAGCGTGTAATTGTTTCAGCGTGTATTTGTTTCAGCGTATAATTGTTTCAGCGTGTAATTGTTTCAGCGAGTATTTGTTTCAGCGTGTAATTGTTTCAGTGTGTAATTGTTTCAGCGTGTAATTGTTTCAGCGTGAATTTTTTTCAGTGTATAATTTTTTCTGCGTGAAATTGTTTCAGCGTAAATTTTTTTCAGTGTGTAATTTTTACTGCGTGTAATTGTTTCAGCGTGTTTTTTTTTCAGCATGCAATTGTTTCAGTGTGTAATTGTTTCAGTACGTAATTGTTTCATCGTGTATTTGTTTCATTGTGTATTTGTTTCAGTGTGTAATTGTTTCAGCGTGTAATTATTTCAGCGTGTAATTGTTTCAGCGTTTAATTGTTCCAGCCTGTATTTGTTTCATCGTGTATTTGTTTCAGCGTGTAATTGTTTCAGCGTTTAATTGTTTCAGCATTTATTTTTTCAGCGTGTAATTGTTTCAGCATGTATATTTTTCAGCGTGTAATTGTGTCAGCGTGTAATTGTTTCAGCGTATAATTGTTTCAGCATGTAATTGTTTCAGCATCTAATTGTTTCAGCATGTAAATATTTCAGGGTGTAATTATTTGAGCGTATAGTTGTTTCAGCGAGTATTTGTTTCAGCGTGTAATTGTTTCAGTGTGTAATTGTTTCAGCGTGTAATTGTTTCAGCGTGTAATTGTTTCAGCGTGAATTTTTTCAGTGTATAATTTTTTCTGCGTGAAATTGTTTCAGTGTGTATTTGTTTCAGCATCTAATTGTTTCAGTGTGTAATTGTTTCAGCGTGTATTTGTTTCAGCGTGTAGTTGTTTCAGCGTGTATTTGTTTCAGCATGTATTTGTTTCAGCGTGTAATTATTTCAGCGTATAGTTGTTTCAGCGAGTATTTGTTTCAGCATGTAATTGTTTCAGCGTCTAATTGTTTCAGTGTGTAATTATTTCAGCGTATATTTGTTTCAGCGCGTATTTGTTTCAGCGTGTAATTGTTTCAGTGTGTAATTGTTCAGCGTGTAATTGTTTCAGCGTGAATTTTTTTCAGTGTATAATTTTTTCAGCGTGTATTTGTTTCAGCATGTATTTCTTTCAGCGTGTAATTGTTTTAGCGTGTAGTTGTTTCAGCGTGTATTTTTTTCAGCGTGTAGTTGTTTCAGCGTGTATTTGTTTCAGCGTGTAGTTGTTTCAGCGTGTATTTGTTTCAGCGTGTAATTGTTTCAGCGTGTAATTGTTTCAGCATCTATTTATTTCATCTTGTAATTGTTTCTGCGTGTAATTGTTTCAGCGTGTATTTGTTTCAGCGTGTAATTGTTTCAGCATGTATTTGTTTCAGCGTGTATTTGTTTCAGCGTGTATTTGTTTCAGCGTGTAGTTGTTTCAGCGTGTAATTGTTTCAGCGTGTAATTCTTTCAGCGTGTATTTGTTTCAATGCGTAATTGTTTCAGCGTGTATTTGTTTCAGCATGTATTTGTATCAGCGTGTAATTGTTTTAGCTTGTAGTTGTTTCAGCGTGTATTTGTTTCAGCGTGTAATTGTTTCAGCGTGTATTTGTTTCAGCGTGTATTTGTTTCAGCGTGTAGTTGTTTCAGCGTGTATTTGTTTCAGCGTGTAATTGTTTCAGCGTGTATTTGTTTCAGCATGTATTTGTTTCAGCGTGTATTTTTTTCAGCATGTATTTGTTTCGGCGTGTAATGTTTCAGCGTGTTTTTGTTCCAGCGTGTAATTGTTTCAACGTGTAATTGTTTCAGCGTGTATTTATTTCAGCGTGTATTTGTTTCAGCGTGTAGTTGTTTTCAGCGTGTATTTATTCAGCGTGTAATTGTTTCAGCGTGTAATTTTTTCAGCGTGTATTTGTTTCATCATGTAATTGTTTCAGCATGTAATTCTTTCATCGTGTCATTGTTTCAACGTGTAATTTTTTCAGCGTGTATTTGTTTCAGCGTGTAATTGTGTAAGCATGTATTTGTTCAGCGTGTATTTGTTTCAGCGTGAATTTGTTTCAGCGTGTAATTGTTTCAGCGTTTAATTGTATCAGCGTGTAATTGTTTCAGCGTGTACTTGTTCCAGCGTGTAACTGTTTCAGCGTGTAATTGTTTCAGCGTGTATTTGTTTCAGCGTGTATTTGTTTCAGCGTGTAATTGTTTTAGCGTGTAGTTGTTTCAGCGTGTATTTGTTTCAGCGTGTAGTTGTTTCAGCGTGTATTTGTTTCAGCGTGTATTAGTTTCAGCGAGTATTTGTTTCAGCGTATATTTGTTTCGGCGGGTAATGTTTCAGCGTGTACTTGTTTCAGCGTGTAATTTTTTCAGCGTGTATTTATTTCATCATGTAATTGTTTCAGCATGTAATTCTTTCATCGTGTCATTGTTTCAATGTGCAATTGTTTCAGCGTGTATTTGTTTCAGCGTGTATTTGTTTCAGCGTGAATTTGCTTCAGTGTGTAATTGTTTCGTCGTGTAGTCATTTCAGTGAGTATTTGTTTCAGCGGGTAATTGTTTCATCGCGTAATTGTTTCTGCGTGTAATTTTTTCAGCGTGTATTTGTATCAGCGTGTAATTGTTTCAGCGTGTAATTGTTTCAGCGTGTAATTGTTTCAGCGTGTAATTGTTTCAGCGTGTATTTTTTTCAGCGTGAATTTGTTTCAGCGTGTATTTATTTCAGCATGTAATTGTTTCAGCGTGTAGTTGTTTCAGCGTGTAATTGTTTCAGCGTGTAAGTGTTTCAGCGCGTATTTGTTTCTGCGTGTATTTGTTTCAATGTGAATTTGCTTCAGCGTGTAATTGTTTCAGCGTGTAATTGTTTCAGCGTGTAGTTGTTTCAGCGTGTAATTGTGTCAGTCTGTTATTGTTTCAGAGTGTATTTGTCTCAGAGTGTATTTGTTTCAGCGTGTAATTGTTTCAGCGTGTAATTGTGTCAGCGTGTATTTGTTTCAGCGTGTAATTGTGTCAGCGTGTATTTGTTTCAGCGTGTAATTGTGTCAGCGTGTATTTGTTTCAGCGTGTAATTTTTTCAGCGTGTATTTGTTTCAGCGTGTATTTGTTTCAGCATGTATTTGTTTCAGCGTGTATTTGTTTCAGCGTGTAGTTGTTTCAGCGTGTATTTGTTTCAGCGTGTAATTGTTTCAGCGTGTAATTGTTTCAGCATCTATTTATTTCATCTTGTAATTGTTTCAGCGTGTAATTGTTTCAGCGTGTATTTGTTTCAGCGTGTAATTGTTTCAGCATGTATTTGTTTCAGCGTGTATTTGTTTCAGCGTGTAATTGTTTTAGCGTGTTGTTGTTTCAGCGTGTATTTGTTTCAGCGTGTATTTGTTTCAGTGCGTAATTGTTTCAGCGTGTATTTGTTTCAGCGTGTAATTGTTTTAGCGTGTAGTTGTTTCAGCGTGTAATTGTTTCAGCGTGTATTTGTTTCAGTGCGTAATTGTTTCAGCGTGTATTTGTTTCAGCATGTATTTGTTTCAGCGTGTAATTGTTTTAGCTTGTAGTTGTTTCAGCGTGTATTTGTTTCAGCGTGTAGTTGTTTCAGCGTGTATTTGTTTCAGCGTGCAATTGTTTCTGCGTGTAATTGATTCAGCATCTATTTATTTCAGCGTGTAATTGTTTCAGCATGTATTTGTTTCAGCGTGTATTTTTTTCAGCATGTATTTGTTTCGGCGGGTAATGTTTCAGCGTGTATTTGTTCCAGCGTGTAATTGTTTCAACGTGTAATTGTTTCAGCGTGTATTTATTTCAGCGTGTATTTGTTTCAGCGTGTACTTGTTCCTGCGTGTAACTGTTTCAGCGTGTAATTGTTTCAGCGCGTAACTGTTTCAGCGCGTAATTGTTTCAGCGTGTATTTGTTTCAGCGTGTATTTGTTTCAGCGTGTAATTGCTTTAGCGTGTAGTTGTTTCAGCGTGTATTTGTTTCAGTGCGTAATTGTTTCAGCGTGTATTTGTTTCAGCGTGTAATTGTTTTAGCGTGTTTTTTTTCAGCGTGTAATTGTTTCAGCGTGTAATTGTTTCAGCGTGTATTTGTTTCAGTGCGTAATTGTTTCAGCGTGTTTTTTTTCAGCGTGTAATTGTTTCAGCGTGTATTTGTTTCAGCGTGTATTTGTTTCAGCGTGTAATTGTTTCAGCGTGTATTTGTTTCAGCGTGTATTTGTTTCAGCGTGTAGTTGTTTCAGCGTGTATTTGTTTCAGCGTGCAATTGTTTCTGCGTGTAATTGTTTCAGCATCTATTTATTTCATCGTGTAATTGTTTCAGCGTGTAATTGTTTCAGCATGTATTTGTTTCAGCGTGTATTTTTTTCACATGTATTTGTTTCGGCGGGTAATGTTTCAGCGTGTATTTGTTCCAGCGTGTAATTGTTTCAACGTGTAATTGTTTCAGCGTGTATTTATTTCAGCGTGTATTTGTTTCAGCGTGTACTTGTTCCTGCGTGTAACTGTTTCAGCGTGTAATTGTTTCAGCGCGTAACTGTTTCAGCGCGTAATTGTTTCAGCGTGTATTTGTTTCAGCGTGTATTTGTTTCAGCGTGTAATTGCTTTAGCGTGTAGTTGTTTCAGCGTGTATTTGTTTCAGCGTGTAGTTGTTTCAGCTTGTATTTGTTTCAGCGTGTATTAGTTTCAGCGAGTATTTGTTTCAGCGTATATTTGTTTCGGCGGGTAATGTTTCAGCGTGTACTTGTTTCAGCGTGTAATTTTTTCAGCGTGTATTTATTTCATCGTGTAATTGTTTCAGCATGTAATTCTTTCATCGTGTCATTGTTTCAATGTGCAATTGTTTCAGCGTGTAAGTGTTTCAGCGCGTATTTGTTTCTGCGTGTATTTGTTTCAGTGTGAATTTGCTTCAGCGTGTAATTGTTTCAGCGTGTAGTCATTTCAGTGAGTATTTGTTTCAGCGGGTAATTGTTTCATCGCGTAATTGTTTCTGCGTGTAATTGTTTCAGCGTGTATTTGTATCAGCGTGTATTTATTTCAGCATGTAATTGTTTCAGCGTGTAGTTGTTTCAGCGTGTAATTGTTTCAGCGTGTAATTGTTTCAGCGTGTAATTGTTTCAGCGTGTAAGTGTTTCAGCGCGTATTTGTTTCTGCGTGTATTTGTTTCAGTGTGAATTTGCTTCAGCGTGTATTTGTTTCAGCGTGTAATTGTTTCAGCGTGTAGTTGTTTCAGCGTGTAATTGTGTCAGTCTGTTATTGTTTCAGTGTGTATTTGTCTCAGAGTGTATTTGTTTCAGCGTGTAATTGTTTCAGTCTGTTATTGTTTCAGCGTGTATTTGTCTCAGAGTGTATTTGTTTCAGCGTGTAATTGTTTCAGCGTGTAATTGTGTCAGCGTCCATTTGTTTCAGCGTGTAATTGTGTCAGCGTGTATTTGTTTCAGCGTGTAATTGTTTCAGCGTGTATTTGTTTCAGCGTCCATTTGTTTCAGCGTGTAATTGTTTCAATGTGTAATTATTTCAGCGTGTAATTGTTTCAGCGTGAATTTTTTTCAGTGTATAATTTTTTCAGCGTGTATTTGTTTCAGCATGTATTTGTTTCAGCGTGTTATTGTTTTAGCGTGTAATTGTTTCAGCGTGTATTTGTTTCAGAGTGTAATTGTTTCAGCGTGTATTTGTTTCAGCGTGTAATTGTGTCAGCGTGTAATTGTTTCAGTGTGTAGTTGTTTCAGCGTGCAATTGTTTCAGCATTTAATTGTTTCAGCGTGTAATTGTTTAAGCGTGTAGTTGTTTCAGCGTGCATTTGTTTCAGCGTGTATTTGTTTCAGCTTGTAATTGTTTCAGCGTGTATTTGTTTCAGCGTGTATTTGTGTCAGCGTGTTTTTTTTCAGCGTGTAATTGTTTCAGCGTATAATTGTTTCAGCGTGTAATTGTTTCAGCGTGTATTTGTTTCAGCGTGTAATTGTTTCAGCGTGTATTTGTTTCAGCGTGTAATTGTTTCATCGTGCAATTGTTTCAGCATTTAATTGTTTCAGCGTGTAATTGTTAAAACGTGTAATTGTTTCAGCGTGTATTTGTTTCAGCGTGTAATTGTTTCAGCGTGTATTTGTTTCAGCGTATAATTGTTTCAGCGTGTAATTGTTTCAGCGAGTATTTGTTTCAGCGTGTAATTGTTTCAGTGTGTAATTGTTTCAGCGTGTAATTGTTTCAGCGTGAATTTTTTTCAGTGTATAATTTTTTCTGCGTGAAATTGTTTCAGCGTAAATTTTTTTCAGTGTGTAATTTTTACTGCGTGTAATTGTTTCAGCGTGTTTTTTTTTTCAGCATGCAATTGTTTCAGTGTGTAATTGTTTCAGTACGTAATTGTTTCATCGTGTATTTGTTTCATTGTGTATTTGTTTCAGTGTGTAATTGTTTCAGCGTGTAATTATTTCAGCGTGTAATTGTTTCAGCGTTTAATTGTTCCAGCCTGTATTTGTTTCATCGTGTATTTGTTTCAGCGTGTAATTGTTTCAGCGTTTAATTGTTTCAGCATTTATTTTTTCAGCGTGTAATTGTTTCAGCATGTATATTTTTCAGCGTGTAATTGTGTCAGCGTGTAATTGTTTCAGCGTATAATTGTTTCAGCATGTAATTGTTTCAGCATCTAATTGTTTCAGCATGTAAATATTTCAGTGTGTAATTATTTCAGCGTATAGTTGTTTCAGCGAGTATTTGTTTCAGCGTGTAATTGTTTCAGTGTGTAATTGTTTCAGCGTGTAATTGTTTCAGCGTGTAATTGTTTCAGCGTGAATTTTTTCAGTGTATAATTTTTTCTGCGTGAAATTGTTTCAGTGTGTATTTGTTTCAGCGTGTAGTTGTTTCAGCGTGTATTTGTTTCATCGTGTAATTGTTTCATCGTGTAATTGTTTCAGCGTCTAATTGTTTCAGCGTGTATTTGTTTCAGCGTGTAATTATTTCAGCGTATAGTTGTTTCAGCGAGTATTTGTTTCAGCATGTAATTGTTTCAGCGTCTAATTGTTTCAGCATGTATTTGTTTCAGTGTGTAATTATTACAGCGTATAGTTGTTTCAGCGCGTATTTGTTTCAGCGTGTAATTGTTTCAGTGTGTAATTCTTTCAGCGTGTAATTGTTTCAGCGTGAATTTTTTTCAGTGTATAATTTTTTCAGCGTGTATTTGTTTCAGCATGTATTTGTTTCAGCGTGTAATTGTTTTAGCGTGTAGTTGTTTCAGCGTGTATTTATTTCAGCGTGTAGTTGTTCCAGCGTGTATTTGTTTCAGCGTGTAGTTGTTTCAGCGTGTATTTGTTTCAGCGTGTAATTGTTTCAGCGTGTAATTGTTTCAGCATCTATTTATTTCATCTTGTAATTGTTTCAGCGTGTAATTGTTTCAGCGTGTATTTGTTTCAGCGTGTAATTGTTTCAGCATGTATTTGTTTCAGCGTGTATTTGTTTCAGCGTGTATTTGTTTCAGCGTGTAGTTGTTTCAGCGTGTAATTGTTTCAGCGTGTAATTCTTTCAGCGTGTATTTGTTTCAATGCGTAATTGTTTCAGGTTGTATTTGTTTCAGCATGTATTTGTATCAGCGTGTAATTGTTTTAGCTTGTAGTTGTTTCAGCGTGTATTTGTTTCAGCGTGTAATTGTTTCAGCGTGTATTTGTTTCAGCGTGTATTTGTTTCAGCGTGTAGTTGTTTCAGCGTGTATTTGTTTCAGCGTGCAATTGTTTCAGCGTGTAATTGTTTCAGCATCTATTTATTTCATCGTGTAATTGTTTCAGCGTGTAATTGTTTCAGCATGTATTTGTTTCAGCGTGTATTTTTTTCAGCATGTATTTGTTTCGGCGTGTAATGTTTCAGCGTGTTTTTGTTCCAGCGTGTAATTGTTTCAACGTGTAATTGTTTCAGCGTGTATTTATTTCAGCGTGTATTTGTTTCAGCGTGTAGTTGTTTTCAGCGTGTATTTATTCAGCGTGTAATTGTTTCAGCGTGTAATTTTTTCAGCGTGTATTTGTTTCATCATGTAATTGTTTCAGCATGTCATTCTTTCATCGTGTCATTGTTTCAACGTGTAATTTTTTCAGCGTGTATTTGTTTCAGCGTGTAATTGTGTAAGCATGTATTTGTTCAGCGTGTATTTGTTTCAGCGTGAATTTGTTTCAGCGTGTAATTGTTTCAGCGTTTAATTGTATCAGCGTGTAATTGTTTCAGCGTGTACTTGTTCCAGCGTGTAACTGTTTCAGCGTGTAATTGTTTCAGCGCGTAATTGTTTCAGCGTGTATTTGTTTCAGCGTGTATTTGTTTCAGCGTGTAATTGTTTTAGCGTGTAGTTGTTTCAGCGTGTATTTGTTTCAGCGTGTAGTTGTTTCAGCGTGTATTTGTTTCAGCGTGTATTAGTTTCAGCGAGTATTTGTTTCAGCGTATATTTGTTTCGGCGGGTAATGTTTCAGCGTGTACTTGTTTCAGCGTGTAATTTTTTCAGCGTGTATTTATTTCATCATGTAATTGTTTCAGCATGTAATTCTTTCATCGTGTCATTGTTTCAATGTGCAATTGTTTCAGCGTGTATTTGTTTCAGCGTGTATTTGTTTCAGCGTGAATTTGCTTCAGTGTGTAATTGTTTCGTCGTGTAGTCATTTCAGTGAGTATTTGTTTCAGCGGGTAATTGTTTCATCGCGTAATTGTTTCTGCGTGTAATTTTTTCAGCGTGTATTTGTATCAGCGTGTAATTGTTTCAGCGTGTAATTGTTTCAGCGTGTAATTGTTTCAGCATGTAATTGTTTCAGCGTGTATTTATTTCAGCATGTAATTGTTTCAGCGTGTAGTTGTTTCAGCGTGTAATTGTTTCAGCGTGTAAGTGTTTCAGCGCGTATTTGTTTCTGCGTGTATTTGTTTCAATGTGAATTTGCTTCAGCGTGTAATTGTTTCAGCGTGTAATTGTTTCAGCGTGTAGTTGTTTCAGCGTGTAATTGTGTCAGTCTGTTATTGTTTCAGCGTGTATTTGTCTCAGAGTGTATTTGTTTCAGCGTGTAATTGTGTCAGTCTGTTATTGTTTCAGATTGTATTTGTCTCAGAGTGTATTTGTTTCAGCGTGTAATTGTTTCAGCGTGTAATTGTGTCAGCGTGTATTTGTTTCAGCGTGTAATTGTTTCAATGTGTAATTGTTTCATCGTGTAATTGTGTCAGCGTGTATTTGTTTCAGCGTGTAATTTTTTCAGCGTGTATTTGTTTCAGCATGTATTTGTTTCAGCGTGTAATTGTTTTAGCGTGTAGTTGTTTCAGCGTGTATTTTTTTCAGCGTGTAATTGTTTCAGAGTGTATTTGTTTCAGCGTGTATTTGTTTCAGCGTGTAATTGTTTCAGCGTGTATTTGTTTCAGCGTGTATTTGTTTCAGCGTGTAGTTGTTTCAGCGTGTATTTGTTTCAGCGTGTAATTGTTTCAGCGTGTAATTGTTTCAGCATCTATTTATTTCATCTTGTAATTGTTTCAGCGTGTAATTGTTTCAGCGTGTATTTGTTTCAGCGTGTAATTGTTTCAGCATGTATTTGTTTCAGCGTGTATTTGTTTCAGCGTGTAATTGTTTTAGCGTGTAGTTGTTTCAGCGTGTATTTGTTTCAGCGTGTATTTGTTTCAGTGCGTAATTGTTTCAGCGTGTATTTGTTTCAGCATGTATTTGTTTCAGCGTGTAATTGTTTTAGCGTGTAGTTGTTTCAGCGTGTAATTGTTTCAGCGTGTATTTGTTTCAGTGCGTAATTGTTTCAGCGTGTATTTGTTTCAGCGTGTAATTGTTTTAGCTTGTAGTTGTTTCAGCGTGTATTTGTTTCAGCGTGTAATTGTTTCAGCGTGTATTTGTTTCAGCGTGTATTTGTTTCAGCGTGTAGTTGTTTCAGCGTGTATTTGTTTCAGCGTGTATTTGTTTCAGCGTGTAATTGTTTCAGCGTGTATTTGTTTCAGCGTGTATTTGTTTCAGCGAGTAGTTGTTTCAGCGTGTATTTGTTTCAGCGTGCAATTGTTTCTGCGTGTAATTGTTTCAGCATCTATTTATTTCATCGTGTAATTGTTTCAGCATGTATTTGTTTCAGCGTGTATTTTTTTCAGCATGTATTTGTTTCGGCGGGTAATGTTTCAGCGTGTATTTGTTCCAGCGTGTAATTGTTTCAACGTGTAATTGTTTCAGCGTGTATTTATTTCAGCGTGTATTTGTTTCAGCGTGTACTTGTTCCTGCGTGTAACTGTTTCAGCGTGTAATTGTTTCAGCGCGTAACTGTTTCAGCGCGTAATTGTTTCAGCGTGTATTTGTTTCAGCGTGTATTTGTTTCAGCGTGTAATTGCTTTAGCGTGTAGTTGATTCAGCGTGTATTTGTTTCAGCGTGTAGTTGTTTCAGCGTGTATTTGTTTCAGCGTGTATTAGTTTCAGCGAGTATTTGTTTCAGCGTATATTTGTTTCGGCGGGTAATGTTTCAGCGTGTACTTGTTTCAGCGTGTAATTTTTTCAGCGTGTATTTATTTCATCGTGTAATTGTTTCAGCATGTAATTCTTTCATCGTGTCATTGTTTCAATGTGCAATTGTTTCAGCGTGTAAGTGTTTCAGCGCGTATTTGTTTCTGCGTGTATTTGTTTCAGTGTGAATTTGCTTCAGCGTGTAATTGTTTCAGCGTGTAGTCATTTCAGTGAGTATTTGTTTCAGCGGGTAATTGTTTCATCGCGTAATTGTTTCTGCGTGTAATTGTTTCAGCGTGTATTTGTATCAGCGTGTAATTGTTTCAGCGTGTAATTGTTTCAGCGTGTAATTGTTTCAGCGTGTAATTGTTTCAGCGTGTATTTTTTTCAGCGTGAATTTGTTTCAGCATGTCATTGTTTCAGCGCGTAATTATTTCAGCGTTTATGTGTTTCAGCGTGTATTTATTTCAGCATGTAATTGTTTCAGCGTGTAGTTGTTTCAGCGTGTAATTGTTTCAGCGTGTAATTGTTTCAGCGTGTAGTTGTTTCAGCGTGTAATTGTGTCAGTCTGTTATTGTTTCAGTGTGTATTTGTCTCAGAGTGTATTTGTTTCAGCGTGTAATTGTGTCAGTCTGTTATTGTTTCAGCGTGTATTTGTCTCAGAGTGTATTTGTTTCAGCGTGTAGTTGTTTCAGCGTGTATTTGTTTCAGCGTGTAATTGTTTCAGCGTGTAATTGTGTCAGCGTCCATTTGTTTCAGCGTGTAATTGTGTCAGCGTGTATTTGTTTCAGCGTGTAATTGTTTCAGCGTGTATTTGTTTCAGCGTCCATTTGTTTCAGCGTGTAATTGTGTCAGCGTGTATTTGTTTCAGCGTATATTTCTTTCAGCGTGTAGTTGTTTCAGCGTGTATTTGTATCATCGTGTAATTGTGTTATCATGTATTTGATTCAGCTTGTATTTGTTTCAGTCCGTATTTGTTTCAGCGTCTAATTGTTTCAGCGTGTAATTGTTTCTGCGTGTAATTCTTTCACCGTGTACTTGTTTCAGTGTGCATTTGTTTCAATGTGTAATTGTTTCAGTGTGTAATTGTTTCTGCGTGTATTTGTTTCAGTGTGAATTTGCTTCAGCGTGTAAATGTTTCAGCGTGTAATTGTTTCAGCATGTAGTTGTTTCAGCGTGTAATTGTGTCAGTCTGTAATTGTTTCAGCGTGTAGTTGTTTCAGAGTGTATTTGTTTCAGCGTGTAATTGTTTCAGCGTGTAATTGTGTCAGCGTGTTTTTGTTTCAGCGTGTTTTTTTTCAGCGTGTAATTGTTTCAGCGTGTATTTTTTTCAGCGTGCATTTGTTTAAGCGTGTAATTGTTTCAGCGTGTATTTGTTTCAGCGTATATTTCTTTCAGCGTGTAGTTGTTTCAGCGTGTATTTGTATCATGGTGTAATTGTGTTATCATGTATTTGTTTCAGCTTGTATTTGTTTCAGTCTGTATTTGTTTCAGCATGTAATTGTTTCTGCTTGTAATTATTTCAGCTTGTACTTGTTTCAGCGTGTATTTGTTTCAGCGTGTATTTGTTTCAGCGTGTAATTGTTTCAGCGTGTAATTGTTTCAGCGTGTATTTGTTTCAGCGTGTAATTGTTTCAGCGTGTATTTGTTTCAGCGTGTAATTGTTTCATCGTGCAATTGTTTCAGCATGTAATTGTTTCAGCATGTATTTGTTTCAGTGTGTAATTATTTCAGCGTATAGTTGTTTCAGCGCGTATTTGTTTCAGCGTGTAATTGTTTCAGTGTGTAATTGTTTCAGCGTCTAATTGTTTCAGCATATATTTGTTTCAGTGTGTAATTATTTCAGCGTATAGTTGTTTCAGCGAGTATTTGTTTCAGCGTGTAATTGTTTCAGCGTCTAATTGTTTCAGCAAATATTTGTTTCAGTGTGTAATTATTTCAGCGTGTATTTGTTTCAGTGTGTAGTTGTTTCAGCGTGCAATTGTTTCAGCATTTAATTGTTTCAGCGTGTAATTGTTTCAGCGTGTATTTGTTTCAGCGTGTTTTTTTTCAGCGTGTAATTGTTTCAGCGTGTATTTGTTTCAGCGTGTAATTGTTTCAGCGTGTATTTGTTTCAGCGTGTATTTGTTTCAGCGTGTTTTTTTTCAGCGTGTAATTGTTTCAGCGTGTATTTGTTTCAGCGTGTAATTGTTTCAGCGTGTAATTGTTTCAGCGTGTAATTGTTTCAGCGTGTATTTGTTTCAGCGTGTAATTGTTTCAGCGTGTATTTGTTTCAGCGTGTATTTGTTTCAGCGTGCAGTTGTTTCAGCGTGTATTTGTTTCAGCGTGTAATTGTTTCAGCGTGTAATTGTTTCAGCATCTATTTATTTCATCGTGTAATTGTTTCAGCGTGTAATTGTTTCAGCATTTATTTGTTTCAGCGTGTATTTTTTTCAGCGTGTATTTGTTTCGGCGGGTAATGTTTCAGCGTGTATTTGTTCCAGCGTGTAATTGTTTCAATGTGTAATTGTTTTCAGCGTGTATTTATTTCAACGTGTATTTGTTTGAGCGTGTAGTTGTTTTCAGCGTGTAATTTTTTCAGCGTGTATTTGTTTCATCGTGTACTTGTTTCAGCATGTAATTCTTTCATCGTGTCATTGTTTCAACGTGTAATTTTTTCAGCGTGTATTTGTTTCAGCGTGTAATTGTGTAAGCATGTATTTGTTCAGCGTGTATTTGTTTCAGCATGAATTTGTTTCAGCGTGTAATTGTTTCAGCGTTTAATTGTATCAGCGTGTACTTGTTCCAGCGTGTAACTATTTCAGCGTGTAATTGTTTCAGCGCGTAATTGTTTCAGCGCGTAATTGTTTCAGCGTGTATTTGTTTCAGCGTGTATTTGTTTCAGTGTGTAATTGTTTTAGCGTGCAGTTGTTTCAGCGTGTATTTGTTTCAGCGTCTAGTTGTTTCAGCGGGAAATGTTTCAGCGTGTACTTGTTTCATCATGTAATTTTTTCAGCGTGTATTTATTTCATCGTGCAATTGTTTCAGCATGTAATTCTTTCATCGTGTCATTGTTTCAACGTGCAATTGTTTCAGCGTGTATTTGTTTCAGCGTGTATTTGTTTCAGCGTGAATTTGCTTCAGTGTGTAATTGTTTCGGCGTGTACTCATTTCAGTGAGTATTTGTTTCAGCGGGTAATTGTTTCATCGCGTAATTGTTTCTGCGTGTAATTGTTTCAGCGTGTATTTGTATCAGCGTGTAATTGTTTCAGCGTGTAATTGTTTCAGCGTGTAATTGTTTCAGCGTGTAATTGTTTCAGCGTGTATTTGTTTCATCGTGTAATTGTTTCAGCTTGTAATTGTTTCAGCTTGTAATTGTTTCATCGTGTAATTGTTTCAGCCCGTAATTGTTTCAGCGTGTATTTGCTTCAGCGTCTATTTCATTCAGCGTGTTTTTTTTTCAGCGTGTAATTGTGTCAGTGTGTATTTGTTTCAGCGTGTATTTGTATCAGCGTATAGTTGTTTCAGCGTGTATTCGTTTTTACGTGTTTCTGTTTCAGCTTGTAATTGTTTCAGCGTGTAATTGATTCAGCGTGTAATTGTGTAAGCATGTTTTTGTTTCAGCGTGTATTTGTTCCAGCGTTAATTTGTATCAGCATGTCATTGTTTCAGCGCGTAATTATTGCAGAGTTTATTTGTTTCAGCGTGTATTTATTTCAGCATGTAATTGTTTCAGCGTGTAGTTGTTTCAGCATGTAATTGTTTCAGTGTGTAATTGTTTCAGCGTGTAGTTGTTTCAGCGTGTAATTGTTTCAGCGTGTAGTTGTTTCAGCGTGTAATTGTTTCAGCGTGTAATTGTTTCAGCGTGTATTTATTTCAGCATGTAATTGTTTCAGCGTGTAATTGTTTCAGCGTGTAATTGTTTCAGCGTGTATTTATTTCAGCATGTAATTGTTTCAGCGTGTACTTGTTCCAGCGTGTAATTGTTTCAACGTGTAATTCTTTCAGTGTGTATTTATTTCAGCGTGTAATTGTTTCAGCGTGTAGTTGTATTCAGCATCTTTTTATTCAGCGTGTAATTATTTCAGCGTGTAATTTTTTCAGCGTGTATTTGTTTCATCGTGTAATTGTTTCAGCATGTAATTCTTTCATCGTGTCATTGTTTCAAGGTGTAATTGTTTCAGCGTGTATTTGTTTCAGCGTGTAATTGTGTAAGCATGTATTTGTTCAGCGTGTATTTGTTTCAGCGTGTAATTGTTTCAGTGCGTAATTGTTTCAGCGTGTATTTGTTTCAGCGTGTATTTGTTTCAGCGTGTAATTGTTTTAGCGTGTAGTTGTTTCAGCGTGTATTTGTTTCAGCGTGTAATTGTTTCAGCGTGTATTTGTTTCATTGCGTAATTGTTTCAGCGTGTATTTGTTTCAGCATGTATTTGTTTCAGCGTGTAATTGTTTTAGCGTGTAGTTGTTTCAGCGTGTATTTTTTTCAGCGTGTAATTGTTTCAGCGTGCATTTGTTTCAGCGTGTATTTGTTTCAGCATGTATTTGTTTCAGCGTGTAATTGTTTTAGCGTGTAGTTGTTTCAGCGTTTATTTGTTTCAGCGTGTAGTTGTTTCAGCATGTATTTGTTTCAGCGTGTAATTGTTTCAGCGTGTAATTGTTTCAGCATCTATTTATTTCATCGTGTAATTGTTTCAGCGTGTAATTGTATCAGCGTGTATTTGTTTCAGCGTGTAATTTTTTCAGCGTGTATTTGTTTCATCGTGTAATTGTTTCAGCATGTAATTCTTTCATCGTGTCATTGTTTCAACGTGTAATTGTTTCAGCGTGTATTTGTTTCAGCGTGTATTTATTTCAGCGTGTACTTGTTTCAGCGTGTAGTTGTTTTCAGCGTGTATTTTTTCAGCGTGTAATTGATTCAGCGTGTAATTTTTTCATCCTGTATTTATTTCAGCGTGTATTTGTTTCAGCGTGTATTTGTTTCAGGTTGTATTTGTTTCAGCGTGTATTTGTTTGAGCGTGTAGTTGTTTCAGCATGTATTTGTTTCAGCGTGTAATTGTTTCAGCGTGTAATTGTTTCAGCATCTATTTATTTCATCGTGTAATTGTTTCAGCGTGTAATTGTTTCAGCATGTATTTGTTTCAGCGTGTATTTTTTTCAGCGTGTATTTGTTTCGGCGGGTAATGTTTCAGCGTGTATTTGTTCCAGCGTGTAATTGTTTCAACGTGTAATTGTTTCAGCGTGTATTTATTTCAGCGTGTATTTGTTTCAGCGTGTAGTTGTTTTCAGCGTGTATTTATTCAGCGTGTAATTATTTCAGCGTGTAATTTTTTCAGGGTGTAATTGTTTCAGCGTTTAATTGTATCAGCGTGTAATTGTTTCAGCGTGTACTTGTTCCAGCGTGTAACTGTTTCAGCGTGTAATTGTTTCAGCGCGTAATTGTTTCAGCGCGTAATTGTTTCAGCGTGTATTTGTTTCAGCGTTTATTTGTTTCAGCTTGTATTTGTTGCAGCGAGTATTTGTTTCAGCGTATATTCGTTTCGGCGGGTAATGTTTCAGCGTGTACTTGTTCCAGCGTGTAATTTTTTCAGCGTGTATTTATTTCATCGTGTAATTGTTTCAGCATTTAATTCTTTCATCGTGTCATTGTTTCAACGTGCAATTGTTTCAGCGTGTATTTGTTTCAGCGTGTATTTGTTTCAGCGTCAATCTGCTTCAGTGTCTAATTGTTTCGGCGTGTAGTCATTTCAGTGAGTATTTGTTTCAGCGGGTAATTGTTTCATCGCGTAATTGTTTCTGCGTGTAATTGTTTCAGCGTGTATTTGTATCAGCGTGTAATTGTTTCAGCGTGTAATTGTTTCAGCGTGTAATTGTTCCAGCGTGTAATTGTTTCAGCGTGTATTTGTTTCAGCGTGTAATTGTTTCAGCGTGTAATTGTTCCAGCGTGTAATTGTTTCAGCCTGTAATTGTTTCAGCTTGTAATTGTTTCATCGTGTAATTGTATCAGCTTGTAATTGTTTCAGCGTGTATTTGCTTCAGCGTCTATTTCTTTCAGCGTGTTTTTTTTTCAGCGTGTAATTGTGTCAGCGTGTATTTATTTCAGTGTGTATTTGTATCAGCGTATAGTTGTTTCAGCGTGTATTCGTTTTTACGTGTATCTGTTTCAGCTTGTAATTGTTTCAGCGTGTATTTGATTCAGCGTGAATTTGTTTCAGCATGTCATTGTTTCAGTGCGTAATTATTTCAGCGTTTATTTGTTTCAGCGTGTAATTGTTTCAGCATGTAGTTGTTTCAGCGTGTAATTGTTTCAGCGTGTAATTGTTTCAGCGTGTAGTTGTTTCAGCGTGTAATTGTTTCAGCGTGTAGTTGTTTCAGTGTGTAATTGTTTCAGCGTGTAATTGTTTCAGCGTGTATTTATTTCAGCATGTAATTGTTTCAGCGTGTAATTGTTTCAGCGTGTAATTGTTTCAGCGTGCATTTGTTTCAGCGTGTATTTGTTTCGGCGGGTAATGTTTCAGCGTGTACTTGTTCCAGCGTGTAATTGTTTCAACGTGTAATTCTGTCAGTGTGTATTTATTTCATCGTGTATTTGTTTCAGCGTGTAGTTGTATTCAGCATGTATTTATTCAGCGTGTAATTATTTCAGCGTGTAATTTTTTCAGCGTGTATTTGTTTCATCGTGTAATTGTTTCAGCATGTAATTCTTTCATCGTGTCATTGTTTCAACGTGTAATTGTTTCAGCGTGTATTTGTTTCAGCGTGTATTTATTTCAGCGTGTATTTGTTTCAGCGTGTAGTTGTTTTCAGCGTGTATTTATTTCATCGTGTAATTGTTTCAGTATTTAATTCTTTCAGCGTGTCATTGTTTCAACGTGCAATTGTTTCAGCGTGAATTTGCTTCAGTGTGTAATTGTTTCGGCGTGTAGTCATTTCAGTGAGTATTTGTTTCAGCGGGTAATTGTTTCATCGTGTAATTGTTTCAGCTTGTAATTGTTTCAGCTTGTAATTGTTTCAACGTGTAATTGTTTCAGCTTGTAATTGTTTCAGCGTGTATTTGCTTCAGCGTCTATTTCTTTCAGCGTGTTTTTTTTTCTGCGTGTAATTGTGTCAGCGTGTATTTATTTCAGCGTGTATTTGTATCAGCGTATAGTTGTTTCAGCGTGTATTCGTTTTTACGTGTATCTGTTTCAGCTTGTAATTGTTTCAGCGTGTATTTGATTCAGCGTGTAATTGTGTAAGCATGTTTTTGTTTCAGCGTGTATTTGTTTCAGCGTGAATTTGTTTCAGCATGTCATTGTTTCAGCGCGTAATTATTTCAGCGTTTATTTGTTTCAACGTGTATTTATTTCAGCATGTAATTGTTTCAGCGTGTAGTTGTTTCAGCGTGTAATTGTTTCAGCGTGTTATTGTTTCAGCGTGTAGTTGTTTCAGCGTGTAATTGTTTCAGCGTGTAATTGTTTCAGCGTGTAATTGTTTCAGCGTGTAATTGTTTCGGCGGGTAATGTTTCAGCGTGTACTTGTTCCAGCGTATAATTGTTTCAACGTGTAATTCTTTCAGTGTGTATTTATTTCAGCGTGTATTTGTCTCAGCGTGTACTTGTATTCAGCATGTATTTATTCAGCGTGTAATTATTTCAGCGTGTAATTTTTTCAGCGTGTATTTGTTTCATCGTGTAATTGTTTCAGCATGTAATTCTTTCATCGTGTCATTGTTTCAACGTGTAATTGTTTCAGCGTGTATTTGTTTCAGTGTGTAATTGTTTAAGCATGTATTTGTTCAGCGTGTATTTGTTTCAGCGTGTAATTGTTTCAGTGCGTAATTGTTTCAGCGTGTATTTGTTTCAGCGTGTATTTGTTTCAGCGTGTATTTGTTTCAGCGTGTAATTGTTTCAGCGTGTAATTGTTTTAGCGTGTAGTTGTTTCAGCGTGTATTTGTTTCAGCGTGTAATTGTTTCAGCGTGTAATTGTTTTAGCGTGTAGTTGTTTCAGCGTGTATTTGTTTCAGCGTGTATTTGTTTCATTGCGTAATTGTTTCAGCGTGTATTTGTTTCAGCATGTATTTGTTTCAGCGTGTAATTGTTTTAGCGTGTAGTTGTTTCAGCGTGTATTTTTTTCAGCGTGTAATTGTTTCAGCGTGTATTTGTTTCAGCGTGTATTTGTTTCAGCATGTATTTGTTTCAGCGTGTAATTGTTTTAGCGTGTAGTTGTTTCAGCGTGTATTTGTTTCAGCGTGTAGTTGTTTTCAGCGTGTATTTATTCAGCGTGTAATTGTTTCAGCGTGTAATTTTATCAGCGTGTATTTGTTTCAGCGTGTATTTGTTTCAGCATATATTTGTTTCAGCGTGTATTTGTTCCATCGTGTAATTGTTTCAGCGTGTAATTGTTTCAGCATGTATTTGTTCCAGCGTGTATTTGCTTCAGCGTCTATTTGTTTCAGCGTGTGTTTTTTTCAGCGTCTAATTGTTTCACCGTGTATTTGTTTCAGCATGTATTTGTTTCAGCGTGTATTTGCTTCAGCGTCGATTTGTTTCAGAGTGTTTTTTTTTCAGCGTGTATTTGTTTCAGCTTGTATTTGTTTCAGTGTGTATGTGTTTCGGAGGGTAATGTTCCAGCGTGTAATTGTTTCAACGTGTAATTGTTTCAACTTGTATTTATTTCATTGTGTATTTGTTTCAGCGTGTAGTTGTTTTCAGCGTGTATTTATTCAGCGTGTAATTGTTTCAGCGTGTAATTTTTTCAGCGTGTATTTGTTTCATCGTGTAATTGTTTCAGCATGTAATTCTTTCATCGTGTCATTGTTTCAAAGTGTATTTGTTTCAGCGTGTATTTGTTTCAGCATGTAATTGTGTAATCATGTATTTGTTCAGCGTGTATTTGTTTCAGCATGAATTTGTTTCAGTGTGTAATTGTTTCAGTGTGTTATTGTTTCAGCATGTTGTTGTTTCAGTGCGTAATTGTTTCAGTGCGTAATTGTTTCAGTGCGTAATTGTTTCAGCGTGTATTTGTTTCAGCGTGTATTTGTTTCAGCGTGTAGTTGTTTTCAGCGTGTATTTATTCAGCGTGTAATTGTTTCAGCGTGTATTTGTTTCAGCATGTAATTGTTTCAGCATGTAATTGTTTCAGCGTTTATTTATTTTAGCATTTAAATGTTTCAGCGTGTATTTGTTTCAGCGTGTAGTTGTTTCAGCGTGTATTTGTTTCAGCGTGAATTTGTTTCAGCGTGTAATTTTTTCAGCGTGTAATTGTTTTAGCGTGCAGTTGTTTCAGTTTGTATTTGTTTCAGCGTGCAGTTGTTTCAGCGTGTAGTTGTTTCAGCGTGTAATTGTTTCAGCATGTATTTGTTTCAGCGTGTAATTGTTTCAGCTTGTATTTGTTTCGGCGGGTAATGTTTCAGTGTGTAATTGTTTCAGCTTGTATTTATTTCATTGTGTATTTGTTTCAGCGTGTAATTTTTTCAGCGTGTATTTGTTTCATCGTGTAATTGTTTCAGCATGTAATTCTTTCATCGTGTCATTGTTTCAACGTGTAATTTTTTCAGCGTGTATTTGTTTCAGCGTGTAATTGTGTAAGCATGTATTTGTTCAGCGTGTATTTGTTTCAGCGTGAATTTGTTTCAGCGTGTAATTGTTTCAGCATTTAATGGTATCAGCGTGTAATTGTTTCAGCGTGTACTTGTTCCAGCGTGTAGTTGTTTCAGCGTGTATTTGTTTCAGCGTGTAATTGTTTTAGCGTGTAGTTGTTTCAGCGTGTATTTGTTTCAGCGTGTATTTGCTTCAGCGTCGATTTGTTTCAGAGTGTTTTTTTTTCAGCGTGTATTTGTTTCAGCTTGTATTTGTTTCAGTGTGTACGTGTTTCGGAGGGTAATGTTGCAGCGTGTAATCGTTTCAACGTGTAATTGTTTCAGCGTGTATTTATTTCATTGTGTATTTGTTTCAGCGTGTAGTTGTTTTCAGCGTGTATATCTTCAGCGTGTAATTGTTTCAGCGTGTAATTTTTTCAGCGTGTATTTGTTTCATCGTGTCATTGTTTCAACGTGTAATTGTTTCAGCGTGTATTTGTTTCAGCTTGTGTTTGTTTCAGTGTGTACGTGTTTCGGAGGGTAATGTTGCAGCGTGTAATCGTTTCAACGTGTAATTGTTTCAGCGTGTATTTATTTCATTGTGTATTTGTTTCAGCGTGTAGTTGTTTTCAGCGTGTATATCTTCAGCGTGTAATTGTTTCAGCGTGTAATTTTTTCAGCGTGTATTTGTTTCATCGTGTCATTGTTTCAACGTGTAATTGTTTCAGCGTGTATTTGTTTCAGCATGTAATTGTTTCAGCGTGTATTTGTTTCAGCGTGTAATTGTTTCAGCGTGTTATTGTTTCAGCATGTTGTTGTTTCAGCGTGTAAATGTTTCAGCGAGTAATTGTTTCAGCGTGTAATTGTTTCAGTGCGTAATTGTTTCAGTGCGTAATTGTTTCAGTGCGTAATTGTTTCAGCGTGTATTTGTTTCAGCGTGTAGTTGTTTTCAGTGTGTATTTATTCAGCGTGTAATTGTTTCAGCGTGTAATTTTATCAGCGTGTATTTGTTTCAGCATGTAATTGTTTCAGCGTGTATTTGTTTCAGCATATATTTCTTTCAGCGTGTATTTGTTCCATCGTGTAATTGTTTCAGCGTGTAATTGTTTCAGCATGTATTTGTTCCAGCGTGTATTTGCTTCAGCGTCTATTTGTTTCAGCGTGTAATTGTTTCAGCGTGTATTTGTATCAGCGTGTAATTGTTTCAGCGTGTATTTGCTTCAGCGTCTATTTGTTCAGCGTGTATTTGTTTCAGCGTGAATTTGTTTCAGCGAGTAATTGTTTCAGCATTTAATGGTATCAGCGTGTAATTGTTTCAGCGTGTACTTGTTCCAGCGTGTAACTGTTTCAGCGTGTAATTGTTTCAGTGTGTATTTGTTTCAGCGTGTATTTGTTTCAGTGTGTATTTGTTTCAGCGTGTATTTGTTTCAGCGTGTAATTGTTTTAGCGTGTAGTTGTTTCAGCGTGTATTTGTTTCAGCGTGTAGTTGTTTCAGCATGTATTTGTTTCAGCGTGTATTTGTTTCAGCGTGTATTTGTTTCAGCATGTATTTGTTTCAGCGTGTATTTTCTTCAGCGTCGATTTGTTTCAGAGTGTTTTTTTTTCAGCGTGTATTTGTTTCAGCTTGTATTTGTTTCAGTGTGTACGTGTTTCGGAGGGTAATGTTCCAGCGTGTAATTGTTTCAACGTGTAATTGTTTCAGCGTGCATTTATTTCATTGTGTATTTGTTTCAGCGTGTAGTTGTTTTCAGCATGTATATCTTCAGCGTGTAATTGTTTCAGCGTGTAATTTTTTCAGCGTGTATTTGTTTCATCGTGTCATTGTTTCAACGTGTAATTGTTTCAGCATGTATTTGTTTCAGCTTGTATTTGTTTCGGCGGGTAATGTTTCAGTGTGTATTTTTTCCAGCGTGTAATTGTTTCAACATGTAATTGTTTCAGCGTGTATTTATTTCAGCGTGTATTTGTTTCAGCGTGTAGTTGTTTTCAGCGTGTATTTATTCAGCGTGTAATTGTTTCAGCGTGTAATTTTTTCAGCGTGTATTTGTTTCATCGTGTAATTGTTTCAGCATGTAATTCTTTCATCGTGTCATTGTTTCAACGTGTAATTTTTTCAGCGTTTATTTGTTTCAGCGTGTAATTGTGTAAGCATGTATTTGTTCAGTGTGTATTTGTTTTAGCGTGAATTTGTTTCAGCGTGTAATTGTTTCAGCGTTTAATGGTATCAGCGTGTAATTGTTTCAGCGTGTACTTGTTCCAGCCTGTAACTGTTTCAGCGTGTAATTGTTTCAGCGTGTAATTGTTTCAGTGTGTATTTGTTTCAGCGTATAATTGTTTTAGCGTATATTTGTTTCAGCGTGTATTTGTTTCAGCGTGTAGTTGTTTCAGCGTGTATTTGTTTCAGCATGCATTTGTTTCAGCGTTTATTTGCTTCAGCGTCGATTTGTTTCAGAGTGGTTTTTTTACAGCGTGTATTTGTTTCAGCTTGTATTTGTTTCAGTGTGTACGTGTTTCAGAGGGTAATGTTCCAGCGTGTAATTGTTTCAACGTGTAATTGTTTCAGCGTGTATTTATTTCATTGTGTATTTGTTTCAGCGTGTAGTTGTTTTCAGCGTGTATAACTTCAGCGTGTATTTGTTTCATCGTGTCATTGTTTCAACGTGTAATTGTTTCAGCATGTAATTGTGTAAGCATGTATTTGTTCGGCGTGTATTTGTTTCAGCGTGAATTTGTTTCAGCGTGTAATTGTTTCAGCATGTTGTTGTTTCAGCGTGTAAATGTTTCAGCGTGTAATTGTTTCAGTGTGTAGTTGTTTCAGATTGTAATTGTTTCAGTGCGTAATTGTTTCAGTGCGTATTTGTTTCAGCGTGTAATTGTTTCAGCATGTTGTTGTTTCAGCGTGTAAATGTTTCAGCGTGTAATTGTTTCAGTGGGTAGTTGTTTCAGATTGTATTTGTTTCAGCGAGTAATTGTTTCAGCGAGTAATTGTTTCAGCGTGTAATTGTTTCAGCGTGTAATTGTTTCAGCGTCTATTTGTTTCATCGTGTAATTGTTACAGCGTGTAATTGTTTCAGCGTGTATTTGTTTTACGTGTAATTGTATCAGCGTGTAATTGTTTCAGTGTGTAATTGTTTCAGCGTGTATTAGTTTTTACGTGTAATTGTTTCAGCGTGTATTTTTTCAGTGTGTAATTGTTTCAGCGTGTATTTGTTTCAGCGTGTAATTTTTTCAGCTTGTATTTGTTTCATTGTGTATTTGTTTCAGCGTATAATTGTTTCAGCGTCTAATGGTTTCAGCGTGTATATTTTTTTGGGTGCAATTGTTTCTGCTTGTATTTGTTTCCGCGTGTAATTGTTTCTTTGTGTAACTGTTTCCGCGTGTAATTGTTTCAGCTTGTAATTGTTTCAGCGTGTATTTGTTTCAGCGTGTATTTTTTTCATTGTGTAATTGATTCAGCGTGTAATTGTTTCAGCGTGTATTTGTTTCATCGTGTATTTGTTTCAGCGTGTATTTGCTTCAGCGTCTATTTGTTTCAGCGTGTTTTTTTTTCAGCGTGTATTTGTTTCAGCTTGTATTTGTTTCAGCGTGTAATTGTTTAAGCGTGCATTTGTTTCAGCGTATATTTGTTTCAGCGTTTATTTGTATCAGCTTGTAGTTGTTTCAGCGTGTAATTGTTTCAGCGTGTATTTGCTTCAGCATGTAATTGTTTCAGCGTGTATTTATTTCAGCATTTGTTTGTTTCAGCGTGTAATTGTTTCAGAATGTATTCCTTTTTACGTGTAATTGTTTCAGCGTGTATTTGTTTCAGCGTGTAATTGTTTCAGCGTGTATTTTTTTCAGCGTATAGTTGTTTCAGCGAGTATTTGTTTCAGCGTGTATTTGTTCCAGGTGTATTTGTTTCAGTGTGTAATAGTTTCAGTGCGTAATGGTTTCATCGTTTATTTGTTTCATCGTGTATTTATTTCAGCGTATAATTGTTTCAGCGTGTAATTCTTTCAGCATCTAATTGTTTCAGCGTGTATTTGTTTCCTCGTGCATTTGTTTCTGCGTGTAAATGTTTCAGCGTGTAATTGTTTCAGCGTGTAATTGTTTCAGCGTGTAATTGTTTCAGCGTGTAATTGTTTCAGCGTGTATTTGTTTCTGCGTGTAAATGTTTCAGCGTGTAATTGTTTCAGCGTGTAATTGTTTCAGCGGGTAATTGTTTCAGCGTGTAATTGTTTCAGCGTGTAATTTTTTCAGAGAGTATTTGTTTCATCGTGTAATTGTTTCAGCGTGCATTTGTTTCAGCGTGTATTTGTTTCAGCGTGTATTTGTTTCAGCGTGTAATTGTTTCAGCGTGCATTTGTTTCAGCGTGTATTTGTTTCAGCGTGTATTTGTTTCAGCGTATAATTGTTTCAGCGTGTATATTTTTTAGCGCGCAATTGTTTCAGCATGTAATTGTTTCAGCGTGTAATTGTTTCAGCGTGTATGTTTTCAGCGTCTAATTGTTTCAGCGTGCATTTGTTTCTGCTTGTATTTGTTTCCGCGTGTAATTTTTTCTTCGTGTAACTGTTTCCGCGTGTAATTGTTTCAGCGTGTATGTATTTTGTTTCAGTGTTTATTTGTTTCAGCGTGTAGTTGTTTCAGCGTGTAATTGTTTCAGCGTGTTTTTGTTTATGCGTCTATTTGTTTCAGCATGAATTTGTTTCAGCGTGTAATTGTTTCAGCAAGAATTTGTTTCAGCGTGTAATTGTTTCAGCGTGTAATTGTTTCAGCATGTATTTGTTTCATCATGTAATTGTTTCAGCGTGTAGTTGTTTCATCGTTTAATTGTTTCAGCGTATATTTGTTTCATCTTCTAATTGTTAACACATGTAATTGTTTAAGTGTGTATTTGTTTCAGTGTGTAATTGTTTCAGCGTGTATTTGTTTCAGCGTGTAATTGTTTCAGCGTGTTTTTGTTTATGCGTCTATTTGTTTCAGCATGGAATTGTTTCAGCGCTTAATTGTTCAGTGTGTAATTGTTTCAGCATATATTTGTTTCAGCAAGTAGTTGTTTCAGAGTGTAATTTTTTCAGCGTGTATTTATTTCAGCGTGTAGTTGTTTCAGCGTGTATTTATTTCAGCGTGTATTTGTTTCATCGTGTAATTTGTTCAGCTTGTATTTGTTTCAGCGTGTATTTTTTTCATCGTGTAATTTGTTCTGCCTGTAATTGCTTCAGCGTGTATTTGTTTCATCGTTTATTTGTTTCTTCGTGTAACTGTTTCCGCGTGTAATTGTTTCAGCTTGTATTTGTTTCAGCGTGTATTTTTTTCATCGTGCAATTTCATCAGCTTGTAATTGTTTCAGCATGTATTTGTTTCAGCGTGTATTTTTTTCATCGTGTAATTGTTTCAGCGTGTAATTGTTTCAACGTCTATTTGTTTCATCGTGTATTTGTTTCAGCGTGTAATTGTTTCAGCATGTATTTGTTTCAGCGTGTATTTGCTTCAGCGTCTATTTGTTTCAGCGTGTATTTGTTTCAGCTTGTATTTGTTTCAGCGTGTAATTGTTTAAGCGTGTATTTGTTTCAGCGTGTATTTGTATCAGCTTGTAGTTGTTTCAGCGTGTATTTGCTTCAGCGTGTATTTATTTCAGCATTTGTTTGTTTCAGCGTGTATTCCTTTTTACGTGTAATTGTTTCAGCGTGTATTTGTTTCAGCGTGTAATTGTTTCAGTGTGTATTTTTTTCTGTGTGTAATTGTTTCAGCGTGTATTTGTTTCAGCGTGTATTTGTTCCAGGTGTATTTGTTTGTGTGTAATAGTTTCAGTGCGTAATGGTTTCATCGTTTATTTCTTTCATCGTGTATTTATTTCAGCGTATAATTGTTTCAGCGTGTAATTCTTTCAGCATCTAATTGTTTCAGCGTGTATTTGTTTCCTCGTGCATTTGTTTCTGCGTGTAAATGTTTCAGCGTGTAATTGTTTCAGCGTGTAATTGTTTCAGCGTGTAATTGTTTCAGCGTGTAATTGTTTCAGCGTGTATTTGTTTCTGCGTGTAAATGTTTCAGCGTGTAATTGTTTCAGCGTGTAATTGTTTCAGCGGGTAATTGTTTCAGCGTGTAATTGTTTCAGCGTGTAATTTTTTCAGAGAGTATTTGTTTCATCGTGTAATTGTTTCAGCGTGCATTTGTTTCAGCGTGTATTTGTTTCAGCGTGTATTTGTTTCAGCGTGTAATTGTTTCAGCGTGCATTTGTTTCAGCGTGTATTTGTTTCAGCGTATAATTGTTTCAGCGTGTAATGCTTTCAGCGTGTATATTTTTTAGCGCACAATTGTTTCAGCATGTAATTGTTTCAGCGTGCAATTGTTTCAGCGTGTATGTTTTCAGCGTCTAATTGTTTCAGCGTGCATTTGTTTCTGCTTGTATTTGTTTCCGCGTGTAATCTTTTCTTCGTGTAACTGTTTCCGCGTGTAATTGTTTCAGCGTGTATGTATTTTGTTTCAGTGTTTATTTGTTTCAGCGTGTAGTTGTTTCAGCGTGTAATTGTTTCAGCGTGTTTTTGTTTATGCGTCTATTTGTTTCAGCATGGAATTGTTTCAGCGCTTAATTGTTCAGTGTGTAATTGTTTCAGCATATATTTGTTTCAGCAAGTAGTTGTTTCAGAGTGTAATTTTTTCAGCGTGTATTTATTTCAGCATTTAATTGTTTCAGCGTGCAGTTGTTTCAGCGTGTAGTTGTTTCAGCGTGTATTTGTATCAGCGTGTTTTTGTTTCAGTGTGTATTTATTTCAACGTGTAATTGGTTCAGCGTGTATTTGTTTCCTCGTGTAATTTGTTCAGCTTGTAATTGTTTCAGCGTGTATTTGTTTCAGCGTGTATTTTTTTCATCGTGTAATTTGTTCTGCCTGTAATTGTTTCAGCGTGTATTTGTTTCAGCGTGTAATTGTTTCAGCGTGTAAATGTTTCAGCGTGTATTTTTTTCATCGTGTATTTGTTTCAGCGTGTACTTGTTTCAGCGTGTAGTTGCATCAGCGTGTATTTGTTTCAGCGTGTAATTGTTTCAGCGTGTAATTGTTTCAGCGTGCATTTGTTTCATCGTGTGATTGTTTCAGCGTGTATTTGTTTCATCGTGTAATTGTTTCAGCCTGTATTTGTTTCAGCGTGTATTTGATTCATTGTGTAGTGTTTTCTGCATGTATTTTTTCCAGTGTGTAATTGTTTCAGCGTGTAATTGTTTCAGCGGGTAATTGTTTCAGAGTGTATTTGTTTCAGTGTGTAATTGTTTCAGCGTGCATTTGTTTCAGCGTGTATTTGTTTCAGCGTGTATTTGTTTCAACGTGTATTTGTTTCAGCTTGTATTTGTTTCAGCGTTTACTTGTTTCATCGTGTATTTTATTCAGCGTGGAATTGTTTCAGCGTGTATTTGTTTCAGCATCTAATTGTTTCAGCGTCTAATTGTTTCAGCGTATAATTGTTTCAGCGTGTAATTTTTTCAGCGGGTAAGTGTTTCAGCGTGTATTTGTTTCAGCGTGTAATTGTTTCAGCGTGTAATTCAGCGTGTAATTTCAGCGTGTAATTTCAGTGTGTTATTTCAGCGGGTAATTTCAGCGTGTAATTGTTTCAGCGTGTAATTGTTTCAGCGTTTAATTGTTCAGTGTGTAATTGTTTCAGCGTGTATTTTTTTCATCGTGTATTTGTTTCAGCGTCTAGTTGCATCAGCATGTATTTGTTTCGGCGTCTATTTGTTTCAGCGTGTAATTGTTTCAGTTTGTATTTGTTTCAGCGTGTATTTGTTTCAGCTTGTATTTGTTTCAGCGTTTATTTGTTTCAGCGTGTAATTGTTTCAGCTTGTAATTGTTTCAGCGTGTAATTGTTTCAGCGTGTAGTTGTTTCAGCGTGTAGTTTCAGCATGTATTTCTTTCAACGTTTAATTGTGTCAGCGTGTAATTGTTTCATCGTGTGATTGTTTCAGCGTGTGATTGTTTCAGCGTGTATTTGTTTCAGCGTGTATTTGTTTCAGCATGAATTTGTTTCAGCGTGTAATTGTTTCAGCGTTTATTTGTTTCATCGTGTAATTGTTTCAGCTTGTATTTGTTTCAGCGTGTATTTGATTCATCGTGTAGTTTTTTCAGCATGTATTTTTTTCTGTGTGTAATTGTTTCAGCGTGTAATTGTTTCAGCGTCTATTTGTTTCAGTGTATAATTGTTTCAGCGTGTAAATGTTTCAGCGTGTAATTCAGCGTGTAATTTCAGCGTGTAATTTCAGCGTGTAATTGATTCAGCCTTAATTTGTTTCAGCGTGTAATTGTTTCAGCGTGTAATTGTTTCAGCGTGTAATTGTTTCAGCCTGTATTTGTTTCAGCTTGTAATTGTTTCAGCGTTTAATTGTTCCAGCGTGTATTTGTTTCAACGTATAATCGTTTCAGCATGTATTTGTTTCATCGTGTAATTGTTTCAGTGTATATTTGTTTCAGCCTGTAGTTGTTCCATCATGTATTTATTTTAGCATTTAATTGTTTCAGCATGTAGTTGTTTCAGCGTGTAGTTGTTTCAGTGAGTTTTTCTTTCAGCGTGTATTTATTGCAGCGTGTATTTGTTTCAGCGTGTATTTGTTTCAGCGTTTAATTTTTTCAGCGTGTATTTGTTTCAGCGTGTAGTTGTTTCAGCTTGTATTTGTTTCAGCGTGTAATTGTTTCAGCGTATAATTTTTTCAGCATATCTTTGTTTCAGCGTTTAATTGTTTCAGTGTGTATTTGTAACAGCGTTTAATTGTTTCAGCGTGTTGTTGTTTAATCGTGTAATTGTTTCAGCGCGTATTTATTTCAGCCTGTATTTGCTTCAGCGTGTATTTTTTTCTGCGTGTATTTGTTTCAGCGTGTATTTGTTTCAGCGTGTAGTTGTTTCAGCATGTATTTATTGAGCATGTAATTGTTTCAGCGTGTAATTGTTTCAGCGTGTATTTGTGTCAGCGTGTATTTTTTTCAGCGGGTAATGTTTCAGCGTGTATTGTTTCAGCGTGTAATTGTTTCAGCCTGTATTTGTTACAGCGTGTATTTGTTTCAGCGTGTAATTGTTTCAGCGTGTAATTGATTCAGCGTGTAATTGTTTCAGCGTGTAATTGTTTCAGCGTGTAGTTGTTTCAGCGTGTATTTGTTTCATCGTGTAATTATTTCAACATGTAATCGTTTCATCGTGTAATTGTTTCAGCGTGTATTTGTGTCAGCGTGAATTTGTTTCAGCGTGTAATTGTTTCAGCGTGTAATTGTTTCAGCGTGTTGTTGTTTCAGCATGTAATTGTTACATCGTGTAATTGTTTCAGCGTGTAGTTGTTTCAGCGTGTAGTTGTTTCAGTGTGTAGTTGTTTCAGCATGTATTTGTTTCAGCATGTATTTGTTTCAGCGTGCCTTTGTTTCAGCGTTTTATTGTTTCAGCGTGTAATTGTTTCAGCGTGTATTTGTTTCACCGTGTAATTGCTTCAGCGTGTTATTGTTTCAGCATGTAATTGTTTCAGCGTGTATTTGTTTTTGCGTATATTTGTTTCAGCGTGTAATTGTTTCATCGTGTAATTGTTTCAGCGTGTAATTGTTTCAGTGTGTATTTTTTTCAGCGTGTAATTGTTTCAGCATGTAATTGTTTCAGCGTGTATTTGTTTTTGCGTATATTTGTTTCAGCATGTAATTGTTTCATCGTGTAATTGTTTCAGCGTGTAATTGTTTCAGCGTGTATTTTTTCAGCGTGTAATTGTTTCAGCGTGTAATTGTTTCAGTGTGTAATTGTTTCAGCGTGTATTTTTTCAGCGTGTAATTGTTTCAGCGTGTATTTGTTTCAGCGTGTAGTTGTTTCAGCGTGTATTTGTTTCAGCGTGTAATTTTTTCATCATGTAATTTTTTCAGCGTGTAATTCTTTCAGCTTGTAATTGTTTCAGCGTGTAATTGTTTCAGCTTGTTTTTGTTTCAGCTTGTAATTGTTTCAGCGTGTAATTGTTTCAGTGTGTATTTTTTTCATCGTGTAATTCTTTCAGCATGTAAATGTTTCAGCTTGTTTTTGTTTCAGCGTGTAATTGTTTCAGCGTGTAGTTGTTTCAGCGTGTAATTGTTTCAGCGTGTAATTGTTTCAGCGTGTTTTTGTTTCAGTGTTTAATTGTTTCAGTGTGTATTCTTTTCAGCGTGTAATTGTTTCAGCGTGTAATTGTTTCAGCGTGTATTTGTTTTTGTGTATATTTGTTTCAGCGTGTAATTGTTCCATCATGTAATTGTTTCAGCATGTAATTGTTTCAGCGTGTATTTTTTTCAGCGTGTAATTATTTCAGCGTGTAATTGTTTCAGCGTGTAATTGTTTCATCGTGTATTTTTGCAGCGTGTATTTGTTTCAGCTTGTAATTGTTTCAGTGTGTAATTGTTTCAGCGTGTAATTGTTTCAGCATCTAATTGTTTCATCATGTACTTGTTTCAGCGTGTAATTGTTTGAGTGTATTTGTTTTTTTCATGTATTTGTTTCAGCCTGTAATTGTTTCAGCGTGTAATTGTTTCAGCGTGTAGTTGTTTCAGCGTGTAGTTTCAGCATGTATTTCTTTCAACGTGTAATTGTGTCAGCGTGTAATTGTTTCATCGTGTGATTGTTTCAGCGTGTGATTGTTTCAGCGTGTATTTGTTTCAGCGTGTATTTGTTTCAGCATGAATTTGTTTCAGCGTGTAATTGTTTCAGCGTGTAATTGTTTCAGCGTTTATTTGTTTCATCGTGTAATTGTTTCAGCTTGTATTTGTTTCAGCGTGTATTTGATTCATCGTGTAGTTTTTTCAGCATGTATTTTTTTCTGTGTGTAATTGTTTCAGCGTGTAATTGTTTCAGCGTCTATTTGTTTCAGTGTATAATTGTTTCAGCGTGTAATTTTTTCAGCGGGTAAGTGTTTCAGTGTGTAATTGTTTCAGCGTGTAAATGTTTCAGCGTGTAATTCAGCGTGTAATTTCAGCGTGTAATTTCAGCGTGTAATTGATTCAGCCTTAATTTGTTTCAGCGTGTAATTGTTTCAGCGTGTAATTGTTTCAGCGTGTAATTGTTTCAGCCTGTATTTGTTTCAGCTTGTAATTGTTTCTGCGTGTATTTGTTTCAGCATGTAATTGTTTCAGCGTTTAATTGTTCCAGCGTGTATTTGTTTCAACGTATAATCGTTTCAGCATGTATTTGTTTCATCGTGTAATTGTTTCAGCGTATATTTGTTTCAGCGTGAATTTGTTTCAGTGTGTAATTTTTTTCAGCGTGTAATTGTTTCAGCATGTAGTTGTTTCAGCTTGTATTTGTTTCAGCGTGTAATTGTTTCAGCGTATAATTTTTTCAGCATATCTTTGTTTCAGCATTTAATTGTTTCAGTGTGTATTTGTAACAGCGTTTAATTGTTTCAGCGTGTTGTTGTTTAATCGTGTAATTGTTTCAGCGCGTATTTATTTCAGCCTGTATTTGCTTCAGCGTGTATTTTTTTCTGCGTGTATTTGTTTCAGCGTGTATTTGTTTCAGCGTGTAGTTGTTTCAGCGTGTAATTGTTTCAGCGTGTAATTGTTTCAGCGTGTAATTGTTTCAGCGTGTATTTGTTTCAGCATGTATTTTTTTCAGCGGGTAATGTTTCAGCGTGTATTGTTTCAGCGTGTAATTGTTTCAGCCTGTATTTGTTACAGCGTGTATTTGTTTCAGCGTGTAATTGTTTCAGCGTGTAATTGATTCAGCGTGTAATTGTTTCAGCGTGTAATTGTTTCAGCGTGTAGTTGTTTCAGCGTGTATTTGTTTCAGCGTGTAATTGTTTCAGCGTGTAATTGTTACATCGTGTAATTGTTTCAGCGTGTAGTTGTTTCAGCGTGTAGTTGTTTCAGTGGGTAGTTGTTTCAGCATGTATTTGTTTCAGCATGTATTTGTTTCAGCGTGCCTTTGTTTCAGCGTGTAATTGTTTCAGCGTGTAATTGTTTTTGCGTATATTTGTTTTTGCGTATATTTGTTTCAGCGTGTAATTGTTTCATCGTGTAATTGTTTCAGCGTGTAATTGTTTCAGCGTGTATTTTTTCAGCGTGTAATTGTTTCAGCGTGTATTTTTTCAGCGTGTAATTGTTTCAGCGTGTAATTGTTTCAGCGTGTATTTTTTCAGCGTGTAATTGTTTCAGCGTGTATTTTTTCAGCGTGTAATTGTTTCAGCGTGTATTTTTTCAGCGTGTAATTGTTTCAGCGTGTAATTGTTTCAGCATGTATTTGTTTCAGCGTGTAGTTGTTTCAGCGTGTATTTGTTTCAGCGTGTTATTTTTTCATCATGTAATTTTTTCAGTGTGTAATTCTTTCAGCTTGTAATTGTTTCAGCGTGTAATTGTTTCAGCTTGTTTTTGTTTCAGCTTGTAATTGTTTCAGCGTGTAATTGTTTCAGTGTGTATTTTTTTCATCGTGTAATTCTTTCAGCGTGTAAATGTTTCAGCTTGTTTTTGTTTCAGCGTGTAATTGTTTCAGCGTGTATATTTGCAGCGTGTATTTGTTTCAGCGTGTAATTGTTTCAGTGTGTAATTGTTTCAGCGTGTAATTGTTTCAGCATCTAATTGTTTCAGCATGTACTTGTTTCAGCGTGTAATTGTTTGAGTGTATTTGTTTTTTTCATGTATTTGTTTCAGCCTGTAATTGTTTCAGCGTGTAATTGTTTCAGCGTGTAATTGTTTCATCGTGTAATTGTTTCAGCGTGTATTGTTTCAGCGTGTAATTGTTTCAGCGTGTAATTGTTTCAGCGTGTAGTTGTTTCATCGTGTAATTGTTTCAGCGTGTAATTGTTTCAGCGTGTAATTGTTTCATCGTGTAATTGTTTCAGCGTGTATTGTTTCAGCGTGTAATTGTTTCAGCGTGTAATTGTTTCAGCGTCTAATTGTTTCAGTGTGGAATTTTTTCAGCGGGTAAGTGTTTCAGTGTGTAATTGTTTCATCGTGTAATTGTTTCAGCATGTAATTCAGCGTGTAATTTCAGTGTGTAATTTCAGCATGTAATTGTTTCAGCCTGTATTTGTTTCATCTTGTAATTGTTTCTGCGTGTATTTGTTTCAGCGTGTAATTTTTCAGTGTGTAATTGTTTCAGCATATATTTATTTCAGCGTGTAATTTTTTCAGTGTTTATTTGTTTCAGCGTTTAGTTGTTTCAGTGTGTATTTGTTTCAGCGTGTAATTGTTCCAGCGTGTAATTGTTTCAGCGTGTAATTGTTTCAGCCTGTAATTGTTTCTGCGTGTATTTGTTTCAGCGTGTAATTTTTTCAGCGTTTAATTGTTTCAGCGTGTATTTGTTTCAGCGTTTAATTGTTTCAGCATGTATTTGTTTCAGCGTCTATTTGTTTCAGCGTGTTTTTGTTTCAGCGTATAATTGTTTCATTACGTATTTGTTTCATCGTGTATTTGTTTCAACGTGTATTTGTTTCATCGTGTATTTGTTTCAGTGTTTATTTGTTTCAGCATGAATTTATTTTAGCATGTATTGTTTCAGCATGTATTTGTTTCAGCGTGTATTTGTTTCAGCGTGTATTTATTTCAGCGTGCATTTGTTTCAGCGTGTTTTTGTTTCAGCGTGTATTTGTTTCAGCGTGTATTTGTTTCAGCGTGTAATTGTTTCAGCGTGTATTTGTTTCAGCGTGTATTTATTTCAGCGTGCATTTGTTTCAGCGTGTTTTTGTTTCAGCGTGTATTTATTTCAGCGTGTATTTGTTTCAGCGTGTATTTGTTTCAGCGTGTATTTATTTCAGCGTGTATTTGTTTCAGCGTGTATTTGTTTCAGCGTGTATTTGTTTCAGCGTGTATTTATTTCAGCGTGTATTTGTTTCAGCGTGTATTTGTTTCAGCTTGTATTTGTTTCAGCATGTATTTGTTTCAGCGTTTAATTTTTCAGCGTCTATTTGTTTCAGCGTGTAATTGTTTCAGCGTGTATTTGTTTCAGCGTGTAATTGCTTCAGCGTGTAATTTTTTTCAGCGTATATTTGTTTCAGCGTTTAATTGTTTCAGTGGGTATTTGTATCAGCGTTTAATTGTTTCAGCATGTATTTGTTTAAGTGTGTAATTGTTTCAGCGCGTATTTATTTCAGTCTGTATTTGTTTCAGCGTTTATTTTTTTCTGCATGTATTTGTTCCAGCGTGTATTTGTTCCAGCATGTATTTGTTTCAGCATGTAGTTGTTTCAGCGTGTATTTATTGAGCGTGTAATTGTTTCAGCGTGTAATTGTTTCAGCGTGTATTTGTTTCAGCGTGTATTTTTTTCAGCGGGTAATGTTTCAGCGTGTATTTGTTTCAGCGTGTAATTGTTTCAGCGTGTATTTGTTTCAGCGTTTATTTGTTTCAGCGTGTAATTGTTTCAGCGTGTAATTGTTTTAGCGTGTAATTGTTTCAGCGTGTAATTGTTTCAGCGTGAATTTGTTTCAGTGTGTAATTTTTTTCAGCGTGTAATTGTTTCAGCGTGTTGTTGTTTCAGCGTGTAATTGTTTCAGCGTGTAATTGTTTCAGCGTGTAGTTGTTTCAGAGTGTATTTTTTTCAGCGTGTAATTGTTTCAGCGTGTATTTGTTTCAGCATGTATTTGTTTCAGCGTGTAATTGTTTCAGCGTGTAGTTGTTTCAGCGTGTAATTGTTTCAGCGTTTAATTGTTTCAGCGTGTAGTTGTTTCAGCGTGTAATTGTTTCAGCGTGTAATTGTTTCAGCGTGTTATTGTTTCAGCGTGTATTTGTTTCAGCGTGTATTTTTTTCAGCGTTGAATTGTTTCAGCGTGTATTTGTTTCAGCGTGTAATTGTTTCATCTTGTAATTGTTTCAGCGTGTAATTGTTTCAGCGTGTTTTTTTTTCAGCGTGTAATTGTTTCAGCATGTATTTGTTTCAGCGTGTATTTGTTTCAGCGTGTAATTGTTTCAGCGTGTAACTGTTTCAGCGTGTAATTGTTTCAGCGTGTATTTGTTTCAGCGTGTATTTGTTTCAGCGTGTATTTGTTTCAGCGTGTAATTGTTTCAGCATGTATTTGTTTCAGCGTGTAATTGTTTCAGCGTGTAACTGTTTCAGCGTGTAATTGTTTCAGCGTGTATTTGTTTCAGCGTGTATTTGTTTCAGCGTGTATTTGTTTCAGCGTGTAATTGTTTCAGCATGTATTTTTTTCAGCGTGTAATTGTTTCAGCTTCTTTTTGTTTCAGCTTGTAATTGTTTCAGTGTCTCATTGTTTCAGCGTCTATTTGTTTCAGCGTGTATTTGTATCAGCGTGTTCTTGTTTCAGCGTTTATTCGTTTCAGCGTGTAATTGTTTCATCGTGTAATTGTTTCAGCGTGTAATTGTTTCAGCATCTATTTTTTTCAGCGTGTAATTGTTTCAGCGTGTAATTGTTTCAGCGTGAATTTTTTCAGTGTATAATTTTTTCTGCGTGAAATTGTTTCAGTGTGTATTTGTTTCAGCATCTAATCGTTTCATCGTGTAATTGTTTCAGCGTGTATTTGTTTCAGCGTGTATTTGTTTCAGCGTGTAATTGTTTCAGTGTGTAATTGTTTCAGCGTGTAATTGTTTCAGCGTGAATTTTTTCAGTGTATAATTTTTTCTGCGTGAAATTGTTTCAGTGTGTATTTGTTTCAGCATGTAATCGTTTCATCGTGTAATTGTTTCAGCGTGTATTTGTTTCAGCGTGTATTTGTTTCAGCGTGTAATTGTTTCAGCGTGTAATTGTTTCAGCGTGTAATTGTTTCAGCGTGTAATTGTTTCAGCGTGTTATTGTTTCAGCGTGTATTTGTTTCAGCGTGTATTTTTTCAGCCTTTAATTGTTTCAGCGTGTAGTTGTTTCAGCGTGTAATTGTTTCAGCGTCTAATTGTTTCAGCGTGGAATTTTTTCAGTGTGTAATTGTTTCAGCGTGTAATTGTTTCAGCGTGTAATTCAACGTGTAATTTCAGTGTGTAATTTCAGCATGTAATTGTTTCAGCCTGTATTTGTTTCAGCTTGTAATTGTTTCTGCGTGTATTTGTTTCAGCATGTTATTGTTTCAGCGCTTAATTTTTCAGTGTGTAATTGTTTCAGCATATGTTTGTTTCACCGTGTAATTTTTTCAGTGTTTATTTGTTTCAGCGTTTAGTTGTTTCAGCGTGTATCTGTTTCAGCGTGTAATTGTTCCAGCGTGTAATTGTTTCAGCGTGTAATTTTTTCAGCCTGTAATTGTTTCTGCGTGTATTTGTTTCAGCGTGTAATTTTTTAAGCGTTTAATTGTTCAGTGTGTAATTGTTTCAGCGTGTAATTTTTTTCAGCGTGTATTTGTTTCAGCGTGTATTTGTTTCAGCGTTTAATTGTTTCAGCGTGTATTTGTTTCAGCGTCTAATTGTTTCAGCGTGTATTTGTTTCAGCGTATAATTGTTTCATTATGTATTTGTTTCAGCGTGTATTTGTTTCAGCGTGTATTTGTTTCAGCTTGTATTTGTTTCAGCGTGTATTTGTTTCAGCGTGTATTTGTTTCAGCGTGTAATTGTTTCAGCGTGTATTTGTTTCAGCGTGTATTTGTTTCAGCGTGTAATTGTTTCAGCGTGTATTTGTTTCAGCGTGTAATTGTTTCAGCGTGTAATTTTTTTCAGCGTATATTTGTTTCAGCGTTTAATTGTTTTAGTGGGTATTTGTATCAGCGTTTAATTGTTTCAGCGTGTGTTTGTTTAAGCGTGTAATTGTTTCAGCGCGTATTTATTTCAGTCTGTATTTGTTTCAGCGTGTATTTTTTTCTGCGTGTATTTGTTCCAGCGTGTATTTGTTCCAGCGTGTATTTGTTTCAGCGTGTAGTTTTTTCAGCGTGTATTTATTGAGCGTGTAGTTGTTTCAGCGTGTAATTGTTTCAGCGTGTATTTGTTTCAGCGTGTATTTTTTTCAGCGGGTAATGTTTCAGCGTGTATTTGTTTCAGCGTGTAATTGTTTCAGCGTGTATTTGTTTCAGCGTGTAATTGTTTCAGCGTGTAATTGTTTCAGCGTGTAATTGTTTTAGCGTGTAATTGTTTCAGCGTGTAATTGTTTCAGCATGTAATCGTTTCATCGTGTAATTGTTTCAGCGTGTAATTGTTTCAGCATGTAATCGTTTCATCGTGCATTTGTTTCAGCGTGAATTTGTTTCAGCGTGTAATTGTTTCAGCGTGTAATTGTTTCAGCGTGTTGTTGTTTCAGCGTGTAATTGTTTCAGCGTGTAATTGTTTCAGCGTGTAGTTGTTTCAGAGTGTATTTTTTTCAGCGTGTAATTGTTTCAGCGTGTATTTGTTTCAGCATGTATTTGTTTCAGCGTGCCTTTGTTTCAGCGTTTAATTGTTTCAGCGTGTAGTTGTTTCAGCGTGTAATTGTTTCAGTGTGTAATTGTTTCAGCGTGTTATTGTTTCAGCATGTATTTGTTTCAGCGTGTATTTGTTTCTAGCGTGTATTTGTTTCAGAGTGTAATTGTTTCAGCGTGAATTTGTTAGAGCGTGTATTTGTTTCAGCGTGCAATTGTTTCCACGGGTATTTGTTTCAGCGTGTAATTGATTCAGCGTGTATTTTTTTTCAGCGTGAAATTTTTTTAGCTTGTATTTGTGTCAGTGTGTATTTGTTTCAGCGTTTATTTGTTACAACATGTTTTTGTTTCCGCATGCATTTGTTTCAGTGTGTAATTGTTTCATCGTGTAATTGTTTCAGCGTGTATTTACTTCAGCGTGTATTTGTTTCAGCGTGTATTTGTTTCAGCGTGTAATTGTTTCATCGTGTAATTGTTTCAGCGTGTATTTTTTTCAGCGTGTAATTGTTTCAGCGTGTAATTGTTTCAGCATGTATTTTTTTCAGCGTGTATTTGTTTCAGCGTGTATTTTTTTCAGCGTGTAATTCTTTCAGCGTGTAAATGTTTCAGCTTGTTTTTGTTTCAGCTTGTAATTGTTTCAGTGTGTAATTGTTTCTGTGTCTAATTGTTTCAGCGTTTATTCGTTTCAGCGTGTAATTGTTTCATCGTGTAATTGTTTCAGCGTGTAATTGTTTCAGCGTGTATTTTTTTCAGCGTGTAATTGTTTCAGCATGTAATTGTTTCAGCGTGTATTTTTTTCAGCGTGTAATTGTTTCAGCGTGTAATTGTTTCAGCGTGTATTTGTTTCAGCGTGTAATTGTTTCAGCGTGTAATTGTTTCAGCGTCTAATTGTTTCAGCGTGTATTTGTTTCAGCATGTATTTGTTTCAGCGTGCCTTTGTTTCAGCGTTTAATTGTTTCAGCGTGTAGTTGTTTCAGTGTGTAATTGTTTCAGCGTGTAACTGTTTCAGTGTGTTATTGTTTCAGCGTGTATTTGTTTCAGCGTGTATTTTTTTCAGCGTTTAATTGTTTCAGCGTGTATTTGTTTCAGCGTTTAATTGTTTCATCGTGTAATTGTTTCAGCGTGTAATTGTTTCAGCGTGTATTTTTTTCAGCGTGTATTTGTTTCAGCGTGTATTTGTTTCAGCGTGTATTTTTTTCAGCGTGTAATTCTTTCAGCGTGTAATTGTTTCAGTGTGTATTTTTTTCATCGTGTAATTCTTTCAGCGTGTAAATGTTTCAGCTTGTTTTTGTTTCAGCGTGTAATTGTTTCAGTGTCTAATTGTTTCAGCGTCTATTTGTTTCAGCGTGTATTTGTATCAGCGTGTTCTTGTTTCAGTGTTTATTCCTTTCAGCGTGTAATTGTTTCATCGTGTAATTGTTTCAGCGTGTAATTGTTTCAGTGTGTATTTTTTTCAGCGTGTAATTGTTTCAGCGTGTAATTGTTTCATCGTGTATTTTTGCAGCGTGTATTTGTTTCAGCGTGTAATTGTTTCAGCCTCTAATTGTTTCAGCGTGTAATTGTTTCAGCATGTAATTGTGTCAGTGTGTAATTTTTTCAGTGTGTAATTGTTTCAGCGTGTAATTGTTTCAGCGTGTAATTGTGTCAGAGTGTAATTGTTTCAGCGTGTAATTGTTTCAGCGTGTAATTGTGTCAGTGTGTAATTTTTTCAGTGTCTAATGTTTTCAGCGTGTAATTGTTTCAGCGTGTAATTGTGTCAGTGTGTCATTGTTTCAGCGTGTAATTGTTTCAGCGTGTAATTGTTTCAGCGTGTAATTGTTTCAGCGTGTATTTTTTTCAGCGTGTAATTGTTTCAGCGTGTATTTTTTTCAGCGTGTAATTGTTTCAGCGTGTAATTGTTTCATCGTGTATTTTTGCAGCGTGTATTTGTTTTAGCGTGTAATTGTTTCTGCCTCTTATTGTTTCAGCATGTAATTGTTTCAGCGTGTAATTGTGTCAATGTGTAATTTTTTCAGTGTGTAATTGTTTCAGCGTCTATTTGTTTCAGCGTGTATTTGTATCAGCGTGTTCTTGTTTCAGTGTTTATTCCTTTCAGCGTGTAATTGTTTCATCGTGTAATTGTTTCAGCGTGTAATTGTTTCAGTGTGTATTTTTTTCAGCGTGTAATTGTTTCAGCGTGTAATTGTTTCATCGTGTATTTTTGCAGCGTGTATTTGTTTCAGCGTGTAATTGTTTCAGCCTCTAATTGTTTCAGCGTGTAATTGTTTCAGCATGTAATTGTGTCAGTGTGTAATTTTTTCAGTGTGTAATTGTTTCAGCGTGTAATTGTTTCAGCGTGTAATTGTGTCAGAGTGTAATTGTTTCAGCGTGTAATTGTTTCAGCGTGTAATTGTGTCAGTGTGTAATTTTTTCAGTGTCTAATGTTTTCAGCGTGTAATTGTTTCAGCGTGTAATTGTTTCAGCGTGTAATTGTTTCAGCGTGTATTTTTTTCAGCGTGTAATTGTTTCAGCGTGTATTTTTTTCAGCGTGTAATTGTTTCAGCGTGTAATTGTTTCATCGTGTATTTTTGCAGCGTGTATTTGTTTTAGCGTGTAATTGTTTCTGCCTCTTATTGTTTCAGCATGTAATTGTTTCAGCGTGTAATTGTGTCAATGTGTAATTTTTTCAGTGTGTAATTGTTTCAGCGTGTAATTGTTTCAGCGTGTAATTGTGTCAGAGTGTAATTGTTTCAGCGTGTAATTGTTTCAGCGTGTAATTGTGTCAGTGTGTAATTTTTTCAGTGTCTAATTGTTTCAGCGTGTAATTGTTTCAGCGTGTAATTGTTTCAGCGTGTATTTTTTTCAGCGTGTAATTGTTTCAGCGTGTATTTTTTTCAGCGTGTAATTGTTTCAGCGTGTAATTGTTTCAGGTTGTATTTGTTTCAGTTTATAATTGTTTCTGCGTCTTTTTGTTTCAGCGTGTATTTCTTTCAGTGCAGATAAAAGCAAAATACTGTGGATGCTGGAAGTCTGAGTCAAAATGATAAATACCTGGAAAACTCAGCGGCTCTGACAGCATCTGCCGAGAGGAACACTGTAAACATTTCGGGTCCTTATGACTGTTCTTCAGAAGTAAAGAAATATAGAAATGTGGTGCAATAGAAGCTGGTAGAGGGGTGTGGGAGAGGTAGTGCTGGATTGAGGACTAATTGATAAGGAATGTGCTATTGGGCACTTTATTCATAGAAAGCAGGACGAGCAATGCACAGATAGCCCTCGTGGGGGTGGGGTGGGGCGAAGGAATTGAAATGGGCTAAAAGTTGGAGATAAAACAATCGATTTAAAAATATGTGGTAAAAGAAAACTATATTTAAAAATATAATTTATTAGATAAAGGGTGATCAGAAAGGGGGTGGGGATGGGAGAGAGTTCATGATCTAAAGTTGTTGAATTCAATATTCAGTCCGGAAGGCTGTAAGGTGCCTAGTCGGAAGATGAGGTGTTGTTCCTCCAGTTTGCGTTGGGCATCACTGGAACAATGCAGTAAGCCAAGGACAGACATGTGGGCAAGAGAGCAGGGTGGAGTGTTAAAATGGCAAGCGACAGGGAGGTTTGGGTCATTCTTGTGGACAGACCGCAGGTGTTCTGCAAAGCGGTCGCCCAGTTTACGTTTGGTCTCTCCAATGTAGAGGAGACCACATTGGGAGCAACGAATGCAGTAGACTAAGTTGGGGGAAATGCAAGTGAAATGCTGCTTCACTTGAAAGGAGTGTTTGGGCCCTTGGACGGTGAGGAGAGAGGAAGTGAAGGGCCAGGTGTTGCACCTTCTGCGGTTGCATGGGAAGGTGCTGTGGGAGGGGGTTGAGTTGTAGCGGGTGATGGAGGAGTGGACTAGGGTGTGTTAACCTGTGGCATGTCCACCTCACTAAACATGCTCACCACGTAGCTCTCTGCCTCACAGATGCACTGTTCGAGTTCTGAAACCCAGAGCTCAAGCTTCTTCAGCCGCTGACACTTCCTGCAGATGTGTTTGTATCGGACACATGGTGTGTCCTTGATTTCCCACATACCACAGGAGGAACATTCCATGCAGCTGAGCTGCCCTGCCATACCTTACATTTACAAATTATGTATTATAATTAGAATAGGCGAACAGTTATGCACCAATCATCTTATTCCCCTGTACTGTAGTAAAACTTGAAAAGGATAGTAAAAGAAAAGGATTGTGGACAGCTGCGGGGCTGGAGGAGATTACAAAGATAGAGGGCGATGAGGCTCCAGAGAGATTTGAAAACAAAGATGCGAATTTTCAGATTGAGGTGTTGCCTGACCTGGATCCAATGTCGTTCAGTGTGCACAGGGGTGGTGGGTGAATGTGTTGGCTACTCAGTTATATCAGAAATCAATGCAATGTGGCTCAAGAAGATAGCCCACCACTACGTTCTTCAGGTGACGAAGGATGGGCAAAAATGCTGGCCTAGCCAGTGAGGCCCAAATGCCAGGGATGAATTTGTTTTTACAGTGCTGCTTGGAGTGATTCAGGGCCACAATGAATTGCGCATTTGGACTGTAACTCCATTGCCAGTGGGGAGTCAGTTTTTATTCTGAAGGAGTTATACAGATGTCTCGAGATGTTTGAAATGGGGGACTAAAACTCGGTGCCCTTTTTGCGGAGATTCTACCATTACTCTAATCCTCTGTTTATTTTGTAGAATATATACACAGAAACCTCTGGAAAGGAACTGAGCAAAACCGCGTGACTGCTGAGTAACACACAGTTTGAAGCAGTTGGCTCATTGTCACCATTCTCTGGGCAGACTTCAACTCAGGGGCAGGATTTTCCCTTGTTTGGCAGGTCTGGGGGGTGACCCAAGGAGCAACTGCCAAAGGGACCCCCAGCGGGATAATTGGCGGAATAATGTTAAAAATGCAAAGTTAAGCGTGCTCTACCTGAGTGCGCATCACATTCACAACTGGGTGGAAGGTTTGGGGATACAAAGAGATGTGAATGATTGTCATTACAGAAATGTGGCTGCAGGATGGGGACAGAAGAATTTATAATGGAGAACAGGGAAATGGTGGAGAAACTGAACAATTTCTTTGTGTCTGTCTTCACGAAAGAAGATACAGAAAATCTCCCTGGAATACCAGGGAAGCAAGGACCAGTGAAACTGAGGAGCTGAAAGAAATTCACATTAATAAAGAGGTCATACTCGAAATATCGATTGTGTTGAAGGTTGATAAAATCCCCTAGAGCAGATAAGTCGAAGGAGGAGGCTGTAGAGATAGTGGGTGTATTGCTGGCTATCTTTCAAAATTCTATAGATGCTGGTATGATTCCTGTAGACTGGAAATTAGTAAATGTAATCCAATTACTTAAGAAGGGAGAGAGAGAGAGAGAACAGAGAATTACAGACCTGTTCGCCTGACATCAGCAGTAGGATTATGTTAGAATCTATTATGATGAATGTGATAACTGGACTCTTGTAAAATAATATGATTGGGCAGAGTCTACATGGATTTACAAAAAGGAAATCATATTTTACAAAGTTGTTGGGGGCTTTTTGAGGATGTTACTTGTAGCACTAATAAAGGGGAACCAGTGGATGTGCTGCATTTGGATTTTCAGGAGGCTTTTGAAAAGGTCACACACAGGAGGTTAGTAAACAAAATTAGATCACATGGGATTGGGGAAATATATTGGTTTGGATTGAGGATTGATTAACAGACAGAAAACAGAGAGTAGGAATAAACGGGTCATTCTCGGGATGGCGGGCTGTCATTAGTGGGGAACCTCAAGGACCAGTGCTGGGGCCACAGCTGTTCACAATCTACATCAGTGATTTGGATGTGGGGACCAAATGTAATATTTCCAAATTTGCTGATGCCACAAAACTAGTCGGGGATGTGAGTTGTGAGGAGGATGCAAGGAGTATTCAAAGGGGTTTGGACAGGCTGAGTGAGTGGGCAAGAACATGGCACATGGAATATAATGTGAATAGGTGTGAAGTTATCCATTTTGGTAGAAAAAAATAGAAATGCGGAGTATTTCTTAGATGGTGACAGGTTGGGAAGTGTTGACGTCCAAAGGGACCTGGGTGTCCTTGTTCAAGGGTCACTGAAAACTAACATGCAGCTGTAGCAAGCAATTAGGAAGGTAAATGGTCTCTCCTACAATGGAGAGACCAAACGTAAACTGGGCGACCGCTTTGCAGAACACCTGCGGTCTGTCCGCAACAATGATCCAAACCTCCCTATCGCTTGCCATTTTAACACTCCACCCTGCTCTCTTGCCCACATGTCTGTCCTTGGCTTGTTGCATTGTTCCAGTGAAGCCCAACGCAAACTGGAGGAACAGCACCTCATCTTCCGACTAGGCACTTTACAGCCTTCCGGTCTGAATATTGAATTCAACAACTTTAGGTCCTGAACTCCCTCCCCCATCCCCACCCCCTTTCTGTTTCCCCCTTCCTTTTGTTTTTTTCCAATAATTTATATAGATTTTTCTTTTCCCACCTATTTCCATTATTTTTAAATCTTTTATGCTCCCCCCACCCCCACTAGAGCTGTACCTTGAGTGCCCTACCATCCATTCTTAATTAGCACATTCGTTTAGATAATATCACCAACTTTAACACCTCGGTGTTCTTTTGTTCTTTTGTCTGTGACATCTTTTGATGATCTGCTCCTATCACTGCTTGCTTGTCCCTACAACCCCCCACCCCCCCACTTCTCTCCTCCCACCCAACCCCACCCCACCCACCCTCCCACCCTTCCCCCCCACCTTAAACCAGCTTATATTTCACCCCTCTCCTTGGATTCACCTAGTTCTGTTGAAGGGTCATGAGGACTCGAAACGTCAACTCTTTTCTTCTCCGCCGATGCTGCCAGACCTGCTGAGTTTTTCCAGGTAAATCTGTTTTTGTTTTGGTAAATGGTATGTTGGCCTTCATTGTGAGAGGATTTGAGTACAGGAGTAAAGATGTCTTGTTGCAATTGTATAGAGCCTTCATGAGACTGCACCTGGAGTATTGTGTAGAGTTATCCAAGAAAGGGGATCCTTGACATAGAGGGAGTGTGACAGTTGTCCAACAGATTAATCCCTGGGATGCAGCATTGTCTTATGAGGAGAGATTGAGGAAACTGGGTCTGTATTCTCTAGAGTTTTGAAGAATGAGAGGTGGTCTCAAGGAAACATACAAAATTCTTACAGGGTGTGACTGGGTGGATGTGGTTAGGATGTCTCCCCCTGGCTGATGAGTCGAGAACCGGGGACACAGTCTCAGGATAAGAGGCAGGCTATTCGGGACTGAGATGAGGATGAATTTCTTCACTCAGAGGGTGGTGAATCTTTGGGATTCTTTACCCCAGGGGGCTGTGGAGGCTCAGTCATTGAGTATGTTCCAGACAGGAATCGATAGATTTCTGGATACCAGCAACCTCAAGGGATATGGGGATAGCACAGAAATATGGCATTGAGGCAGATGATCAGCCTTAACCTAATTGAATGGCGGAACAGGATTGATGGGCTGAATGGCCTACTCCTGTTCCTTTGTTCCCACAACCCTCTGATTGCCTTATAAAGAAAGGTTGGACAGGTTGGGCCTACACCCATTGGAGTTTAGAAGAAGGAGAGCTAGGAGGAGAATTTACTCCCTGTCGGGGGGAGGGGGGGGGGGTGGTGCTGAGCGGGAGAGGGTGGGGGGGTGGGGGGGGGGGGGGGGAACACAGCCATTTTAGGTGGGCGGGGCCAATTAAGGCCCGCCCAGCGTGAGGTGCACCCGGAAGTGCTGAGCGCTCCCTGTGCGGGGCTGGGGGGGTGGGGGCGGGGGGCACAGGCTGAGTCGGGGCCTGCGCTGTTTCACACACGTGCACGGGAGAGAGCAGGGATCTCCCTGGGGCACGGAGCTGCTTCAGGGACATTACTGTGATTATTAAACATTGTAATAAAGGAAATAAAATTTAAAGACATGTCCCCTCATGAGCTGGGACATGTCAATGAACTTTCATAAAAACTTTCGTTCTATTTATAAACACTTCATGAAACCTCATCCCGCCCGTGGACGAGGCTTCATGATAAATGTGAAGGCTGCCTGGAGTCTTCACCTACCTGTCCCCCTTTAGGCTGGTCCGGCAGCTGCGTTAATTATTTCAACTGGAATTGAAATGGCCCTAATGGGCCTTTGAGAGTTTGGCGGGTGCGCAGCCGACTCCGGTCTGCCCCCAGCGAACTGAGGATCTGAATGACGCGCAGTGACATCAGGACACACGCCCGACATCACCGCGCCTCATTTTACACATCGGGGAGCAGGCCCCACCCTCGCTCGCCAACCCGAAGATTCTGGCCATAAGATTGTGAGGGGGTTTGACAGGGCGGATGCTGAGAGGTTGTGTCCCCCTCATGGGGAGATCTAGAACTGGGGAGCACAGCTTAAAAACCAGGTTCTCTTATTTAAGATGGGGATGAGGAGGAAATTCTGCTCTCAGTGGCTCATTCGTCTCTGGAATTCTCTTCCCCAGAGGGTACTGGAGGTTGGGTTACTGAATATATTCAAGGCTGAGTTAGACAGATTCCTGATGGACAAAGAATTCAAGGTTATATGGGATAGGCAAGAGCTTGACCTTAAAGCCAAAATCAGATCAGCCATGATCTTACTAAATGGCAGAGGAGACTTGATGGGCTGAATGGCCTACTCTGCTTCCTGTTTCTTATGATCTTGTGATATCTGTGGTCATTCGAGTCAGGCCTCTTGAACATCCCTGACTTTAATCACTGTACTATTGCCTTCAGCTGCCTGGACCCCAAGCTGTGGAATCCCCTCTCTAAACCTCTCCACCTCTCTCTCCTCCTTTCCTTCAGTGCACATTATCTAGGAGGGTTGTATTGGTTTGCAATTGTAAAATAATTTTAATTCAAGATTATCCCTTCCCTCAATATCCCATCAACAGCTTCTCTGTTACCCGTTGAAGTTGTCTGTTCTTGTTACTACACCATTGTTACATCTTTTTAATCTGATTAGTTAGTCTATAGATGAATATTTCAACGTAAGTCACACTGCAATTCAACCTTTGGGCTGCAGATGGGTTTCTTGAATAAAATACCATTTATTATTATGATGCCACTTAAAACTTACATCTTTGGTCACTCTTTTGTTTACCTGACCTAATATCCCGTTATTGGACTCAGTGCTAAATTTTATCTGATAATTGCTCTTCTGAAGAGCGTGGGACCTTTCCCTACTTTAAAGGCCCTATATAAATATAAGTTGTTGTTATAGTTCCAGCCCAGGCTTGTGCTCGTTACCTGTCACCAGGTGAGAGAACAAGACGGGATGGGCTACAAATAGTCTCAGTGAGGGAGCGGAGAAATCAGCCATAGTTTACTTTCCTAATCACCATCCATTAATCTGCTGGAGAGGAGGCACTGCTGAGGTAAGGTGAGGAGCAAGGACAGGTTGTCCTAGCAATGATGCCCCTGGGGAACATGCTGTTTGAGCTGTTTCACACAGCTTGGCACTGCCATCCATGCCACAACAGGCCCTCTTGAGCCAGCAGCATACCACGCCACATGCCACCTCTTAGTTGGTGAGATCATATCACTTGCACGTGTTTGGATTTTCAGAGGGAGACATCTGGAGTGCAGCAGCTCTTAGCTGCTGGTGCTGCTGCCGTTCTAAACTAAATCACATGGAGAGTTTTTCACAAAGGCTGGGTTTGTCATACCGAAAGTTTCAAAGGTTGATAGGTTATCTGATCAAGCTGCTGAAAATATTAAATGAACCAAACACACTTGAGGTTTTGGAGTGTTGTTGCAGCTATTGGGAAAGATTGAACATGCTGGGGTGCTTTAATCAGGAAGAGAGAAGGCTGAGCGGTGACCTGATAGAGATCTTTAAAATTATGCAAGTGTTGATAGGGTAGACATAGAGAAAATGCTTCCACGTGTAGGGGAGACCAGAAGTAGGAGTCCTCAATGTTAGATAGGCACTGATAAATGCATTGCAGAATTCAGGAGAAACTTCTTTAACCAGAGAGTGGTGAGAATGAGGAACTTTCTATCACCGGGGGGAGATGGTTGAGGTGAATAGCAATTAAGGAGAAGCTAGATGAACACATGAAGGAGAAATGAATACAAGAACTCTATTTGTGGAATGTGGGTGTCACTGGCTGGGCCCAGCATTTATTGCCCATCCCTATTGCCCTTGAGAAGGTGGTGGTGAGCTGCCTACTTTAGTTCCAGGTCAGGATGGTGAGTGACTTGGAGGGGAACTTCCAGGCGGTGGTGTTCCCATCTATCTGCTGCCCTTGGCCTTCTAGATGGTAGTGGTCATGGGTTTGGAAGGTACTGTTCAAGGAGCCTTGGTGAATTCCTGCAGTGCATCTGTCAATGGTACACACACTGCTGCTACTGTCGGTGGTGGAGGGAGTGAATGTTTGTGGATGTGGTGTCAATCAAGCGGCTGTTTTGTCCTGGATGGTGTCAAGCTTCTTGAGTGTTGTGGGAGCTGCACTCATCCAGGCAAGTGGGGAGTATTCCATCACACTCCTGACCTGTGCCTTGTCGATGGTGGACAGGCTTTGGGGAGTCAGGAGGTGAGTTATTCACCGCAGGATTCCCAGCCTCTGATAGGATTGGAATCAGCACTGATGGCCCCCAAGGTGATATTCTGCTGACAGCTATTGGTGAAACTCACGCATGAACATTGACCAGAGGGATGGAGAGGAGTAGCAGAAGCAGAAATTGTCTGTTTCTGGAATAATCCATGCAAATCACCAGTGTAACACATGCTGCATTCTAAATATCAGTAATGCAATGGAGCGTTAAAGTGATTTTACAGAACGTCAATGTATTGCAACTTAGTTTGCTGTTTGGATACAGGGTTTACATCTGCGCCCGCCCGAGTTGGAAAGATTCTGAGAGATAAGAATGTGAGAATCCATGCAGCAAATTATATCCCTCTAATAACTCCCCTTCCCCAACTCGCCAACTCCACAGGCCCCCAGTCTGACTTATCCAGGGGAAAGCAGATGCCAGATAACGTGGGTGAAAGGCCAAGGTTATTGGTTGTCTGCTTTTAATTTATTGCAAATTAATTCCTGGGATGTTGGCACTGCTGGCAAGGTCCTGCTTGGAATGTTAAACTGAATCCCATCTGGCCTCTCAGGCAGATAGAACAGATTCCACAGCCACTAGCTGAAGAAGAGGAGTGGAATCCTCCCCCAGGAGCTGAGATTCCACCAACCCCCCCACCCCCCTACCCCACCCCCGCCCGCCCCCACCAGCCAACGCTGCATTAAACGGTGAATCACCTTATTTCTTTTTATGGGACCTACATAGCCCATGTTTTGCCTCTCCCTAATTGCCCTTTAAGAAGCTGGTGGTAAGCTGTGATCTTGAACTGTTGCACTCCATGTGGGGAGGGTGATTGTTATTGTTTCTGGTACTTTGATATGACTGAGAAACTGGCTGGACCACTCCAGAGGGTCATTAAGAGTCAGCCACATGGGTGTGAGACTGGAGTCACATACAGGGTAAGGTCAGCAGGTTTCCTTCCCTAAACGACTTTAATGGACCAGGTCTGTTTTTACAACAATCCATAAAATGGACTAATGCACAGAATGGGACAGAACCTTGGGGCATTGGTTGGGAAATTGTTGGCAGATTGGGGACAGAGAAGGGGTTAAAGAGTTCTTTCCAGGGTTAATGGGAAGCAACAGGTGGTATTTCCCAGGGCTTATTAGTCCAGACCTTGGGGTTACTAGTCCAGTAACATAACCACGACACTACCTACCCAGAAAAATTAGCTCCCTAATGTTGAGTGCACAGTACCCTGTCTCGTCTGCTAATTCACTCCTCTGGGACCCTAAACCCCCACCACAAGACCCACTTTCCTCCTGCGATCTTGCTCTCCGGCTTGCTGTTACTGACACAATGCTGGCTGCCGTTATCTCACAGCCTCTTCCTCTCTCCCTGTGTCCTACCCTCTGTACCTCCGTCCTACAGCTAGCTATTCTTATTAAGATGGACAAGCTGCAGTTTTGCGCCTCCCCAGAGTCACCTTGCAGACACAGGAGCCGGAAGTTTCCAGCACTTCAGAAATTCCCAATGGCTCGCCGGCCGCACTGTGGGGAACCAGCCAGGGGGCAGGGGGCTGGAACTTTCCGGCCAGTGCGTGTGCAGACTTACTGGGTCTCCAGTTGTCCCAGGTGACTGACTCTTCCCCCACTATTCTGATCAGAGAGCAGCAGAGGGAGCTATGAGATCACACTGCACAGGGGCAGCACAAAATATCATCAGCCCAGCGAGAACTGAGAATACATCAAAACAATTACACTTTTTCAGCAAATGAAAATCTTAACAGCATAAGAATGAGAAGCAGGGGTAGGCCATACACCCCTCTGGGCTTGCTCCATCATTCAATAAGGTCTTGGCTGATCTGACTGAGACCACTTCCCTGTCTTCCCCCATAATCCTTGACTCGATTGTCATTCAAAAATCTGCCTAACTTTTTTTAGCAATTCCCATCTCCACTCTCCTGAAGTCCAAACCCACAACCACTACCATCTAGAAGGACAAGGGCAGCAGATAGATGGGAACACCACCACCTGGAAGTTCCCCTCCAAGTCACTCACCATTCTGACTTGGAAATATATCACCGTTCCTTCACTGTCGCTGGGTCAAAATCCTGGAACTCCCTCCCTAACAGCACTGTGGGTGTACCTACACCACACGGACTGCAGCGGTTCAAGAAGGCAGCTCACCACCACCTTCTCAAGGGCAGTTAGGGATGGGCAATAAATGCTGGGCCTAGCCAGCGAAGCCCCACATCCCATATAAAAATAAGTTTAAAAAGTCATAGTTACTAACTTAAATGCCATTCAACAGACACTGACTTTCAATGTGATAGATCCCTGCACTGTCGGACGGTGAGTACTGAGGGAGTGCAGCACTGTCAGAGGGTCAGTATAGAGGGAGTGCTGCACTGTCAGAGGATCAGTACTGAGGGAGTGCTGCACTGTCAGAGGGTCAATACTGAGGGAGTGCTGCACTGTCAGAGGGTCAGTACTGAGGGAGTGCTGCACTGTCGGAGGGTCAGTACTGAGGGAGTGTTGCACTGTCGGAGGGTCAGTACTGAGGGAGTGCTGCACTGCTGGATGATCAGTGCTGAGGGGGTACTGCCCTGTCCTAGGGTCAGTGTTGAGGGAGTGTTGCACTCTCAGAGGGTCAGTAGTGAGGGAGTGCTGCACGGTCAGAGGGTCAGTACTGAGGGAGTGCTGTATTCTCAGAGGAGCAGTACTGAGGGAGTGCTACACTGTTGGAAGGGCAGTATTGAAGGAATGCTGCACTGTTAGAGTTGCTGTCTTTTGGATGAGATATTTAACCAAGGACCTGTCCGCTCTCTCAAGTGTATATAAATAATCCCATGGCAATATTTCAAAGCAGAGCAGGGGGAGATATCCCCTGTGTCCTGACTAATTTGTATCCCTCAATTAGCATCATAAAAACAGATTAGCTGATCATTAACCCATTGCTATTTGTGGGATCTTGCTGTGTGCAGATTAGCTGCTGGGTTTCCTGCATTATAACAACTGAATACACTTTAAGTGTACTTCATTGTCCGTAAGGCGCTTTGGAATGTCCTGAGGTTGTGAAAGGTGCTATATAAATGCAAGCCTTTCTTTTCTCTAGTTAGAACATGGGCAATAAACACCAACCTTGCCAGGGACACCTGGATCCCAGGAACAGGAAATGTTACTTTGGTAAAGCTCCTTGTTATTGACCCTCGTTCATGACCAAATCCCTCACCGCTCACATCTCAACTTGTGTTGCTGGCTAGTACTGTCTCAGGACCAAAGGACCCAGGCCAGCTGTGGACCTTGCTCCAAAGCTTGGGAAGTGACCGGTCAGAACGCAGCTCTGGTCATTTACGATACGGGGTCACTCACGGGCTGTCATCTCCCGGTCTGTCCCAGCCGGAGAGGGGGAGAGATACAGGGAGCGAAGAGAGAAAAGGGAGAGAGGGAGGGAGAGAGAAAGTGTGAGAACAAATGTGAGGCAGACAGAGAGAGGGAGAGGCAGCCTTTGTCCTTTTGTAAATGCAGCTTGACTGATGAATAGAGGTTGCTGCCTGTGATGGAATATCTCTGCTTTCAGTAGAGCTGGCCCTGTGCTGCAGACTGTGTGTGTGTGTGTGTGTGTGTGTGACCTGTATGATGCATTGTTGAGCCACAGAGAGAGAGAGAGAGAGAGAGGGCAGCTGTGTAAACATGGCTCAGATACCAGCAGTTGTCGGGAGATTTCAGACCCAACTCAAAACCACGTACAACACAGGAAAAAAAAATCTCACTGCCCCAAAGTGAAATAGCCAGAGACGCACTAATACTAACAAAGCACAACGCTGAACCTTTCACTGCCAATCAGCTCTTTAATGTCACACATGACTCAGCTTGCTGCTGGCTTCACTGCGAGGTTAGCTAGTCTCCCTCTCCCCCTTAAATCAGTAACTCGCCCCACACCCCAGCCAGCAATTCAAAACAGCCCTTTGTGGAGCTCAGCACTCCACTGCAGACTCAGGAACTCTCCATATGCTCTAACCTAAGAGGCCAGAAACAATCTCCTCCATTGCCGCTCACTACAATCATTCTCGGGTACCCATGTTTCATGTGTAAATTCTGATCTGGAGAGGCAACTGGGCAGCACCCCCTCAGTACTGACCCTCTGACAGTGCAGCACTCCCTCAGTACTGACCCTCTGACAGTGCAGCACTCCCTCAGTACTGACCCTCTGACAGTGCAGCATTCCCTCAGTACTGACCCTCTGACAGTGCTGCACTCCCTCAGCCCTGACCCTCTGACAGTGCAGCATTCCCTCAGTACTGACCCTCTGACAGTGCAGCACCCCCTCAGTACTGACCCTCTGACAGTGCAGCATTCCCTCAGTACTGACCCTCTGACAGTGCAGCACTCCCTCAGTCCTGACCCGGGGACAGTGCAGCACCCCCTCAGTACTGACCCTCTGACAGTGCAGCACCCCCTCAGTCCTGACCCTCTGACAGTGCAGCATTCCCTCAGTACTGACCCTCTGACAGTGCAGCACTCCCTCAGTCCTGACCCGGGGACAGTGCAGCACCCCCTCAGTACTGACCCTCTGACAGTGCAGCACCCCCTCAGTCCTGACCCTCTGACAGTGCAGCACTCCCTCAGTACTGACCCTCTGACAGTGCAGCACTCCCTCAGTCCTGACCCGGGGACAGTGCAGCACCCCCTCAGTACTGACCCTCTGACAGTGCAGCACTCCCTCAGTACTGACCCGGGGACACTGCAGCACCCCCTCAGTACTGACCCTCTGACAGTGCAGCACTCCCTCAGTACTGACCCTCTGACAGTGCAGCACTCCCTCAGTACTGACACTGACAGTGCAGCACCCCCTCAGTACTGACCCTCTGACAGTGCAGCTCTCCCTCAATACTGACCCTCCAACAGTGCAGCACTCCCTCAGTACTGACCCTCCGACAGTGCAGCACTCCCTCAGTACTGACCCTCTGACAGTGCAGCACTCCCTCAGTACTGACCCTCTGACAGTGCAGCACTCCCTCAGTCCTGACCCGGGGACAGTGCAGCACCCCCTCAGTACTGACCCTCTGACAGTGCAGCACTCCCTCAGTCCTGACCCGGGGACAGTGCAGCACCCCCTCAGTACTGACCCTCTGACAGTGCAGCACTCCCTCAGTACTGACCCGGGGACACTGCAGCACCCCCTCAGTACTGACCCTCTGACAGTGCAGCACTCCCTCAGTACTGACCCTCTGACAGTGCAGCACTCCCTCAGTACTGACACTGACAGTGCAGCACCCCCTCAGTACTGACCCTCTGACAGTGCAGCTCTCCCTCAATACTGACCCTCCAACAGTGCAGCACTCCCTCAGTACTGACCCTCCGACAGTGCAGCACTCCCTCAATACTGACCCTCCAACAGTGCAGCACTCCCTCATTACTGACCCTCTGACAGTGCAGCTCTCCCTCAGTACTGACCCTCTGACAGTGCAGCACTCCCTCAGTACTGATCCTCTGACAGTGCAGCACTCCCTCAGTACTGACCCTCTGACAGTGCAGCTTTCCCTCAGCACTGACCCTTTGACAGTGCAGCACTCCCTCAGTACTGACCCTCTGACGGTGCAGCACTCCCTCAGTACTGACCCTCCAACAGTGCAGCACTCCCTCAGTACTGACCCTCTGACAGTGCAGCACTCCCTCAGTACTGATCCTCTGACCATAAGAGACCATAAGACATAGGAGCAAAAATTAGGCCATTCAGCCCATCAAGTCTGCTCCACCATTCAGTCATGGCTGATAAGTTTCCCAACCCCATTCTCTCACCTTCTCCCCGTAACCTTTGATCCCCTTACCAATCAAGAGCCTATCTATCTCAGTCTTAAATACACTCAATGACCTGGCCTCCACAGCTTTCTGTGGCAATGAATTCCATAGATTCACCACTCTCTGGCTAAAGAAGTTTCTCCTCATCTCTGTTCTAAAATGTCTTCCCTTTACTCTGAGGCTGTGCCCTCAGGTCCTAGTCTCTCCTACTAATGGAAACATCTTCCCCATGTTCACTCTATCCTGGCTTTTTAGTATTCTGTACGTTTCAATCAGATCCCCCCTCATCCTTCTAAACTCCATCGAGTATAGACCCAGAGTCCTCAAACGTTCCTCATATATTAAGCCTTTCATTCCTGGGATCGTTTCATGAACCTCCTCTGGACCCTCTTCAGGGCCAGCACATCCTTCCTGAGATACGGGGCCCAAAATTGCTCACAATATTCTAAATGTGGTCTGACCAGAGCCTTATAAAGCCTCAGCAGCACATCCCTGCTTTTATATTCTAGTCCTCTCGAAATAAATGCCAACATTGCATTTGCCTTCCTAACTACTGACTCAACCTGCAAGTTAACCTTAAGAGAATCCTGGACTAGGACTCCCAAGTCCCTTTGCACTCCAGATTTCTGAATTCTGTCCCCATTTAGAAAATAGTCCATGCCTCTATTCTTCCTCCCAAAGTGCATGACCTCAGACTTCCCCATGTTGTATTCCATCTGCCACTTCTTTGCCCATTCTCCTAACCTGTCCAAATCCTTCTGCAGCCTCCCTGCCTCCTCAATACTACCTGTCCCTCCACCTATCTTTGTATCATCTGCAAACTTAGCCAGGATGCCCTCAGTTCCTTCATCTAGATCATTAATGTATAAAGTGAAAAGTTGTGGTCCCAACACTGACCCCTGCGGAACTCCACTAGTCACCGGCCGCCATCCTGAGAAGGGCCCCCTTATCCCCACTCTCTGCCTCCTCCCAGACAGCCAATCTTCTATCCATGCTAGTACCTTGCCTCTAACACCATGGGCTCTTATCTTACTGAGCAGCCTCCTGTGCGGCACCTTGTCAAAGGCCTTCTGGAAGTCCAAGTAGATAACATCCATTGGCTGTCCTTTGTCTAACCTGCTCGTTACCTCCTCAAAGAATTCTAACAGATTTGTCAGTCATGACCTCCCCTCGATGAAACCATGCTGAGTTTGCCCGATTTTACCATGCACTTCCAAGTATTCTGAAATCTCATCCTTAATAATGGACTCTAAAATCTTACCAACGACCGAGGTCAGGCTAATCGGCCGTAATTTCCCATCTTTTGCCTCACTCCCTTCTTAAACAGGGGGGGTAACATTAGCGATTTTCCAGTCCTCTGGGACCCTCCCTGACTCCAGTGATTCCTGAAAGATCACCACTAACACCTCCATTATCTCTTCAGCTAGGCAATCCCTCAGTACTGACCCTCTGACAGTGCAGCACTCTCTCAGTACTGACCCTCTGATAGTGCAGCACTCTCTCAGTACTGACCCTCTGACAGTGCAGCATTCCCTCAGTACTGACCCTCTGACAGTGCAGTACTCCCTCAGTACTGACCCTCTGACAGTGCAGCACTCTCTCAGTACTGACCCTCTGACAGTGCAGCACTCCCTCAGTACTGACCCTCTGACAGTGCAGCACTCTCTCAGTACTGACCCTCTGATAGTGCAGCACTCTCTCAGTACTGACCCTCTGACAGTGCAGCATTCCCTCAGTACTGACCCTCTGACAGTGCAGTACTCCCTCAGTACTGACCCTCTGACAGTGCAGCACTCTCTCAGTACTGACCCTCTGACAGTGCAGCACTCCCTCAGTACTGACCCTCTGACAGTGCAGCACTCCCTCAGTACTGACCCTCTGACCGTGCAGCACTCCATCAGTACTGACCCTCTGACAGTTCAGCACTCCCTCAGTACTGACCCTCTGACAGTGCAGCACTCCCTCAGTACTGACCCTCTGACCGTGCAGCACTCCCTCAGTACTGACCCTCTGACAGTGCAGCTCTCCCTCAGTACTGACCCTCTGACAGTGCAGCAGTCCCTCAGTACTGACCCTCTGACAGTGCAGCTCTCCCTCAGTACTGAACCTCTGACAGTGCAGCACTCCCTCAGTACTGACCCTCTGACCGTGCAGCATCAGACAGTCTCCCGATCCTGTTACACAAGGTCAGGAGAAGCTTATTCAGCTTGGAGTCTGTGCTGCCATTCAGTCTGAAACTGGCTGATCTGTATCTCAGTCTCATTTATCAGTCTTTGCTTCATATCCCTTGATACTCTTACCCAATAAAAATCTTATCTCTCAGTGTGGAAAACTACTCTCCCAACCCTCTCCTCAGTCTTAACAGTTTTCTGGGGGGTGAGAGTTCCAGATTCCCAGTGCCCTCTGTGTGAGGAAGTGCTTCCCGACCTCACCCCTCAACGGCCTGGCTGGAATCTGAAGCTTCTGCCCGCTTTGTTATGGGCTAACACCCCACACCTCCCCCACTCCACCCCACTGACAGTGCAGCACTCCCTCAGTACTGACTCTCTGACAGTGCAGCACTCCCTCAGTACAGACCCTCTGACAGTGCAGCACTCCCTCAGTACTGACACACTGACAGTGAAGCACTCCCTCAGTACAGACCCTCTGATAGTGCAGCACTCCCTCAGTACTGACCCTCTGACAGTGCAGCACTCCCTCAGTACTGACCCTCTGACAGTGCAGCACTCCCTCAGTACTGACCCTCTGACAGTGCAGCACTCCTTCAGTACTGACCCTCTGACAGTGCAGCACTCCCTCAGTACTGACACTCTGACAGTGCAGCACTCCTTCAGTACAGACCCTCTGACAGTGCAGCACTCCCTCAGTACTGACCCTCTGACAGTGCAGCACTCCCTCAGTATTGACCCTCTGACAGTGCAGCACTCCCTCAGTACTGACCCTCTGACAGTGCAGCACTCCCTCAGTACTGACACTCTGACAGTGCAGCACTCCCTCAGTACAGACCCTCTGACAGTGCAGCACTCCCTCAGTACTGACCCTCTGACAGTGCAGCACTCCCTCAGTATTGACCCTCTGACAGTGCAGCACTCCCTCAGTACTGACCCTCTGACAGTGCAGCACTTCCTCAGTACTGACGCTCTGACAGTGCGGCACTCCCTCAGTACTGACCCTCTGACAGTGCAGCACTCCCTCAGTATTGACCCTCTGACAGTGCAGCATTCCCTCAGTACAGACCCTCTGACAGTGCCGCTCTCCCTCAGTACATACCCTCTGACAGTGCAGCACTCCCTCAGTACTGACCCTCTGACAGTGCAGCACTCCCTCAGTACTGACCCTCTGACAGTGCAGCACTCCTTCAGTACTGACCCTCTGACAGTGCAGCACTCCCTCAGTACTGACACTCTGACAGTGCAGCACTCCTTCAGTACAGACCCTCTGACAGTGCAGCACTCCCTCAGTACAGACCCTCTGACAGTGCAGCACTCCCTCAGTACTGACCCTCTGACAGTGCAGCACTCCCTCAGTATTGACCCTCTGACAGTGCAGCACTCCCTCAGTACTGACCCTCTGACAGTGCAGCACTTCCTCAGTACTGACGCTCTGACAGTGCGGCACTCCCTCAGTACTGACCCTCTGACAGTGCAGCACTCCCTCAGTATTGACCCTCTGACAGTGCAGCACTCCCTCAGTACTGACCCTCTGACAGTGCAGCACTTCCTCAGTACTGACGCTCTGACAGTGCGGCACTCCCTCAGTACTGACCCTCTGACAGTGCAGCACTCCCTCAGTATTGACCCTCTGACAGTGCAGCACTCCCTCAGTACTAACTCTCTGACAGTGCAGCACTCCCTCAGTACTAACTCTGTGACAGTGCAGCACTCCCTCAGTACTGACCCTCTGACAGTGCAGCACTCCCTCAGTACAGACCATCTGACAATGCAGCACTCCCTCAGTACTGACGCTCTGACAGTGCGGCACTCCCTCAGTACTGACCCTCTGACAGTGCAGCACTCACTCAGTATTGACCCTCTGACAGTGCAGCACTCCCTCAGTACTAACTCTCTGACAGTGCAGGACTCCCTCAGTACTAACTCTCTGACAGTGCAGCACTCCCTCAGTACTGACCCTCTGACAGTGCAGCACTCCCTCAGTACAGACCCTCTGACAGTGCAGCACTCCCTCAGTACTAACTCTCTGACAGTGCAGCACTCCCTCAGTACTGACCCTCTGACAGTGCAGCACTCCCTCAGTACTGACCCTCTGACAGTGCAGCACACCCTCATTACTGACTCTCTGACAGTGCGGCACTCCCTCAGTACTGACTCTCTGACAGTGCAGCACTCCCTCAGTACTGACCCTCTGACAGTGCAGCACTCCCTCAGTACTGACCCTCTGACAGTGCAGCACTCCCTCAGTACTGACCCTCTGACAGTGCAGCACTCCCTCAGTACTGACCCTCTGACAGTGCAGCACTCCCTCAGTACTGACCCTCTGACAGTGCAGCACTCCCTCAGTACTGACACTCCATCAGAATAATTTCTCTCCATTGACCCTATTGAACCGTTTAATCATCTTAAACACTCCTACACTTGAGAGAATAAAAATCTACTCTGTGCATAATTTAACCCTTTTAACATCAGTATAGTTTTGGTGGATCTTCACTGATCACAACTGCCTGGTAACCAGTGACAGAGATGATCAATGAGACTTTCCCTGAGAATGGTGACAATTTAGTCTCCACTTACCTTCCTCGCTACCCCGACAGCTATATAACACTTCTCACCCAGGTTCACAATCTCCACCTCAAAATAGTGACTCCTGGTGCTGAGCGGGAGCTTGGCTTGTGCAAGTCCCACCTCCGTGATGCTTTTCCCTTTCCCTGCGTACTCCAGTACCTAGCGAGAAGGAATAAGAGAGAGAGAGAGAGAGAGAAACAGAAAGAGAGAGGGAGAAAGTAAGAGAAAGAGACACAAAGAGAAAGAGAGGGAGAGAGAGAGATGGAAAGAGAGAGAGGCACAGACAGAGAGAGAAAGAGAGAGACAGAGACAGAGAGAGTGAGAGTATGGGAGAGAATGAGAATGTGAGAAACAGACAGAGAGGGGAGAGAGATTGTGAGACAGAGAGAAACACAAAGAAAGAGTATTATTGTCCCATCTTGCTGAGAGCTAAAGAGCAAAGCAGATAAAGAAAAACACTGAATCGATTATCAGAGACAGGTGTTCAACTTGAACCTCTTCCAACTCTGTACCTCTATCCCCTTCTCACACCCATTAAACATCCCAATGCTGACTGCTTCAAGCACTCCAGCCAGTTCCACATCATATCCACTTTCTCAATGAAATTTCTCCTTAATTCGTTCTTTGACCTGCCCATATTTCTCTTTGATGTCTTCTTGCTCATCCTAAACTCACCAACAAATGGAAACAGTTCTCCCACATCCACCCTTCATCATTTTTAGGGACCCTGTCTAGTCTCCTCCATCTTCTCCAGAGGACCAGTCACCGACTGCTCAGTTATTGTTTCTGACAACTACTCCAAATCTCCAAACCACTCATTGTGGAGCCATGGTCTAATCACAGGGTCTCCAATTCATCCTATTGAGATGGGATTCATGACTCAGAGTGTCGCACACTGAATGCTCACTTAGCAATGCTGACTTGCTTCAGCTGATAGCAATCCCGCCCGCCGCTCTCCATAAACCTCAGCTCATCCAAAACTCTGTTGCCCATTCGCTAACTTCCTTCAAGTCCCTTTCAGCATCAGCCCTGTGCTCGCTGACCTACATTGGCTGCCAATCTGTCAACATTTCGATTTTAAAATCCTCATCCTTGTTTTCAAGTCCCTCCAGCCCTGTGCAGAGTTTCCAATGTGTAAATATGGCAGCTGTAAATAAAGAGCAATGGTTTTAACAAATAACAGTCTCGAGTAGCTTACTTAGTGAGAATAAGCAAGCCCACAAGGACACCACCTAGACCTGGAACACACAGTGAAACATGGCAGCAATGGACAGTGAGTAAAAGACCCAGAAAGCAGAATCAGCTACAGATCTGGAGACTTGAAAGTAAGACAAAAGGAGTAGATTCAAGACTCATCAAAAAGCCGCAGCATCACGGGTGCAGCAGATGCGAGCTGAGAGACAGGCTCGGAATCTGGATGACAGTGAGCTCAGGCCCATACCAACAAACAGCGCCAGTGAAGCAGCAACAATTCCAGGGCTCAGTAGGAGCCGGGAATCTGCACTATTACTCCCAGAACCATTATGGAGTGCTGAAGGTTCGCATCGGGCCAAGAACAGGGACAACTGGAGAAAGGGGTTCACGAGATATAGAGCTGCTGCTGCCTTACACAAAAAAGATCAACAAGTCAGGTCAGTACACTACTTTATGCCGTTGTATCTATTGCTGATGACATGATAGAAAGTCAGGGAGTTGAGGAGACTTCAACTCCTGATGAGGAAGTTCTGCAAGTGTTTGGTTCATATTTCAGCATCAACAGGAACTTAATTATAGAATTTGCAAAATTTAGCAAGAGAAAACAAAGACCCTGGAATTTTGAAAGCCATGGATTTGTTCATTAATGCTCTATACTGGCTGGTAGGGATTGTGATTATAGAATCTTAAGGGATTAATTGATTTGTGGCAGAATAGTAGTAGGGGGCCGCAGCTGAAGTATCATTCGGTCTCTCACAGAACAGAGAGGATTTGACACTTGTCAAATTGTGAGCCAAGCTGAGCTTAGGAAACAAAATTGGCATTTGTTTGCGCAGAAGGTGAGGTCCCATGGGAAAGATTGGGTGGGACCATTCAGTTTGTAGGCCAGAAGAGAGAAATTGCAGCAAATCCCAAGCCGGCTAAAACCGCCATCTCGGAATGTTTTAGGTGTGGTGGAAACAAAGAGTACGAATGAGAAGAATGTCCAGCAGGGGGAGCAGAGTGCCACAACTGCGGAAAAATAGGCCACTTCAAAACTACCTGTCACTCAAAAAATGCTGGCAACATGTAAAAAGAGAGAGAAAATATGAGAGTAAAGCCATATACAAGAAGTAGGAGAACCACAGAAAAAAGGAAGTTACTTTCCTAGTGGAGACAAATGAGACTGAAAACAAATTCTGAAATAAATAGACACAGGAGCGGGGGTTTCTGTTTTATCAGACAAAGCAAAATGGCTCAAAAAGATTACACTGCAGCCCTTATCTCTCAAGGTACAGGGTCTGGGTGGGACTACATTGGGAATTAAAGGCCAACTCATGGCAAAGGTTGAAGAATAAATATTGGGAAATTCTTGAACCGCTCCATGTCATTCAAAATCAAGAATGCTCTCCACTAAGCAGAAAGTCATGCCTAAACCTGAAATTGATCTGTAAAGTGGATGCAGTCACTGATGACAGTTACAGCAAGACATTCAGGAATGGATTTCCAATATTATTTACAGGCCTCAAGAAGTTAAAGACCGAGTACCATATCACCCTATGAACTGATACTGAACCAATTTGCCTCTTTACATCGAGGAAGGTCCTTCAACCACTCTTGGACAAAGTCGGGGGTGAAATTGGAAAGCTGCAGTCGCGAGGGTTTACCTCACCGGTCACCATGCCAACAAAACATTGTTCAGGAATGGTTCCGGTCCCAAAGCCAAACAGCTCTACAAGAATCTGTGTGGATTTAACTCAACTAAACAAATCAGTGGATCAACAAGTCAAGTTAGTACAGTACTTTATGCAGTTGTATCTATTGCTGATGACATGATAGAAAGTCAGGGAGTTGATGAGACTTCAACTCCTGATGAAGAAGTCCTGCCAAGAGTACTCTATTCACCAAATTGGATGTGAACAGTGGATTTTAGCAACTGACTCTGGGCAAAGAACCCAGATTACTGGCCACATTTATAACGCCATTTGGGTTATTATTGTTTCAATCGATTGGCCTTTGGCAAAGCTGCTACTGCAGAAATTTTCCAGGGAACAAGGTCTCACACTCTCGAGGCGTGGAAGGAGTAATATGCCATATGGATGACAAACTTATACATGGCTGCACAGGAGAAGAGCATGATCACAGAGCCAGAGCAGTCCTGACAGTCTCACAGGGAAGCAGCCCAACACGGAATGGAAAAGGTGAGTTCGCCAAACCCATGGTCAAGTTAAAAGCAAAAAACAGCGGATGCTAGAAATTCAAAACAAACAAAAAAATAATAATCACAAAAACAGCTGGAAAAACTCAGCAGGTCCGGCAGCATCTGCGGAGAGGGACACAGTTAACGTTTCGAGTCCGTATGACTCTTCAACAGAACGAAGGAAAAATAGAAGAGAGGTGAAATATAAACTGGTTTAAGGGGGGGTGGGGGAGGAGGTGGGACAGGTAGAGCTGGATAGAGGGCCTGTGATAGGTGGAGATAACCAAAAGATGTCACAGACAAAAGGACAAAGAGGTGTTGACGGTGGTGATATTAGCTAAGAAATGTACTAACAAGTGGTATTAAGGGTAGAAAGCAGGATGAGCAAAGTACAGATAGTCCTGGTGGGGGTGGGGTGGGGGGAAGTGATCGAAACAGGCTAAAAGGTGGAGATAAAACAATGGATGAAAATACGTTTAAAAATAATGGAAATAGGTGGGAAAAGAAAAATCATATAAATTATTGGAAAAAGAGGGATCAGAAAGGGAGTGGGGATGGAGGAGAGAGTTCACGATCTAAAGTTGTTGAATTCAATATTCAGACCGGAAGGCTGTAAAGTGCCTAGTCGGAAGATGAGGTGTTGTTCCTCCAGTTTGCGTTGGGCTTCACTGGAACAATGCAGCAAGCCAAGGACGGACATGTGGGCAAGAGAGCAGGGTGGAGTGTTGAAATGGCAAGCGACAGGGAAGTTTCCCGGCCACATGGTACGAGCCAGTGGAATCACAGATGATTCACTGAAAACAAAAGTAATTCAAGAATTTCCACAACTGGGGAACATAACTGAGCTTCAGAGATTCCTTGGGATGGTCAACAAAGTAGGCAAGTTCCTGCTGAATTCAGTAGAGGTCAACGAGCTCTTGAGACAGCTGCTGAGAGCAGGTGAAGGGTGGTGCTGGGGTATGGACCAGCAAAATGCTTTCGAAAGGTTTAAACAACATTTTAATCTCCTCTGAAATTTTAGCACACGCTGACCCAGAATTGCAGACCGTAGGGGCAGGACATGAATCATCAGCAGCTCTTGGGGCACTTTTATTTCAAGTGCAGAGAAATGGCAAATGTAAACCAGTTTACGCAGCCTCCAGGTCATTATCAGAAACTGAGAGATGCCACAGGAACAGAGAAAAACAATGAGGTGCCACTATCGAAAAAGAAGCTTTGGTAACAACACAGGCAAGCAGAAGATTTTCACGCCGCACAATGCGTTTGTGGTTGAAAATTGAAACAGGCCCTAAACCATGAGCCACTCGTGAAAATGGAAAAGAATTGTGAAAATGGAAAAAAATTACAAAAGTGTTGCCAAGGATCCAGCAGGTTCAGAGGAAGAGTAATGAGATATGACTCCATAACAGAGTATGTTCATGGAACTTATCAAACAACAGCTGACACACTGTCATGGATACCATTAGAATGAAGCCAATCAAGAGGATTTATACTTCATTGAGGAGGTGGAGGTATATACATCCTGAATTAGTCAACACTTACCAGCTACTGCATAAAGCTTGAAGGACAGACAAGAAACATAGCAGCAGGAAGGATGTCTCCAGGTAAGAGAATAATGCCTGGAAGTTGTTGGGCTTCTTGATCTTCATCCAGGCAAGTGAGGAGTATTCCATCGCACTCCAGACTTGTGCCTCGGAAATGGTGGACAGACTTTGGGGAGTCAGGAGATGAGTTACTCATCACACCATTCCTAGCCTTTGACCTGCTCTTGTAGCCCAGTATTTATATGGCTAGTCCAGTCCAGTTTCTGGTCAATGGTAACCCCCAGGATATTGATAGTGGGGGACTCAGCTATGGTAATACCATTGAATGTTAAGGGGAGATGCTTATATTCTCTCTTTTTGGAGATGGCACTTGTGTGGTGTGAATGTTACTTGCCACTTGTCAGCCCAAGCCTGGATATTGTCCAGGTCTTGCTGCATTTGGACATGGACTGCTTCAGTATCTGAGGAGTTGTGAATGGTGCTGAACATTGTGTAATCATCAGCGAACATCCCCACTTCTGACCTTATGATGGAAGGAAGGTCATTGATGAAGCAGCTGAAGATGGTTGGGCCGAGGACACTACCCTGAGGAACTCCTGCAGTGATGTCCTGGAGCTGAGATTACTGACCTCCAACAACCACAACCATCTTCCTTTGTGCTGGGTATGACACCAACCAGTGGAGAGTTTTCCCCCTGATTCCCATTGACTCCAGTTTTGCTGGGGCTCCTTGATGCCACACTCGGTCAAATGCTGCCTTGATGTCAAGGGCAGTCACTCTCTCCTCACCTCAGGAGCTCAGCTCTTTTGTCCATGCTTGAACCAAGGCTGTAATGAGGTCAGGAGCTGAGTGACCCTGGCAGATCCCAAACTGACTGTCAACGAGCAGGTTATTCCATCGCCCAACTGATGATGGAGAGTGGCACTTGGCTGTGTTGGATTTGTCCTGCTTTTTGTGTACAGGACGTACCTGGGCAATTTTCCACATAGCCAGGTAGATGCCAGTGTTGTAGCTGTACTGGAACAGCTTGGCTAGGGGCACGGCAAGTTCTGGAGCACAAGCCTTCAGTACTATTGCTGGAATATTGTCAGGGCCCACAGCCTTTGCAGTATCCAGTGCCTTTAGCCGTTTCTTGATATCACGTGGAGTGAATCGAATTGGCTGAAGACTGGCATCTGTGATGGTGGGGACCTCTGGAGGAGGCTGAGATGGATCATCTACTCAGCACTTCTGGCTGAAGATTGTAACAAATGCTTCAGCCTTATCTTTTGCACTGATGTGCTGGGCTCCCCCATCATTGAGGATGGGGATATTTGTGGAGCCTCCTCCTCCAGTGAGTTGTTTAATTGTCCACCACCATTCATGACTGGATGTGGCAGGACTGCAGAGCTTAGATCTGATCCGTTGGCTATGGAATCGCTTAGCTCTGTCTATCACTTGCTGCTTATGCTGTTTGGTATGCAAGTAGTCCTGTGTTATAGCTTCACCAGGTTGACACCTCATTTTTAGGTATGCCTGGTGCTGCTCCTGGAATACCCTCCTGCACTCTTCATTGAACCAGGGTTGATCCCCTGACTTGATGGTAATGGTAGAGTGGGGGATATGCTGGGCCATGAGGTTACAGATTGTGTTTGAGTACAATTCTGCTGCTGCTGATGGCCCACAGCGCCTCATGGATGCCCAGTCTTGAGTTGCTAGATCTGTGTGAAATCTATCCCATTTAACACGGTGGTAGTGCCACACAGCAGGATGGAGGGTATCCTCAATGTGAAGGTGGCATTTTGTCTCCACAAGGATTGTGTGCTGGTCACTCCTACTGATACTGTCCTGGACAGATGCATCTGCGGCAGGCAGGTTGGTGAGGATGAGGTCAAGTGTATTTTTCCCCATTGTTTGTTCCCTGACTACCTGCCGCAGACCCAAGCACACAGCTACGTCCTTTAGGACTTGGCCAGCTTGGTCAGTAGTGTTGCTACCGAGCCATTCTTGGTGATGAAGATTGAAGTGACTACCTGTGGCAGTCTGAAGTGTAATACACCTTTAAGAGTGTGAGCAGATCGACCACGTGACTGTAAGACCCAATAGCTGTGTAGCATGGGTTACAATGTAGGGTCTGGCTGGAGAAGTGCACATCATGTTAATGCTCTGTTGTCTGTGTAAATAAACAGTATGTGCTTCACTTCATATTAGTCTCTGCGTCTGCTGTATATCGTAATCAACTCACCTGCCGACAGATAAACATGCAACTGGCTCGAGAGCAAAGCGGCCCCCTGGTAAAACATAACAACTGGCGATGAGGCAAAACACAGTCCGTCAATGACACGACGGGAAGCCATGAAGAAACAACGGTAGTGAACCAGCCATGTCCTGCAGGCTGATAGTAAGTACGTTACAATTATAAGGCCACACCACAGTTGTCGAAGTTATTGCCCACAGTATGACACAATTTGGCCGCATCGAACTGTTTGATCAGACCACCGATGGCTGGTCACATTATATTGAACACCTCTCACTTTTCTTCTTGGTCAACGACATATCGGGGGAGGAGAAGAGGCGAGCGATCCTCTTATTGACATGTGGCAGTAAAACATACGGCCTAATTCATAGTCTAAAGGCACCCAACACCCCAAAATCCAAGAGCTTTGATGAATTGGTGAATCTGGTGAAAGGCCATTTCCAATCGAATCCCTTGGTAATAACGCAGTGTTTTAAATTCAGTTCGAGGCGTTGTGTCCCTGGAGACATTCTCGCTTGCTATGTCGCAGCCTTAAAACTACAGGCTTTTACAGCCTGTAAAGAAGTTACTACTTTCATCGACCCGATTGATACATTTTGACCTAAAGAAATAATTAATTTTAACATGCGATGCATCCCCTTACAGAGTAGGGGCAGTACTCTCCCACCGGATGGCCAATGGCTCCGACCGGCCCATTGGTCACCTCTCAACAACACTCAGCGTGGCAGAGCCAAGACCCTCACAAATAGAGAAAGCACACCGACACATCCATGGTCAGCACTTCACCATTGTCTCCGACCACCAGCCATAAAACCATAAGACCATAAGATGTAGGAGAAGTAGGCCATTCAGCCCGTCGAGTCTGCTCCATCATTCAATGAGATTATGGTTGATTTGATAATGCTCAACTCCACTTTCCTGCCTTTTTGCCATAACCCTTGATTCTCTTACTGATTAAAAATCTGTCTCAGCCTTGAATATACTCAACAACCCAGCCGCTACAGCCCTCTGCAGTAAAGAATTCCACAGATTGACTACCCTCTGAGAGAAGAAATTTCTCCCCCTCTACTACTAGGCTTGTTTGGGAAAGACAAGGCAATATCCCCATTCACCTCAACACACCATCCAGAGCTGGGCACTGATTCTATCTGCTTATGAATATATTTTTATCCACTGGCTGGGAAGCCAGATTGCCAATGCCAACACGCTGAGCCGATTACCCCTGAAGGACAGCAATGTGAACACCCCCATCACACAAGAACTTGCCTCGTTATTAAACTTTCTGGATTCATCACCAGTGAATGCCAAACAGATCAGAGAATGGACAGACTGTGATCCAGTTTTGTCCCACGTAAGGGAACAAGTCTTACAGGGATGGTCTAACAAGCCAAAGTCAGACGAAACGAAGCCTTATTTTAACAGGAGATATGAGCTCACCTGCCAGGATAGCATCTTGCTGTGGGGAGCGAGAGTCATTGTGCCTCCGAAAGGAAGATAACCATTATTGATAGAATTACACCGCGCTCACCCCGGCATTTCCAGAATGAAAATGTTGGTGTGCAGCTACTTATGGTGGTCAGGGCTGGACACTGAAATCAGAAACATGGTCAAGAGCTGCAGGAAGTGCCAACAGGGTCAGAAATTACCTCCTTCTACTTCACTGCATTCCTGGGAATGGCCTGGAAGGCCATGGGTCAACGTCCACACTGACTATGTGGGGCCTTTTTTGGGCACAATATTCCTCCTGATTATAGACGCTCACTCCAAATGGATGGATGCATTCGAGGTGAGATCACCCACATCTACCGCCACCAGAGTCAGATTGCATCAGAGTTTTGCGATACACGGTTTACTGGAGATAATAGTGTCTGAAACGGAACAGCATTCACCAGCAGGGAATTCCAAAGATTCACAGGTCTCAACGGCATAACACATGTTAAGACCCCGCCATCCCACCCTGCATCCAATGGGTTGGCCAAGAGGGTTGTCCAGACCATCAAGGCCAGAATGAAAATACTAGATGGGGACTCTTACAGCAACAAAGTTATCATGTTTCCTATCAGCTATAGGACTAAGCCAAATATGAACACCGGTATCACCCCCGCAGAGTATTAATGCAGAGACGTTTCAGGGCACGTTTGATGGCCGAATTTAGCGGGGAGCGTAGAGAGAAATCAGGAGACCCAGAAAAGTGAACACGGTTACCACAGTCATGAAAGAAACTTCACTGTAGGAGAAGCAGTTTTTGCAAAGAACTTTGGAGATGGGCCAAATGGCTGTCAGGTGAAGTCAGTGCAGTGACAGGAACTCTGTCCTACCACATATTGGTTGAAGGTCGGATAAGTAGGAGACATGTAAATCACCTCAGGAAATGGGAAACAGATCCACAAGAAAAGGTGCACCATGCATTCCTGTTGGAGCCTACACAACATGTGGAAGGAACTCCTCATGCTTTGGAAGTACCTGTAGAACCCATTGAACCTGAGAGAGTGGGAGAGACAAACATACACGTTCCTAGAGGGAAACCTAGTGGACAGATAACTCCTGAGAGGGAGGCCTCAGATAAACCATCCAAAATCATAGAACTACAATGTTTGACACGTTTGAAGGAGCCTCTAGAGAGACTGAATTTGGAAATAGTTTATTTATGTAAATAATGAATATATTGTAAAATATACTTTCAAGTAAAGGGGGAGGGATGTGGTAATCTGAGGTGTAATACACCTTTAAGAGAATGTCAGCAGATTGACCATGTGACTGTAAGACCCAATAGCTGTGTAATGTGGGCTACCATGTTAATGTTAGTCTAGAGTAGGGTCAGGTTGGAGAAGCACACATTGTGTGAACGCTCAGTTCTCTGTGTAAATAAATAGCATGTGCTTCATTTCATATTGGTCTCTGCATCTGCAGCATATTGTAATTGATTCACCTGCCGACAGATAAACATGTAACCGGCTCGTGAACACAGTGACTCCCTGGTAAAACACAACAACACCCAGAGTACATTCTGCACCCTTGCCACCCTCAGTGCTTAATCCAAACAGTGTGCAACATGCAGGAGGCACTGATTCATCAGCTGAGGGAGGGCGGGACGTGGTAATCAGCAGGAGGTTTCCTTGCCCACGTTTGACTTGATGCTATGAGACTTCATGGGGTCCGGAGTTGATGTCGAGAACTCCCAGGGAAACTCCCTCCTGACTGTATTCCACTGTGCCCGACCTCTGCTGGGTGTGTCCTGCCGGTGGGGATGGTGATGGTGGTGTCTGGGACATTATCTGTAAGGTATGATCCCGTGAGTGTGATAGTCTCAGGCTGTTGCTTGATGAGTCTCTGAGAAAGCTCTGCCAATTTTGGCACTAGCCCCCAGATGTCTGTAAGGAGGACTTTGATTGATTTGATTGAGATTTCTGTTGTCATTTCGATGCCAAGTTCGATGCCGGGTGGTCTGTCTGGCTTCATTCCTTTTTTGTCTCTTTGTGGCAGTTTGTTACAAACGAGTGGTTTGCTCGGTCATTTCAGAGGGTGTTTCATAGTCAACCAGGTTGCTGTGGGTCTGGAGTCACATGTAGGCCAGACCAGGTAAGGACGAGAGAATTCCTTCCTAGGGGGCTAGGAGTTTTTATGACAGTCAACATCAGACTTTTTAATTCCAGACTTTTATTGAATTCAAATTCCAGCACCTGCAGTGGCGAGGTTCCTGCCCGGGTCCCCGGATCATCACCCCGAGTCTCTGCCTTCCTCGACTAACAACAATACCACAATGAATTCACCTCCTACCGATGATATTATCAGAGTGTTACAGTGAGGGGTGTGGGGTATATCAGAGTGTTACAGTGAGGGGTGTGAGGTATATCAGAGTGTTACAGTGAGGGGTGTGGGGTGTATCAGAGTGTTACAGTGAGGGGTGTGGGGCATATCAGAGTGTTACAGTGAGGGGTGTGGGGTATATCAGAGTGTTACAGTGAGGGGTGTGAGGTATATCAGAGTGTTACAGTGAGGGGTGTGGGGTGTATCAGAGTGTTACAGTGAGGGGTGCGGGGTATATCAGAGTGTTACAGTGAGGGGTGTGGGATAAATCAGAGTGTTACAGTGAGAGGTGTGGGATAAATCAGAGTGTTACAGTGAGGGGTGTGAGGTATATCAGAGTGTTACAGTGAGGGGTGTGGGATATATCAGAGTGTTACAGTGAGGGGTGTGGGGTGTATCAGAGTGTTACAGTGAGGGGTGTGGGGTATATTAGAGTGTTACAGTGAGGGGTGTGGGGTATATCAGAGTGTTACAGTGAGGGGTGTGGGGTGTATCAGAGTGTTACAGTGAGGGGTGTGAGGTGTATCAGAGTGTTACAGTGAGGGGTGTGGGATATATCAGAGTGTTACAGTGAGGGGTGTGGGGTGTATCAGAGTGTTACAGTGAGGGGTGTGGGGTATATTAGAGTGTTACAGTGAGGGGTGTGGGGTATATCAGAGTGTTACAGTGAGGGGTGTGGGGTGTATCAGAGTGTTACAGTGAGGGGTGTGGGATATATCAGAGTGTTACAGTGAGGGGTGTGGGATATATCAGAGTGTTACAGTGAGGGGTGTGGGGTATATCAGAGTGTTACAGTGAGGGGTGTGGGGTATATCAGAGTGTTACAGTGAGGCGGGTGGGGTATATCAGAGTGTTACAGTGAGGGGTGTGGGGTGTATCAGAGTGTTACAGTGAGGGGTGTGGGGTGTATCAGAGTGTTACAGTGAGGGGTGTGGGATATATCAGAGTGTTACAGTGAGGGGGGTGGGGTATATCAGAGTGTTACAGTGAGGGGGTGGGGTATATCAGTGTTACAGTGAGGGGGTGGGGTATATCAGAGTGTTACAGTGAGGGGCGTGGGGTGTATCAGAGTGTTACAGTGAGGGGTGTGGGATATATCAGGGTGTTACAGTGAGGGGTGTGGGGTGTATCAGAGTGTTACAGTGAGGGGTGCGGGATATATCACAGTTTTACAGTGAGGGGTACGGGATATATCAGAGTGTTACAGTGAGGGGCGTGGGCTATATCATAATGTTACAGGGAGGGGGGTGGGATATATCAGACTGGTACAGTGAGGGGTGTGGGATATATCATAATGTTACAGTGAGGGGAGTGAGATTTATCAGAGTGCTATAGTGAGGGTGTGGGGTATATCAGGGTGCTACAGTGAGGGCTGTGGGGTACATCAGTATTACAGTGAGGGGGTGGGATATATCAGAGTGTTACAGTGAGGGGGGTGGGATATATCAGAGTGTTACAGTGAGGGGGGTGGGATATCTCTGAGTGTTACAGTGAGGGGGGTGGGATATCTCTGAGTGTTACAGTGAGGGGGGTGGGATATCTCTGAGTGTTACAGTGAGGGGTGTGGGGAATATCAGCGTTACAGTGAGGGGGGTGGGGTATATCAGAGTGTTACAGTGAGGGGGGTGGGGTATATCAGAGCGTTACAGTGAGGGGGTGGGGTATATCAGAGCGTTACAGTGAGGGGGGTGGGGTATATCAGAGCGTTACAGTGAGGGGGGTAGGGTATATCAGAGCGTTACAGTGAGGGGGGTGTGGTATATCAGAGCGTTACAGTGAGGGGTGTGGGATATATCAGAGCGTTACAGTGAGGGGTGTGGGATATATCAGAGCGTTACAGTGAGGGGTGTGGGTTATATCAGAGCATTACAGTGAGGGGTGTGGGATATATCAGATTGTTACAGTGAGGGGTGTGGGGTATATCAGAGTGTTACAGTGAGGGGTGTGGGGTATATCAGAGTGTTACAGTGAGGGGTGTGGGGTATATCAGAGTGTTACAGTGAGGGGTGTGGGGTATATCAGAGTGTTACAGTGAGGGGTGTGGGGTATATCGGAATGTTACAGTGAGGGGTGTGGGGTATATCAGAGTGTTACAGTGAGGGGTGTGGGGAATATCAGAGTGTTACAGTGAGGGGGGGTGGGATATATCAGAGTGTTACAGTGAGGGTTGTGGGGTATATCAGATTGTTACAGTGAGGGGTGTGGGGTATATCAGAGTGTTACAGTGAGCGTTGTGGGGTATATCAGAGTGTTACAGTGAGGGGTGTGGGGTATATCAGAGTGTTACAGTGAGGGGGTTGGGGTATATCAGAGTGTTACAGTGAGGTTTGTGGGGTATATCAGAGTGTTACAGTGAGAGGTGTGGGGTATATCAGAGTGTTACAGTGAGGGGGTTGGGGTATATCAGAGTGTTACAGTGAGGGGGGTGGGGTATATGAGTATGTTACAGTGAGGGGTGTGGGGTATATCAGAGTGTTACAGTGAGGGGTGTGGGGTATATCAGATTGTTACAGTGAGGGGGGTGGGGTATATGAGTATGTTACAGTGAGGAGGGTGGGGTATATCAGAGTGTTACGGTGAGGGGGGTGGGGTATATGAGTATGTTACAGTGAGGGGTGTGGGATATATCAGAGTGTTACAGTGAGGGGTGTGGGATATATCAGAGTGTTACAGTGAGGGGTGTGGGATATATCAGAGTGTTACAGTGAGGGGTGTGGGATATATCAGAGTGTTACAGTGAGGAGGGTGGGGTATATCAGAGTGTTACAGTGAGGGGTGTGGGGTATATCAGATTGTTACAGTGAGGGGGGTCGGGTATATCAGAGTGTTACAGTGAGGGGGGTGGGGTATATGAGTTTGTTACAGTGAGGGGTGTGGGGTATATCAGAGTGTTACAGTGAGGGGGGTGGGGTATATGAGTATGTTACAGTGAGGAGGGTGGGGTATATCAGAGTGTTACGGTGAGGGGGGTGGGGTATATGAGTATGTTACAATGAGGGGTGTGGGATTTATCAGTGTTAGAATGAGCATTATAATCTCAGTGTCTACGTGTATTTGGCATAAACTAAGCTCTCCTCACTAACTCTGAGCCCAGAAAATGGCCATTCTGCCCACCGTGCCTGTGCTGACCCTTTATAAGAGATTTTCATTTTGTCCAACTCGACTGTTCTTTGCACATCCCTCTGCCAATTTCTGCTCATTTTTTTCTATTAAAAGCCTTCATAAATCTTCCTGAAGTGTGGAGCCCAGAATTGACCACAATCCATCAGCTGGAGCCTAACCAGTGATTTATAGAGGGTTCACTCTAACTTCCTTGCTCAGTGTAATCTATTCCTCTATTAATAAAGCCAAGGATCCCAAATCCTTTTGTGACAACCTTCTTTCCTAGGGCTGCCACCTTCAATGATTTGTGTTCAGACACCCCCAGTTCTCTCTGTTCCTGCGTCTCCTTAAAAATAACGTGTTCTTTAGCTCTCATTGCCTCTCCACATTCGTCACCCCAAAACACAGGACTCCTTCCGAATCGTTGTCTTGTTTCTGTGTAACATGATACACATCACTGCAATATGGAGGCTGGTGCTCTGATTACACAGAACTCCTTCAGCAGTTTGCAGCTGGAATCACAGCTGGAACTGTGTTCAGCTCGGATTGGCAGACAGCAGAAGATGTCAAGGCCTTGGAGAGGGTGCAGAGAGAGATTTACCAGGATGGGAGCAGGGATGAGGGACTTCAGTTAATGTGGAGAGACTGGAGAAGCTGGGATTGTTCTCCTTAGAGCAGAGAAGGTTAAGGGGGGAGATTTAATCGAGATGTTCAAAATCATGAGGGGCTTTGAGTAAATAAGGAGAAACTGTTTCCAGTGGCAGGAGGGGCGATAACCAGAGGCGACAGATTTAAATTAAATGACCAAAGAGTCCGGGGGGGAGACGAATATAGTTTGTGATACACAGGGAGTTGTGTGAGAGATGGTGGTGTATTGGTAATGCCACTGCACTAACAATCCAGATGCACAGACTCTGGGGCCATGGCAAAGATCATTGATTGTTGTAAAAACCCATCTGGTAAGACACTGGTTAGACCTCAGCTGGAGTATTGTGTACAGTTCTGCACATCACACTATTGGAAGGATGTGAATGCATTGGAGAGAGTGCAGAAGAGGTTTACGAGAGTGGTGCCAGGGATGAGACACTTCAGTTATGAGGAAAGATTGGAGAAGTTGTTACTGTTTTCCTTGGAGAGGAGAAGGCTAAGGGGAGACTTGATAGAAGTTTTATAAATCATGAGGGGTCTGGACAGAGTAGATAGGGAGAAACTGTTCCCACTCGTAAACAGATTGAGAACCAGAGGGCACAGATTTAAAGTGTTTTGCAAAAGAAGCAAATGCGAGGTGAGAAAAAACTTTTTCACTCAGCGAGTAGTTAGTGTTTGGAATGCACGGCCTGGAAGTGTGGTGGAGGCAGGTTTGGTTGAGGCATTCAAGAGGGCATTGGATGATTATTTAAATAGAAACAATGTGTAGGAATATGGGGAAAAGGCAGGAGATTGGCACGAAGTTAAAATGCTCAGAGAGCCGGTGCAGACACGATGGGCCGAATGGCCTCCTTCTGCATCATAACAATTCTGTGATTGTGTAGTTCACGAATGCCCTTTCAGAAAGGAAATCTGCCATCCTTACCTGGTCTACATGTGACTCCAGACCCACAGCAATGTGGTTGACTCTGAAATGGACTAGCAAGCCACTCAGTTGTCAAGGGCAACACATGCTGGCCCAGCCACTGATGCCCACATCCCTCGAGCAATGATCAATATTTACACGGGCTGTGGAGGACATGGTAAACGCAGAGAGAGAGAATTCCTGAGTTCCGGGGCACAGGCAGCTGAAGGCATGGCCACCAAAGATGGAGCACATTGAGGATGCGCAAGAGGCCAAAAATTACCTGCGTGCAGATATCCCAGAAGTTTGTGGGGCTGGAGAAGATTAGGGGGATAGGGCGGGGGGGGACTGTGGACAGATTTGAACACAAGGATGAGCATTTTAAAAGTAAGTTGTTGCTGGCCTGGGAGCCACAGTAGGTCAGTGAGTCCAGTGGTGATGGCCGAACAGGACTTGGCGTTAGGACAATGGGCAGTAGCATTCCTGCTCTCACTGTGTCTGTATTTATGATGTGATCTGTCCCAGTGACTTGTTTACTTGACTGGGAATTTGTAATGCATTCACCAGATTCCAAGTCTGATGTTGATCCTGCACTCAAGTGGAATTCCTACCCTGTTTCTCCCAAATTCACGGACACACAGATCACATGTCACCATGTAAACACTTATCCGGATGTTTGGGAAAGATTCTGATTATCTGGCTCATTATGATTAGTACAGAATCTGCTCTTCATAATAAAACAACAATAAAATCAGACTGTGGCAGGTCCCAGAGTCTCAAATCCATTCAAAGGTATTTTGGAAGTAAACGGCTGACTTGAGTGAAGGTGGCCATGAAACTGTCAGATTGCCCTAAAAACTTAACTGGTTGACTAATAGGGAAGGAAACCTGCCATCCTTACCCAGTCTTGGCCAATATCTGACTCCAGTCCGATGCGCTGGACTCTCTGCCCTCTGTCTCAGCCAACCAGCTGTTGTAGCTGACCCACCAAAAACCCTGAACCCCCTCCCTAACAGCACTGTGGGTGGACCTACACCACATGGACTGCAGCGGCTCAAGAAGGCAGCTCACCCACCACCTGCTCAAGGGGCAATTAGGGATGGGCAATAAACGCTGGCCCAGCCAGCGAAGCCCCACATTCTGTCAATGAATAAAAGCAAAATACTGCGGATGCGGGAGATCTGAAATAAAAACAGCAAGCGCTGGAAGAACTTAGTAGGTTTGGCAGCGCCTGTGCAGACAGAAATATGGCTAATGTTTCGAGTCCGTGTGACTCTTGATTGGAACCCAGGAATCTGAACCTTATTTTGAAACCTGATCCCACCGCCCATTCAGGCAGTGCAATCCAGATCACAACAATTCACGATGTTAAAAAAACAAACTACGTCTCCCCCTCTGCTTCTTTTGCAAATTCTCATCAACCAGTGTCCCTCTGGTTACAAACCCTCCTGCCACTGGAAACACTTTCTCCTTATTTCCGCTATCATAACCCCCTCATGATTTTGAACGCCTTGATTAAATCTCCCCTCTGCTCCAAGGAGAACAATCCCAGTTTCTCCAGTCTCTCCATCTGCCCTTGAAAAGGAAAAGTCGGCCGGAGAGTGGGACTGATTGGATAGCTTTTCCAAGCAGCCAGCACAGGAACGAGGGGCCGAATTGCCTCCCTCGGTGTTGTAAGATTCTGCAATAATTACCCTTTTTGTGGCTTTTGAAAGTTATAATTATTCAATAAAAATGTTTCGGCCAGGATTTAATCCAACTCTGCAGACGGAATAAGTATGTGCAATTAAGCAAGTTCCAACTGACTTTACCAAATCCTCAGCATAATCAAATTGTGGGTCATAAATTTCACACACTATTTTTAGCCATGCAGCAGATGTTGCTAATTCAAGGGAGGATGGAATTTTAGTCGTGATATTTTCTTTTCACTTTGCCCTGTGATGTGCTTTCAAGCTAAACAGTGTGGCTTGGATTTTCCTAACAAAATCTCATTGCCCAAATAAAACAAAATGCTGTTTATTTCAGGTGTGGAATGAATATGAATGGCTGCATTTGCTGAACTTGATTTGTAGTCTCGTCTCCGTGTTACAAACACCTGCAATTCCAGCCGCTCTTCAAGCACAGGCTCCTTGTCCACTTGCTGACAACCTGTGTGCCTCTCTCTCTCCCCTTCTCTCTCTCTTTGTCTGTCTCTTTCCATTTCTCTACCTCACTCTATCTCTCAGATGAAGTTGGTTTTCAGGCCACAGTCATTCAGATGCTTAACTGTTGCTTTACGCATGAATCAGTTTGAAGAACTGAAAGACCTCTCCCTGTTCCTGTGTAACAGGCTCGAGGGGCTGAATGGCCTCTCCCTGTACTGTGTAACAGACTCGAGGGGCTGAATGGCCTCTCCCTGTTCCTGTGTAACAGGCTCCAGGGACTGAATGGCCTCCCCCTGTTCCTGTGTAGCAGACTCGAGGGGCTGAATGGCCTCTCCCTGTTCCTGTGTAACAGGCTCGAGGGGCTGAATGGCCTCCTCCTGTTCCTTTGTAACAGGCTCGAGGGGCTGAATGGCATCTCCCTGTTCCTGTGTAACAGGCTCGAGGGGCTGAATGGGCCTCCTCCTGTCCCTGTGGAACAGGCTCGAGGGGCTGAATGGCCTCTCCCTGTTCCTGTGTAACAGGCTCAAGGGGCTGAATGGGCCTCCTCCTGTCCCTGAGGTAACAGGCTTGGGGGGGGCTGAATGGCCTCTCCCTGTTCCTGTGTAACAGGCTCGAGGGGCTGAATGGCCTTCTCCTGTTCCTGTGTAACAGACTCGGGGGGCTGAATGTCCTCCTCCTGTTCCTGTGTAACAGGCTCGAGGGTCTGAATGGCCTCCTCCTGTTCCTGTGTAACAGACTCGGGGGGGCTGAATGTCCTCCTCATGTTCCTATATAAAAGGCTCAGGGGGCTGAATGGCCTCCTCATGTTCCTATATAAAAGGCTCAGGGGGCTGAATGGCCTCCTCCTGTTCCTGTGTAACAGGCTCGGGGGGCAGAATGGCCTTCTCCTGTTCATAAGCATGAGTTATTTTATCTGCTTTTGGTTTCCCACCACCAGTTGTCAAGTTATTTTTACTAACATGAAATTCATTCCGAAAATAAATTGCTTTTATTTCATATCGTAATGAAAAAACTGAGCGAATTATTTACAATTTCATGTAGCTGGAGCCACACAGGCTCTGTCTTAAAGGAGTCGAGACGTCTATAGATTCCTCATTTGTAAGGGAAAGATTCCTGGCAGGAGACAGAAGGCAGCTGGAGGAGTGCTTCAAACCACAACGAGTCTCTCACGTTTCAGTGATTAGGGTGTCAGTCCCACCGACCCACCAAGTAACAAAGGAACAAACATCTACAAACTGCTCTCTGACACTCGATCATCCGTTCCCCCAAAGGTTAACCACCAGCAAAACTGCTCTGAAAGTTCAACCATCAGCTTTCAATTCATTGTTCAGACTCACATTTGAAAAAAAAAGAACTGCTTTTACTTAATCCTGCCACAATCTTGGGAAGCGCCCAACTATTTTACAGCTAATGTCATACGTTTTAAGTGTCCTAACATGCTAGAATGTGGAAACGAGACAGCCAATTTGCGCAGAGCAAAATCCCATAAACAGAAATGAGATATAAGACTAGACGCCTGTTTTAGTGAGGTTGGTTAAAAGATAAACATTGGCCAAGGCACTGGGGAGAACCCATGGGGTCACGCGACAGTGCAATGGGCGATCTTTGAGGAAGAGATGTTTCAACAATTGGGAAGGCCGGGGGAACGAAAGCCAGGGCACCTTGGTCAGCATGAGAGATAGAGACTAGGATGAAACAAAACCAGAAGGTGTATGACTGAAGTACAATGGGGTCGACAAGGGAGGCAAAGAGGAAACTGCAATTGGCAAAGAGAGAGTATGGGATAGCTTAGCAGTTAACGTAAAGGGAAAGCCAAAAATCTTACAGTTGTCACAAACGTTTAATCACAAAAAATGGTTCGTCTTCAAGGACTAAGAATATTCTGGAAGGATTTGTGTTTTTTAAAAGTAACTGTCCCTTAAAGGTTTAATCAGGACTCTGATTGCTGCTTTTTTTCATTCATTCGCAGAATGTGGGCTTCGCTGGCTGGTCCAGCATTTACTGCCCATCCCTAGTTGCCCTTGAGAAGGTGGTGGGTGAGCTGCCTTCTTGAACCGCTGCAGTCCATGTGGTGTAGGTACACCCACAGTGCTGTTAGGGAGGGGAGTTCCAGATTTTGACCCAGTGACAGTGAAGGAACGGTGATATATTTCCAAGTCAGGATGGTGAGTGACTTGGAGGGGAACTTCCAGGCGGTGGTGTTCCCATCTATCTGCTGCCCTTCTAGATGGTAGTGGTTGTGGGTTTGGAAGGTGCTGTCTAAGGAGCCTTGGTGAGTTCCTGCAGTGCATCTTGTAGATGGTACACACACTGCTGCTACTGTGTGTCGGTGGTGGAGGGAGTGAATGTTTGTGGATGTCATATCAGTCAAGTGGGGCTGCTTTGTCCTGGATGGTGTCAAGCTTCTTGAGTGTTGTGGGAGCTGCACTTGTCCAGGCAAGTGGGGAATATTCCATCACACTCCTGACTTGTGCCTTGTAGATGGTGGACAGGCTTTGGGGAGACAGGAGGTGAGTTACTCACTGCAGGATTCATAGCTCCTGATCTGTTCTTGTAGCCACAGTATTTATATGGCTAGTCCAGTCCAGTTTCTGGTCAATGGTAACCCCCAGGATGTTAATATTGGGGGATTCAGTGATGGTAATGCCATTGAATGTCAAAGAGTGATGGTTAGATTCTCTCTTGTTGGAGATGGTCATTGCCTGACACTTGTGTGGCATGAATTTTACTTGCAACTTGTCAGCCCAAGCCTGGATATTGTCCAGGTCTTGCTGCATTTGGACATGGACTGCTTCAGTATCTGAGGAGTTGTGAATGGTGCTGAACATTGTGCAAACATCAGTTAACATCCCCTCATCTGACTTTATGGTGCAAGGAAGGTCATTGATGAAGCAGCTGAAGATGGTTGGGCCGAGGACACTACCCTGAGGAACTCCTGCAGTGATGTCCTGGAACTGAGATGACTGACCTCCTGAATTGAGTTTCAGTGAGCAGGTTATTGCTAAGCAAGTGCCTCTTGATAGCACTGTTGATGAGCCCTTCCCTTACTTTACTGATGATGGAGAGTAGGCTGATGGGGCAGTAATTGGCTGGGTTGGATTTGTCCTGCTTTTTGTGTACAGGACATATCTGGGCAATTTTCCACATAGCCGGGTAGATGCCAGTGTTGTAGCTGTACTGGAACAGCTTGACTAGGAGTGCGGCAAGTTCTGGATGTTGTTCTTGGAAAAGACAGCATTTTACAGGAAAAGGTAACTGAGCAGTTTAAATGAAGCTGGAAGCCTCTTGACCTTGGTGGACTATTTACAAAAGGATCACATGGTGGTTTATGGCTTTGTTAAAAAAAAAACAGGTCTTGAAAACTCTGTTGAAAAGCTGGTCAGCTGTTATTGCTTTGGGGGATAAACAGGAAGGATCAACTGCTTGGGTAAAGAATACAACAGCTCCTGAAGCTCCAGACCCAGTCCAGAGTTGCGTGTGAATGGAAGTTGCTCCGAATTCATTCTACTTTCTGAAATCAACTGACAGCAAGTTTCCCTCAAGTCTGCCTGAAAAGCAGTGCAAGAATCAGCCATTGTTTCACAGAGCAGCACTGCAACACGACTGTATAACCCAGACACCAGTTCAAGGCCTCCACCATCGATCCTTTTCACTTCAATCATTGACTTTTAACCTTTTCTCAGAATTTGTCTATTTCACTTGTTTTTATTTTTTGGGCGTGTGTATGTGAATAGGGCATTGAGAAAGAGAATTGTTATCCTTTGTTTATGTTTATAGGCTTTTCTTTCTACCTGACAGGTCTGGTTAATAATGTTGTTGTTTATTGAAGAGTCCTGGGGATTGAGTGGTCATTCTGAGATCCATGGGTAAAGCACATATATGGCCATATAACTAGCTGGAAAAACCATTGAAATCTGTGTTGTGACCCATGGAGTAGTGGAACTAGAGGCAGACAGTGCACGCATCCCACCCTGGTCACAACACAATGGCATACAAATTGCAAGTGGGCAAGAAGAGGCAGGATGGGTCCCATTACGGACAAAGAGGGTGATATATGCTGAGAGATGCAGGACAAGGGCTCGAATACTTCATGAGTACTTTGTATTGGTGTTTACTAAGAGGATGCTGACAAAATATCGGTAGAAGAAGAGAAGCTAGAGGTAATGGACAGAGTGAACATTGATAGGAGGAGGTTCTGGAAAGTGTAGGGTAATGGATTAATGGAATAGCTATGGTCATGAGTGATAAAGACCATGATGTGTGCTGGACACTTGGGAGAGAGGATGGAGCAACCTGTACTCATGACAGACATAATTCCTCTATTACCTATCCTATATATGCAGTGTTAATAAACCAGCTGAGCAAATACCAGAGTAAGCCTACAGTCTCTCTAGATAAGATAGGGCCATGCATAACAGAAGCCAGTGACCAGGCCACCAGTATATGAAACATGGTAGCAGCGATGATGACATCAGTCTAACCAAGGGTTGGTTCCATCGATGGAACCACAGCAGCAATGTGCAGGAAGATCTGGCACAAGGAAGAATCTACAAACCTACAGAAGATAAAAGCAAACTGGGAAGTGCTAATGATGCCTATAGCCAGTGAGCAGCCACTGCCCCTATCCTGCCTGTTTGAATGTCTTGATGACCCACAGAGGGGCCAAAATGGCAGATATGGAAGAAACACTTCCTCTGATATCGAGCAACATTGGGCCTTCGAGCTAAAGAGTGGCAGCTCCAGGTTTCATCGTCAACGGGGTCATCTTGAGACAGGGGGCAGAAGAGACCTCCTCAGGTTTCAGGACTGTCCTCAATGCCTGCATCAGGTATTTTAGTCTAGCACAGAACCCTGTAATTGAGCATGAGGTTCAATGCGCCAAGCTGGCTGAACTCAGACAACCAGACTGGGCTATCATCCACTGTGATTGACTGAGATTTTGGAATCATTATTTCTGTACATGGAGTTGAAATGTAATCCAATTCTGTTTTCTATTATGAATATGGAAATAAAGCACAGTATTCATTGTGGAACTGTTGTTGAGGCTCTAGATGACCCTGTGAACTAGCTAGTTCCAAGGGTGGAGGCCCCACTCACCCAAAAGCCCACCAAACCTGGCGACGGGGGTGGGGGGGGGGGGGGGGTACCCCACGGCAGACATTTTTGAGATGCCTACATTGTGGGACAAATGAAAAACACAGACACCAAGAATATTTCCAATGCAGGAAGAGTGGATATTTTTGGAGCTTCTTTGAGTCCAACAACTTTAACAGAGGACAAAGAAAACAATATTTATGAAATGCAAGCCATCCAAGAAACTGGAAATCATGACAGAGATGAAATTCCAGAGCTTCTAGGGGAAGTAAATGGTCTTAATCAGGACTAATGGTCAGTTACAGTGCAAGCTAAAGGCTTGGACACCAACTTTAAGATTGACACTGATCTTAACATATTACCTGATCACCTGGACTGGCTTCAGCCAATACCCTTCATCCATCAGATATCAAATTGCAAGATCAAGGGGCCACAAACCCTCCAATAAAAGGCAGGGTTATTGCTCCTCTTCATTATGAGGGGTGACAGACTGTTGGCTCTCTACTTATTGTCCACAATCAATCACATCCTTACTGAGTGGAGATGCTGTTTTACTACTGGGTGTTCTGCAAAACCAAATGCACTGGAGAGGGTGCAGAGGAGATTTACCAGGATGCTGCCTGGGCTGGAGGGTCTGAGCTATGAGGAAAGATTGGATAGGCTGGGGTTCTTTTCCCTGGAGCAGTGAAGGTTGAGAGGGGACCTGATAGAGGTGTATAAAGTTATGAGGGGCATAGATAGGGTGGATAGAAAGGCGCTTTTTCCATTAGCAAGGGGGTCAATAACCAGGGGGCATAGATTTAAAGTAAGGGGTAGAAGGATAAGAGGAGGGTTAAGGAGAATATTTTTTACCCAGTGGGAGTCTGGAACTCACGGCCTGTAAGGGTGGCTGAGTCAGAAACTCTTGTAACATTTAAGAAGTATTTAGATATTCACTTGCGTTGTCATAGCCTCCAGGGCTATGGGTCAAGTGCTGGAAAATGGGGTTAGTGTAGCCAGATCTTTGTTGACCGGCACAGACACAATGGGCTGAATGGCCTCCTTCTGTGCTATAGACGTCTATGAGTATATAATGACCTGTATTTGAACAACTCGATGCCTTTCATGGAAGAATTTCCAAATTTTATGTAAAATCAATGGACTTTCAGCCTACAGCAGCTGAGGAGGTTTTCTCATTGAGTCTTGGTTCAGTCTCCATCACAGAGACACCATCCACCAGACCCCCGGCGGACTAATGAGGTTGTGGACCTCTCAGTTCTTTATGAAGCTAGGCCAGAGGGGACAGATACAGAGGGCACTGCAGCAGACAGTGGCCATCCACAAGAAGGTCCTTTGGACCTGGGTTGGCTCTTTCCTGAAGAAAGTAAGAAGGAAGAGGCCATTGCAGCACCAAGTGATCCAAATGAAGAGGAGGTCCTAGAGTTTGGTTTGCTACTCCAATCCACAGCCGAACCACAGCAGAGCAGCAATCAGTCCTTCGTCCCTCTGAACCTATCGATGCAACGTCTGTCACTGGTTACCTATGAAGCGTCTTCCATGGAGAACAACGTACTTGATTCCATGCTTGAGTACATAGAGGATCACAATGCCAGAGTGTTGGTAGTGCCTGTTACCTTGGGTGAAGGTCAATTGGTGCCCACACTTCAGCCTCATCTGAAAATCGCCTTCCTACTGGAGATGTCCTTCAGTGCAGGAACCAAGGCTGAATCTTCACAGCTTCTACAGCTTCAGAATCCTGTACAGGAAATTTGTCTTCATATCGTCTTAGAGATTCATCCCATTGGCGTCGTATGAACATACGAATAGGGAGCAGCAGGAGGCCATTCAGCCCCTTGAGCCTGCTCCGCTATTTAATAAGATTATGGCTGATCTGATAGTAACTTCAAATCTGCACCCCACCTCGCTGACCAAGAATCTATCCCCCTCTGCCTTAAAAATATTCAAAGGTTCTGTTTCTACCGCCTTTTCAGGAAGAGAGTTCCAAAGACTCATAAAACTCTTCTTAACGCAAAAAATTCTCCCCTTTGCCCAGAGTGGAGCAGCCTCATACAATGTTACCACTGTCTTCAGAAAGCCACTGTCCTTCCTGAAGTGACTACGGAAAAAACATCTCTTCTTCATTTCCAGCAATGGCTGCGGGAATTTCGTCGTTCATCTTCTTGTGGTCCAGATTCATTAGAATCTCCGATCTGCCATACAGTTTCTGTTCTCAAAGCAGCAGTGAATGTTATGGCTGTGAGAGTCTTCATTAGAGTTGAAGATCATTTACCTTCTCAGGTATTTCCCAGTGTGCATCGAGGGAGCAGAAGATTCTCGAACGAGTCCTAATTTCTTCTCTTCCAGTTCAGGAGAGTTCAGGCGTTCATGTCCTGTCGTCCTCTCTCCCGCGTCAGTCTTTCTCTGAAAAGGATCCACAGTCCTGACAGTTTACCGGTCTTGAGGTCTACACTCCGACTACCCACAGTCCAGTAATGCTGCTGTCCCAGTTCTCTGATGACCTCCCCAGTAGAAAAGAGGAATGCCCGTGTGTCTCCAAGATGTCTTCCGAAAGAGCCGAGAACACTGTGGGAGACTGAATCCCTCAAAATAATAATGCCCATCCAGGACCCTCCACCCTTTCCCATCCCTCTGACCCAATCTCTTCTTCTAACCCCAGCCCCAGCCGTGTATTCACCATACCCCCTGACCTTCCCCTCTCTGATGCTGAATGTTCTGTACTCAGCAAAGGACTCAGTTCCATACCCTTACACCCTCACCTCAACGCATTTCAGGCTCAGCACGCTGCTGAACTCTTCTTCCACCACCTTTGTCTGCGTGCTCACTTCTTTGGGCAGAAGTACCCCACCCTGTTCTATGGATCCCTTCACCCACCTCCAGTGTTCTCCCTCCACCTGGACCCCTCCCTCTGGATTCTTACCTGCTCTTGATCTTTTCATTGAGAACTGTCGGCGCGACATTGGTCATCTCAATTTCTCTGCTCCTCTCACCCACTCCAACCTATCTCTTTCTGAGCTTGCTGGACTCCGTTCTCTCAGGTCCAACCCTGACTTTGTTATTAAACCTGCCAACAAGGGTGGTGCTGTTGTTGTCTGGCGCACTGACCTCTACCTCGCGGAGGCTGAGCGTCAACTTGCAGACACTTCCTCCTACCTCTCGCTGGACCATGAACCCACCACCGAACGTCAAGCCATTGTTTCCAGGGTTGTCACTGATCTCATCTCCTCTGGAAATCTTCCCTCCACAGCTTCCAACTTCATAATCTCCCAAACTCGGACTGCCCATCACTACCTCCTTCCCAAAATCCACAAACAGGAATGTCCTGGCAGACTAATCGTGTCAGCCTGTTCATGCTTCACAAAACTAATGTCTTCCTATCTTGACTCCATTCTCTCTCCCTTGCCCAGTCTCTTCCCACCTAAATCGGCAAATCCTCTGTTGCCCTGTGTCATATCAAGAATTTCCAGTTCCCTGGCCCTAACCGCCTCCTCTTCACCATGGACGTCCAATCCCTCTACACCTCCATCCCCCACTGGGATGGTCTGAGGGCCCTTAGCTTTTTCCTCGAACAGAGGCCCGAACAATCCCCATCCACCACTACTCTCCTCCGTCTGGCTGAACTTGTTCTCACGTTGAACAATTTCTCCTTCAACTCCTCTCACTTCCTCCAAATAAAAGGTGTGGCTATGGGTACCCGCATGGGCCCCAGCTATGCCTGTCTCTTTATGGTGTATGTGGAACATTCCTTGTTCCAGTCCTACTCCGACCCCCTCACACAACTCTTTCTTCAATACTGTACCGATGCCACTTCATGCTGTCATCTGACTCAATTTTGCTTCCAATTTCCACCCCTCTCTCACCTTCACATAGTCCATCTCCAACACTTCCCTTCCCTTCCTTGACCTCCCTGTCTCCATTTCTGGTGAAAGACTGTCCACCAATATCCATTACAATCCTACCGACTCCCACAGCTACCTCGACTACAGCTCCTCACACCCCGCTTCCTGTAAGGACTCCATCCCATTCTCCCAGTTCCTTCGCCTCTGTCACATCTGTTCTGATGATGCCACTTTCCAAAACAGTTCCTCTGACATGTCCTCCTTCTTCCTTAACCGAGGTTTCCCCTCCACTGTGGTTGACAGGGCCCTCAACTGTGTCTGAACCCACCTCCTGTGCCTCTGCCCTCATGCCTTCCTCTCCCTCCCAGAATCATGATAGGGTCCCCCTTGTTCTCACTCTCCAACCCACCAGCCTCCACATTCAAAGGATCATCCTCCGCTATTTCCGCCAACTCCAGCATGATGCCACCACCAAACACATCTTCCCCTCACCCCACCCTCCTGTCAGCATTCCAAAGGGACTGTTCCATCCAGAATATCCTGGTCCACTCCTCCATCACCCCCTACACCTCAACCCCCTCCCACAGCACCTTCCCATGCAACCGCAGAAGGTGCAACACCTGCCCCTTCACTTCCTCTCTCCTCACCGTCCAAGGGCCCAAACACTCCTTTCAAGTGAAGCAGCATTTCACTTGCATTTCCCTCAACTTAGTCTACTGCATTCGTTGCTCCCAATGTGGTCTCCTCTACATTGGAGAGACCAAACGCAGACTGGGTGACCGCTTTACGGAACACCTTCGGTCTGTCCGCAGGCATGACCCAAACCTCCCTGTCGCTTGCCATTTTAACATTCCACCCTGCTCTCATGCCCACATGTCTGTCCTTGGCTTGCTGCATTGTTCCAGTGAAGCCCAACGCAAACTGGAGGAACAACACCTCATCTTCCGACTAGGCACCTTACAGCCTTCCTGACTTAACATTGAGTTCAACAATTTCAGACCATGAACTCTCTCCTCTATCCTTGTCTCTTTTTTAATTGCTTTTTAAAAATTTATTTTTATTTCTAATTCACTTATTTTCATTTTTATTCATTTATTCATTTGTATACTTTTCCACCAACCATCCCCCCTCCTCACAGTCCTGGGATGTGCTCTACCCCAGGTATCTCTTCCACTCAGTCATGAACAACATTGATGAAAAACTGAGCCCTGCCTCTGCCTCCTGAACACAGCAGTTGCTGCATCTTCCAGTTTTGGCTCAGGCAGAGTCTTAGTAAATAACCTGGGCAGAATAACCTGAGGGGAACACTGGAACTAATCTGGTGTCAGGGATCCGAGTCTCAGAGTGACAGATGCAAACACAGATTGCGGAGAGATAAGTACCCTGGTGGGTGATGCAGTGCACACAGTTCTCTATGTAAACACATAAATAAAACATCCAGAACTTAGCGCACACCAGATACTGAAAATAAAAAAACTAATAATTCCCCATTTACAAAAGAACCAACTAGTTACTGGCTACCCAAAGCCAAAGCTCTTGCTGCCCACAGCCCAATGGTCAGCATATACCTCCCATCCCAGCCAAGGGGAAAGGCAAAACCATCCCTCTCTCAACTCTAATCTGTAATCTACAGAATCGTAAAGACAGAAAGAGGCCATTCAGCCCTGTGCACCTGTGCCGGCTCTTTGAAAGAGCTATCCAGTTAGTCCCATTTCCCCTGCTTTTTCCCCAAAGCCCTGAAAATTTTATCCCTTCATCTCCTTATCCAATTCCCCTTTTGAAAGTTCCTATTGAATCTGCTTCCACCGCCCTTTCAGGCAGCGCCTTCCAGATCACAACAACTCGCTGTGGAACAGAACATTCCCCTTCATCTCTCCCTCAGTTTCTTTTCCAGATTCTCTTCAGTCTGTGTCCCTCTGGTTACCCACCCTCCTGCCACTGGAAACAGTTTCTCCTTATTCACCCTATCTAAACCCCTCATGATTTTGAACATCTCGATTAAATCTCCCCCTTAACCTTCTCTGCTCTAAGGAGAACAATCCCAGCTTCTCCAGTCTCCCCACATTAACGGAAGTCCCTCATCCCTGCTCCCATCCTGGTAAATCTCCCTCCGCACCCTCTCCAAGGCCTTGATGTCCTTCCTAAAGTGTGGGACCCAGAACTGGGACACAATCCTCCAGCTGGAGTCTAACCCAGTGATTTATAAAGGGTCCACAATAAGTTCCTTGCTTTGTCTTATCTATCCCTCTGGAAATAAAGCCAAGGATCCCAAATCCTTTTTTAACAACTTCTCAACTTGCGCTGTCACCTTCGATGATTTGTGTACATTTGTCATGATAATAGCTGCTGGTGGTAGTGGGCTCTGGTGTAAGACACTTTACGGCACTCTGTACTCTATAGGGGGTCACCTGACCTGGGAGTTGAAGGTCAGAGGGCACATGTTGGAGCCTGTCTAGATAGAGTTCAGTTACCGCGGGTATGTGTTCATGTTAGGAAAACATGTTATCAATAAAGTTAGCTCAGCTACAATGTCGAGGGCCAGTGAGCATCATTTAAAAAAGAAACAAGACATGGGCCTGGATTTACTCTCGTTGTGCGTGTGTGGCTGGTGGGCCCAGGAGAGGTCAGGAAACAGGCCCCCGGCCGCCGTTTCACACTGGATGGTCAGTGCCCGTCCAGTCTGAAATGTGTCTTCCAAATGGCTGGGAAAGGCCCGGTGGGGGTGGGAGCCTGTAGGGCGCTGGGTCCAATGCAGCAGACCAAATCGAGGGAAGTGCAAGTGAAATGCTGCTTCGCCTGAAAGGAGTGTTTGGGCTCTTGGACGGTCAGGAGTGGGGAAGTAAAGGGGCAGGTGTTGCATCTGCTGCGGTTGCATGGGAAGGTACCGTGGGAGGGGGTTGAGGAGTAGGGGGTGATGGAGGAGTGGACCAGGGTGTCCCGGAGGGAGCGATCCCTACGGAATGCCGATAAGGGGGGTGAAGGGAAGATGTGTTTGGTGGTGGCATCATGCTGGAGTTGGCGGAAATGGCGAAGGATGATCCTTTGAATGTGGAGGCTGGTGGGGTGAAGAGTAGGGACAAGGGGGACCCTATCATGTTTCTGGGAGGGAGAGGCAGGGGTGAGGGCAGAGGCGCAGGAGATGAGCCGGACACGGTTGAGGGTCCTGTCAACCACAGGGAAAAACCTTGGTTTAGAAAGAAGGAAGACATGTCAGAGGCGTTATTTTGGAAAGTGGCATCATCAGAACAGATGCGACGGAGGCAAAGGAACTGGGAGAATGGGATGGAGTCCTTACAGGAAGCGGGGTGTGAGGAGCTGTAGTCGAGATAGCTGTGGGAGTCGGTAGGCTTGTAATGGATATTGGTGGACAGTCTATCACCAGAGATTGAGACAGAGAGGTCAAGGAAGGGAAGGGAAGTGTCAGAGATGGACCACGTGAAAATGATGGAGGGGTGGAGATTGGAAGCAAAATTAATAAATTTTTCCAAGTCCCGACGAGAGCATGAAGCGGCACCGAAGTAATCATCGATGTACCGGAGAAAGAGTTGTGGAAGGGGGCCGGGGTAGGACTGCAACAAGGAATGTTCCACATACCCCATAAAGAGACAGGCATAGCTGGGGCCCATGCGGGTACCCATAGCCACACCTTTTATTTGGAGGAAGTGAGAGGAGTTGAAGGAGAAATTGTTCAACGTGAGAACAAGTTCAGCCAGACGGAGGAGAGTAGTGGTGGATGGGGATTGTTCGGGCCTCTGTTCGAGGAAGAAGCTAAGGGCCCTCAGACCATAAATTTGATCACATTTCTACTTATCTTTAGCTCTGAAGAAGAGTCATACAACTGGAACGTTAACTCTGTTTTTCTCTCCACCGATGCTGTCAGGCATGCCGAGTGCTTCCAGCATTTTCTGTTTTTATTATATGAGCACAAGAGGGGCTGTTCACGGGTGATTTTCTGTTCTGCCGTGTTTTGTTTATATGTTTACTGGTGTGGCCCTGAACACTGGTAACAAACGTACATTTGATGTGAGTGTCAACATGCTATAAATTTTGCTTTTGTCTTAATGGCCTGAATATGCATCACTTGTTTTGTAGGTGCAAGGTACCCCAGTATGTAGTGCTGGACGTGTGTGGCTCTAAACTTTATTGCACAGGAAACGGTCATTTCAGACACCCGGGTTGGGGGTGGCAGTCCTGGGTATGAGGTGGAAGCAGATCTTTGGCAGCCTAGCTGAAGGAGTGTTGGATCAAGGTGTCCCTGGTGTCCCTGCCTCCCTGGAGGTTCCTGAGGTCTGTCTCCACACCCTCAGTGTTCTCCTCACTGTGCCCCTCTTCTGACTCACTACTGGATCCATCCTCTGTGGCCTGTGGAGCTGCCTCAAGATCCTCTTCCTCCAGTGGGTCCCCCCTTGTCAGTGTCAGATAGTGGAGAGCACAGCATGCAGCCGCTGTCAGTGACACACGGTCTGGGGGCTATAGTAATGCACCCCCTGAACAGGAAAGCATATCTTGAGAAGACCTATTGCTCTCTCTACCACCGCCCTTGTGGAGCCCTGGCTCCTATTGTAATGCTGCTCTGCCTCTGTTCTTGGATGGCGGAGAGGCGTCATGAGCCTTTTGAGGGGATAGCCCTTGTCACCCAGCAGCCATCCATCCAATCAGGCTGGAGATCTGAAGAGCCCTGGCACCTGAGAGTGTCTCAGGATGTAAGTGTCAGGGGAGCTGCCTAGGTACCTTGCACAGACTTGCAGAATCTGCATCCTGTGGTCACACACTATCTGCCCGTTCATGGAGTGGAATCCCTTCTTGTTGATGAAGGCACCCGGCTCACCCCCGGCGCCTTGATGGCCACAGGTGTACAGTCTATAGCACCCTGGACACGGGGGACCCAGCAGTCACTGCAAAGCCTCTGGCTCACTGTGTCTGACTGGCCTTGTCCGTGCTGTAGTGAATGAAAGTCAAAGCACCTGAACAGAGCGTCTGTCACCAGCTTGACACAACTGCGGACAGCTGATTGGGAGACTCCACACAGATCCCCCGCTGACCCCTGCAGACAGCCGGAGGCATAGAAGCTGAGGGTCACTGTGACCTTCAGAGCCACTGGCCTGGGGTGTTCACCCACACAGTCGGAGCTGATCTCAGGCCCGATGCTCTGACAGACGGAGGTCACTGTCTCTCTGGAGAGGTGGAGCCTCCTTCAGCATTGCACCTCAGACATATTGAGGTAGCTGCATCACTGCCTGTAAACCCGGGCAGCAGGATAGTGGCATCTTCTGTGGCCCCTTCCTCCTTGGACTTCCCATTGGCCCTGTGCCCCTTGTGCCTGCACCTCTCCTCCCCCAGGTCCCTCCCCTGGAGGCTGGATAGGGACACCTGGCCTCCTCCCCTTTCTGGCCCTCTCTTCCTCCTCAGAGGAGGTGCCTCCAGCGGAGACCACAATCCCCATTCCCAGGGTTAGGGGAGGCTGTCTGATACCTGGACGGGTCCACACGGTCTGAATCCTCCAGGGGCCTTGGAGACACCGAGGAGCCTGGAATGAAGCCTGGAAATGCTAAGAATGAAGCCTGAACAGAGATGAAGCTGCCTAGTATCAATAACCAACGAGCAGCAAACTATCTCCCAAACTGCTCACTCCTCACACTGGCAATGCTGCTGACCCTTGTTACCCAGCCCTGGGATGAGGTTTTGAAACAAGTAGGTTACCTTGCCTGCCCATTTTGTCCATGCAATGAGTGCAAAATCACATGGGAAACTTAAAATGGTGAACAATTGCCATTTTAATGGTCTTAAATGGCCTTTTAATTGATGGCGGGTGCAGCTCCGACACCGCATACACCCACCCGACGATCGCTCACGTCTGAAGCCCATGGAGAATATAAAGAAAGTCGGAAGAAACTTAAGCAAGGAGGCAGGAGGGCGACAAGGGGTCATGAAAAGTCACTGGCAACCAGGATTAAGGAAAATCCCAAGGCCTTTTATACATATGTAAAAAGCAAGAGGAAAGGGTAGGACCACTCAGGGACAGAGGTGGGAATCTGTGTGTGGAGCCAGAAGAAATGGGAGAGATACTAAATGAATACTTCTCATCAGTATTCACCAAAGAGAAGGACTTAGCGGTCGATTTGTCTAGGGAAGAGTGTGTAGATAATCTGGATCATGTTGAGATCAAAAAAAAGAGGTGTTAGGCAGCTTGAAGAATATTAAGGGGGATAAGTCCCCAGGGCCAGATGGGATCTACCCCAGAGTACTGAGGGAGGCAAAGGAGGAGATTGCTGGGGCCTTGACAGAAATCTTTGTATCCTCACTGGCTATGGGGTGAGTTCCCAGAGGACTGGAGAATGGCCAATGTTGTTCCATTGTTTAAGAAGGGTAGCAGGGATAATCCAGGAAATTACAGGCCAGTCAACCTTACGTCAGTGGTAGGGGAATTATTGCAGAAGATTCTTTGTGACAGGATTTACTACCACTTGGAAGCAAATGTGTGTATTAGTGAGAGGCAGCATGGCTTTGTGAAGAGGAGGTCGTGTCTCACTAACTTGATCGAGTATTTCGAGGAAGTGACAAAGATGATCGACAATGGAAGGGCAGTGGATGTTATTTACATGGATTTCAGTAAGGCCTTTGACGAGGTCCCTCATGGCAGACTGGTACAGAAGGTAAAGTCGCACAGGATCAGACGTGAGCTGGCAAGATGGGTACAGAACTGGCTTGGTCATAGAAGACAGAGGGTAGCAGTGGAAAGGTGCTTTTCTGAATGGAGAGCTGTGACTAGTGGAGTTCCGCAGGGATCAGTGCTGGGACCTTTGCTGTTTGTAGTATACATAAATGATTTGGAGGAAAATGTAACTGGGCTAATTAGTAAGTTTGCAGATGACACTAAGGTTGGAGGAGTTGCAGATAGTGAAGAGGATTGTCAAAGGATACAACAGGATATAGATCGGTTGGAGACTTGGGCGGGGAAATGGCAGATGGAGTTTAATCTGGACAAATGCCAGGTAATGCATTTTGGAAGGTCTACTACAGGCAGGAATTTTACAATAAATGGCAGAACCCTTAAGTGCATCGATGGGCAGAGGGATCTGGGTGTACAGGTCCACAGGTCACTGAAAGTGGCAACGCAGGTGGATAAGGTAGTCAGGAAGGCATATGGCATGCTTGCCTTCATCAGCAGGGGTATTGAGTATAAAAGCTGGGAAGTCATGCTGCAGCTAGATAGAACCTTGGTTAGGCCACACTTGGAATATTGTGTGCAATTCTGGTCACCACATTACCAGAAGGATATGGAGGCATTGGAGAGGGTGCAGAGGAGGTTTACCAGGATGCTGCCTGTTCTGGAGGTTATTAGCTATGAGGAGAGGTTGGAGAAACTCGGATTGTTCTCACTAGAGCGACGGAGATTGAGGGGCGACTTGATAGACGTTTACAAAATTATGAGTGGCATGGACAGAGTAGATAGTCAGAAGCTTTTTCCCAGGGTGGAAGAGTCAATTACTAGGGGACATAGATTTAAGGTGAGAGGAGAAAACTATAGAGGAGATGTGTGGGGCAAGTTTTTACGCAGAGGGTAGTGAGTGTCTGGAATTCGCTGCCAGAGGAGGTGGTGGAAGCAGGTACAATAGTGGTGTTTAAGAGGCAGCTTGACAAATACATGAATAGGATGGGAATAGAGGGATACGGACCCCGGAAGTGCAAAATGTTTTAGTTGACGGGCAATATGATCGGTGCAGGCTTGGAGGGCCGAAGGGCCTGTTCCTGTGCTGTACTTTTCTTTGTTCTTTGTTCTTTGTTCTTTGTTCTTTGTTCTTTGTACACCATGGTGAATGACAGGGGGAATCTTTCACATCCATCGGACAGGAGATTTAACACCCAGGTTTAATGCTTCACCTGCAAGACGGCACGTCCATCAGTGCAACACTCCCTTAATACTAATCCAACAGTGCAGTACTCCCCCAGCACTGCCCCGCAGACAGTGCAGTGCTCCCTCAACACCGCTGCTCCAGCAGCATAGTCCTCCCTCAATGCACTCCACTAGAGTATCAGTCTAGATTTCAGCACTCAAATCTCTGGAGTTAAAGCCTCAGGAAATGATTGTTTTCTGTCGGATAGTGCAAGGTCCATGTGTGTGTCTCCGTGTCCGCTTCTGTATGATCTGTGTGTGTGTCTCAGTACCAGCTCCTGTACGGTCCGTGTGTGTGTCTCAGTGTCAGCTCCTGTGTGGTCCGTGTGTGTGTCTCAGTGTCAGCTCCTGTGTGGTCCGTGTGTGTGTCTCAGTGTCAGCTACTGTACGGTCCCTGTGTGTGTGTCTCAGTGTCAGCTCTTGTGTGGTCAGTGTATGTGTCTCAGTGTCAACTCCTGTATGGTCCGTGTGTGTGTCTCAGTGTCAGCTCTTGTGTGGTCTGTGTGTGTGTCTCAGTGTCAGTGCCTGTTTGGTCTGTGTGTGTGTGTGTGTCTCAGTGTCACTACCTGTACGGTCCGTGTGTGTGTGTCTCAGTGTCAGTTCCTGTACAGTCCGTGTGTGTGTCTCAGTGTTAACTCCTGTATGATCTGTGAGTGTGTCTCAGTGTCAGCTCCTGTACGGTCCGTGTGTGTGTCTCAGTGTCAGCTCCTGTACAGTCCGTGTGTGTGTGTCTGTGTCAGCTCCTGTACAGTCCGTGTGTGTGTCTCTGTGTCGGCTCCTGTACAGTCCGTGTGTGTGTCTCTGTGTCAGCTCCTGTACAGTCCGTGTGTGTGTCTCAGTGTCAGCTCCTGTACAGTCTGTGTGTGTGTCTCAGTGTCAGCTCCTGTACAGTCCGTGTGTGTGTCTCAGTGTCAGCTCCTGTACGGTCTGTGTGTGTGTCTCAGTGTCAGCTCCTGTACGGTCCGTGTGTGTGTCTCAGTGTCAGCTCCTGTACGGTCTGTGTGTGTGTCTCAGTGTCAGCTCCTGTACGGTCCGTGTGTGTGTCTCAGTGTCAGCTCCTGTACGGTCCGTGTGTGTGTCTCAGTGTGAGCTCCTGTACGGTCCGTGTGTGTGTCTCAGTGTCAGCTCCTGTACGGTCTGTGTGTGTGTCTCAGTGTCAGCTCCTGTACGGTCTGTGTGTGTGTCTCAGTGTCAGCTCCTGTACAGTCCGTGTGTATGTCTCAGTGTCAGCTCCTGTACGGTCTGTGTGTGTCTCAGTGTCAGCTCCTGTATGGTCTGTGTGTGTGTCTCAGTGTCAGCTCCTGTACGGTCCATGTGTGTGTGTCTCAGTGTCAGCTCCTGTACAGTCTGTGTGTGTGTCTCACTGTCAGCTCCTGTACAGTCCATGTGTGTGTGTCTCAGTGTCAGCTCCTGTACGGTCCATGTGTGTCTCAGTGTCACCTCCTGTACGGTCTGTGTGTCTCAGTGTCAGCTCCTGTACGGTCCGTGTGTGTGTCTCAGTGTCAGCTCCTGTATGATCCGTGTGTGTGTCTCAGTGTCAGCTCCTGTACAGTCTGTGTGTGTGTCTCAGTGTCAGCTCCTGTACGGTCCATGTGTGTGTGTCTCAGTGTCAGCTCCTGTACGGTCCATGTGTGTCTCAGTGTCACCTCCTGTACGGTCCCTGTGTGTCTCAGTGTCAGCTCCTGTACGGTCCGTGTGTGTGTCTCAGTGTCAGCTCCTGTACAGTCCGTGTGTGTGTCTCAGCTTTATGTCTTGTGTAAATGCGTTCATTGGCCAACTGATCTCTAACTGCACGCTTTCCTATGTCCTCATCAATTGCTGCTTGCAATCAATAACGGGGAGAGCCTGATGTAAGAATGAACAGTGTTGGTTTATTGAGACAGAGGGCAGAGCACCAGATCATACGTGCTCACTCAGAAACCTCCAGAACGAGGCTTACTGTTCCCAGCTGCCCGCGCTGTACAGTGATGCGTCAGTGTTGTCAAATGATCAGTACACTTGCATTCTTTTATAGGAACAGGGTACCTCACTTTACCACATCCCTCCCCCTTCACTTAAAAGTGCAGCTAACAAGTTTAAAACACATTAACCATTTACACAATAACTATTTACCGGTCAAGTCTCTCAGGAGGCCCTCCTTTGAGGGGTTGAGCATCGTAGCCCAACAACCTTGGCTGGTGTTCCCGAGACCTCCTTGTCAGGGACAGTTCCCCACTGTGGCCCTCAGTGGATGCTTTCACCATCTTGTGGGGGTGTAGACACATTCAGTGCTGCTGCCCCTCCTCTCCCAGCTGGAACAGACATAGGGTTAACAAGAACAACACAATACAACGATGAGCTACATGATGTGTCAGGAGAAAGCTGAAAAGGAAAAAAAGAATCTTTTTTGTTTTTCCTTCCGAGGACTGTCAATAATTTCTCTTTCTTCCTGTGTGTCCTTTTCTTGGCAGCACTGGCCCATATCTTTGTCTTCTCTTTAATGTGACTGTTGGCTGGACCCGAGTCAGGTGTGAGCTGAGTGTGAACGAGCTCAGCACGTTGGGTTTTCCGACAGCTCTTCTGAGAATTCGGGGCCTTCTAGTTTTGAAACTTCAGGTCTTTTACGCAGCTGCTGCTTCAGCTCTTCCAACTCTTTCCTATTCTCATTAATCGTTTCCTGGAGAGTCTCATATCGTTGCCCCTTCTCAGCTAATTTGTTCCAGATACAGCCTTAACTCTTCCTTTTATTCTTCATATCTTTCTTGTGGCACAGATTGGGAACTGGCTGAATTTTCTAGTGCGCGAAAGCCCTTGAACAGATTTACCATTTCCTTTCGAAGGGATTGCTGACTTCAGCTTGATCTCTATCCCAGTGTAACGCTTCCGCCGGCTTCTCCCATTGGCTCTTTGCACGCTCGTTGTTTTCTTGCAGCAACACTTTTGGTTTTGAATCGGGAGCTGAGCAGACCCTCAAGATCTGTCTCTCCCAGCCAGTTCCTCCCAAGGAGACTCGGTCCCCTGTCTGACGTTACAAATAGGGGGTAATTTTGCAGACTGTTCCTCGTACTGCATCTTGACCTGACACACCCCTTTTACATTTATTTCTCCGCCTGTGCATGATCTCAGCTTTGTGTCTGAAACTTCAAACTTCAAAGGATGGGTTCCTTTACTCAGATATCTCAATGTTTGCTCTCCAATGACGGACATTTACCCTCCCATATCAACTCCCATCTTAATGGGTTGTGTGTTAACTGGACTGACCCAGTTCTGCCCACTTTGAGGTTATATAATGGATGCGAGTCTGATTCTATTTCTTCTGGTTTTTCCATGAGACATATTTCACAATCTTTCCTTCCGCCTTTATAGTGTTGCTTTAGCTTTTCTCTGCAGTTAAGATTGGCCGGGTGGTTAACAGTGAGGCTGAGTGTCTCGGGCTACAGGAAGATATAGACGGGATGGTCAAATGGGCAGATAAGTGGCAGATGGAATTTAACCCTGAAAAGTGTGAGGTGATACACTTTGGAAGGAGTAATTTGACAAGGAAGTATTCAATGAACGGCATGGCACTAGGAAGTTCTGAGGAACAAAGGGACCTTGGCGTGTGTGACCATAGATCTCTGAAGGCGGAGGGGCATGTCTGTGGGATGGTGAAAAAGGCATATGGGACACTTGCCTTTATCAATCGAGGCATAGATTACAAAAGTAGGGAGGTCATGTTGGAGTTGTATAGAACCTTGGTGAGGCCACAGCTGGAGTAGTGTGCAGTTCTGGTCACCACATTATAGGAAGGATGTGATTGCACTAGAGAGGGTGCAGAGGAGATTCACCAGGATGTTGCCTGGGATGAAACATTTAAGTTATGAAGAGAGGTTGGATAGACTTGGGTTGTTTGCGTTGGAGCAGAGAAGACTGAGGGGCGACCTGATCGAGGTGTACAAGATTATGAGGGGCATGGACAGGGTGGATAGGGAGCAGCTGTTCCCCTTAGTTGAAGGGTCAGTCACAAGGGGACATAAGTTCAAGGTGAGGGGAAGGAGGTTTAGGGGGGATGTGGGGAAAAACTTTTTTACCCAGAGGGTGGTGACGGTCTGGAATGCGCTGCCTGGGAGGGTGGTGGAGGCGGGTTGCCTCACATCCTTTAAAAAGTACCTGGATGAGCACTTGGCACGTCATAACATTCATGGCTATGGGCCAAGTGCTGGTCATTGGGGTTAGGTAGGTAGGTCAGGTGTTTCTCACGTGTCAGTGCAGACTCGATGGGCTGAAGGGCCTCTTCTGCACTGTGTGATTCTGTGATTCTGTGATTCTGTGATTTGGTGATTCTGTGATTTGGTGATTCTATGATTTGGTGATTCTGTGATTTGGTGATTCTGTGACTGTGATTGTCTACAGTGCCGCCTTATGTGGCTATAGTGGTGGCAGAAAAGCCACTCAACTCGTTGAATTGTCGTTCCCTCACTGGAGGCCTGGGTGTATTTCTTTCGTTCACTTTGTGGGTTTTGACTGCGGTACTGTTGTTTTTCAATAGACAGCGTTTCCCAGCTTTCCGGGGAGTCCCAGGTTTTCACCCTTTTTGTTGCCAGATTGTCCCGCTCGATCAGCTGGTTGGCACCATTCTGTGTATCTTCTATAACTTTGGAATTTCTAACAGCACTCTCCATCGAGGTAGCCAGTTCAAACATCTTATTGAAGCCGAGACTAGGTTGGGCCACCAAACACCTTTGGATAATATCATCTCCAATCCTGCATATCAGCGGGTCACTCAACATATCACTAATGGGCGTTCCGATTTCGCAATGTTCAGTTATTGCCTTTAAAACAGTCACGTAGTCAGCTATTGTCCCTCTGGAAGCCTGTTCCTTGAATTGAACTTGAAGCGCTGCAGAGTAACTGAGGACTTTGGGCTCAGGTGGCTCTGTACTATTTTTATTAACTCGTCCAAAGTTTTTGAGTCTGGAGTGCTGGGTGATGTGAGGCTGTGGACCAGCCCATACGTTTGACTCCCACTTGAGGACAAAAGAATCACCCTCTTGTTCGCCCCACCCCAGTCCCTGCGATGTAGTAAGTGGGGTTCGACATGCTGGGACCGGTCATCTGAAATGGGGTGAAATAGTTCGACACTCCCGAACCGCGGCATTGCGAATAGCTGCAAGGGAGCTGCACTTCCGATAGGCTTTCCAGATAATGAGGAATCGGGATGTTGGGATTACCGTGCAGTCACACTCTCTCTGGGGTCTTATAATTTTCAGACTATCACCATTTTTCATGTATTTCCCAGTTTAAATGTTTTGCCACTTTAAGAGTCGTCACTGGTTTTTTAACTCTGTCTCTGCAGCTGTTTGTTTTTCTCTGCTGGGTTTGGTGCTTTTTTTGAGTTTTGGTGGGATCTGTGTGATCCTGATTCTGCCAGGCTGTTTATAAACGTGAAACTGTGTCACTGCTTTCTGCTGCGATTGTCAGCACTCACCGATTTTAAACCTAAGTACAGATGCACTTTCAAATGCTTTGCTCGTCCAACTTGAAATTTATTTTCTTTTGTTCTTTATCCTCATCGCCACTTTTCTGTCTTTGGGAAATGAGTTCATCGGCCAACTGAACTCTACCTGCACAATTTCCTATGTTCTCATCTGTTGCTGCTTGCAATCAATAATGGGGAGAGACTGATGTAAGAATAAACAGTGAGTGTGTCTCAGTGTCAACTCCTGTACAGTCCGTGTGTATGTCTCAGTGTCAGCTCCTGTACAGTCCGTGTGTATGTCTCAGTGTCAGCTCCTGTACGGTCCGTGTGTGTGTCTCAGTGTCAGCTCCTGTACGGTCCGTGTGTGTGTCTCAGTGTCAGCTCCTGTACAGTCTGTGTGTGTGTGTCTCAGTGTCAGCTCTTGTACAGTCCGTGTGTGTGTCTCAGTGTCAGCTCCTGTACAGTCTGTGTGTGTGTGTGTCTCAGTGTCAGCTCTTGTACAGTCCGTGTGTGTGTCTCAGTGTCAGCTCCTGTACGGTCCGTGTGTGTGTCTCAGTGTCAGCTCCTGTATGGTCTGTGTGTGTGTGTCTCACTGTCAGCTCCTGTACAGTCCGTGTGTGTGTCTCTGTGTCAGCTCCTGTACGGTCCGTGTGTGTGTCTCAGTGTCAGCTCCTGTACAGTCCGTGTGTGTTTCTCAGTGTCAGCTCCTGTATGGTATGTGTGTGTGTGTCTCAGTGTCAGCTCCTGTACGGTCTGTGTGTGTGTGTCTCAGTGTCAGCTCTTGTACAGTCCGTGTGTGTGTCTCAGTGTCAGCTCCTGTACGGTCCGTGTGTGTGTCTCAGTGTCAGCTCTTGTACAGTCCGTGTGTGTGTCTCAGTGTCAGCTCCTGTATGGTCTGTGTGTGTGTGTCTCAGTGTCAGCTCCTGTACGGTCCGTGTGTATGTCTCAGTGTCAGCTCCTGTACGGTCCGTGTGTGTCTCAGTGTCAGCTCCTGTACGGTCCACGTGTGTGTCTCAGTGTCAGTGCCTGGATGGTCTGTGTGTGTGTCTCAGTGTCAGCTCCTGTACGGTCTGTGTGTGTGTGTCTCAGTGTCAGTGCCTGGACGGTCTGTGTGTGTGTCTCAGTGTCAGCTCCTGTATGGTCTGTGTGTGTGTGTCTCAGTGTCAGCTCCTGTACAATCCGTGTGTGTGTCTCTGTGTCAACTCCTGTACGGTCCATGTGTGTGTCTCAGTGTCAGTGCCTGGACGGTCTGTGTGTGTGTCTCAGTGTCAGCTCCTGTATGGTCTGTGTGTGTGTGTCTCAGTGTCAGCTCCTGTACAATCCGTGTGTGTGTCTCTGTGTCAACTCCTGTACGGTCCATGTGTGTGTCTCAGTGTCAGTGCCTGGATGGTCTGTGTGTGTGTGTCTCAGTGTCAGTGCCTGTATCGTCTGTGTGTGTGTGTCTCAGTGTCAGCTCCTGTACAGTCCGTGTGTGTGTCTGTGTCTGTGCCTGGACCTGGGTAGCTGATTCTGTCCAACAATCTTTGTTCAGTTGAGAATGTTGACCTGTGTATAAAAACTGTGAAGTTGCAGCATTGCGACTCAAGCATCTGCTTTCAACAGCTTTAAATAAAAGTTGATAAAAAACATGATGAGTTTGGAGATACAATCTGTGAATTTGACTTACAGTTCTGAGAGTCAATGGGATTCTGACAGAAAACTGTTCAAACAAAGCAAGATAAATAAGCCAAGGTTACTTAGCGACTGAAAGAAAGCAGCTTAAGAACAGTGTAAGTCCAAAAAGAAATAATCAAAAGGGCTTTTCTGCTCTGAATCTGACTCTGCTCCAGGTGATCTCTGTTTGTTCAATGTAACATCACGCAGTGACAGTGAAACTATTCATTCCTCTGGTCCTGGGAATTACTGCTGCTGGTACAGAGTTCACACAGCGAACTTCCAAATTTCAAACAAAAACAATCGAGAGCAACAAGATGAGGGCAGCCTCTCCACTGGTGGCATCAGAGGAGGCAATGCAGCACTGTATGAAAGAAAATGATTCACTTCATTCAGCTCCTGTAGGGTCCGTGTGTGTGTCTCAGTGTCAGCTCCTGTATAGTCTGTGTGTGTGTCTCAATGTCAGCTCCTGTATAGTCCATGTGTGTGCGTCTCAGTGTCAGCTCCTGTACGTTCCGTGTGTGTGTCTCAGTGTCAGCTCCTGTACGTTCCGTGTGTGTGTGTGTCTCAGTGTCAGCTCCTGTACGGTCCGTGTGTGTCTCAGTGTCAGATCCAGTACAGTATGTGTGTGTGTCTCAGTGTCAGATCCAGTATGATCCGTGTTTGTGTATCAGTGTCAGCTCCTGTATGATCCGTGTGTGAGCCTCAGTGTTAGCTCCTGTACCGTCCGTGTGTGTGTGTCTCAGTGTCAGCTCCTGTACGGTCCATGTGTGTGTGACTCAGTGTCAGCTCCTGTACAGTCTGTGTGTGTGTCTCAGTGTCAGCTCCTGTACGGTCTGCGTGTGTGTCTCAATGTCTGCTCCTCTACAGTCCGTGTGAGTGTCTCAGTGTCAGCTCCTGTACGCTCCGTGTGTGTTTCTCAGTGTCAGCTCCTGTACAGTCCGTGTGTGTTTGTGTCTCAGTTTGAGCTCCGGTATGGTCCGTGTGTGTGTGTCTCAGTGTCAGCTCCTGTACGGTCCGTGTGTGTGTCTCAGTGTCAGCTCCTGTACGGTCCATGTGTGTGTGTCTCAGTGTCAGCTCCTGTACGGTCCATGTGTGTGTTTCTCAGTGTCAGCTCCTGTATGGTCAGTGTGTGTGTCTTAGTGTAAGCTCCTGTACGGTCCGTGTGTGTGTCTCAGTGTCAGCTCCTGTACAGTCTGTGTGTGTGTCTCAGTGTCAGCTCATGTACAGTCCATGTGTGTGTCTCAGTGTCAGCTCCTGTACGGTCCGTGTGTGTGTCTCAGTGTCAGCTCCTGTATGGTCTTTGTGTTTTTGTCTCAGTGTCAGCTCGTGTACGGTCCGTGTGTGTGTGTGTCTCAGTGTCAGCTCCTGTACGGTCCGTGTGTGTGTCTCAGTGTCAGTTCCTGTACGGTCCGTGTGTGTGTGTGTCTCAGTGTCAGCTCCTGTACGGTCCGTGTGTGTGTCTCAGTGTCAGCTCCTGTACAGTCCGTGTGTGTCTCAGTGTCAGCTCCTGTACGGTCCGTGTGTGTGTCTCAGTGTCAGGTCCTGTACGGTCCTTGTGTGTGTCTCAGTGTCAGCTCCTGTACGGTTTGTGTGTGTGTCTCAGTGTCAGGTCCTGTACGGTCCTTGTGTGTGTCACAGTGTCAGGTCCTGTACGGTCTGTGTGTGTGTCTCAGTGTCAGCTCCTGTACCGTCTGTGTGTGTGTGTCTCAGTGTCAGTGCCTGTACGGTCCGTGTGTGTCTCAGTGTCAGTGCCTGTATGGTCTGTGTGTGATTCTCAGTGTCACTTCTTTACGGTCTGTGTGTGTCTCAGTGTCAGCTCCTGTACGGTCTGCGTGTGTCTCAGTTTCAGCTCCTGTACGGTCTGTGTGTGTCTCAGTGTCAGCTCCTGTACCATCTGTGTGTGTGTGTCTCAGTGTGAGCTCCTGTACAGTCCGTGTGTGTGTCTCAGTGTCAGCTCCTGTACCGTCCGTGTGTGTGTGTCTCCGTGTCAGCTCCTGTACGGTCCGTGTGTGTCTCAGTATCAGCTCCTGTACGATCTGTGTCTGTGCCTCAGTGTCAGCTCCTGTACGGTCCGTGTGTATATCTCAGTGTCAGCTCCTTTACGGTCCGTGTGTGTTTCTCAGTGTCAGATCCTGTATGTTCCGTGTGTGTGTCTCAGTGTCAGCTCCTGTACGGTCCGTCTGTGTATCTCAGTGTCAGCTCCTGTACGGTCCATGTGTGTGTCTCAGTGTCAGCTCCTGTACGGTCCGTGAGTGTGTGTCTCAGTGTCAGCTCCTGTACGGTCCGTGTGTGTGTCTCAGTGTCAGCTCCAGTATGGTCCATGTGTGTGTCTCAGTGTCAGCTCCTGTACGGTCCGTGAGTGTGTGTCTCAGTGTCAGCTCCTGTACGGTCCGTGAGTGTGTGTCTCAGTGTCAGCTCCTGTACGGTCCGTGTGTGTGTCTCAGTGTCAGCTCCTGTATGGTCCGTGTGTGCGTTTCCCAGTGTCATCTCTTGTACGGTCCGTGTGTGTGTCACAGTTTCAGCTCTGTACGATCATTTTGTGTATCAGTGTCAGGTCCTGTGCGGTCCGAGTGTGTGTGTGTCTCAGTGTCATCTCCTGTACTGTCCGTGTGTGTATGTCTCAGTATCAGCTCCTGTACGGTATGTGTGTGTCTCAGTGTCAGCTCCTGTACGGTATGTGTGTGCGTGTCTCAGTGTCAGTGCCTGTACGGACTGTGTGTGTGTGTCTCAGTGTCAGATCCTGTACGGTCCGTGTGTGTGTGCCTCAGTTTCAGCTCCTGTACGGTCCGTGTGTGTCTCAGTGTCAACTCCTGTACATTCCGTTTGTGTGTCTCAATGTCAGCTCCTATATGGTCCTTGTGTCTATCAGTGTCAACTTCTGTACGGTCCATGTGTGTCTCTCAGTGTCAGCTCCTGTACGGTCCGTGTGTGTGTGTCTCCGTGTCAGCTCCTCTACAGTCTGTTTGTGAGTGTCTCCGTGTCAGCTCCTGTACGGTCCTTGTGTGTGTGTCTCAGTGTCAGGTCCTGTACGGTCCATGTGTGTGTATCAGTGTCAGCTCCTGTACGGTCTGTGTGTGTGTCTCAGTGTCAGCTCCTGTACCATCTGTGTGTGTGTGTCTCAGTGTCAGCTCCTGTACGGTCCGTCTGTGTCTCAGTGTCAGCTCCTGTACGGTCCGTGTGTGTCTCAGTGTCAGCTCCTGTATGGTCCATGTGTGTGTCTCAGTGTCAGCTCCTGTACCGTCCGTGTGTGTGTGTCTCAGTGTCAGCTCCTGTACGGTCCGTGTGTGTCTCAGTATCAGCTCCTGTACGATCTGTGTGTCTGTCTCAGTGTCAGCTCCTGCATGGTACGTGTGTGTGTCTCAGTGTCAGCTCCTGTACCGTCTGTGTGTGTGGCTCAGTGTCGGCTCCTGTACCATCTGTGTGTGTGTGTCTCAGTGTCAGTGACTGTACGGTCCGTCTGTGTCTCAGTGTCAGTGCCTGTATGGTCTGTGTGTGATTCTCAGTGTCACTTCTTTACGGTCTGTGTGTGTCTCAGTGTCAGCTCCTGTACGGTCCATGTGTGTGGCTCAGTGTCAGCTCCTGTACGGTCTGTGTGTGTCTCAGTGTCAGCTCCTGTACGGTCCTTGTGAGTGTCTCAGTGTCAGCTCCTGTACGGTCCTTGTGAGTGTCTCAGTGTCAGCTCCTGTATGGTCCATGTGTGCCTCAGTGTCAGCTCCTGTACAGTCCCTGTGTGTGTCTCAGTGTCAGCTCCTGTATGGTCCGTGTGTGTATCTCAGTGTCAGCTCCTGTACGGTCTGTGTGTGTGTCTCAGTGTCAGCTCCTGTACGGTCCGTGTGTGTGTGTCTCAGTGTCAGGTCCTGTACAGTCCATGTGTGTGTATCAGTGTCAGCTCCTGTACGGTTCGTGTGTGTGTCTCAGTGTCAGCTCCTGTACGGTCTGTGTGTGTCTCAGTGTCAGCTCCTGCACGGTCCTTGTGTGTGTGTCTCAGTGTCAGGTCCTGTACAGTCCATGTGTGTGTATCAGTGTCAGCTCCTGTACGGTTCGTGTGTGTGTCTCAGTGTCAGCTCCTGTACGGTCTGTGTGTGTCTCAGTGTCAGCTCCTGTACCGTCTGTGTGTGTGTCTCAGTGTCAGCTCCTATACGGTCCGTGTGTGTTTCTCAGTGTCAGATCCTGTACGGTCCGTATGTGTCTCAGTATCAGCTACTGTACGGTCCGTGTGTGTCTCAGTGTCAGCTCCTGTATGGTCTGTGTGTGTGTGTCTCAGTGTCAGCTCCTGTACGGTCCGTGTGTGTGTCTCAGTGTCAGCTCCTGTACGGTCCGTGTGTGTGTGTGTCTCAGTGTCAGCTCCTGTACGGTCCGTGTGTGTGTCTCAGTGTCAGCTCCTGTACAGTCCGTGTGTGTCTCAGTGTCAGCTCCTGTACGGTCCGTGTGTGTGTCTCAGTGTCAGGTCCTGTACGGTCCTTGTGTGTGTCTCAGTGTCAGCTCCTGTACGGTTTGTGTGTGTGTCTCAGTGTCAGCTCCTGTACGGTCCGTGTGTGTCTCAGTGTCAGGTCCTGTATGGTCCGTGTGTGTGTCTCAGTGTCAGCTCCTGTACGGTCTGTGTGTGTGTCTCAGTGTCAGCTCCTGTACCGTCTGTGTGTGTGTGTCTCAGTGTCAGCTCTTGTACGGTCCGTGTGTGTCTCAGTGTCAGTGCCTGTATGGTCTGTGTGTGATTCTCTGTGTCACTTCTTTACGGTCTGTGTGTGTCTCAGTGTCAGCTCCTGTACGGTCTGCGTGTGTCTCAGTTTCAGCTCCTGTACGGTCCGTATGTGTCTCAGTGTCAGCTCCTGTACCGTCTGTGTGCGTGTGTCTCAGTTTCAGCTCCTGTACAGTCCGTGTGTGTGTCTCAGTGTCAGCTCCTGTACAGTCCGTGTGTGTGTCTCAGTGTCAGCTCCTGTACCGTCCGTGTGTGTGTGTCTCCGTGTCAGCTCCTGTACGGTCCGTGTGTGTCTCAGTATCAGCTCCTGTACGATCTGTGTCTGTGCCTCAGTGTCAGCTCCTGTACGGTCCGTGTGTATATCTCAGTGTCAGCTCCTTTACGGTCCGTGTGTGTTTCTCAGTGTCAGATCCTGTATGTTCCGTGTGTGTGTCTCAGTGTCAGCTCCTGTACGGTCCGTCTGTGTGTCTCAGTGTCAGCTCCAGTATGGTCCATGTGTGTGTCTCAGTGTCAGCTCCTGTACGGTCCGTGAGTGTGTGTCTCAGTGTCAGCTCCTGTACGGTCCATGTGTGTGTCCCTGTGTCAGCTCCTGTACGGTCCGTTTGTGTGTCTCAGTGTTAGCTCCTGTATGATCCGTGTGTGTGTCTCAGTGTCAGCTCCTGTACGGTCCGTGTGTGTGTCTCAGTGTCAGCTCCAGTATGGTCCATGTGTGTGTCTCAGTGTCAGCTCCTGTACGGTCCGTGAGTGTGTGTCTCAGTGTCAGCTCCTGTACGGTCCGTGTGTGTGTCTCAGTGTCAGCTCCTGTACGGTCCGTGTGTGTGTCTCAGTGTCAGCTCCTGTATGGTCCGTGTGTGCGTTTCCCAGTGTCATCTCTTGTACGGTCCGTGTGTGTGTGTCTCAGTGTCAGCTCCTGTACGGTCCGTGAGTGTGTGTCTCAGTGTCAGCTCCTGTACGGTCCGTGTGTGTGTCTCAGTGTCAGCTCCTGTATGGTCCGTGTGTGCGTTTCCCAGTGTCATCTCTTGTACGGTCCGTGTGTGTGTCACAGTTTCAGCTCTGTACGATCATTTTGTGTATCAGTGTCAGGTCCTGTGCGGTCCGAGTGTGTGTGTGTCTCAGTGTCATCTCCTGTACTGTCCGTGTGTGTATGTCTCAGTATCAGCTCCTGTACGGTATGTGTGTGTCTCAGTGTCAGCTCCTGTACGGTATGTGTGTGCGTGTCTCAGTGTCAGTGCCTGTACGGACTGTGTGTGTGTGTCTCAGTGTCAGATCCTGTACGGTCCGTGTGTGTGTGCCTCAGTTTCAGCTCCTGTACGGTCCGTGTGTGTCTCAGTGTCAACTCCTGTACATTCCGTTTGTGTGTCTCAATGTCAGCTCCTATATGGTCCTTGTGTCTATCAGTGTCAACTTCTGTACGGTCCATGTGTGTCTCTCAGTGTCAGCTCCTGTACGGTCCGTGTGTGTGTGTCTCCGTGTCAGCTCCTCTACAGTCTGTTTGTGAGTGTCTCCGTGTCAGCTCCTGTACGGTCCTTGTGTGTGTGTCTCAGTGTCAGGTCCTGTACGGTCCATGTGTGTGTATCAGTGTCAGCTCCTGTACGGTCTGTGTGTGTGTCTCAGTGTCAGCTCCTGTACCATCTGTGTGTGTGTGTCTCAGTGTCAGCTCCTGTACGGTCCGTCTGTGTCTCAGTGTCAGCTCCTGTACGGTCCGTGTGTGTCTCAGTGTCAGCTCCTGTATGGTCCATGTGTGTGTCTCAGTGTCAGCTCCTGTACCGTCCGTGTGTGTGTGTCTCAGTGTCAGCTCCTGTACGATCTGTGTGTCTGTCTCAGTGTCAGCTCCTGCATGGTCCGTCTGTGTCTCAGTGTCAGTTCCTGTACAGTCCGTGTTTGTGTCTCAATTTCAGCTCCTGTACGGTCTGTGTGTGTGGCTCAGTGTCGGCTCCTGTACCATCTGTGTGTGTGTGTCTCAGTGTCAGTGCCTGTACGGTCCGTCTGTGTCTCAGTGTCAGTGCCTGTATGGTCTGTGTGTGATTCTCAGTGTCACTTCTTTACGGTCTGTGTGTGTCTCAGTGTCAGCTCCTGTACGGTCCATGTGTGTGGCTCAGTGTCAGCTCCTGTACGGTCTGTTTGTGTGTCTCAGTGTCAGCTCCTGTACGGTCCTTGTGAGTGTCTCAGTGTCAGCTCCTGTACGGTCCTTGTGAGTGTCTCAGTGTCAGCTCCTGTACGGTCCTTGTGAGTGTCTCAGTGTCAGCTCCTGTATGGTCCATGTGTGCCTCAGTGTCAGCTCCTGTACAGTCCCTGTGTGTGTCTCAGTGTCAGCTCCTGTATGGTCCGTGTGTGTATCTCAGTGTCAGCTCCTGTACGGTCTGTGTGTGTGTCTCAGTGTCAGCTCCTGTACGGTATGTGTGTGTGTGTCTCAGTGTCAGCTCCTGTACGGTCCGTGTGTGTGTGTCTCAGTGTCAGGTCCTGTACAGTCCATGTGTGTGTATCAGTGTCAGCTCCTGTACGGTTCGTGTGTGTGTCTCAGTGTCAGCTCCTGTACGGTCTGTGTGTGTCTCAGTGTCAGCTCCTGCACGGTCCTTGTGTGTGTGTCTCAGTGTCAGGTCCTGTACAGTCCATGTGTGTGTATCAGTGTCAGCTCCTGTACGGTTCGTGTGTGTGTCTCAGTGTCAGCTCCTGTACGGTCTGTGTGTGTCTCAGTGTCAGCTCCTGTACCGTCTGTGTGTGTGTCTCAGTGTCAGCTCCTATACGGTCCGTGTGTGTTTCTCAGTGTCAGATCCTGTACGGTCCGTATGTGTCTCAGTATCAGCTACTGTACGGTCCGTGTGTGTCTCAGTGTCAGCTCCTGTATGGTCTGTGTGTGTGTGTCTCAGTGTCAGCTCCTGTACGGTCCGTGTGTGTGTCTCAGTGTCAGCTCCTGTACGGTCTGTGTGTGTGTGTGTCTCAGTGTCAGCTCCTGTACGGTCCGTGTGTGTGTCTCAGTGTCAGCTCCTGTACAGTCCGTGTGTGTCTCAGTGTCAGCTCCTGTACGGTCCGTGTGTGTGTCTCAGTGTCAGGTCCTGTACGGTCCTTGTGTGTGTCTCAGTGTCAGCTCCTGTACGGTTTGTGTGTGTGTCTCAGTGTCAGCTCCTGTACGGTCCGTGTGTGTCTCAGTGTCAGGTCCTGTATGGTCCGTGTGTGTGTCTCAGTGTCAGCTCCTGTACGGTCTGTGTGTGTGTCTCAGTGTCAGCTCCTGTACCGTCTGTGTGTGTGTGTCTCAGTGTCAGCTCCTGTATGGTCTGTGTGTGATTCTCAGTGTCACTTCTTTACGGTCCGTGTGTGTCTCAGTGTCAGTGCCTGTATGGTCTGTGTGTGATTCTCAGTGTCACTTCTTTACGGTCTGTGTGTGTCTCAGTGTCAGCTCCTGTACGGTCTGCGTGTGTCTCAGTTTCAGCTCCTGTACGGTCTGTGTGTATCTCAGTGTCAGCTCCTGTACCATCTGTGTGTGTGTGTCTCAGTGTGAGCTCCTGTACAGTCCGTGTGTGTGTCTCAGTGTCAGCTCCTGTACCGTCCGTGTGTGTGTGTCTCAGTGTCAGCTCCTGTATGGTCTGTGTGTGTGTGTCTCAGTGTCAGCTCCTGTACGGTCCGTGTGTGTTTCTCAGTGTCAGCTCCTGTACGGTCCATCTGTGTGTCTCAATGTCAGCACCTGTACGGTCCGTGTGTGACTCACTGTCAGCTCCTGTACATTCCGTGTGTGTGTCTCAGTGTCAGCTCCTGTACGGTATGTGTGTGTGTCTCAGTGTCAGCTCCTGTACGGTCTGTGTGTGTGTCTCAGTTTCAGTGCCTGTACGGTCTGTGTGTGTGTCTCAGTGTCAGCTCCTGTACGGTTCTTGTGTCTATCAGTGTCAACTTCTGTACGGTCCGTGTGTGTGTCTCAGTGTCAGCTCCTGTACGGTCCGTGTGTGTGTGTGTCTCAGTGTCAGCTCCTCTACAGTCTGTTTGTGAGTGTCTCCGTGTCAGCTCCTGTACGGTCCTTGTGTGTGTGTCTCAGTGTCAGCTCCTGTACGGTCCCTGTGTGTGTATCAGTGTCAGCTCCTGTATGATCCGTGTGTGTGTCTCAGTGTTAGCTCCTGTACGGTTTGTGTGTGTGTCTCAGTGTCAGCTCCTGTATGGTCTGTGTGTGTGTCTCAGTGTCAGCTCCTGTATGATCCGTGTGTGTGTCTCAGTGTCAGCTCCTGTACGGTCCATGTGTGTGTCTCAGTGTCAGATCCTGTACGGTCCGTGTGTGTCTCAGTATCAGCTCCTGTACGATCTGTGTGTGTGTCTCAGAATCAGTGCCTCTACGGTCCGTGTGTGACTCAGTGTCAGTGCCTGTATGGTCTGTGTGTGATTCTCAGTGTTACTTCTTTACGGTCTGTGTGTGTCTCAGTGTCAGCTCCTGTACGGTCAGTGTGTGTGTCTCAGTGTCAGCTCCTGTATGGTCCGTGTGTGTGTCTCAGTGTCAGCTCCGGTATGGTCTGTGTGTATGTTTCCCAGTGTGAGCTCTTGTACGGTCCGTGTGTGTGTCTCAGTGTCATCTCCTGTACGGTCCGTGTGTGTGACTCAGTGTCAGCTGCTGTACTGTCTGTGTGTGTGTCTCAGTGTCAGCTCTTGTACAGTCCGTGAGTATGTGTCTCAGTGTCTGCTCCTGTACAGTCCGTGTGTGTGTGTCTCAGTGTCAGGTCCAGTACGGTGCGTGTGTGTGTGTCTCTGTGTCAGCTCCTGTACAGTCCGTGTGTGTGTGTCTCAGTGTCAGCTCCTGTATGGTACGTGTGTCTGTCTCAGTGTCAGCTCCTGTATGGTCCATGTGTGTGTGTCTCAGTGTCAGCTCCTGTATGGTCCGTGTGTGTTTCTCAGTGTCAGATCCTGTACTGTCCGTGTGTGTGTGTCTCAGTGGCAGCTCCTGTATGGTACGTGTGTCTGTCTCAGTGTCAGCTCCTGTATGGTCCATGTGTGTGTGTCTCAGTGTCAGGTCATGTACGGTCCGTGTGTGTTTCTCAGTGTCAGATCCTGTACGGTCCGTATGTGTCTCAGTTACAGCTCCTGTACGGTCCGTGTGTGTGTCTCAGTGTCAGCTCCTGTACGGTCCATGTGTGTCTCAGTGTCAGCTCCTGTACGGTCTGTGTGTGTCTCAGTATCAGCTCCTGTACGATCTGTGTGTGTCTCAGAGTCGGTGCCTCTACGGTCTGTGTGTGTCTCAGTATCAGTGCCTGTATGGTCTGTGTGTGATTCTTCGTGTTACTTCTTTACGGTCTGTGTGTGTCTCAGTGTCAGCTCCTGTACCATCTGTGTGTGTGTGTCTCAGTGTCAGTGCCTGTACGGTCCGTCTGTGTCTCAGTGTCAGTGCCTGTATGGTCTGTGTGTGATTCTCAGTGTCACTTCTTTACGGTCTGTGTGTGTCTCAGTGTCAGCTCCTGTACAGTCCGTGTGTGTGTGTGTGTGTCTCAGTGTCAGCTCCTGTACAGTCCGTGTGTGTGTCTCATTGTCAGCTCCTGTATGGTCAGTGTGTGCGTTTCCCAGTGTCATCTCCTGTACGGTCCGTGTGTGTGTCACAGTGTCAGCTCCTGTATGGTCCGTGTGTGCGTTTCCCAGTGTCATCTCCTGTACAGTCTGTCTGTGTGTGTGTCTCAGTGTCAGCTCCTGTATGGTCCGTGTGTGTATCTCAGTGTCAGCTCCTGTATGGTCTGTGTGTCTCAGTGTCAGCTCCGGAATGGTCCGTGTGTGTATCTCAGTGTCAGCTCCTGTATGGTCTGTGTGTCTCAGTGTCAGCTCCGGAATGGTCCGTGTGTGTGCCTCAGTTTCAGCTCTGTACGATCCGTGTGTGTGTCTCAGTGTCAGCTCCTGTACTGTCTGTGTGTGTGTGTCTCAGTATCAGCTCCTGTACGGTATGTGTGTGTCTCAGTGTCAGCTCCTGTACGGTATGTGTGTGTGTGTCTCAGTTTCAGTGCCTGTACGGTCTGTGTGTGTGTGTCTCAGTGTCAGCTCCTGTACGGTATGTGTGTGTGTGTCTCAGTGTCAGCTCCTGTACGGTCCGTGTGTGTGTGTCTCCGTGTCAGCTCCTCTACAGTCTGTTTGTGAGTGTCTCCTTGTCAGCTCCTGTACGGTCCTTGTGTGTGTGTCTCAGTGTCAGGTCCTGTACGGTCCGTGTGTGTGTCTCAGAGTCAGCTCCTGTACGGTCTGTGTGTGTGTCTCAGTGTCAGCTCCTGTACCATCTGTGTGTGTGTGTCTCAGTGTCAGTGCCTGTACGGTCCGTCTGTGTCTCAGTGTCAGTGCCTGTATGGTCTGTGTGTGATTCTCAGTGTCACTTCTTTACGATCTGTGTGTGTCTCAGTGTCAGGTCCTGTACGGTCCGTGTGTGTGTCTCAGTGTCAGCTCCTGTACGGTCCGTGTGTGTGTCTCAGTGTCAGCTCCTGCACGGTCTGTGTGTGTGCCTCAGTGTCAGCTCCTGTACGGTCCGTGTGTGTGTGTCTCAGTGTCAGCTCCGGTACGGTCAGTGTGTGTGTCTCAGTGTCAGCTCCTGTATGGTCCGTGTGTTTGCGTCTCAGTGTCAGCTCCTGTACAGTCCGTGTGTGTGTCTCAATTTCAGCTCCTGTACGGTCCGTGTGTGTGTCTCAGTTTCAGCTCCTGTACCGTCTGTGTGTGTGGCTCAGTGTCGGCTCCTGTACCATCTGTGTGTGTGTGTCTCAGTGTCAGTCCCTGTACGGTCCGTCTGTGTCTCAGTGTCAGTGCCTGTATGGTCTGTGTGTGATTCTCAGTGTCACTTCTTTACGGTCTGTGTGTGTCTCAGTGTCAGGTCCTGTACGGTCCGTGTGTGTTTCTCAGTGTCAGCTCCTGCACGGTCTGTGTGTATGTCTCAGTGTCAGCTCCTGTACGTTCCATTTGTGTGTCTCAGTGTCAGCTCCTGTACGGTCCGTGCGTGTGTCTCAGTGTCAGGACCTGTACGGTCCGTGTGTGTGTCTCAGTATCAGCTCCTGTACGGTCCGTGCGTGTGTCTCAGTGTCAGCTCCTGTACGGTCCGTTTGTGTGTGTCTCCGTGTCAGCTCCTCTACAGTCTGTTTGTGAGTGTCTCCGTGTCAGCTCCTGTACGGTCCTTGTGTGTGTGTCTCAGTGTCAGCTCCTGTACGGTCCTTGTCAGTGTGTCTCAGTGTCAGCTCCTGTACGGTCCATGTGTGTGTCTCAGTGTCAGCTCCTGTACGGTCTGTGTGTGTCTCAGTGTCAGCTCCTGTACGGTCCGTGTGTGTCTCAGTGTCAGCTCCTGTACGGTCCGTGTGTGTCTCAGTGTCAGCTCCTGTACGGTCTGTGTGTGTCTCAGTTTCAGCTCCTGTACGGTCTGTGTGTGTGTCTCAGTGTCAGCTCCTGTACCATCTGTGTGTGTGTGTCTCAGTGTCAGTCCCTGTACGGTCCGTCTGTGTCTCAGTGTCAGTGCCTGTATGGTCTGTGTGTGATTCTCAGTGTCACTTCTTTACGGTCTGTGTGTGTCTCAGTGTCAGCTCCTGTACGGTCCGTGTGTGTCTCAGTGTCAGCTCCTGCACGGTCTGTGTGTGTGTCTCAGTGTCAGCTCCGGAATGGTCCGTGTGTGTGTCTCAGTGTCAGCTCCTGTACAGTCCATGTGTGTATATCAGTGTCAGCTCCTGTACGTTCCGTTTGTGTGTCTCAGTGTCTGCTCCTGTATGGTCCATGTGTGTGTCTCATTGTCAGCTCCTGTACAGTCCGTGAGTGTGTCTCAGTGTCAGCTCCTGTACGGTCCATGTGTGTGTCTCAGTGTCAGCTCCTGTACGGTCTGTGTGTGTCTCAGTGTCAACTCCTGTACTGTCTGTGTGTGTGTCTCAGTGTCAGTTCCTGTACTGTATGTGTGTGTGTGTCTCAGTGTCAGCTCCTGTACCGTCCGTGTGTGTGTGTCTCAGTGTCAGCTCCTGTACGGTATGTGTGTGTGTGTCTCAGTGTCTGTGCCTGTACTGTCTGTGTGTGTGTGTCTCAGTGTCAGCTCCTGTACATTCCGTTTGTGTGTCTCAGTGTCAGCTCCTGTACGGTCCTTGTGTCTATCAGTGTCAACTTCTGTACGGTCCGTGTGTGTGTCTCAGTGTCAGCTCCTGTATGGTCCTTGTCAGTGTGTCTCTGTGTCAGCTCCTGTATGGTCCGTTTGTGTGTGTCTCCGTGTCAGCTCCTGTATGGTCCGTTTGTGTGTGTCTCCGTGTCAGCTCCTCTACAGTCTGTTTGTGAGTGTCTCCGTGTCAGCTCCTGTACGGTCCTTGTGTGTGTGTCTCAGTGTCAGGTCCTGTACGGTCCATGTGTGTGTATCAGTGTCAGCTCCTGTACGGTCCGTGTGTGTGTCTCAGTGTCAGCTCCTGTACGGTTTGTGTGTGTCTCAGTGTCAGCTCCTGTACGGTCCATGTGTGTCTCAGTGTCAGGACCTGTACGGTCCGTGTGTGTGTCTCAGTGTCAGCTCCTGCACGGTCTGTGTGTGTGCCTCAGTGTCAGCTCCTGTACGGTCCATGTGTGTGTCTCAGTGTCAGCTCCTGTACGGTCCGTGTGTGTCTCAGTGTCAGCTCCTGTATGATCCGTGTGTGTGTCTCAGTTTCAGCTCCTGTACAGTCCGTGTGTGTGTGTCTCAGTGTCAGCTCCTGTACCATCTGTGTGTGTGTGTCTCAGTGTCAGTGCCTGTACGGTCCGTCTGTGTCTCAGTGTCAGTGCCTGTATGGTCTGTGTTTGATTCTCAGTGTCACTTCTTTACGGTCTGTGTGTGTCTCAGTGTCAGCTCCTGTACAGTCCGTGTGTGTGTCTCAGTGTCAGGTCCTGTACGGTCCGTGTGTGTTTCTCAGTGTCAGCTCCTGCACGGTCCGTGTGTGTGTCTCAGTGTCAGCTCCTGTACGGTCCATGTGTGTATATCAGTGTCAGTTCCTGTACGTTCCGTTTGTGTGTCTCATTGTCAGCTCCTGTACAGTCCGTGAGTGTGTCTCAGTGTCAGCTCCTGTATGGTCCGTGTGTGTATCTCAGTGTCAGTTCCTGTACTGTATGTGTGTGTGTGTCTCAGTGTCAGTTCCTGTACTGTATGTGTGTGTGTGTCTCAGTTTCAGCTCCTGTACGATCCGTGTGTCTCAGTGTCAGCTCCTGTATGGTCCATGTGTGTGTCTCATTGTCAGCTCCTGTACATTCCGTTTGTGTGTCTCAGTGTTAGCTCCTGTACGGTCCGTGTGTGTGGGTCTCAGTGTCAGCTCCTGTACGGTCCTTGTGTCTATCAGTGTCAGCTCCTGTACGGTTTGTGTGTGTGTCTCAGTGTCAGCTCCTGTACGGTCCATGTGTGTCTCAGTGTCAGGACCTGTACGGTCCGTGTGTGTGTCTCAGTGTCAGCTTTTGTATGGTCCGTGTGTGTGTCTCAGTGTGAGCTCCTGTACGGTCCGTGTGTGTGTCTCAGTGTGAGCTCCTGTACGGTCCGTGTGTGTGTCTCAGTGTGAGCTCCTGTACGGTCCGTGTGTGTGTCTCAGTGTCAGCTCCTGTACGGTCCGTGTGTGTGTCTCAGTGTGAGCTCCTGTACGGTCCGTGTGTGTGTCTCAGTGTCAGCTCCTGTACGGTCCGTGTGTGTGTCTCAGTGCGAGCTCCTGTACGGTCCGTGTGTGTGTCTCAGTGTCAGCTCCTGTACGGTCCGTGTGTGTGTCTCAGTGTCAGCTCCTGTACAGTCCATGTGTGTGTCTCAGTGTCAGCTCCTGTACGGTCTGTGTGTGTGTGTCTCAGTGTCAGCTCCTGCACGGTCTGTGTGTGTGTGTCTCAGTGTCAGCTCCTGTACGGTCCGTGTGTGTGTCTCAGTGTGAGCTCCTGTACGGTCCGTGTGTGTGTCTCAGTGTCAGCTCCTGTACGGTCCGTGTGTGTGTCTCAGTGTCAGCTCCTGTACAGTCTGTGTGTGTGTGTCTCAGTGCGAGCTCCTGTACGGTCCGTGTGTGTGTCTCAGTTTCAGCTCCTGTACGGTCTGTGTGTGATTCTCAGTGTCACTTCTTTACGGTCCGTGTGTGTGTCTCAGTGTCAGGTCCTGTATGATCCGTGTGTGTGTCTCAGTGTCAGCTCCAGTACGGTACGTGTGTGTGTCTCAGTGTCAGCTCCTGTACCGTCCGTGTGTGTGCGTCTCAGTGTCAGCTCCTGTACCGTCCGTGTGTGTGTCTCAGTGTCAGCTCCTGTACGGTCCATGTGTGTGTCTCATTGTCAGCTCCTGTACAGTCCGTGAGTGTGTCTCAGTGTCAGCTCCTGTACGGTCCATGTGTGTGTCTCAGTGTCAGCTCCTGTACGGTCTGTGTGTGTGTCTCAGTGTCAGCTCCTGTATGGTCTGTGTGTGTCTCAGTGTCAGCTCCTGTACTGTATGTGTGTGTGTGTCTCATTTTCTGTGCCTGTACTGTCTGTGTGTGTGTGTCTCAGTTTCAGCTCATGTACGGTCCGTGTGTCTCAGTGTCAGCTCCTGTACATTCCATTTGTGTGTCTCAGTGTCAGCTCCTGTACGGTCCTTGTGTCTATCAGTGTCAACTTCTGTACGGTCCGTGTGTGTGTCTCAGTGTCAGCTCCTGTATGGTCCGTTTGTGTGTGTCTCCGTGTCAGCTCCTCTACAGTCTGTTTGTGATTGTCTCCGTGTCAGCTCCTGTACGGTCCTTGTGTGTGTATCAGTGTCAGCTCCTGTACGGTTTGTGTGTGTATCAGTGTCAGCTCCTGTACGGTCCCTGTGTGTGTATCAGTGTCAGCTCCTGTACGGTCCCTGTCTGTGTCTCAGTGTCAGGTCCTGTACGGTCCATGTGTGTGTATCAGTGTCAGCTCCTGTACGGTCCCTGTGTGTGTCTCAGTGTCAGCTCCTGTACGGTTTGTGTGTGTGTCTCAGTGTCAGCTCCTGTACGGTCCGTGTGTGTCTCAGTGTCAGGTCCTGTACGGTCCTTGTGTCTATCAGTGTCAACTTCTGTACGGTCCGTGTGTGTGTCTCCGTGTCAGCTCCTGTACCATCTTTGTGTGTGTGTCTCAGTGTCAGTGCCTGTACGGTCCGTCTGTGTCTCAGTGTCAGTGCCTGTATGGTCTGTGTGTGATTCTCAGTGTCACTTCTTTACGATCTGTGTGTGTCTCAGTGTCAGGTCATGTACGGTCCGTGTGTGTGTCTCAGTGTCAGCTCCTGTACGGTCCGTGTGTGTGTCTCAGTGTCAGCTCCTGCACGGTCTGTGTGTGTGCCTCAGTGTCACCTCCTGTACGGTCCGTGTGTGTGTCTCAGTGTCAGCTCCTGTACGGTCTGTGTGTGTGTCTCAGTTTCAGCTCCTGTACGGTCTGTGTGTGTGTCTCAGTGTCAGCTCCTGTACCATCTGTGTGTGTGTGTCTCAGTGTCAGTGCCTGTACGGTCCGTCTGTGTCTCAGTGTCAGTGCCTGTATGGTCTGTGTGTGATTCTCAGTGTCACTTCTTTACGGTCCGTGTGTGTCTCAGTGTCAGCTCCAGTACGGTCCGTGTGTGTGGCTCAGTGTCAGGTCCTGTACCGTCCGTGTGTGTGTCTCAGTGTCAGCTCCTGTATGGTCTGTGTGTGTGTCTCAGTGTCAGCTCCGGAATGGTCCTTCTGTGTGTCTCAGTGTCAGCTCCTGTACAGTCCGTGTGTGTGTCTCAGTGTCAGCTCCTGTACGGTCCGTGTGTGTGTCTCAGTGTCAGCTCCTGTACAGTCCGTGTGTGTGTGTCTCAGTGTCAGCTCCTGTACGTTCCGTTTGTGTGTCTCAGTGTCAGCTCCTGTATGGTCCGTGTGTGTGTCTCATTGTCAGCTCCTGTACAGTCCCTGAGTGTGTCTCACTGTCAGCTCCTGTACGGTCCATGTGTGTGTCTCAGTGTCAGCTCCTGTACGGTCTGTGTGTGTCTCAGTGTCAACTCCTGTACTGTATGTGTGTGTGTGTCTCAGTGTCAGCTCCCGTACGGTATGTGTGTCTGTGTCTCAATGTCAGTGCCTGTACTGTCTGTGTGTGTGTGTCTCAGGGTCAGCTGCTGTACGGTCCGTGTGTGTGTGTCTCAGCGTCAGCTCCTGTACGGTCCGTGTGTGTGTGTATCAGTGTCAGCTCCTGTACGGTCCCTGTGTGTGCCTCATTTTCAGCTCCTGTACGGTCCGTGTGTGTGTGTCTCAGTGTCAGTTCCTGTAAGGTCCGTTTGTTTACCTCAGTGTCAGCTCCTGTACGGTCCTTGTGTCTATCAGTGTCAACTTCTGTACGGTCCGTGTGTGTGTCTCCGTGTCAGCTCCTGTACAGTCCATGTGTGTATATCATTGTCAGCTCCTGTACGTTCCGTTTGTGTGTCTCAGTGTCAGCTCCTGTATGGTCCATGTGTGTGTCTCATTGTCAGCTCCTGTACAGTCCGTGAGTGTGTCTCAGTGTCAGCTCCTGTACGGTCCATGTGTGTGTCTCAGTGTCAGCTCCTGTACTGTCTGTGTGTGTGTCTCAGTGTCAGTTCCTGTACTGTATGTGTGTGTGTGTCTCAGTGTCAGCTCCTGTACGGTATGTGTGTGTGTGTCTCAGTGTCAGCTCCTGTACGGTCCTTGTGTCTATCAGTGTCAACTTCTGTACGGTCCGTGTGTGTGTCTCAGTGTCAGCTCCTGTATGGTCCTTGTCAGTGTGTCTCTGTGTCAGCTCCTGTATGGTCCGTTTGTGTGTGTCTCCGTGTCAGCTCCTGTATGGTCCGTTTGTGTGTGTCTCCGTATCAGCTCCTCTACAGTCTGTTTGTGAGTGTCTCCGTGTCAGCTCCTGTATGGTCCGTTTGTGTGTGTCTCCGTGTCAGCTCCTCTACAGTCTGTTTGTGAGTGTCTCCGTGTCAGCTCCTGTACGGTCCTTGTGTGTGTGTCTCAGTGTCAGCTCCTGTACGGTCCCTGTGTGTGTCTCAGTGTCAGCTCCTGTACGGTTTGTGTGTGTGTCTCAGTGTCAGCTCATGTACGGTCCGTGTGTGTCTCAGTGTCAGGTCCTGTACGGTCCTTGTGTCTATCAGTGTCAACTTCTGTACGGTCCGTGTGTGTGTCTCAGTGTCAGCTCCTGTACCATCTTTGTGTGTGTGTCTCAGTGTCAGTGCCTGTACGGTCCGTCTGTGTCTCAGTGTCAGTGCCTGTATGGTCTGTGTGTGATTCTCAGTGTCAGCTCCTGTACGGTCCGAGTGTGTGTCTCAGTGTCAGCTCCTGTACGGTCTGTGTGTGTCTCAGTGTCAGGTCCTGTACGGTCCGTGTGTGTGTCTCAGTGTCGGCTCCTGTACAGTCCATGTGTGTGTGTCTCAGTGTCAGCTCCTGTATGGTCCGTGTGTGTGTGTCTCAGTGTCAGCTCCTGTACGGTCCGAGTGTGTGTGTGTCTCAGTGTCAGCTCTTGTACAGTCCGTGTGTGTGTGTCTCAGTGTCTGCTCCTGTACAGTCCGTGTGTGTGTGTCTCAGTGTCAGCTCCTGTACGGTCTGTGTGTGTGTCTCAGTGTCAGCTCCTGTACAGTGCGTGTGTGTGTGTCTCAGTGTCAGCTCCTGTACATTCCGTGTGTGTGTCTCAGTGTCAGCTCCTGTACGGTATGTGTGTGTGTGTCTCAGTGTCAGCTCCTGTACGGTCTGTGTGTGTGTCTCATTGTCAGTGCCTGTACGGTCTGTGTGTGTGTCTCAGTGTCAGCTCCTGTACGGTCCGTTTGTGTGTGTCTCCGTGTCAGCTCCTCTACAGTCTGTTTGTGAGTGTCTCCGTGTCAGCTCCTGTACGGTCCTTGTGTGTGTATCTCAGTGTCAGCTCCTGTACGGTCCGTGTGGGTCTCAGTGTCAGCTCCTGTACGGTCCTTGTCAGTGTGTCTCAGTGTCAGCTCCTGTACAGTTTGTGTGTGTGTCTCAGTGTCAGCTCCTGTACGGTCCATGTGTGTGTCTCAGTGTCAGCTCCTGTACGGTCTGTGTGTGTGTCTCAGTTTCAGCTCCTGTACGGTCTGTGTGTGTGTCTCAGTTTCAGCTCCTGTACGGTCTGTGTGTGTGTCTCAGTGTCAGCTCCTGTACCATCTGTGTGTGTGTGTCTCAGTGTCAGTGCCTGTACGGTCCGTGTGTGTGGCTCAGTGTCAGCTCCTGTATGGTCCGTGTGTGTGTCTCAGTGTCAGCTCCGGAATGGTCCGTGTGTGTGTCTCAGTGTCAGCTCCTGTACGTTCCGTTTGTGTGTCTCAGTGTCAGCTCCTGTACAGTCCGTGAGTGTGTCTCAGTGTCAGCTCCTGTACGGTCTGTGTGTGTCTCAGTGTCAACTCCTGTACTGTCTGTGTGTGTGTCTCAGTGTCAGCTCCTGTATGGTCCGTGTGTGTATCTCAGTGTCAGTTCCTGTACTGTATGTGTGTGTGTGTCTCAGTGTCAGCTCCTGTACGGTATGTATGTGTGTGTCTCAGTGTCTGTGCCTGTACTGTCTGTGTGTGTGTGTCTCAGTTTCAGCTCCTGTACGGTCCGTGTGTCTCAGTTTCAGCTCCTGTATGGTCCATGTGTGTGTCTCATTGTCAGCTCCTGTACATTCCGTTTGTGTGTCTCAGTTTTAGCTCCTGTACGGTCCGTGTGTGTGGGTCTCAGTGTCAGCTCCTGTACGGTCCTTGTGTCTATCAGTGTCAACTTCTGTACGGTCCGTGTGTGTGTCTCAGTGTCAGCTCCTGTACGGTTTGTGTGTGTGTCTCAGTGTCAGCTCCTGTACGGTCCATGTGTGTCTCAGTGTCAGGACCTGTACGGTCCGTGTGTGTGTCTCAGTGTCAGCTCCTGTACGGTCCGTGTGTGTGTGTCTCAGTGTCAGCTCCTGTATGGTCCGTGTGTGTGTGTCTCAGTGTCAGCTCCTGTACGGTTTGTGTGTGTGTCTCAGTGTCAGCTCCTGTACGGTCCATGTGTGTCTCAGTGTCAGGACCTGTACGGTCCGTGTGTGTGTCTCAGTGTCAACTCCTGTATGGTCCGTGTGTGTGTGTCTCAGTGTCAGCTCCTGTACGGTCCGTGTGTGTGTGTCTCAGTGTCAGCTCCTGTACAGTGTGTGTGTGTGCTCCTGTACAGCATGTGTGTGTGTCTCAGTGTCAGCTCCTGTACGGTCCGTGTGTGTCTCAGTGTCAGCTCCTGTACGGTCCATGTGTGTGTCTCAGTGTCAGCTCCTGTACGGTCCATGTGTGTGTCTCAGTGTCAGCTCCTGTACGGTCCGTGTGTGTTTCTCAGTGTCAGCTCCTGCACGGTCTGTGTGTGTGTGTCTCAGTGTCAGCTCCTGTACAGTCCATGTGTGTATATCAGTGTCAGCTCCTGTACGTTCCGTTTGTGTGCCTCAGTGTCAGCTCCTGTATGGTCCATGTGTGTGTCTCATTGTCAGCTCCTGTACAGTCCGTGAGTGTGTCTCAGTGTCAGCTCCTGTACGGTCCATGTGTGTGTCTCAGTGTCAGCTCCTGTACGGTCTGTGTGTGTCTCAGTGTCAACTCCTGTACTGTCTGTGTGTGTGTCTCAGTGTCAGTTCCTGTACTGTATGTGTGTGTGTGTCTCAGTGTCTGTGCCTGTACTGTCTGTGTGTGTGTGTCTCAGTTTCAGCTCATGTACGGTCCGTGTGTCTCAGTGTCAGCTCCTGTACATTCCATTTGTGTGTCTCAGTGTCAGCTCCTGTACGGTCCTTGTGTCTATCAGTGTCAACTTCTGTACGGTCCGTGTGTGTGTCTCAGTGTCAGCTCCTGTATGGTCCGTTTGTGTGTGTCTCCGTGTCAGCTCCTCTACAGTCTGTTTGTGATTGTCTCCGTGTCAGCTCCTGTACGGTCCTTGTGTGTGTATCAGTGTCAGCTCCTGTACGGTTTGTGTGTGTATCAGTGTCAGCTCCTGTACGGTCCCTGTGTGTGTATCAGTGTCAGCTCCTGTACGGTCCCTGTCTGTGTCTCAGTGTCAGGTCCTGTACGGTCCATGTGTGTGTATCAGTGTCAGCTCCTGTACGGTCCCTGTGTGTGTCTCAGTGTCAGCTCCTGTACGGTTTGTGTGTGTGTCTCAGTGTCAGCTCCTGTACGGTCCGTGTGTGTCTCAGTGTCAGGTCCTGTACGGTCCTTGTGTCTATCAGTGTCAACTTCTGTACGGTCCGTGTGTGTGTCTCCGTGTCAGCTCCTGTACCATCTTTGTGTGTGTGTCTCAGTGTCAGTGCCTGTACGGTCCGTCTGTGTCTCAGTGTCAGTGCCTGTATGGTCTGTGTGTGATTCTCAGTGTCACTTCTTTACGATCTGTGTGTGTCTCAGTGTCAGGTCATGTACGGTCCGTGTGTGTGTCTCAGTGTCAGCTCCTGTACGGTCCGTGTGTGTGTCTCAGTGTCAGCTCCTGTACGGTCTGTGTGTGTGTCTCAGTTTCAGCTCCTGTACGGTCTGTGTGTGTGTCTCAGTGTCAGCTCCTGTACCATCTGTGTGTGTGTGTCTCAGTGTCAGTGCCTGTACGGTCCGTCTGTGTCTCAGTGTCAGTGCCTGTATGGTCTGTGTGTGATTCTCAGTGTCACTTCTTTACGGTCCGTGTGTGTCTCAGTGTCAGCTCCAGTACGGTCCGTGTGTGTGGCTCAGTGTCAGGTCCTGTACCGTCCGTGTGTGTGTCTCAGTGTCAGCTCCTGTATGGTCTGTGTGTGTGTCTCAGTGTCAGCTCCGGAATGGTCCTTCTGTGTGTCTCAGTGTCAGCTCCTGTACAGTCCGTGTGTGTGTCTCAGTGTCAGCTCCTGTACGGTCCGTGTGTCTGTCTCAGTGTCAGCTCCTGTACAGTCCGTGTGTGTGTGTCTCAGTGTCAGCTCCTGTACAGTCCCTGAGTGTGTCTCACTGTCAGCTCCTGTACGGTCCATGTGTGTGTCTCAGTGTCAGCTCCTGTACGGTCTGTGTATGTCTCAGTGTCAGCTCCTGTACTGTATGTGTGTGTGTGTCTCAGTGTCAGCTCCCGTACGGTATGTGTGTCTGTGTCTCAATGTCAGTGCCTGTACTGTCTGTGTGTGTGTGTCTCAGTTTCAGCTCCTGTACGGTCCGTGTGTGTGTGTCTCAGCGTCAGCTCCTGTACGGTCCGTGTGTGTGTGTATCAGTGTCAGCTCCTGTACGGTCCCTGTGTGTGCCTCATTTTCAGCTCCTGTACGGTCCGTGTGTGTTACAGTGTCAGCTCCTGTATATTCTCTTTGTGTGTCTCAGTGTCAGCTCCTGTACGGTCCGTGTGTGTGTGTCTCAGTATCAGTTCCTGTAAGGTCCGTTTGTTTACCTCAGTGTCAGCTCCTGTACGGTCCTTGTGTCTATCAGTGTCAACTTCTGTACGGTCCGTGTGTGTGTCTCCGTGTCAGCTCCTGTACAGTCCATGTGTGTATATCAGTGTCAGCTCCTGTACGTTCCGTTTGTGTGTCTCAGTGTCAGCTCCTGTATGGTCCATGTGTGTGTCTCATTGTCAGCTCCTGTACAGTCCGTGAGTGTGTCTCAGTGTCAGCTCCTGTACGGTCCATGTGTGTGTCTCAGTGTCAGCTCCTGTACTGTCTGTGTGTGTGTCTCAGTGTCAGCTCCTGTACTGTCTGTGTGTGTGTCTCAGTGTCAGTTCCTGTACTGTATGTGTGTGTGTGTCTCAGTGTCAGCTCCTGTACGGTATGTGTGTGTGTGTCTCAGTGTCTGTGCCTGTACTTTCTGTGTGTGTGTGTCTCAGTGTCAGCTCCTGTACATTCCGTTTGTGTGTCTCAGTGTCAGGTCCTGTACTGTCCTTGTGTCTATCAGTGTCAACTTCTGTACGGTCAGTGTGTGTGTTCTCAGTGTCAACTTCTGTACGGTCCGTGTGTGTGTCTCAGTGTCAGCTCCTGTATGGTCCTTGTGTCTATCAGTGTCAACTTCTGTACGGTCCGTGTGTGTGTCTCAGTGTCAGCTCCTGTATGGTCCTTGTCAGTGTGTCTCTGTGTCAGCTCCTGTATGGTCCGTTTGTGTGTGTCTCCGTGTCAGCTCCTGTATGGTCCGTTTGTGTGTGTCTCCGTGTCAGCTCCTCTACAGTCTGTTTGTGAGTGTCTCCGTGTCAGCTCCTGTACGGTCCTTGTGTGTGTGTCTCAGTGTCAGGTCCTGTACGGTCCATGTGTGTGTATCAGTGTCAGCTCCTGTACGGTCCCTGTGTGTGTCTCAGTGTCAGCTCCTGTACGGTTTGTGTGTGTGTCTCAGTGTCAGCTCCTGTACGGTCCGTGTGTGTCTCAGTGTCAGCTCCTGTACAGTTTGTGTGTGTGTCTCAGTGTCAGGTCCTGTACGGTTTGTGTGTGTGTCTCAGTGTCAGGTCCTGTACGGTCCTTGTGTCTATCAGTGTCAACTTCTGTACGGTCCGTGTGTGTGTCTCAGTGTCAGCTCCTGTACCATCTTTGTGTGTGTGTCTCAGTGTCAGTGCCTGTACGGTCCGTCTGTGTCTCAGTGTCAGTGCCTGTATGGTCTGTGTGTGATTCTCAGTGTCAGCTCCTGTACGGTCCGTGTGTGTGTCTCAGTGTCAGGTCCTGTACGGTCCGTGTGTGTGTCTCAGTGTCAGGTCCTGTACAGTCCATGTGTGTGTGTCTCAGTGTCAGCTCCTGTATGGTCCGTGTGTGTGTGTCTCAGTGTCAGCTCCTGTACAATCCGTTTGTGTATCAGTGTCAGGTCCTGTGCGGTCCGAGTGTGTGTGTGTCTCAGTGTCATCTCCTGTACGGTCTGTGTGTGTCTCAGTGTCAGCTCCTGTACTGTCTGTGTGTGTGTCTCAGTGTCAGCTCCTGTACAGTCCGTGTGTGTGTGTCTCAGTGTCTGCTCCTGTACAGTCCGTGTGTGTGTGTCTCAGTGTCTGCTCCTGTACAGTCCGTGTGTGTGTGTCTCAGTGTCAGCTCCTGTACGGTCCGTGTGTGTGTGTCTCAGTGTCAGCTCCTGTACGGTCAGTGTGTGTGTCTCAGTATCAGCTCCTGTACAGTGCGTGTGTGTGTGTCTCAGTGTCAGCTCCTGTACATTCCGTGTGTGTGTCTCAGTGTCAGCTCCTGTACGGTATGTGTGTGTGTGTCTCAGTGTCAGCTCCTGTACGGTCTGTGTGTGTGTCTCATTGTCAGTGCCTGTACGGTCTGTGTGTGTGTCTCAGTGTCAGCTCCTGTACGGTCCGTTTGTGTGTGTCTCCGTGTCAGCTCCTCTACAGTCTGTTTGTGAGTGTCTCCGTGTCAGCTCCTGTACGGTCCTTGTGTGTGTATCTCAGTGTCAGCTCCTGTACGGTCCCTGTGTGTGTATCAGTGTCAGCTCCTGTACGGTCCCTGTGTGGGTCTCAGTGTCAGGTCCTGACGGTCCTTGTGTCTATCAGTGTCAACTTCTGTACGGTCCGTGTGTGTGTCTACGTGTCAGCTCCTGTACGGTCCTTGTCAGTGTGTCTCAGTGTCAGCTCCTGTACAGTTTGTGTGTGTGTCTCAGTGTCAGCTCCTGTACGGTCCATGTGTGTCTCAGTGTCAGGACCTGTACGGTCCGTGTGTGTGTCTCAGTGTCAGCTCCTGTACGGTCCGTGTGTGTGTCTCAGTGTCAGCTCCTGCACGGTCTGTGTGTGTGCCTCAGTGTCAGCTCCTGTACGGTCTGTGTGTGTGTCTCAGTGTCAGCTCCTGTACCATCTGTGTGTGTGTCTCAGTGTCAGCTCCTGCACGGTCTGTGTGTGTGCCTCAGTGTCAGCTCCTGTACGGTCCGTGTGTGTGTCTCAGTGTCAGCTCCTGTACGGTCTGTGTGTGTGCCTCAGTGTCAGCTCCTGCACGGTCTGTGTGTGTGTCTCAGTGTCAGCTCCTGTACGGTCTGTGTGTGTGTCTCAGTGTCAGCTCCTGTACGGTCTGTGTGTGTCTCAGTTTCAGCTCCTGTACGGTCTGTGTGTGTGTCTCAGTGTCAGCTCCTGTACGGTCCGTGTGTGTGTCTCAGTGTCAGCTCCTGTACGGTCTGTGTGTGTGCCTCAGTGTCAGCTCCTGCACGGTCTGTGTGTGTGTCTCAGTGTCAGCTCCTGTACGGTCTGTGTGTGTGTCTCAGTGTCAGCTCCTGTACCATCTGTGTGTGTGTGTCTCAGTGTCAGCTCCTGTACGGTCCGTCTGTGTCTCAGTGTCAGTGCCTGTATGGTCTGTGTGTGATTCTCAGTGTCACTTCTTTACGGTCTGTGTGTGTCTCAGTGTCAGCTCCAGTACGGTCCGTGTGTGTGGCTCAGTGTCAGGTCCTGTACGGTCCGTGTGTGTTTCTCAGTGTCAGCTCCTGTACTGTCTGTGTGTGTGTCTCAGTGTCAGCTCCTGTATGGTCCATGTGTGTGTCTCATTGTCAGCTCCTGTACAGTCCGTGAGTGTGTCTCAGTGTCAGCTCCTGTACGGTCCATGTGTGTGTCTCAGTGTCAACTCCTGTACTGTCTGTGTGTGTGTCTCAGTGTCAGCTCCTGTATGGTCCGTGTGTGTATCTCAGTGTCAGTTCCTGTACTGTATGTGTGTGTGTGTCTCAGTGTCAGCTCCTGTACGGTATGTATGTGTGTGTCTCAGTGTCTGTGCCTGTACTGTCTGTGTGTGTGTGTCTCAGTTTCAGCTCCTGTACGGTCCGTGTGTCTCAGTGTCAGCTCCTGTACAGTGCGTGTGTGTGTGTCTCAGTGTCAGCTCCTGTACATTCCGTGTGTGTGTCTCAGTGTCAGCTCCTGTACGGTATGTGTGTGTGTGTCTCAGTGTCAGCTCCTGTACGGTCTGTGTGTGTGTCTCATTGTCAGTGCCTGTACGGTCTGTGTGTGTGTCTCAGTGTCAGCTCCTGTACGGTCCGTTTGTGTGTGTCTCCGTGTCAGCTCCTCTACAGTCTGTTTGTGAGTGTCTCCGTGTCAGCTCCTGTACGGTCCTTGTGTGTGTATCTCAGTGTCAGCTCCTGTACGGTCCGTGTGGGTCTCAGTGTCAGGTCCTGACGGTCCTTGTGTCTATCAGTGTCAACTTCTGTACGGTCCGTGTGTGTGTCTACGTGTCAGCTCCTGTACGGTCCTTGTCAGTGTGTCTCAGTGTCAGCTCCTGTACGGTCCGTGTGTGTGTCTCAGTGTCAGCTCCTGTACAGTTTGTGTGTGTGTCTCAGTGTCAGCTCCTGTACGGTCCATGTGTGTCTCAGTGTCAGCTCCTGTACGGTCCGTGTGTGTGTCTCAGTGTCAGCTCCTGTACGGTCCATGTGTGTGTCTCAGTGTCAGCTCCTGTACGGTCCGTGTGTGTTTCTCAGTGTCAGCTCCAGTACGGTCCGTGTGTGTGGCTCAGTGTCAGGTCCTGTACGGTCCGTGTGTGTTTCTCAGTGTCAGCTCCTGCACGGTCTGTGTGTGTGTCTCAGTGTCAGCTCCGGAATGGTCCGTGTGTGTGTCTCAGTGTCAGCTCCTGCACGGTCTGTGTGTGTGTCTCAGTGTCAGCTCCTGTACAGTCCATGTGTGTATATCAGTGTCAGCTCCTGTACGTTCCGTTTGTGTGTCACAGTGTCAGCTCCTGTATGGTCCATGTGTGTGTGTCTCAGTGTCAGCTCCTGTACAGTCCGTGAGTGTGTCTCAGTGTCAGCTCCTGTACGGTCTGTGTGTGTCTCAGTGTCAACTCCTGTACTGTCTGTGTGTGTGTCTCAGTGTCAGCTCCTGTATGGTCCGTGTGTGTATCTCAGTGTCAGTTCCTGTACTGTCTGTGTGTGTGTGTCTCAGTGTCAGCTCCTGCACGGTCTGTGTGTGTGTCTCAGTGTCAGCTCCTGTACAGTCCATGTGTGTATATCAGTGTCAGCTCCTGTACGTTCCGTTTGTGTGTCACAGTGTCAGCTCCTGTATGGTCCATGTGTGTGTCTCATTGTCAGCTCCTGTACAGTCCGTGAGTGTGTCTCAGTGTCAGCTCCTGTACGGTCTGTGTGTGTCTCAGTGTCAACTCCTGTACTGTCTGTGTGTGTGTCTCAGTGTCAGTTCCTGTACTGTATGTGTGTGTGTGTCTCAGTGTCAGCTCCTGTACATTCCGTGTGTGTGGGTCTCAGTGTCAGCTCCTGTACGGTCCTTGTGTCTATCAGTGTCAACTTCTGTACGGTCCGTGTGTGTGTCTCAGTGTCAGCTCCTGTACGGTTTGTGTGTGTGTCTCAGTGTCAGCTCCTGTACGGTCCATGTGTGTCTCAGTGTCAGCTCCTGTACGGTCCATGTGTGTCTCAGTGTCAGCTCCTGTACAGTCCGTGTGTGTGTCTCAGTGTCAGCTCCTGTAGGGTCCGTGTGTGTGTCTCAGTGTCAGCTCCTGTACGGTCCGTATGTGTCTCAGTGTCAGCTCCTGTACAGTCCGTGTGTGTGTTTCAGTGTCAGCTCCTGTACGGTCCGTGTGTGTCTCAGTGTCAGCTCCTGTATGGTCCATGTGTGTGTCTCAGTGTCAGCTCCTGTACGGTCCATGTGTGTCTCAGTGTCAGCTCCTGTACGGTCCATGTGTGTCTCAGTGTCAGCTCCTGTACAGTCCGTGTGTGTGTTTCAGTGTCAGCTCCTGTACGGTCCGTGTGTGTCTCAGTGTCAGCTCCTGTACAGTCCTTGTGTGATTCTCAGTGTCACTTCTTTACGGTCCGTGTGTGTGGCTCAGTGTCAGCTCCAGTACGGTACGTGTGTGTGTCTCAGTGTCAGCTCCTGTACGGTCCGTGTGTGTTTCTCAGTGTTAGCTCCTGTATGGTCCGTGTGTGTGTCTCAGTGTCAGCTCCGGAATGGTCCGTGTGTGTGTCTCAGTGTCAGCTCCTGTACAGTCCATGTGTGTATATCAGTGTCAGCTCCTGTACGTTCCGTTTGTGTGCCTCAGTGTCAGCTCCTGTATGGTCTGTGTGTGTGTCTCAGTGTCAGCTCCTGTACAGTCCGTGAGTGTGTCTCAGTGTCAGCTCCTGTACGGTCCATGTGTGTGTCTCAGTGTCAGCTCCTGTACGGTCTGTGTGTGTCTCAGTGTCAACTCCTGTACTGTCTGTGTGTGTGTCTCAGTGTCAGTTCCTGTACTGTATGTGTGTGTGTGTCTCAGTTTCAGCTCCTGTACTGTATGTGTGTATCAGTGTCAGCTCCTGTACGGTCCCTGTGTGTGTATCAGTGTCAGCTCCTGTACGGTCCCTGTCTGTGTCTCAGTGTCAGGTCCTGTACGGTCCATGTGTGTGTATCAGTGTCAGCTCCTGTACGGTCCCTGTGTGTGTCTCAGTGTCAGCTCCTGTACGGTTTGTGTGTGTGTCTCAGTGTCAGCTCCTGTACGGTCCGTGTGTGTCTCAGTGTCAGGTCCTGTACGGTCCTTGTGTCTATCAGTGTCAACTTCTGTACGGTCCGTGTGTGTGTCTCAGTGTCAGCTCCTGTATGGTCCGTTTGTGTGTGTCTCCGTGTCAGCTCCTCTACAGTCTGTTTGTGATTGTCTCCGTGTCAGCTCCTGTACGGTCCTTGTGTGTGTATCAGTGTCAGCTCCTGTACGGTTTGTGTGTGTATCAGTGTCAGCTCCTGTACGGTCCCTGTGTGTGTATCAGTGTCAGCTCCTGTACGGTCCCTGTCTGTGTCTCAGTGTCAGGTCCTGTACGGTCCATGTGTGTGTATCAGTGTCAGCTCCTGTACGGTCCCTGTGTGTGTCTCAGTGTCAGCTCCTGTACGGTTTGTGTGTGTGTCTCAGTGTCAGCTCCTGTACGGTCCGTGTGTGTCTCAGTGTCAGGTCCTGTACGGTCCTTGTGTCTATCAGTGTCAACTTCTGTACGGTCCGTGTGTGTGTCTCCGTGTCAGCTCCTGTACCATCTTTGTGTGTGTGTCTCAGTGTCAGTGCCTGTACGGTCCGTCTGTGTCTCAGTGTCAGTGCCTGTATGGTCTGTGTGTGATACTCAGTGTCACTTCTTTACGATCTGTGTGTGTCTCAGTGTCAGGTCATGTACGGTCCGTGTGTGTGTCTCAGTGTCAGCTCCTGTACGGTCCGTGTGTGTGTCTCAGTGTCAGCTCCTGCACGGTCTGTGTGTGTGCCTCAGTGTCACCTCCTGTACGGTCCGTGTGTGTGTCTCAGTGTCAGCTCCTGTACGGTCTGTGTGTGTGTCTCAGTTTCAGCTCCTGTACAGTCTGTGTGTGTGTCTCAGTGTCAGCTCCTGTACCATCTGTGTGTGTGTGTCTCAGTGTCAGTGCCTGTACGGTCCGTCTGTGTCTCAGTGTCAGTGCCTGTATGGTCTGTGTGTGATTCTCAGTGTCACTTCTTTACGGTCCGTGTGTGTCTCAGTGTCAGCTCCAGTACGGTCCGTGTGTGTGTCTCAGTGTCAGCTCCTGTACGGTCCGTGTGTGTGTCTCAGTTTCAGCTCCTGTACGGTCTGTGTGTGTGTCTCAGTGTCAGCTCCTGTACCATCTGTGTGTGTGTGTCTCAGTGTCAGTGCCTGTACGGTCCGTCTGTGTCTCAGTGTCAGTGCCTGTATGGTCTGTGTGTGATTCTCAGTGTCACTTCTTTACGGTCCGTGTGTGTCTCAGTGTCAGCTCCGGAATGGTCCTTCTGTGTGTCTCAGTGTCAGCTCCTGTACAGTCCGTGTGTGTGTCTCAGTGTCAGCTCCTGTACGGTCCGTGTGTGTGTCTCAGTGTCAGCTCCTGTACGGTCCGTGTGTGTGTCTCAGTGTCAGCTCCTGTACAGTCCGTGTGTGTGTGTCTCAGTGTCAGCTCCTGTACGTTCCGTTTGTGTGTCTCAGTGTCAGCTCCTGTATGGTCTGTGTGTGTGTCTCAGTGTCAGCTCCTGTATGGTCCGTGTGTGTGTCTCATTGTCAGCTCCTGTACGGTCCATGTGTGTGTCTCAGTGTCAGCTCCTGTACGGTCTGTGTGTGTCTCAGTGTCAGCTCCTGTACTGTATGTGTGTGTGTGTCTCAGTGTCAGCTCCTGTACTGTATGTGTGTGTGTGTCTCAGTGTCAGGTCCTGTACGGTCCATGAGTGTGTGTCTCAGTTTCAGCTCCTGTACGGTCCGTGTGTGTGTGTCTCAGCGTCAGCTCCTGTACGGTCCGTGTGTGTGTGTATCAGTGTCAGCTCCTGTACGGTCCCTGTATGTGCCTCATTTTCAGCTCCTGTACGGTCCGTGTGTGTTACAGTGTCAGCTCCTGTATATTCTCTTTGTGTGTCTCAGTGTCAGCTCCTGTACGGTCCGTGTGTGTGTGTCTCAGTGTCAGTTCCTGTAAGGTCCGTTTGTTTACCTCAGTGTCAGCTCCTGTACGGTCCGTGTGTGTGTCTCCGTGTCAGCTCCTGTACGGTCCTTGTCAGTGTCTCTCAGTGTCAGCTCCTGTACGGTCCATGTGTGTGTCTCAGTTTTAGCTCCTGTACGGTCTGTGTGTGTCTCAGTGTCAGCTCCTGTACGGTCCGTGTGTGTCTCAGTGTAAGGTCCTGTACGGTCCGTGTGTGTGTCTCAGTGTCAGCTCCTGTACGGTCCGTGTGTGTGTCTCAGTGTCAGCTCCTGTACAGTCCGTGTGTGTGTCTCAGTGTCAGCTCCTGTACGGTCCGTTTGTGTGTCTCAGTGTCAGCTCCTGTACAGTCCGTGTGTGTGTGTCTCAGTGTCAGCTCCTGCACGGTCTGTGTGTGTGCCTCAGTGTCAGCTCCTGTACGGTCCATGTGTGTGTCTCAGTGTCTGCTCCTGTATGGTCCATGTGTGTGTCTCAGTGTCAGCTCCTGTACCATCTGTGTGTGTGTGTCTCAGTGTCAGTGCCTGTACGGTCCGTGTGTGTGTGTCTCAGTGTCAGCTCCTGTACGATCTGTGTGTGTGTGTCTCAGTGTAAGATCCTGTATGGTCCGCGTGTGTGTCTCAGTGTCAGCTCCTGTATGATCCGTGTGTGTGTCTCAGTGTCAGCTCCTGTACGGTCCGTGTGTGTGTCTCAGTGTCAGCTCCTGTACGGTCCATGTGTGTGTCTCAGCGTCAGATCCTGTACGGTCCGTATGTGTCTCAGTATCAGCTCCTGTACGGTCCGTGTGTGTCTCAGTGTCAGCTCCTGTACGGTCCGTGTGTGTCTCAGTATCAGCTCCTGTACGATCTGTGTGTGTGTCTCAGAGTCAGTGCCTCTACGGTCCGTCTGTGTCTCAGTGTCAGTGCCTGTATGGTCTGTGTGTGATTCTCAGTGTTACTTCTTTACGATCTGTGTGTGTCTCAGTGTCAGCTCCTGTATGGTCCGTGTGTGTGTCTCAGTGTCAGCTCCTGTATGGTCCGTGTGTGTGTCTCAGTATCAGCTCCTGTACGATCTGTGTGTGTGTCTGAGTGTCAGCTCCTGTACTGTCTGTGTGTGTGTATCTCAGTTTCAGCTCCTGTACGGTCCGTGTGTCTCAGTGTCAGCTCCTGTACATTCCGTTTGTGTGTCTCAGTGTCAGCTCCTGTACGGTCCGTGTGTATGTGTCTCAGTGTCAGTTCCTGTAAGGTCCGTTTGTTTTTCTCAGTGCCATCTCCTGTACGGTCCTTGTGTCTATCAGTGTCAACTTCTGTACGGTCCGTGTGTGTGTCTCAGTGTCAGCTCCTGTACGGTCCATGTGTGTGTGTCTCAGTGTCAGCTCCTCTACAGTCTGTTTGTGAGTGTCTCCGTGTCAGCTCCTGTACGGTACTTGTGTGTGTGTCTCAGTGTCAGGTCCTGTACGGTCCATGTGTGTGTATCAGTGTCAGCTCCTGTACGGTCCCTGTGTGTGTCTCAGTGTTAGCTCCTGTACGGTTTGTGTGTGTGTCTCAGTGTCAGCTCCTGTACAGTCCGTGTGTGTCTCAGTGTCAGGTCCTGTACGGTCCGTGTGTGTGTCCCAGTGTCATCTCCTGTACGGTCTGTGTGTGTCTCAGTGTCAGCTCCTGTACTGTCTGTGTGTGTGTCTCAGTGTCAGCTCTCGTACAGTCCGTGAGTATGTGTCTCAGTGTCTGCTCCTGTACAGTCCGTGTGTGTGTGTCTCAGTGTCAGGTCCTGTAAGGTGCGTGTGTGTTTGTCTCTGTGTCAGCTCCTGGACAGTCCGTGTGTGTGTCTCAGTGCCAGCTCCTGTACATTCCGTGTGTGTGTCTCAGTGTCAGCTCCTGTACGGTCTGTGTGTGTGTCTCATTGTCAGTGCCTGTATGGTCTGTGTGTGTGTGTCTCAGTGTCAGCTCCTGTACGGTCCGTGTGTGTGTGTCCCAGTTTCAGCTCCTGTATATTCTGTTTGTGTGTCTCAGTGTCAGCTCCTGTACCGTCCTTGTGTCTATCAGTGTCAACTTCTGTACGGTCCGTGTGTGTGTCTCCGTGTCAGCTCCTGTACGGTCCATGTGTGTCTCAGTGTCAGGTCCTGTACGTTCCGTGTGTGTGTCTCAGTGTCAGCTCCTGTACGGTCTGTGTGTGTGTCTCAGTGTCAGCTCCTGTACCATCTATGTGTGTGTGTCTACGTGTCAGTGCCTGTACGGTCCGTCTGTGTCTCAGTGTCAGTGCCTGTATGGTCTGTGTGTGATTCTCAGTGTCACTTCTTTACGATCTGTGTGTGTCTCAGTGTCACGTCATGTACAGTCCGTGTGTGTGTCTCAGTGTTAGCTCCTGTACGGTCCGTGTGTGTGTCTCAGTGTCAGCTCCTGCACGGTCTGTGTGTGTGCCTCAGTGTCAGCTCCTGTACGGTCCATGTGTGTGTCTCAGTGTCAGCTCCTTTACGGTCCGTGTGTGTCTCAGTGTCAGCTCCTGTACGGTCCGTGTGTGTGTCTCAGTGTCTGCTCCTGTACGGTCTGTGTGTGTGTCTCATTTTCACCTCCTGTACGGTCTGTGTGTGTGTCTCAGTGTCAGCTCCTGTACCATCTGTGTGTGTGTGTCTCAGTGTCAGTGCCTGTACGGTCCCTCTGTGTCTCAGTGTCAGTGCCTGTATGGTCTGTGTGTGATTCTCAGTGTCACTTCTTTACGGTCTGTGTGTGTCTCAGTGTCAGCTCCTGTACGGTCCGTGTGTGTGGCTCAGTGTCAGGTCCTGTACGGTCTGTGTGTGTGTCTCAGTGTCAGCTCCTGTACAGTCCATGTGTGTGTGTCTCAGTGTCAGCTCCTGTACATTCCGTTTGTGTGTCTCAGTGTCAGCTCCTGTACAGTCCGTGTGTATGTCTCATTGTCAGCTCCTGTACAGTCCGTGAGTGTGTCTCAGTGTCAGCTCCTGTACGGTCCATGTGTGTGTCTCAGTGTCAGCTCCTGTACGGTCCGTGTGAGTGTCTCAGTGTCAGCACCTGTACAGTCCGTGAGTGTGTCTCAGTGTCAGCTCCTGTACGGTCCATGTGTGTGTCTCAGTGTCAGCTCCTGTACAGTCCGTGTGTGTGTCTCAGTGTCAGCTCCTGTATGGTCCGTGTGTGTGTCTCAGTGTCAGCTCCTGTATGGTCCGTGTGTGTGTCTCACTGTCAGCTCCTGTATAGTCCGTGTGTGTGTCTCAGTGTCAGCTCCTGTACTGTCTGTGTGTGTCTCAGTTTCAGCTCCTGTACCGTCTGTGTGTGTGTGTCACAGTGTCAGTGCCTGTACGGTCTGTGTGTGTGTCTCAGTGTCAGCTCCTGTACCGTCTGTGTGTGTGTGTCTCAGTGTCAGTGCCTGTACGGTCTGTGTTTGTGTTTCAGTGTTAGCTCCTGTACGGTCCGTGTGTGTGTCTCAGTGTCAGCTCCTGTACAGTCCATGTGTGTGTCTCAGTGTCAGCTCCTGTAGAGTCCGTGTGTGTTTCTCTGTGTCAGCTCCTGTACGGTCCGTGTGTGCCTCAGTATCAGCTCCTGTACGGTCCGTGTGTGTTTCTCAGTGTCAACTCCAGTATGGTCCATGTGTGTGTCTCAGTGTCAGCTCATGTACGGTCCGTGTGTGTCTGAGTATCAGCTCCTGTACGATCTGTCTGTTTCTCAGTGTCAGCTCCTGTAAGGTCCGTGTGTCTGTCTCAGTGTCATCTCCTGTATGGTCCGTGTGTGTGTTTCTCAGTGTCAGCTCCTGTACGGTCTGTGTGTGTGTGTCTCAGTGTCAGCTCCTGTATGGTCCGTGTGTGTGTTTCTCAGTGTCAGCTCCTGTACGGTCTGTGTGTGTGTGTCTCAGTGTCAGCTCCTGTATGGTCCATGTGTGTGTGTCTCAGTGTCAGCTCCTGTAGAGTCCGTGTGTGTTTCTCAGTGTCAGCTCCTGTACGGTCCGTGTGTGTCTCAGTGTCAGCTCCTGTACGGTCCGTGTGTGTCTCAGTGTCAACTCCAGTATGGTCCATGTGTGTGTCTCAGTGTCTGCTCCTGTATGGTCCGTGTGTCTGTCTCAGTGTCATCTCCTGTATGGTCCGTGTGTCTGTCTCAGTGTCATCTCCTGTATGGTCCGTGTGTGTGTTTCTCAGTGTCAGCTCCTGTACGGTCTGTGTGTGTGTGTCTCAGTGTCAGCTCCTGTATGGTCCGTGTGTGTGTTTCTCAGTGTCAGCTCCTGTACGGTCTGTGTGTGTGTGTCTCAGTGTCAGCTCCTGTATGGTCCATGTGTGCATTTCTCAGTGTCATCTCCTGTACGGTCCATGTGTGCCTCAGTGTCAGCACCTGTACAGTCCGTGTGTGTGTCTCAGTGTCAGCTCCGGAATGGTCCGTGTGTGTGTCTCAGTGTCAGCTCCTGTACGGTCTGTGTGTGTGTGTCTCAGTGTCAGCTCCTGTACGGTCCGTGTGTGTCTCAGTGTCAGGTCCTGTACAGTCTGTGTGTGTGTGTCTCAGAGTCAGTGCCTCTACGGTCCGTGTGTGTCTCAGTGTCAGCTCCTGTGCGTTCTGTGTGTGTGTCTCAGTGTCAGCTCCTGTACCGTCTGTGTGTGTGTGTCTCAGAGTCAGTGCCTCTACGGTCCGTGTGTGTCTCAGTGTCAGTGCCTGTATGGTCTGTGTGTGATTCTCAGTGTCACTTCTTTACGATCTGTGTGTGTCTCAGTGTCAGCTCCTGTACCATCTGTGTGTGTGTGTCTCAGTGTCAGTGCCTGTACGGTCCCTCTGTGTCTCAGTGTCAGTGCCTGTATGGTCTGTGTGTGATTCTCAGTGTCACTTCTTTACGGTCTGTGTGTGTCTCAGTATCAGCTCCTGTACGATCTGTGTGTGTGTCTCAGTGTCAGCTCCTGTACGGTCTGTGTGTGCGTTTCTCAGAGTCAGTGCCTCTACGGTCCGTGTGTGTCTCAGTGTCAGCTCCTGCACGGTCTGTGTGTGTGTCTCAGTGTCAGGTCCTGTACTGTCTGTGTGTGTCTCAGTTTCAGCTCCTGTACCGTCTGTGTGTGTGTGTCACAGTGTCAGTGCCTGTACGGTCTGTGTGTGTGTCTCAGTGTCAGCTCCTGTACCGTCTGTGTGTGTGTGTCTCAGTGTCAGTGCCTGTACGGTCTGTGTTTGTGTTTCAGTGTCAGCTCCTGTACGGTCCGTGTGTGTGTCTCAGTGTCAGCTCCTGTACAGTCCATGTGTGTGTCTCAGTGTCAGCTCCTGTACGGTCCGTTTGTGCCTCAGTATCAGCTCCTGTACGGTCCGTGTGTGTTTCTCAGTGTCAGCTCCTGTACGATCTGTCTGTTTCTCAGTGTCAGCTCCTGTAAGGTCCGTGTGTCTGTCTCAGTGTCAGCTCCTGTACGGTCTGTGTGTGTGTGTCTCAGTGTCAGCTCCTGTACGGTCCGTGTGTGTGTCTCAGTGTCAGCTCCTGTACGGTCCGTGTGTGTGTCTCAGTGTCAGCTCCTGTATGGTCCATGTGTGCATTTCTCAGTGTCATCTCCTGTACGGTCCATGTGTGTGTGTCTCAGTGTCAGCTCCAGAATGGTCCGTGTGTGTGTCTCAGTGTCAGCTCCGGAATGGTCCGTGAGTGTGTCTCAGTGTCAGCTCCTGTACGGTCTGCGTGTGTGTGTCTCAGTGTCAGCTCCTGTACCGTCCGTGTGTGTGTCTCAGTGTCAGCTCCTTTACAGTCCGTGTGTCTATCAGTGTCAACTTCTGTATGGTCCGTGTGTGTGTCTCAGTGTCAGCTCCTGTACGGTCCGTGTGTGTGTGTCTAAGTGTCAGCTCCTGTACGGTCCGTGTGTGTGTGTCTCAGTGTCAATTCCTGTACGGTCCATGTGTGTGTCTCAGTGTCAGCTCCTGTACGGTCCGCGTGTGTCTCAGTGTCAGCTCCTGTACCGTCTGTGTATTTGTGTCTCAATGTCAGTGCCTGTATGGTCTGTGTGTGATTCTCAGTGTCAGCTCCTGTACATTCCGTGTGTGTGTGTCTCAGTGTCAGCTCCTGTATGGTCCATGAGTGTGTGTCTCAGTTTCAGCTCCTCTACTGTCTGTGTGTGTCTCTGTGTCAGTTCCTGTACGGTCCGTGTGTCTATCAGTGTCAACTTCTGTACGGTCCGTGTGTGTGTCTCAGTGTCAGCTCCTGTACGGTCTCTGTGTGTGTCTCAGTGTCAGCTCCTGTACGGCTTGTGTGTGTGTCTCAGTGTCAGATCCTGTACGGTCCATGTGTGTGTCTCAGTGTCAGTGCCTGTACGGTCCGTGTGTGTCTCAGTGTCAGTGCCTGTACGGTCCGTGTGTGTGTGTGTCTCAGTGTCAGTGCCTGTACGGTCCATGTGTGTGTCTCAGTGTCAGTGCCTGTACGGTCCGTGTGTGTCTCAGTGTCAGTGCCTGTACGGTCTGTGTGTGTGTCTCAGTGTCAGCACCTGTACAGTCTGTGTGTGTGTCTCAGTGTCAGCTCCTGTACGGTCCGTGTGTGTTTCTCAGTGTCAGCTCCTGTATGGTCCGTGTGTGTGTTTCTCAGTGTCAGCTCCTGTACGGTCCGTGTGTGTCTCAGTGTCAGCTCCTGTGCGGTCCATGTGTGTTTCTCAGTGTCAGCTCCTGTACGGTCCGTGTGTGTCTCAGTATCAGCTCCTGTACAGTCTGTGTGTGTGTCTCAGTGTCAGCTCCTGTATGGTCCGTGTGTGTCTCAGTGTCAGCTCCTGTACAGTCCGTGTGAGTGTCTCAGTGTCAGCTCCTGTACGCTCCGTGTGTGTTTCTCATTGTCAGCTCCTGTACAGTCCACGTGTGTGACTCAGTTTCAGCTCCTGTACGGTCCGTGTGTGTGTCTCAGTGTCAGCCTCCGTGCGGTCAGTATGTGTTGGTCTCAGTGTCAACTCCTGTACAGTCCGTTTGTGTTTGTGTCTCAGTTTGAGCTCCGGTCTTGTCCGTGTGTGTGTCTCAGTGTCAGCTCCTGTACGGTCCGAGTGTGTGTCTCAGTGTCAGCTCCTGTATGGTCTTTGTGTGTGTGTCTCAGTGTCATCTCCTGTACGGTCCGTTTGTGTGTGTCTCAGTGTCAGCCACTGTATTGTCCATGTGTGTCTCAGTGTCAGCTCCTTTACGGTCCGTGTGTGTCTCAGTGTCAGCTCCTGTACGGTCCGTGTGTGTGTGTGTCTCAGTGTCAGTGCCTGTATGGTCAGTGTGTGTGTCTTAGTGTCAGCTCCTGTACGGTCCGTCTGAGTGTCTCAGTGTCAGCTCCTGTACGGTCTGTGTGTGTGTCTCAGTGTCAGCTCCTGTACGGTCCATGTGTGTGTCTCTGTGTCAGCTCCTGTACGGTCCGTGTGTGCGTCTCAGTGTCAACACCTTTACGTTCCGTGTGTGTGTCTCAGTGTCACCTCCTGTACGGTCCGAGTGTGTGTCTCAGTGTCAGCTCCTGTATGGTCTTTGTGTGTGTGTCTCAGTGTCATCTCCTGTACGGTCCGTTTGTGTGTGTCTCAGTGTCAGCCACTGTATTGTCCATGTGTGTCTCAGTGTCAGCTCCTTTACGGTCCGTGTGTGTCTCAGTGTCAGCTCCTGTACGGTCCGTGTGTGTGTGTGTCTCAGTGTCAGTGCCTGTATGATCCGTGTGTGTGCGTCTCAGTGTCAGCTCCTGTACGGTCCGTGTGTGTGTGTCTCAGTGTCAGCTCCTGTACGGTCCGCTTGTGTGTGTGTCTCAGTGTCAGCTCCTGTATGGTGCGTGTGTGTCTCAGTGTCAGCTCCTGTACAGTCCGTGTGTGTGTGTCTCAGTGTTAGCTCCTGTACGGTCTGTGTGTGTGTGTGTGTCTCAGTGTCAGCTCCTGTACGGTCCATATGTGTGTCTCAGTGTCAGCTCCTGTATGGTCCGTGTGTTTGTGTCTCAGTGTCAGCTCCTGTACAGTCCGTGAGTGTGTATCTCAGTGTCAGCTCCTTTACAGTCTGTGTGTGTGTCTCAGTGTCAGCTCCTGTACGGTCCGTGTGTGTGTCTCAATCTCAGCTCCTGTACAGTCCGTGTGTGCCTCCGTGTCAGCTCCTGTTCAGTCCATGTGTGTGTCTCATTTTCAACTCCTCTATTGTCCATGTGTGTCTCATTGTCAGGTCCTGTACGGTCCGTGTGTGTGTCTCAGTGTCAGATCCTGTACGGACCTTGTGTGTGTGTGTCTCAGTGTCAGGTCCTGTACGGTCCCTGTGTGTGTCTCAGTGTCATCTCCTGTACGGTCCGTGTGTGTGTGTCTGTGTCAGCTCCTGTATGTTCTGTGTGTGTGTGTCTCAGTGTCAGCTCCTGTACAGTCCGTGTGTGTGTCTCAGTGTCAGCTCCTGTATGGTCTGTGTGTGTGTGTCTCAGTGTCAGCTCCTGTACAGTCCGTGTGTGTGTGTCTCAGTGTCAGCTGCTGTCCGGTCCGTGTGTGCGTGTCTCAGTGTCAGCTCCTGTAGAGTCCGTGTGTGTGTCTCAGTGTCAGCTCCTGTATGGTCTGTGTGTGTGTGTCTCAGTGTCAGTTCCTGTATGTTCCGTGTGTGTGTCTCAGTGTCAGCTCCTGTATGGTCTGTGTGTCTCTCAGTGTCAGCTCCTGTTCTGTCTGTGTGTGTGTCTCGGTATCATCTTCTGTACGTTCCGTGTGTGTGTATCAGTATCAGCTCCTGTACGGTCCATGTGTGTGTCTCAGTGTCAGCTCCTGTACATTCCGTTTTTATGTCTCAGTATCAGCTCCTGTACGGTCCGTGTTTGTTTGTCTCAGTGTCATTTCCTGTACGGTCTTTGTGTGTCTATCAGTGTCAACTTCTGTACGGTCTGTGTGTGTCTCAGTGTCAGCTCCTGTACAGTCCGTGTGTGTCTCAGTGTCAGGTCCTGTATGGTCCGTGTGTGTGTCTCAGTGTCAGCTCCTGTACGGTCTGTGTGTGTGTCTCAGTGTCAGCTCCTGTACCATCTGTGTGTGTGTGTCTCAGTGTCAGTGCCGGTACGGTCCGTCTGTGTCTCAGTGTCAGTGCCTGTATGGTCTGTGTGTGATTCTCAGTGTCACTTCCTTACGGTCTGTGTGTGTCTCAGTGTCAGCTCCTGTACGGTCCATATGTGTGTCTCAGTGTCAGCTCCTGTACGGTCCGTGTGTGTGTCTCAGTGTCAGCTCCTGCACGGTCTGTGTGTGTGCCTCAGTGTCAGCTCCTGTACAGTCCGTGTGTGTGTGTCTCAGTGTCAGCTCCTGTACGGTCTGTGTGTGTCTCAGTGTCAGCTCCTGTACAGTCTGTGTGTGTGTCTCAGTGTGGGCTCCTGTACGGTCCATGTGTGTGTGTCTCAGTGTCAGCTCCTGTACAGTCTGTGTGTGTGTCTCAGTGTGAGCTCCTGTACGGTCCGTGTGTGTGTGTCTCAGTGTCAGCTCCTGTACGGTCCGCGTGTGTGTTTCTCAGTGTCAGCTCCTGTACGGTCCGTGTGTGTGTCTCAGTGTCAGCTCCTGTACGGTCCGTGTGTGTGTGTCTCAGTGTCAGCTCCTGTACGGTCCGTGTGTGTGTGTCTCAGTGTCAGCTCCTGTACGATCTGTGTGTGTGTCTCAGTGTCAGCTCCCGTATGGTCCGTGTGTGTTTCTCAGTGTCATCTCCTGTACGGTCCATGTGTGCCTCAGTGTCAGCTCCTGTACGGTCCGTGTGTGTGTCTCAGTGTCAGTGCCTGTACGGTCCATGTGTGTCTCAGTGTCAGTGCCTGTATGGTCTGTGTGTGATTCTCAGTGTCACATCTTTACGTTCCGTGTGTGTCTCAGTGTCAGCTCCTGTACGGTCCGTGTGTGTGTCTCAGTTTCAGGTCCTGTACGGTCCATGTTTGTGTCTCAGTGTCAGCTCCTCTACAGTCTGTGTCTGTGTCTCAGTGTCAGCTCCTGTACGGTCCGTGTGTGTGTCTCTGTGTCAGGCCCTGTACAGTCCGTGTGTGTGTGTGTGTGTCTCACTGTCAGCTCCTGTACCGTCTGTGAGTGTGTGTCTCAGTGTCAGCTCCTGTACCGTCTGTGAGTGTGTGTCTCAGTGTCAGCTCCTGTACGGTCTGTGTGTGTCTCAGTGTCAGCTCCTGTACAGTCTGTGTGTGTGTCTCAGTGTCAGCTCCTGTACAGTCTGTGTGTGTGTCTCAGTGTGAGCTCCTGTACGGTCCGTGTGTGTGTGTCTCAGTGTGAGCTCCTGTACGGTCCGTGTGTGTGTGTCTCAGTGTCAGCTCCTGTACGGTCCGTGTGTGTGTCTCAGTGTCAGCTCCTGTACGGTCCGTGTGTGTGTCTCAGTGTCAGCTCCTGTACGGTCCGTGTGTGTGTGTCTCAGTATCAGCCACTGTATTGTTCTGTGTGTGTGTCTCAGTGTCAGCTCCTTTACGGTCTGTGTATATGTGTCTCAGAGTCAACTCCTGTACAGTCTGTGTGTGTGTTTCAGTGTCAGCTCCTGTACAGTCTGTGTGTGTCTCAGTGTCAGCTCCTGTACGGTCCGTGTGTGTGTCTCAGTGTCAGCTCCTGTACAGTCCGTGTGTGTGTGTGTGTGTCTCAGTGTCAGCTCCTGTACCGTCTGTGTGTGTGTGTCTCAGTGTCAGTGCCTGTACGGTCCATGTGTGTCTCAGTGTCAGTGCCTGTACGGTCCATGTGTGTGTCTCAGTGTCAGCTCCTCTACAGTCTGTGTCTGTGTCTCAGTGTCAGCTCCTGTATGGTCCGTTTGTTTATCTCAGTGTCAGCTCCTGTACGGTCCGTGTGTGTCTCTGTGTCAGGCCCTGTACAGTCCGTGTGTGTGTGTGTGTGTGTCTCACTGTCAGCTCCTGTACCGTCTGTGAGTGTGTGTCTCAGTGTCAGCTCCTGTACCGTCTGTGAGTGTGTGTCTCAGTGTCAGCTCCTGTACGGTCTGTGTGTGTCTCAGTGTCAGCTCCTGTACGGTCCGTGTGTGTGTGTCTCAGTGTCAGTGCCTGTATGGCCTGAGTGTGTGTCTCGTTGTCAGCTCCTGTACATTCCATTTGTGTGTTTCAGTGTCAGCTCCTGTACATTCCATTTGTGTGTCTCAGTGTCAGCTCCTGTACAGTCCGTGTGTGTGTGTCTCAGTGTCAGGTCCTGTACGGTCCGTGTGTGTGTGTCTCAATGTCAGCTCCTGCACGGTCCGTGTGTGTGTGTCTCAGTGTCAGCTCCTGTACGGTCTGTGTCTGTCTCAGTGTCAGGTCCTGTATGGTCTGTGTGTGTTTCTCGGTGTCAGGTCCTGTACGGTCCGTGTGTGTTTCACAGAGACAGCTCCTGTACGGTCTGTGTATGTGCGTTTCAGTGTCAGTGCCTGTATGGTCTGTGTGTGTTTCTCGGTGTCAGGTCCTGTACGGTCCGTTTGTGTGTCTCAGTATCAGCTCCTGTACGGTCCGTGTGTGTGTGTCTCAGTGTCAGGTCCTGTACGGTCTATGTGTGACTCAGTGTTTGCTCCTGTACATTCCGTTTGTGTGTCTCAGTGTCAGCTCCTGTACAGTCCGTGTGTGTGTGTCTCAGTGTCAGGTCCTGTACGGTCCGTGTGTGTGTGTCTCAATGTCAGCTCCTGCACGGTCCGTGTGTGTGTGTCTCAGTGTCAGATCCTGTACGGTCCGTGTGTGTGTCTCAGTGTCAGCTCCTGTACAGTCCGTGTGTGTGTCTCAGTGTCAGCTCCTGTATGTTCCGTGTTTAAGTGTCTCAGTGCCAGCTCCTGTACGGTCCATGTGTGTGTGTTCATAGTCAGCTCCTCTACAGTCCGTGTGTGTGTGTCTCAGTGTCAGATCCTGTACGGTCCGTGTGTGTGTCTCAGTGTCAGCTCCTCTACAGTCCGTGTGTGTGTCTCAGTTTCAGCTCCTGTATGGTCCGTGTGTGTGTGTCTCAGTGTCAGCTCCTGTACGGTCCGTGTGTGTCTCTGTGTCAGGTCCTGTACAGTCCGTGTGTGTGTGTCTCACTGTCAGCTCCTGTACCGTCTATGAGTGTGTGTCTCAGTGTCAGCTCCTGTACGGTCCGTGTGTGTGTCTCAGTGTCAGATCCTGTACATTCCGTGTTTGTGTGTCTCAGTGTCAGATCCTGTACATTCCGTGTGTGTGTGTCTCAGTGTCAGCTCCTGCATGGTCTGTGTGTGTGCCTCAGTGTCAGCTCCTGTACAGTCCGTGTGTGTGTGTCTCAGTGTCAGCTCCTGTACGGTCCGTGTGTGTGTCTCAGTGTCAGATCCTGTACATTCCGTGTTTGTGTGTCTCTGTGTCAGGTCCTGTACAGTCCGTGTGTGTGTGTCTCACTGTCAGCTCCTGTGCATTCTTTGTTTGTGTGTCTCAGTGTCAGCTGATGTATGGTCCGTTTGTTTTTCTCAATGTCTGGTCCTGTACTATCCGTGTGTGTGTCTCAGTGTCAGCTCCTGTACGGTCTGTGTGTTTGTCTCAGTGTCAGCTCCTGTACTGTCCGTGTGTGTGTCTCAGTGTCAGCTCCTGTACGGTGCGTGAGTGTGTGTGTGTCTCAGTGTGAGCTCCTGTACGGTCCGTGTGTGTCTCAGTGTCAGCTCCTGTGCGGTCCGTGTGTGTGTGTATCAGTGTCAGCTCATGTACGGTCCGTGTGTGTGTGTCTCAGTGTCAGCTCCTGTACGGTCCTTGTGTGTGTGCCTCAGTGTCAGCTCCTGTACGGTCCGTGTGTATGTGTCTCAGTGTCAGCTCCTGTACGGTCCTTGTGTTTGTGTCTCAGTGTCACCTCCTGTACGGTCCGTGTGTGTGTCTCGGTGTCAGCTCCTGTACATTCTTTGTTTGCGTGTCTCAGTGTCAGCTCCTGTACGGTCCTTGCGTGTGTGTCTCAGTGTCAGCTCCTGTACGGTCCGTGTGTGATTGTCTCAGTGTCAGCTCCTGTACGGTCCGTGTGTGTGTGTCTCAGTTTCAGCTCCTGTACGGTCCGTGTGTGTGTGTCTCAGTGTCAGCTCCTGTACGGTTCGTGTGTGTGTTTCTCAGTGTCAGCTCCTGTACGGTTCGTGTGTGTGTTTCTCAGTGTCAGCTCCTGTACGGTCCATGTGTGTGTCTCAGTGTCAGCTCCTGTACGGTCCATGTGTGTGTCTCAGTGTCAGCTCCTGTACAGTCTGGTGTGTGTGGCTCAGTGCCAGCTCCTGTACTGTCTGAGCGTGTCTCAGTGTCAGCTCCTGTACGGTCTGGGTCTGTCGCAGTGTCAGCTCCTGTACCGTCTGTGTGTGTGTCTCAGTGTCAGCTCCTGTACGGTCCATGTGTGTGTCTCAGTATCAGCTCCTGTACGGTCTGTGTGTGTCTCAGTGTCTGCTTCTGTACAGTGTGTGTGTGTGTGTGTGTGTGTATCAGTGTCAGGTCCTCTACGGCACCTGTGTGTGTGTCTCAGTGTCGGCTCCTGTATGGTCCGTGTGTGTGTGTCTCACTGTCAGATCCTGTACATTCCGTGTGTGTGTGTCTCAGTGTCAGTTCCTGTACAGTCCGAGTGTGTCTCAGTGTCAGCTCCTGTACAGTCCGAGTGTGTCTCAGTGTCAGCTCCTGTACATTCTTTGTTTGTGTGCCTCAGTGTCAGCTGATGTATGTTCCGTTTGTTTTTCTCAGTGTCAGGTCCTGTACTGTCTGTGTGTTTGTCTCAGTGTAAGCTCCTGTACGGTCCGTGTGTGTGTCTCTGTGTCAGGCCCTGTACAGTCCGTGTGTGTGTGTGTGTGTCTCACTGTCAGCTCCTGTACCGTCTGTGAGTGTGTGTCTCAGTGTCAGCTCCTGTACCGTCTGTGAGTGTGTGTCTCAGTGTCAGCTCCTGTACGGTCTGTGTGTGTCTCAGTGTCAGCTCCTGTACAGTCTGTGTGTGTGTCTCAGTGTCAGCTCCTGTACAGTCTGTGTGTGTGTCTCAGTGTGAGCTCCTGTACGGTCCGTGTGTGTGTGTCTCAGTGTGAGCTCCTGTACGGTCCGTGTGTGTGTGTCTCAGTGTCAGCTCCTGTACGGTCCGTGTGTGTGTCTCAGTGTCAGCTCCTGTACGGTCCGTGTGTGTGTCTCAGTGTCAGCTCCTGTACGGTCCGTGTGTGTGTGTCTCAGTATCAGCCACTGTATTGTTCTGTGTGTGTGTCTCAGTGTCAGCTCCTTTACGGTCTGTGTATATGTGTCTCAGAGTCAACTCCTGTACAGTCTGTGTGTGTGTTTCAGTGTCAGCTCCTGTACAGTCTGTGTGTGTCTCAGTGTCAGCTCCTGTACGGTCCGTGTGTGTGTCTCAGTGTCAGCTCCTGTACAGTCCGTGTGTGTGTGTGTGTGTCTCAGTGTCAGCTCCTGTACCGTCTGTGTGTGTGTGTCTCAGTGTCAGTGCCTGTACGGTCCATGTGTGTCTCAGTGTCAGTGCCTGTACGGTCCATGTGTGTGTCTCAGTGTCAGCTCCTCTACAGTCTGTGTCTGTGTCTCAGTGTCAGCTCCTGTATGGTCCGTTTGTTTATCTCAGTGTCAGCTCCTGTACGGTCCGTGTGTGTCTCTGTGTCAGGCCCTGTACAGTCCGTGTGTGTGTGTGTGTGTGTCTCACTGTCAGCTCCTGTACCGTCTGTGAGTGTGTGTCTCAGTGTCAGCTCCTGTACCGTCTGTGAGTGTGTGTCTCAGTGTCAGCTCCTGTACGGTCTGTGTGTGTCTCAGTGTCAGCTCCTGTACGGTCCGTGTGTGTGTGTCTCAGTGTCAGTGCCTGTATGGCCTGAGTGTGTGTCTCGTTGTCAGCTCCTGTACATTCCATTTGTGTGTTTCAGTGTCAGCTCCTGTACATTCCATTTGTGTGTCTCAGTGTCAGCTCCTGTACAGTCCGTGTGTGTGTGTCTCAGTGTCAGGTCCTGTACGGTCCGTGTGTGTGTGTCTCAATGTCAGCTCCTGCACGGTCCGTGTGTGTGTGTCTCAGTGTCAGCTCCTGTACGGTCTGTGTCTGTCTCAGTGTCAGGTCCTGTATGGTCTGTGTGTGTTTCTCGGTGTCAGGTCCTGTACGGTCCGTGTGTGTTTCACAGAGACAGCTCCTGTACGGTCTGTGTATGTGCGTTTCAGTGTCAGTGCCTGTATGGTCTGTGTGTGTTTCTCGGTGTCAGGTCCTGTACGGTCCGTTTGTGTGTCTCAGTATCAGCTCCTGTACGGTCCGTGTGTGTGTGTCTCAGTGTCAGGTCCTGTACGGTCTATGTGTGACTCAGTGTTTGCTCCTGTACATTCCGTTTGTGTGTCTCAGTGTCAGCTCCTGTACAGTCCGTGTGTGTGTGTCTCAGTGTCAGGTCCTGTACGGTCCGTGTGTGTGTGTCTCAATGTCAGCTCCTGCACGGTCCGTGTGTGTGTGTCTCAGTGTCAGATCCTGTACGGTCCGTGTGTGTGTCTCAGTGTCAGCTCCTGTACAGTCCGTGTGTGTGTCTCAGTGTCAGCTCCTGTATGTTCCGTGTTTAAGTGTCTCAGTGCCAGCTCCTGTACGGTCCATGTGTGTGTGTTCATAGTCAGCTCCTCTACAGTCCGTGTGTGTGTGTCTCAGTGTCAGATCCTGTACGGTCCGTGTGTGTGTCTCAGTGTCAGCTCCTCTACAGTCCGTGTGTGTGTCTCAGTTTCAGCTCCTGTATGGTCCGTGTGTGTGTGTCTCAGTGTCAGCTCCTGTACGGTCCGTGTGTGTCTCTGTGTCAGGTCCTGTACAGTCCGTGTGTGTGTGTCTCACTGTCAGCTCCTGTACCGTCTATGAGTGTGTGTCTCAGTGTCAGCTCCTGTACGGTCCGTGTGTGTGTCTCAGTGTCAGATCCTGTACATTCCGTGTTTGTGTGTCTCAGTGTCAGATCCTGTACATTCCGTGTGTGTGTGTCTCAGTGTCAGCTCCTGCATGGTCTGTGTGTGTGCCTCAGTGTCAGCTCCTGTACAGTCCGTGTGTGTGTGTCTCAGTGTCAGCTCCTGTACGGTCCGTGTGTGTGTCTCAGTGTCAGATCCTGTACATTCCGTGTTTGTGTGTCTCTGTGTCAGGTCCTGTACAGTCCGTGTGTGTGTGTCTCACTGTCAGCTCCTGTGCATTCTTTGTTTGTGTGTCTCAGTGTCAGCTGATGTATGGTCCGTTTGTTTTTCTCAATGTCTGGTCCTGTACTATCCGTGTGTGTGTCTCAGTGTCAGCTCCTGTACGGTCTGTGTGTTTGTCTCAGTGTCAGCTCCTGTACTGTCCGTGTGTGTGTCTCAGTGTCAGCTCCTGTACGGTGCGTGAGTGTGTGTGTGTCTCAGTGTGAGCTCCTGTACGGTCCGTGTGTGTCTCAGTGTCAGCTCCTGTGCGGTCCGTGTGTGTGTGTATCAGTGTCAGCTCATGTACGGTCCGTGTGTGTGTGTCTCAGTGTCAGCTCCTGTACGGTCCTTGTGTGTGTGCCTCAGTGTCAGCTCCTGTACGGTCCGTGTGTATGTGTCTCAGTGTCAGCTCCTGTACGGTCCTTGTGTTTGTGTCTCAGTGTCACCTCCTGTACGGTCCGTGTGTGTGTCTCGGTGTCAGCTCCTGTACATTCTTTGTTTGCGTGTCTCAGTGTCAGCTCCTGTACGGTCCTTGCGTGTGTGTCTCAGTGTCAGCTCCTGTACGGTCCGTGTGTGATTGTCTCAGTGTCAGCTCCTGTACGGTCCGTGTGTGTGTGTCTCAGTTTCAGCTCCTGTACGGTCCGTGTGTGTGTGTCTCAGTGTCAGCTCCTGTACGGTTCGTGTGTGTGTTTCTCAGTGTCAGCTCCTGTACGGTTCGTGTGTGTGTTTCTCAGTGTCAGCTCCTGTACGGTCCATGTGTGTGTCTCAGTGTCAGCTCCTGTACGGTCCATGTGTGTGTCTCAGTGTCAGCTCCTGTACAGTCTGGTGTGTGTGGCTCAGTGCCAGCTCCTGTACTGTCTGAGCGTGTCTCAGTGTCAGCTCCTGTACGGTCTGGGTCTGTCGCAGTGTCAGCTCCTGTACCGTCTGTGTGTGTGTCTCAGTGTCAGCTCCTGTACGGTCCATGTGTGTGTCTCAGTATCAGCTCCTGTACGGTCTGTGTGTGTCTCAGTGTCTGCTTCTGTACAGTGTGTGTGTGTGTGTGTGTGTGTATCAGTGTCAGGTCCTCTACGGCACCTGTGTGTGTGTCTCAGTGTCGGCTCCTGTATGGTCCGTGTGTGTGTGTCTCACTGTCAGATCCTGTACATTCCGTGTGTGTGTGTCTCAGTGTCAGTTCCTGTACAGTCCGAGTGTGTCTCAGTGTCAGCTCCTGTACAGTCCGAGTGTGTCTCAGTGTCAGCTCCTGTACATTCTTTGTTTGTGTGCCTCAGTGTCAGCTGATGTATGTTCCGTTTGTTTTTCTCAGTGTCAGGTCCTGTACTGTCTGTGTGTTTGTCTCAGTGTAAGCTCCTGTACGGTCCGTGTGTGTGTCTCAGTGTCTGCTTCTGTACAGTCTGTGTGTGTGTCTGTGCGTGTGTGTGTGTGTGTGTGTCTCAGTGTCAGCTCCTGTACGGTCCGTGTGTGTGTGTCTCAGTGTCAGCTCCTGTACGGTCTGGGTGTGTCGCAGTGTCAGCTCCTGTACCGTCTGTGTGTGTGTGTGTGTCTCAGTGTCAGTGCCTGTACGGTCCGTGTGTGTGTCTCGGTGTCAGCTCCTGTCCGGTCCATGTGTGTGTCTCAGTGTCAGCTCCTGTATGGTCTGTGTGTGTCTCAGTGTCAGCTCCTGTACGGTCTGTGTGTGTGTCTCAGTGTCAGCTCCTGTACGGTACATGTGTCTGTCTCTGTGTCAGCTCCTGTACGGTCCGTGTGTGTCTCAGTGTCAGCTCCTGTACGGTACGTGTGTGTGTCTCAGTGTCTGCTTCTGTACAGTGTGTGTGTGTGTGTGTGTGTGTGTGTATCAGTTTCAGGTCCTCTACGGCACCTGTGTGTGTGTCTCAGTGTCGGCTCCTGTATGGTCCGTGTGTCTGTGTCTCACTGTCAGATCCTGTACATTCCGTGTGTGTGTATCTCAGTGTCAGTTCCTGTACAGTCCTTGAGTATGTTTCTCAGTGTCAGCAACTGTACATTCTTTGTTTGTGTGCCTCAGTGTCAGCTGATGTATGGTCCGTGTGTGTGTCTCAGTTTCAGCTCCTGTACAGTCCGAGTGTGTCTCAGTGTCAGCTCCTGTACATTCTTTGTTTGTGTGCCTCAGTGTCAGCTGATGTATGGTCCGTGTGTGTGTCTCAGTGTCAGCTCCTGTACGGTGCGTGTGTGTGTGTCTCAGTTTCTGCTCCTGTACGGTCCGTGTGTGTGTTTCAGTGTCAGCTCCTGTACGGTCTGTATGTGTCTCTGTGTCAGCTCCTGTACAGTCCATTTGTGTGTGTGTCAGTGTCAGCTCCTGTACGGTCCGTGTGTGTCTCAGTGTCGGCTCCTGTACAGTCTGTGTGTGTGTGTCAGTGTCAGCTCCTGTACGGTCCGTGTGTGTCTCAGTGTCGGCTCCTGTACAGTCCGTGTGTGTGTATCAGTGTCAGCTCCTGTACGGTCCATGTGTGTCTCAGTGTCAGGACCTGTACGGTCCGTGTGTGTGTCTCAGTGTCAGCTCCTGTACAGTCCGTGTGTGTGTGTCTCAGTGTCAGCTCCTGTACCGTCCGTGTGTGTTTGTCTCAGTGTAAGCTCCTGTACTGTCCGTGTGTGTGTCTCAGTGTCAGCTCCTGTACAGTCCATGAGTGTGTGTATCAGTGTCAGTTCCTGTACGGTCTGTGTGTGTGTGTCTCAGTTTCAGCTCCTGTACAGTCCGTGAGTATGTGTCTCAGTGTCAGCTCCTGTACAGTCCGTGTGTGTGTGTCTCAGTTTCTGCTCCTGTACATTCCGTGTGTGTGTGTCTCAGTGTCAGCTCCTGTACGGTCTGTATGTGTCTCTGTGTCAGCTCCTGTACAGTCCATTTGTGTGTGTGTCAGTGTCAGCTCCTGTACGGTCCGTGTGTGTCTCAGTGTCAGCTCCTGTACGGTACATGTGTGTGTCTCAGTGTCTGCTTCTGTACAGTGTGTGTGTGTGTGTGTGTGCGTGTGTGTGTGTGTGTATCAGTTTCAGGTCCTGTACGACACGTGTGTTTGTTTTTCAGTGTGAGCTCCTGTACGGTCCGTGTGTGTGTGTCTGTGTCAGATCCTGTACAGTCCTTGAGTATGTGTCTCAGTGTCAGTTCCTGTACAGTCCGTGTGTGTGTCTCAGTTTCAGCTCCTGTACGGTCTGTGTGTGTGTGTCTCAGTGTCAGCTCCTGTACCATCTGTGTGTGTGTGTGTCAGTGCCTGTGCGGTCTGGGTGTGTCTCAGTGTCAGCTCCTGTACGGTCTGGGTGTGTCGCAGTGTCAGCTCCTGTACCGTCTGTGTGTGTGTGTGTGTCTCAGTGTCAGTGCCTGTACGGTCCGTGTGTGTGTCTCAGTGTCGGCTCCTGTATGGTCCGTGTGTGTGTGTCTCAGTGTCAGCACCTGTATGATCCGTGTGTGTGTGTCTCAGTGTCAGATCCTGTACATTCCGTGTGTGTGTGTCTCAGTATCAGCTCCTGTACGGTCTGTGTGTGTCTCAGTGTCAGCTCCTGTACGGTACATGTGTGTGTCTCAGTGTCAGCTCCTGTACGGTACATGTGTGTGTCTCAGTGTCAGCTCCTGTACAGTCCGTGTGTGTGTCTCAGTTTCAGCTCCTGTACGGTCCGTGTGTGTGTTTCAGTGTCAGCTCCTGTATGGTCTGTATGTGTCTCTGTGTCAGCTCCTGTACAGTCCATTTGTGTGTGTGTCAGTATCAGCTCCTGTACAGTCTGCGTGTGTCTCAGTGTCAGCTCCTGTACAGTCTGCGTGTGTCTCAGTGTCAGCTCCTTTACGGTTTGTGTGTGTGTGTCTCACTGTCAGATACTGTACGGTCCGTGTGTGTGTGTCTCAGTGTCAGCTCCTGTACGGTCTGTGTTTGTGTGTCTCAGTGGCAGCTCCTGTATGGTCTGTGTGTGTGTCTCAGTGTCAGTTCCTGTACAGTCCGTGTGTGTGTCTCAGTTTCAGCTCCTGTACGGTCCGTGTGTGTGTTTCAGTGTCAGCTCCTGTATGGTCTGTATGTGTCTCTGTGTCAGCTCCTGTACAGTCCATTTGTGTGTGTGTCAGTATCAGCTCCTGTACAGTCTGCGTGTGTCTCAGTGTCAGCTCCTGTACAGTCTGCGTGTGTCTCAGTGTCAGCTCCTTTACGGTTTGTGTGTGTGTGTCTCACTGTCAGATACTGTACGGTCCGTGTGTGTGTGTCTCAGTGTCAGCTCCTGTACGGTCTGTGTTTGTGTGTCTCAGTGGCAGCTCCTGTACGGTCCGTGTGTGTGTCTCAGTGTCAGCTCCTGTATGATCCATGTGTGTGTCTCAGTGTCAGCTCCTGTACCATCTGTGTTTGTGTGTCTCAGTGTCAGCTCCTGTACGGTCTGTGTGTGTGTCTCAGTGTCAGCTCCTGTACGGTCCATGTGTGTGTCTCTGTGTCAGCTCCAATATCGTCCATGTGTGTGTCTCAGTGTCACCTCCTGTACGGTCCGTTTGTGTGTCTCAGTGTCAGCTCCTGTACAGTCCGTTTGTGTGTCTCAGTGTCAGCTCCTGTACGGTCTGTGTGTGTGTCTCAGTGTCACCTCCTGTACGGTCCGTTTGTGTGTCTCTGTGTCAGCTCCTGTACGGTCTGTGTGTGTGTCTCAGTGTCACCTCCTGTACGGTCCGTTTGTGTGTCTCTGTGTCAGCTCCTGTACAGTCCGTTTGTGTGTCTCAGTGTCAGCTCCAATATCGTCCATGTGTGTTTCTCAGTGTCAGCTCCTGTACGGTCCGTGTGTGTGTCTCAGTGTCAGCTCATGTACGGTCCTTGTGTTTGTGTCTCAGTGTCAGCTCCTGTACGGTCCGTGTGTGTGTGTCTCAGTGTCAGCTCCTGTACCGTCCGTGTGTGTGTGTCTCAGTGTCAGCTCATGTACGGTCCGTGTGTGTGTGTCTCAGTCTCAGCTCCTGTACGGTCCGTGTGTACGTGTCTCAGTGTCAGCTCCTGTACGGTCCGTGTGTGTGTATCTCAGTGTCAGCTCCTGTATGGTCCGTGTGTGTGTGTCTCAGTGTCAGCTCCTGTACGGTTCGTGTGTGTGTGTCTCAGTGTCAGCTCCTGTACAGTCCTTGAGTATGCGTCTCAGTGTCAGCTCCTTTACAGTCAGTGTGTGTGTCTCAGTGTCAGCTCCTGTACATTCTGTGTGTGCTTGTCTCATATTCAGCTCCTGTATGGTCCATTTGTTTCACTCAGTGTCAGCTCCTGTACGGTCTGTGTGTGTCTCTGTGTCAGGTCCCGTACCGTCTGTGTGTGTGTGTGTGTCTCAGTGTCAGTGCCTGTACGGTCTGGGTGTGTCTCAGTGTCAGCTCCTGTACCGTCTGTGTGTGTGTGTGTGTCTCAGTGTCAGTGCCTGTACGGTCCGTGTGTGTGTCTCGGTGTCAGCTCCTGTACGGTCTGGGTGTGTCTCAGTGTCAGCTCCTGTACCGTCTGTGTGTGTGTGTGTGTCTCAGTGTCAGTGCCTGTACGGTCTGGGTGTGTCTCAGTGTCAGCTCCTGTACCGTCTGTGTGTGTGTGTGTGTCTCAGTGTCAGTGCCTGTACGGTCCGTGTGTGTGTCTCGGTGTCAGCTCCTGTACGGTCCATGTGTGTGTGTCTCAGTGTCAGCTCCTGTACGGTTCGTGTGTGTGTTTCTCAGTGTCAGATTCTGTACAGTCGGGTGTGTGTGTCTCAGTGTCAGCTCCTGTACAGTCAGTGTGTGTGTCTCAGTGTCAGCTCCTGTACATTCTGTGTGTGCTTGTCTCATATTCAGCTCCTGTATGGTCCATTTGTTTCACTCAGTGTCAGCTCCTGTACGGTCTGTGTGTGTCTCTGTGTCTGGTCCCGTACAGTCCATTTGTGTGTGTGTCAGTGTCAGCTCCTGTACCGTCTGTGTGTGTGTGTATCAGTGTCATCTCCTGTACGGTCTGGGTGTGTCTCAGTGTCAGCTCCTGTACCGTCTGTGTGTGTGTGTCTCAGTGTCATCTCCTGTACCGTCTGTGTGTGTGTGTGTCTCAGTGTCAGTGCCTGTACGGTCTGGGTGTGTCTCAGTGTCAGCTCCTGTACTGTCTGTGTGTGTGTCTCAGTGTCAGCTCCTGTACCATCTGTGTGTGTGTGTCTCAGTGTCAGCTCCTGTACCGTCTGTGTGTGTGTGTGTCTCAGTGTCAGTGCCTGTACGGTCTGGGTGTGTCTCAGTGTCAGCTCCTGTACTGTCTGTGTGTGTGTCTCAGTGTCAGTGCCTGTACGGTCCATGTGTGTGTCTCAGTGTCAGCTCCTGTACAGTCCGAGTGTGTCTCAGTGTCAGCTCCTGTACTGTCTGTGTGTGTGTCTCAGTGTCAGTGCCTGTACGGTCCATGTGTGTGTCTCAGTGTCAGCTCCTGTACGGTTCGTGTGTGTGTGTCTCAGTGTCAGCTCCTGTACAGTCAGTGTGTGTGTCTCAGTGTCAGTGCCTGTACGGTCCATGTGTGTGTCTCAGTGTCAGCTCCTGTACAGTCCGAGTGTGTCTCAGTGTCAGCTCCTGTACATTCTGTGTGTGCTTGTCTCATATTCAGCTCCTGTATGGTCCGTTTGTTTTTCTCAGTGTCAGCTCCTGTACGGTCTGTATGTGTTTCTGTGTCAGGTCCTGTACAGTCCATTTGTGTGTGTGTCAGTGTCAGCTTCTGTCCGTTATGTGTGTGTCTCAGTGTCAGCTCCTGTACCGTCTGTGTGTGTGTGTCTCAGTGTCATCTCCTGTACGGTCTGGGTGTGTCTCAGTGTCAGCTCCTGTACCGTCTGTGTGTGTGTGTGTGTCTCAGTGTCAGTGCCTGTACGGTCCGTTTGTGTGTCTCAGTATCAGCTCCTGTACGGTCTGTGTGTGTGTGTCTCAGTGTCAGCTCTTGTACAGTCCGTGTGTGTGTCTCAGTGTCAGCTCCTGTACGGTCTGGGTGTGTCTCAGTGTCAGCTCCTGTACTGTCTGTGTGTGTGTGTGTCTCAGTGTCAGTGCCTGTACGGTCTGGGTGTGTCTCAGTGTCAGCTCCTGTACCGTCTGTGTGTGTGTGTGTGTCTCAGTGTCAGTGCCTGTACGGTCCGTGTGTGTGTCTCAGTATCAGCTCCTGTACGGTCTGTGTGTGTGTGTCTCAGTGTCAGCTCCTGTACTGTCCGTGTGTGTGTGTCTCAGTGTCAGCTCCTGTACATTCCGTTTGTGTGTCTCAGTGTCAGCTCCTGTACGGTACGTGTGTGTGTCACAGTGTCTGCTTCTGTACAGTGTGTGTGTGTGTGTGTGTGTGTGTGTGTGTGTGTGTGTGTGTGTGTGTGTGTGTGTGTATCAGTTTCAGGTCCTCTACGGCACCTGTGTGTGTGTCTCAGTGTCGGCTCCTGTACGGTCCGTGTGTGTGTGTCTCACTGTCAGATCCTGTACATTCCGTGTGTGTGTGTCTCAGTGTCAGTTCCTGTACAGTCCTTGAGTATGTTTCTCAGTGTCAGCAACTGTACAGTCCGTGTTTGCGTCTTAGTTTCAGCTCCTGTACAGTCCGAGTGTGTCTCAGTGTCAGCTCCTGTACATTCTTTGTTTGTGTGCCTCAGTGTCAGCTCCTGTACATTCTTTGTTTGTGTGTCTCAGTGTCAGCTGATGTATGGTCCGTTTGTTTTTCTCAGTGTCAGGTCCTGTACTGTCTGTGTGTTTGTCTCAGTGTAAGCTCCTGTACGGTGCGTGTGTGTGTGTGTCTCAGTGTCAGCTCCTGTACCGTCTGGGTGTGTCTCAGTGTCAGCTCCTGTACCGTCTGTGTGTGTGTGTGTCTCAGTGTCATTGCCTGTACGGTCCGTGTGTGTGTCTCAGTATCAGCTCATGTATGGTCTGTGTGTGTGTGTCAGTGTCAGCTCCTGTATGATCTGTGTGTGTGTCTCAGTGTCAGCTCCTTTACGGTCCGTGTGTGTGTGTCTCATTGTCAGGTCATGTACAGTCCATGTGTGTGTCTCAGTGTCAGCTCCTGTATGATCCGTGTGTGTGTCTCAGTGTCAGCTCCTGTACGGTCCATGTGTGTGTGTCTCAGTGTCAGCTCCTGTACCGTCCGTGCGTGTGTGTCTCAGTATCAGCTCCTGTACGGTCCGTGTGTGTGTGTCTCAGTATCAGCTCCTGTACTGTCCGTGTGTGTCTCAGTGTCAGCTCCTGTATGGTCCGTGTGTGTGTCTCAGTGTCAGCTCCTGTATGGTCCGTGTGTATGTGTCTCAGTGTGATCTCCTGTATGGTCCGTGTGTGTGTCTCAGTGTCAGCTCCTGTACTGTCCGTGTGTGTGTCTCAGTGTCAGCTCCTGTACTGTCCGTGTGTGTGTGTCTCAGTGTCAGTTCCTGTACGGTCTGTGTGTGTGTGTCTCAGTTTCAGCTCCTGTACGGTCCGTGTTTGTCTGTCTCAGTGTCAGCTCCTGTACGGTCCGTGTGTGTGTGTCTCAGTGTCAGCTCCTGTACGGTCCTTGCGTTTGTGTCTCAGTGTCAGCTCCTGTACGGTCCGTGTGTGTGTGTGTCTCAGTGTCAGCTCCTGTACGGTCCGTGTGTGTGTCTCAGTGTCAGCTCCTGTACAGTCCGTGTGTGTGTGTCTCAGTGTCAGCTCCTGTACAGTCCGTGTGTGTGTGTGTCTCAGTGTCAGCTCCTGTACGGTCCGTGTGTGTGTCTCAGTGTCAGCTCCTGTACAGTCCGTGTGTGTGTCTCAGTGTCAGCTCCTGTACGGTCCATTTGTGTCTCACTGTCAGCTCCTGAGAAGTCCATGTATGTGTGTCTCAGTGTCAGCTCCTGTACGGTCCATTTGTGTATCACTGTCAGCTCCTGTACGGTCCGTGTGTGTGTTTCTCAGTGTCAGCTCCTGTACGGTCTGTGTGTGTGTCTCAGTGTCAGCTCCTGTACGGTCCGTGTGTGTTTCTCAGTGTCAGCTCCTTTACCGTCCGTGTGTATGTCTCAGTGTCAGCTCCTGTACAGTCCGTGTGTGTGTGTCTCAGTGTCAGCTCCTGTACGGTCCGTTTGTGTGTGTCTCAGTGTCAGCTCCTGTACAGTCCGTGTGTGTCTCAGTGTCAGCTCCTGTACAGTCCGTGTGTGTGTCTCAGTGTCAGCTCCTGTACAGTCCGTGTGTGTCTCAGTGTCAGCTCCTGTACAGTCCGTGTGTGTGTCTCAGTGTCAGCTCCTGTACGGTCTGTGTGTGTGTGTCTCAGTGTCAGCTCCTGTACAGTCCGTGTGTGTGTCTCAGTGTCAGCTCCTGTACGGTCTGTGTGTGTGTGTCTCAGTGTCAGCTCCTGTACAGTCCGTGTGTGTGTCTCAGTGTCAGCTCCTGTACGGTCTGTGTGTGTGTGTCTCAGTGTCAGCTCCTGTACAGTCCGTATGTGTGTCTCAGTGTCAGCTCCTGTACAGTCCGTATGTGTGTCTCAGTGTCAGCTCCTGTACTGTCCATGTGTGTGTCTCAGTGTCAGCTACTCTACAGTCCGTGTGTGTGTGTGTGTGTCTCAGTGTCAGCTCCTTTACAGTCAGTGTGTGTGTCTCAGTGTCAGCTCCTTTACAGTCAGTGTGTGTGTGTCAGTGTCAGCTCCTGTACATTCTGTGTGTGCTTGTCTCATATTCAGCTCCTGTATGGTCCGTGTGTGTCTCAGTGTCAGCTCCTGTACCGTCTGTGTGTGTGTGTGTCTCAGTGTCAGTGCCTGTACGGTCTGTGTGTGTGTCTCGGTGTCAGCTCCTGTATGGTCCGTGTGTGTGTATGTCTCAGTGTCAGCTCCTGTATGGTCCGTGTGTCTGTTTCTCAGTTTCAGATCCTGTACAATCTTGTGTGTCTGTCTCAGTGTCAGCTCCTGTACGGTCCGTGTTTGTCTGTCTCAGTGTCAGCTCCTGTACGGACCGTGTGTGCGTCTCAGTGTCAGCTCCTGTACGGTCTGGGTGTGTGTGTGTCTCAGTGTGAGATCCTGTACATTCCGTGTGTGTATCTCAGTTTCAGCTCCTGTACAGTCCGAGTGTGTCTCAGGGTCAGCTCCTGTACAGTCCGTGAGTGTGTGTATCAGTGTCAGTTCCTGTACGGTCCTTGTGTGTGTGTCTCAGTTTCAGCTCCTGTATCGTCCATGTGTGTTTCTCAGTGTCAGCTCCTGTACGGTCCGTGTGTGTCTCAGTGTCAGCTCCTGTGCGGTCCGTGTGTGTCTAAGTTTTAGCTCCTGTACGGTCCGTGTTTGTCTGTCTCAGTGTCAGCTCCTGTACGGACCGTGTGTGTGTGTCTCAGTGTCAGCTCCTGTACGGTCCGTGTGTGCGTCTCAGTGTCAGCTCCTGTACGGTCCGTGTGTGTGTGTCTCAGTGTCAGCTCCTGTACGGTCTGTGTGTGTCTCAGTGTCAGTTCCTGTACAGTCTGTGTGTGTGTGTCTCAGTGTCAGCTCCTGAACGGTCCGTGTGTGTGTGTCTCAGTGTCAGCTCCTGTACGGTCCGTGTGTGTCTCAGTGTCAGCTCCTGTACGGTCCGTGTGTGTCTCAGTGTCAGCTCCTGTATGATCCGTGTGTGTGTCTCAGTGTCAGCTCCTGTACAGTCCGTGTGTGTGTCTCAGTGTCAGCTCCTGTACGGACCGTGTGTGTGTCTCAGTGTCAGCTCCTGTACTGTCCGTGTGTGTGTGTCTCAGTGTCAGCTCCTGTACGGTCTGTGTGTGTCTCAGTGTCAGTTACTGTACGGTCTGTGTGTGTGTGTCTCAGTTTCAGCTCCTGTACGGTCCGTGTTTGTCTGTCTCAGTGTCAGCTCCTGTACGGTCTGTGTGTGTGTGCCTCAGTGTCAGCTCCTGTACGGTCCATGTGTGTGTGTCTCAGTGTCAGCTCCTGTACAGTCCGTGTGTGTGTGTCTCAGTGTCAGCTCCTGTACGGTCCATGTGTGTGTGTCTCAGTGTCAGCTCCTGTACAGTGCGTGTGTGTCTCAGTGTCAGCTCCTGAACGGTCCGTGTGTGTGTCTCAGTGTCAGCTCCTGTACCGTCCGTGTGTGTGTCTCATTGTCAGCTCCTGTACGGTCAGTGTGTGTCTCAGTGTCAGCTCCTGTACCGTCCGTGCGTGTGTGTCTCAGTATCAGCTCCTGTACGGTCCGTGTGTGTGTGTCTCAGTATCAGCTCCTGTACTGTCCGTGTGTGTCTCAGTGTCAGCTCCTGTATGGTCCGTGTGTGTGTCTCAGTGTCAGCTCCTGTATGGTCCGTGTGTATGTGTCTCAGTGTGATCTCCTGTATGGTCCGTGTGTGTGTCTCAGTGTCAGCTCCTGTACTGTCCGTGTGTGTGTCTCAGTGTCAGCTCCTGTACTGTCCGTGTGTGTGTGTCTCAGTGTCAGTTCCTGTACGGTCTGTGTGTGTGTGTCTCAGTTTCAGCTCCTGTACGGTCCGTGTTTGTCTGTCTCAGTGTCAGCTCCTGTACGGTCCGTGTGTGTGTGTCTCAGTGTCAGCTCCTGTACGGTCCTTGCGTTTGTGTCTCAGTGTCAGCTCCTGTACGGTCCGTGTGTGTGTGTGTCTCAGTGTCAGCTCCTGTACGGTCCGTGTGTGTGTCTCAGTGTCAGCTCCTGTACAGTCCGTGTGTGTGTGTCTCAGTGTCAGCTCCTGTACAGTCCGTGTGTGTGTGTGTCTCAGTGTCAGCTCCTGTACGGTCCGTGTGTGTATCTCAGTGTCAGCTCCTGTACAGTCCGTGTGTGTGTCTCAGTGTCAGCTCCTGTACGGTCCATTTGTGTCTCACTGTCAGCTCCTGAGAAGTCCATGTATGTGTGTCTCAGTGTCAGCTCCTGTACCGTCCGTGCGTGTGTGTCTCAGTATCAGCTCCTGTACGGTCCGTGTGTGTGTGTCTCAGTATCAGCTCCTGTACTGTCCGTGTGTGTCTCAGTGTCAGCTCCTGTATGGTCCGTGTGTGTGTCTCAGTGTCAGCTCCTGTACGGTCTGTGTGTATGTCTCAGTGTCAGCTCCTGTACGGTCCGTGTGTGTTTCTCAGTGTCAGCTCCTGTACAGTCCGTGTGTGTGTGTCTCAGTGTCAGCTCCTGTACGGTCCGTTTGTGTGTGTCTCAGTGTCAGCTCCTGTACAGTCCGTGTGTGTCTCAGTGTCAGCTCCTGTACAGTCCGTGTGTGTGTCTCAGTGTCAGCTCCTGTACGGTCTGTGTGTGTGTGTCTCAGTGTCAGCTCCTGTACAGTCCGTATGTGTGTCTCAGTGTCAGCTCCTGTACAGTCCGTATGTGTGTCTCAGTGTCAGGTCCTGTATCGTCCATGTGTGTTCCTCAGTCTCAGCTACTCTACAGTCCGTGTGTGTGTGTGTGTGTCTCAGTGTCAGCTCCTTTACAGTCAGTGTGTGTGTGTCAGTGTCAGCTCCTGTACATTCTGTGTGTGCTTGTCTCATATTCAGCTCCTGTATGGTCCGTGTGTGTCTCAGTGTCAGCTCCTGTACCGTCTGTGTGTGTGTGTGTCTCAGTGTCAGTGCCTGTACGGTCTGTGTGTGTGTCTCGGTGTCAGCTCCTGTATGGTCCATGTGTCTGTTTCTCAGTTTCAGATCCTGTACAATCTTGTGTGTCTGTCTCAGTGTCAGCTCCTGTACGGTCCGTGTTTGTCTGTCTCAGTGTCAGCTCCTGTACGGACCGTGTGTGTGTGTCTCAGTGTCAGCTCCTGTACGGTCCGTGTGTGCGTCTCAGTGTCAGCTCCTGTACGGTCTGGGTGTGTGTGTGTCTCAGTGTGAGATCCTGTACATTCCGTGTGTGTATCTCAGTTTCAGCTCCTGTACAGTCCGAGTGTGTCTCAGGGTCAGCTCCTGTACAGTCCGTGAGTGTGTGTATCAGTGTCAGTTCCTGTACGGTCCTTGTGTGTGTGTCTCAGTTTCAGCTCCTGTATCGTCCATGTGTGTTTCTCAGTGTCAGCTCCTGTACGGTCCGTGTGTGTCTCAGTGTCAGCTCCTGTGCGGTCCGTGTGTGTCTAAGTTTTAGCTCCTGTACGGTCCGTGTTTGTCTGTCTCAGTGTCAGCTCCTGTACGGACCGTGTGTGTGTGTCTCAGTGTCAGCTCCTGTACGGTCCGTGTGTGCGTCTCAGTGTCAGCTCCTGTACGGTCCGTGTGTGTGTGTCTCAGTGTCAGCTCCTGTACGGTCTGTGTGTGTCTCAGTGTCAGTTCCTGTACAGTCTGTGTGTGTGTGTCTCAGTGTCAGCTCCTGAACGGTCCGTGTGTGTGTGTCTCAGTGTCAGCTCCTGTACGGTCCGTGTGTGTCTCAGTGTCAGCTCCTGTACGGTCCGTGTGTGTCTCAGTGTCAGCTCCTGTATGATCCGTGTGTGTGTCTCAGTGTCAGCTCCTGTACGGTCCGTGTTTGTCTGTCTCAGTGTCAGCTCCTGTACGGTCCGTGTTTGTCTGTCTCAGTGTCAGCTCCTGTACAGTCCGTGTGTGTGTCTCAGTGTCAGCTCCTGTACGGACCGTGTGTGTGTCTCAGTGTCAGCTCCTGTACTGTCCGTGTGTGTGTGTCTCAGTGTCAGCTCCTGTACGGTCTGTGTGTGTCTCAGTGTCAGTTACTGTACGGTCTGTGTGTGTGTGTCTCAGTTTCAGCTCCTGTACGGTCCGTGTTTGTCTGTCTCAGTGTCAGCTCCTGTACGGTCTGTGTGTGTGTGTCTCAGTGTCAGCTCCTGTACGGTCCGTGTGTGTGTGTCTCAGTGTCAGCTCCTGTACGGTCCTTGCGTTTGTGTCTCAGTGTCAGCTCCTGTACGGTCCGTGTGTGTGTGTGTCTCAGTGTCAGCTCCTGTACGGTCCGTGTGTGTGTCTCAGTGTCAGCTCCTGTACAGTCCGTGTGTGTGTGTCTCAGTGTCAGCTCCTGTACAGTCCGTGTGTGTGTGTGTCTCAGTGTCAGCTCCTGTACTGTCCGTGTGTGTGTCTCAGTGTCAGCTCCTGTACGGTCCATTTGTGTATCACTGTCAGCTCCTCTACAGTCCGTATGTGTGTCTCAGTGTCAGCTCCTGTACGGTCCGTGTGTGTGTGTCTCAGTGTCAGCTCCTGTACGGTCCGTTTGTGTGTGTCTCAGTGTCAGCTCCTGTACAGTCCGTGTGTGTCTCAGTGTCAGCTCCTGTACAGTCCGTGTGTGTGTCTCAGTGTCAGCTCCTGTACGGTCTGTGTGTGTGTGTCTCAGTGTCAGCTCCTGTACAGTCCGTATGTGTGTCTCAGTGTCAGGTCCTGTATCGTCCATGTGTGTGTCTCAGTGTCAGCTCCTGTACATTCTTTGTTTGTGTGTCTCAGTGTCAGGTCCTGTACAGTCCATGTGTCTGTCTCTGTGTCAGCTCCTGTACGGTCCATGCGTGTGTCTCAGTGTCAGCTCCTGTACGGTCCATGTGTGTGTGTCTCAGTGTCAGCTCCTGTACTGTCCATGTGTGTGTCTCATTGTCAGCTCTTGATTGGTCTGTGTGTATGTCTCAGTGTCAGCTCCTGTACGGTCCGTGTGTGTGTCTCAGTGTCAGCTCCTGTAAGGTCCATGTGTCTGTCTCTGTGTCAGCTCCTGTACGGTCCATGCGTGTGTCTCAGTGTCAGCTCCTGTACGGTCCATGTGTGTGTGTCTCAGTGTCAGCTCCTGTACAGTGCGTGTGTGTCTCAGTGTCAGCTCCTGAACGGTCCGTGTGTGTGTCTCAGTGTCAGCTCCTGTACCGTCCGTGTGTGTGTCTCATTGTAAGCTCCTGTACGGTCAGTGTGTGTCTCAGTGTCAGCTCCTGTACGGTCCGTGTGTGTGTGTCTCAGTATCAGCTCCTGTACTGTCCGTGTGTGTCTCAGTGTCAGCTCCTGTATGGTCCGTGTGTGTGTCTCAGTGTCAGCTCCTGTATGGTCCGTGTGTATGTGTCTCAGTGTGATCTCCTGTATGGTCCGTGTGTGTGTCTCAGTGTCAGCTCCTGTACTGTCCGTGTGTGTGTCTCAGTGTCAGCTCCTGTACTGTCCGTGTGTGTGTGTCTCAGTGTCAGTTCCTGTACGGTCTGTGTGTGTGTGTCTCAGTTTCAGCTCCTGTACGGTCCGTGTTTGTCTGTCTCAGTGTCAGCTCCTGTACGGTCTGTGTGTGTGTGTCTCAGTGTCAGCTCCTGTACGGTCCTTGCGTTTGTGTCTCAGTGTCAGCTCCTGTACGGTCCGTGTGTGTGTGTGTCTCAGTGTCAGCTCCTGTACGGTCCGTGTGTGTGTCTCAGTGTCAGCTCCTGTACAGTCCGTGTGTGTGTGTCTCAGTGTCAGCTCCTGTACAGTCCGTGTGTGTGTGTGTCTCAGTGTCAGCTCCTGTACGGTCCGTGTGTGTGTCTCAGTGTCAGCTCCTGTACAGTCCGTGTGTGTGTCTCAGTGTCAGCTCCTGTACGGTCCATTTGTGTCTCACTGTCAGCTCCTGAGAAGTCCATGTATGTGTGTCTCAGTGTCAGCTCCTGTACTGTCCGTGTGTGTGTCTCAGTGTCAGCTCCTGTACGGTCCATTTGTGTATCACTGTCAGCTCCTCTACAGTCCGTATGTGTGTCTCAGTGTCAGCTCCTGTACGGTCTGTGTGTATGTCTCAGTGTCAGCTCCTGTACGGTCCGTGTGTGTGTCTCAGTGTCAGCTCCTTTACCGTCCGTGTGTATGTCTCAGTGTCAGCTCCTGTACGGTCCGTGTGTGTGTGTCTCAGTGTCAGCTCCTGTACGGTCCGTTTGTGTGTGTCTCAGTGTCAGCTCCTGTACAGTCCGTGTGTGTCTCAGTGTCAGCTCCTGTACGGTCTGTGTGTGTGTGTCTCAGTGTCAGCTCCTGTACAGTCCGTATGTGTGTCTCAGTGTCAGCTCCTGTACAGTCCGTATGTGTGTCTCAGTGTCAGGTCCTGTACAGTCCGTATGTGTGTCTCAGTGTCAGGTCCTGTATCGTCCATGTGTGTTCCTCAGTCTCAGCTACTCTACAGTCCGTGTGTGTGTGTGTGTGTCTCAGTGTCAGCTCCTTTACAGTCAGTGTGTGTGTGTCAGTGTCAGCTCCTGTACATTCTGTGTGTGCTTGTCTCATATTCAGCTCCTGTATGGTCCGTGTGTGTCTCTGTGTCAGCTCCTGTACCGTCTGTGTGTGTGTGTGTCTCAGTGTCAGTGCCTGTACGGTCTGTGTGTGTGTCTCGGTGTCAGCTCCTGTATGGTCCGTGTGTATGTGTCTCAGTTTCAGCTCCTGTATGGTCTGTGAGTGTGTGTCTCAGTGTCAGCTCCTGTACCGTCCATGTGTGTGTGTCTCAGTGTCAGCTCCTGTACGGTCCATGTGTCTGTTTCTCAGTTTCAGATCCTGTACAATCTTGTGTGTCTGTCTCAGTGTCAGCTCCTGTACGGTCCGTGTGTGTGTGTCTCAGTGTCAGCTCCTGTACGGTCCGTGTGTGCGTCTCAGTGTCAGCTCCTGTACGGTCCGTGTGTGTGTCTCAGTGTCAGCTCCTGTACAGTCTGTGTGTGTGTGTATCAGTGTCAGTTCCTGTACGGTCCTTGTGTGTGTGTCTCAGTGTGAGATCCTGTACATTCCGTGTGTGTATCTCAGTTTCAGCTCCTGTACAGTCCGAGTGTGTCTCAGGGTCAGCTCCTGTACAGTCCGTGAGTGTGTGTATCAGTGTCAGTTCCTGTACGGTCCTTGTGTGTGTGTCTCAGTTTCAGCTCCTGTATCGTCCATGTGTGTTTCTCAGTGTCAGCTCCTGTACGGTCCGTGTGTGTCTCAGTGTCAGCTCCTGTGCGGTCCGTGTGTGTCTAAGTTTTAGCTCCTGTACGGTCCGTGTTTGTCTGTCTCAGTGTCAGCTCCTGTACGGACCGTGTGTGTGTGTCTCAGTGTCAGCTCCTGTACGGTCCGTGTGTGCGTCTCAGTGTCAGCTCCTGTACGGTCTGGGTGTGTGTGTGTCTCAGTGTGAGATCCTGTACATTCCGTGTGTGTATCTCAGTTTCAGCTCCTGTACAGTCCGAGTGTGTCTCAGGGTCAGCTCCTGTACAGTCCGTGAGTGTGTGTATCAGTGTCAGTTCCTGTACGGTCCTTGTGTGTGTGTCTCAGTTTCAGCTCCTGTATCGTCCATGTGTGTTTCTCAGTGTCAGCTCCTGTACGGTCCGTGTGTGTCTCAGTGTCAGCTCCTGTGCGGTCCGTGTGTGTCTAAGTTTTAGCTCCTGTACGGTCCGTGTTTGTCTGTCTCAGTGTCAGCTCCTGTACGGTCCGTGTGTGTGTGTCTCAGTGTCAGCTCCTGTACGGTCTGTGTGTGTCTCAGTGTCAGTTCCTGTACAGTCCGTGTGTGTGTGTCTCAGTGTCAGCTCCTGAACGGTCCGTGTGTGTGTGTCTCAGTGTCAGCACCTGTACGGTCCGTGTGTGTCTCAGTGTCAGCTCCTGTATGATCCGTGTGTGTGTCTCAGTGTCAGCTCCTGTACGGTCCGTATGTGTGTGTCTCAGTGTCAGCTCCTGTACGGTCCGTGTTTGTCTGTCTCAGTGTCAGCTCCTGTACGGTCCGTGTTTGTCTGTCTCAGTGTCAGCTCCTGTACGGACCGTGTGTGTGTCTCAGTGTCAGCTCCTGTACTGTCCGTGTGTGTGTGTCTCAGTGTCAGTTCCTGTACGGTCTGTGTGTGTGTGTCTCAGTGTCATCTCCTGTACTGTCTGTGTGTGTGTCTCAGTATCAGCTCCTGTACGGTCTGTGTGTGTGTGTCTCAGTGTCAGCTCCTGTACGGTCCGTGTGTGTGTGTCTCAGTGTCAGCTCCTGTACGGTCCTTGCGTTTGTGTCTCAGTGTCAGCTCCTGTACGGTCCGTGTGTGTGTGTGTCTCAGTGTCAGCTCCTGTACGGTCCGTGTGTGTGTCTCAGTGTCAGCTCCTGTACAGTCCGTGTGTGTGTGTCTCAGTGTCAGCTCCTGTACAGTCCGTGTGTGTGTGTGTCTCAGTGTCAGCTCCTGTACTGTCCGTGTGTGTGTCTCAGTGTCAGCTCCTGTACGGTCCATTTGTGTATCACTGTCAGCTCCTCTACAGTCCGTATGTGTGTCTCAGTGTCAGCTCCTGTACGGTCCGTGTGTGTGTGTCTCAGTGTCAGCTCCTGTACGGTCCGTTTGTGTGTGTCTCAGTGTCAGCTCCTGTACAGTCCGTGTGTGTCTCAGTGTCAGCTCCTGTACAGTCCGTGTGTGTCTCAGTGTCAGCTCCTGTACGGTCCGTGTGTGTCTCAGTTTCAGCTCCTGTACGGTCCGTGTGTGTCTCAGTGTCAGCTCCTGTACAGTCCGTGTGTGTCTCAGTGTCAGCTCCTGTACAGTCCGTGTGTGTCTCAGTGTCAGCTCCTGTACAGTCCGTGTGTGTCTCAGTGTCAGCTCCTGTACAGTCCGTATGTGTGTCTCAGTGTCAGGTCCTGTATCGTCCATGTGTGTGTCTCAGTGTCAGCTACTCTACAGTCCGTGTGTGTGTCTCAGTTTCAGCTCCTGTACATTCTTTGTTTGTGTGTCTCAGTGTCAGCTGATGTATGGTCCGTTTGTTTTTCTCAGTGTCAGGTCCTGTACTGTCTGTGTGTTTGTCTCAGTGTAAGCTCCTGTACTGTCTGTGTGTGTGTCTCAGTGTCAGCTCCTGTACGGTCCATGTGTCTGTCTCTGTGTCAGCTCCTGTACGGTCCATGTGTGTGTCTCAGTGTCAGCTCCTGTACTGTCCATGTGTGTGTCTCATTGTCAGCTCTTGATTGGTCTGTGTGTATGTCTCAGTGTCAGCTCCTGTACGGTCCGTGTGTGTGTCTCAGTGTCAGCTCCTGTACGGTCCATGTGTCTGTCTCTGTGTCAGCTCCTGTACGGTCCATGCGTGTGTCTCAGTGTCAGCTCCTGTACAGTGCGTGTGTGTCTCAGTGTCAGCTCCTGAACGGTCCGTGTGTGTGTCTCAGTGTCAGCTCCTGTACAGTGCGTGTGTGTCTCAGTGTCAGCTCCTGAACGGTCCGTGTGTGTGTCTCAGTGTCAGCTCCTGTACCGTCCGTGTGTGTGTCTCATTGTCAGCTCCTGTACGGTCAGTGTGTGTCTCAGTGTCAGCTCCTGTACCGTCCGTGCGTGTGTGTCTCAGTATCAGCTCCTGTACGGTCCGTGTGTGTGTGTCTCAGTATCAGCTCCTGTACTGTCCGTGTGTGTCTCAGTGTCAGCTCCTGTATGGTCCGTGTGTGTGTCTCAGTGTCAGCACCTGTATGGTCCGTGTGTGTGTCTCAGTGTGATCTCCTGTATGGTCCGTGTGTGTGTCTCAGTGTCAGCTCCTGTACGGTCTGTGTGTGTGTCTCAGTTTCAGCTCCTGTACGGTCCGTGTTTGTCTGTCTCAGTGTCAGCTCCTGTACGGTCCGTGTGTGTGTGTCTCAGTGTCAGCTCCTGTACGGTCCTTGCGTTTGTGTCTCAGTGTCAGCTCCTGTACGGTCCGTGTGTGTGTGTGTCTCAGTGTCAGCTCCTGTACGGTCCGTGTGTGTGTCTCAGTGTCAGCTCCTGTACATTCTTTGTTTGTGTGTCTCAGTGTCAGCTCCTGTACGGTGCGTGTGTGTGTGTGTATCAGTGTCAGCTCCTGTACGGTCCATGTGTCTGTCTCTGTGTCAGCTCCTGTACTGTCCATGTGTGTGTCTCATTGTCAGCTCTTGATTGGTCTGTGTGTATGTCTCAGTGTCAGCTCCTGTACGGTCCGTGTGTGTGTCTCAGTGTCAGCTCCTGTACGGTCCATGTGTCTGTCTCTGTGTCAGCTCCTGTACGGTCCATGCGTGTGTCTCAGTGTCAGCTCCTGTACAGTGCGTGTGTGTCTCAGTGTCAGCTCCTGAACGGTCCGTGTGTGTGTCTCAGTGTCAGCTCCTGTACAGTGCGTGTGTGTCTCAGTGTCAGCTCCTGAACGGTCCGTGTGTGTGTCTCAGTGTCAGCTCCTGTACCGTCCGTGTGTGTGTCTCATTGTCAGCTCCTGTACGGTCAGTGTGTGTCTCAGTGTCAGCTCCTGTACCGTCCGTGCGTGTGTGTCTCAGTATCAGCTCCTGTACGGTCCGTGTGTGTGTGTCTCAGTATCAGCTCCTGTACTGTCCGTGTGTGTCTCAGTGTCAGCTCCTGTATGGTCCGTGTGTGTGTCTCAGTGTCAGCTCCTGTATGGTCCGTGTGTATGTGTCTCAGTGTGATCTCCTGTATGGTCCGTGTGTGTGTCTCAGTGTCAGCTCCTGTACTGTCCGTGTGTGTGTCTCAGTGTCAGCTCCTGTACTGTCCGTGTGTGTGTGTCTCAGTGTCAGCTCCTGTACGGTCTGTGTGTGTGTCTCAGTTTCAGCTCCTGTACGGTCCGTGTTTGTCTGTCTCAGTGTCAGCTCCTGTACGGTCCGTGTGTGTGTGTCTCAGTGTCAGCTCCTGTACGGTCCTTGCGTTTGTGTCTCAGTGTCAGCTCCTGTACGGTCCGTGTGTGTGTGTGTCTCAGTGTCAGCTCCTGTACGGTCCGTGTGTGTGTCTCAGTGTCAGCTCCTGTACAGTCCGTGTGTGTGTGTCTCAGTGTCAGCTCCTGTACAGTCCGTGTGTGTGTGTGTCTCAGTGTCAGCTCCTGTACGGTCCGTGTGTGTGTCTCAGTGTCAGCTCCTGTACAGTCCGTGTGTGTGTCTCAGTGTCAGCTCCTGTACGGTCCATTTGTGTCTCACTGTCAGCTCCTGAGAAGTCCATGTATGTGTGTCTCAGTGTCAGCTCCTGTACTGTCCGTGTGTGTGTCTCAGTGTCAGCTCCTGTACGGTCCATTTGTGTATCACTGTCAGCTCCTCTACAGTCCGTATGTGTGTCTCAGTGTCAGCTCCTGTACGGTCCGTGTGTGTGTCTCAGTGTCAGCTCCTGTACGGTCCGTGTGTGTGTGTCTCAGTGTCAGCTCCTGTACGGTCCGTTTGTGTGTCTCAGTGTCAGCTCCTGTACGGTCCATGTGTGTGTGTCTCAGTGTCAGCTCCTGTACAGTCAGTGTGTGTGCCTCAGTGTCAGCTCCTGTACAGTCCGTGTGTGTGTCTCAGTGTCAGCTCCTGTACGGTCTGTGTGTGTGTGTCTCAGTGTCAGCTCCTGTACAGTCCGTATGTGTGTCTCAGTGTCAGCTCCTGTACAGTCCGTATGTGTGTCTCAGTGTCAGGTCCTGTATCGTCCATGTGTGTTCCTCAGTCTCAGCTACTCTACAGTCCGTGTGTGTGTGTGTGTGTCTCAGTGTCAGCTCCTTTACAGTCAGTGTGTGTGTCTCAGTGTCAGCTCCTTTACAGTCAGTGTGTGTGTGTCAGTGTCAGCTCCTGTACATTCTGTGTGTGCTTGTCTCATATTCAGCTCCTGTATGGTCCGTGTGTGTCTCTGTGTCAGCTCCTGTACCGTCTGTGTGTGTGTGTGTCTCAGTGTCAGTGCCTGTACGGTCTGTGTGTGTGTCTCGGTGTCATCTTCTGTACGGTTCGTGTGTGTGTCTCAGTGTCAGCTCCTGTACAGTCCTTGAGTATGTGTCTCAGTGTCAGCTCCTGTATGGTCCGTTTGTTTTTCTCAATGTCAGCTCCTGTACGGTCTGTGTGTGTCTCAGTGTCAGCTCCTGTACGTTATGTGTGTGTCTCAGTGTCAGCTCCTGTACGGTCCATGTGTGTCTCAGTGTCATCTCCTGTATGGTCCGTGTGTGTGTCTCAGTGTCAGCTCCTGTACAGTCCGAGTGTGTCTCAGTGTCAGCTCCTGTACAGTCCGTGAGTGTGTGTATCAGTGTCAGTTCCTGTACGGTCCGTGTGTGTGTGTCTCAGTTTCAGCTCCTGTATCGTCCATGTGTGTTTCTCAGTGTCAGCTCCTGTACGGTCCGTGTGTGTCTAAGTTTTAGCTCCTGTACGGTCCGTGTTTGTCTGTCTCAGTGTCAGCTCCTGTACGGTCCGTGTGTGTGTGTCTAAGTGTCAGCTCCTGTACGGTCCGTGTGTGTGTGTCTCAGTGTCAGCTCCTGTACGGTCTGTGTGTGTCTCAGTGTCAGTTCCTGTACAGTCCGTGTGTGTGTGTCTCAGTGTCAGCTCCTGAACGGTCCGTGTGTGTGTGTCTCAGTGTCAGCTCCTGTACGGTCCGTGTGTGTCTCAGTGTCAGCTCCTGTATGATCCGTGTGTGTGTCTCAGTGTCAGCTCCTGTACGGTCCGTATGTGTGTGTCTCAGTGTCAGCTCCTGTACGGTCCGTGTTTGTCTGTCTCAGTGTCAGCTCCTGTACGGTCCGTGTTTGTCTGTCTCAGTGTCAGCTCCTGTACGGACCGTGTGTGTGTGTCTCAGTGTCAGCTCCTGTATGGTCCGTGTGTGCGTCTCAGTGTCAGCTCCTGTACGGTCTGGGTGTGTGTGTGTCTCAGTGTGAGATCCTGTACATTCCGTGTGTGTATCTCAGTTTCAGCTCCTGTACAGTCCGAGTGTGTCTCAGGGTCAGCTCCTGTACAGTCCGTGTGTTTGTGTCTCAGTGTCAGCTCCTGAACGGTCCGTGTGTGTGTGTCTCAGTTTCAGCTCCTGTATCGTCCATGTGTGTGTCTCAGTGTCAGCTCCTGTACGGTCCGTGTGTGTCTCAGGGTCAGGTCCTGTACGGTCCGTGTGTTTGTGTATCAGTGTCAGCTCCTGTACAGTCTGTGTGTGTCTCAGTGTCAGCTCCTGTACGGTCCGTGTGTGTGTCTCAGTGTCAGGTCCTGTACAGTCCTTGAGTATGTGTGTGTCTCAGTGTCAGCTCCTGTACGATCCATATGTCTGTCTCAGTGTCAGCTCCTGTATGGTCCGTGTGTGTGTGTCTCAGTGTCAGTTCCTGTACAGTCCGTGACTATGTGTGTCAGTGTCAGCTCCTGTACAGTCCATGTGTGTGTGTTTCAGGGTCAGGTTCTCTACGGTCCGTGTGTTTGTGTCTAAGTTTCAGCTCCTGTATGGTCCATGTTTGTGTCTCAGTGTCAGCTCCTGTACGGTCCGTGTGTGTCTCAGTGTCAGCTCCTGTATGGTCCGTGTTTGTGTGTCTCAGTGTGAGGTCATGTACGGTCCCTGTGTGTGTGTCAGTGTCAGCTCCTGTACGGTCCGTGTGTGTGTGTTTCAGTGTCAGCTCCTGTACGGTCCGTGTGTGTGTGTCTCAGTTTCAGCTCCAGTGCGGTCCGCGTGTGTCTCTGTGTCATCTCCTGTACCGTCCGTGTTTGTGTCTCAGTGTCAGCTCCTGTTAGGTCTGTGTGTGTGTGTCTCAGTGTCAGCTCCTGTACCGTCCGTGTGTGTGTGTCTCAGTGTCAGCTCTTGTACGGTCCGTGTGTGTGTCTCACTGTCAGCTCCTGTACCGTCCGTGTGTGTGTGTCTCAGTGTCAGCTCCTGTACCTTCCGTGTGTGTGTGTCTCAGTGTCAGCTCCTGTACGGTCTGTGTGTGTGTGTGTCTCAGTGTCAGCTCCTGTTCGGTCCGTGTGTGTCTTAGTGTCAGCTCCTGTTCAGTCCGCGTGTGTCTTACTGTCAGCTCCAGTGCGGTCCGCGTGTGTGTGTCTCAGTGTCAGCTCCCATGCGTTCTGTGTGTGTGTGTATCAGTTTCAGCTCCTGTTCGTTCCGTGTGTGTGTGTTTCAATTTCAGCTCCTGTACAGTCCGTGTGTGTGTGTCTCAGTGTCAGCTCCTGTACAGTCCGTGTGTGTGTGTCTCAGTGTCAGCTCCTGTGTGGTCTATGTATGTGTGTATCAGTGTCAGCTCCTGTTCGGTCCGTGTGTGTCTTAGTTTTAGTTCCTGTACGGTCTGTGTGTGTGTGTCTCAGTGTCAGCTCCTGTTCGGTCCGTGTGTGTCTTAGTGTCAGCTCCTGTACGGTACGTGTGTGTCTTAGTGTCAGCTCCAGTGCGGTCCGTGTGTGTGTGTTTCAGTGTCTGCTCCTGTACAGTCCGTGTGCGTGTGTCTCAGTGTCAGCTCCTGTACTGTCCATGTGTGTGTTTCAGTGTTAGCTCCTTTACGGTGCGTGTGTGTGTGTTTCAATTTCAGCTCCTGTACAGTCCGTGTGTGTGTGTCTCAGTGTCAGCTCCTGTACGGTCTGTGTGTGTGTCTCAGTATCAGCTCCTGTACCGTCCGTGTGTGTGTGTCTCAGTGTCAGCTCCTGTTCGGTCCGTGTGTGTCTTAGTGTCAGCTCCTGTTCGGTCCGTGTGTGTCTTAGTGTCAGCTCCTGTGCGGTCCGTGTGTGTGTGTCTCAGTGTCAGCTCCTGTACCGTCTGTGTTTGTGTGTCTCAATGTCAGCTCCTGTACCATCTGTGTGTGTTTCAGTGTCAGCTCCTGTACCGTCTGTGTGTGTGTGTGTGTCTCATTGTCAGCTCCTGTACGGTTTGTGTGTGTGTGTCTCAGTGTCAGTGCCTGTACGGTCTGTGTGTGTATCTCGGTGTCAGCTCCTGTATGGTCTGTGTCTGTTTGTCTCAGTGTCAGCTCATGTACATTCCGTTTGTGTGTCTCAGTGTCTGCTCCTGTACAGTGTGTGTGTCTCAGTGTCAACTCCTGTACAGTACGTGTGTGTGTCTCAGTGTCTGCTTCTGTACAGTGTGTGTGTGTGTGTGTCTCCGTTTCAGGTCCTGTACGGCGCGTGTGTGTGTGTGTCTCAGTGTCATCTCCTGTACGGTCTGTGTGTGTGTCCCCTGCCCTGGGAGTGTTGAACGGGGAAAGTGTAGCGCGAGCTTTACTCTCTAACTAATGCTGTGCTGTAACTGCCCTGCGAGTATTTGATGGGGACTGTGTAGTGGGAGCTTTGCTCTGTAGCTTACCTGTGTTGTAGAGTGTCAGGTCCTGTACGGTCTGTGTGTCTGTCTCAGTGTCAGTGTCTGTACATGTACAGTAAGCATCCTGTAAAAGTGATCCATTCATTGCCAGGCTCTGTTCATTCACTGTTCTAAAGAATAAAATCCCCAATAAGTCGCATTGTGCCACCAGCTGTAACAAATACACTTGAATGATCCCATTAAAACTCAATTTATAACTGTTGTCAGAAACAGATACAGGAGCACCTCAACATGGTAAAATAAAACTCTGACATCCAATCTCTGACTCAACAGCTGCAACAATACTTTAGGACAATCAGACTGTGAAAGCTCTCCAGCAAGAAGGCAGCCTATCCCTCAGGGCTCCATCAGTCCATACACTCAGTGACCTGCTGATGAATGATTCACGGATACATCTCCAGGTCCACATATCCAATCAATCAATTCTGCAAAGCTCTCTCACAAATTCCCGCACTCCCTGTGCCCCTGTGTTAGAGGAGAGTGGCAGGGAGAGAGCAACACCAGCCCACAGCTGCTCAATTCCTACTCCAGCCTGTCTGCAGTCAGCACTGGCTATGAAAGGAACAAAAACTCACGTTACAGCAACATCTTCCAACAACACAGGGCGTCAGATAAATAATGAAGGGGACAATGTAGAGGAAGCTTTACTCTGTATCTAACCCCGTGCTGTACCTGTCCTGGGAGTGTTTGATGGGGACAGTGTAGAGGGAGCTTTACTCTGTATCTAACCCCATGCTGTACCTGTCCTGGGAGTGTTTGATGGGGACAATGTAGAGGGAGCTTTACTCTGTATCTAACTCCGTGCTGTAGCTGTCCTGGGAGTGTTTGATGGGGACAGTGTAGAGGGAGCTTTACTCTGTATCTAACACCGTGCTGTACCTGTCCTGGGAGTGTTTGATGGGGACAGTGTAGAGGGAGCTTTACTCTGTATCTAACCACGTGCTGTACGTGTCCTGGGAGTGTTTGATGGGGACAGTGTAGAGGGAGCTTTACTCTGTATCTAACCCCGTGCTGTACCTGACCTGGGAGTGTTTGGCGGGGACAGTGTAGAGGGAGCTTTACTCTGTATCTAACCCCGTGCTGTACCTGTCCTGGGAGTGTTTGATGGGGACAGTGTAGAGGGAGCTTTACTCTGTATCTAACCCCGTGCTGTACCTGTCCTGGGAGTGTTTGATGGGGACTGTGTAGCGGGAGATTTACTCTGTATCCAGCCACGTGCTATACGTTTCCTGAGAGTGTTTGAAGGGGACAGTGTAGAGGGAGTGTTGCTCTATATCTAACCCCTTGCTGCACATGTCCTGGGAGTGTTGGATGGGGACAGTGTAGAGGGAGATATACTCTGTATTTATCCCCGTGCTGTACCTGTCCTGGGAGTGTTTAATTGGGAAATTGTAGAGAGAGTTTTACTCTGTACCTAACCCGTGCAGTACCTGTCCTGGTAGTGTTTGATGGGGACAGTGTAGAGGGAGCTTTACTCTGTATCTAACAACATGCTGTACCTGCCCTGGGAGTGTTTGATGGGGACAGTGTAGCGGGAGCTTTACTCTGTATCTAACCCCGTGCTGTACCTGTCCTGGGAGTGTTTGATGGGGGCAGTGTAGAGGGATCCTTACTCTGTATCTAACCCTGTGCTATTCCTGTCCGGGGAGTGTTTGATGGGGACAGTGTAGAGGGAGCTTTACTCTGTATCTAACCCCGTGCTGTACCGGTCCTGGGAGTGTTTGATGGGGACAGTGTAGAGGGAGCTTTACTCTGTATCTAACCCCGTGCTGTACCTGTCCTGGGAGTGTTTGATGGGGACTGTGTAGCGGGAGATTTACTCTGTATCCAGCCCCGTGCTATACGTTTCCTGAGAGTGTTTGAAGGGGACAGTGTAGAGGGAGTGTTGCTCTATATCTAACCCCTTGCTGCACATGTCCTGGGAGTGTTGGATGGGGACAGTGTAGAGGGAGATGTACTCTGTATTTATCCCCGTGCTGTATCTGTCCTGGGAGTGTTTAATTGGTAAATTGTAGAGAGAGTTTTACTCTGTATCTAACCCGTGCAGTACCTGTCCTGGTAGTGTTTGATGGGGACAGTGTAGAGGGAGCTTTACTCTGTATCTAACAACATGCTGTGCCTGTCCTGGGAGTGTTTGATGGGGACAGTGTAGAGACAGCTTTACTCTGTATCTAACCCCGTGCTGTACCTGTCCTGGGAGAGTTTGATGGGGTCAGTGTAGAGGTAGCTTTACTCTGTATCTAAACCCGTGCTGTACCTGTCCTGGGAGTGTTTGATGGGGACGGTGTAGAGGGAGCTTTATCTGTATCTAACCCCGTGCTGTACCTGTCCTGGGAGTGTTTGGCGGGGACAGTGTAGAGGGAGCTTTATTCTGTATCTAACCCCGTGCTGTACCTGCCCTGGGAGTGTTTGATGGGGACAGTGTAGAGGGAGATTTACTCTGTATCTAACCCCGTGCTGTACCTGTCCTGGGAGTGTTTGATGGGGACGGTGTAGAGGGAGCTTTACTCTGTATCTAACCCCGTTCTGTACCTGTCCTGGGAGTGTTTGATGGGGACAGTGTAGAGGGAGCTTTACTCTGTATCTAACCCCGTTCTGTACCTGCCCTGCGATTGATTGATGGGGACAGTGTAGAGGGAGCTTTACTCTGTATCTAACCCCGTGCTGTACCTGTTCTGGGAGTGTTTGTTGTAGACAGTGTAGAGGGAGCTTTACTTTGTATCTAACCCATGCTGTACCTGTCCTGGGAGTGTTTGATGGGGACTGTGTAGTGGGAGATTTACTCTGTATCCAGCCCCGTGCTATACGTTTCCTGAGAGTGTTTGAAGGGGACAGTGTAGAGGGAGTGTTGCTCTATATCTAACCCCTTGCTGCACATGTCCTGGGAGTGTTGGATGGAGACTGTGTAGTGGGAGCTTTACTCCGTATCTAACCCTGTGCTATTCCTGTCCGGGGAGTGTTTGATGGGGACATTGTAGAGGGAGCTTTACTCTGTATCTAACCCCGTGCTGTACCTGTCCTGGGAGTGTTTGATGGGGACAGTATAGAGGGGGCTTTACTCTGTATCTAACCCCGTGCTGTACCTGACCTGGTAGTGTTTTGATGGGGACAGTGTAGAGGGAGCTTTACTCTGTATCTAACCCTGTGCTGTAGCTATCCTGGGAGTGTTTGATGGGGACAGTGTGGAGGGAGCCTTACACTGTATTTAAGCCTGTCCTGTGAGTGTTTGGCCGGGACATTGTAGAGGGAGATGTACTCTGTATTTATCCCCGTGCTGTACCTGTCCTGGGAGTGTTTAATTGGGAAATTGTAGAGAGAGTTTTACTCTGTATCTAACCCGTGCAGTACCTGTCCTTGTACTGTATGATGGGGACAGTGTAGAGGGAGCTTTACTCTGTATCTAACAACATGCTGTACCTGCCCTGGGAGTGTTTGATGGGGACAGTGCAGAGGGAGCCTTAGTCTGTATCTAACCCTGTGCTATTCCTGTCCGGGAAGTGTTTGATGGGGACCGTGTAGAGGGAGCTTTACTCTGTATCTAACCCCGTGCTGTACCTGTCGTGGGAGTGTTTGATGGGGACAGTGTAGAGGGAGATTTACTCTGTATCTAACCCCGTGCTGTACCTATCCTGGTAGTGTATGATGGGGACAGTGTAGAGGGAGTTTACTCTGTATCTAACAACATGCTGTACCTGCCCTGGGAGTGTTTGATGGGGACAGTGTAGAGGGAGCCTTACTCTGTATCTAACCCTGTGCTATTCCTGTCAGGGCAGTGTTTGATGGGGACAGTGTAGATAGAGACTTACTCCGTATCTAACCCCGTGCTGTACCTGTCCTGGGAGTGTTTGATGGGGACAGTGTAGAGGGAGCTTTACTCTGTATCTAACCCCATGCTGTACCTGTCCTGGGAGTGTTTGATGGGGACAGTGTAGAGGGAGCTTTACTCTGTATCTAACCCCTTGCTGCACATGTCCTGGGAGTGTTGGATGGGGACAGTGTAGAGGGAGCTTTACTCTGTATCTAACCCTGTGCTATTCCTGTCCGGGGAGTGTTTGATGGGGACATTGTAGAGGGAGTTTTACTCTGTATCTAACCCCGTGCTGTACCTGTCCTGGGAGTGTTTGATGGGGACAGTGTAGAGGGAGCCTTACACTGTATTTAAGCCTGTCCTGTGAGTGTTTGGCTGGGACATTGTAGAGGGAGATGTACTCTGTATTTATCCCCGTGCAGTACCTGTCCTGGTAGTGTTTGATGGGGACAGTGTAGAGGAGCTTTACTCTGTATCTAACAACATGCTGTACCTGCCCTGGGAGTGTTTGATGGGGACGGTGTAGAGGGAGCTTTACTCTGAATCTAACCCCGTGCTGTACCTGTCCTGGGAGTGTTTGATGGGGACAATGTAGAGGGAACTTTACTCTGTATCTAAGCCCGTGCTGTACCTGTCCTGGGAGTGTTTGATGGGGACAGTGTAGAGGGAGCTTTACTCTGTATCTAACCCCGTGCTGTACCTGTCCTGGGAGTGTTTGATAGGGACAGTGTAGAGGGAGCTTTACTCTGTATCTAACCCCGTGCTGTACCTGTCCTGGGAGTGTTTGATGGGGACAGTGTAGAGGGAGACTTACTCCGTATCTAACCCCGTGCTGTACCTGTCCTTGGAGTGTTTGATGGGGACAGTGTAGAGGGAGCTTTTCTCTGTATCTAACCCCGTGCTGTACCTGTCCCGGAAGAATTTAATGGGTACAGGGCAGAGCGAGGTTTAGTCTGCATCTAACCCCGTGCTGTACCTGTCCTGTGCTGTTTGATGGGGACAGTGTAGAGGGAGCATTACTCTATATCTAACCCTGTGCTGTACCTGTCCTGGGAGTGTTTGATGGGGACAGTGTAGAGGGAGCTTTACTCTGTATCTAACCCTGTGCTGTACCTGTCCTGTGCTGTTTGATGGGGACAGTGTAGAGGGAGCTTTACTCTGTATCTAACCCCGTGCTGTACCTGTCCTGGGAGTGTTTGATAGGGACAGTGTAGAGGGAGCTTTACTCTGTATCTAACCCCGTGCTGTACCTGTCCTGGGAGTGTTTGATGGGGACAGTGTAGAGAGAGATTTACTCTGTATCTAACCCGTGCTGTACCTGTCCTGGAAATGTTTGATGTGGACAGTGTAGAGGGAGCCTTACACTGTATTTAAGCCTGTCCTGTGAGTGTTTGGCCGGGACATTGTAGAGGGAGATGTACTCTGTATCTAACCCCGTGCTGTACCTGTCCTGGGAGTGTTTAATTGGGAAATTGTAGAGAGAGTTTTACTCTGTATCTAACCCGTGCTGTACCTGTCCTGGGAGTGTTTGATGGGGACAGCTTAGAGGGAGCTTTACTCTGGATCTAACCCCGTGCTGTACCTGTCCTGGGAGTGTTTGATGGGGAAAGTGTAGAGGGAGCTTTACTCTGTATCTAACCCCGTGCTGTACCTGTCCTGGGAGTGTTTGATGGGGACAATGTAACGTGAGCTTTACTCTCTATAAAACACCATGTTGTACCTGTCCTGCAAGTGTTTGATGGGGACAGTGCAGACAGAGATTTACTTTCTATCATCCCCGTTATGTACCTGTCCTGGGAATGTTTGATGAGGACCGTGTAGAGGGAGCTTTACTCTGTATCTAACCCCGTGCTGTACCAGTCCTGGGAGTGTTTGATGGGGACAGTCTAAAGCGAGCTTTACTCTGTATCTAACGCCGTGCTGTACCTGTCCTGGGAGTGTTTGATGGGGACAGTGTAGAGGTAGCTTTACTCTGTATCTAACCCCGTGCTGTACCTGCCCTGGGAGTGTTCGATGGGTACAGTGTAGAGGGAGCTTTACTCCGTATCTAACCCTGTGCTATTCCTGTCCGGGGAGTGTTTGATGGGGACATTGTAGAGGGAGCTTTACTCTGTATTTAACCCCGTGCTGTACCTGTCCTGGGAGTGTTTGATGGGGACAGTGTAGAGGGAGCCTTACACTGTATTTAAGCCTGTCCTGTGAGTGTTTGGCCGGGACATTGTAGAGGGAGATGTACTCTGTATTTATCCCCGTGCAGTACCTGTCCTGGTAGTGTTTGATGGGGACAGTGTAGAGGAGCTTTACTCTGTATCTAACAACATGCTGTACCTGCCTGGGAGTGTTTGATGGGGACAGTGTAGAGGGAGCTTTACTCTGTATCTAACCCCATGCTGTACCTGTCCTGGGAGTGTTTGATGGGGGCAGTGTAGAGGGAGCCTTACTCTGTATCTAACCCTGTGCTATTCCTGTCCGGGGAGTGTTTGATGGGGACAGTGTAGAGGGAGACTTACTCTGTATCTAACCCCGTACTGTACGTGTCCTGGGAGTGTTTGATGGGGACAGTGTAGAGGTAACTTTACTCTGTATCTAACCCCGTGCTGTACCTGTCCTGGGAGTGTTTGATGGGGACAGTGTAGAGGGAGCTTTACTCTGTATCTAACCCCGTGCTGTACCTGTCCTGGGAGTGTTTGATGGGGACGGTGTGGAGGGAGCTTTATCTGTATCTAACCCCGTGCTGTACCTGTCCTGGGAGTGTTTGGCTGGGACAGTGTAGAGGGAGCTTTACTCTGTATCTAAGCCCGTGCTGTACCTGCCCTGGGAGTGTTTGATGGGGACAGTGTAGAGGCAGCTTTACTCTGTATCTAACCCCGTTCTGTACCTGTCCTGGGAGTGTTTGATGGGGACAGTGTAGAGGGAGCTTTACTCTGTATCTTACCCCGTTCTGTACCTGCCCTGTGATTGATTGATGGGGACAGTGTAGTGGGAGCTTTACTCTGTATCTAACCCCGTGCTGTACCTGTCCTGGGAGTGTTTGATGGGGACAGTGTAGAGGGAGCTTTACTCTGTATCTAACCCCGTGCTGTACCTGTCCTGGGAGTGTTTGATGGGGACAGTGTAGTGGGAGCTTTACTCTGTATCTAACCCCGTGCTGTACCTGTCCTGGGAGTGTTTGATGGGGACGGTGTAGAGGGAGCTTTACTCTGTATCTAACCCCGTGCTGTACCTGTCCTGGGAGTTTTTGATGGGGACAGTGTAGAGGGAGTTTTACTCTGTATCTAACCCCGTGCTGTACCTTTTCCTAGAATGTTTGATGGGGACAATGTAGAGGGAGCTTTACTCTGTATCTAACCCCGTGCTGTACCTTTCCTGGGAGTGTTTGTTGGGAACAGTGTAGAGTGAGCTTTACTCTGCATCTAAACCAGTGCTGTACCTGTTATGTGGGTGTTTGATGGGGGAACTGTAGAGGGGGGTTTCTCTGTATCTAACCCCGTGCTATACCTGTCCTGGGAGTGTTTGAATTAGACAGTCCAAAGAGAACTTAACTCTGTATCTAACCCCTTCTTGTACCTGTTCTGCGAGTGTTTGACGAGGACAGTGTAGAGGGAGCTTTACTCTGTATCTAACACTGTGCTGTATCTGTCCTGGGAGTGTTTGATGGGGACAGTGTAGAGGGAGCTTTACTCTGTATCTAACTTCGTGCTGTACCGGTCCTGGGAGTGTTTGTTGGGGACAGTGTCGAGGGAGATATACTCTGTATTTAACACTGTACTGTAGTTGTCCTGTAAGTGTTTTAGTGGACCGTGTAGAGGGAACTTTACTCTCTATCAAACCTCATGTTGTACATGTCCTGGGAGTGTTTGATGGGAACAGTGTAGATGGAGTTTTACACTGTATCTTACCACATGCTGTACCTGTCCTGGGAGTGTTTGATGGGGACAGTGTAGAGGGAGCTTTACTCTGTATCTATCCCCGTGCTGTACCTGTCCTAGGAGTGTTTGATGGGGACAGTGTCAAGGAACATTAATCTGTAAATAAGCCAGTGCTGTATCTGTCCTGGGAGTGTTTGATAGTGTAGTGGGAGCTTTGCCCTGTATCTAACCCCATGCTAGACCTGTCCTGGGAGTTTTTGAATTGGACAGTCCAAAGGGAACTTAACTCTGTATCTAATCCCGTGCTGTACCTCTCATGTGAGTGTTTGATGGGCAAAGTATAGAGGGGGTTTTCTATGTATCTAACCCTGTGTTCTACCTGTCCTGGGAGTGTTTGTTGGGAACAGTGTAGAGGGAGCTTTACTCTATATCTAAACCAGTGCTGTACCTGTTATATGAGTGTTTGATGGGAGAAGTGTAGAGGGGGGTTTCTCTATATCTAACCCCGTGCTATACCTGTCCTGGGAGTGTTTGAATTAGACAGTGCAAAGAGAACTTTACTCTGTATCTAACCCCTTTTTGTACCTGCCCTGGTAGTGTTTGACGGGGACAGTGTAGAGGGAGCTTTACTCTGTATCTAACCCCGTGCTGTACCTGTCCTGGGACTGTTTGATGGGGACAGTGTAGAGGGAGCTTTACTCTGTATCTAACCCTGTGCTGTACCTGTCCTGGGAGTGTTTGATGGGGACAGTGTAGAGGGAGCTTTACTCTGTATCTAACCCCATGCTGTACCTGTCCTGGGAGTGTTTGACGGGGACAGTGTAGAGGGAACTTTACTCTGTATCTAACCCTGTGCTGTACCTGTCCTGGGAGTGTTTGATGGGGACAGTGTAGAGGGAGCTTTACTCTGTATCTAACCCCGTGCTGTACCTGTCCTGGGAGTGTTTGATGGGGACAGTGTAGAGGGAGCTTTACTCTGTATCTAAACCCGTGCTGTACCTGTCCTGGGAGTGTTTGATGGGGACAGTGTAGAGGGAGCTTTACTCTGTATCTAACCCCATGCTGTACCTGTCCTGGGAGTGTTTGATGGGGGCAGTGTAGAGGGAGATTTACTCTGTATCTAACCCCGTGCTGTACCTGTCCTGGGAGTATTTGATGGGGACAGTGTCAAGGAACATTAATCTGTAAATAAGCCAGTGCTGTATCTGTCCTGGGAGTGTTTGATAGTGTAGTGGGAGCTTTGCCCTGTATCTAACCCCATGCTAGACCTGTCCTGGGAGTTTTTGAATTGGACAGTCCAAAGGGAACTTAACTCTGTATCTAATCCCGTGCTGTACCTGTTATATGAGTGTTTGATGGGGGAAGTGTAGAGGGGGGTTTCTCTATATCTAACCCCGTGCTATACCTGTCCTGGGAGTGTTTGAATTAGACAGTGCAAAGAGAACTTTACTCTGTATCTAACCCCTTTTTGTACCTGCCCTGGTAGTGTTTGACGGGGACAGTGTAGAGGGAGCTTTACTCTGTATCTAACCCCGTGCTGTACCTGTCCTGGGAGTGTTCGATGGGGACAGTGTAGAGGGAGCTTTACTCTGTATCTAACCCCATGCTGTACCTGTCCTGGGAGTGTTTGATGGGGACAGTGTAGAGGGAGCTTTACTCTGTATCTAACCCCATGCTGTACCTGTCCTGGGAGTGTTTGATGGGGACAGTGTAGAGGGAGCTTTACTCTGTATCTAACCCCATGCTGTACCTGTCCTGGGAGTGTTTGATGGGGACAGTGTAGAGGGAGCTTTGCTCTGAGACTTTACTCACTGTGTGAGAAATCATCGTTTGTCAAGACCACTGAAAATATCTCGGTGAGCTGCCAATGGTTCCTTTGTGCATCTTCCTCTCATTTCTGATTGTTGAATTCTGCGGTGACTCAGTTACTGCTGAGCCACTAGCCATAATATTTCACTATGTGTCCGTTGCTGCCTATCTGCCAAATAGTGGAGATATCTGGCTGCTGGGTGTTTTTGGAATTAATATTTTGCAGTAACGTGAGTGGGAGATTGTATGGAACAGCGATGGTAATGTGAAATCCATTCTTGGAAAGGATGATTGAGGCTGAAGTGAGAATCTGCTCCTTTGTTTGCAGAGACAGCAGGTCAGTAATATGAGAACGGAGCAACTATCAGGACAGTCATGATGGACAGAATGGCAATTCTCTGTGCTTGGTACTGACAGTTTCCTAGATCCTGCTCTCCCTGATCGGATGGTTTATTTCCTGATATAGAAGTACTGGCGTTGTTTCACTATTTATCACACACAGCCTTCAGGTTCTGAAAAAAAGTTATGGGATTTACATATCCAGGCCAAACAAGCACATGTGCCAAGCTTCTGTCTTCCAATCGGTTTGCCAAGCTTATCTAGTCAGGGTGTGACTACTCGAAATATTCTTCCTGTTCCCTTGGCTGAGCTGGGCTAGAGCCAAAATTAAACAAGAGGCAACACTCTGGGACGATTGTGAACAACTGCACGGCCATATTCTGCAATGCCAGGAGCCCTCTCAACACAGTTACACAACCAGCCAGAGCGAACACTTTCTGAGGTTATTCAGCCAGACAACGTCGGGTATCGCCAACTTAGGGATCGATACCTTATCAAAGCTCCCACCCACCCAAGGTACATTTCAATATTAGGCCATGTATTTACCCAGTCCAAAAGATAAATATTTGTTACCGCATGGGCAAGGCAAAAACTTACTTAGGTCAATCACCTTCTTCAAAACAACACCATCTCCTAAACCCAACTATAATCTGTCTTTGCATAAAACTGGGGTACAGTACTGGTGGGGAAAGGTCTGTCACTCTATAACACTGGGGTACAATACTGGTGGGGACAGGTCTGTCACGGTATAACACTGGGGTACAATACTGGTGGGGACAGGTCTGTCACGGTATAACACTGTAGTACATTACTGGTGGGGACAGGTCTGTCACGGTATAATACTGGGGTACAGTACTGGTGGGGACAGGTCTGTGACTGAATAACATTGGGGTACAGTACTGGTGGGGGACTGGTCTGTCACTGTATAACACTGGGGTACAGTACTGGTGGGGACAGGTCTGTCACTGTATAACACTGGGGTACAGTACTGGTGGGGACAGGTCTGTCAGTCTATAACACTGGGGTACAATACTGGTGGGGACAGGTCTGTCACTGTATAACACTGGGGTACAGCACTGGTGGGGACAGGTCTGTCACTGTATAACACTGGGGTACAATACTGGTGGGGACAGGACTGTCACTGTATAACACTGGGGTACAGCACTGGTGGGGGACAGGTCTGTCACTGTATAACACTGGGATAAAGTACTGGTGAGGGACAGGACAGTCACTGCCTAACACTGGGGTACAGTATGGGTGGGGACAGGTCTGTCTCTGTATAACACTGTGGTACAGAAATGGTGGGGACAGGTCTGTCTCTGTATAACTCTGGGGTACAATACTGGTGGGGACAGGTCTGTCACTGTATAACACTAGGTTACAGTACTGGTGTGGGACAGGTCTGTCAATGTATAACACTGGGTTACAGTAATGGTGGGGACAGGTCTGTCACTGTATAACACTGGGCTACAGTACTGGTGGGGACAGGTCTGTCACTGAATAACACTGGGCTAAAGTACTGGTGGGGACAGGTCTGTCACTGTAAAACACTGGGGTACAGTACTGGTGGGGGCAGGTCTGTCACTATAACTCTGGGGCACAGTACCGGTGGGGGACAGGTCTGTCTCTGTATAACACTGAGTACAGTACTGGTGGGGACAGGTCTGTCACTGTATAACACTGGGATACAGTACTGGTGGGGGACAGGTCTGTCGCTGTATAACACTGGGATAAAGTACTGGTGAGCGACAGGACAGTCACTGTATAACACTGGGGTACAGTACGGGTGGGGACAGGTCTGTCTCTGTGTAACACTGTGGTACAGAAATGGTGGGGACAGGTCTGTCTCTGTATAACTCTGGGGTACAATACTGGTGGGGACAGGTCTGTCACTGTATAACACTGGGGTACAGTACTGGTGGGGGCAGGTCTGTCACTGTATAACACTGGGGTACAGTACTGGTGGGGACAGGTCTGTCACTGCATAACACTGGGGTACAGTACTGGTGGGGACAGGTCTGTCACTGTATAACACTGGGGTACAGTACTGGTGGGGACAGGCCTGTCAAAGTATAACACTGGGGTACAGTACTGGTGGGGACAGGTCTGTCACAGTATAACACTGGGATACAGTACTGGTGGGGACAGGTCTGTCACTGTATAACACTGGGGTACAGTACTGGTGGGGGCAGGTCTGTCACCGTATAACACTGGGGTACAGTACTGCTGGGAAGAGGTCTGTCACTGTATAACACTGGGGTACAGTACTGGTGGGGACAGGTCTGTCACTGTATAACACGGGTACAGTACAAGTGGGGACAGGTCTGTCACTGTATAAGAGTGGGGTACAGTACTGGTGGGGACAGGTCTGTCACTGTATAACACTGGGGTACAGTACTGGTGGGAATGGATCTGTCACTGTATAACATTGAGGTACAGTACTGGTGGGGGACAGATCTGTCACTGTATAACACTGGGGTACAGTACTGGTGGGGATAGATCTGTCACTGTATAACACTGGGCTACAGCACTGGTGGGAATAGGTCTGTCCCTGTATAAAACAGGGGTACAGTACTGGTGGGGGACAGGTCTGTCACTGTATAACACGGGTACAATACTGTTTGGGACAGGTCTGTCACTGTATAACACTGGGCTACAGCACAGGTGGGAATGGGTCTGTCACTGTATAACACTGGGCAACAGCACTGGTGGGAATGGGTCTGTCACTGTATAAAACAGGGGTACAGTACTGGTGGGGGACTGGTCTGTCACTGTATAACACGGGTACAATACTGTTTGGGACAGGTCTGTCAATATATAACACGGGGTTACAGTACTGCTGGGGACAGGTCTGTCACTATAACACGGGGTTACAGTACTGGTGGCGACAGGTCTGTCAATGTGTAACACTGAGGAACAGTAGAGGAGACAGTTCTGTCACTATATAACACTGGGATACAGTACTGGTGGGGACAGGTCTTGTTACTGTATAACACTGGGGTACAGTACTGGTGGGGACAGGTCTGTTACTGTATAACACTGGGATTCAGTACTGGTGGGGACAGGTCTGTCACTGTATAACACTGGGGTACAGCACTGGTGGGGGACAGGTCTGTCACTGTATAACACTGGGATAAAGTACTGGTGAGGGACAGGACAGTCACTGCCTAACACTGCGGTACAATACTGGTGGGGACAGGTCTGTCTCTGTATAACACTGTGGTACAGAAATGGTGGGGACAGGTCTGTCTCTGTATAACTCTGGGGTACAGTACTGGTGGCGACAGGTCTGTCAATGTATAACACTGGGTTACAGTACTGGTGTGGGACAGGTCTGTCAATGTATAACACTGGGTTACAGTACTGGTGGGGACAGGTCTGTCACTGTATAACACTGGGCTACAGTACTGGTGGGGACAGGTCTGTCACTGAATAACACTGGGCTAAAGTACTGGTGGGGATAGATCTGTCACTGTATAACACTGGGCTACAGCACTGGTGGGAATAGGTCTGTCCCTGTATAAAACAGGGGTACAGTACTGGTGGGGGACAGGTCTGTCACTGTATAACACGGGTACAATACTGTTTGGGACAGGTCTGTCACTGTATAACACTGGGCTACAGCACTGGTGGGAATGGGTCTGTCACTGTATAACACTGGGCTACAGCACTGGTGGGAATGGGTCTGTCACTGTATAAAACAGGGGTACAGTACTGGTGGGGGACAGGTCTGTCACTGTATAACACGGGTACAATACTGTTTGGGACAGGTCTGTCAATATATAACACGGGGTTACAGTACTGCTGGGGACAGGTCTGTCACTATAACACGGGGTTACAGTACTGGTGGCGACAGGTCTGTCAATGTGTAACACTGAGGAACAGTAGAGGAGACAGTTCTGTAACTATATAACACTGGGATACAGTACTGGTGGGGACAGGTCTGTCTCTGTATAACACTGAGTACAGTACTGGTGGGGACAGGTCTGTCACTGTATAACACTGGGATACAGTACTGGTGGGGGACAGGTCTGTCGCTGTATAACACTGGGATAAAGTACTGGTGAGCGACAGGACAGTCACTGTATAACACTGGGGTACAGTACGGGTGGGGACAGGTCTGTCTCTGTGTAACACTGTGGTACAGAAATGGTGGGGACAGGTCTGTCTCTGTATAACTCTGGGGTACAATACTGGTGGGGACAGGTCTGTCACTGTATAACACTGGGGTACAGTACTGGTGGGGGCAGGTCTGTCACTGTATAACACTGGGGTACAGTACTGGTGGGGACAGGTCTGTCACTGCATAACACTGGGGTACAGTACTGGTGGGGACAGGTCTGTCACTGTATAACACTGGGGTACAGTACTGGTGGGGACAGGCCTGTCAAAGTATAACACTGGGGTACAGTACTGGTGGGGACAGGTCTGTCACAGTATAACACTGGGATACAGTACTGGTGGGGACAGGTCTGTCACCGTATAACACTGGGGTACAGTACTGCTGGGAAGAGGTCTGTCACTGTATAACACTGGGGTACAGTACTGGTGGGGACAGGTCTGTCACTGTATAACACGGGTACAGTACAAGTGGGGACAGGTCTGTCACTGTATAAGAGTGGGGTACAGTACTGGTGGGGACAGGTCTGTCACTGTATAACACTGGGGTACAGTACTGGTGGGGACAGGTCTGTCACTGTATAACACTGGGGTACAGCACTGGTGGGGGACAGGTCTGTCACTGTATAACACTGGGATAAAGTACTGGTGAGGGACAGGACAGTCACTGCCTAACACTTCGATACAATACTGGTGGGGACAGGTCTGTCTCTGTATAACACTGTGGTACAGAAATGGTGGGGACAGGTCTGTCTCTGTATAACTCTGGGGTACAGTACTGGTGGCGACAGGTCTGTCAATGTATAACACTGGGTTACAGTACTGGTGTGGGACAGGTCTGTCACTGTATAACACTGGGCTACAGTACTGGTGGGGACAGGTCTGTCACTGAATAACACTGGGCTAAAGTACTGGTGGGGATAGATCTGTCACTGTATAACACTGGGCTACAGCACTGGTGGGAATAGGTCTGTCCCTGTATAAAACAGGGGTACAGTACTGGTGGGGGACAGGTCTGTCACTGTATAACACGGGTACAATACTGTTTGGGACAGGTCTGTCACTGTATAACACTGGGCTACAGCACTGGTGGGAATGGGTCTGTCACTGTATAACACTGGGCTACAGCACTGGTGGGAATGGGTCTGTCACTGTATAAAACAGGGGTACAGTACTGGTGGGGGACAGGTCTGTCACTGTATAACACGGGTACAATACTGTTTGGGACATGTCTGTCAATATATAACACGGGGTTACAGTACTGCTGGGGACAGGTCTGTCACTATAACACGGGGTTACAGTACTGGTGGCGACAGGTCTGTCAATGTGTAACACTGAGGAACAGTAGAGGAGACAGTTCTGTCACTATATAACACTGGGATACAGTACTGGTGGGGACAGGTCTGTTACTGTATAACACTGGGGTACAGTACTGGTGGGGACAGGTCTGTTACTGTATAACGCTGGGATTCAGTACTGGTGGGGACAGGTCTGTCACTGTATAACACTGGGGTACAGCACTGGTGGGGGACAGGTCTGTCACTGTATAACACTGGGATAAAGTACTGGTGAGGGACAGGACAGTCACTGCCTAACACTGCGGTACAATACTGGTGGGGACAGGTCTGTCTCTGTATAACACTGTGGTACAGAAATGGTGGGGACAGGTCTGTCTCTGTATAACTCTGGGGTACAGTACTGGTGGCGACAGGTCTGTCAATGTATAACACTGGGATACAGTACTGGTGGGGGACAGGTCTGTCGCTGTATAACACTGGGATAAAGTACTGGTGAGCGACAGGACAGTCACTGTATAACACTGGGGTACAGTACGGGTGGGGACAGGTCTGTCTCTGTGTAACACTGTGGTACAGAAATGGTGGGGACAGGTCTGTCTCTGTATAACTCTGGGGTACAATACTGGTGGGGGCAGGTCTGTCACTGTATAACACTGGGGTACAGTACTGGTGGGGACAGGTCTGTCACTGCATAACACTGGGGTACAGTACTGGTGGGGACAGGTCTGTCACTGTATAACACTGGGGTACAGTACTGGTGGGGACAGGCCTGTCAAAGTATAACACTGGGGTACAGTACTGGTGGGGACAGGTCTGTCACAGTATAACACTGGGATACAGTACTGGTGGGGACAGGTCTGTCACCGTATAACACTGGGTTACAGTACTGCTGGGAAGAGGTCTGTCACTGTATAACACTGGGGTACAGTACTGGTGGGGGCAGTTCTGTCACCGTATAACACTGGGGTAGAGTACTGCTGGGAAGAGGTCTGTCACTGTATAACACTGGGGTACAGTACTGGTGGGGACAGGTCTGTCACTGTATAACACGGGTACAGTACAACTGGGGACAGGTCTGTCACTGTATAAGAGTGGGGTACAGTACTGGTGGGGACAGGTCTGTCACTGTATAACACTGGGGTACAGTACTGGTGGGGACAGGTCTGTTACTGTATAACACTGGGATTCAGTACTGGTGGGGACAGGTCTGTCACTGTATAACACTGGGGTACAGCACTGGTGGGGGACAGGTCTGTCACTGTATAACACTGGGATAAAGTACTGGTGAGCGACAGGACAGTCACTGTATAACACTGGGGTACAGTACGGGTGGGGACAGGTCTGTCTCTGTGTAACACTGTGGTACAGAAATGGTGGGGACAGGTCTGTCTCTGTATAACTCTGGGGTACAATACTGGTGGGGACAGGTCTGTCACTGTATAACACTGGGGTACAGTACTGGTGGGGGCAGGTCTGTCACTGTATAACACTGGGGTACAGTACTGGTGGGGACAGGTCTGTCACTGCATAACACTGGGGTACAGTACTGGTGGGGACAGGTCTGTCACTGTATAACACTGGGGTACAGTACTGGTGGGGACAGGCCTGTCAAAGTATAACACTGGGGTACAGTACTGGTGGGGACAGGTCTGTCACAGTATAACACTGGGATACAGTACTGGTGGGGACAGGTCTGTCACCGTATAACACTGGGGTACAGTACTGCTGGGAAGAGGTCTGTCACTGTATAACACTGGGGTACAGTACTGGTGGGGACAGGTCTGTCACTGTATAACACGGGTACAGTACAAGTGGGGACAGGTCTGTCACTGTATAAGAGTGGGGTACAGTACTGGTGGGGACAGGTCTGTCACTGTATAACACTGGGGTACAGTACTGGTGGGGACAGGTCTGTTACTGTATAACACTGGGATTCAGTACTGGTGGGGACAGGTCTGTCACTGTATAACACTGGGGTACAGCACTGGTGGGGGACAGGTCTGTCACTGTATAACACTGGGATAAAGTACTGGTGAGGGACAGGACAGTCACTGCCTAACACTTCGGTACAATACTGGTGGGGACAGGTCTGTCTCTGTATAACACTGTGGTACAGAAATGGTGGGGACAGGTCTGTCTCTGTATAACTCTGGGGTACAGTACTGGTGGCGACAGGTCTGTCAATGTATAACACTGGGTTACAGTACTGGTGTGGGACAGGTCTGTCAATGTATAACACTGGGTTACAGTACTGGTGGGGACAGGTCTGTCACTGTATAACACTGGGCTACAGTACTGGTGGGGACAGGTCTGTCACTGAATAACACTGGGCTAAAGTACTGGTGGGGATAGATCTGTCACTGTATAACACTGGGCTACAGCACTGGTGGGAATAGGTCTGTCCCTGTATAAAACAGGGGTACAGTACTGGTGGGGGACAGGTCTGTCACTGTATAACACGGGTACAATACTGTTTGGGACAGGTCTGTCACTGTATAACACTGGGCTACAGCACTGGTGGGAATGGGTCTGTCACTGTATAACACTGGGCTACAGCACTGGTGGGAATGGGTCTGTCACTGTATAAAACAGGGGTACAGTACTGGTGGGGGACAGGTCTGTCACTGTATAACACGGGTACAATACTGTTTGGGACATGTCTGTCAATATATAACACGGGGTTACAGTACTGCTGGGGACAGGTCTGTCACTATAACACGGGGTTACAGTACTGGTGGCGACAGGTCTGTCAATGTGTAACACTGAGGAACAGTAGAGGAGACAGTTCTGTCACTATATAACACTGGGATACAGTACTGGTGGGGACAGGTCTGTTACTGTATAACACTGGGGTACAGTACTGGTGGGGACAGGTCTGTTACTGTATAACGCTGGGATTCAGTACTGGTGGGGACAGGTCTGTCACTGTATAACACTGGGGTACAGCACTGGTGGGGGACAGGTCTGTCACTGTATAACACTGGGATAAAGTACTGGTGAGGGACAGGACAGTCACTGCCTAACACTGCGGTACAATACTGGTGGGGACAGGTCTGTCTCTGTATAACACTGTGGTACAGAAATGGTGGGGACAGGTCTGTCTCTGTATAACTCTGGGGTACAGTACTGGTGGCGACAGGTCTGTCAATGTATAACACTGGGATACAGTACTGGTGGGGGACAGGTCTGTCGCTGTATAACACTGGGATAAAGTACTGGTGAGCGACAGGACAGTCACTGTATAACACTGGGGTACAGTACGGGTGGGGACAGGTCTGTCTCTGTGTAACACTGTGGTACAGAAATGGTGGGGACAGGTCTGTCTCTGTATAACTCTGGGGTACAATACTGGTGGGGACAGGTCTGTCACTGTATAACACTGGGGTACAGTACTGGTGGGGGCAGGTCTGTCACTGTATAACACTGGGGTACAGTACTGGTGGGGACAGGTCTGTCACTGCATAACACTGGGGTACAGTACTGGTGGGGACAGGTCTGTCACTGTATAACACTGGGGTACAGTACTGGTGGGGACAGGCCTGTCAAAGTATAACACTGGGGTACAGTACTGGTGGGGACAGGTCTGTCACAGTATAACACTGGGATACAGTACTGGTGGGGACAGGTCTGTCACCGTATAACACTGGGTTACAGTACTGCTGGGAAGAGGTCTGTCACTGTATAACACTGGGGTACAGTACTGGTGGGGGCAGGTCTGTCACCGTATAACACTGGGGTAGAGTACTGCTGGGAAGAGGTCTGTCACTGTATAACACTGGGGTACAGTACTGGTGGGGACAGGTCTGTCACTGTATAACACGGGTACAGTACAACTGGGGACAGGTCTGTCACTGTATAAGAGTGGGGTACAGTACTGGTGGGGACAGGTCTGTCACTGTATAACACTGGGGTACAGTACTGGTGGGGACAGGTCTGTTACTGTATAACACTGGGATTCAGTACTGGTGGGGACAGGTCTGTCACTGTATAACACTGGGGTACAGCACTGGTGGGGGACAGGTCTGTCACTGTATAACACTGGGATAAAGTACTGGTGAGGGACAGGACAGTCACTTTCTAACACTTCGGTACAATACTGGTGGGGACAGGTCTGTCTCTGTATAACACTGTGGTACAGAAATGGTGGGGACAGGTCTGTCTCTGTATAACTCTGGGGTACAGTACTGGTGGCGACAGGTCTGTCAATGTATAACACTGGGTTACAGTACTGGTGTGGGACAGGTCTGTCAATGTATAACACTGGGTTACAGTACTGGTGGGGACAGGTCTGTCACTGTATAACACTGGGCTACAGTACTGGTGGGGACAGGTCTGTCACTGAATAACACTGGGCTAAAGTACTGGTGGGGATCGATCTGTCACTGTATAACACTGGGCTACAGCACTGGTGGGAATAGGTCTGTCCCTGTATAAAACAGGGGTACAGTACTGGTGGGGGACAGGTCTGTCACTGTATAACACGGGTACAATACTGTTTGGGACAGGTCTGTCACTGTATAACACTGGGCTACAGCACTGGTGGGAATGGGTCTGTCACTGTATAACACTGGGCTACAGCACTGGTGGGAATGGGTCTGTCACTGTATAAAACAGGGGTACAGTACTGGTGGGGGACAGGTCTGTCACTGTATAACACGGGTACAATACTGTTTGGGACAGGTCTGTCAATATATAACACGGGGTTACAGTACTGCTGGGGACAGGTCTGTCACTATAACACGGGGTTACAGTACTGGTGGCGACAGGTCTGTCAATGTGTAACACTGAGGAACAGTAGAGGAGACAGTTCTGTCACTATATAACACTGGGATACAGTACTGGTGGGGACAGGTCTGTTACTGTATAACACTGGGGTACAGTACTGGTGGGGACAGGTCTGTTACTGTATAACGCTGGGATTCAGTACTGGTGGGGACAGGTCTGTCACTGTATAACACTGGGGTACAGCACTGGTGGGGGACAGGTCTGTCACTGTATAACACTGGGATAAAGTACTGGTGAGGGACAGGACAGTCACTGCCTAACACTGCGGTACAATACTGGTGGGGACAGGTCTGTCTCTGTATAACACTGTGGTACAGAAATGGTGGGGACAGGTCTGTCTCTGTATAACTCTGGGGTACAGTACTGGTGGCGACAGGTCTGTCAATGTATAACACTGGGTTACAGTACTGGTGTGGGACAGGTCTGTCAATGTATAACACTGGGTTACAGTACTGGTGGGGACAGGTCTGTCACTGTATAACACTGGGCTACAGTACTGGTGGGGACAGGTCTGTCAGTGAATAACACTGGGCTAAAGTGCAGGTGGGGACAGGTCTGTCACTGTAAAACACTGGGGTACAGTACTGGTGGGGGCAGGTCTGTCACTGTATAACTCTGGGGTACAGTACTGGTGGGGGACAGGTCTGTCTCTGTATAACACTGAGTACAGTACTGGTGGGGACAGGTCTGTCACTGTATAACACTGGGATACAGTACTGGTGGGGGACAGGTCTGTCACTGTATAACACTGGGATAAAGTACTGGTGAGCGACAGGACAGTCACTGTATAACACTGGGGTACAGTACGGGTGGGGACAGGTCTGTCTCTGTATAACACTGTGGTACAGAAATGGTGGGGACAGGTCTGTCTCTGTATAACTCTGGGGTACAATACTGGTGGGGACAGGTCTGTCACTGTATAACACTGGGGTACAGTACTGGTGGGGGCAGGTCTGTCACTGTATAACACTGGGGTACAGTACTGGTGGGGACAGGTCTGTCACTGCAAAACAATGGGCTACAGTACTGGTGGGGACAGGTCTGTCACTGTATAACACTGGGGTACAGTACTGGTGGGGACAGGCCTGTCAAAGTATAACACTGGGGTACAGTACTTGTGGGGACAGGTCTGTCACAGTATAACACGGGTACAGTACAAGTGGGGACAGGTCTGTCACTGTATAAGACTGGGGTACAGTACTGGTGGGGACAGGTCTGTCACTGTATAACACTGGGGTACAGTACTGGTGGGGACAGGTCTGTGACAGTATAACACTGGGGTACAGTACTGCTGGGAAGAGGTCAGTCACTGTATAACACTGGGGTACAGTACTGGTGGGGGCAGGTCTGTCACTGTATAACACGGGTACAGTACAAGAGGGGACAGGTCTGTCACTGTATAAGGCTGAGGTACAGTACTGGTGGGGACAGGTCTGTCACTGTATAACACTGGGGTACAGTACTGGTGGGGACAGGTTTGTGACAGTATAACACTGGGATACAGTACTGGTGGGGGACAGGTCTGTCACTGTATAACACTGGGATAAAGTACTGGTGAGCGACAGGACAGTCACTGTATAACACTGGGGTACAGTACGGGTGGGGACAGGTCTGTCTCTGTATAACACTGTGGTACAGAAATGGTGGGGACAGGTCTGTCTCTGTATAACTCTGGGGTACAATACTGGTGGGGACAGGTCTGTCAGTGTATAACACTGGGGTACAGTACTGGTGGGGGCAGGTCTGTCACTGTATAACACTGGGGTACAGTACTGGTGGGGACAGGTCTGTCACTGCAAAACAATGGGCTACAGTACTGGTGGGGACAGGTCTGTCACTGTATAACACTGGGGTACAGTACTGGTGGGGACAGGCCTGTCAAAGTATAACACTGGGGTACAGTACTTGTGGGGACAGGTCTGTCACAGTATAACACGGGTACAGTACAAGTGGGGACAGGTCTGTCACTGTATAAGACTGGGGTACAGTACTGGTGGGGACAGGTCTGTCACTGTATAACACTGGGGTACAGTACTGGTGGGCCAGGTCTGTGACAGTATAACACTGGGGTACAGTACTGCTGGGAAGAGGTCAGTCACTGTATAACACTGGGGTACAATACTGGTGGGGGCAGGTCTGTCACTGTATAACACGGGTACAGTACAAGAGGGGACAGGTCTGTCACTGTATAAGGGTGATGTACAGTACTGGTGGGGACAGGTCTGTCACTGTATAACACTGGCGTACAGTACTGGTGGGGACAGGTCTGTGACAGTATAACACTGGGGTACAATACTGGTGGGGACAGGTCTGTCACTGTATAAGACTGGGGTAGAGTACTGGTGGGGACAGGTCTGTCACTGTATAACACTGGGGTACAGCACTGGTGGGGGACAGGTCTGTCACTGTATAACACTGGGGTAAAGTACTGGTGAGGGACAGGACAGTCACTGCCTAACACTGCGGTACAATACTGGTGGGGACAGGTCTGTCTCTGTATAACACTGTGGTACAGAAATGGTGGGGACAGGTCTTTCTCTGTATAACTCTGGGGTACAGTACTGGTGGCGACAGGTCTGTCAATGTATAACACTGGGTTACAGTACTGGTGGGGACAGGTCTGTCACTGTATAACACTGGGCTACAGTACTGGTGGGGACAGGTCTGTCACTGAATAACACTGGGCTAAAGTACTGGTGGGGACAGGTCTGTCACTGTAAAACACTGGGGTACAGTACTGGTGGGGGCAGGTCTGTCACTGTATAACTCTGGGGTACAGTACTGGTGGGGGACAGGTCTGTCCCTGTATAAAACAGGGGTACAGTACTGGTGGGGACAGGTCTGTCACTGTATAACACGGGTACAATACTGTTTGGGACACGTCTGTCACTGTATAACACTGGGCTACAGCACTGGTGGGAATGGGTCTGTCACTGTATAACACTGGGCTACAGCACTGGTGGGAATGGGTCTGTCACTGTATAAAACAGGGGTACAGTACTGGTGGGGGACAGGTCTGTCACTGTATAACACGGGTACAATACTGTTTGGGACAGGTCTGTCAATATATAACACGGGGTTACAGTACTGCTGGGGACAGGTCTGTCACTATAACACGGGGTTACAGTACTGGTGGCGACAGGTCTGTCAATGTGTAACACTGAGGAACAGTAGAGGAGACAGTTCTGTCACTATATAACACTGGGATACAGTACTGGTGTGGACAGGTCTGTTACTGTATAACACTGGGGTACAGTACTGGTGGGGACAGGTCTGTTACTGTATAACACTGGGATTCAGTACTGGTGGGGACAGGTCTGTCACTGTATAACACTGGGGTACAGAAATGGTGGGGACAGGTCTGTCTCTGTATAACTCTGGGGTACAGTACAGGTGGCGACAGGTCTGTCAATGTACAACACTGGGTTACAGTACTGGTGTGGGACAGGTCTGTCAATGTATAACACTGGGTTACAGTACTGGTGGGGACAGGTCTGTCACTGTATAACACTGGGCTACAGTACTGGTGGGGACAGGTCTGTCACTGAATAACACTGGGCTAAAGTACTGGTGGGGACAGGTCTGTCACTGTAAAACACTGGGGTACAGTACTGGTGGGGGCAGGTCTGTCACTGTATAACTCTGGGGTGCAGTACTGGTGGGGGACAGGTCTGTCTCTGTATAACACTGAGTACAGTACTGGTGGAGACAGGTCAGTCACTGTATAACACTGGGATACAGTACTGGTGGGGGACAGGTCTGTCACTGTATAACACTGGGATAAAGTACTGGTGAGCGACAGGACAGTCACTGTATAACACTGGGGTACAGTACGGGTGGGGACAGGTCTGTCTCTGTATAACACTGTGGTACAGAAATGGTGGGGACAGGTCTGTCTCTGCATAACTCTTGGGTACAATACTGGTGGGGACAGGTCTGTCACTGTATAACACTGGGGTACAGTACTGGTGGGGGCAGGTCTGTCACTGTATAACACTGGAGTACAGTACTGGTGGGGACAGGTCTGTCACTGCATAACAATGGGCTACAGTACTGGTGGGGACAGGTCTGTCACTGTATAACACTGGGGTACAGTACTGGTGGGGACAGGCCTGTCAAAGTATAACACTGGGGTACAGTACTTGTGGGAAGAGGTCAGTCACTGTATAACACTGGGGTACAGTACTGGTGGGGGCAGGTCTGTCACTGTATATCACGGGTACAGTACAAGAGGGGACAGGTCTGTCACTGTATCAGACTGGGGTACAGTACTGGTGGGGACAGGTCTGTACATGTATAACACTGGGGTACAGTACTGGTGGGGACAGGTCTGTGACAGTATAACACTGGGGTACAATACTGGTGGGGACAGGTCTGTCACTGTATAAGACTGGGGTACAGTACTGGTGGGGACAGGTCTGTCACTGTATAACACTGGGGTACAGCACTGGTGGGGGACAGGTCTGTCACTGTATAACACTGGGATAAAGTACTGGTGAGGGACAGGACAGTCACTGCCTAACACTGCGGTACAATACTGGTGGGGACAGGTCTGTCTCTGTATAACACTGTGGTACAGAAATGGTGGGGACTGGTCTGTCTGTGTATAACTCTGGGGTACAGTACTGGTGCCGACAGGTCTGTCACTGTATAACACTGGGGTACAGTACTGGTGGAGGCAGGTCTGTCACTGTATTACACTGGGGTACAGTACTGGTGGGGACAGGTCTGTCACTGCATAACAATGGGGTACAGTACTGGTGGGGACAGGTCTGTCACTGTATAACACTGGGGTACAGTGCTGGTGGGAACAGGCCTGTCAAAGTATAACACTGGGGTACAGTACTGGTGGGGATGGGTCTGTCACAGTATAACACTGGGGTACAGTACTGGTGGGGGCAGGTCTGTCACTGTATAACACTGGGGTACAGTACTGGTGGGGACAGGTCTGTCACTGTATAAGACTGGGGTACAGTACTGGTGGGGACAGGTCTGTCACTGTATAACACTGGGGTACAGTACTGGTGGGGGACAGGTCTGTCACTGTATAACACTGGGGTACAGTACTGGTGGGAATGGATCTGTCACTGTATAACACTGAGGTACAGTACTGGTGGGGGACAGATCTGTCACTGTATAACACTGGGGTACAGTACTGGTGGGGATAGATCTGTCACTGTATAACACTGGGCTACAGCACTGGTGGGAATGGGTCTGTCACTGTATAAAACAGGGGTACAGTACTGGTGGGGGACAGGTCTGTCCCTGTATAACACGGGTACAATACTGTTTGGGACAGGTCTGTCAATCTATAACACGGGGTTACAGTACTGTTGGGGATAGGTCTGTCACTATAACACGGGGGTACAGTACAGGTGGCGACAGGTCTGTCAATGTGTAACACTGAGGAACAGTAGAAGAGACCGTTCTGTCACTATATAACACTGGGATACAGTACTGGTGGGGACAGGTCTGTTACTGTATAACACTGGGGTACAGTACTGGTGGGGACAGGTTTGTGACAGTATAACACTGGGGTACAATACTGGTGGGGACAGGTCTGTCACTGTATCAGACTGGGGTACAGTACTGGTGGGGACAGGTCTGTCACTGTATAACACTGGGGTACAGTACTGGTGGGGACTGGTCTGTGACAGTATAACACTGGGGTACAATACTGGTGGGGACAGGTCTGTCACTGTATAAGACTGGGGTACAGTACTGGTGGGGACAGGTCTGTCACTGTATAACACTGGGGTACAGCACTGGTGGGGGACAGGTCTGTCACTGTATAACACTGGGATAAACTACTGGTGAGGGACAGGACTGTCACTGCCTAACACTGCGGTACAATACTGGTGGGGACAGGTCTGTCTCTGTATAACACTGTGGTACAGAAATGGTGGAGACTGGTCTGTCTGTGTATAACTCTGGGGTACAGTACTGGTGTCGACAGGTCTGTCACTGTATAACACTGGGGTACAGTACTGGTGGAGGCAGGTCTGTCACTGTATAACACTGGGGTACAGTACTGGTGGGGACAGGTCTGTCGCTGCATAACAATGGGGTACAGTACTGGTGGGGACAGGTCTCTCACTGTATAACACTGGGGTACAGTGCTGGTGGGAACAGGCCTGTCAAAGTATAACACTGGGGTACAGTACTGGTGGGGATGGGTCTGTCACAGTATAACACTGGGGTACAGTACTGGTGGGGTCAGGTCTGTCACTGTATAACACTGGGGTACAGTACTGGTGGGGACAGGTCTGTCACTGTATAAGACTGGGGTACAGTACTGGTGGGGACAGGTCTGTCACTGTATAACACTGGGGTACAGTACTGGTGGGGGACAGGTCTGTCACTGTATAACACTGGGGTACAGTACTGGTGGGAATGGATCTGTCACTGTATAACACTGAGGTACAGTACTGGTGGGGGACAGATCTGTCACTGTATAACACTGGGGTACAGTACTGGTGGGGATAGGTCTGTCACTGTATAACACTGGGCTACAGCACTGGTGGGAATGGGTCTGTCACTGTATAAAACAGGGGTACATTACTGGTGGGGGACAGATCTGTCCCTGTATAACACGGGTACAATACTGTTTGGGAAAGGTCTGTCAATCTATAACACGGGGTTACAGTACTGTTGGGGATAGGTCTGTCACTATAACACGGGGGTACAGTACAGGTGGCGACAGATCTGTCAATGTGTAACACTGAGGAACAGTAGAAGAGACCGTTCTGTCACTATATAACACTGGGATACAGTACTGGTGGGGACAGGTCTGTTACTGTATAACACTGGGATTCAGTACTGGTGGGGACAGGTCTGTTACTGTATAACACTGGGATTCAGTACTGGTGGGGACAGGTCTGTCACGGTATAACACTGGGGACAGTGCTGGTGGGGATCGTTCTGTCACTGTATAACACTGGGGTACAGTACTGGTGGGGGCAGGTCTGTTACTGTATAACACCGTGGTACAGTATTGGTGGGGACAGGTCTGTCACTGTATAAGACTGGGGTACAGTACTGGTGGGGACCGGTCTGTCACTGTATAACACTGGGGTACAGTCCTGATGGGGATGGATCTGTCACTGTATAACACTGGGCTACAGTACTGGTGGGAAAGGGTCTGTCACAGGTTAACACTGGGGTACAGTACTGGTGGGGGACCGGTCTGTCACTGTATAACACGGGTACAATACTGGTGGGGACAGGTCTGTCATTCTATAACACTGGGGTACAGTACTGTTGGGGACACGTCTGTCACTATAACACTGGGGTACAGTACTGGTGGCGACAGGTCTGTCAATGTATCACACTGAGGAACAGTACTAGAGACCGTTCTGTCACTTTATAACACTGGGATACAGTAATGTTGGGGAGAGGTCTGTTACTGTATAACACTGGGATTCAGTACTGGTGGGGACAGGTCTTTCACTATATAACACTGGGGTACAGTACTGGTGGGGACAGGTTTGTCACTATATAACACTGAGGTACAGTACTGGTGGGGGACAAGCCTGTCACTGTATAACAAGGGTACAATACTGGTTTGGACAGGTCTGTCAATCTATAACACTGGGGTACAGTACTGGTGGGGACAGGTCTGTCACTATAACACTGGGGTACAGTACTGGTGGCGACAGGTCTGTCAATGTATAACACTATGGAACAGTACTGGAGACAGTTCTGTCACTGTATAACACTGGGACACAGTACTGGTGAGGACAGGTCTGTCACTATATAACAGTGGGGACAGGACTGGTGGGGGACAGGTCTGTCACTGTAAAACACTGGGTTACAGTACTGGTGGGGGCAGGTCTGTCACTGTATAACTCTGGGGTACAGTACTGGTGGGGGACAGGTCTGTCTCTGTATAACACTGGGATACAGTACTGGTGGGGACAGGTCTGTCACTATATAACACTGGGATTCTGTACTGGTGGGGACGGGTCTGTCACTGTATAACACTGGGGACAGTACTGGTGGGGATGGTTCTGTCACTGTATAACACTGGGGTACAGTACTGGTGGGGGACAAGTCTGTTACTGTATAACACTGGGGTACAGTACTGGTGGCGACAGGTCTTTCACTCTATTACACTGGGGTACCATGCTGGTGGGGACAGGTCTGTTGCGGTATAACACTGGGGTATAGTACTGGTAGGGGCAGGTCTGTCACATGTATAACACTGGGGTACAGTACTGGTGGGGATGGATCTGACACTGTATAACACTGGGCTACAGTACTGGTAGGAAAGTGTCTGCCACTGTATAACACTGGGGTACAGTACTGGTGGGGGACAGGTCTGTCACTGTATAACACTGGGGTACAGTACTGGTGGGGACAGGTCTGTCAATCTATAACACTGGGGTACAGTACTGGTGGGGACCGGTCTGTCACTGTATAACACTGAGGTACAGTACTGGTGGGGAGAGGTCTGTCACTGTATAACACTGGGGTACAGTACTGGTGGGGACCGGTCTGACACTGTATTACAGTGGGGAACAGTTCTGGTGGGGACCGGTTGTCACTGTATAACACTGAGGTACAGTACTGGTGGGGAACATGTCTGTCACTGTATAAAACTGCGGTACAGTACTGGTGGGGATGGATCTGTCACTGTATAACACTGGGCTACAGTACTGGTAGGAAAGGGTCTGTCACTGTATAACACTGGGGTACAGTACTGAAGGGGGTCAGGTCTGTCACTGTATAACACGGGTAGAATACTGGTGGTAACAGCTCTGTCAATCTATAATACTGGGGTACAGTACTGGTGGGGACAGGTCTGTTACTGTATAACACTGGGGTACAGTACTGGTGGGGACAGGTCTGTCACTCTATAACACTGGGGTACCATGCTGGTGGGGACAGGTCTGTTGCTGTATAACACTGGGGTATAGTACTGGTAGGGGCAGGTCTGTCACATGTATAACACTGGGGTACAGTACTGGTGGGGATGGATCTGTCACTGTATAACACTGGGCTACAGTACTGGTGGGAAAGGGTCTGCCACTGTATAACACTGAGGTACAGTATTGGTGTGGGACAGGTCTGTCACTGTATAACAAGGGTACAATACTGGTGGGGACAGGTCTGTCAATCTATAACACTGGGATACAGTACTGGTGGGGACAGGTCTGTCACAATAACACTGGGGTACAGTCCTGGTGGCGACAGGTCTGTCAATGTATAACACTATGGAACAGTACTGGAGACAGTACTGTCACTGTATAACACTGGGATACAGTACTGGTGGGGACAGGTCTGTTACTATATAACACTGGGGACAGTACTGGTGGGGATGGTTCTGTCACTGTATAACACTGGGGTACAGTACTGGTGGGGGACAGGTCTGTTACTGTATAACACTGGGGTACAGTACTGGTGGGGTCAGGTCTTTCACTCTATAACACTGGGGTACCATGCTGGTGGGGACCGGTCTGTCAGTGTATAACGCTGGGGTACAGTACTGGTGGGGTCAGGTCTGTCACTTTATAACTCTGGGGTACCATGCTGGTGGGGACAGGTCTGTTGCTGTATAACACTGGGGCATAGTACTGGTTGGGGCAGGTCTGTCACATGTATAACACTGGGGTACAGCACTGGTGGGGATGGATCTGTCACTGTATAACAATGGGCTACAGTACTGGTAGGAAAGTGTCTGCCACTGTATAACACTGGGGTACAGTACTGGTGGGGGACAGGTCTGTCACTGTATAACACTGGGATACAGTACTGGTGGGGACAGGTCTGTCAATCTATAACACTGGGGTACAGTACTGGTGGGGACAGGTCTGTCTCTTGTATAACACTGGGGTACAGTACTGGTGGCGACAGGTCTGTCACTATATAACACTGGGGTACTGTACTGGTGGGGACAGGTTTGTCACTATATAACACTGGGGTACAGTACTGGTGGGGGACACGTCTGTCACTGTATAACACTGGGTACAATATTGGTGGGGACAGGTCTGTCACTGTATAAAACTGCGGTACAGTACTGGTGGGAATTGATCTGTCACTGTTTAACACTGGGGTACAGTACTGATGGGGGACTGGTCTGTCACTGTATAACACTGGGGTACAGTAATGGTGGGGATGGATCTGTCACTGCATAACACTGGGCTACAGCACTGGTGGGAATGGGTCTGTCACTGTATAACATAGGGGTACAGTACTGGTGGGGGACAGGTCTGTCACTGTATAACACGTGTACAATACTGGTGGGGACAGGTCTGTCACTCTATATCACTGGGGTACAATGCTGGTGGGGACAGATCTGACACTGTATAACACTGGGGTACAGTACTGGTGGGGACAGGTCTGTCACTGTATAACACTGGGGTACAGTACTGCTTGGGACAGGTCTGTCAATCTATAAGCCTGGGTTACAGTACTGGTGGGGACAGGTCTGTCACTGTAACACGGGGGTACAGTACTGCTAGCGACAGGTCTGTCAAAGTATAACACTGGGGTACAGTACTGGTGGGGATAGATCTGTCACTGTATAACACTGGGCTACAGTACTGGTGGGAAATGGTCTGCCACTGTATAACACTGGGGTACAGTACTGGTCGGGACAGGTCTGTCACTGTATAACAAGGGTACAATACTGGTGCGGACAGGTCTGTCAATGTATAACACTATGGAACAGTACTGGAGACAGTTCTGTCACTGTATAACACTGGGATACAGTACTGGTGGGGACAGGTCTGTCACTGTATAACACTGGGATTCTGTACTGGTGGGGATGGATCTGTCACTGTATAACACTGGGCTACAGTACAGGTGGGAAAGGGTCTGCCACTGTATAACACTGGGGTACAGTACTGGTGGGGACAGGTCTGTCACTGTATAACAAGGGCACAATACTGGTGAGGACAGGTCTGTCAATGTATAACACTATGGAACAGTACTGGAGACAGTTCTGTCACTGTATAACACTGGGATAGAGTACTGGTGGGGACAGGTCTGTTACTGTGTAACACAGGGATTCTGTACTGGTGGGGACAGGTCTGTCACTATATAACACTGGGGTACAGTACTGGTGGGGACGGGTCTGTCACTGTATAACACTGAGGACAGTACTGGTGGGGATGGTTCTGTCACTGTATAACACTGGGGTACAGTACTGTTGGGGGACAGGTCTGTTACTGTATAACACTGGGGTACAGTACTGGTGGGGACAGGTCTTTCACTCTATAACACTGGGGTACCATGCTGGTGGGGACAGGTCTGTCAATGTATAACACTATGGAACAGTACTGGAGACAGTTCTGTCACTGTATAACACTGGGATACAGTACTGGTAGGGGCAGGTCTGTCATATGTGTAACACTGGGGTACAGTACTGGTGGGGATGGATCTGTCACTGTATAACACTGGGCTACAGTTCTAGTAGGAAAGTGTCTGCCACTGTATAACACTGGGGTACAGTACTGGTGGGGGACAGGTCTGTCACTGTATAACACTGGGGTACAGTACTGGTGGGGACAGGTCTGTCAATCTATAACACTGGGGTACAGTTCTGGTGGGGACAGGTCTGTCACTATATAACACAGGGGTACAGTACTGGTGGCGACAGGTCTGTCTCTGTATAACACTGAGGTACAGTACTGGTGGGGACCGGTCTGTCACTGTATAACTTTGGTGTACCGTACTGGTGGGGAGAGGTCTGTCACTGTATAACACTGGGGTACAGTACTGGTGGGGACCGGTCTGACACTGTATAACAGTGGGGAACAGTTCTGGTGGGGACCGGTTGTCACTGTATAACACTGAGGTACAGTACTGGTGGGGAACAGGTCTGTCACTGTATAAAACTGCGGTACAGTACTGGTAGGAAAGGGTCTGTCACTGTATAACACTGGGCTACAGTACTGGTAGGAAAGGGTCTGTCACTGTATAACACTGGGGTACAGTACTGGAGGGGGACAGGTCTGTCACTGTATAACACGGGTAAAATACTGGTGGTAACAGCTCTGTCAATCTATAATACTGGGGTACAGTACTGGTGGGGACAGGTCTGTTACTGTATAACACTGGGGTATAGTACTGGTAGGGGCAGGGCTGTCACATGTATAACACTGAGGTACAGTACTGGTGGGGATGGATCTGTCACTGTATAACACTGGGCTACGGTACTGGTGGGAAAGGGTCTGCCACTGTATAACTCTGGGGTACAGTACTGGTGGGGGACAGGTCTGTCACTGTATAACAAGGGTACAATACTGGTGGGGACAGGTCTGTCAATCTATATCACTGGGTTACAGTACTGGTGGGGACAGCTGTGTCACTATAACACTGGGGTACAGTACTGGTGGCGACAGGTTTGTCAATGTATAACACTATGGAACAGTACTGGAGACAGTTCTGTCACTGTATAACACTGGGACACAGTACTGGTGGGGACAGGTCTGTCACTATATAACACTGGGGTACAGTACTGGTGGGGACGGGTCTGTCACTGTATAACACTGGGGACAGTACTGGTGGGGATGGTTCTGTCACTGTATAACACTGGGGTACAGTACTGTTGGGGGACAGGTCTGTTACTGTATAACACTGTGGTACAGTACTGGTGGGGACAGGTCTTTCACTCTATAACACTGGGGTACAGTACTGGTGGGGGACCGGTCTGTCACTGTATAACACGGGTACAATACTGGTGGGGACAGGTCTGTCAATCTATAACACTGGGGCACAGTACTGGTGGGGACACGTCTGTCACTATATAACACAGGGGTACAGTACTGGTGGCGACAGGTCTGTCTCTGTATAACACTGAGGTACAGTACTGGTGGGGGTCAGGTCTGTCATATGTGTAACACTGGGGTACAGTACTGGTGGGGATGGATCTGTCACTGTATAACACTGGGCTACAGTTCTAGTAGGAAAGTGTCTGCCACTGTATAACACTGGGGTACAGTACTGGTGGGGGACCGGTCTGTCACTGTATAACACTGGGGTACAGTACTGGTGGGGACAGGTCTGTCAATCTATAACACTGGGGTACAGTTCTGGTGGGGACAGGTCTGTCACTATATAACACAGGGGTACAGTACTGGTGGCGACAGGTCTGTCTCTGTATAACACTGAGGTACAGTACTGGTGGGGGTCAGGTCTGTCACTGTATAACACTGGGGTACAGTACTGGTGGGGATGGACTGTCACTGTATAACACTGAGCTACAACACTGGTGGGAATGGGTCTGTCACTATAAAACAGGGGTACAGTACTGGTGGGGGAGAGGTCTGTCACTGTCTAACACGGGTACAATACTGTTTGGGACAGGTCTGTCAATCTATAATACGGGGTTACAGTACTGTTGGGGACAGGTCTGTCACTATAACACGGGGGGTACAGTACAGGTGGCGACAGGTCTGTCAATGTGTAACACTGAGGAACAGTAGAGGAGACAGTTCTGTCACTATATAACACTGGGATACAGTACTGGTGGGGACAGGTCTGTTACTGTATAACACTGGGATTCAGTACTGGTGAGGACTGGTCAGTCACTATATAACACTGGGGACAGTACTGGTGGGGATGGTTCTGTCACTGTATAACACTGGGGTACAGTACTGGTGGGGGCAGGTCTGTTACTGTATAACACCGTGGTACAGTATTGGTGGGGACAGGTCTGTCACTGTATAACACTGGGATACAGTACTGGTGGGGGACCGGTCTGTCACTGTATAACACGGGTACAATACTGGTGGGGACAGGTCTGTCAATCTATAACACTGGGGCACAGTACTGGTGGGGACACGTCTGTCACTATAACACTAGGGTACAGTACTTTTGGCGACAGGTCTGTCAATGTATAACACTGAGGAACAGTACTGGAGGCAGTTCAGTCACTTTATAACACTGGGATACAGTAATGTTGGGGAGAGGTCTGTTACTGTATAACACTGGGCTACAGTACTGGTAGGAAAGGGTCTGTCACTGTATAACACTGGGGTACAGTACTGGAGGGGGACAGGTCTGTCACTGTATAACACGGGTAAAATACTGGTGGTAACAGCTCTGTCAATCTATAATACTGGGGTACAGTACTGGTGGGGACAGGTCTGTTACTGTATAACACTGGGGTATAGTACTGGTAGGGGCAGGTCTGTCACATGTATAACACTGAGGTACAGTACTGGTGGGGATGGATCTGTCACTGTATAACACTGGGCTACAGTACTGGTGGGAAAGGGTCTGCCACTGTATAACACTGGGGTACAGTACTGGTGGGGGACAGGTCTGTCACTGTATAACAAGGGTACAATACTGGTGGGGACAGGTCTGTCAATCTATATCACTGGGGTACAGTACTGGTGGGGACAGCTGTGTCACTATAACACTGGGGTACAGTACTGGTGGCGACAGGTTTGTCAATGTATAACACTATGGAACAGTACTGGAGACAGTTCTGTCACTGTATAACACTGGGACACAGTACTGGTGGGGACAGGTCTGTTACTGTATAACACTGGGATTCAGTACTGGTGGGGACAGGTCTGTCACTATATAACACTGGGGACAGTACTGGTGGGGGTCAGGTCTGTCACTGTATAACACTGGGGTACAGTACTGGTGGGGGTCAGGTCTGTCACTGTATAACACTGGGGTACAGTACTGGTGGGAATGGGTCTGTCACTATAAAACAGGGGTACAGTACTGGTGGGGGACAGGTCTGTCACTGTATAACACGGGTACAATACTGTTTGGGACAGGTCTGTCAATCTATAATACGGGGTTACAGTACTGTTGGGGACAGGTCTGTCACTATAACACGGGGGGTACAGTACAGGTGGCGACAGATCTGTCAATGTGTAACACTGAGGAACAGTAGAGGAGACAGTTCTGTCACTATATAACACTGGGATACAGTACTGGTGGGGACAGGTCTGTTACTGTATAACACTGGGATTCAGTACTGGTGGGGACAGGTCTGTCACTATATAACACTGGGGACAGTACTGGTGGGGATGGTTCTGTCACTGTATAACACTGGGGTACAGTACTGGTGGGGGCAGGTCTGTTACTGTATAACACCGTGGTACAGTATTGGTGGGGACAGGTCTGTCACTGTATAACACTGGGGTACAGTACTGGTGGGGGACCGGTCTGTCACTGTATAACACGGGTACAATACTGGTGGGGACAGGTCTGTCAATCTATAACACTGGGGAACAGTACTGGTGGGGACACGTCTGTCACTATAACACTGGGGTACAGTACTGATGGCGACAGGTCTGTCAATGTATAACACTGAGGAACAGTACTGGAGACAGTTCTGTCACTTAATAACACTGGGATACAGTAATGTTGGGGACAGGTCTGTTACTGTATAACACTGGGATTCAGTACAGGTGGGGACAGGTTTGTCACTATATAACATTGGGGTACAGTACTGGTGGGGACAGGTTTGTCACTATATAACACTGGGGTACAGTACTGGTGGGGATAGGTCTGTCACTGTATAACACTGGGATTCAGTACTGGTGGGGACAGGTCTGTCACTATATAACACTGGGGACTGTTCTGGTGGGGATGGTTCTGTCACTGTATAACACTGGGGTACAGTACTGGTGGGGGACAGATCTGTCACTGTATAACACTGGGGTACAGTACTGGTGGGAATGGATCTGTCACTGTAAAAAACAGGGGTACAGTACTGGTGGGGGACAGGTCTGTCACTGTATAACACGGGGTTACAGTACTGTTGGGGACAGGTCTGTCACTATAACACGGGGTTACAGTACTGGTGGGGACAGGTCTGTCACTATAACACGGGGTTACAGTACTGGTGGGGGACAGATCTGTCACTGTATAACACTGGGGTACAGTACTGGTGGGAATGGATCTGTCACTGTAAAAAACAGGGGTACAGTACTGGTGGGGGACAGGTCTGTCACTGTATAACACGGGGTTACAGTACTGTTGGGGACAGATCTGACACTATAACACGGGGTTACAGTACAGGTGGCGACAGGTCTGTCAATGTGTAACACTGAGGAACAGTAGAGGAGACAGTTCTGTCACTATATAACACTGGGATACAGTACTGGTGGCGAAAGGTCTGTCAATGTATAACACTGAGGAACAGTACTGGAGACAGTTCAGTCACTTTATAACACAGGGATACAGTAATGTTGGGGAGAGGTCTGTTACTGTATAACACTGGGCTACAGTACTGGTAGGAAAGGGTCTGTCACTGTATAACACTGGGGTACAGTACTGGAGGGGGACAGGTCTGTCACTGTATAACACGGGTAAAATACTGGTGGTAACAGCTCTGTCAATCTATAATACTGGGGTACAGTACTGGTGGGGACAGGTCTGTTACTGTATAACACTGGGGTATAGTACCGGTAGGGGCAGGTCTGTCACATGTATAACACTGAGGTACAGTACTGGTGGGGATGGATCTGTCACTGTATAACACTGGGCTACAGTACTGGTGGGAAAGGGTCTGCCACTGTATAACACTGGGGTACAGAACTGGTGGGGGACAGGTCTGTCACTGTATAACACTGGGGTACAGTACTGGTGGGGACAGGTCTGTCAATCTATAACACTGGGGTACAGTTCTGGTGGGGACAGGTCTGTCACTATATAACACAGGGGTACAGTACTGGTGGCGACAGGTCTGTCTCTGTATAACACTGAGGTACAGTACTGGTGGGGACCGGTCTGTCACTGTATAACACTGGTGTACAGTACTGGTGGGGAGAGGTGTGTTACTGTATAACACTGGGGTACAGTACTGGTGGGGACCGGTCTGACACTGTATAACAGTGGGGAACAGTTCTGGTGGGGACCGGTTGTCACTGTATAACACTGAGGTACAGTACTGGTGGGGAACAGGTCTGTCACTGTATAAAACTGCGGTACAGTACTGGTGGGGATGGATCTGTCACTGTATAACACTGGGCTACAGTACTGGTAGGAAAGGGTCTGTCACTGTATAACACTGGGGTACAGTACTGGAGGGGGACAGGTCTGTCACTGTATAACACGGGTAAAATACTGGTGGTAACAGCTCTGTCAATCTATAATACTGGGGTACAGTACTGGTGGGGACAGGTCTGTTACTGTATAACACTGGGGTATAGTACTGGTAGGGGCAGGTCTGTCACATGTATAACACTGAGGTACAGTACTGGTGGGGATGGATCTGTCACTGTATAACACTGGGCTACAGTACTGGTGGGAAAGGGTCTGCCACTGTATAACACTGGGGTACAGTACTGGTGGGGACAGGTCTGTCAATCTATATCACTGGGGTACAGTACTGGTGGGGACAGGTGTGTCACTATAACACTGGGATACAGTACTGGTGGCGACAGGTCTGTCAATGTATAACACTATGGAACAGTACTGGAGACAGTTCTGTCACTGTATAACACTGGGACACAGTACTGGTGGGGACAGGTCTGTTACTGTATAACACTGGGATTCAGTACTGGTGGGGACAGGTCTGTCACTATATAACACTGGGGACAGTACTGGTGGGGGTCAGGTCTGTCACTGTATAACACTGGGGTACAGCACTGGTGGGGATGGATCTGTCACTGTATAACACTGAGCTACAGCACTGGTGGGAATGGGTCTGTCACTATAAAACAGGGGTACAGTACTGGTGGGGGACAGGTCTGTCACTGTATAACACGGGTACAATACTGTTTGGGACAGGTCTGTCAATCTATAATATGGGGTTACAGTACTGTTGGGGACAGGTCTGTCACTATAACACGGGGGGTACAGTACAGGTGGCGACAGATCTGTGAATGTGTAACACTGAGGAACAGTAGAGGAGACAGTTCTGTCACTATATAACACTGGGATACAGTACTGTTGGGGACAGGTCTGTTACTGTATAACACTGGGATTCAGTACTGGTGGGGACAGGTCTGTCACTATATAACACTGGGGACAGTACTGGTGGGGATGGTTCTGTCACTGTATAACACTGGGGTACAGTACTGGTGGGGGCAGGTCTGTTACTGTATAACAACGTGGTACAGTATTGGTGAGGACAGGTCTGTCACTGTATAACACTGGGGTACAGTACTGGTGGGGGACCGGTCTGTCACTGTATAACACGGGTACAATACTGGTGGGGACAGGTCTGTCAATCTATAACACTGGGGCACAGTACTGGTGGGGACACGTCTGTCACTATAACACTGGGGTACAGTACTGGTGGCGACAGGTCTGTCAATGTATAACACTGAGGAACAGTACTGGAGACAGTTCTGTCACTTTATAACACTGGGATACAGTAATTTTGGGGAGAGGTCTGTTACTGTATAACACTGGGATTCAGTACAGGTGGGGACAGGTTTGTCACTATATAACATTGGGGTACAGTACTGGTGGGGACAGGTTTGTCACTATATAACACTGGGGTACAGTACTGGTGGGGATAGGTCTGTCACTGTATAACACTGGGATTCAGTACTGGTGGGGACAGGTCTGTCACTATATAACACTGGGGACTGTACTGGTGGGGATGGTTCTGTCACTGTATAACACTGGGGTACAGTACTGGTGGGGGACAGATCTGTCACTGTATAACACTGGGGTACAGTACTGGTGGGAATGGTTCTGTCACTGTAAAAAACAGGGGTACAGTACTGGTGGGGGACAGGTCTGTCACTGTATAACACGGGGTTACAGTACTGTTGGGGACAGGTCTGTCACTATAACACGGGGTTACAGTACTGGTGGGGACAGGTCTGTCACTATAACACGGGGTTACAGTACTGGTGGGGGAAAGATCTGTCACTGTATAACACTGGGGTACAGTACTGGTGGGAATGGATCTGTCACTGTAAAAAACAGGGGTACAGTACTGGTGGGGGACAGGTCTGTCACTGTATAACACGGGGTTACAGTACTGTTGGGGACAGGTCTGTCACTATAACACGGGGTTACAGTACAGGTGGCGACAGGTCTGTCAATGTGTAATACTGAGGAACAGTAGAGGAGACAGTTCTGTCACTATATAACACTGGGATACAGTACTGGTGGGGACAGGTCTGTTACTGTATAACACTGGGGTACAGTACTGGTGGGGACAGGTCTGTTACTGTATAACACTGGGATTCAGTACTGGTGGGGACAGGTCTGTCACTGTATAACACTGGGGACAGTACTGGTGGGGATGGTTCTGTCACTGTATAACACTGGGGTACAGTACTGGTGGGGGACAGGTCTGTCACTGTATAACACTGGGGTACTGTACTGGAGACAGTTCTGTCACTTTATAACACTGGGATACAGTAATGTTGGGGAGAGGTCTGTTACTGTATAACACTGGGATTCAGTACTGGTGGGGACAGGTTTGTCACTATATAACACTGGGGTACTGTTCTGGTGGGGACAGGTTTGTCACTATATAACACTGGGGTACAGTACTGGTGGGGGACAGGTCTGTCACTATATAACACTGGGGTGCAGTACTGGTGGGAATGGATCTGTCACTGGTTAACACTGGGGTACAGTACTGATGGGGGACTGGTCTGTCACTGTATAACACTGGGGTACAGTAATGGTGGGGATGGATCTGTCACTGTATAACACTGGGCTACAACACTGGTGGGAATGGGTCTGTCACTGTATAACATAGGGGTACTGTACTGGTGGGGGACAGATCTGTCACTCTATATTACTGGGGTACAATGCTGGTGGGGACAGATTTGACACGGTATAACACTGGGGTACAGTACTGGTGGGGACAGGTCTGTCACTGTATAACACTGGGGTACAGTACTGCTTGGGACAGGTCTGTCAATCTATAAGACTGGGTTACAGTACTGGTGGGGACAGGTCTGTCACTGTAACACGGGGGTACAGTACTGCTAGCGACAGGTCTGTCAAAGTATAACACTGGGGTACAGTACTGGTGGGGATGGATCTGTCACTGTATAACACTGGGCTACAGTACTGGTGGGAAAGGGTCTGCCACTGTATAACACTGGGGTACAGTACTGGTGGGGACGGGTCTGTCACTGTATAACAAGGGTACAATACTGGTGCGGACAGGTCTGTCAATGTATAACACTATGGAACAGTACTGGAGACAGTTCTGTCACTGTATAACACTGGGATACAGTACTGGTGGGGACAGGTCTGTTACTGTGTAACACTGGGATTCTGTACTGGTGGGGACAGGTCTGTCACTATATAACACTGGGGTACAGTACTGGTGGGGACGGGTCTGTCACTGTATAACACTGGGGACAGTACTGGTGGGGATGGTTCTGTCACTGTATAACACTGGGGTACAGTACTGTTGGGGGACAGGTCTGTTACTGTATAACACTGGGGTACAGTACTGGTGGGGACAGGTCTTTCACTCTATAACACTGGGGTACCATGCTGGTGGGGACAGGTCTGTTGCTGCATAACACTGGGGTATAGTACTGGTAGGGGCAGGTCTGTCATATGTGTAACACTGGGGTACAGTACTGGTGGGGATGGATCTGTCACTGTATAACACTGGGCTACAGTACTAGTAGGAAAGTGTCTGCCACTGTATAACACTGGGGTACAGTACTGGTGGGGGACAGGTCTGTCACTGTATAACACTGGGGTACAGTACTGGTGGGGACAGGTCTGTCAATCTATAACCCTGGGGTACAGTTCTGGTGGGGACAGGTCTGTCACTATATAACACAGGGTTACAGTACTGGTGGCGACAGGTCTGTATCTGTATAACACTGAGGTACAGTACTGGTGGGGACAGGTCTGTCACTGTATAACACTGGTGTACAGTACTGGTGGGGAGAGGTCTGTCACTGTATAACACTGGGGTACAGTACTGGTGGGGACCGGTCTGACACTGTATAACAGTGGGGAACAGTTCTGGTGGGGACCGGTTGTCACTGTATAACACTGAGGTACAGTACTGGTGGGGAACAGGTCTGTCACTGTATAAAACTGCGGTACAGTACTGGTGGGGATGGATCTGTCACTGTATAACACTGGGCTACAGTACTGGTAGGAAAGGGTCTGTCACTGTATAACACTGGGGTACAGTACTGGAGGGGGACAGGTCTGTCACTGTATAACACGGGTAAAATACTGGTGGTAACAGCTCTGTCAATCTATAATACTGGGGTACAGTACTGGTGGGGACAGGTCTGTTACTGTATAACACTGGGGTATAGTACTGGTAGGGGCAGGTCTGTCACATGTATAACACTGAGGTACAGTACTGGTGGGGATGGATCTGTCACTGTATAACACTGGGCTACAGTACTGGTGGGAAAGGGTCTGCCACTGTATAACACTGGGGTACAGTACTGGTGGGGACAGGTCTGTCAATCTATATCACTGGGGTACAGTACTGGTGGGGACAGGTGTGTCACTATAACACTGGGATACAGTACTGGTGGCGACAGGTCTGTCAATGTATAACACTATGGAACAGTACTGGAGACAGTTCTGTCACTGTATAACACTGGGACACAGTACTGGTGGGGACAGGTCTGTTACTGTATAACACTGGGATTCAGTACTGGTGGGGACAGGTCTGTCACTATATAACACTGGGGACAGTACTGGTGGGGGTCAGGTCTGTCACTGTATAACACTGGGGTACAGTACTGGTGGGGATGGATCTGTCACTGTATAACACTGAGCTACAGCACTGGTGGGAATGGGTCTGTCACTATAAAACAGGGGTACAGTACTGGTGGGGGACAGGTCTGTCACTGTATAACACGGGTACAATACTGTTTGGGACAGGTCTGTCAATCTATAATACGGGGTTACAGTACTGTTGGGGACAGGTCTGTCACTATAACACGGCGGGTACAGTACAGGTGGCGACAGGTCTGTCAATGTGTAACACTGAGGAACAGTAGAGGAGACAGTTCTGTCACTATATAACACTGGGATACAGTACTGTTGGGGACAGGTCTGTTACTGTATAACACTGGGATTCAGTACTGGTGGGGACAGGTCTGTCACTATATAACACTGGGGACAGTACTGGTGGGGATGGTTCTGTCACTGTATAACACTGGGGTACAGTACTGGTGGGGGCAGGTCTGTTACTGTATAACACCGTGGTACAGTATTGGTGGGGACAGGTCTGTCACTGTATAACACTGGGGTACAGTACTGGTGGGGGACAGGTCTGTCACTGTATAACACGGGTACAATACTGGTGGGGACAGGTCTGTCAATCTATAACACTGGGGCACAGTACTGGTGGGGACACGTCTGTCACTATAACACTGGGGTACAGTACTGGTGGCGACAGGTCTGTCAATGTATAACACTGAGGAACAGTACTGGAGACAGTTCTGTCACTTTATAACACTGGGATACAGTAATGTTGGGGAGAGGTCTGTTACTGTATAACACTGGGATTCAGTACAGGTGGGGACAGGTTTGTCACTATATAACATTGGGGTACAGTACTGGTGGGGACAGGTTTGTCACTATATAACACTGGAGTACAGTACTGGTGGGGATAGGTCTGTCACTGTATAACACTGGGATTCAGTACTGGTGGGGACAGGTCTGTCACTATATAACACTGGGGACTGTACTGGTGGGGATGGTTCTGTCACTGTATAACACTGGGGTACAGTACTGGTGGGGGACAGATCTGTCACTGTATAACACTGGGGTACAGTACTGGTGGGAATGGATCTGTCACTGTAAAAAACAGGGGTACAGTACTGGTGGGGGACAGGTCTGTCACTGTATAACACGGGGTTACAGTACTGTTGGGGACAGGTCTGTCACTATAACACGGGGTTACAGTACTGGTGGGGACATGTCTGTCACTATAACACGGGGTTACAGTACTGGTGGGGGACAGATCTGTCACTGTATAACACTGGGGTACAGTACTGGTGGGAATGGATCTGTCACTGTAAAAAACAGGGGTACAGTACTGGTGGGGGACAGGTCTGTCACTGTATAACACGGGGTTACAGTACTGTTGGGGACAGGTCTGTCACTATAACACGGGGTTACAGTACAGGTGGCGACAGGTCTGTCAATGTGTAACACTGAGGAACAGTAGAGGAGACAGTTCTGTCACTATATAACACTGGGATACAGTACTGGTGGGGACAGGTCTGTTACTGTATAACACTGGGGTACAGTACTGGTGGGGACAGGTCTGTTACTGTATAACACTGGGATTCAGTACTGGTTGGGACAGGTCTGTCACTATATAACACTGGGGACAGTACTGGTGGGGATGGTTCTGTCACTGTATAACACTGGGGTACAGTACTGGTGGGGGACAGGTCTGTCACTGTATAACACGGGTACAATACTGGTGGGGACAGGTCTGTCAATCTATAACACTGGGGTACAGTACTGGTGGGGACAGGTCTGTCACTATAACACTGGGGTACAGTACGGGTGGCGACAGGTCTGTCAATGTATAACACTGAGGAACAGTACTGGAGACAGTTCTGTCACTTTATAACACTGGGATACAGTAATGTTGGGGAGAGGTCTGTTACTGTATAACACTGCGATTCAGTACTGGTGGGGACAGGTTTGTCACTATATAACACTGGGGTACTGTACTGGTGGGGACAGGTTTGTCACTATATAACACTGGGGTACAGTACTGGTGGGGGACAGGTCTGTCACTGTATAACACTGGGGTACAGTACTGGTGGGAATGGATCTGTCACTGGTTAACACTGGGGTACAGTACTGATGGGGGACTGGTCTGTCACTGTATAACACTGGGGAACAGTAATGGGGATGGATCTGTCACTGTATAACACTGGGCTACAACACTGGTGGGAATGGGTCTGTCACTGTATAACATAGGGGTACTGTACTGGTGGGGGATAGATCTGTCACTCTATATCACTGGGGTACAATGCTGGTGGGGACAGATCTGACACGGTATAACACTGGGGTACAGTACTGGTGGGGACAGGTCTGTCACTGTATAACACTGGGGTACAGTACTGCTTGGGACAGGTCTGTCAATCTATAAGACTGGGTTACAGTACTGGTGGGGACAGGTCTGTCACTATAACACTGGGGTACAGTACTGCTGGCGACAGGTCTTTCAATGTATAACACTGTGGAACAGTACTGGAGACAGTTCTGTCACTATATAACACAGGGTTACAGTACTGGTGGGGACAGGTCTTTCACTCTATAACACTGGGGTACCATGCTGGTGGGGACAGGTCTGTCAGTGTATTACGCTGGGGTACAGTACTGGTGGGGACAGGTCTGTCACTCTATAAAACTGGGGTACCATGCTGATGGGGACAGGTCTGTTGCTGTATAACACTGGCGTATAGTACTGGTAGGGGCAGGTCTGTCACATGTATAACACTGGGGTACAGGACTGGTGGGGATGGATCTGTCACTGTATAACACTGGGCTACAGTACTGGTGGGAAAGTGTCTGCCACTATATAACACTGGGGTACAGTACTGGTGTGGGACAGGTCTGTCACTGTATAACAAGGGTACAATACTGGTGGGGACAGGTCTGTCAATCTATAACACTGGGATACAGTACTGGTGGGGACAGGTGTGTCACTATAACACTGGGGTACAGTACTGGTGGCGACAGGTCTGTCAATGTATAACACTATGGAACAGTACTGGAGACAGTTCTGTCACTGTATAACACAGGGATACAGTACTGGTGGGGACAGGTCTGTTACTGTAAAACACTGGGATTCTGTACTGGTGGGGACAGGTCTGTCACTATATAACACTGGGGACAGTACTGGTGGGGATGGATCTGTCACTGTATAACACTGGGGTACAGTACTGGTGGAGGACAGGTCTCTTACTGTATAACACCGTGGTAAAGTACTGGTGGGGACAGGTCTGTCACTGTATAACACTGGGGTACAGTACTGGTGGGGACAGGTCTGTCAATGTATAACACTGGGGTACAGTACTGGTGGGGACCGGTCTGAAACTGTATAACACTGAGGAACAGTACTGGTGGGGAGAGGTCTGTCACTGTATAACACTGGGGTACAGTACTGGTGGGGACCGGTCTGTCACTGTATAACAGTGGGGAACAGTTCTGTTGGGGACCGGTTGTCATTGTATAACACTGAGGTACAGTACTGGTGGGGACCGGTCTGTCACTGTATAACACTGAGGTACAGTACTGGTGGGGACAGGTCTGTCACTGTATAACACTGGGGTACAGTACTGGTGGGGTCAGGTCTGTCAATGTATAACACTGGGGTACAGTACTGGTGGGGACAGGTCTGTCACATGTATCACAATGGGGAACAGTGATGGTGGGGACAGGTCTGTCACTGTATAACACTGGGGTACAGTACTGGTGGGGTCAGGTCTGTAACTGTGTAACACTGGTGTGCAGTACTGGTGGGTTCAGGTCTGTCACATGTATAACACTGGGGTACAGTACTGGTGGGGACATGTCTGTCACTGTATAACACTGGGGAACAGTTCTGGTGGGGACCGTTCTGTCACTGTATAACACTGAGGTACAGTACTGGTGGGGAACATGTCTGTCACTGTATAACACTGGGGTACAGTACTGCTGGGGACAGGTCTGTCACTGTATAACACTGGGGTACAGTACTGGTGGGGACAGGTCTGTCACTGTATAAGACTGGGGTACAGTTCTGCTGGGGACAGGTCTGTCACTGTATAACACTGGGGTACAGTACTGGTGGGGACAGGTCTGTCAGCGTATAACACTGGGGTACAGTACTGGTGGGGAGAGGTCTGTCACTGTATAACACTGGGGTACAGTACTGGTGGGTCAGGTCTGTCACTGTATAACACGGGTACAGTAAAAGTGGGGACAGGTCTGTCATTGTATAAGACTGGGGTACGGTACTGGTGGGGACAGGTCTGTCACTGTATAAAACTGGGGAACAGTACTGGTGGGGACAGGTCTGTCACATGTATAACACGGGTACAGTACAAGTGGGGACTGGTCTGTCACTGTATAAGACTGAGGTACAGTACTGGTGGGGACAGGTCTGTCACATGTATAACACTGGGGTACAGTAGGGGTGGGGATGGATCTTTCACTGTATAACACTGGGGTACAGTACTGGTGGGGATGGATCTGTCACTGTATAACACTGGGCTACCGTACTGGTAGGAAAGTGTCTGCCACTGTATAACACTGGGGTACAGTACTGGTGGGGGACATGTCTGTCACATGTATAACACTGGGGTACAGTACTGGAGGGGATGGATCTGTCACTGTATAACACTGGGGTACAGTACTGGTAGGAAAGTGTCTGCCACTGTATAACACTGGGGTACAGTACTGGTGGGGGACCGGTCTGTCACTGTATAACAAGGGTACAATACTGGTGGGGACAGGTCTGTCAATCTATAACACTGGGGTACAGTACTGGTGGGGACAGGTCTGTCACTATAACACTGGGGTACAGTACTGGTGGCGACAGGTCTGTCAATGTATAACACTATGGAACATTACTGGAGATAGTTCTGTCACTGTATAACACTGGGATACAGTACTGGTGGGATCAGGTCTGTTAATGTATAACACTGGGATTCAGTACTGGTGGGGACAGGTCTGTCACTGTATAACACTGGGGACAGTACTGGTAGGGATGGTTCTGTCACTGTTTAACACTGGGTTACAGTACTGGTGGGGGACAGGTCTGTTACTGTATAACACCGTGGTAAAGTACTGGTGGGGACAGGTCTGTCACTGTATGACACTGGGGTACAGTACTGGTGGGGACAGGTCTGTCAATGTATAACACTGGGGTACAGTACTGGTGGGGACCGGTCTGTCACTGTATAACACTGAGGTACAGTACTAGTGGGGAGAGGTCTGTCACTGTATAACACTGGGGTACAGTACTGGTGGGGACCGGTCTGTCACTGTATAACAGTGGGGAACAGTTCTGGAGGGGATCGGTTGTCACTGTATAACACTGAGGTACAGTACTGGTGGGGAACAGAAATGTCACTGTATAAAACTGCGGTACAGTACTGGTGGGGATAGGTCTGTCACTGTATAACACTGGGGTACAGTACTGGTGGTGAAGGTTCTGTCACTGTATAACACTGGGCTACAGTACTGGTAGGAAAGGGTCTGTCACTGTATAACTCTGGGGTACAGCACTGGAGGGGGACAGGTCTTTCACTGTATAACACAGGTAGAATACTGGTGGTAACAGATCTGTCAATCTATAATACTGGGGTACAGTACTGGTGGGGACAGGTCTGTTACTGTATAACACTGGGGGTACCGTACTGGCGGGGGCAGGTCTGTCACATGTATAACACTGGGGTACAGTACTGGTGGTGATGGATCTGTCTCTGTATAACACTGGGCTACAGTACTGGTGGGAAAGGGTCTGCCACTGTATAACACTGGGGTACAGTACTGATGGGGGACAGGTCTGTCACTGTATAACAAGGTTACAAGACTGGTGGAGACAGTTCTGTCACTGTATAACACTGGGGTACAGTACTGGTGGGGGCAGGTCTGTCACTGTATCACACTGCGGTACAGTAGAGGTGGGGGAAGGCCTGTCACTGCATAACACTGGGGTACAGTAATGGTGGAGAGAGGTCTGTCACTATATAACACTGTGGACAGTACTGGTGGGGGACTGGTCTGTCACTGTATAACACTGGGATTCAGTACTGGTGGGGACAGGTCTGTCACTATATAACACTGGGGACAGTAATGGTGGGGATGGTTCTGTCACTGTATAACACTGGGCTACTGTACTGGTGGGGGATAGGTCTGTCACTGTATAACACTGGGGTACAGTACTGGTGGGAATGGATCTGTCACTGTATAACACTGAGGTACAGTACTGGTGGGGGATAGATCTGTCACTGTATAACACTGGGGTACAGTACTGGTTGGGATGGATCTGTCTCTGAATAACACTGGGCTACAGCACTGGTGGGAATGGGTCTGTCACTGTATAACACAGGGGTAGAGTACTGGTGGGGGACAGGTCTGTCACTGTATAACTCGGGTACAATACTGTTTGGGACAGGTCTGTCAATCTATAACACGGGGTTACAGTACTGTTGGGGACAGGTCTGTCACTATAACACGGGGTTACAGTACTGGTGGCGACAGGTCTGTCAATGTGTAACACTGAGGAACAGTAGAGGAGACAGTTCTGTCACGATATAACACTGGGAAGCAGTACTGGTGGGGACAGGTCTGTTACTGTATAACACTGGGGTACAGTACTGGTGGGGACAGGTCTGTTACTGTATAACACTGGGATTCAGTACTGGTGGGGACAGGTCTGTCACTATATAACACTGGGGACAGTACTGGTGGGGATGGTTCTGTCACTGTATAACGTTGGGGTGCAGTAATGGTGGGGGCAGGTCTGTTACTGTATAACACCGTGGTACAGTATTGGTGGGGACAGGTCTGTCACTGTATAACACTGGGGACAATACTAGTGGGGGACAGGTCTGTCACTGTATAACACGGGTACAGTACTGGTGGGGACAGGACTGTCAATCTATAACACTGGGGTACAGTACTGGTGGGGGACAGGTCTGTCACTGTATAACACTGGGATACAGTACTGGTGGGAATGGTTCTGTCACTGTATAACACTGGGGTACAGTAATGGTGGGGATGGATCTGCCACTGTATAACACTGGGCTACAGCACTGGTGGGAATGGGTCTGTCACTGTATAACATAGGGGCACAGAACTGGTGGGGGACAGGTCTGTCACTGTATAACACGTGTACAATACTGGTGGGGACAGGTCTGTCACTCTATATCACTGGGGTACAATGCTGGTGGGGACAGATCTGACACTGTATAACACTGGGGTACAGTACTGGTGGGGACAGGCCTGTCACTGTATAACACTGGGGTACAGTACTGCTTGGGACAGGTCTGTCAATCTATAAGACTGGGTTACAGTACTGGTGGGGACCGGTCTGTCACTATAACACGGGGGTACAGTACTGCTGGCGACAATGTATAACACTGTCACTGCAGGTCTGTCACTGTATAACACTGCGGTACAGTACTGGTGGGGATAGGTTTGTCACTGTATAACACTGGGGTACAGTACTGGTGGGGATAGGTCTGTCACTGTATAACACTGGGGTACAGTACTGGTGGGGACAGGTCTGTCCCTGTATAAGACTGGGGTACAGTACTGGTGGGGACAGGTCTGTCACTGTATAACACTGGGGTACAGTACTGGTGGGGACAGGTCTGTCACCGTATAACACTGGGGTACAGTACTGGTGGGGAGAGGTCTGTCACTGTATAACACTGGGTTACAGTACTGGTGGGGGCAGGTCTGTCACTGTATAACACGGGTACAGTACGAGTGGGGACAAGTCTGTCTCTGTAAGACTGGGGTACGGTACTGGTGGGGACAGGTCTGTCACTGTATAACACCGGGGTACAATACTGGTGGGGACAGGTCTGTCACTGTATAAGACTGGGGTACAGTACTGGTGGGGACAGGTCTGTTACATGTATAACACTGGGGTACAGTACTGGTGGGGACAGGTGTGTCACTATATAACACTGGGGAACAGTTCAGGTGGGGACCGGTCTGTCACTGTATAACACTGAGGTACAGTACTGGTGGGGAACAGGTCTGTCACTGTATAACACAGCGGTACAGTACTGGTGGGTTCAGGTCTGTCACTGTATAACACTGGGGGACAGTACTGGTGGGGACAGGTCTGTCTCTGTATAACACGGGGGTACAGTACTGGTGGGGAGAGGTCTGTCACTATATAACACTGGGGAACAGTTCTGGTGGGGACCGGTCTGTCACTGTATAACACAGCATTACAGTACAGGTGGGGGACAGGTCTGTCACTGTATAACACTGGGGTACAATATTGGTGGGGATGTGTCTGTCACAGTATAACACAGGGTAACAGTACTGGAAGGGACTGGTCTGTCACTTTATAACCCTGGGGTACAGTACTGGTTGGGACACGTCTGTCACTGTATAAAGCTGGGGTACAGTACTGGTGGGGACAGGTCTGTCACTGTATAACACTGGGGTACAGTACTGGTGGGGACATGTCTGTCACTGTATAACACTGGGGTACAGTACTGGTGGGTACAGGTCTGTCACTGTATAACACTGGGGAACAGTTCTGGTGGGGACCGGTCTGTCACTGTATAACACTGAGATACAGTACTGGTGGGGAACAGGTCTGTCACTGTATAACACTGCGGTACAGTACTGGAAGGGACAGGTCTGTCACTGTATAACACTGGGGTACAGTACTGGTGGGGACACGTCTGTCACTGTATAAAACTGAGATACAGTACTGGTGGGGACAGGTCTGTCACTGTATAACACTGGGGTACAGTACTGGTGGGGACCGGTCTGTCACTGTATAACACTGGGTTACAGTACTGGTGGGGGACAGGTCTGTCACTGTATAACACTGGGGTACAGCACTGGTGGGGACAGCTCTGTCACTCTATAACACTGGGGTACAGTACTGATAGGGATGGGTCTGTCACTGTATAACACTGGGGTACAGTACTGGTGGGGACAGCTCTGTCACTGTATTACCGTGGGGTACAGTACTGGTGGGTGCAGGTCTGTTACTGTATAACACTGGGGTACAGTACTGGTGGGGACAATTCTGTCACTGTATAACACTGGGGTACAGTACTGGTGGGGACAATTCTGTCACTGTATAACACCGGGGTACAGTAGTGGAGGGGACAGGTTTGACACTTGATAACACTGGGGTACAGTACTGGTGGGGGCAGGTCTGTTACTGTATAACACTGGGGTACAGTACTGGTGGGGACAATTCTGTCACTGTATAACACTGGGGTACAGTACTGGTGGGGACACGTCTGTCACTGTATAAAACTGGGATACAGTACTGGTGGGGACAGGTCTGTCACTGTATAACACTGGGGTACAGTACTGGTGGGGACCGGTCTGTCACTGTATAACACTGGGGTACAGTACTGGTGGGTGACAGGTCTGTCACTGTATAACACAGGGGTACAGCACTGGTGGGGACAGCTCTGTCAGTGTATAACACTAGGCTACAATACTGGTGGGGGCAGGTCTGTCACTGTATAACACTGGTGTACAGAACTGGTGGGGGAGAGGCCTGTGACTTTATAACATTGTGGTAAAGTACTGGTAGAGACAGGACTGTCACTATATAACACCGTGGTACAGTACTGGTGGGGACAGGTCTGTCACTGTATAACACTGGTGTACAGTACTGGTGGGGATGGATCTGTCTCTGTATAACACTGGGATACAATACTGGTGGGGACAGGTCTGTCACTATATAACACTGAGGTACAGTACTGGTGGGGAGAGGTCTGTCACTGTATAACACTGGGGAACAGTACTGGTGGGGACAGGTCTTTCACTTTATAACACTGGGATACAGTACTGGTGGGGACATGTCTGTCACCATATAACACTGGCGTACAATACTGGTTGGGACAGCTCTGTCACTGTATAACTCTGGGGTACAATACTGGTGGGGACAATTCTGTCACTGTATAACACTGGGGTACAATACTGGTGGGGACAGGTCAGTCACTTTATAACACTGGGGTACAGTACTGGTGGGGACAGGTCTGTCACTGTATAACACTGGGGTACAGCACTGGTGGGGACAGGTCTGTCACTGTATAACACTGGGGTACAGTACTGGTGGGGAAATGTCTGTCACTGTTTCACACTGGGGTACAGTACTGGTGGGGACAGGTCTGTCACTGTATAACACTGGGGTACAGTACTGTTTGGGGACAGCTCTGTCACTATAACACTGGGCTGCAGTACTGGTGGGGACAGGTCTGTCACTGTATAACACTGGGGTACAGTACTGGTGGGGGACAGGTCGGTCACTGTATAACACTGGGGTACAATACTGGTGGGGGAGAGGCCTGTCACTGTATAACATTGTCGTAAAGTACTGGTAGAGACAGGACTGTCACTATATAACACCGTGGTACTGTACTGGTGGGGACAGGTCTGTCACTGTATAACACTGGTGTACAGTACTGGTGGGGATGGATCTGTCTCTGTATAACACTGGGATACAATACTGGTGGGGACAGGTCCGTCACTATATAACACTGAGGTACAATACTGGTGGGGACAGGTCTGTCACTGTTTAAGACTGGGGTACAGTACTGGTGGGGACAGGTCTGTCACATGTATAACACGGGTACAGTACAAGTGGGGACAGGGCTGTCACTTTATAAGACTGGGGTACAGTACTGGTGGAGACAGGTCTGTCACATGTATAACACTGGGGTACAGTACTGGTGGGGACAGGTGTGTCACTATATTACACTGGGGAACAGTTCAGGTGGGGACCGGTCTGTCAGTGTATAACACTGAGGTACAGTACTGGTGGGGAACAGGTCTGTCACTGTATAACACTGCGGTACAGTACTGGTGGGGATAGGTCTGTCACTGTATAACACTGGGGGACAGTACTGGTGGGGACAGGTCTGTCTCTGTATAACACGGGGGTACAGTACTGGTGGGGAGAGGTCTGTCACTATATAACACTGGGGAACAGTTCTGGTGGGGACCGGTCTGTCACTGTATAACACTGCATTACAGTACTGGTGGGGGACAGGTCTGTCACTGTATAACACTGGGGTACAATACTGGTGGGGATGTGTCTGTCACAGTATAACAAAGGGTAACAGCACTGGAAGGGACAGGTCTGTCACTTTATAACACTGGGGTACAGTACTGGTTGGGACACGTCTGTCACTGTATAAAGCTGGGGTACAGTACTGGTGGGGACAGGTCTGTCACTGTATAACACTGGGGTACAGTACTGGTGGGGACATGTCTGTCACTGTATAACACTGGGGTACAGTACTGGTGGGGACAGGTCTGTCACTGTATAACACTGGGGTACAGTACTGGTGGGGACATGTCTGTCACTGTATAAAACTGAGATACAGTACTGGTGGGGACAGGTCTGTCACTGTATAACACTCGGGTACAGTACTGGTGGGGACCGGTCTGTCACTGTATAACACTGGGTTACAGTACTGGTGGGGGACAGGTCTGTCACTGTATAACACTGGGGTACAGCACTGGTGGGGACAGCTCTGTCACTGTATAACACTGGGGTACAGTACTGATAGGGATGGGTCTGTCACTGTATAACACTGGGGTACTGTACTGGTGGGGACAGCTCTGTCACTGTATAACAGTGGGGTACAGTACTGGTGGGGGCAGGTCTGTTACTGTATAACACTGGGGTACAGTACTGGTGGGGACAATTCTGTCACTGTATAACACTGCGGTACAATACTGGTGGGGGAGAGGCCTGTCACTGTATAACATTGTCGTAAAGTACTGGTAGAGACAGGACTGTCACTATATAACACCGTGGTACAGTACTGGTGGGGACAGGTCTGACACTTTATAACACTGGTGTACAGTACTGGTGGGGATGGATCTGTCTCTGTATAACACTGGGATACAATACTGGTGGGGACAGGTCTGTCACTATATAACACTGAGGTACAGTACTGGTGGGGAGAGGTCTGTCACTGTATAATACTGGGGAACAGTACTGGTGGGGACAGGTCTGTCACTTTATAACACTGGGATACAGTACTGGTGGGGACAGGTCTGTCACCATATAACACTGGCGTACAATACTGATTGGGACAGCTCTGTCACTGTATAACACTGGGGTACAATACTGGTGGGGACAATTCTGTCACTGTATAACACTGGGGTACAGCACTGGTGGGGACAGCTCTGTCACTGTATAACACTGGGGTACAGTACTGATAGGGATGGGTCTGTCACTGTATAACTCTGGGGTACAGTACTGGTGGGGACAGTTCTGTCACTGTATAACAGTGGGGTACAGTACTGGTGGGGGCAGGTCTGTTACTGTATAACACTGGGGTACAGTACTGGTGGGGACAATTCTGTCACTGTATAACACTGGGGTACAGTACTGGTGGGGACACGTCTGTCACTGTATAAAACTGGGATATAGTGCTGGTGGGGACAGGTCCGTCACTGTATAACACTGGGGTACAGTACTGGTGGGGACAGCTCTGTCACTGTATAACAGTGGGGTACAGTACTGGTGGGGGCAGGTCTGTTACTGTATAACACTGGGGTACAGTACTGGTGGGGACAATTCTGTCACTGTATAACACTGGGGTACAGTACTGGTGGGGACACGTCTGTCACTGTATACAACTGGGATACAGTACTGGTGGGGACAGGTCTGTCACTGTATAACACTGGGGTACAGTACTGGTGGGGACCGGTCTGTCACTGTATTACACTGGGGTACAGTACTGGTGGGGGACAGGTCTGTCACTGTATAACACTGGGGTACAGCACTGGTGGGGACAGCTCTGTCACTGTATAACATTGGGGTACAATACTGGTGGGGGCAGGTCTGTCACTGTATAACACTGGTGTACAGAACTGGTGGGGGAGAGGCCTGTCACTGTATAACATTGTGGTAAAGTACTGGTAGAGACAGGACTGTCACTATATAACACCGTGGTACAGAACTGGTGGGGACAGGTCTGTCACTGTATAACACTGGTGTACAGTACTGGTGGGGATGGATCTGTCTCTGTATAACACTGGGATACAATACTGGTGGGGCAGGTCTGTCACTATATAACACTGAGGTACAGTACTGGTGGGGAGAGGTCTGTCACTGTATAACACTGGGGAACAGTACTGGTGGGGACAGGTCTTTCACTTTATAACACTGGGATACAGTACTGGTGGGGACAGGTCTGTCACCATATAACACTGGCGTACAATACTGGTTGGGACAGCTCTGTCACTGTATAACTCTGGGGTACAATACTGGTGGGGACAATTCTGTCACTGTATAACACTGGGGTACAATACTGGTGGGTCAGGTCAGTCACTTTATAACACTGGGGTACAGTACTGGTGGGGACAGGTCTGTCACTGTATAACACTGGGGTACAGCACTGGTGGGGACAGGTCTGTCACTGTATAACACTGGGGTACAGTACTGGTGGGGAAATGTCTGTCACTGTTTCACACTTGGGTACAGTACTGGTGGGGACAGGTCTGTCACTGTATAACACTGGGGTACAGTACTGTTTGGGGACAGCTCTGTCACTGTATAACACTGGGGTACAGTACTGGTGGAGAAATGTCTGTCACTGTTTAACACTGGGGTACAGTACTGGTGGGGACAGGTCTGTCACTGTATAACACTGGGGAACAGTACTGGTGGGGACAGGTCTGTCACTGTATAACACTGGGGTACAATACTGTTTGGGGACAGCTCTGTCACTATAACACTGGGCTGCAGTACTGGTGGGGACAGGTCTGTCACTGTATAACACTGGGGTACAGTACTGGTGGGGGACAGGTCGGTCACTGTATAACACTGGGGTACAATACTGGTGGGGGAGAGGCCTGTCACTGTATAACATTGTCGTAAAGTACTGGTAGAGACAGGACTGTCACTATATAACACCGTGGTACTGTACTGGTGGGGACAGGTCTGTCACTGTATAACACTGGTGTACAGTACTGGTGGGGATGGATCTGTCTCTGTATAACACTGGGATACAATACTGGTGGGGACAGGTCCGTCACTATATAACACTGAGGTACAATACTGGTGGGGACAGGTCTGTCACTGTTTAAGACTGGGGTACAGTACTGGTGGGGACAGGTCTGTCACATGTATAACACGGGTACAGTACAAGTGGGGACAGGGCTGTCACTTTATAAGACTGGGGTACAGTACTGGTGGAGACAGGTCTGTCACATGTATAACACTGGGGTACAGTACTGGTGGGGACAGGTGTGTCACTATATAACACTGGGGAACAGTTCAGGTGGGGACCGGTCTGTCAGTGTATAACACTGAGGTACAGTACTGGTGGGGAACAGGTCTGTCACTGTATAACACTGCGGTACAGTACTGGTGGGGATAGGTCTGTCACTGTATAACACTGGGGGACAGTACTGGTGGGGACAGGTCTGTCTCTGTATAACACGGGGGTACAGTACTGGTGGGGAGAGGTCTGTCACTATATAACACTGGGGAACAGTTCTGGTGGGGACCGGTCTGTCACTGTATAACACTGCATTACAGTACTGGTGGGGGACAGGTCTGTCACTGTATAACACTGGGGTACAATACTGGTGGGGATGTGTCTGTCACAGTATAACAAAGGGTAACAGCACTGGAAGGGACAGGTCTGTCACTTTATAACACTGGGGTACAGTACTGGTTGGGACACGTCTGTCACTGTATAAAGCTGGGGTACAGTACTGGTGGGGACAGGTCTGTCACTGTATAACACTGGGGTACAGTACTGGTGGGGACATGTCTGTCACTGTATAACACTGGGGTACAGTACTGGTGGGGACAGGTCTGTCACTGTATAACACTGGGGAACAGTTCTGGTGGGGACCGGTCTGTCACTGTATAACACTGAGGTATAGTACTGGTGGGGAACAGGTCTGTCACTGTATAACACTGCGGTACAGTACAGGAAGGGACAGGTCTATCACTGTATAACACTGGGGTACAGTACTGGTGGGGACAGGTCTGTCACTGTATAACACTGGGGTACAGTACTGGTGGGGACATGTCTGTCACTGTATAAAACTGAGATACAGTACTGGTGGGGACAGGTCTGTCACTGTATAACACTCGGGTACAGTACTGGTGGGGACTGGTCTGTCACTGTATAACACTGGGTTACAGTACTGGTGGGGGACAGGTCTGTCACTGTATAACACTGGGGTACAGCACTGGTGGGGACAGCTCTGTCACTGTATAACACTGGGGTACAGTACTGATAGGGATGGGTCAGTCACTGTATAACACTGGGGTACTGTACTGGTGGGGACAGCTCTGTCACTGTATAACAGTGGGGTACAGTACTGGTGGGGGCAGGTCTGTTACTGTATAACACTGGGGTACAGTACTGGTGGGGACAATTCTGTCACTGTATAACACTGGGGTACAGTACTGGTGGGGACAATTCTGTCACTGTATAACACCGGGGTACAGTAGTGGTGGGGACAGGTTTGACACTTGATAACACTGGGGTACAGTACTGGTGGGGGCAGGTCTGTTACTGTATAACACTGGGGTACAGTACTGGTGGGGACAATTCTGTCACTGTATAACACTGGGGTACAGTACTGGTGGGGACATGTCTGTCACTGTATAAAACTGGGATGCAGTACTGGTGGGGACAGGTCTGTCACTGTATAACACTGGGGTACAGTACTGGTGGTGACCGGTCTGTCACTGTATAACACTGGGGTACAGTACTGGTGGGGGACAGGTCTGTCACTGTATAACACTGGGGTACAGCACTGGTGGGGACAGCTCTGTCACTGTATAACAGTAGGGTACAATACTGGTGGGGGCAGGTCTGTCACTGTATAACACTGGTGTACAGAACTGGTGGGGGAGAGGCCTGTGACTTTATAACATTGTGGTAAAGTACTGGTAGAGACAGGACTGTCACTATATAACACCGTGGTACAGTACTGGTGGGGATAGGTCTGTCACTGTATAACACTGGTGTACAGTACTGGTGGGGATGGATCTGTCTCTGTATAACACTGGGATACAATACTGGTGGGGACAGGTCTGTCACTATATAACACTGAGGTACAGTACTGGTGGGGAGAGGTCTGTCACTGTATAACACTGGGGTACAGTACTGGTGGGGACAGGTCTTTCACTTTATAACACTGGGATACAGTACTGGTGGGGACAGGTCTGTCACCATATAACACTGGCGTACAATACTGGTTGGGACAGCTCTGTCACTGTATAACTCTGGGGTACAATACTGGTGGGGACAATTCTGTCACTTTATAACACTGGGGTACAGTACTGGTGGGGACAGGTCTGTCACTGTATAACACTGGGGTACAGCACTGGTGGGGACAGGTCTGTCACTGTATAACACTGGGGTACAGTACTGGTGGGGAAATGTCTGTCACTATTTCACACTGGGGTACAGTACTGGTGGGGACAGGTCTGTCACTGTATAACACTGGGGTACAGTACTGTTAGGGGACAGCTCTGTCACTGTATAACACTGGGGTACAGTACTGGTGGGGAAATGTCTGTCACTGTTTAACACTGGGGTACAGTACTGGTGGGGACAGGTCTGTCACTGTATAACACTGGGGTACAGTACTGGTGGGGACAGGTCTCTCACTGTATAACACTGGGGTACAATACTGGTGGTAACAGCTCTGTCACTATAACACGGGGCTGCAGTACTGGTGGGGACAGGTCTGTCACTGTATAACACTGGGGTACAGTACTGGTGGGGGACATGTCGGTCACTGTATAACACTGGGGTACAGCACTGGTGGGGACAGCTCTGTCACTGTATAACACTGCGGTACAATACTGGTGGGGGAGAGGCCTGTCACTGTATAACATTGTCGTAAAGTACTGGTAGAGACAGGACTGTCACTATATAACACCGTGGTACAGTACTGGTGGGGACAGGTCTGTCACTTTATAACACTGGTGTACAGTACTGGTGGGGATGGATCTGTCTCTGTATAACACTGGGATACAATACTGGTGGGGACAGGTCTGTCACTATATAACACTGAGGTACAGTACTGGTGGGGAGAGGTCTGTCACTGTATAATACTGGGGAACAGTACTGGTGGGGACAGGTCTGTCACTTTATAACACTGGGATACAGTACTGGTGGGGACAGGTCTGTCACCATATAACACTGGCGTACAATACTGATTGGGACAGCTCTGTCACTGTATAACACTGTGGTACAATACTGGTGGGGACAATTCTGTCACTGTATAACACTGGGGTACAGCACTGGTGGGGACAGCTCTGTCACTGTATAACACTGGGGTACAGTACTGATAGGGATGGGTCTGTCACTGTATAACTCTGGGGTACAGTACTGGTGGGGACAGTTCTGTCACTGTATAACAGTGGGGTACAGTACTGGTGGGGGCAGGTCTGTTACTGTATAACACTGGGGTACAGTACTGGTGGGGACAATTCTGTCACTGTATAACACTGGGGTACAGTACTGGTGGGGACACGTCTGTCACTGTATAAAACTGGGATACAGTACTGGTGGGGACAGGTCTGTCACTGTATAACACTGGGGTACAGTACTGGTGGGGACAGCTCTGTCACTGTATAACAGTGGGGTACAGTACTGGTGGGGGCAGGTCTGTTACTGTATAACACTGGGGTACAGTACTGGTGGGGACAATTCTGTCACTGTATAACACTGGGGTACAGTACTGGTGGGGACACGTCTGTCACTGTATACAACTGGGATACAGTACTGGTGGGGACAGGTCTGTCACTGTATAACACTGGGGTACAGTACTGGTGGGGACCGGTCTGTCACTGTATTACACTGGGGTACAGTACTGGTGGGGGACAGGTCTGTCACTGTATAACACTGGGGTACAGCACTGGTGGGGACAGCTCTGTCACTGTATAACACTGGGGTACAATACTGGTGGGGGCAGGTCTGTCACTGTATAACACTGGTGTACAGAACTGGTGGGGGAGAGGCCTGTCACTGTATAACATTGTGGTAAAGTACTGGTAGAGACAGGACTGTCACTATATAACACCGTGGTACAGAACTGGTGGGGACAGGTCTGTCACTGTATAACACTGGTGTACAGTACTGGTGGGGATGGATCTGTCTCTGTATAACACTGGGATACAATACTGGTGGGGACAGGTCTGTCACTATATAACACTGAGGTACAGTACTGGTGGGGAGAGGTCTGTCACTGTATAACACTGGGGAACAGTACTGGTGGGGACAGGTCTTTCACTTTATAACACTGGGATACAGTACTGGTGGGGACAGGTCTGTCACCATATAACACTGGCGTACAATACTGGTTGGGACAGCTCTGTCACTGTATAACTCTGGGGTACAATACTGGTGGGGACAATTCTGTCACTGTATAACACTGGGGTACAATACTGGTGGGGACAGGTCAGTCACTTTATAACACTGGGGTACAGTACTGGTGGGGACAGGTCTGTCACTGTATAACACTGGGGTACAGCACTGGTGGGGACAGGTCTGTCACTGTATAACACTGGGGTACAGTACTGGTGGGGAAATGTCTGTCACTATTTCACACTGGGGTTCAGTACTGGTGGGGACAGGTCTGTCACTGTATAGCACTGGGGTACAGTACTGTTAGGGGACAGCTCTGTCACTGTATAACACTGGGGTACAGTACTGGTGGGGAAATGTCTGTCACTGTTTAACACTGGGGTACAGTACTGGTGGGGACAGGTCTGTCACTGTATAACACTGGGGTACAGTACTGGTGGGGACAGGTCTGTCACTGTATAACACTGGGGTACAATACTGGTGGTAACAGCTCTGTCACTATAACACGGGGCTGCAGTACTGGTGGGGACAGGTCTGTCACTGTATAACACTGGGGTACAGTACTGGTGGGGGACAGGTCGGTCACTGTATAACACTGGGGTACAGCACTGGTGGGGACAGCTCTGTCACTGTATAACACTGCGGTACAATACTGGTGGGGGAGAGGCCTGTCACTGTATAACATTGTCGTAAAGTACTGGTAGAGACAGGACTGTCACTATATAACACCGTGGTACAGTACTGGTGGGGACAGGTCTGTCACTTTATAACACTGGTGTACAGTACTGGTGGGGATGGATCTGTCTCTGTATAACACTGGGATACAATACTGGTGGGGACAGGTCTGTCACTATATAACACTGAGGTACAGTACTGGTGGGGAGAGGTCTGTCACTGTATAATACTGGGGAACAGTACTGGTGGGGACAGGTCTGTCACTTTATAACACTGGGATACAGTACTGGTGGGGACAGGTCTGTCACCATATAACACTGGCGTACAATACTGATTGGGACAGCTCTGTCACTGTATAACACTGTGGTACAATACTGGTGGGGACAATTCTGTCACTGTATAACACTGGGGTACAGCACTGGTGGGGACAGCTCTGTCACTGTATAACACTGGGGTACAGTACTGATAGGGATGGGTCTGTCACTGTATAACTCTGGGGTACAGTACTGGTGGGGACAGTTCTGTCACTGTATAACAGTGGGGTACAGTACTGGTGGGGGCAGGTCTGTTACTGTATAACACTGGGGTACAGTACTGGTGGGGACAATTCTGTCACTGTATAACACTGGGGTACAGTACTGGTGGGGACACGTCTGTCACTGTATAAAACTGGGATACAGTACTGGTGGGGACAGGTCAGTCACTGTATAACACTGGGGTACAGTACTGGTGGGGACAGCTCTGTCACTGTATAACAGTGGGGTACAGTACTGGTGGGGGCAGGTCTGTTACTGTATAACACTGGGGTACAGTACTGGTGGGGACAATTCTGTCACTGTATAACACTGGGGTACAGTACTGGTGGGGACACGTCTGTCACTGTATACAACTGGCATACAGTACTGGTGGGGACAGGTCTGTCACTGTATAACACTGGGGTACAGTACTGGTGGGGACCGGTCTGTCACTGTATTACACTGGGGTACAGTACTGGTGGGGGACAGGTCTGTCACTGTATAACACTGGGGTACAGCACTGGTGGGGACAGCTCTGTCACTGTATAACACTGGGGTACAATACTGGTGGGGGCAGGTCTGTCACTGTATAACACTGGTGTACAGAACTGGTGGGGGAGAGGCCTGTCACTGTATAACATTGTGGTAAAGTACTGGTAGAGACAGGACTGTCACTATATAACACCGTGGTACAGAACTGGTGGGGACAGGTCTGTCACTGTATAACACTGGTGTACAGTACTGGTGGGGATGGATCTGTCTCTGTATAACACTGGGATACAATACTGGTGGGGACAGGTCTGTCACTATATAACACTGAGGTACAGTACTGGTGGGGAGAGGTCTGTCACTGTATAACACTGGGGAACAGTACTGGTGGGGACAGGTCTTTCACTTTATAACACTGGGATACAGTACTGGTGGGGACAGGTCTGTCACCATATAACACTGGCGTACAATACTGGTTGGGACAGCTCTGTCACTGTATAACTCTGGGGTACAATACTGGTGGGGACAATTCTGTCACTGTATAACACTGGGGTACAATACTGGTGGGGACAGGTCAGTCACTTTATAACACTGGGGTACAGTACTGGTGGGGACAGGTCTGTCACTGTATAACACTGGGGTACAGCACTGGTGGGGACAGGTCTGTCACTGTATAACACTGGGGTACAGTACTGGTGGGGAAATGTCTGTCACTGTTTCACACTGGGGTACAGTACTGGTGGGGACAGGTCTGTCACTGTATAACACTGGGGTACAGTACTGTTTGGGGACAGCTCTGTCACTGTATAACACTGGGGTACAGTACTGGTGGGGACAGGTCTGTCTCTGTATAACACGGGGGTACAGTACTGGTGGGGAGAGGTCTGTCACTATATAACACTGGGGAACAGTTCTGGTGGGGACCGGTCTGTCACTGTATAACACTGCATTACAGTACTGGTGGGGGACAGGTCTGTCACTGTATAACACTGGGGTACAATACTGGTGGGGATGTGTCTGTCACAGTATAACAAAGGGTAACAGCACTGGAAGGGACAGGTCTGTCACTTTATAACACTGGGGTACAGTACTGGTTGGGACACGTCTGTCACTGTATAAAGCTGGGGTACAGTACTGGTGGGGACAGGTCTGTCACTGTATAACACTGGGGTACAGTACTGGTGGGGACATGTCTGTCACTGTATAACACTGGGGTACAGTACTGGTGGGGACAGGTCTGTCACTGTATAACACTGGGGAACAGTTCTGGTGGGGACCGGTCTGTCACTGTATAACACTGAGGTACAGTACTGGTGGGGAACAGGTCTGTCACTGTATAACACTGCGGTACAGTACTGGAAGGGACAGGTCTGTCACTGTATAACACTGGGGTACAGTACTGGTGGGGACAGGTCTGTCACTGTATAACACTGGGGTACAGTACTGGTGGGGACATGTCTGTCACTGTATAAAACTGAGATACAGTACTGGTGGGGACAGGTCTGTCACTGTATAACACTCGGGTACAGTACTGGTGGGGACCGGTCTGTCACTGTATAACACTGGGTTACAGTACTGGTGGGGGACAGGTCTGTCACTGTATAACACTGGGGTACAGCACTGGTGGGGACAGCTCTGTCACTGTATAACACTGGGGTACAGTACTGATAGGGATGGGTCTGTCACTGTATAACACTGGCGTACTGTACTGGTGGGGACAGCTCTGTCACTGTATAACAGTGGGGTACAGTACTGGTGGGGGCAGGTCTGTTACTGTATAACACTGGGGTACAGTACTGGTGGGGACAATTCTGTCACTGTATAACACTGGGGTACAGTACTGGTGGGGACAATTCTGTCACTGTATAACACCGGGGTACAGTAGTGGTGGGGACAGGTTTGACACTTGATAACACTGGGGTACAGTACTGGTGGGGGCAGGTCTGTTACTGTATAACACTGGGGTACAGTACTGGTGGGGACAATTCTGTCACTGTATAACACTGGGGTACAGTACTGGTGGGGACATGTCTGTCACTGTATAAAACTGGGATGCAGTACTGGTGGGGACAGGTCTGTCACTGTATAACACTGGGGTACAGTACTGGTGGTGACCGGTCTGTCACTGTATAACACTGGGGTACAGTACTGGTGGGGGACAGGTCTGTCACTGTATAACACTGGGGTACAGCACTGGTGGGGACAGCTCTGTCACTGTATAACAGTAGGGTACAATACTGGTGGGGGCAGGTCTGTCACTGTATAACACTGGTGTACAGAACTGGTGGGGGAGAGGCCTGTGACTTTATAACATTGTGGTAAAGTACTGGTAGAGACAGGACTGTCACTATATAACACTGAGGTACAGTACTGGTGGGGACAGGTCTGTCACTGTATAACACTGGTGTACAGTACTGGTGGGGATGGATCTGTCTCTGTATAACACTGGGATACAATACTGGTGGGGACAGGTCTGTCACTATATAACACTGAGGTACAGTACTGGTGGGGAGAGGTCTGTCACTGTATAACACTGGGGTACAGTACTGGTGGGGACAGGTCTTTCACTTTATAACACTGGGATACAGTACTGGTGGGGACAGGTCTGTCACCATATAACACTGGCGTACAATACTGGTTGGGACAGCTCTGTCACTGTATAACTCTGGGGTACAATACTGGTGGGGACAATTCTGTCACTTTATAACACTGGGGTACAGTACTGGTGGGGACAGGTCTGTCACTGTATAACACTGGGGTACAGCACTGGTGGGGACAGCTCTGTCACTGTATAACACTGGGGTACAGTACTGGTGGGGAAATGTCTGTCACTATTTCACACTGGGGTACATTACTGGTGGGGACAGGTCTGTCACTGTATAACACTGGGGTACAGTACTGTTAGGGGACAGCTCTGTCACTGTATAACACTGGGGTACAGTACTGGTGGGGAAATGTCTGTCACTGTTTAACACTGGGGTACAGTACTGGTGGGGACAGGTCTGTCACTGTATAACACTGGGGTACAGTACTGGTGGGGACAGGTCTGTCACTGTATAACACTGGGGTTCAGCACTGGTGGGGACTGGTCTGTCACTGTATAACACTGGGGTACAGTACTGGTGGGGAAATGTCTGTCACTATTTCACACTGGGGTACAGTACTGGTGGGGACAGGTCTGTCACTGTATAACACTGGGGTACAGTACTGTTAGGGGACAGCTCTGTCACTGTATAACACTGGGGTACAGTACTGGTGGGGAAATGTCTGTCACTGTTTAACACTGGGGTACAGTACTGGTGGGGACAGGTCTGTCACTGTATAACACTGGGGTCCAGTACTGGTGGGGACAGGTCTGTCACTGTATAACACTGGGGTACAATACTGGTGGGGACAGCTCTGTCACTATAACACTGGGCTGCAGTACTGGTGGGGACAGGTCTGTCACTGTATAACACTGGGGTACAGTACTGGTGGGGGACAGGTCGGTCACTGTATAACACTGGGGTACAGCACTGGTGGGGACAGCTCTGTCACTGTATAACACTGCGGTACAATACTGGTGGGGGAGAGGCCTGTCACTGTATAACATTGTCGTAAAGTACTGGTAGAGACAGGACTGTCACTATATAACACCGTGGTACAGTACTGGTGGGGACAGGTCTGTCACTTTATAACACAGGTGTACAGTACTGGTGGGGATGGATCTGTCTCTGTATAACACTGGGATACAATACTGGTGGAGACAGGTCTGTCACTATATAACACTGAGGTACAGTACTGGTGGGGAGAGGTCTGTCACTGTATAATACTGGGGAACAGTACTGGTGGGGACAGGTCTGTCACTTTATAACACTGGGATACAGTACTGGTGGGGACAGGTCTGTCACCATATAACACTGGCGTACAATACTGATTGGGACAGCTCTGTCACTGTATAACACTGGGGTACAATACTGGTGGGGACAATTCTGTCACTGTATAACACTGGGGTACAGCACTGGTGGGGACAGCTCTGTCACTGTATAACACTGGGGTACAGTACTGATAGGGATGGGTCTGTCACTGTATAACTCTGGGGTACAGTACTGGTGGGGACAGTTCTGTCACTGTATAACAGTGGGGTACAGTACTGGTGGGGGCAGGTCTGTTACTGTATAACACTGGGGTACAGTACTGGTGGGGACAATTCTGTCACTGTATAACACTGGGGTACAGTACTGGTGGGGACACGTCTGTCACTGTATAAAACTGGGATACAGTACTGGTGGGGACAGGTCTGTCACTGTATAACACTGGGGTACAGTACTGGTGGGGACAGCTCTGTCACTGTATAACAGTGGGGTACAGTACTGGTGGGGGCAGGTCTGTTACTGTATAACACTGGGGTACAGTACTGGTGGGGACAATTCTGTAACTGTATAACACTGGGGTACAGTACTGGTGGGGACACGTCTGTCACTGTATACAACTGGGATACAGTACTGGTGGGGACAGGTCTGTCACTGTATAACACTGGGGTACAGTACTGGTGGGGACCGGTCTGTCACTGTATTACACTGGGGTACAGTACTGGTGGGGGACAGGTCTGTCACTGTATAACACTGGGGTACAGCACTGGTGGGGACAGCTCTGTCACTGTATAACACTGGGGTACAATACTGGTGGGGGCAGGTCTGTCACTGTATAACACTGGTGTACAGAACTGGTGGGGGAGAGGCCTGTCACTGTATAACATTGTGGTAAAGTACTGGTAGAGACAGGACTGTCACTATATAACACCGTGGTACAGAACTGGTGGGGACAGGTCTGTCACTGTATAACACTGGTGTACAGTACTGGTGGGGATGGATCTGTCTCTGTATAACACTGGGATACAATACTGGTGGGGACAGGTCTGTCACTATATAACACTGAGGTACAGTACTGGTGGGGACAGGTCTTTCACTTTATAACACTGGGATACAGTACTGGTGGGGACAGGTCTGTCACCATATAACACTGGCGTACAATACTGCTTGGGACAGCTCTGTCACTGTATAACACTGGGGTACAATACTGGTGGGGACAATTCTGTCACTGTATAACACTGGGGTACAATACTGGTGGGGACAGGTCAGTCACTTTATAACACTGGGGTACAGTACTGGTGGGGACAGGTCTGTCACTGTATAACACTGGTGTACAGAACTGTTGGGGGACAGCTCTGTCACTGTATAACACTGGGGTACAGTACTAGTGGGGAAAGGTCTGTCACTGTATAACACTGGGGTACAGCACTGGTGGGGAAATGTCTGTCACTGTTTAACACTGGGGTACAGTACTGGTGGGGACAGGTCTGTCACTGTATAACACTGGGGTACAGAAATGTTGGGGGACAGCTCTGTCACTGTATAACACTGGGGTACAGTACTGGTGGGGACAGGTCTGTCACTGTATAACACTGGGGTACAGCACTGGTGGGGAAATGTCTGTCACTGTTTAACACTGGGGTACAGTACTGGTGGGGACAGGACTGTCACTGTATAACACTGGGGTACTGTACTGTTGGGGGACAGCTCTGTCACTGTATAACACTGGGGTACAGTACTGGTGGGGACAGGTGTGTCACTGTATAACACTGGGGTACAGTACTGGTGAGGACAGGTCTGTCACTATAACACTGGGCTGCAGTACTGGTGGGGACAGGTCTGTCACTGTATAACACTGGGGTACAGTACTGGTGGGGACAGGTCTGTCACTATAACACTGGGCTGCAGTACTGGTGGGAACACGTCTGTCACTGTATGACACTGGGTTAGAGCTCTGGTGGGGACAGCTCTGTCACTGTATAATACCGGGGTACAGTTCTGGTGGGGACAATTCTGTCACTGTATAACACCGGGGTACAGTACTGGTGGGGACACGTCTGTCACTGTGTAACACTGCGGTACAGTACTGGTGGGGACAGGTCTGTTCCTGTATAACACTGGGGTACAGTACTGGTGGGGACAGGTCTGTCACTGTTTCACACTGGGGTACAGTACTGGTGGTGATGGGTCTGTCACTGTTTAACACTGGGGTACAGTACTGGTGGGGAAATGTCTGTCACTGTATAACTCTGGTGTACAGAACTGGTGGGGGACAGCTCTGTCACTGTATAACACTGGGGTACAGTACTGTTGGGGACAGGTCTGTCACTATAACACTGGGGAACATTACTGGTGGGAACACGTCTGTCACTGTATGACACTGGGGTAGAGCTCTGGTGGGGACAGCTCTGTCACATGTATAACACTGGGGTACAATACTGGTGGGGACAGGTCAGTCACTTTATAACACTGGGGTACAGTACTGGTGGGGACAGGTCTGTCACTGTATAACACTGGGGTACAGTACTGGTGGGGACAGGTCTGTCACTGTTTAACACTGGTGTACAGTACTGGTGCGGACAGGTCTGTCGCTGTATAACACTGGTGTACAGAACTGGTGGGGGACAGGTCTGTCACTGTATAACACTGGGGTACAGTACTGGTGGGGACAGGTCTGTCACTGTATAACACTGGGGTACAGTACTGGTGGGTATGGGTCTGTCACTCTTTAACACTGGTGTACAGTACTGGTGGGGATGGGTCTGTCACTATATAACACTGGGGTACAGAACTGGTGGGGGACAGGTCTGTCTCTGTATAACACTGGAGTACAGTACTGGTGGGGACAGGTCTGTCACTGTATAACACTGGGGTACAGTACTGGTGGGGACAGGTCTGTCACTGTATAACACTGGGGTACAGTACTGGTGGGGACAGTTCTGTCACTGTATAACACTGGGGTACAGCACTTGTGGGGACAGGTCTGTCACTGTATAACACTGGGGTACAGTACTGGTGGGGACAGGTCTGTCACTGTATAACACTGGGGTACAGTACTGGTGGGGACAGGTCTGTCACTGTTTAACACCGGGGTACAGTCCTGGTGGGGATGGGTCTGTCATTGTATAACACTGGGGTACATTAGAATACAATTGGAGACAGATGTGTCATTGTGCCTTATGTTTTGGCTGTGTGTTAACATTACTTACAGGACCAGGGACCTTCATATCGTGCAACCTTTTCCAATCATCTTCATGGTTATCCACCACCATTAAACTGTCTTCATCAGTCCAAGCCCACTCTGCCTGCAGGTCTATCTGCACTTGCTCTCCGTTCGAATGCATCCCAACTGCTGGGTGCAGCCTCTCTAAGGGCAAGGGGACTATCACAGAGCCTATCTGTCACCAATTAGAACAAAGTCTGTCAATGAAAGTGTTTGAATGCATGACAACTGAATATCTGGGGTAGTCAAAGTATCCATTCTTCACAGTTCTGGCTAGGCAACAGTGCTCTCCAAAATATCCGGTTATAATTGGATCTGAAGCAAGCCGAAATGATTATAAATCATGTCACTGGATCATCAATGATCTCCTGGTTCCTTGAAAAACCAAGGAAGGTCATTCAGGATCATCCAGGTGACAATAGGTCAGATTGCTTTGAAGTCATGCTGGCAGTGAAGTTAGAGTAACATTGATTCCATGTCCACCCTCCCCAGTTATAGACTGCTTCATCTCCACTCAGTCTCACTTTGGGAAACTTTTGTATAAATGTTCCTCGTTCGCTCAGATTTTGAAATGAAACTTCAGGATTCAGACACTCTCACATCTCTATGTTCTAACCCTGATGTGCCTGTCGACACATTACTTCCCTTCTCCAATCCTTCAGTGAGTGGCACCTGAACCAGATTCTCTTGTGCTATATTTGACTTTCTCTGTGCCTAACTAGAACTTCCAAACTCATTCCAGCCAATGGGGTCAATTAAACACTTTCATAATAAGATTAGAAAAGGAGAATATTGATAAAAGTCATGAATGTTCATGTTCAGGGTGACTCTGATAGTTAGCATAGAGGTACATTAAAAGTTTAAGCTTGCAAATGGCATGTTGACCCTTATTGGAAGAGGATTGGAGTACAAGAATAAAGATGTCGTGCTACAATTGTATAGGACTTTGGTGAGACCACACCTGGAATATGTGTACAGTTTTGCCTTCCATATTTAAGCAGGTGGTAGAGTGAAGGTTCTCCAGATGGTCCCTGGATGAGAGATTTGTTCTTTGATGAGCCTGAGTAAATTGGGTCTATACACTCTGGAATTTAGAAAATGAGAAATAACATCATTGAGAGATTGTTTCCCCTGGCTGGTCAATATAGAACATGGGGGCAGGAGAATGGGCTGATCATTTAGGACTGAGGTGAGGAGAAATTTCTTCACCTTACGGGTTGTCAACCTATGGAATTCTGTGCTCCAGAGGGTTGTGGACAGACCATTGTTGATAAGGCTGAAACATTTTCAACAATCTTCAGCCAGAAGTGCTGAGTGTACGATCCATCTCCACTTCCTCCAGGGGTCCCCAGAATCACAGATGCCAGTCTTCAGCCAATTTGATTTGTCCAAATGATATCAAGATACAGCTGAAGGCACTGGATACTGCAAAGGTGTGCACCCTGACAACTTCCTGCTGGAAGTACTGAAGACTTGTGCTCCAGAACTTGCTGCACCCCTAGCCAAGCTATTCCAGTACAGCTACAACACTGGCATCTACCCGGCTATGTGGAAAATTGCCCAGGTATGTCCTGTTCACAAAAAGCAGGACAAATCCAACCCGGCCAATTACCACCCATCTGTCTACCCTCAACCACCAACAAAGCAATGAAAGGTGTTGTCACCAATGCGATGAAGGAGCACTTACACAGCAATGATCAGCTCACTGAACCTCAGTTTGGGTTCTGACAGGGCCACTCAGCTCCTAACCTCATTACAGCTTTGGTCCAAACCCAGAAAAAAGGAACTGAACTGCAGAGTGATGTCCGGGGGAAGGAGTGGTGAGGTGAGAGTGACTGTCCTTGACAACAAGGCAGCATTTTACTGAGTGTGGCATCAAGCAACTCTGATGAAATTGAAATCAATGGGAATCAGGGGGAAAACTCTCCACTGGTGGGAGTCATACCCAGCACAAAGGAAGATGGTTATGGATGTTGGAGGTCAGTCATCTCAGCTCCAGGACATCACTGCAGGAGTTCCTCAGGGTAGTGTCCTCGGCCCAACCATCTTCAGCTGCTTCATCAATGACCTTCCTTCCATCATAAGGTCAGAAGTGGGGATGTTCGCTGATGATTGCACAATGTTCAGCACCATTCGTGACTCCTCAGATACTGAAGCAGTCCGTGTCCAAATGCAGCAAGACCTGGACAATATCCAGGCTTGGGCTGACAAGTGGCAAGTAACATTCACGCCACACAAGGCCAGGCCATGATTATCTCCAACAAGAGAGTATCTAACTAGCTCCCCTTAACATTCAATGGAATTATCATCACTAAATCCCCCACAATATACATCGGGGGGGTTACTATTGACCAGAAACTGAACTGGACTAGCCATATAAATATTGTGGCTACAATAACAGGTCAGGAGCTAGGAATTGTGCATCGAGTAAATCACCTCCTGATTCCCCCAAAGCCTGTCCACCATCTACAAGGCACAAGTCAGAAGTGTGATGGAATACTCCCCACTTGCCTGGATGAGTGCAGCTCCCACAACACTCAAGAAGCTTGGCACCATTCAGGACAAAGCAGCCCTCTTGAATGGCACCACATCCAAAAACATTCACTCCCTCCAGCACTGACACACAGTAGCAGCAGTGTGTACCATCTACAAGATGCACTGCAGGAACTCACCAAGGCTCCTTAGACACCACCTTCCAAACCCATGACCACTACCATATAGAAGGACAAGGGCAGCAGATAGATGGGAACACCACCACCTGGAAGTTCCCCTCCAAGTCACTCACCATCCTGACTTGGAAATATGTCTCCGTTCCTTCACTGTCGCTGGGTCAAAATCCTGGAACTCCCTCCCTAACAGCACTGTGGGTGTACCTACACCACATGGACTGCAGCGGTTCAAGAAGGCAGCTCACCACCACCCTCTGAAGGAAAACTAGGGATGGGCAATAAATGCTGGGCACAGCCAGCAAAGACCAACATCCCATGAATGAATAAGAAAAATATTTAGCACTGAGATTGATTATTTAGCACTGAGATTGATTATTTAGCACTGAGATTGATTATTTAGCACTGAGATTGATTATTTAGCATTGAGATTGACAGATTTTTGGTTTCTCAGGGAATCCAGGGGTATGGAGTGACAGGATAATGCAAAGTGACAGGAGAATGAAGGGTGACGGAGGTATGGATGGTGACAGAGGTATGGAGAGTGACAGGAGAATGAAGGGTGACAGAGGTATGGAGAGTGACAGGAGAATGAAGGGTGACGGAGGTATTGAGAGTGACAGAAGTATGGAGAGTGACAGGAGAATGGTGAGTAACGGAGGTATGAGAGTGACAGAGGTATGCAGACTGACAGGAGAGTTGAGAGTGACAGAGGTATGGAGAGTTACGGAGGTATGGAGAGTGAAAGAGGTATGGAGAGTGCAAGGAGAATGAAGAGTGACAGAGGCATGGAGAGTGACAGGAAAATGGAGAGTGACAGAGGTATGGAGAGTGACAGAGGTATGGAGAGTGACAGAGGTATGGAGAGTGACAGAGGTATGGAGGGTGACAGGAGAATGCAGGGTGACAGAGGTATGGCAAATGACAGAGGTGTGCAGAGTTACAGGAGAATAGAGAGTGACAGAGATATCAGGAGTGACAGGAGAATGGATAGTGACAGAGGAATGGAGAGTGACAGGAGAATGCACAATGACAGAGGTATGGAGACTGACAGATATATGGAGAGTGACAGAGGTACGGGGAGTGACAGGAGAATGGAGAGTGACCGGAGAATGGAGAGTGACAGAGGTATCAGGAGTGACAGGAGAATGGAGAGAGATAGGAGAATGGAGAGTGACAGGAGAGTGGAGAGTGACAGGAGAATGGAGAGTGACAGGAGAGTGGAGAGTGACAGATGTAGGAGATTTCCAGAGGTATTGAGAGTGACTGAGGTATGGAGATTGACTTGCGAATGGAGAGTGATGGAGGTAGTGGAGTGACAGAGGTATGGAGAGTCACAGGAGAGTGGAAAGTGACAGGGGAATGGAGAGTGACAGAAGAGTGGAGACTGACAGGAGAGTGGAGAGTGACATAGGTATGGAGAGTGACAGGAGATTGGAGAATGACAGGAGAGTGGAGAGTGAGAGGAGACTGGAGTTTGATAGAGGTGTGGAGAGTGACATGATAATGGAGAGTGACAGAGGTATGGAGATTGACAGGAGGATGGAGAATGACAGAGGTATGGAGACTGATGGAGGTATGAATAGTGACGGGAAAATGGACAGTGCCAGGTGAATGGCAAGTGACAGGAGAGTGGAAAGTGCCAGCGGTATGGAGAGTGACAGAGGTATGGAGAGTGACAGGAGAATGCACAGTGACAGAGGTATCAGGAGTGACAGGAGAGTGGAGAGTGACAGGAGAGTGGAGAGTGAAAGAGGTATGGAGATTGACAAAGGTATGGAGAGTGACAGGAAAATGGAGATAGACAGATATATGGAGAGTGACAGGAGAGTGGAGAGTGCCAGCGGTATGGAGAGTGACAGAGGTATGGAGAGTGACAGATATATGGAGACTGACAGAGGTACGGGGAGTGACAGGAGAATGGAGAGTGACAGAGGTATGGAGAGTGACAGAGGTATGGAGAGTGACAGAGGTATGGAGAGTGAGAGGAGATTGGAGTTTGATAGAGGTGTGGAGAGTGACATGATAATGGAGAGTGACAGAGGTAAGGAGAGTGACAGGAGAATGCACAGTGACAGATGTATTTAGTCTGACAGAGGTATGGAGAGTTACAGAAGAATTGAGAGTGACATAGAGATGAAGAGTGACAGGAGAATGGAGACTGACAGGCAAATGGAGTGTGATAGAGGTATGGAGAGTGACATGATAATGGAGAGTGACAGAGGTATGGAGATTGACAGGAGGATGGAGAATGACAGAGGTATGGAGACTGATGGAGTATAAATAGTGACGGGAGAATGGACAGTGCCAGGTGAATGGCGAGTGACAGGAGAGTGGAGAGTGATGGATGTATGGATAGTTAAAGAGGTATGGAGAGTGATGGAAGCATGGAGAGTGACAGGGGTAAGGAGACTGACAGATATATGGAGAGTGACAGAGGTATGGAGATGACAGAATGGAGAGTGACAGGAGAGTGGAGAGTGATGGATGTATGGATAGTTAAAGAGGTATGGAGAGTGATGGAAGTATAGAGAGTGACAGAGGTATGGAGAGTGACAGGAGAATGCACAGTCCAGAGGTATGGAGACTGACAGATATATGGAGAGTGACAGAGGTATGGAGAGTGACAGGAAAATGGAGATTGACAGAGGTATGGAGAGTGACAGAGGTATGGAGAGTGAGAGGAGAATGCACTGTGACAGTGGTATGGAGACTGACAGATATATGGGGAGTGACAGAGGTACGGGGAGTGACAGGAGAATGGAGAGTGACAGAGGTATGGAGAGTAACAGAATGGAGAGTGACAGGAGAGTGGAGCGTGATGGATGTATGGATAGTTAAAGAGGTATGGAGAGTGATGGAGGTATGGAGAGTGACAGAGGTTTGGAGAGTGACAGGGGTATGCAGAGTGACAGGACAATGGAGAGTTACAGAGGTATGGAGAGTGCCTGGAGAATGGAGAGTGACAGGAGAATGGAGAGTGACGGAGGTATCAGGAGTGACAGGAGAATGGAGAGAGATAGGAGAATGGAGAGTGACAGGAGAGTGGAGAGTGACAGATGTAGGAGATTTCCAGAGGTATTGAGAGTGACTGATGTATGGAGATTGCCTTGCGAATGGAGCGTGATGGAGGTAGTGGAGTGACAGAGGTATGGAGAGTGACAATGAGTGGAAAGTGACAGGGGAATGGAGAGTGACAGAAGAGTGGAGACTGACAGGAGAGTGGAGAGTGACAGAGGTATGGAGAGTGACAGGAGATTGGAGAATGACAAGAGAGTGGAGAGTGATGGAGGTATGGAGAGTGACAGGAGAATGGAGAGTGAAAGAGGTATGGAGAGTGACAGGAGAATGCACAGTGACAGAGGTATGGAGACTGACAGATATATGGAGAGTGACAGGAGAGTGGAGAGTGATGGATGTATGGATAGTTAAAGAGGTATGGAGAGTGATGGAAGTATAGAGAGTGACAGAGGTATGGAGAGTGACAGGAGAATGCACAGTCCAGAGGTATGGAGACTGACAGATATATGGAGAGTGACAGAGGTATGGAGAGTGACAGGAAAATGGAGATTGACAGAGGTATGGAGAGTGACAGAGGTATGGAGAGTGAGAGGAGAATGCACTGTGACAGTGGTATGGAGACTGACAGATATATGGGGAGTGACAGAGGTACGGGGAGTGACAGGAGAATGGAGAGTGACAGAGGTATGGAGAGTAACAGAATGGAGAGTGACAGGAGAGTGGAGCGTGATGGATGTATGGATAGTTAAAGAGGTATGGAGAGTGATGGAGGTATGGAGAGTGACAGAGGTTTGGAGAGTGACAGGGGTATGCAGAGTGACAGGACAATGGAGAGTTACAGAGGTATGGAGAGTGCCTGGAGAATGGAGAGTGACAGGAGAATGGAGAGTGACGGAGGTATCAGGAGTGACAGGAGAATGGAGAGAGATAGGAGAATGGAGAGTGACAGGAGAGTGGAGAGTGACAGATGTAGGAGATTTCCAGAGGTATTGAGAGTGACTGATGTATGGAGATTGCCTTGCGAATGGAGCGTGATGGAGGTAGTGGAGTGACAGAGGTATGGAGAGTGACAATGAGTGGAAAGTGACAGGGGAATGGAGAGTGACAGAAGAGTGGAGACTGACAGGAGAGTGGAGAGTGACAGAGGTATGGAGAGTGACAGGAGATTGGAGAATGACAAGAGAGTGGAGAGTGATGGAGGTATGGAGAGTGACAGGAGAATGGAGAGTGAAAGAGGTATGGAGAGTGACAGGAGAATGCACAGTGACAGAGGTATGGAGACTGACAGATATATGGAGAGTGACAGAGGTATGGAGAGTGACAGGAAAATGGAGATTGACAGAGGTATGGAGAGTGACAGAGGTATGGAGAGTGAGAGGAGAATGCACTGTGACAGTGGTATGGAGACTGACAGATATATGGGGAGTGACAGAGGTACGGGGAGTGACAGGAGAATGGAGAGTGACAGAGGTATGGAGAGTAACAGAATGGAGAGTGACAGGAGAGTGGAGCGTGATGGATGTATGGATAGTTAAAGAGGTATGGAGAGTGATGGAGGTATGGAGAGTGACAGAGGTTTGGAGGGTGACAGGGGTATGCAGAGTGACAGGACAATGGAGAGTTACAGAGGTATGGAGAGTGCCTGGAGAATGGAGAGTGACAGGAGAATGGAGAGTGACGGAGGTATCAGGAGTGACAGGAGAATGGAGAGAGATAGGAGAATGGAGAGTGACAGGAGAGTGGAGAGTGACAGATGTAGGAGATTTCCAGAGGTATTGAGAGTGACTGATGTATGGAGATTGCCTTGCGAATGGAGCGTGATGGAGGTAGTGGAGTGACAGAGGTATGGAGAGTGACAATGAGTGGAAAGTGACAGGGGAATGGAGAGTGACAGAAGAGTGGAGACTGACAGGAGAGTGGAGAGTGACAGAGGTATGGAGAGTGACAGGAGATTGGAGAATGACAAGAGAGTGGAGAGTGATGGAGGTATGGAGAGTGACAGGAGAATGGAGAGTGAAAGAGGTATGGAGAGTGACAGGAGAATGCACAGTGACAGAGGTATGGAGACTGACAGATATATGGAGAGTGACAGAGGTACGGGGAGTGACAGGAGAATGGAGAGTGACAGAGTTATGGAGAGTGACAGGAGAATGGAGTGTGACAGAGGTATGGAGAGTGACAAGAGAAAGAGAGTGACAGAGGTATGGAGATTGACAGAGGTATGGAGAGTGACAGGAGAATGGAGAGTGACAGAGGTATGGAGAGTGACAGAGGTATGGAGAGTGACAGAGGTATGGAGATTGACAGGCAAATGGAGAGTGACAGATGTATGGGGAGTGAAAGAGGTATGAGGAGTGACAGGAGAATGGATAGTGACGGAGGTATCAGGAGTGACAGGAGAATGGAGAATGATAGGAGAATGGAGAGTGACAGGAGAGTGGAGAGTGACAGGAGAATGGAGATTGACAGATATATGGAGAGTGACAGGAGCATGGAGTGTGACAGAGGTATGGAGAGTGACAGGCAAATGGAGAGTGAGAGAGGTATGGACAGTGACAGGATAATGGAGAGTGTCAGAGGTATGGAGAGTGACAGAGGTATGGACAGTGACAGGACAATGGAGAGTGACAGAGGTTTGGAGAGTGACAGAGGTATGGATAGTGACAGGCAAATGGAGAGTGAGAGAGGTATGGAGTGTGAGAGGAGAATGGAGGGTGACAGAGGTATGGCAAATGACAGAGGTGTGCAGAGTTACAGGAGAATGGAGAGTGACGGAGGTATCAGGAGTGACAGGAGAATGGAGAGTGACAGAGGTATGAAGAGTGACAGGAGAATGGAGATTTACAGCGCTATGGAGAGTGACAGGAGCATGGAGAGTGACGGAGGTATGGAGTGTGACAGGAGAATGGAGATAGACAGATATATGGAGAGTGACAGGAGAGTGGAGAGTGCCAGCAGTATGGAGAGTGACAGAGGTATGGAGAGTGACAGATATATGGAGACTGACAGAGGTACGGGGAGTGACAGGAGAATGGAGAGTGACAGAGGTATGGAGAGTGACAGAGGTATGGAGAGTGACAGAGGTATGGAGAGTGAGAGGAGATTGGAGTTTGATAGAGGTGTGGAGAGTGACATGATAATGGAGAGTAACAGAGGTAAGGAGAGTGACAGGAGAATGCACAGTGACAGATGTATTTAGTCTGACAGAGGTATGGAGAGTTATAGAAGAATTGAGAGTGACATAGAGATGAAGAGTGACAGGAGAATGGAGACTGACAGGCAAATGGAGTGTGATAGAGGTATGGAGAGTGACATGATAATGGAGAGTGACAGAGGTATGGAGATTGACAGGAGGATGGAGAATGACAGAGGTATGGAGACTGATGGAGTATAAATAGTGACGGGAGAATGGACAGTGCCAGGTGAATGGCGAGTGACAGGAGAGTGGAGAGTGATGGATGTATGGATAGTTAAAGAGGTATGGAGAGTGATGGAAGTATGGAGAGTGACAGGGGTAAGGAGACTGACAGATATATGGAGAGTGACAGAGGTATGGAGATGACAGAATGGAGAGTGACAGGAGAGTGGAGAGTGATGGATGTATGGATAGTTAAAGAGGTATGGAGAGTGATGGAAGTATAGAGAGTGACAGAGGTATGGAGAGTGACAGGAGAATGCACAGTCCAGAGGTATGGAGACTGACAGATATATGGAGAGTGACAGAGGTATGGAGAGTGACAGAGGTATGGAGAGTGACAGGAGAATGCACTGTGACAGTGGTATGGAGACTGACAGATATATGGGGAGTGACAGAGGTACGGGGAGTGACAGGAGAATGGAGAGTGACAGAGGTATGGAGAGTAACAGAATGGAGAGTGACAGGAGAGTGGAGCGTGATGGATGTATGGATAGTTAAAGAGGTATGGAGAGTGATGGAGGTATGGAGAGTGACAGAGGTTTGGAGAGTGACAGGGGTATGCAGAGTGACAGGACAATGGAGAGTTACAGAGGTATGGAGAGTGCCTGGAGAATGGAGAGTGACAGGAGAATGGAGAGTGACGGAGGTATCAGGAGTGACAGGAGAATGGAGAGAGATAGGAGAATGGAGAGTGACAGGAGAGTGGAGAGTGACAGATGTAGGAGATTTCCAGAGGTATTGAGAGTGACTGATGTATGGAGATTGCCTTGCGAATGGAGCGTGATGGAGGTAGTGGAGTGACAGAGGTATGGAGAGTGACAATGAGTGGAAAGTGACAGGGGAATGGAGAGTGACAGAAGAGTGGAGACTGACAGGAGAGTGGAGAGTGACAGAGGTATGGAGACTGACAGGAGATTGGAGAATGACAAGAGAGTGGAGAGTGATGGAGGTATGGAGAGTGACAGGAGAATGGAGAGTGAAAGAGGTATGGAGAGTGACAGGAGAATGCACAGTGACAGAGGTATGGAGACTGACAGATATATGGAGAGTGACAGGAGAGTGGAGAGTGATGGATGTATGGATAGTTAAAGAGGTATGGAGAGTGATGGAAGTATAGAGAGTGACAGAGGTATGGAGAGTGACAGGAGAATGCACAGTCCAGAGGTATGGAGACTGACAGATATATGGAGAGTGACAGAGGTATGGAGAGTGACAGGAAAATGGAGATTGACAGAGGTATGGAGAGTGACAGAGGTATGGAGAGTGAGAGGAGAATGCACTGTGACAGTGGTATGGAGACTGACAGATATATGGGGAGTGACAGAGGTACGGGGAGTGACAGGAGAATGGAGAGTGACAGAGGTATGGAGAGTAACAGAATGGAGAGTGACAGGAGAGTGGAGCGTGATGGATGTATGGATAGTTAAAGAGGTATGGAGAGTGATGGAGGTATGGAGAGTGACAGAGGTTTGGAGAGTGACAGGGGTATGCAGAGTGACAGGACAATGGAGAGTTACAGAGGTATGGAGAGTGCCTGGAGAATGGAGAGTGACAGGAGAATGGAGAGTGACGGAGGTATCAGGAGTGACAGGAGAATGGAGAGTGACAGGAGAATGGAGAGTGACGGAGGTATCAGGAGTGACAGGAGAATGGAGAGAGATAGGAGAATGGAGAGTGACAGGAGAGTGGAGAGTGACAGATGTAGGAGATTTCCAGAGGTATTGAGAGTGACTGATGTATGGAGATTGCCTTGCGAATGGAGCGTGATGGAGGTAGTAGAGTGACAGAGGTATGGAGAGTGACAATGAGTGGAAAGTGACAGGGGAATGGAGAGTGACAGAAGAGTGGAGACTGACAGGAGAGTGGAGAGTGACAGAGGTATGGAGAGTGACAGGAGATTGGAGAATGACAAGAGAGTGGAGAGTGATGGAGGTATGGAGAGTGACAGGAGAATGGAGAGTGAAAGAGGTATGGAGAGTGACAGGAGAATGCACAGTGACAGAGGTATGGAGACTGACAGATATATGGAGAGTGACAGAGGTACGGGGAGTGACAGGAGAATGGAGAGTGACAGAGTTATGGAGAGTGACAGGAGAATGGAGTGTGACAGAGGTATGGAGAGTGACAAGAGAAAGAGAGTGACAGAGGTATGGAGATTGACAGAGGTATGGAGAGTGACAGGAGAATGGAGAGTGACAGAGGTATGGAGAGTGACAGAGGTATGGAGAGTGACAGAGGTATGGAGATTGACAGGCAAATGGAGAGTGACAGATGTATGGGGAGTGAAAGAGGTATGAGGAGTGACAGGAGAATGGATAGTGACGGAGGTATCAGGAGTGACAGGAGAATGGAGAGTGATAGGAGAATGGAGAGTGACAGGAGAGTGGAGAGTGACAGGAGAATGGAGATTGACAGATATATGGAGAGTGACAGGAGCATGGAGTGTGACAGAGGTATGGAGAGTGACAGGCAAATGGAGAGTGAGAGAGGTATGGACAGTGACAGGATAATGGAGAGTGTCAGAGGTATGGAGAGTGACAGAGGTATGGACAGTGACAGGACAATGGAGAGTGACAGAGGTTTGGAGAGTGACAGAGGTATGGATAGTGACAGGCAAATGGAGAGTGAGAGAGGTATGGAGTGTGAGAGGAGAATGGAGGGTGACAGAGGTATGGCAAATGACAGAGGTGTGCAGAGTTACAGGAGAATGGAGAGTGACGGAGGTATCAGGAGTGACAGGAGAATGGAGAGTGACAGAGGTATGGAGAGTGACAGGAGAATGGAGATTTACAGCGCTATGGAGAGTGACAGGAGCATGGAGAGTGACGGAGGTATGGAGTGTGACAGGAGAATGGAGATAGACAGATATATGGAGAGTGACAGGAGAGTGGAGAGTGCCAGCAGTATGGAGAGTGACAGAGGTATGGAGAGTGACAGATATATGGAGACTGACAGAGGTACGGGGAGTGACAGGAGAATGGAGAGTGACAGAGGTATGGAGAGTGACAGAGGTATGGAGAGTGACAGAGGTATGGAGAGTGAGAGGAGATTGGAGTTTGATAGAGGTGTGGAGAGTGACATGATAATGGAGAGTAACAGAGGTAAGGAGAGTGACAGGAGAATGCACAGTGACAGATGTATTTAGTCTGACAGAGGTATGGAGAGTTATAGAAGAATTGAGAGTGACATAGAGATGAAGAGTGACAGGAGAATGGAGACTGACAGGCAAATGGAGTGTGATAGAGGTATGGAGAGTGACATGATAATGGAGAGTGACAGAGGTATGGAGATTGACAGGAGGATGGAGAATGACAGAGGTATGGAGACTGATGGAGTATAAATAGTGACGGGAGAATGGACAGTGCCAGGTGAATGGCGAGTGACAGGAGAGTGGAGAGTGATGGATGTATGGATAGTTAAAGAGGTATGGAGAGTGATGGAAGTATGGAGAGTGACAGGGGTAAGGAGACTGACAGATATATGGAGAGTGACAGAGGTATGGAGATGACAGAATGGAGAGTGACAGGAGAGTGGAGAGTGATGGATGTATGGATAGTTAAAGAGGTATGGAGAGTGATGGAAGTATAGAGAGTGACAGAGGTATGGAGAGTGACAGGAGAATGCACAGTCCAGAGGTATGGAGACTGACAGATATATGGAGAGTGACAGAGGTATGGAGAGTGACAGAGGTATGGAGAGTGACAGGAGAATGCACTGTGACAGTGGTATGGAGACTGACAGATATATGGGGAGTGACAGAGGTACGGGGAGTGACAGGAGAATGGAGAGTGACAGAGGTATGGAGAGTAACAGAATGGAGAGTGACAGGAGAGTGGAGCGTGATGGATGTATGGATAGTTAAAGAGGTATGGAGAGTGATGGAGGTATGGAGAGTGACAGAGGTTTGGAGAGTGACAGGGGTATGCAGAGTGACAGGACAATGGAGAGTTACAGAGGTATGGAGAGTGCCTGGAGAATGGAGAGTGACAGGAGAATGGAGAGTGACGGAGGTATCAGGAGTGACAGGAGAATGGAGAGAGATAGGAGAATGGAGAGTGACAGGAGAGTGGAGAGTGACAGATGTAGGAGATTTCCAGAGGTATTGAGAGTGACTGATGTATGGAGATTGCCTTGCGAATGGAGCGTGATGGAGGTAGTGGAGTGACAGAGGTATGGAGAGTGACAATGAGTGGAAAGTGACAGGGGAATGGAGAGTGACAGAAGAGTGGAGACTGACAGGAGAGTGGAGAGTGACAGAGGTATGGAGAGTGACAGGAGATTGGAGAATGACAAGAGAGTGGAGAGTGATGGAGGTATGGAGAGTGACAGGAGAATGGAGAGTGAAAGAGGTATGGAGAGTGACAGGAGAATGCACAGTGACAGAGGTATGGAGACTGACAGATATATGGAGAGTGACAGGAGAGTGGAGAGTGATGGATGTATGGATAGTTAAAGAGGTATGGAGAGTGATGGAAGTATAGAGAGTGACAGAGGTATGGAGAGTGACAGGAGAATGCACAGTCCAGAGGTATGGAGACTGACAGATATATGGAGAGTGACAGAGGTATGGAGAGTGACAGGAAAATGGAGATTGACAGAGGTATGGAGAGTGACAGAGGTATGGAGAGTGAGAGGAGAATGCACTGTGACAGTGGTATGGAGACTGACAGATATATGGGGAGTGACAGAGGTACGGGGAGTGACAGGAGAATGGAGAGTGACAGAGGTATGGAGAGTAACAGAATGGAGAGTGACAGGAGAGTGGAGCGTGATGGATGTATGGATAGTTAAAGAGGTATGGAGAGTGATGGAGGTATGGAGAGTGACAGAGGTTTGGAGAGTGACAGGGGTATGCAGAGTGACAGGACAATGGAGAGTTACAGAGGTATGGAGAGTGCCTGGAGAATGGAGAGTGACAGGAGAATGGAGAGTGACGGAGGTATCAGGAGTGACAGGAGAATGGAGAGTGACAGGAGAATGGAGAGTGACGGAGGTATCAGGAGTGACAGGAGAATGGAGAGAGATAGGAGAATGGAGAGTGACAGGAGAGTGGAGAGTGACAGATGTAGGAGATTTCCAGAGGTATTGAGAGTGACTGATGTATGGAGATTGCCTTGCGAATGGAGCGTGATGGAGGTAGTGGAGTGACAGAGGTATGGAGAGTGACAATGAGTGGAAAGTGACAGGGGAATGGAGAGTGACAGAAGAGTGGAGACTGACAGGAGAGTGGAGAGTGACAGAGGTATGGAGAGTGACAGGAGATTGGAGAATGACAAGAGAGTGGAGAGTGATGGAGGTATGGAGAGTGACAGGAGAATGGAGAGTGAAAGAGGTATGGAGAGTGACAGGAGAATGCACAGTGACAGAGGTATGGAGACTGACAGATATATGGAGAGTGACAGAGGTACGGGGAGTGACAGGAGAATGGAGAGTGACAGAGTTATGGAGAGTGACAGGAGAATGGAGTGTGACAGAGGTATGGAGAGTGACAAGAGAAAGAGAGTGACAGAGGTATGGAGATTGACAGAGGTATGGAGAGTGACAGGAGAATGGAGAGTGACAGAGGTATGGAGAGTGACAGAGGTATGGAGAGTGACAGAGGTATGGAGATTGACAGGCAAATGGAGAGTGACAGATGTATGGGGAGTGAAAGAGGTATGAGGAGTGACAGGAGAATGGATAGTGACGGAGGTATCAGGAGTGACAGGAGAATGGAGAGTGATAGGAGAATGGAGAGTGACAGGAGAGTGGAGAGTGACAGGAGAATGGAGATTGACAGATATATGGAGAGTGACAGGAGCATGGAGTGTGACAGAGGTATGGAGAGTGACAGGCAAATGGAGAGTGAGAGAGGTATGGACAGTGACAGGATAATGGAGAGTGTCAGAGGTATGGAGAGTGACAGAGGTATGGACAGTGACAGGACAATGGAGAGTGACAGAGGTTTGGAGAGTGACAGAGGTATGGATAGTGACAGGCAAATGGAGAGTGAGAGAGGTATGGAGTGTGAGAGGAGAATGGAGGGTGACAGAGGTATGGCAAATGACAGAGGTGTGCAGAGTTACAGGAGAATGGAGAGTGACGGAGGTATCAGGAGTGACAGGAGAATGGAGAGTGACAGAGGTATGGAGAGTGACAGGAGAATGGAGATTTACAGCGCTATGGAGAGTGACAGGAGCATGGAGAGTGACGGAGGTATGGAGTGTGACAGGAGAATGGAGATAGACAGATATATGGAGAGTGACAGGAGAGTGGAGAGTGCCAGCAGTATGGAGAGTGACAGAGGTATGGAGAGTGACAGATATATGGAGACTGACAGAGGTACAGGGAGTGACAGGAGAATGGAGAGTGACAGAGGTATGGAGAGTGACAGAGGTATGGAGAGTGACAGAGGTATGGAGAGTGAGAGGAGATTGGAGTTTGATAGAGGTGTGGAGAGTGACATGATAATGGAGAGTAACAGAGGTAAGGAGAGTGACAGGAGAATGCACAGTGACAGATGTATTTAGTCTGACAGAGGTATGGAGAGTTATAGAAGAATTGAGAGTGACATAGAGATGAAGAGTGACAGGAGAATGGAGACTGACAGGCAAATGGAGTGTGATAGAGGTATGGAGAGTGACATGATAATGGAGAGTGACAGAGGTATGGAGATTGACAGGAGGATGGAGAATGACAGAGGTATGGAGACTGATGGAGTATAAATAGTGACGGGAGAATGGACAGTGCCAGGTGAATGGCGAGTGACAGGAGAGTGGAGAGTGATGGATGTATGGATAGTTAAAGAGGTATGGAGAGTGATGGAAGTATGGAGAGTGACAGGGGTAAGGAGACTGACAGATATATGGAGAGTGACAGAGGTATGGAGATGACAGAATGGAGAGTGACAGGAGAGTGGAGAGTGATGGATGTATGGATAGTTAAAGAGGTATGGAGAGTGATGGAAGTATAGAGAGTGACAGAGGTATGGAGAGTGACAGGAGAATGCACAGTCCAGAGGTATGGAGACTGACAGATATATGGAGAGTGACAGAGGTATGGAGAGTGACAGAGGTATGGAGAGTGAGAGGAGAATGCACTGTGACAGTGGTATGGAGACTGACAGATATATGGGGAGTGACAGAGGTACGGGGAGTGACAGGAGAATGGAGAGTGACAGAGGTATGGAGAGTAACAGAATGGAGAGTGACAGGAGAGTGGAGCGTGATGGATGTATGGATAGTTAAAGAGGTATGGAGAGTGATGGAGGTATGGAGAGTGACAGAGGTTTGGAGAGTGACAGGGGTATGCAGAGTGACAGGACAATGGAGAGTTACAGAGGTATGGAGAGTGCCTGGAGAATGGAGAGTGACAGGAGAATGGAGAGTGACGGAGGTATCAGGAGTGACAGGAGAATGGAGAGAGATAGGAGAATGGAGAGTGACAGGAGAGTGGAGAGTGACAGATGTAGGAGATTTCCAGAGGTATTGAGAGTGACTGATGTATGGAGATTGCCTTGCGAATGGAGCGTGATGGAGGTAGTGGAGTGACAGAGGTATGGAGAGTGACAATGAGTGGAAAGTGACAGGGGAATGGAGAGTGACAGAAGAGTGGAGACTGACAGGAGAGTGGAGAGTGACAGAGGTATGGAGAGTGACAGGAGATTGGAGAATGACAAGAGAGTGGAGAGTGATGGAGGTATGGAGAGTGACAGGAGAATGGAGAGTGAAAGAGGTATGGAGAGTGACAGGAGAATGCACAGTGACAGAGGTATGGAGACTGACAGATATATGGAGAGTGACAGAGGTACGGGGAGTGACAGGAGAATGGAGAGTGACAGAGTTATGGAGAGTGACAGGAGAATGGAGTGTGACAGAGGTATGGAGAGTGACAAGAGAAAGAGAGTGACAGAGGTATGGAGATTGACAGAGGTATGGAGAGTGACAGGAGAATGGAGAGTGACAGAGGTATGGAGAGTGACAGAGGTATGGAGAGTGACAGAGGTATGGAGATTGACAGGCAAATGGAGAGTGACAGATGTATGGGGAGTGAAAGAGGTATGAGGAGTGACAGGAGAATGGATAGTGACGGAGGTATCAGGAGTGACAGGAGAATGGAGAGTGATAGGAGAATGGAGAGTGACAGGAGAGTGGAGAGTGACAGGAGAATGGAGATTGACAGATATATGGAGAGTGACAGGAGCATGGAGTGTGACAGAGGTATGGAGAGTGACAGGCAAATGGAGAGTGAGAGAGGTATGGACAGTGACAGGATAATGGAGAGTGTCAGAGGTATGGAGAGTGACAGAGGTATGGACAGTGACAGGACAATGGAGAGTGACAGAGGTTTGGAGAGTGACAGAGGTATGGATAGTGACAGGCAAATGGAGAGTGAGAGAGGTATGGAGTGTGAGAGGAGAATGGAGGGTGACAGAGGTATGGCAAATGACAGAGGTGTGCAGAGTTACAGGAGAATGGAGAGTGACGGAGGTATCAGGAGTGACAGGAGAATGGAGAGTGACAGAGGTATGGAGAGTGACAGGAGAATGGAGATTTACAGCACTATGGAGAGTGACAGGAGCATGGAGAGTGACGGAGGTATGGAGTGTGACAGGAGAATGCACAGTGACAGATGTATTTAGTCTGACAGAGGTATGGAGAGTTACAGAAGAATGGAGAGTGACATAGGGATGAAGAGTGGCAGGAGAATGGAGACTGACAGTGGAGTGCAGAGTGACAGAGGTATGGAGAGTGACAGAGATATGGAAAGTGAGAGGAGACTGGAGTTTCATAGAGGTGTGCAGAGTGACATGATAATGGAGAGTGACAGAGGTATGGAGAGTGACAGGGGAATGCACAGTGACAGATGTATTTAGTGTGACAGAGGTATGGAGATTTACAGAAGAATTGAGAGTGACAGAGGGATGAAGAGGGACAGGAGAATGGAGAATGACAGTGGAGTGCAGCGTGACAGAGGTATGGAGAGTGAAAGAGATATGGAGAGTGAGATGAGACTAGAGTTTGATAGAGGTGTGGAGAGTGACATGATAATGGAGAGTGACAGAGGTATGGAGAGTGACAGGAGAATGCACAGTGACAGATGTATTTAGTGTGACAGAGGTATGGAGAGTTACAGAAGAATTGAGAGTGACAGAGAGATGAAGAGGGACAGGAGAATGGAGACTGACAGTGGAGTGCAGCGTGACAGAGGTATGGAGAGTGACAGAGGTATGGAGATTGACAGGAGAATGGAGAATGACAGAGCTATGGAGACTGATAGAGGTATGAATAGTGACGGGAGAATGTACAGTGCCAGGTGAACCGCGAGTGACAGGAGAGTGGAGAATGCCAGTGGTATGGAGAGTGACAGATATATGGAGAGTGACAGGAGAATGCACAGTGACAGAGGTACGGAGACTGACAGATATATGGAGAGTGACAGAGGTACAGGGAGTGACAGGAGAATGGAGATTGACAGAGGTATGGAGAGTGACAGAGGTATGGAGAGTGATACGCAAATGGAGAGTGAGAGAGGTATGGAGTGTGAGAGGAGAATGGAGGGTGACAGAGGTATGGCAAATGACAGAGGTGTGCAGAGTTACAGGAGAATGGAGAGTGACGGAGGTATCAGGAGTTACAGGAGAATGGAGAGTGACGGAGGTATCAGGAGTGACAGGAGAATGGAGATTTACAGCGCTATGGAGAGTGACAGGAGCATGGAGAGTGACGGAGGTATGGAGTGTGACAGGAGAATGCACAGTTACAGATGTATTTAGTCTGACAGAGGTATGGAGAGTTACAGAATAATTGAGAGTGACATAGGGATGAAGAGTGACAGGAGAATGGAGACTGACAGTGGAGTGCAGAGTGACAGAGGTATGGAGAGTGACAGAGGTATGGAGAGTGACAGAGGTATGGAGAGTGACAGATTTATGGAGAGTGAGATGAGACTGGAGTTTCATAGAGGTGTGGAGAGTGACATGATATGGAGAGTGACAGAGGTATGGAGAGTGACAGGAGGATGGAGACTGACAGAGGTATGGAGACTGATGGAGGTATGAATAGTGACGGGAGAATGGACAGTGCCAGGTGAATGGCGAGTGACAGGAGAGTGGAGAGTGCCAGCGGTATGGAGAGTGACAGGAGAATGCACAGTGACAGAGGTACGGAGACTGACAGATATATGGGGAGTAACAGAGGTACGGGGAGTGACAGGAGAATGGAGAGTGACAGAGGTATGGAGAGCGACAGAATGGAGAGTGACAGGAGAGTGGAGAGTGATGGATGTATGGATAGTTAAAGAGGTATGGAGAGTGATGGAGGTATGGAGAGTGACAGAGGTATGGAGAGTGACAGGAGAGTGGAGACTGACAGAGGTATGGAGAGTGACAGGAGAATAGATAGTGACAGAGGTATGGAGACTGACAGATATATGGAGAGTGACAGAGGTACGGGGAGTGACAGGAGAATGGAGAGTGACAGAGGTATGGAGATGACAGAATGGAGAGTGACAGGACAGTGAAGAGTGATGGATGTATGGATAGATAAAGAGGTATGGAGAGTGATGGAGGTATGGAGAGTGACAGAGGTATGGAGAGTGATGGAGGTATGGAGAGTGACAGAGGTATGGACAGTGAAAGGAGAGGGGACAATGACCGGAGAATGGACAGTGACTGATGTATGGAGAGTGACTGTGATATGGAGATTGACCTGAGAATAGAGCGTGATGGAGGAAGTGGAGTGACAGAGGTATGGAGAGTGACAGGAGAGTGGAGAGTGATGGAGGTAACAACAGTGACAGGAGAATGGAGAGTGACAGAGGTGTGGAGACTGACAGATATATGGAGAGTGACAGAGGAACAGAGAGTGACAGGAGAATGGAGAGTGACAGAGGTATGGAGGGTGACAGGAGAATGGAGAGAGTCAGGAGAATGGAGAGTGACGGAGGTATCAGGAGTGACAGGAGAATGGAGAGAGATAGGAGAATGGAGAGTGACGGAGGTATCAGGAGTGACATGAGAATGGAGAGAGATAGGAGAATGGAGAGTGACAGGAGAGTGGAGAGTGATAGGAGAATGGAGAGTGACAGAGGTATGGAGAGTGACAGATGTAGGAGATTTCCAGAGGTATTGAGAGTGACTGAGGTATGAAGATTGACTTGGGAATGGAGCGTGATGGATGTAGTGGAGTGACAGAAGTATGGAGAGTGACTGGAGAGTGGAAAGTGACAGGGGAATGGACAGTGACAGAAGAGTGGAGACTAACAGGAGAGTGGAGAGTGACAGAGGTATGGAGAGTGACAGGAGATTGGAGAATGACAGGAGAGTGGAGAGTGATGGAGGTATGGGGAGTGACAGAGGTATGAAGTGACAGGAGAATGGATAGTGACGGAGGTATCAGGAGTGACAGGAGAATGGAGAGTGATAGGAGAATGGAGAGTGACAGGAGAGTGGAGAGTGACAGGAGAATGGAGAGTGAAAGATGTATGGAGAGTGACAGAGGTATGGAGATTGACAGAGGTATGGAGAGTGACAGGAAAATGGAGATTGACAGATATATGGAGAGTGACAGGAGAATGGAGTGTGACAGAGGTATGGACAGTGACAGGACAATGGAGAGTTTCAGAGGTTTGGAGAGTGACAGAGGTATGGATAGTGACAGGCAAATGGAGAGTGAGAGAGGTATGGAGTGTGAGAGGAGAATGGAGGGTGACAGAGGTATGGCAAATGACAGAGGTGTGCAGAGTTACAGGAGAATGGAGAGTGACGGAGGTATCAGGAGTGACAGGAGAATGGAGAGTGACAGAGGTATGGAGAGTGACAGGAGAATGGAGATTTACAGCACTATGGAGAGTGACAGGAGCATGGAGAGTGACGGAGGTATGGAGTGTGACAGCCGAATGGAGAGTGACGGAGGTATAGAGAGTGACAGGAGAATGCACAGTGACAGATGTATTTAGTCTGACAGAGGTATGGTGAGTTACAGAATAATTGAGAGTGACATAGGGATGAAGAGGGACAGGAGAATGGAGACTGACAGTGGAGTGCAGAGTGACAGAGGTATGGAGAGTGACAGAGATATGGAGAGTGAGAGGAGACTGGAGTTTGATAGAGGTGTGGAGAGTGACATGATAATGGAGAGTGACAGAGGTATGGAGAGTGACAGGGGAATGCACAGTGACAGATGTATTTAGTCTGACAGAGGTAGGAGAGTTACAGAAGAATTGAGAGTGACATAGGGATGAAGAGGGACAGGAGAACGGAGACTGACAGTGGAGTGCAGAATGACAGAGGTATGGAGAGTGACAGAGGTATGGAGAGTGACAGAGGTATGGAGACTGATGGAGGTATGAATAGTGACGGGAGAATGGACAGTGCCTGGTGAATGGCGAGTGACAGGAGAGTGGAGAATGCCAGCGGTATGGAGAGTGACAGAGGTATGGAGAGTGACAGGAGAATGCACAGTGACAGAGGTACGGAGACTGACAGATATATGGAGAGTGACAGAGGTACAGGGAGTGACAGGAAAATGGAGATTGACAGATATATGGAGAGTGACAGGAGAATGGAGATTGACAGAGGTATGGAGAGTGACAGGAGAATGGAGATTTAGAGCACTATGGAGAGTGACAGGAGTTTGGAGATTGACGGAGGTATGGAGTGTGACAGGAGAATGCACAGTGACAGATGTATTTAGTCTGACAGAGGTACGGAGAGTGACAGAAGAATGGAGAGTGACATAGGGATGAAGAGTGACAGGAGAATGGAGACTGACAGTGGAGTGCAGAGTGACAGAGGTATGGAGAGTGACAGAGGTATGGAGAGTGAGAGGAGACTGGAGTGTGATACAGGTGTGGAGAGTGACATGATATGGAGAGTGACAGAGGTATGGAGATTGACAGAGGTATGGAGAGTGACAGAGGTATGGAGAGTGACAGGAGGATGGAGAATGACAGAGGTATGGAGACTGATGGAGGTATGAATAGTGACGGGAGAATGGACAGTGCCAGGTGAATGGCGAGTGACAGGAGAGTGGAGAGTGCCAGCGGTATGGAGAGTGACAGAGGTATGGAGAGTGACAGATGTATGGAGAGTGAGAGGAGACTGGAGTGTGATAGAGGTGTGGAGAGTGACATGATATGGAGAGTGACAGAGGTATGGAGATTGACAGAGGTATGGAGAGTGACAGAGGTATGGAGAGTGACAGGAGAATGCACAGTGACAGAGGTATGGAGACTGACAGATATATGGAGAGTGATAGAGGTACAGGGAGTGACAGGAGAATGGAGACTGACAGAGGTATGGAGGGCGACAGAATGGAGAGTGACAGGAGAGTGGAGAGTGATGGATGTATGGATAGATAAAGAGGTATGGAGAGTGACAGAGGTATGGAGAGTGACAGAGGTATGGAGAGTGAAAGAGGTATGGAGAGTGATGGAGGTATGGAGAGTGACAGAGGTATGGACAGTGAAAGGAGAGGGGAGAATTACAGGAGAATGGACAGTGACTGATGTATGGAGAGTGACTGTGATATGGAGATTGACCTGAGAATGGAGCGTGATGGAGGAAGTGGAGTGACAGAGGTATGGAGAGTGACAGGAGAGTGGAGAGTGATAGAGGTAACAACAGTGACAGGAGAATGGAGAGTGACAGAGATATGGACAGTGACAGGACAATGGAGAGTGACAGAGGTATGGAGAGTGACAGAGGTATGGAGAGTGACAGAGGTATGGAGAGTGACAGGAAAATTGAGAGTGACAGAGGTATGGAGACTGACAGATATATGGAGAGTGACAGAGGAACAGAGAGTGACAGGAGAATGGAGAGTGCTAGTGCTTTGGAATGTGACAGCAGAATGGAGAGTGACAGAGGTTTGGACAGTGACAGAGGTATGGAGAGTGAAAGGCAAATGGAGAGTGACAGAGGTATGAAGGGTGACAGGAGAATAGAGAGTGACAGAGGTATGGAGACTGACAGATATATGGAGAGTGACAGAGGTACGGGGAGTGACAGGAGAATGGAGAGTGACAGGAGAATGGAGAGTGACAGAGGTATCAGGAGTGACAGGAGAATGGAGAGAGATAGGAGAATGGAGAGTGACAGGAGAGTGGAGAGTGACAGGAGAATGGAGAGTGACAGGTATGGAGAGTGACAGAGGTATGGAGAGTGAAAGAGGTATGGAGATTGACTTGCGAATGGAGTGTGACGGATGTAGTGGAGTGACAGAGGTATGGAGAGTGACTGGAGAGTGGAAAGTGACAGGAGAATGGAGAGTGAAAGAGGTATGGAGAGTGACAGAGGTATGGAGATTGACAGAGGTATGGAGAGTGACAGGAAAATGGAGAGTGAGAGAGGTATGGAGAGTGACAGGAGAATGGAGTGTGACAGATGTATGGACAGTGACAGGACAATGGAGAGTGACAGGTATGGAGAGTGACAGAGGTATGGAGAGTGACAGAGGTATGGATAGTGACAGGCAAATGGAGAGTGAGAGAGGTATGGAGTGTGAGAGGAGAATGGAGGGTGACAGAGGTATGGCAAACGACAGAGGTGTGCAGAGTTACAGGAGAATGGAGAGTGACGGAGGTATCAGGAGTGACAGGAGAATGGAGAGTGACAGAGGTTTGGAGAGTGACAGGAGAATGGAGATTTACAGCGCTATGGAGAGTGACAGGAGCATGTAGAGTGACGGAGGTATAGAGAGTCACAGGAGAATGCACAGTGACAGATGTATTTAGTCTGACAGAGGTATGGTGAGTTACAGAATAATTGAGAGTAACATAGGGATGAAGAGTGGCAGGAGAATGGAGACTGACAGTGGAGTGCAGAGTGACAGAGGTATGGAGAGTTACAGAGGTATGGAGAGTGAGAGGAGACTGGAGTTTGATAGAGGTGTGGAGAGTGACATGATAATGGAGAGTGACAGAGGTATGGAGAGTGATAGAGGAATGAATAGTGACGGGAGAATGGACAGTGCCAGGTGAATGGTGAGTGACAGGAGAGTGGAGAGTGCCAGCGGTATGGAGAGTGACAGAGGTATGGAGAGTGAGAGGAGAATGGAGAGCGACAGAGGTATGAGGAGTGACAGAGGTATGAAGTGACAGGAGAATGGATAGTGACGGAGGTATCAGGAGTGACAGGAGAATGGAGAGTGACAGGAGAATGGAGAGTGACAGGAGAGTAGAGAGTGACAGATATATGGAGATGTCCAGAGGTATGGAGAGTGACAGAGGTATGGAGAGTGAGAGGAGAATGGAGTTTGATAGAGGTGTGGAGAGTGACATGATAATGGAGAGTGACAGAGGTATGGAGATTGACAGGAGGATGGAGAATGACAGAGGTATGGAGACAGATGGAGGTATGAAAAGTGAGGGGAGAATGGACAGTGCCATGTGAATGGCGAGTGACAGGAGAGTGGAGAGTGCCAGCGGTATGGAGAGTGACAGATTTATGGAGAGTGACAGGAGAATGCACAGTGACAGAGGTACGGAGACTGACAGATATATGGAGAGTGACAGAGGTACAGGGAGTGACAGGAGAATGGAGAGTGACAGAATTATGGAGATGACAGAGGTATGGAGAGTGACAGAATGGAGAGTGACAGGAGAGTGGAGAGTGATGGATGTATGGATAGATAAAGAGGTATGGAGAGTGATGGAGGTATGGAGAGTGACAGAGGTATGGACAGTGAAAGGAGAGGGTACAATGACCGGAGAATGGCAGTGACTGATGTATGGAGAGTGACTGTGATATGGAGATTGACATGAGAATAGAGCGTGATGGAGGAAGTGGAGTGACAGAGGTATGGAGAGTGACAGGAGAGTGGAGATTTACAGCGATATGGAGTGTGACAGCCGAATGGAGAGTGACAGAGGTATAGAGAGTGACAGGAGAATGCACAGTGACAGATGTATTTAGTCTGACAGAGGTATGGAGATTTACAGAAGAATTGAGAGTGACAGAGGGATGAAGAGGGACAGGAGAATGGAGACTGACAGTGGAGTGCAGAGTGACAGAGGTATGGAGAGTGACAGAGATATGGAGAGTGACAGAGGTATGGAGATTGACAGGAGGATGGAGAATGACAGAGGTATGGAGACTGATGGAGGTATGAATAGAGACGGGAGAATGGACAGTGCCAGGTGAATGGCAAGTGACAGGAGAGTGGAAAGTGCCAGCGGTATGGAGAGTGACAGAGGTATGGAGAGTGACAGGAGAATGCACAGTGACAGAGGTATCAGGAGTGACAGGAGAGTGGAGAGTGACAGGAGAGTGGAGAGTGAAAGAGGTATGGAGATTGACAAAGGTATGGAGAGTGACAGGAAAATGGAGATAGACAGATATATGGAGAGTGACAGGAGAGTGGAGAGTGCCAGCGGTATGGAGAGTGACAGAGGTATGGAGAGTGACAGATATATGGAGACTGACAGAGGTACGGGGAGTGACAGGAGAATGGAGAGTGACAGAGGTATGGAGAGTGACAGAGGTATGGAGAGTGACAGAGGTATGGAGAGTGAGAGGAGATTGGAGTTTGATAGAGGTGTGGAGAGTGACATGATAATGGAGAGTGACAGAGGTATGGAGATTGACAGGAGGATGGAGAATGACAGAGGTATGGAGACAGATGGAGGTATGAAAAGTGAGGGGAGAATGGACAGTGCCATGTGAATGGCGAGTGACAGGAGAGTGGAGAGTGCCAGCGGTATGGAGAGTGACAGATTTATGGAGAGTGACAGGAGAATGCACAGTGACAGAGGTACGGAGACTGACAGATATATGGAGAGTGACAGAGGTACAGGGAGTGACAGGAGAATGGAGAGTGACAGAATTATGGAGATGACAGAGGTATGGAGAGTGACAGAATGGAGAGTGACAGGAGAGTGGAGAGTGATGGATGTATGGATAGATAAAGAGGTATGGAGAGTGATGGAGGTATGGAGAGTGACAGAGGTATGGACAGTGAAAGGAGAGGGTACAATGACCGGAGAATGGCAGTGACTGATGTATGGAGAGTGACTGTGATATGGAGATTGACATGAGAATAGAGCGTGATGGAGGAAGTGGAGTGACAGAGGTATGGAGAGTGACAGGAGAGTGGAGATTTACAGCGATATGGAGTGTGACAGCCGAATGGAGAGTGACAGAGGTATAGAGAGTGACAGGAGAATGCACAGTGACAGATGTATTTAGTCTGACAGAGGTATGGAGATTTACAGAAGAATTGAGAGTGACAGAGGGATGAAGAGGGACAGGAGAATGGAGACTGACAGTGGAGTGCAGAGTGACAGAGGTATGGAGAGTGACAGAGATATGGAGAGTGACAGAGGTATGGAGATTGACAGGAGGATGGAGAATGACAGAGGTATGGAGACTGATGGAGGTATGAATAGAGACGGGAGAATGGACAGTGCCAGGTGAATGGCAAGTGACAGGAGAGTGGAAAGTGCCAGCGGTATGGAGAGTGACAGAGGTATGGAGAGTGACAGGAGAATGCACAGTGACAGAGGTATCAGGAGTGACAGGAGAGTGGAGAGTGACAGGAGAGTGGAGAGTGAAAGAGGTATGGAGATTGACAAAGGTATGGAGAGTGACAGGAAAATGGAGAGTGACAGATATATGGAGAGTGACAGGAGAGTGGAGTGTGCCAGCGGTATGGAGAGTGACAGAGGTATGGAGAGTGACAGATATATGCAGACTGACAGAGGTACGGGGAGTGACAGGAGAATGGAGAGTGACAGAGGTATGGCAAATGACAGAGGTGTGCAGAGTTACAGGAGAATGGAGAGTGACGAAGGTATCAGGAGTGACAGGAGAATGGATAGTGACAGGAGAATGGAGATTTACAGCGCTATGGAGAGTGACAGGAGCATGGAGAGTGACGGAGGTATGGAGTGTGACAGGAGAATGCACAGTGACAGATGTATTTAGTCTGACAGAGGTATGGAGAGTTACAGAAGAATTGAGAGTGACATAGGGATGAAGAGTGGCAGGAGAATGGAGACTGACAGTGGAGTGCAGAGTGACAGAGGTATGGAGAGTGAAAGAGATATGGAGAGTGAGAGGAGACTGGAGTTTCATAGAGGTGTGGAGAGTGACATGATAATGGAGAGTGGCAGAGGTATGGAGAGTGACAGGTGAATGCACAGTGACAGATGTATTTAATGTGACAGAGGTATGGAGAGTTACAGAAGAATTGAGAGTGACAGAGAGATGAAGAGGGACAGGAGAATGGAGAATGACAGAGGTATGGAGACTGATAGAGGTATGAATAGTGACGGGAGAATGGACAGTGCCAGGTGAACCGCGAGTGACAGGAGAGTGGAGAATGCCAGTGGTATGGAGAGTGACAGAGGTATGGAGAGTGACAGGAGAATGCACAGTGACAGAGGTACGGAGACTGACAGATATATGGAGAGTGACAGAGGTACAGGGAGTGACAGGAGAATGGAGATTGACAGATATATGGAGAGTGACAGGAGAATGGAGATTGACAGAGGTATGGAGAGTGACAGAGGTATGGAGAGTGATACGCAAATGGAGAGTGAGAGAGGTATGGAGTGTGAGAGGAGCATGGAGGGTGACAGAGGTATCAGGAGTGACAGGAGAATGGAGAGTGACAGAGGTATGGATAGTGATACGCAAATGGAGAGTGAGAGAGGTATGGAGTGTGAGAGGAGAATGGAGGGTGACAGAGGTATGGCAAATGACAGAGGTGTGCAGAGTTACAGGAGAATGGAGAGTGACGGTGGTGTCAGGAGTGACAGGAGAATGGAGAGTGACAGAGGTATCAGGAGTGACAGGAGAATGGAGAGTGACAGAGGTATGGAGAGTGACAGGCGAATGGAGATTTACAGCGCTATGGAGAGTGACAGGAGCATGGAGATTTACAGCACTATGGAGAGTGACAGGAGCATGGAGAGTGACGGAGGTATGGAGTGTGACAGGAGCATGGAGAGTGACGGTGGTATGGAGAGTGACAGCCGAATGGAGAGTGACAGAGGTATGGAGAGTCACAGGAGAATGCACAGTGACAGATGTATTTAGTCTGACAGAGGTATGGAGAGTTACAGAAGAATTGAGAGTGACATAGGGATGAAGAGTGACAGGAGAACGGAGACTGACAGTGGAGTGCAGAGTGACAGAGGTATGGAGAGTGACAGAGGTATGGAGAGTGACAGAGGTATGGAGAGTGACAAAGGTATGGAGAGTGACAGAGGTATGGAGAGTTACAGAGGTATGGAGAGTGACAGAGGTATGGAGAGTGAGATGAGACTGGAGTTTGATAGAGGTGTGGAGAGTGACATGATATGGAGAGTGACAGAGGTATGGAGATTGATAGGAGGATGGAGAATGACAGAGGTATGGAGACTGATGGAGATATGAATAGTGATGGGAGAATGGACAGTGCCAGGTGAATGGCGAGTGACAGGAGAGTGGAGAGTGCCAGCGGTATGGAGAGTGACAGGAGAATGCACAGTGACAGAGGTACGGAGACTGACAGATATATGGAGAGTGACAGAGGTACGGGGAGTGACAGGAGAATGGAGAGTGACAGAGGTATGGAGAGCGACAGAATGGAGAGTGACAGGAGTGTGGAGAGTGATGGATGTATGGATAGATAAAGAGGTATGGAGAGTGACAGAGGTATGGAGAGTGATGGAGGTATGGAGAGTGATGGATGTATGGAGAGTGACAGAGGTATGGACAGTGAAAGGAGAAGGGAGAATGACAGGAGAATGGACAGTGACTGATGTATGGAGAGTGACTGTGATATGAAGATTGACCTGAGAATGGAGCGTGATGGTGGTAGTGGAGTGACAGAGGTATGGAGAGTGACAGGAGAATGGAGATGACAGAGGTATGGACAGTGACAGAGCTATGGAGAGTGAAAGGCAAATGGAGAGTGACAGAGGTATGGAGACTGACAGGTATATGGAGAGTGACAGAGGTACGGGGAGTGACAGGAGAATGGAGAGAGATAGGAGAATGGAGAGTGACAGGAGAGTGGAGAGTGACAGGAGAATGGAAAGTGACAGGAGAGTGGAGAGTGACAGATGTAGGAGATTTCCAGAGGTATTGAGAGTGACTGAGGTATGAAGATTGACTTGGGAATGGAGCGTGATGGATGTAGTGGAGTGACAGAGGTATGGAGAGTGACTGGAGAGTGGAAAGTGACAGGGGAATGGACAGTGACAGAAGAGTGGAGACTAACAGGAGAGTGGAGAGTGACAGAGGTATGGAGAGTGACAGGAGATTGGAGAATGACAGGAGAGTGGAGAGTGATGGAGGTATGGGGAGTGACAGAGGTATGAAGTGACAAGAGAATGGATAGTGACGGAGGTATCAGGAGTGACAGGAGAATGGAGAGTGATAGGAGAATGGAGAGTGACAGGAGAGTGGAGAGTGACAGGAGAATGGAGAGTGAAAGATGTATGGAGAGTGACAGAGGTATGGAGATTGACAGAGGTATGGAGAGTGACAGGAAAATGGAGATTGACAGATATATGGAGAGTGACAGGAGAATGGAGTGTGACAGAGGTATGGACAGTGACAGGACAATGGAGAGTTTCAGAGGTTTGGAGAGTGACAGAGGTATGGATAGTGACAGGCAAATGGAGAGTGAGAGAGGTATGGAGTGTGAGAGGAGAATGGAGGGTGACAGAGGTATGGCAAATGACAGAGGTGTGCAGAGTTACAGGAGAATGGAGAGTGACGGAGGTATCAGGAGTGACAGGAGAATGGAGAGTGACAGAGGTATGGAGAGTGACAGGAGAATGGAGATTTACAGCACTATGGAGAGTGACAGGAGCATGGAGAGTGACGGAGGTATGGAGTGTGACAGCCGAATGGAGAGTGACAGAGGTATAGAGAGTGACAGGAGAATGCACAGTGACAGATGTATTTAGTCTGACAGAGGTATGGAGAGTTACAGAAGAATTAAGAGTGACATAGGGATGAAGAGTGGCAGGAGAATGGAGACTGACAGTGGAGTGCAGAGTGACAGAGGTATGGAGAGTGAAAGAGATATGGAGAGTGAGATGAGACTAGAGTTTGATAGAGGTGTGGAGAGTGACATGATAATGGAGAGTGACGGAGGTATGGAGAGTGACAGGGGAATGCACAGTGACAGTTGTATTTAGTGTGACAGAGGTATGGAGATTTACAGAAGAATTGAGAGTGACAGAGAGATGAAGAGGGACAGGAGAATGGAGACTGACAGTGGAGTGCAGAGTGACAGAGGTATGGAGAGTGACAGAGGTATGGAGAGTGACAGAAGTATGGAGAGTGACAGGAGGATGGAGAATGACAGAGGTATGGAGACTGATAGAGGTATGAATAGTGACGGGAGAATGGACAGTGCCAGGTGAACCGCGAGTGACAGGAGAATGGAGAGTGCCAGCGGTATGGAGAGTGACAGAGGTATGGAGAGTGACAGGAGAATGCACAGTGACAGAGGTACGGAGACTGACAGATATATGGAGAGTGACAGAGGTACAGGGAGTGACAGGAGAATGGAGAGTGACAGATTTATGGAGATGACAGAATGGAGAGTAACAGGAGAATGGAGATTGACAGATATATGGAGAGTGACAGGAGAATGGAGATTGACTGAGGTATGGAGAGTGACAGAGGTATCAGGAGTGACAGGAGAATGGAGAGTTACAGAGGTATGGAGTGTGACAGGAGAATGCACAGTTACAGATGTATTTAGTCTGACAGAGGTATGGAGAGTTACAGAAGAATGGAGAGTGACATAGGGATGAAGAGTGGCAGGAGAATGGAGACTGACAGTGGAGTGCAGAGTGACAGAGGTATGGAGAGTGACAGAGGTATGGAGAGTGACAGGAGAGTGGAGTTTGATAGAGGTCTGGAGAGTGACAGAGATATGGAGAGTGACAGAGGTATGGAGAGTGACAGGAGGATGGAGAGTGACAGAGGTATGGAGAGTGAGATGAGACTGGAGTTTGACAGAGGTATGGAGAGTGACAGAGGTATGGAGAGTGACAGAGGTATGGAGATTGACAGGAGGATGGAGAATGACAGAGGTATGGAGACTGATGGAGGTATGAATAGTGACGGGAGAATGGACAGTGCCTGGTGAATGGCGAGTGACAGGAGAGTGGAGAATGCCAGCGGTATGGAGAGTGACAGAGGTATGGAGAGTGACAGGAGAATGCACAGTGACAGAGGTATGGAGACTGACAGATATATCGAGAGTGGCAGAAGTCGGGGAGTGACAGGAGAATGGAGAGTGACAGAGGTATGGAGGGCGACAGAATGGAGAGTGACAGGAGAGTGGACAGTGATGGATGTATGGATAGATAAAGAGGTATGGAGAGTGACAGGAGAATGGAGAGTGACAGAGGTATGGAGAGTGACAGAGGTATGGAGAGTGAAAGAGGTATGGACAGTGAAAGGAGAGGGGAGAATTACAGGAGAATGGACAGTGACTGATGTATGGAGAGTGACTGAGGTATGGAGATTGACCTGAGGATGGAGCGTGATGGAGGTAGTGGAGTGACAGAGGGATGGAGAGTGACTGGAGAGTGGAGAGTGATAGAGGTAACAACAGTAACAGGAGAATGGAGAGTGACAGGACAATGGAGAGTGACAGAGGTTTGGAGACTGACAGGAGAATGGAGATTTACAGCACTATGGAGAGTGACAGGAGCATGGAGAGTGACGGAGGTATGGAGTGTGACAGGAGAATGCACAGTGACAGATGTATTTAGTCTGACAGAGGTATGGAGAGTTACAGAAGAATTGAGAGTGACATAGGAATGAAGAGTGACAGGAGAATGGAGACTGACAGTGGAGTGGAGCGTGACAGAGGTATGGAGAGTGACAGAGGTATGGAGAGTGACAGAGGTATGGAGAGTGACAGAGATATGGACAGTGAGAGGAGACTGGAGTTTGATAGAGGTGTGGAGAGTGACATGATAATGGAGAGTGACAGAGGTATAGAGAGTGACAGGAGAATGCACAGTGACAGATGTATTTAGTGTGACAGAGGTATGGAGAGTTACAGAAGAATTGAGAGTGACAGAGGAATGAAGAGTGACAGGAGAACGGAGACTGACAGTGGAGTGCAGAGTGACAGAGGTATGGAGAGTGACAGAGGTATGGACAGTGACAGAGGTATGGAGAGTGACAGAGGTATGGAGATTGACAGGAGGATGGAGAATGACAGAGGTATGGAGACTGATGGAGGTATGAATAGTGACGGGAGAATGGACAGTGCCAGGTGAATGGCGAGTGACAGGAGAGTGGAGAGTGCCAGCGGTATGGAGAGTGACAGAGGTATGGAGAGTGACAGGAGAATGCACAGTGACAGAGGTATGGAGACTGACAGATATATGGAGAGTGACAGAGGTACAGGGAGTGACAGGAGAATGGAGACTGACAGATTTATGGAGATGCAGAATGGAGAGTGACGGAGGTATGGAGTGTGACAGGGGAATGCACAGTGACAGATGTATTTAGTGTGACAGAGGTATGGAGAGTTACAGAAGAATTGAGAGTGACATAGGGATGAAGAGTGACAGGAGAATGGAGACTGACAGTGGAGTGCAGAGTGACAGAGGAGTGCAGAGTGACAGAGGTATGGAGAGTGAGAGGAGACTGGAGAGTGACAGATGTATGGAGATTGACAGGAGAATGGAGACTGACAGATATATGGAGAGTGACAGAGGTACGGGCAGTGACAGGAGAATGGAGACTGACAGATATATGGAGAGTCACAGAGGTACGGGCAGTGACAGGAGAATGGAGACTGACAGATATATGGAGAGTGACAGAGGTACGGGCAGTGACAGGAGAATGGAGAGTGACAGATATATGGAGAGTGACAGAATGGAGAGTGACAGGAGAATGGAGACTGACAGAGGTATGGAGGGCGACAGAATGGAGAGTGACAGGAGAGTGGAGAGTGATGGATGTATGGATAGATAAAGAGGTATGGAGAGTGACAGAGGTATGGAGAGTGACAGAGGTATGGATAGTGACAGGCAAATGGAGAGTGAGAGAGGTATGGAGTGTGAGAAGAAAATGGAGGGTGACAGAGGTATGGCAAATGACAGAGGTGTGCAGAGTTACAGGAGAATGGAGAGTGACGGAGGTATCAGGAGTGACAGGAGAATGGAGAGTGACAGAGGTTTGGAGACTGACAGGAGAATGGAGATTTACAGCACTATGGAGAGTGACAGGAGCATGGAGAGTGACGGAGGTATGGAGTGTGACAGGAGAATGCACAGTGACAGATGTATTTAGTCTGACAGAGGTATGGAGATTTACAGAAGAATTGAGAGTTACATAGGGATGAAGAGTGGCAGGAGAATGGAGACTGACATTGGAGTGCAGAGTGACAGAGGTATGGAGAGTGACAGAGATATGGAGAGTGAGAGGAGACTGGAGTTTGATAGAGGTGTGGAGAGTGACATGATAATGGAGAGTGACAGAGTTATGGAGAGTGACAGGAGAATGGAGAGTGACAGAGATATGGAGAGTGACAGAGATATGGAGAGTGACAGAGGTTTGGAGAGTGACAGAGGTATGGAGAGTGACAGGAGGATGGAGACTGACAGAGGTATGGAGAGCGACAGAATGGAGAGTGACAAGAGAGTGGAGAGTGATGGATGTATGGATAGATAAAGAGGTATGGAGAGTGACAGAGGTATGGACAGTGAAAGGAGAGGGGACAATCACCGGAGAATGGCAGTGACTGATGTATGGAGAGTGACTGTGATATGGAGATTGACCTGAGAATGGAGTGTGATGGAGGAAGTGGAGTGACAGAGGTATGGAGAGTGACAGGAGAGTGGAGAGTGACAGGAGAGTGGAGATTGAAAGAGGTAACAACAGTAACAGGAGAATGGAGAGTGACTGAGATATGGACAGTGACAGGACAATGGAGAGTGACAGAGGTATGGAGAGTGACAGGAAAATTGAGAGTGACAGAGGTGTGGAGACTGACAGATATATGGAGAGTGACAGAGGAACAGAGAGTGACAGGAGATTGGAGAGTGACAGGAGAATGGAGAGTGACAGCAGAATGGACAGTGACAGAGGTATGGAGAGTGAAAGGCAAATGGAGAGTGACAGAGGTATGGAGAATGACAGAGGTATGGAGAGTGACAGGAGAATGCACAGTGACAGAGGTATGGAGACTGACAGATATATGGAGAGTGACAGAGGTACGGGGAGTGACAGGAGAATGGAGAGAGATAGGAGAATGGAGAGTGACAGGAGAGTGGAGAGTGACAGATGTAGGAGATTTCCAGAGGTATTGAGAGTGACTGAAGGTCTGGAGATTGACTTGCGAATGGAGCGTGATGGAGGTAGTGGAGTGACAGAGGTATGGAGAGTCACAGGAGAGTGGAAAGTGACAGGGGAATGGACAGTGACAGAAGGGTGGAGATTGACAGGAGAGTGGACAGTGACAGAGGTATGGAGAGTGACAGGAGATTGGAGAATGACAGGAGAGTGGAGAGTGATGGAGGTATGGAGAGTGACAGGAGAATGGAGAGTGAAAGAGGTATGGAGAGTGACAAGAGATTGGAGATTGACAGGAGAGTGGAGAGTGACAGAGGTATGGAGATTGACAGAGGTATGGAGAGTGACAGGAGAATGGAGAGTGACAGAGGTATGGAGAGTGACAGAGGTATGGAGATTGACAGGCAAATGGAGAGTGACAGAGGTATGGAGGGTGAGAGGAGAATGGAGTGTGACAGAGGTATTGGGAGTGACAGAGGTGTGCAGAGTTACAGGAGAATGGAGAGTGACGGAGATATCAGGAGTGACAGGAGAATGGAGAGTGACAGGAGAATGGAGAGTGACAGGAGAGTGGAGAGTGACAGGAGAGTGGAGAGTGACAGGAGAATGGAGAGTGACAGAGGTATGGAGATTGACAGGAGGATGGAGAATGACAGAGGTATGGAGACTGATGGAGGTATAAATAGTGACGGGAGAATGGACAGTGCCAGGTGAATGGCGAGTGACAGGAGAGTGGAGATTGATGGATGTATGGATAGTTAAAGAGGTATGGAGAGTGATGGAAGTATGGAGAGTGACAGAGGTATCAGGAGTGACAGGAGAATGGATAGTGACTGAGGTATGGAGACTGACAGATATATGGAGAGTGACAGAGGTACGGGGAGTGACAGGAGAATGGAGAGTGACAGAGGTATGGAGAGTGACAGAATGGAGAGTGACAGGAGAGTGGAGCGTGATGGATGTATGGATCGTTAAAGAGGTATGGAGAGTGATGGAGTTATGGAGAGTGACAGTGGTATGGAGAGTGCCTGGAGAATGGAGAGTGACAGGAGAATGGAGAGTGACGGAGGTATCAGGAGTGACAGGAGAATGGAGAGAGATAGGAGAATGGAGAGTGACAGGAGAGTGGAGAGTGACAGATGTAGATTTCCAGAGGTATTGAGAGTGACTGAGGTATGGAGATTGCCTGGCGAATGGAGCTTGATGGAGGTAGTGGAGTGACAGAGGTATGGAGAGTGACAATGAGTGGAAAGTGACAGGGGAATGGAGAGTGACAGAAGAGTGGAGACTGACGGGAGAGTGGAGAGTGACAGAGGTATGGAGAGTGACAGGAGATTGGAGAATGACAAGAGAGTGGAGAGTGGTGGAGGTATGGAGAGTGACAGGAGATTGGAGAGTGAAAGAGGTATGGAGAGTGACAGGAGAATGCACAGTGACAGAGGTATGGAAACTGACAGATATATGGAGAGTGACAGAGGTACGGGGAGTGACAGGAGAATGGAGAGTGACAGAGGTATGGAGAGTGACAGAGTTATGGAGAGTGACAGGAGAATGGAGTGTGACAGAAGTATGGAGAGTGACAGAGTTATGGAGAGTGACAGGAGAATGGAGAGTGACAGAGGTGTGGAGAGTGACAGAATTATGGAGAGTGACAGGAGAATGGAGTGTGACAGAGGTATGGAGAGTGACAGAGGTATGGAGAGTGACAGGAGAGTGGAGAATGACAGGAGAGTGGAGAGTGATGGACGTATGGAGAGTGACAGGAGAATGGAGAGTGACAGAGGTATGGACAGTAACAGGCAAATGGAGAGTAAGAGAGGTATGGAGTGTGAGAGGAGAATGGAGGGTGACAGAGGTATGGGGAGTGACAGAGGTATGGAGAGTGACAGGAGAATGTAGATTGACGGAGGTATCAGGAGTGACAGGAGGATGGAGAGTGACGGAGGTATGGAGTGTGACAGCCGAATGGAGAGTGACAGAGGTATAGAGAGTGACAGGAGAATGCACAGTGACAGATGTATTTAGTCTGACAGTGGTACGGAAAGTTACAGAAGAATTGAGAGTGACAGAGGAATGAATAGTGACAGGAGAATGGAGAGTGACAGAGGTATGGAGACTGACAGATATATGGAGAGTGACAGAGGTATGGAGAGTGACAGAGGTATGGAGACTGACAGATATATGGAGAGTGACAGAGGTACGGGGAGTGACAGGAGAATGGAGAGTGACAGGAGAATGGAGAGTGACAGAGGTATTAGGAGTGACAGGAGAATGGAGAGAGATAGGAGAATGGAGAGTGACAGGAGAGTGGAGAGTGACAGATGTAGGAGATTTCCAGAGGTATTGAGAGTGACTGAGGTATGGAGATTGACTTGCGAATGGAGCGTGACGGATGTAGTGGAGTGAGAGAGGTATGGAGAGTGACTGGAGAGTGGAAAGTGACAGGAGAATGGAGAGTGAAAGACGTATGGAGAGTGACAGAGGTATGGAGATTAACAGAGGTATGGAGAGTGACAGGAGAATGGAGTGTGACAGATGTATGGACAGTGACAGGACAATGGAGAGTGACAGGTATGGAGAGTGACAGAGGTATGGATAGTGACAGGCAAATGGAGAGTGAGAGAGGTATGGAGTGTGAGAGGAGAATGGAGGGTGACAGAGGTATGGCAAATGACAGAGGTGTGCAGCGTTACAGGAGAATGGAGAGTGACGGAGGTTTGGAGACTGACAGGAGAATGGAGATTTACTGCACTATGGAGAGTGACAGGAGCATGGAGAGTGACGGAGGTATGGAGTGTGACAGGAGAATGCACAGTGACAGATGTATTTAGTCTGACAGAGGTATGGAGAGTTACAGAAGAATTGAGAGTGACATAGGGATGAAGAGTGGCAGGAGAATGGAGACTGACAGTGGAGTGCAGAGTGACAGAGGTATGGAGAGTGACAGAGGTATGGAGAGTGAGAGGAGAATGGAGTTTGATAGAGGTGTGGAGAGTGATATGATAATGGAGAGTGACAGAGGTATGGAGAGTGACAGGGGAATGACAGTGACAGTTGTATTTAGTGTGACAGAGGTATGGAGAGTTACAGAAGAATTGAGAGTGACAGAGGGATGAAGAGGGACAGGAGAACGGAGACTGACAGTGGAGTGCAGAGTGACAGAGGTATGGAGAGTGACAGAGGTATGGAGAGTGAGAGGAGACTGGAGTGTGATAGAGGTGTGGAGAGTGACATGATATGGAGAGTGACAGAGGTATGGAGATTGACAGAGGTATGGAGAGTGACAGAGGTATGGAGAGTGACAGGAGAATGCACAGTGACAGAGGTATGGAGATTGACAGAGGTATGGTGAGTGACAGAGGAATGGAGAGTGACAGAGGTATGGAGACTGACAGGAGGATTGAGAATGACAGAGGTATGGAGACTGATAGAGGTATGAATAGTGACGGGAGAATGGACAGTGCCAGGTGAATGGCGAGTGACAGGAGAGTGGAGAATGCCAGCGGTATGGAGACTGACAGATATATGGAGAGTGACAGAGGTACAGGGAGTGACAGGAGAATGGAGAGTGACAGATTTATGGAGATGACAGAATGGAGAGTGACAGGAGAATGGAGATTTACAGCGCTATGGAGAGTGACAGGAGCATGGAGAGTGACGGAGGTATGGAGTGTGACAGGAGAATGCACAGTGACAGATGTATTTAGTCTGACAGAGGTATGGAGAGTTACAGAAGAATTGAGAGTGACATAGGGATGAAGAGTGACAGGAGAATGGAGACTGACAGTGGAGTGCAGAGTGACAGAGGTATGGAGAGTGACAGAGGTATGGAGAGTGAGAGGAGACTGGAGAGTGACAGATGTATGGAGATTGACAGGAGAATGGAGACTGACAGCGGTATGGAGAGCGACAGAATGGAGAGTGACAGGAGAGTGGAGAGTGATGGATGTATGGATAGATAAAGAGGTATGGAGAGTGACAGAGGTATGTAGAGTGATGGAGGTATGGAGAGTGACAAAGGTATGGACAGTGAAAGGAGAGGGGACAATGACCAGAGAATGGCAGTGACTGATGTATGGAGAGTGACTGTGATATGGAGATTGACCTGAGAATGGAGCGTGATGGAGGAAGTGGAGTGACAGAGGTATGGAGAGTGACAGGAGAGTGGAGATTGATAGAGGTAACAACAGTAACAGGAGAATGCACAGTGACAGAGGTATGGAGACTGACAGATATATGGAGAGTGACAGAGGTACGGGGAGTGACAGGAGAATGGAGAGTGACAGAGGTATGGAGAGTGACAGAATGGAGAGTGACACGAGAGTGGAGAGTGATGGATGTATGGATAGATAAAGAGGTATGGAGAGTGACAGAATGGAGAGTGAGAGGAAAATGGAGAGTGACAGAGGTATGGACAGTGACAGAGGTATGGACAGTGACAGAGGTATGGAGAGTGAAAGGCAAATGGAGAGTGACAGAGGTATGGAGGGTGGGTGGAGAATGGAGAGTGACAGAGCTATGGAGAATGACAGAGGTATGGAGAGTGACAGGAGAATGCACAGTGACAGAGGTATGGAGACTGACAGATATATGGAGAGTGACAGAGGTATGGGGAGTGACAGGAGAATGGAGAGTGACAGGAGAATGGAGAGTGACAGAGGTATCAGGAGTGACAGGAGAATGGAGAGAGATAGGAGAATGGAGAGTGACAGGAGAGTGGATTGTGACAGGAGAATGGAGAGTGACAGGAGAGTGGAGAGTGACAGATGTAGGAGATTTCCAGAGGTATTGAGAGTGACTGAAGGTCTGGAGATTGACTTGCGAATGGAGCGTGATGGAGGTAGTGGAGTGACAGAGGTATGGAGAGTCACAGGAGAGTGGAAAGTGACAGGGGAATGGACAGTGACAGAAGAGTGGAGATTGACAGGAGAGTGGACAGTGACAGAGGTATGGAGAGTGACAGGAGATTGGAGAATGAAAGGAGAGTGGAGAGTGATGGAGGTATGGAGAGTGACAGGAGAATGGAGAGTGACAGAGGTATGGAGATTGACAGAGGTATGGAGAGTGACAGGAGAATGGAGAGTGACAGAGGTATGGAGATTGACAGGCAAATGGAGAGTGACAGAGGTATGGAGGGTGAGAGGAGAATGGAGTGTGACAGAGGTATTGGGAGTGACAGAGGTGTGCAGAGTTACAGGAGAATGGAGAGTGACGGAGATATCAGGAGTGACAGGAGAATGGAGAGTGACAGGAGAGTGGAGAGTGATGGATGTATGGATAGATAAAGAGGTATGGAGAGTGATGGAGGTATGGAGAGTGATGGAGGTATGGAGAGTGACAGAGGTATGGACAGTGAAAGGAGAGGGGACAATGACCGGAGAATGGCAGTGACTGATGTATGGAGAGTGACTGTGATATGGAGATTGACCTGCGAATGGAGCGTGATGGAGGAAGTGGAGTGACAGAGGTATGGAGAGTGACAGGAGAGTGGAGATTGATAGAGGTAACTACAGTGACAGGAGAATGGAGAGTGACAGAGGTATGGACAGTGACAGGACAATGGAGAGTGACAGGTATGGAGAGTGACAGAGGTATGGATAGTGATAGGCAAATGGAGAGTGAGAGAGGTATGGAGTGTGAGCGCAGAATGGAGGGTGACAGAGGTATGGCAAATGACAGAGGTGTGCAGAGTTACAGGAGAATAGAGAGTGACAGAGATATCAGGAGTGACAGGAGAATGGATAGTGACAGAGGTATGGAGAGTGACAGGAGAATGCACAGTGACAGAGGTATGGAGACTGACAGATATATGGAGAGCGGCAGAGGTACGGGGAGAGACAGGAGAATCTGTAACGACAGTGACAGGAGAATGGAGAGTGACAGTGCAATGGAGAGTGACAGAGGTATGGAGAGTTACAGGAGAATTGAGAGTGACTGAGGGATGAAGAGTGACAGGAGAATGGAGAGTGACAGGACAGTGGAGAGTGACAGAGGTATAGAGAGTGACAAAGATATGGAGAGTGAAAGGAGATTGGTGAGTAACGGAGGTATGGAGAGTGACAGAGGCATGGAGATTGTCAGAGGTACGGAAGTGATGGAGGTATGGTGAATGAAAGAGGTATGGAGAGTTTCAGGAGAATGGAGAGTGACAGAAGTATGGACAGTGCCAGGAGAATGGAGAGTGACAGAGGTAAGGAGAGTGACAGAGGTAAGGAGAGTGACGAAGATATGGAGAGTGACAGGAGAGTGGAAAGTGACAGGAGAATGGAGAGTGACAGATGAGTGGAGACTGACAGGAGAATGGAGCGTGACAGAGGGTTGGAGATTGACAGAGGTATGGAGATTGACAGGAAAATGGAGAGTGACAGGAGAATGGAGAGTGACAGGAGAATGGAGAGTGACAGAGGTATGGAGAGTGACAGAGGTATGGAGAGTGACGGAGGTATGGAGAGTGACAGGAGAATGGAGAGTGACAGGAGAATGGAGAGTGACAGGAGAATGGAGAGTGACAGAGGTATGGAGAGTGACAGAGGTATGGAAAGTGAAAGGAGAGGGGAGAATGACAGGAGAATGGACAGTGACTGTCGTATGGAGAGTGGCAGAGATATGGAGAGTGACAGTTTTATGGAGAATGACAGGGGAGTGGAGAGTGAAAGGAGAATGGAGTGTGATGGAGATATGGAGAGTGACTGAGGTTTGGAGAGTGACAGGGTATGCAGACTGACAGGAGAATGAAGATTGACAGGAGAATGGAGAGTTGCAGAGGTATGGAGAGTGACAGGAGAATGGAGAGTGACAGGAGAGTGGAGAGTGACAGGAGAGTGGAGAGTGACTGATGTATGGAGATTTCCAGAGGTGTGGAGAGTGACGTAGGTATGGAGATTGACAGGAGAATGGAGAGTGACAGGAGAGTGGAGAGTGACTGATGTATGGAGATTTCCAGAGGTATGGAGAGTGACGGAGGTATGGAGATTGACAGGAGAATGGAGAGTGATGGAGGTAGGGGAGTGACAGAGGTATGGAGAGTGACAAAGGTATGGAGAGTGGAAAGTGACAGGGGAATGGAGATTGACAGGAGAATGGTGAGTGACAGGAGAGTGAAGAGTGACAGAGGTATGGAGAGTGACTGAATGGAGAGTGACAGGAGAGTGGAGAGTGATGGATGTATGGATAGTTAAAGAGGTATGGAGAGTGATAGAGGTATGGAGAGTGACAGAGGTATGGAGAGTGAAAGGAGAGGGGAGAATGACAGGAGAATGGACAGTGACTGACGAATGGAGAGTGGCAGGAGAATGGAGTGTGACGGAGATATGGAGAGTGACAGAGGTAAGGAGAATGACAGGGGAATGGAGAGTGACAGGAGAATGGTGTGTGCCGGAGGTATGGAGAGTGACAGAGGTTTGGAGAATGACTGGGGTATGCAGAGTGACAGGACAATGGAGAGTTACAGATATATGGAGTGTGATGGAGGTATGGAGAGTGCCTGGAGAATGGAGAGTGACGGGAGAATGGAGAGTGACAGGAGAGTAGAGAGTGACAGATGTATGGAGATGTCCAGAGGTATGGAGAGTGACGGAGGTATGGAGATTGACAGGAGAATGGAGAGTGTTGGAGGTAGGGGAGTGACAGAGGTATGGAGAGTGACAGGAGAATGGAGAGTGACAGAGGTATGGAGAGTGACAGGAGAATGGAGAATGACAGGAGAGTGGAGAGTGATGGAGGTATGGAGAGTGACAGGAGAATGGAGAGTGAAAGGAGAATGGAGAGTGACAAGAGAGTGGAGAGTGACAGGAGAATGGAGAGTGACAGGAGAATGGAAAGTGACAGGAGAGTGGAGAGTGACAGATGTATGGAGATTTCCAGAGGTATGGAGAGTGACAAAGGTACGGAGAGTGACAGGAGAATGGAGAGTGACGAAGGTATGGAGAGTCACAGGAGAGTGGAAAGTGACAGGGGAATGGAGAGTGACAGAAGAGTGGAGACTGACAGGAGAGTGGAGTGTGACACCGGTATGGAGAGTGACAGGAGATTGGAGAATGACAAGAGAGTGGAGAGTGATGGAGGTATGGAGATTGACAGGAGAATGCACAGTGACAGAGGTACGGAGACTGACAGATATATGGAGAGTGACAGAGGTACGGGGAGTGACAGGACAGTGGTTAGTGACAGGGGAATGGAGAGTGACAGGAGAATGGAGAGTGACGGAGGTAACGACAGTGACAGGAGAATGGAGAGTGACAGAGGTATGGAGAGTGACAGAGGTATGGATAGTGACAGCCGAATGGAGAGTGACAGAGGTATGGAGAGTGACAGGAGAATGGATAGTGACACAGGTATGGAGAGTGACTGAATGGAGAGTGACAGGAGAGTGGAGAGTGATGGATGTATGGATAGTTAAAGAGGTATGGAGAGTGACGGAGGTATGGAGAGTGATAGAGGTATGGAGAGTGAAAGGAGAGGGGAGAATGACAGGAGAATGGACAGTGACTGACATATGGAGAGTGGCAGAGATATGGAGAGTGACAGACGTATGGAGAATGACAGGGGAATGGAGAGTGACAGGAGAATGGAGTATGACGGAGGTAGGGAGAGTGACAGAGTTTTGCAGAGAGTCAGGGGTATGCACAGTGACAGGAGAATGGAGAGTTACAGAGGTATGGAGAGGGACTGGAGAATGGAGAGTGACAGGAGAATGGAAAGTGACAGGAGAGTGGAGAGTGACAGATGTATGGAGATTTCCAAATGTGTGGAGAGTGACGGAGGTATGGAGAATGACAGGAGAATGTAGAGTGATGGAGGTAGGGGAGTGACAGAGGTATGGAGAGTGACAGGAGAGTGGAAAGTGACAGGGGAATGGAGAGTGACAGAAGAGTGGAGACTGACAGGAGCGTTGAGAGTGACAGAGGTATGGAGAGTGACAGGAGAGGGGAGACTGACAGGAGAGTTGAGAGTGACAGAGGTATGGAGAGTGACAGGAGAATGGGGAATGACAGGAGAGTGGAGAGTGATGGACGTATGGAGAGTGACAGGAGAATGGAGAGTGACAGAGGTACGGACAGTGACAGGACAATGGAGAGTGACAGAGGTTTGGAGAGTGACAGAGGTATGGATAGTGACAGGAAAATGGAGATTGAGAGAGGTATGGAGTGTGAGAGGAAAATGGAGCGTGACAGAGGTATGGGGAGTGACAGAGGTATGGAGAGTGACAAGAGAATGGAGATTTACAGAGGTATGAAGAGTGACAGGAGCATGGTGAGTGACAGAGGTATGGAGAGTCACAGGAGAATGCACAGTGACAGATGTATTTAGTGTGACAGAGGTATGGAGAGTTACAGAAGAATTGAGAGTGTCATAGGGATGAAGAGGGACAGGAGAATGGAGACTGACAGAGAGTGGAGAGTGACAGAGGTATGGAGAGTGACAAAGGTATGGCGAGTGAAAGGAGAATGGTGAGTAATGGAGGTATGGAGATTGACAGGTATGGAGAGTGACAGAGGTATGGAGAGTGTCAGGAGAATGGAGAGTGATAGAGGTATGGACAGTGACAGGAGAATGCACCATGGCAGGGGCATGGAGAGTGAAAGAGGCATGGAGACTGACAGGAGAATGGAGAGTGACAGATGTATGGAGAGTGATAGATGTATGGAAAGTGACAGAAGTATGGACAGTGCCAGGAGAATGGAGAGTGAGAGAGGGATGGAGAGTGAAAGAGGTATGGAGACTGACAGGAGAATGGAGACTGACAGGAGAATGGAGAGTGACAGAGGTATGGAGAGTCACAGAGGTATGGAGAGTGACAGAGGTATGGAGAATGACAGAGGTATGGAGAGTGACAGAGGTTTTTAGACTGACAGGAGAATGGAGAGTGACAGAGGTATGGAGAGTGACAGAGGTATGGAGAGTGACGGAGGTATGGAGAGTGACAGAGGTATGGAAAGTGAAAGGTGAGGGGAGAATGACAGGAGGATGGAGAGTGACTGACGTATGGAGATTAGCAGAGATATGGAGATGACAGAGGTATGGGGAGTGCCAGCGGTATGGAGAGTGACAGAGGTTTGGAGAGTGACAGGAGAATAAACAGTGACAGAGGTATGGAGACTGACAGATATATGGATAGTGACAGAGGTAAGGGGAGTGACAGGAGAATGGAGAGTGACAGAGGTATGGAGAGTGACAGAACGGAGAGTGACAGGAGAGCGGAGAGTGATGGATGTATGGATAGATAAAGAGTTATGGACAGTGAAAGGAGAGGGGAGAATGACAGGAGAATGGACAGTGACTGACGAATGGAGAGTGGCAGGAGAATGGAGAGTGACAGGAGAATGGAGTCTGACGGAGGTATGGAGAGTGACAGGAGAATGGAGAGTGACAGGAGAATGGAGAGTGATGGAGGTACGGGAGTGACAGAGGTATGGAGAGTGACAGGAGAGTGGAAAGTGACAGGAGTATGGAGAGTGACAGAAGAGTGGAGACTGACAGGAGAGTTGAGAGTGACAGAGATACGGAGAGTGATAGGAGAATGGAGCGTGAGAGAGGGATGGAGGTTAACAGAGGTATGGAGAGTGACAGAGCTATAAAAAGTGACAGGAGAATGGAGAATGACAGGAGAGTGGAGAGTGATGGAGGTATGGAGGGTGACAGAGGTATGGAGAGTGACAGGAGAATGGAGAGTGACAGAGGTATGGAGAGTGACAGAGGTTTGGAGATTGACAGGCAAATGGAGAGTGACAGAGGTATGGAGGGTGACAGAGGTATGAAGAGTGACAGGAGAATGTATAGTGACGGAGGTATCAGGAGTGACAGGAGAATGGAGAGAGATAGGAGTATGGAGAGTGACAGGAGACTGGAGAGTGACAGAAGTAGGAGATTTCCAGAGGTATTGAGAGTGACTGAGGTATGGAGATTGACTGGAGAATGGAGCGTGATGTAGGTATTGGAGTGACAGAGGTATGGAGGGTGACTGGAGAGTGGAAAGTGACAGGGGAATGGAGAGTGACAGAAGAGTGGAGACTGACAGGAGAGTTGAGAGTGACAGAGATATGGAGAGTGACAGGAGAATGGAGCGTGAGAGAGGGATGGAGGTTAACAGAGGTATGGAGAGTGAAAGAGGCATGGTGACTGACAGGAGAATGGAGAGTGACAGATGTATGGAGAGTGATAGATGTATGGACAGTGCCAGGAGAATGGAGAGTGAGAGAGGGATGGAGAGTGAAAGAGGTATGGAGACTGACAGGAGAATGGAGAGTGACAGAGGTATGGAGAGTGACAGAGGTATGGAGAGTGACAGAGGTATGGAAATTGAAAGGTGAGGGCAGAATGACAGGAGGATAGAGAGTGACTGACGTATGGAGAGTGGCAGAGACATGGAGATGACAGAGGTATGGGGAGTGCCAGCGGTATGGAGAGTGACCGAGATATGGAGAGTGACAGGAGAATGCACAGTGACAGAGGTATGGAGACTGACAGATATATGGATAGTGACAGAGGTAAGGGGAGTGACAGGAGAATGGAGAGAGATAGGAGAATGGAGAGTGACAGGAGAGTGGAGAGTCACGGAAGAATGGAGAGTGAAAGAGGTATGGAGAGTGACGGAGGTATGGAGAGTGACGGAGGTATGGAAAGTGAAAGGTGAGGGGAGAATGACAGGAGGATAGAGAGTGACTGACGAATGGAGAGTGGCAGGAGAATGGAGTGTGACGGAGATATGGAGAGTGACAGAGGTAAGGAGAATGACAGAGGTATGGAGAGTGACAGGAGAATGGAGAGTGACAGAGATGTGGAGAGTGACAGGAGAATGGACAGTGACTAACGTATGGAGAGTGACAGAGGTAAGGAGAATGACAGGGGAATGGAGAGTGACAGGAGAATGGTGTGTGCCGGAGGTATGGAGAGTGACAGAGGTTTGGAGAATGACTGGGGTATGCAGAGTGACAGGACAATGGAGAGTGAAAGAGGTATGGAGAGTGACAGAGGTTTGGAGAATGACTGGGGTATGCAGAGTGACAGGACAATGGAGAGTTACAGATTTATGGAGAGTGATGGAGGTATGGAGAGTGCCTGGAGAATGGAGAGTGACAGGAAAATGGAGAGTGACAGGAGAGTAGAGAGTGACAGATGTATGGAGATGTCCAGAGGTATGGAGAGTGACGGAGGTATGGAGATTGACAGGAGAATGGAGAGTGTTGGAGGTAGGGGAGTGACAGAGGTATGGAGAGTGACAGGACAGTAGTTAGTGACAGGGGAATGGAGAGTGACAGAAGAGTGGAGAGTGACAGAGATATGGAGAGTGACAGGAGAATGGAGAATGACAGGAGAGTGGAGAGTGATGGAGGTATGGAGAGTGACAGGAGAATGGAGAGTGATGGAGGTAACGACAGTGACAGGAGAATGGAGAGTGACAGAGGTATAGAGAGTGACAAAGATATGGAGAGTGAAAGGAGATTGGTGAGTAACGGAGGTATGGAGAGTGACAGTGGCATGGAGATTGTCAGGGGTACGGAGACTGACAGGGGAATGGAGACTGACAGAGATATGGAGAGTGACGAATGTATGCAGAGTGACAGAAGAGTGGAGTGTTACAGAAGAATGGACCATGACAGACTTATGGAGAGTGCCAGAGGTATGGAGATTGACAGAGATATGGAGAGTGACAGGAGAGTGGAGAGTGACAGGAGAATGGAAAGTGACAGGAGAATGGAAAGTGACGGAGGTATGGAGAGTGACAAAGGTATGGAGAGTGACAGAAGAATGGACAATTACAGAGATACGGAGAGTGACAGAGGTATGGAGAGGGACAGAGATATGGAGAGTGACAGAAGAATGGAGAGTGACAGAAGAATGGTGAGTGACAGAGGTATGGAGAGTGACAGAAGAGTGAAGAGTGACAGTAGAGTGGAGAGTGACAGAAGAGTGAAGAGTGACAGAGGTATGGAAAGTGACAGGAGAATGGAGAGTGACACAGGAATGGAAAATGGCAGAGATATGGAGATTGACAGAGGTATGGAGAGGGACAGAGATATGGAGAGTGACAGAAGTATGGAGAGTGACAGGAGAATGGAGAATGACAGAAGAGTGACAGAGGTATGGGAGGGACAGAGATATGGAGAGGGACAGAGATATGGAGAGTGACAGGAGAATGGGAAGTGACAGGAGAATGGAGAGTGACAGGAGAATGGAGACTGACAGGAGAATGGAGAGAGACAGAGGTATGGAGAGTGACAGGAGAATGGAGAGTGACAGGAGAATGGAGTGTGACAGAGGTATTGAGATTGACAGAAGAGTGAAGAGTGACAGAATAGTGGAGAGTGACCGAATAATGGAGAGTGAAAGGGATATGGAGAGTGACAGATTTATGGAGTATGACAGGAGAATGGAGAGTGTCAGAGGTATGGAGATTGACAGGAGGGTGGAGAGTGACAGAAGAATGGAGATTGACAGACATATGGAGAGTGACGTAAGTATGGAGAGTGACAGAGATTTGGCGTGTGACAGGAAAATGGAGAGTGACAGGAGAATGGAGATTGGCAGAGGTATGGAGAGTGACAGAGGTATGGAGAGTAACAGAGATATGGAGAGTTACTGGAGAGTGGAGAGTGACAGGAGAATGTAAAGTGACAGATGTATGGAGAGTGACATTAGATTGGAGAGTGACAGAAGATTGGAGAGTGACAGAAGATTGGAGAGTGACCAAGATATGGAGATTAAAAGAGGTATGGAGACTGACAGAGATATGGAGAGTGACAGAGGTATGGAAAGTGAGAGGAGAGTGGAGAGTGACAGAAGAATGGAGAGTGACAGAGAATTGGAGAGTGACAGAGGTATGGAGAGTGACAGAAGAATGGAGAGTGACAGAGAATTGGAGAGTGACAAAGTATGGAGAGTGGAAGATGTATGGAGCGTTACAGGAGAATGCAGAGTGATAATGGTATGGAGGTTGACAGTAGAGTGGAGAGTGACAGAAGAGTGAAGAGTGACAGGAGAATGCAAAGTGACGGAGGTATGTAGAGGGACAAAGGCATGGGTATTGACAAGAAAATGGAGAGTGACAGAAGAGTGGAGAGTGACAGAGATATGGGGAGTGATAGCAGTATGGAGAGTGACAGAGATGCGGAGAGTGACAGATGTATGGAGAGTGATTGGAGAATGGAGATTGACAGAGGTCTGGAGAGTGACAGGATAATGGAGAGTGACAGAGGTATGGAAAGTGACATGAGAATGCAGAGTGTCAGGAGAATGGAGAGTGACGGAGGTATGGAGAGTGACAGAGGTATGGAGAGTGACGGGAGAATGGAGCTTGATGGAGGTATGGAGAGTGGCAGAAATATGGAGAGTGACTGCAGAGTGGAGAGTGACAGAGGTATGGAGAGGGACAGAGGTATGGAGAGTGACAGAGGTATGGAGAGTGACAGAGGTATGGAGAGTGACAGAGGTATGGAGAGTGACGGGAGAATGGAGCTTGATGGAGGTATGGAGAGTGGCAGAAATATGGAGAGTGACTGCAGAGTGGAGAGTGACAGAGGTATGGAGAGGGACAGAGGTATGGAGAATGTGAGAAGAATGGAGAGTGACAGGAGAATGTAGAGTGAAAGGAGAATGGAGAGTGACAGAGATATGGAGAGTGACAGAGGTATGGAGAGTGACAGGAGAATGGAGAGTGACAGGAGAATGGAGAATGACAGAGGTATTGAGAGTGACAGAAGAGTGAAGAGTGACCGAAGAATGGAGATTGACAGAGATTTGGAGATTGACAGAGGTATGGAGGGTGACATAGTTATGGAGAGTGACAGAGATACAGAGAGTGACAGATGAATGGAGAGTGACAGACGAATTGAGAGTGAAAGGAGAATGGAGAATGACAGGACAGTGGAGCCTGACAGAGGTATGGAGAGTGACAAAGGTATGAAGAGTGTCAGAAGAGTGGAGATTGACAGAAGAATGGAGAGTGGCAGAGATATGGAGAGTGACAGAGGTATGGAGAGTGACAGAGGTATGGAGAGTGACAGAGGTATGGAGAGTGACGGGAGAATGGAGCTTGATGGAGGTATGGAGAGTGGCAGAAATATGGAGAGTGACTGCAGAGTGGAGAGTGACAGAGGTATGGAGAGGGACAGAGGTATGGAGAATGTGAGAAGAATGGAGAGTGACAGGAGAATGTAGAGTGAAAGGAGAATGGAGAGTGACAGGGATATGGAGAGTGACAGAGGTATGGAGAGTGACAGGAGAATGGAGAGTGACAGAGGTATGGAGAGTGACAGAGGTATGGAGAGTGACAGGAGAATGCACAGTGACAGAGGTATGGAGACTGACAGATATATGGATAGTGACAGAGGTAAGGGGAGTGACAGGAGAATGGAGAGAGATAGGAGAATGGAGAGTGACAGGAGAGTGGAGAGTCACGGAAGAATGGAGAGTGAAAGAGGTATGGAGAGTGACGGAGGTATGGAGCGTGACGGAGGTATGGAAAGTGAAAGGTGAGGGGAGAATGACAGGAGGATAGAGAGTGACTGACGAATGGAGAGTGGCAGGAGAATGGAGTGTGACGGAGATATGGAGAGTGACAGAGGTAAGGAGAATGACAGAGGTATGGAGAGTGACAGGAGAATGGAGAGTGACAGAGATGTGGAGAGTGACAGGAGAATGGACAGTGACTAACGTATGGAGAGTGACAGAGGTAAGGAGAATGACAGGGGAATGGAGAGTGACAGGAGAATGGTGTGTGCCGGAGGTATGGAGAGTGACAGAGGTTTGGAGAATGACTGGGGTATGCAGAGTGACAGGACAATGGAGAGTGAAAGAGGTATGGAGAGTGACAGAGGTTTGGAGAATGACTGGGGTATGCAGAGTGACAGGACAATGGAGAGTTACAGATTTATGGAGAGTGATGGAGGTATGGAGAGTGCCTGGAAAATGGAGAGTGACAGGAAAATGGAGAGTGACAGGAGAGTAGAGAGTGACAGATGTATGGAGATGTCCAGAGGTATGGAGAGTGACGGAGGTATGGAGATTGACAGGAGAATGGAGAGTGTTGGAGGTAGGGGAGTGACAGAGGTATGGAGAGTGACAGGACAGTAGTTAGTGACAGGGGAATGGAGAGTGACAGAAGAGTGGAGAGTGACAGAGATATGGAGAGTGACAGGAGAATGGAGAATGACAGGAGAGTGGAGAGTGATGGAGGTATGGAGAGTGACAGGAGAATGGAGAGTGATGGAGGTAACGACAGTGACAGGAGAATGGAGAGTGACAGAGGTATAGAGAGTGACAAAGATATGGAGAGTGAAAGGAGATTGGTGAGTAACGGAGGTATGGAGAGTGACAGTGGCATGGAGATTGTCAGGGGTACGGAGACTGACAGGGGAATGGAGACTGACAGAGATATGGAGAGTGACGAATGTATGCAGAGTGACAGAAGAGTGGAGTGTTACAGAAGAATGGACCATGACAGACTTATGGAGAGTGCCAGAGGTATGGAGATTGACAGAGATATGGAGAGTGACAGGAGAGTGGAGAGTGACAGGAGAATGGAAAGTGACAGGAGAATGGAAAGTGACGGAGGTATGGAGAGTGACAAAGGTATGGAGAGTGACAGAAGAATGGACAATTACAGAGATACGGAGAGTGACAGAGGTATGGAGAGGGACAGAGATATGGAGAGTGACAGAAGAATGGAGAGTGACAGAAGAATGGTGAGTGACAGAGGTATGGAGAGTGACAGAAGAGTGAAGAGTGACAGTAGAGTGGAGAGTGACAGAAGAGTGAAGAGTGACAGAGGTATGGAAAGTGACAGGAGAATGGAGAGTGACACAGGAATGGAAAATGGCAGAGATATGGAGATTGACAGAGGTATGGAGAGGGACAGAGATATGGAGAGTGACAGAAGTATGGAGAGTGACAGGAGAATGGAGAATGACAGAAGAGTGACAGAGGTATGGAGAGGGACAGAGATATGGAGAGGGACAGAGATATGGAGAGTGACAGGAGAATGGGAAGTGACAGGAGAATGGAGAGTGACAGGAGAATGGAGACTGACAGGAGAATGGACAGAGACAGAGGTATGGAGAGTGACAGGAGAATGGAGAGTGACAGGAGAATGGAGTGTGACAGATGTATTGAGATTGACAGAAGAGTGAAGAGTGACAGAATAGTGGAGAGTGACCGAATAATGGAGAGTGAAAGGGATATGGAGAGTGACATATTTATGGAGTATGACAGGAGAATGGAGAGTGTCAGAGGTATGGAGATTGACAGGAGGGTGGAGAGTGACAGAAGAATGGAGATTGACAGACATATGGAGAGTGACGTAAGTATGGAGAGTGACAGAGATTTGGCGTGTGACAGGAAAATGGAGAGTGACAGGAGAATGGAGATTGGCAGAGGTATGGAGAGTGACAGAGGTATGGAGAGTAACAGAGATATGGAGAGTTACTGGAGAGTGGAGAGTGACAGGAGAATGTAAAGTGACAGATGTATGGAGAGTGACATTAGATTGGAGAGTGACAGAAGATTGGAGAGTGACAGAAGATTGGAGAGTGACCAAGATATGGAGATTAAAAGAGGTATGGAGACTGACAGAGATATGGAGAGTGACAGAGGTATGGAAAGTGAGAGGAGAGTGGAGAGTGACAGAAGAATGGAGAGTGACAGAGAATTGGAGAGTGACAGAGGTATGGAGAGTGACAGAAGAATGGAGAGTGACAGAGAATTGGAGAGTGACAAAGTATGGAGAGTGGAAGATGTATGGAGCGTTACAGGAGAATGCAGAGTGATAATGGTATGGAGGTTGACAGTAGAGTGGAGAGTGACAGAAGAGTGAAGAGTGACAGGAGAATGCAAAGTGACGGAGGTATGTAGAGGGACAAAGGCATGGGTATTGACAAGAAAATGGAGAGTGACAGAAGAGTGGAGAGTGACAGAGATATGGGGAGTGATAGCAGTATGGAGAGTGACAGAGATGCGGAGAGTGACAGATGTATGGAGAGTGATTGGAGAATGGAGATTGACAGAGGTCTGGAGAGTGACAGGATAATGGAGAGTGACAGAGGTATGGAAAGTGACATGAGAATGCAGAGTGTCAGGAGAATGGAGAGTGACGGAGGTATGGAGAGTGACAGAGGTATGGAGAGTGACGGGAGAATGGAGCTTGATGGAGGTATGGAGAGTGGCAGAAATATGGAGAGTGACTGCAGAGTGGAGAGTGACAGAGGTATGGAGAGGGACAGAGGTATGGAGAGTGACAGAGGTATGGAGAGTGACAGAGGTATGGAGAGTGACAGAGGTATGGAGAGTGACGGGAGAATGGAGCTTGATGGAGGTATGGAGAGTGGCAGAAATATGGAGAGTGACTGCAGAGTGGAGAGTGACAGAGGTATGGAGAGGGACAGAGGTATGGAGAATGTGAGAAGAATGGAGAGTGACAGGAGAATGTAGAGTGAAAGGAGAATGGAGAGTGACAGAGATATGGAGAGTGACAGAGGTATGGAGAGTGACAGGAGAATGGAGAGTGACAGGAGAATGGAGAATGACAGAGGTATTGAGAGTGACAGAAGAGTGAAGAGTGACCGAAGAATGGAGATTGACAGAGATTTGGAGATTGACAGAGGTATGGAGGGTGACATAGTTATGGAGAGTGACAGAGATACAGAGAGTGACAGATGAATGGAGAGTGACAGACGAATTGAGAGTGAAAGGAGAATGGAGAATGACAGGACAGTGGAGCCTGACAGAGGTATGGATAGTGATGGAGGTATGGAGAGTGGCAGACGTATGGAGAGTGACAGAGGTATGGAGAGTGACAGGAGAATGGAGACTGACAAAGATATGGAGAGTGACAAATGAATGGAGAGTTGCAGAGGAATGGAGAGTGAAAGGAGAATGGAGAATGACAGGAGAGTGGAGCGTGACAGAGGTATGGAGAGTGACAAAGGTATGAAGAGTGTCAGAAGAGTGGAGATTGACAGAAGAATGGAGAGTGGCAGAGATATGGAGAGTGACAGAGGTATGGAGAGTGACAGAGGTATGGAGAGTGACAGAGGTATGGAGAGTGACGGGAGAATGGAGCTTGATGGAGGTATGGAGAGTGGCAGAAATATGGAGAGTGACTGCAGAGTGGAGAGTGACAGAGGTATGGAGAGGGACAGAGGTATGGAGAATGTGAGAAGAATGGAGAGTGACAGGAGAATGTAGAGTGAAAGGAGAATGGAGAGTGACAGAGATATGGAGAGTGACAGAGGTATGGAGATTGACAGGAGGGTGGAGAGTGACAGAAGAATGGAGATTGACAGACATATGGAGAGTGACGTAAGTATGGAGAGTGACAGAGATTTGGCGTGTGACAGGAAAATGGAGAGTGACAGGAGAATGGAGATTGGCAGAGGTATGGAGAGTGACAGAGGTATGGAGAGTAACAGAGATATGGAGAGTTACTGGAGAGTGGAGAGTGACAGGAGAATGTAAAGTGACAGATGTATGGAGAGTGACATTAGATTGGAGAGTGACAGAAGATTGGAGAGTGACAGAAGATTGGAGAGTGACCAAGATATGGAGATTAAAAGAGGTATGGAGACTGACAGAGATATGGAGAGTGACAGAGGTATGGAAAGTGAGAGGAGAGTGGAGAGTGACAGAAGAATGGAGAGTGACAGAGAATTGGAGAGTGACAGAGAATTGGAGAGTGACAAAGTATGGAGAGTGGAAGATGTATGGAGCGTTACAGGAGAATGCAGAGTGATAATGGTATGGAGGTTGACAGTAGAGTGGAGAGTGACAGAAGAGTGAAGAGTGACAGGAGAATGCAAAGTGACGGAGGTATGTAGAGGGACAAAGGCATGGGTATTGACAAGAAAATGGAGAGTGACAGAAGAGTGGAGAGTGACAGAGATATGGGGAGTGATAGCAGTATGGAGAGTGACAGAGATGCGGAGAGTGACAGATGTATGGAGAGTGATTGGAGAATGGAGATTGACAGAGGTCTGGAGAGTGACAGGATAATGGAGAGTGACAGAGGTATGGAAAGTGACATGAGAATGCAGAGTGTCAGGAGAATGGAGAGTGACGGAGGTATGGAGAGTGACAGAGGTATGGAGAGTGACGGGAGAATGGAGCTTGATGGAGGTATGGAGAGTGGCAGAAATATGGAGAGTGACTGCAGAGTGGAGAGTGACAGAGGTATGGAGAGGGACAGAGGTATGGAGAGTGACAGAGGTATGGAGAGTGACAGAGGTATGGAGAGTGACAGAGGTATGGAGAGTGACGGGAGAATGGAGCTTGATGGAGGTATGGAGAGTGGCAGAAATATGGAGAGTGACTGCAGAGTGGAGAGTGACAGAGGTATGGAGAGGGACAGAGGTATGGAGAATGTGAGAAGAATGGAGAGTGACAGGAGAATGTAGAGTGAAAGGAGAATGGAGAGTGACAGAGATATGGAGAGTGACAGAGGTATGGAGAGTGGCAGGAGAATGGAGAGTGACAGGAGAATGGAGAATGACAGAGGTATTGAGAGTGACAGAAGAGTGAAGAGTGACCGAAGAATGGAGATTGACAGAGATTTGGAGATTGACAGAGGTATGGAGGGTGACATAGTTATGGAGAGTGACAGAGATACAGAGAGTGACAGATGAATGGAGAGTGACAGACGAATTGAGAGTGAAAGGAGAATGGAGAATGACAGGACAGTGGAGCCTGACAGAGGTATGGATAGTGATGGAGGTATGGAGAGTGGCAGACGTATGGAGAGTGACAGAGGTATGGAGAGTGACAGGAGAATGGAGACTGACAGAGATATGGAGAGTGACAAAGGTATGAAGAGTGTCAGAAGAGTGGAGATTGACAGAAGAATGGAGAGTGGCAGAGATATGGAGAGTGACAGAGGTATGGAGAGTGACAGAGGTATGGAGAGTGACAGAGGTATGGAGAGTGACGGGAGAATGGAGCTTGATGGAGGTATGGAGAGTGGCAGAAATATGGAGAGTGACTGCAGAGTGGAGAGTGACAGAGGTATGGAGAGGGACAGAGGTATGGAGAATGTGAGAAGAATGGAGAGTGACAGGAGAATGTAGAGTGAAAGGAGAATGGAGAGTGACAGAGATATGGAGAGTGACAGAGGTATGGAGAGTGACAGGAGAATGGAGAGTGACAGAGGTATGGAGAGTGACAGGAGAATGCACAGTGACAGAGGTATGGAGACTGACAGATATATGGATAGTGACAGAGGTAAGGGGAGTGACAGGAGAATGGAGAGAGAGATAGGAGAATGGAGAGTGACAGGAGAGTGGAGAGTCACGGAAGAATGGAGAGTGAAAGAGGTATGGAGAGTGACGGAGGTATGGAGAGTGACGGAGGTATGGAAAGTGAAAGGTGAGGGGAGAATGACAGGAGGATAGAGAGTGACTGACGAATGGAGAGTGGCAGGAGAATGGAGTGTGACGGAGATATGGAGAGTGACAGAGGTAAGGAGAATGACAGAGGTATGGAGAGTGACAGGAGAATGGAGAGTGACAGAGATGTGGAGAGTGACAGGAGAATGGACAGTGACTAACGTATGGAGAGTGACAGAGGTAAGGAGAATGACAGGGGAATGGAGAGTGACAGGAGAATGGTGTGTGCCGGAGGTATGGAGAGTGACAGAGGTTTGGAGAATGACTGGGGTATGCAGAGTGACAGGACAATGGAGAGTGAAAGAGGTATGGAGAGTGACAGAGGTTTGGAGAATGACTGGGGTATGCAGAGTGACAGGACAATGGAGAGTTACAGATTTATGGAGAGTGATGGAGGTATGGAGAGTGCCTGGAAAATGGAGAGTGACAGGAAAATGGAGAGTGACAGGAGAGTAGAGAGTGACAGATGTATGGAGATGTCCAGAGGTATGGAGAGTGACGGAGGTATGGAGATTGACAGGAGAATGGAGAGTGTTGGAGGTAGGGGAGTGACAGAGGTATGGAGAGTGACAGGACAGTAGTTAGTGACAGGGGAATGGAGAGTGACAGAAGAGTGGAGAGTGACAGAGATATGGAGAGTGACAGGAGAATGGAGAATGACAGGAGAGTGGAGAGTGATGGAGGTATGGAGAGTGACAGGAGAATGGAGAGTGATGGAGGTAACGACAGTGACAGGAGAATGGAGAGTGACAGAGGTATAGAGAGTGACAAAGATATGGAGAGTGAAAGGAGATTGGTGAGTAACGGAGGTATGGAGAGTGACAGTGGCATGGAGATTGTCAGGGGTACGGAGACTGACAGGGGAATGGAGACTGACAGAGATATGAAGAGTGACGAATGTATGCAGAGTGACAGAAGAGTGGAGTGTTACAGAAGAATGGACCATGACAGACTTATGGAGAGTGCCAGAGGTATGGAGATTGACAGAGATATGGAGAGTGACAGGAGAGTGGAGAGTGACAGGAGAATGGAAAGTGACAGGAGAATGGAAAGTGACGGAGGTATGGAGAGTGACAAAGGTATGGAGAGTGACAGAAGAATGGACAATTACAGAGATACGGAGAGTGACAGAGGTATGGAGAGGGACAGAGATATGGAGAGTGACAGAAGAATGGAGAGTGACAGAAGAATGGTGAGTGACAGAGGTATGGAGAGTGACAGAAGAGTGAAGAGTGACAGTAGAGTGGAGAGTGACAGAAGAGTGAAGAGTGACAGAGGTATGGAAAGTGACAGGAGAATGGAGAGTGACACAGGAATGGAAAATGGCAGAGATATGGAGATTGACAGAGGTATGGAGAGGGACAGAGATATGGAGAGTGACAGAAGTATGGAGAGTGACAGGAGAATGGAGAATGACAGAAGAGTGACAGAGGTATGGAGAGGGACAGAGATATGGAGAGGGACAGAGATATGGAGAGTGACAGGAGAATGGGAAGTGACAGGAGAATGGAGAGTGACAGGAGAATGGAGACTGACAGGAGAATGGAGAGAGACAGAGGTATGGAGAGTGACAGGAGAATGGAGAGTGACAGGAGAATGGAGTGTGACAGAGGTATTGAGATTGACAGAAGAGTGAAGAGTGACAGAATAGTGGAGAGTGACCGAATAATGGAGAGTGAAAGGGATATGGAGAGTGACAGATTTATGGAGTATGACAGGAGAATGGAGAGTGTCAGAGGTATGGAGATTGACAGGAGGGTGGAGAGTGACAGAAGAATGGAGATTGACAGACATATGGAGAGTGACGTAAGTATGGAGAGTGACAGAGATTTGGCGTGTGACAGGAAAATGGAGAGTGACAGGAGAATGGAGATTGGCAGAGGTATGGAGAGTGACAGAGGTATGGAGAGTAACAGAGATATGGAGAGTTACTGGAGAGTGGAGAGTGACAGGAGAATGTAAAGTGACAGATGTATGGAGAGTGACATTAGATTGGAGAGTGACAGAAGATTGGAGAGTGACAGAAGATTGGAGAGTGACCAAGATATGGAGATTAAAAGAGGTATGGAGACTGACAGAGATATGGAGAGTGACAGAGGTATGGAAAGTGAGAGGAGAGTGGAGAGTGACAGAAGAATGGAGAGTGACAGAGAATTGGAGAGTGACAGAGGTATGGAGAGTGACAGAAGAATGGAGAGTGACAGAGAATTGGAGAGTGACAAAGTATGGAGAGTGGAAGATGTATGGAGCGTTACAGGAGAATGCAGAGTGATAATGGTATGGAGGTTGACAGTAGAGTGGAGAGTGACAGAAGAGTGAAGAGTGACAGGAGAATGCAAAGTGACGGAGGTATGTAGAGGGACAAAGGCATGGGTATTGACAAGAAAATGGAGAGTGACAGAAGAGTGGAGAGTGACAGAGATATGGGGAGTGATAGCAGTATGGAGAGTGACAGAGATGCGGAGAGTGACAGATGTATGGAGAGTGATTGGAGAATGGAGATTGACAGAGGTCTGGAGAGTGACAGGATAATGGAGAGTGACAGAGGTATGGAAAGTGACATGAGAATGCAGAGTGTCAGGAGAATGGAGAGTGACGGAGGTATGGAGAGTGACAGAGGTATGGAGAGTGACGGGAGAATGGAGCTTGATGGAGGTATGGAGAGTGGCAGAAATATGGAGAGTGACTGCAGAGTGGAGAGTGACAGAGGTATGGAGAGGGACAGAGGTATGGAGAGTGACAGAGGTATGGAGAGTGACAGAGGTATGGAGAGTGACGGGAGAATGGAGCTTGATGGAGGTATGGAGAGTGGCAGAAATATGGAGAGTGACTGCAGAGTGGAGAGTGACAGAGGTATGGAGAGGGACAGAGGTATGGAGAATGTGAGAAGAATGGAGAGTGACAGGAGAATGTAGAGTGAAAGGAGAATGGAGAGTGACAGAGATATGGAGAGTGACAGAGGTATGGAGAGTGACAGGAGAATGGAGAGTGACAGGAGAATGGAGAATGACAGAGGTATTGAGAGTGACAGAAGAGTGAAGAGTGACCGAAGAATGGAGATTGACAGAGATTTGGAGATTGACAGAGGTATGGAGGGTGACATAGTTATGGAGAGTGACAGAGATACAGAGAGTGACAGATGAATGGAGAGTGACAGACGAATTGAGAGTGAAAGGAGAATGGAGAATGACAGGACAGTGGAGCCTGACAGAGGTATGGATAGTGATGGAGGTATGGAGAGTGGCAGACGTATGGAGAGTGACAGAGGTATGGAGAGTGACAGGAGAATGGAGACTGACAAAGATATGGAGAGTGACAAATGTATGGAGAGTTGCAGAGGAATGGAGAGTGAAAGGAGAATGGAGAATGACAGGAGAGTGGAGCGTGACAGAGGTATGGAGAGTGACAAAGGTATGAAGAGTGTCAGAAGAGTGGAGATTGACAGAAGAATGGAGAGTGGCAGAGATATGGAGAGTGACAGAGGTATGGAGAGTGACAGAGGTATGGAGAGTGACAGAGGTATGGAGAGTGACGGGAGAATGGAGCTTGATGGAGGTATGGAGAGTGGCAGAAATATGGAGAGTGACTGCAGAGTGGAGAGTGACAGAGGTATGGAGAGGGACAGAGGTATGGAGAATGTGAGAAGAATGGAGAGTGACAGGAGAATGTAGAGTGAAAGGAGAATGGAGAGTGACAGAGATATGGAGAGTGACAGAGGTATGGAGAGTGACAGGAGAATGGAGAGTGACAGGAGAATGGAGAATGACAGAGGTATTGAGAGTGACAGAAGAGTGAAGAGTGACCGAAGAATGGAGATTGACAGAGATTTGGAGATTGACAGAGGTATGGAGGGTGACATAGTTATGGAGAGTGACAGAGATACAGAGAGTGACAGATGAATGGAGAGTGACAGACGAATTGAGAGTGAAAGGAGAATGGAGAATGACAGGACAGTGGAGCCTGACAGAGGTATGGATAGTGATGGAGGTATGGAGAGTGGCAGACGTATGGAGAGTGACAGAGGTATGGAGAGTGACAGGAGAATGGAGACTGACAAAGATATGGAGAGTGACAAATGTATGGAGAGTTGCAGAGGAATGGAGAGTGAAAGGAGAATGGAGAATGACAGGAGAGTGGAGCGTGACAGAGGTATGGAGAGTGACAAAGGTATGAAGAGTGTCAGAAGAGTGGAGATTGACAGAAGAATGGAGAGTGGCAGAGATATGGAGAGTGACAGAGGTATGGAGAGTGACAGATATGGAGTGCGACAGATTTAGAGAGACTGACAGAGATACGGAGAGTGATAGACGTATGGAGAGTGACAGAGGTATGGAGAGTGATCGGAGAATCGAGATTGACAGAAGAATGGAGAGTGACAGATATATGGAGAGAGATAGAGGTATGGAGAGGGACAGAGGTATGGAGAGTGACAGAAGAATGGAGAGTGACAGGAGAATGGAGAATGACAGAATAGTGGAGAGTGACAGAATAGTGGAGAGTGAAAGGGATATGGAGAGTGACAGATTTATGGAGAATGACAGAAGAATGGAGAGTGACAGGAGAATGGAGAGTGACAGAGGTATTGAGAGTGACAGAAGAGTGAAGAGTGACAGAATAGTGGAGAGTGTCAGTAGAGTGGAGAGTGACAGAAGAGTGAAGAGTGACAGAGGTATGGAAAGTGACAGGAGAATGGAGAGTGACAGAGGAATGGAAAATGGCAGAGATATGGAGATTGACAGAGGTATGGAGAGGGACAGAGATATGGAGAGTGACAGAAGTATGGAGAGTGACAGGAGAATGGAGAATGACAGAAGAGTGACAGAGGTATGGAGAGGGACAGAGATATGGAGAGGGACAGAGATATGGAGAGTGACAGGAGAATGGGAAGTGACAGGAGAATGGAGAGTGACAGGAGAATGGAGACTGACAGGAGAATGGAGAGTGACAGAGGTATGGAGAGTGACAGGAGAATGGAGAGTGACAGGAGAATGGAGTGTGACAGAGGTATTGAGATTGACAGAAGAGTGAAGAGTGACAGAATAGTGGAGAGTGACAGAATAATGGAGAGTGAAAGGGATATGGAGAGTGACAGATTTATGGAGTATGACAGGAGAATGGAGAGTGTCAGAGGTATGGAGATTGACAGAGTTATGGAGAGTGACAGGAGGGTGGAGAGTGACAGAAGAATGGAGATTGACAGACATATGGAGAGTGACGTAAGTATGGAGAGTGACAGAGATTTGGAGTGTGACAGGAAAATGGAGAGTGACAGGAGAATGGAGAGTGACAGAAGAGTGGAGATTTACAGAGATATGGAGAGTGACAGAGGTATGGAGAGGGACAGAGATATGGAGAGTGACAGAAGAATGGAGAGTGACAGGAGAATGGAGAGTGACAGAGGTATGGAGAGTGACAGAGATATGGAGAGTAACAGAGATATGGAGAGTTACTGGAGAGTGAAGAGTGACAGGAGAATGTAAAGTGACAGATGTATGGAGAGTGACATTAGATTGGAGAGTGACAGAGATATGGAGAGTTACTGGAGAGTGGAGAATGACAGGAGAATGGAGAGTGACAGATGTATGGAGAGTGACATTGGATTGGAGAGTGACAGAAGATTGGAGAGTGACTGAAGAATGGAGAGTGACCAAGATATGGAGATTAAAAGAGGTATGGAGACTGACAGAGATATGGAGAGTGACAGAGGTATGGAAAGTGAGAGGAGAGTGGAGAGTGACAGAAGAATGGAGAGTGACAGAGAATTGGAGAGTGACAGAGAATTGGAGAGTGACAGAGGTATGGAGAGTGACAGAGATATGGAGAGTGACAAAGTATGGAGAGTGGAAGATGTATGGAGCGTTACAGGAGAATGCAGAGTGATAATGGTATGGAGGTTGACAGTAGAGTGGAGAGTGACAGAAGAGTGAAGAGTGACAGAGGTATGGAGATTGACAGAGGTATGGAGACTGACAGGAGAATGGAGAGTGACAGAGATATGGAGAGTGATACATGTATGCAGAGTTACAGAAGAGTGGAGTGTTACAGAAGAATGAAGGATGACAGACTTATGGAGAGTGACAGAGGTCTGGAGATTGACAGGAGAGTGAAGAGTGACAGGAGAATGGAAAGTGACGGAGGTATGGAGAGTGACAAAGGTATGGAGAGTGACAGGAGAATGGAGAGTGACAAAGGTATGGAGAGTGACAGCAGAATGGAGAGTGACAGGAGAATTGATAGTGACAGAGGTATGGAAAGTGACAGGAGAATGGAGAGTGACAGAGGAATGGAGAGTGACGGGTATGGAGAGTGACAGAAGTGTGGAGATTGACAGAAGATTGGAGAGTGACAGATATATGGAGACTGACAGAGGTATGGAGAGTGACAGGTGAATGGAGAGTGACAGGATAATGGAGAGTGAGAGAGGAATTGAGAGTGACAGAGGTATGGAAAGTGACAGGTGAATGGAGAGTGACAGGTGAATGGAGAGTGAGAGAGGAATTGAGAGTGACAGAGGTATGGAAAGTGACAGGAGAGTGGAGATTGACAAAAGAATGGTGAGTTACAGATATAAGGACAGTGACAGTGGTATGGAGAGTGATAGAGGTATGGAGAGTGACAGAGGTATGGAGAGTGACAGGAGAATGGAGAGTGACAGAAGAATGGAGAGTGACAGAGATATGGAGAGTGACATAGGTACGGAGAGTGACAGGGATACGGAGAGTGACAGACATATGGAGTGTGACAGAGGAATGGAGAGTGATAGGAGAATGGAGAATGACAGGAGAGTGGATTGTGACGGAGGTATGAATTTTGAGGGAGTTATGGAGAGTGACAGAGGTTTGGAGACTGACAGGGGAATGGAGAGTGACAGAGATATGGAGAGTGACGAATGTATGCAGAGTGACAGAACAGTGGAGTGTTACAGAAGAATGGACCATGACAGACTTATGGAGAGTGCCAGAGGTATGGAGATTGACAGAGATATGGAGAGTGACAGGAGAGTGGAGAGTGACAGGAGAATGGAAAGTGACAGGAGAATGGAAAGTGACGGAGGTATGGAGAGTGACAAAGGTATGGAGAGTGACAGGAGAATGGAGAGTGACAGAAGAATGGACAATGGCCGAGATACGGAGAGTGACAGAGGTATGGAGAGGGACAGAGATATGGAGAGTGACAGGAGAATGGTGAGTGACAGAGGTATGGAGAGTGACAGGAGAATGGAGAGTGACTGGATAATGGAGAGTGACAGAGGTATGGAGAGTGACAGGTATGGAGAGTGACAGAAGAGTGAAGAGTGACAGAGATATGGAGACTGAAAGGAGAATGGAGAGTGACAGAGATATGGAGAGTGACTGCAGAGTGGAGAGTGACAGAGGTATGGAGAGGGACAGAGGTATGGAGAGGGACAGAGGTATGGAGAGGGACAGAGGTATGGAGAGTGACAGGAGAATGGAGAGTGACAGGAGAATGGAGAATGACAGAGGTATTGAGAGTGACAGAAGAGTGAAGAGTGACCGAAGAATGGAGATTGACAGAGATTTGGAGATTGACAGAGGTATGGAGGGTGACATAGTTATGGAGAGTGACAGAGATATGGAGATTGGCAGGGGTATGGAGAGTGACAGAGGTATGGAGATTGGCAGGGGTATGGAGAGTGACAGAGGTATGGAGAGTGACAGAGATATGGAGAGTTACTGGAGAGTGGAGAGTGACAGGAGAATGTAGAGTGACAGATGTATGGAGAGTGACATTAGAGTGGAGAGTGACAGAAGATTGGAGAGTAACAGAAGATTGGAGAGTGACCAAGATATGGAGATTAAAAGAGGTATGGAGACTGACAGAGATATGGAGAGTGACAGAGGTATGGAAAGTGAGAGGAGAGTGGAGAGTGACAGAAGAATGGAGAGTGACAGGAGAATTGGAGAGTGACAGAAGTATGGAGAGTGACAGAGATATGGAGACTGACAGATGAATGGAGAGTTACAGAGGAATGGAGAGTGAAAGGAGAATGGAGAATGACAGGAGAGTGGAGCGTGACAGAGGTATGGATAGTGACGGAGGTTTGGAGAGTGACAGAGGTATGGAGAGTGACAGGAGAATGGAGACTGACAGAGATATGGAGAGTGACAAAGGTATGGAGAGTGACAGAAGAGTGGAGATTGACAGAAGAATGGAGAGTGGCAGAGATATGGAGAGTGACAGAGGTATGGAGAGTGACAGATATGGAGAGCGACAGATTTAGAGAGAGTGACAGAGATACGGAGAATGATAGACGTATGGAGAGTGACAGAGGAATGGAGAGTGATAGGAGAATCGAGATTGACAGAAGAATGGAGAGTGACAGATATATGGAGAGAGATAGAGGTATGGAGAGTGACAGAAGAATGGAGAGTGACAGAAGAGTGGAGATTTACAGAGATATGGAGAGTGACAGAGGTATGGAGAGGGACAGAGATATGGAGAGTGACAGAGGTATAGAGAGTGACAGGAGAATGGAGAGTGACAGGAGAATGGAGAGTGACAGAGGTATTGAGATTGACAGAAGAGTGAAGAGTGACAGAATAGTGGAGAGTGACAGAATAATGGAGAATGAAAGGGATATGGAGAGTGACAGATTTATGGAGTATGACAGGAGAATGGAGAGTGTCAGAGGTATGGAGATTGACAGAGGTATGGAGAGTGACAGGAGGGTGGAGAGTGACATAATAGTGGAGAGTGACAGACATATGGAGAGTGACGTAAGTATGGAGAGTGACAGAGATTTGGAGTGTGACAGGAAAATGGAGAGTGACAGGAGAATGGAGATTGGCAGGGGTATGGAGAGTGACAGAGGTATGGAGAGTAACAGAGATATGGAGAGTTACTGGAGAGTGGAGAGTGACAGGAGAATGGAGAGTGACAGATGTATGGAGAGTGACATTAGATTGGAGAGTGACAGAGATATGGAGAGTTACTGGAGAGTGGAGAGTGACAGGAGAATGGAGAGTGACAGATGTATGGAGAGTGACATTAGATTGGAGAGTGACAGAAGATTGGAGAGTGACAGAAGAATGGAGAGTCACCAAGATATGGAGATTAAAAGAGGTATGGAGACTGACAGAGATATGGAGAGTGACAGAGGTATGGAAAATGAGAGGAGAGTGGAGAGTGACAGAAGAATGGAGAGTGACAGAGAATTGGTGAGTGACAGAGAATTGGAGAGTGACAGAGGTATGGAGAGTGACAGAGATATGGAGAGTGACAAAGTATGGAGAGTGGAAGATGTATGGAGTGTTACAGGAGAATGCAGAGTGATAATGGTATGGAGGTTGACAGTAGAATGGAGAGTGACAGAAGAGTGAAGAGTGACAGAGATATGGAGATTGACAGAGGTATGGAGAGGGACAGAGGTATGGAGACTGACAGGAGAATGGAGAGTGACAGAGATATGGAGAGTGACAGAGGTATGGAGAGTGACAGGAGAATGGAGAGTGACAGAGATATGGAGATTGACAGAGGTATGGAGACTGACAGGAGAATGGAGAGTGACAGAGATATGGAGACTGACAGGAGAATGGAGAGTGACAGAGATATGGAGAGTGATACATGTATGCAGAGTGACAGAAGAGTGGAGTGTTACAGAAGAATGAAGGATGACAGACTTATGGAGAGGGACAGAGGTCTGGAGATTGACAGGAGAGTGAAGAGTGAAAGGAGAGTGGAAAGTGACGGAGGTATGGAGAGTGACAAAGGTATGGAGAGTAACAGCAGAATGGAGAGTGATAGGAGAATTGATAGTGACAGAGGTATGGAAAGTGACAGGAGAATGGAGAGTGACAGAGGAATGGAGAGTGACGGGTATGGAGAGTGACAGAAGTGTGGAGATTGACAGAAGATTGGAGAGTGACAGATAAATGGAGACTGACAGAGGTATGGAGAGTGACAGGTGAATGGAGAGTGACAGGATAATGGAGAGTGAGAGAGGAATGGAGAGTGACAGACATATGGAGAGTGACGGGTATGGAAAGTCACAGAAGAGTGGAGATTGACAAAAGAATGGTGAGTTACAGATATAAGGACAGTGACAGTGGTATGGAGAGTGATAGAGGTATGGAGAGTGACATGACAATGGAGAGTGACAGGAGAATGGAGAGTGACAGAGATATGGAGAGTGACATAGGTATGGAGAGTGATAGGGATACGGAGAGTGACAGGCATATGGAGTGTGACAGAGGAATGGAGAGTGATAGGAGAATGGAGAATGACAGGAGAGTGGATTGTGACGGAGGTATGAATTTTGAGGGAGTTATGGAGAGTGACAGAGGTATGGAGACTGACAGGGGAATGGAGACTGACAGAGATATGGAGAGTGACGAATGTATGCAGAGTGACAGAAGAGTGGAGTGTTACAGAAGAATGGACCATGACAGACTTATGGAGAGTGCCAGAGGTATGGAGAGTGACAGCGGTATGGAGAGTGACAGAGGTATGGAGAGTGACAGGAGAATGGAAAGTGACAGGAGAATGGAAAGTGACGGAGGTATGGAGAGTGACAAAGGTATGGAGAGTGACAGAAGAATGGACAATTACAGAGATACGGAGAGTGACAGAGGTATGGAGAGGGACAGAGATATGGAGAGTGACAGAAGAATGGAGAGTGACAGAAGAATGGTGAGTGACAGAGGTATGGAGAGTGACAGAAGAGTGAAGAGTGACAGTAGAGTGGAGAGTGACAGAAGAGTGAAGAGTGACAGAGGTATGGAAAGTGACAGGAGAATGGAGAGTGACACAGGAATGGAAAATGGCAGAGATATGGAGATTGACAGAGGTATGGAGAGGGACAGAGATATGGAGAGTGACAGAAGTATGGAGAGTGACAGGAGAATGGAGAATGACAGAAGAGTGACAGAGGTATGGAGAGGGACAGAGATATGGAGAGGGACAGAGATATGGAGAGTGACAGGAGAATGGGAAGTGACAGGAGAATGGAGAGTGACAGGAGAATGGAGACTGACAGGAGAATGGAGAGTGACAGAGGTATGGAGAGTGACAGGAGAATGGAGAGTGACAGGAGAATGGAGTGTGACAGAGGTATTGAGATTGACAGAAGAGTGAAGAGTGACAGAATAGTGGAGAGTGACCGAATAATGGAGAGTGAAAGGGATATGGAGAGTGACAGATTTATGGAGTATGACAGGAGAATGGAGAGTGTCTGAGGTATGGAGATTGACAGACATATGGAGAGTGACGTAAGTATGGAGAGTGACAGAGATTTGGAGTGTGACAGGAAAATGGAGAGTGACAGGAGAATGGAGATTGGCAGGGGTATGGAGAGTGACAGAGGTATGGAGAGTAACAGAGATATGGAGAGTTACTGGAGAGTGGAGAGTGACAGAGGTATGGAGAGGGACAGAGGTATGGAGAATGACAGGAGAATGTAGAGTGACAGATGTATGGATAGTGACATTAGATTGGAGAGTGACAGAAGATTGGAGAGTGACAGAAGATTGGAGAGTGACCAAGACATGGAGATTAAAAGAGGTATGGAGACTGACAGAGATATGGAGAGTGACAGAGGTATGGAAAGTGAGAGGAGAGTGGAGAGTGACAGATGAATGGAGAGTGACAGAGAATTGGAGAGTGACAGAGAATTGGAGAGTGACAGAGGTATGGAGAGTGACAGAAGAATGGAGAGTGACAGAGAATTGGAGAGTGACAGAGAATTGGAGAGTGACAGAGATATGGAGAGTGACAAAGTATGGAGAGTGGAAGATGTATGGAGCGTTACAGGAGAATGCAGAGTGATAATGGTATGGAGGTTGACAGTAGAGTGGAGAGTGACAGAAGAGTGAAGAGTGACAGAGGTATGGAGAGTGACAGAGGTATGGAGACTGACAGGAGAATGGAGAGTGACAAAGTTATGGAATGTGACAAGGGAATGGAGAGTGACAGAAGAGTGAAGAGTGACAGAAGAGTGGAGACATACAAAAGAAAGGAGTGTGACAGAGATATGGAGAGTGACAGAAGAGTGAAGAGTGACAGGAGAATGCAAAGTGACGGAGGTATGTAGAGGGACAAAGGCATGGATATTGACAAGAAAATGGAGAGTGACAGAAGAGTGGAGAGTGACAGAGATATGGGGAGTGATAGCAGTATGGAGAGTGACAGAGATGCGGAGAGTGACAGATGTATGGAGAGTGATTGGAGAATGGAGATTGACAGAGGTCTGGAGAGTGACAGGATAATGGAGAGTGACAGAGGTATGGAAAGTGATATGAGAATGCAGAGTCTCAGGAGAATGGAGAGTGACGGAGGTATGGAGAGTGACAGAGGTATGGAGAGTGACGGGAGAATGGAGCTTGATGGAGGTATGGAGAGTGGCAGAAATATGGAGAGTGACTGCAGAGTGGAGAGTGACAGAGGTATGGAGAGGGACAGAGGTATGGAGAATGAGAGAAGAATGGAGACTGACAGGAGAATGTAGAGTGAAAGGAGAATGGAGAGTGACAGAGATATGGAGAGTGACAGAGGTATGGAGAGTGACAGAGGTATGGAGAGTGACGGGAGAATGGAGAGTGACAGGAGAATGGAGAGTGAAAGGAGAATGGAAAGTGACAGAGATATGGAGAGTGACAGAGGTACGGAGAGGGACAGAGGTATGGAGAGTGACAGAGGTATGGAGAGTGACAGAGGTATGGAGAGTGACAGGAGAATGGAGAGTGACAGAGGTATGGAGAGTGACAGGAGAATGGAGAGTGACAGGAGAATGGAGAGTGACAGGAGAATGGAGAGTGACAGACATATGGAGAGTGACAGCGGTATGGAGAGTGACAGAGGTATGTAGAGTGACAGGAGAATGGAGAGTGACAGGAGAATGGAGAATGACAGAGGTATTGAGAGTGACAGAAGAGTGAAGAGTGACCGAAGAATGGAGATTGACAGAGATTTGGAGATTGACAGAGGTATGGAGGGTGACATAGTTATGGAGAGTGACAGAGATACAGAGAGTGACAGATGAATGGAGAGTGACAGACGAATTGAGAGTGAAAGGAGAATGGAGAATGACAGGACAGTGGAGCCTGACAGAGGTATGGATAGTGATGGAGGTATGGAGAGTGGCAGACGTATGGAGAGTGACAGAGGTATGGAGAGTGACAGGAGAATGGAGAGTGACAGGAGAATGGAGAATGACAGAGGTATTGAAAGTGACAGAAGAGTGAAGAGTGACCGAAGAATGGAGATTGACAGAGATTTGGAGATTGACAGAGGTATGGAGGGTGACATAGTTATGGAGAGTGACAGAGATACAGAGAGTGACAGATGAATGGAGAGTGACAGACGAATTGAGAGTGAAAGGAGAATGGAGAATGACAGGAGAATGGAGAATGACAGAGGTATGGAGAGTGGCAGAGGTATGGAGAGTGACAGGAGAATGGAGATTGACAGAGATATGGAGAGTGACAGATGAATGGAGAGTGACAGACGAATTGAGAGTGAAAGGAGAATGGAGAATGACAGGACAGTGGAGCCTGACAGAGGTATGGATAGTGATGGAGGTATGGAGAGTGGCAGACGTATGGAGAGTGGCAGACGTATGGAGAGTGACAGGAGAATGGAGAGTGACAGAGATATGGAGAGATATATGGAGAGTGATATATATATATATATATGGAGAGTGAGAGATATATGGAGAGACAGAGATATGGAGAGTGACAAATGTATGGAGAGTGACAGAAGAGTAGAGTGTTACAGAAGAATGGAGCATGACAGACTTATGGAGAGTGACAGAGGTATGGAGAGTGACAGGGATATGGTGAGTTGCAGAGGTACGGAGAGTGACAGGAGAGTGGAGAGTGACAGGAGAATGGATGGTGGTAAAGGTATGGAGAGTGACGGTAGAGTGGAGATTGACAGAAGATTGGCGAGTGTCAGAGATATGGAGAGTGACAGAGGTATGGACAGTGACAGAAGAGTGGAGAGTGTCAGAAGAATGGAGAGTGACAGATATATGGAGACTGACAGTGTTATGGAGAGTGACAGCGGTATAGAGAGTGACAGGAAAATGGATTGTGACAGAGGAATGGAGAGTGACAGAGTTATGGTCAGTGACAGAAGTGTTGAGATTGACAGAAGAATGGAGAGTGACAGGAGAATGGAGAGTGACAGAGGTATGGAGACTGACAGATGTATGGAGAGTTACAGAGGAATGGAGAGTGAAAGGAGAATGGAGAATGACAGAGATATGGAGAGTGACAGAGGTATGGAGAGTGATAGATATGGAGAGTGACAGATTTAGAGAGAGTGACAGAGATACGGAGAGTGATAGACGTATGGAGAGTGACAGAGGAATGGAGAGTGATCGGAGAATCGAGATTGACAGAAGAATGGAGAGTGACAGATATATGGAGAGAGATAGAGGTATGGAGAGTGACAGAGGTATGGAGAGTGACAGAAGAGTGGAGAGTTACAGAGATATGGAGAGTGACAGAGGTATGGAGAGTGACAGAAGAGTGGAGAGTTACAGAGATATGGAGAGTGACAGAGGTATGGAGAGGGACAGAGATATGGAGAGTGACAGAAGTATGGAGTTGTAATAGGGGGTCAGCCATGATTGTTGTGAGTGCTGGATTGGGTTTGGCGGGCCATATTGTCTATTCCTGCTGTTATTTCTTACGCTGTTAAGAAAGTTGCTCCTCAAAGACCAGTCAGCAGGGAGCTGCCAGCTGGAGTTCCATGTGTCTGGGATCACTTATTGCAGAATCTCATACAGGACACCCAGTAACTTGTGGCTGGTGTTAGTCAGTGTTCAGTAACTAGTGGGCACATTAAATCTTCACCATCAGTCATTTTTCTCAACTAGTCTATGGAAATGTTCAAAACAGAACTACCAACTTCAACCTGGTCCACTATAAATGTCTAATTTTCTCAGTGCTGACCCTCCAACAGTGTAGGACTCACTCAGTACTCACGCTCCGACAGTGCAGCACTCCCTCAGTACTCATGATCCAACAGCGTAGCACTCCCTCAGTAATCATGCTCTGACAGTGCAGCACTCTCTCAGTACTCACCCTCTGACAGCGTTGCACTCACTCAGTACTGACCCTCTGACAGTGTAGCACTCCCTCAGTACTGAACCTCTAACAGTGCAGCACTCCCTCAGTTCTGGCCCTCTGAATTACAGCACTCCCTCAGTACTGACGCTCTGACAGTGCAGCACTCCCTCAGTACTGACCCTCCGACAGTGCAGCACTCCCTCAGCACTGACCCTCCAATGGTGCAGTACTCCCTCAGTACTGACCCACTGATAGTGCAGCACTCCCTCAATACTGACCCTCTGACCATGCAGCATTCCCTCAGTACTGACCCTCTGACATTGCAGCACTCCCTCAGTACTGGCCCACTGACAGTGCAGCTCGCCCTCAGTACTGACCCTCTGAAAGTGCAGCACTCACTCAGTACTGACACTCTGACATTGCAGCACTCCCTCAGTACTGGCCCACTGACAGTGCAGCTCGCCCTCAGTACTGACCCTCTGAAAGTGCAGCACTCACTCAGTACTGACACTCTGACATTGCAGCACTCCCTCAGTACTGGCCCACTGACAGTGCAGCACTCCCTCAGCACTGACCCTGTGACAGTGCAGCACTCCCTCAGTACTGACCCTCTGACAGTGCAGCACTCCCTCAGTACTGACCCTCTGACAGTGCGGCACTCCCTCAGTACTGACCCTCTGACAGTGCAACACTCCCTCAGTACTGACCCTCTAACAGTGCGGCACTCCCTCAGTACTGACCCTCTAACAGTCAGGCACTCCCTCAATACTGACCTTCTGACAGTGCAGCACTCCCTCAGTAACGACCCTCTAACAGTGCGGCACTCCCTCAGTACTGACCCTCTGACAGTGCAGCACTCCCTCAGTACTGACCCTGTGACAGTGTAACACTCCCTCAGTACCGCACTGGGAGTTTCAGTCTGGAAATTTTTGTTTCATTCATGGGGTGTGGGCTTCGCTGGCTGGGCCAGCTTTTATTGCCCCTTGTGTTCAGTGTCTTAATGTCGTTTGAACACATGATGGTCTGACTGAGAGGCGAGAGAGACTTCCCACTGGGCCACTGCTGACTCACTCTGATCAGGGGCAGGCTGAGAGATTCAGTTGTGAAATGGAATGCTCATAGCACCAAACAGTCCCAGAATTGGTCTTCTCCAGACCCTGTGTGACCGCAGGTCTCTCTCTGTAGATTGACTGGTACCTGTGACCAGCAGGGGCTTCTCTGCATAAGGTCATGGAACAGTTTAATAGCTGTAAGGCATGGTCTGAGCTCCAGGAGAAACTGAATTCAACCAAAATCTATTTTACCAACCTGTACCTTACCAATGTTTATCTAAAGAGCATAAGTTTTACCAAAGTTAATCTTAACAAACTCCACGTATCCATTCCCCTGCTCCAGCAGACGTATAGACTAAGATTGCCTGTTTGTTTTGTCAGATCCTCATTGTTAATGGATTCAATCTGAGATAAAAGATTGACCTCCTCAGACCGGAAACACCTACTAATGGCCCCGTTCTTGGGTAAATCCGAGACCTTTATGCTGGGGATGAGTGGGAACAGAGCATGGGTAGGATTCAGGATGACAACAACACTTCGGAATGCTGGCTCTGGCCCAGTGTATTCCCGGAGATTTCACGTCTTTAATATTATCCGTCTGTTTCAGACGGGCCAAGCCTCATCCCATGAATTAATTAATGAAAGGAAGGAGGCAAGTCAGCTGTTTCCATTCCCCGGGAGGCGGAGGACAAGTGGGAGTGAGGGAGCAGGGTGGTGCGGGGTGGGGGGGCGGTGAAGAGAGTCACAGAATCCGCTGTCTCACCAGGGACAGGCCCACTTGCCCAGCGCAGACAGGACCCGAGTACGGCCGAGATGCTGGTCCACGGTAAAGATGCCAAGACGCTGATGAACCATTAAAGCTGCTGATCTTGAAGAGGATGATTTTGATCAAAGTGACACTTCAAGCAGGGTGGAGCTGTAACATGAGGTTAGCAGCAACTGGGCACGTCATGAAGACAGCTAATTTTTGTGGGGTGTCAGCTCAGGTTTGGAAAGTTACATCAGAAACAAGGCAGAGACCATTGAGCACACATCCTTAACCTTATCGAGGTGCAATCAACAACAAATTCTTTTGTGGCATGACATTAAAAACTCTGAAGGTCAAACACCAATTAACTCCCACAAATATCTCCACAGAAGAGCTCAACCCTATCACTCAGGTCCTGAGCTGATGCATCAGTAGGGCTGACGCACATTCTAGAACACTTCCTTTCAGGTGAATAAATGTAAAAAATTCAAAGAATGAAGATAAGTATTCAAAGGTTGCTACAAACAGGAAAGGTATGACATGCACTTAATTACAGACCTTTAAGAACAGGTAAACAAGATCCATTGATCCAATCACAGCAGCACCCGTCACAGAGATTTACTCTGTATCTAACCCCGTGCTGTACCTGTCCTGGGAGTGTTTGATGGGGACAATGTAGAGGGAGCTTTACTCTGTATCTAACCCCGTGCTGTACCTGTCCTGGGAGTGTTTGATGGGGACGGTGTAGAGGGAGTTTTACTCTGTATCTAACCCCGTGCTGTACCTGTCCTGGGAGTGTTTGATGGGGACAGTGTAGAGGGAGCTTTACTCTGTATCTAACCCCGTGCTGTACCTGTCCTGGGAGTGTTTGATGGGGACAGTGTAGAGGGAGCTTTACTCTGTATCTAACCCCGTGCTGTACCTGTCCTGGGAGTGTTTGATGGGGACAGTGTAGAGGGAGCTTTACTCTGTATCTAACCCCATGCTGTACCTGTTCTGGGAGTGTTTGATGGGGACAGTGTAGAGGGAGCTTTACTATGTATCTAACCCCGTGCTGTACCTGTCCTGGGAGTGTTTGATGGGGACAGTGTAGAGGGAGCTTTACTCTGTATCTAACCCCGTGCTGTACCTGTCCTGGGAGTGTTTGATGGGGACAGTGTAGATGAAGCTTTACTCTCTATCTAACCCCATGCGATAATCAAGACTCAGACCGATCGATATTTGCGTACTAGTGGAATGAAGGGAGATGGTTATAGTGTGAGACGGTGGAGTTGAGATAGATGATCAGGCTTGATCTTACCAAATGTTGGAGCATAGGCTTGAGGGTTGAAGGGCCTCTTATTGCCCCTCTTTCTTATGTTCTCTTTTTAAACTTTTCTGCTCTGAGGAGATCAATCCCAGCTTCCTGGTCTCTCCATGGGACTCTTAATCCCGAGAACTATCATATCAAATCCCTCTGTATCCTCTTCAATCCTTCATATCCATCTTAACGTGCGGTGCCCAGAATCGGACATAAACACCAGCTGGTCTGAGCTGGTATTTGATGGAGATTCATCACTTTCTCCTGCTTTTTTTCTTAGGACTGACACTCTTGAAGGAAGACACGGAGACACTGTCCCCCTTCTCCTCCCTGTCAAACCTGGGGACAATCTCAGCCAGTGCAAACGAGACTCAGTTTTCCGGTGACTGATTAGCCGGGAGCAGAGAGTGGCAGGAAACAAGAGGAGAGGTGTGATCGCATATCACTAAGTGACGTGGGTGGGGCTAGGGGGCAATGAAGAGGGCAGCTGGTGAAGGCATCAAGAGACACCTAATCTTTCAAGACAAGAGAAGTGAGTTAAAGGAAAATATCGTTACTGAATGATTAATGTGATGGAACTCGATCGCAGGCTGAGGTGTTTGATACAGTATTACGTGAACCCAGTCATTGAATTAAAGTAATGTAACTCCCCAACAATCATCCTTATCTTTCAACAGAATGATCAGTGACACCTGGCACGAGCATTAGTCTGGATCTTAATCAGTTTGACGACACAAGGAAATAATTTTATCCAGAATGCACAGTTCCTTTTTTTTTAGCTTTGGGTTTACTTCTACCCTTGCTCCTGAAACAGTTGGTTCAGGCTGGGGTGTAGGAACTTTGCTGTTCAACTCCTTCAAGTCCCCTCTGCCTCAGCTCCAGTTTAGGTGCCAGTGAGAACAGCGCACAATGATGTATCAAAGCCCCCATTTAAAAAGAGATGTCTGGACTGTATATATTGAATGTAGGGCAAAGGTTTATCAAGCCATTTAAAAAAGTACTGCCGTTCTGGGTTTTATCAAAAGTCAAGTGGTAATTGTGGAGGGGGAGCAGTTAGGAATGAATCAAACTGTTCTTCAACCTGATACAAAGTGCTTTTTAGGCTGCGGTTTGAGTTATGTCTCCAGTTTCGGGGGCCCTCACTTTAGGAAGGATGTCAGAGCCATGGAGATGCTGCAGGGGACTCCCTGAAATGTTACCAGGGATAAGAGGTTCTGGTTAGGAGGGGAGACTAGGGAAACTGGGGGCCTTACATTAAAGTAAAGAAGCGTGACTGGATGCCAATCTCTCCCTGGTCACTATGAGGCTGACCCAGTGCACAGCAGCCTTGTCATCTTATTTAACTCTGAGATAGCTTCTAACCTCATATCCACACCAACAGTAAGGCCGCCTATTTCCAGCCCTGTCACTTTGTCCCACCTTGTCTGTCATCACCCATCTGATGCTGAAACCTGCCTTTGTTAGACTTGACTATTCCAAATCATTCCCGGCTGATCTCCCTCGTTCTATACCCTGTAAACTTGAGGTCAGCCAAGCCTCCGTTGCCTATGTCTTAACTCCAAGTCCCGATTCTCCATCACTCCTGTGCTCACTGACCTCCACTTGACTCCTGGTCTGATGAGAAGTCTCTGTGATAAAATCCTGGTCCTTATTTTCAAACCTTTCCGTGCTCTTGCCCCTCCTGCTTTATCTGTAACCTCAGGTTACACTAAAACAGCACATGGGATGAGGGCAGCAGAGGAGGGTGGGGGTGGAGTGGATCGATGGGGGGGTGGTGGGGGGGCGGGGGGGGTGAGGGGAGAACAGGCAGCGGTGGAGGGGGAGGGGAAAGGGGACGAGGGGAAGGATGGAGGGCAGGGGTGAGGAGAGAGAGGTGAGGGAGGTCGAGATGGGGGAGGTGGTGGGAATGTTCTGGTTTCAGATACTGTGGCACCACGAGTGTAGGGGAAATCAATGGACAAACTAACCCATTCTTGCCATGGTTTGTATGTTTTTAATGGTTAAATAGCGGCTAAAAGGGGGTGAAGTATCGGGATAGATTCTATCACCATCTGTTAACTCGTCTTTGGTACAAGTGTCCTGAAATTTGAGACTGACTGTAATGGGAGTAACTTCCTCAGATTTAATCACAATGCGCTCACCTTACAATGGTTATTACTGGATACATTTTCCAGGTGTGGTGTCACTGGTCACCATCAGCTTCTACCCTGTGCGATGGAATTATACTTTGTACCTTGTCCGATTCATCAGAATTGCCCCAATTCTATGCTGCAGAGGATGAAGGATGAAGTCCATGAGCGAAGCTGTGGACTCAGGGCAACACTTACCTTCCTAGACAGCGCCCAGCCGAGGGCCCGTTCAGGCTGTAAGGAAGAGAGGCTCTCGCAAGAACTGACGCGCTCGGTCATCTCAGAGACCAACTTCTTACCAAAGGGAGCACAGCCTCTTACTGATGAGACAAGGTCCTCTTTAAAGGATGACAGCCACTTACTAAAGAGAAAATACCCTTTCACCATGAGAGAGCAGCCTCTCAACAACAAAACAAACATCCTCTTACCAACGAGAGGAGGACAAAACTCCTTTAAGAAGTAACTTTTTGCATTAAAGATTACAGGCATGGACCTGAATGTACTGCAAGTCTGAGAAAATCTATATTGCTTTCTGGAAAGGTAGCACTCAGCTTACAGATGGCATTCCCTCTTCCCCAGGCTGCCATTTATCAACTGAGAGGAAAGTTCATCAATGTTGTCCCACATTGTGCATCCAGCCAACTTTCCTTTGGCATGTTCAGCTCAGCTCTTGTCTCCACTCCAAAAAGCAGCATTGGCAGTCTACCAGAATTTCACTGATAACTCACTCTGATAGCGTGACAACATCTCGAACACAAATCTAGGGAAAATCAGAGAGAGAAGGGAGAGATAGAGAGAGAGACAGAGTGAGAGAGCAGAGAGAGGGTAGAGATAGTGTGAGACAGAGAAACAGTAACTGGACAGTCAGAGGAAGAGATGGAGACAGGGAAATAGAGAGAGACACACACATATCGAGAGAGAGAGAGAGAGAGAGAGAGACAGAGAGGCAGTGGCCTGAGTTTTCAGTTTGACAGGTGCTTGGGATGGGTGAGTCCGAGAGTGGTCAGGAAATGGATCGCCCACTGCAAGCGGCTCGCAGCCACCATTTCACACTGGCCAGTTAACAACCAGCCAGCGTGAAACAGAGCCTGTGGGTGCGGGGAGGGTGGGTGATGTTTCTGTGGGTGCGGGGAGGGTGGGTGATGTTTCTGTGGGTGGGGGGAGGGTGGGTGATGTTTCTGTGGGTGGGGGTGGGGGGAGGGTGGGTGATGTTTCTGTGGGTGGGGGGAGGGTGGGTGATGTTTCTGTGGGTGGGGGTGGGGGGAGGGTGGGTGATGTTTCTGTGGGTGGGGGTGGGGGGAGGGTGGGTGATGTTTCTGTGGGTGGGGGTGGGGGGAGGGTGGGTGATGTTTCTGTGGATGGGGGTGGGGGGAGGGTGGGTGATGTTTCTGTGGGTGGGGGGAGGGTGGGTGATGTTTCTGTGGGTGGGGCGAGAGTGGGTGAGGTTTCTGTGGGTGGGGGTGGGGGGAGGGTGGGTGATGTTTCTGTGGGTGGGGGGAGGGTGGGTGATGTTTCTGTGGGTGGGGGTGGGGGGAGGGTGGGTGATGTTTCTGTGGGTGGGGGTGGGGGGAGGGTGGGTGATGTTTCTGTGGGTGGGGGGAGGGTGGGTGATGTTTCTGTGGGTGGGGGTGGGGGGAGGGTGGGTGATGTTTCTGTGGGTGGGGGTGGGGGGAGGGTGGGTGATGTTTCTGTGGGTGGGGGTGGGGGGAGGGTGGGTGATGTTTCTGTGGGTGGGGGGAGGGTGGGTGATGTTTCTGTGGACGGGGGTGGGGGGAGGGTGGGTGATGTTTCTGTGGCTGGGGGTGGGGGGAGGGTGGGTGATGTTTCTGTGGGTGGGGGTGGGGGGAGGGTGGGTGATGTTTCTGTGGGTGGGGGGTGGGGGGAGGGTGGGTGATGTTTCTGTGGGTGGGGGGTGGGGGGAGGGTGGGTGATGTTTCTGTGGGTGGGGGGAGGGTGGGTGATGTTTCTGTGGGTGGGGGTGGGGGGAGGGTGGGTGATGTTTCTGTGGGTTGGGGTGGGGGGAGGGTGGGTGATGTTTCTGTGGGTGGGGGTGGGGGGAGGGTGGGTGATGTTTCTGTGGGTGTGGGTGGGGGGAGGGTGGGTGATGTTTCTGTGGGTGGGGGTGGGGGGAGGGTGGGTGATGTTTCTGTGGGTGTGGGTGGGGGGAGGGTGGGTGATGTTTCTGTGGGTGGGGGGAGGGTGGGTGATGTTTCTGTGGGTGTGGGTGGGGGGAGGGTGGGTGATGTTAATGTGGGTGGGGGTGGGGGGAGGGTGGGTGATGTTTCTGTGGGTGGGGGTGGGGGGAGGGTGGGTGATGTTTCTGTGGGTGGGGGTGGGGGGAGGGTGGGTGATGTTTCTGTGGGTGGGGGAGCGTGGGTGATGTTTCTGTGGGTGGGGGTGGGGGGAGGGTGGGTGATGTTTCTGTGGGTGGGGGTGGGGGGAGGGTGGGTGATGTTTCTGTGGGTGGGGGTGGGGGGAGGGTGGGTGATGTTTCTGTGGGTGGGGGTGGGGGGAGGGTGGGTGATGTTTCTGTGGGTGGGGGGAGGGTGGGTGATGTTTCTGGGGTTGGGGGTGGGGGGAGGGTGGGTGTTGTTGCTGAGGGTGGGGAGGGGGGAGGGTGGGTGATGTTTCTGTGGGTGGGGGGAGGTTGGGTGATGTTTCTGTGGGTGGGGGTGGGGGGAGGGTGGGTGATGTTTCTGTGGGTGGGGGTGGGGGGAGGTTGGGTGATGTTTCTGTGGGTCGGGGTGGGGGGAGGGTGGGTGATGTTTCTGTGGGTGGGGGTGGGGGGTGGTTGGGTGATGTTTCTGTGGGTGGGGGTGGGGGGAGGGTGGGTGATGTTTCTGTGGGTGGGGGTGGGGGGAGGGTGGGTGATGTTTCTGTGGGTGGGGGTGGGGGGAGGGTGGGTGATGATTCTGTGGGTGGGGGTGGGGGGAGGGTGGGTGATGTTTCTGTGGGTGGGGGTGGGGGGAGGGTGGGTGATGTTTCTGTGGGTGGGGGTGGGGGGAGGGTGGGTGATGTTTCTGTGGGTGGGGGTGGGGGGAGGGTGGGTGATGTTTCTGTGGGTGGGGGTGGGGGGAGGGTGGGTGATGTTTCTGTGGGTGGGGGGTGGGTGGGTGATGTTTCTGTGGGTGGGGGTGGGGGGAGGGTGGGTGATGTTTCTGTGGGTGGGGGTGGGGGGACGGTGGTTGATGTTTCTGTGGGTGGGGTTGGGGGGAGGGTGGGTGATGTTTCTGTGGGTGGGGGTGGGGGGACGGTGGGTGATGTTTCTGTGGGTGGGGGTGGGGGGAGGGTGGGTGATGTTTCTGTGGGTGGGGGTGGGGGGAGGGTGGGTGATGTTTCTGTGGGTGGGGGTGGGGGGAGGGTGGGTGTTGTTTCTGTGGGTGGGGGTGGGGGGAGGGTGGGTGATGTTTCTGTGGGTGGGGGTGGGGGGAGGGTGGGTGATGTTTCTGTGGGTGGGGGAGGGTGTGTGATGTTTCTGTGGGTGGGGGTGGGGGGAGGGTGGGTGATGTTTCTGTGGGTGGGGGTGGGGGGAGGGTGGGTGATGTTTCTGTGGGTGTGGGTGGGGGGAGGTTGGGTGATGTTTCTGTGGGTGGGGGGAGGGTGGGTGATGTTTCTGTGGGTGGGGGTGGGGGGAGCGTGGGTGATGTTTCTGTGGGTGGGGGTGGGGGGAGGGTGGGTGATGTTTCTGTGGGTGGGGGTGGGGGGAGGGTGGGTGATGTTTCTGTGGGTGGGGGTGGGGGGAGGGTGGGTGATGTTTCTGTGGGTGGGGGTGGGGGGAGGGTGGGTGATGTTTCTGTGGGTGGGGGTGGGGGGAGGGTGGGTGATGTTTCTGTGGGTGGGGGTGGGGGGAGGGTGGGTGATGTTTCTGTGGGTGGGGGTGGGGGGAGGGTGGGTGATGTTTCTGTGGGTGGGGGGAGGGTGGGTGATGTTTCTGTGGGTGGGGGTGGGGGGAGGGTGGGTGATGTTTCTGTGGGTGGGGGTGGGGGGAGGGTGGGTGATGTTTCTGTGGGTGGGGGTGGGGGAGCGTGGGTGATGTTTCTGTGGGTGGGGGTGGGGGGAGGGTGGGTGATGTTTCTGTGGGTGGGGGTGGGGGAGGGTGGGTGATGTTTCTGTGGGTGGGGGTGGGGGGAGGGTGGGTGATGTTGCTGAGGGTGGGGGAGGGTGGGTGATGTTTCTGCGGGTGGGGGTGGGGGGAGGGTGGGTGATGTTTCTGTGGGTGGGGGTGGGCGGAGGGTGGGTGATGTTTCTGTGGGTGTGGGTGGGGGGAGGGTGGGTGATGTTTCTGTGGGTGGGGGTGGGGGGACGGTGGGTGATGTTTCTGTGGGTGGGGGGAGGGTGGGTGATGTTTCTGTGGGTGGGGGTGGGGGGAGGGTGGGTGATGTTTCTGTGGGTGGGGGTGGGGGAGGTTGGGTGATGTTTCTGTGGGTGGGGGTGGGGGGAGGGTGGGTGATGTTTCTGTGGGTGGGGGGAGGGTGGGTGATGTTTCTGTGGGTGGGGGTGGGGGGAGGGTGGGTGATGTTTCTGTGGGTAGGGGGAGGGTGGGTGATGTTTCTGGGGTTGGGGGTGGGGGGGAGGGTGGGTGTTGTTGCTGAGGGTGGGGGAGGGGGGAGGGTGGGTGATGTTTCTGTGGGTGGGTGGAGGTTGGGTGATGTTTCTGTGGGTGGGGGTGGGGGGAGGGTGGGTGATGTTTCTGTGGGTGGGGGTGGGGGGAGGTTGGGTGATGTTTCTGTGGGTGGGGGTGGGGGGAGGGTGGGTGATGTTTCTGTGGGTGGGGGGAGGGTGGGTGATGTTTCTGTGGGTGGGGGGAGGGGGGAGGGTGGGTGATGTTTCTGTGGGTGGGGGTGGAGGGAGGGTGGGTGATGTTTCTGTGGGTGGGGGTGGGGGGAGGGTGGGTGATGTTTCTGTGGGTGGGGGTGGGGGGAGGGTGGGTGATGTTTCTGTGGGTGGGGGTGGGGGGAGGGTGGGTGATGTTTCTGTGGGTGGGGGGAGGGTGTGTGATGTTTCTGTGGGTGGGGGTGGGGGGAGGGTGGGTGATGTTTCTGTGGGTGGGGGTGGGGGGACGGTGGTTGATGTTTCTGTGGGTGGGGTTGGGGGGAGGGTGGGTGATGTTTCTGTGGGTGGGGGTGGGGGGAGGGTGGGTGATGTTTCTGTGGGTGGGGGTGGGGGGAGGGTGGGTGATGTTTCTGTGGGTGGGGGTGGGGGGAGGGTGGGTGATGTTTCTGTGGGTGGGGGGGAGGGTGGGTGATGTTTCTGTGGGTGGGGGTGGGGGGAGGGTGGGTGATGTTTCTGTGGGTGGGGGTGGGGGGAGGGTGGGTGATGTTTTCTGTGGGTGGGGGGAGGGTGGGTGATGTTTCTGTGGGTGGGGGTGGGGGGAGGGTGGGTGATGTTTCTGTGGGTGGGGGTGGGGGGTGGGTGGGTGATGTTTCTGTGGGTGGGGGTGGAGGAGGGTGGGTGATGTTTCTGTGGGTGGGGGTGGGGGGAGGGTGGGTGATGTTTCTGTGGGTGGGGGTGGGGGGAGGGTGGGTGATGTTTCTGTGGGTGGGGTTGGGAGGAGGGTGGGTGATGTTTCTGTGGGTGTGGGTGGGGGGAGGGTGGGTGATGTTTCTGTGGGTGGGGGGAGGGTGGGTGATGTTTCTGTGGGTGGGGGTGGGGGTTGGGTGGGTGATGTTTCTGTGGGTGGGGGTGGGGGGAGGGTGGGTGATGTTTCTGTGGGTGGGGGTGGGGGGAGGGTGGGTGATGTTTCTGTGGGTGGGGGTGGGGGGAGTGTGGGTGATGTTTCTGTGGGTGGGGGTGGGGGGAGGGTGGGTGATGTGTCTGTGGGTGGGGGTGGGGGGAGGGTGGGTGATGTTTCTGTGGGTGGGGGTGGGGGGAGGGTGGGTGATGTTTCTGTGGGTGGGGGTGGGGGGAGGGTGGGTGATGTTTCTGTGGGTGGGGGTGGGGGGAGGGTGGGTGATGTTTCTGTGGGTGGGGTGGGGGGGAGGGTGGGTGATGTTTCTGTGGGTGGGGGTGGGGGGAGGGTGGGTGATGTTTCTGTGGGTGGGGGTGGGGGGAGGGTGGGTGATGTTTCTGTGGGTGGGAGTGGGGGGAGGGTGGGTGATGTTTCTGTGGGTGGGGGTGGGGGGAGGGTGGGTGATGTTTCTGTGGGTGGGGGGAGGGTGGGTGATGTTTCTGTGGGTGGGGGTGGGGGGAGGGTGGGTGATGTTTCTGTGGGTGGGGGTGGGGGGAGGGTGGGTGATGTTTCTGTGGGTGGGGGGAGGGTGGGTGATGTTTCTGTGGGTGGGGGGAGGGTGGGTGATGTTTCTGTGGGTGGGGGTGGGGGGAGGGTGGGTGATGTTTCTGTGGGTGGGGGGAGGGTGGGTGATGTTTCTGTGGGTGGGGGTGGGAGGAGGGTGGGTGATGTTTCTGTGGGTGTGGGTGGGGGGAGGGTGGGTGATGTTTCTGTGGGTGGGGGTGGGGGGAGGGTGGGTGATGTTTCTGTGGGTGGGGGTGGGAGGAGGGTGGGTGATGTTTCTGTGGGAGTGGGTGGGGGGAGGGTGGGTGATGTTTCTGTGGGTGGGGGGAGGGTGGGTGATGTTTCTGTGGGTGGGGGTGGGGGTTGGGTGGGTGATGTTTCTGTGGGTGGGGGTGGGGGGAGGGTGGGTGATGTTTCTGTGGGTGGGGGTGGGGGGAGGGTGGGTGATGTTTCTGTGGGTGGGGGTGGGGGGAGGGTGGGTGATGTGTCTGTGGGTGGGGGTGGGGGGTGGGTGGGTGATGTTTCTGTGGGAGGGGGTGGGGGGAGGGTGGGTGATGTTTCTGTGGGTGGGGGTGGGGGGAGGGTGGGTGATGTTTCTGTGGGTGGGGGTGGGGGGAGGGTGATGTTTCTGTGGGTGGGGGGAGGGTGGGTGATGTTTCTGTGGGTGGGGGTGGGGGGACGGTGGGTGATGTTTCTGTGGGTGGGGGTGGGGGGAGGGTGGGTGATGTTTCTGTGGGTGGGGGTGGGGGGAGGGTGGGTGATGTTTCTGTGGGTGGGGGTGGGGGGAGGGTGGGTGATGTTTCTGTGCGTGGGGGTGGGGGGAGGGTGGGTGATGTTTCTGTGCGTGGGGGTGGGGGGAGGGTGGGTGATGTTTCTGTGGGTGGGGGTGGGAGGATGGTAGGTGATGTTTCTGTGGGTGGGGGTGGGGGGAGGGTGGGTGATGTTTCTGTGGGTGGGGGTGGGGGGAGGGTGGGTGATGTTTCTGTGGGTGGGGGTGGGAGGAGAGTGGGTGATGTTTCTGTGGGTGGGGGTGGGGGGAGGGTGGGTGATGTTTCTGTGGGTGGGGGTGGGGGGAGGGTGGGTGATGTTTCTGTGGGTGGGGGTGGGGGTTGGGTGGGTGATGTTTCTTTGGGTGGGGGTGGGGGGAGGGTGGGTGATGTTTCTGTGGGTGGGGGTGGGGGGAGGGTGGGTGATGTTTCTGTGGGTGCGGGTGGGGGAGGGTGGGTGATGTTTCTGTGGGTGGGGGGAGGGTGGGTGATGTTTCTGTGGGTGGGGGTGGGGGGAGGGTGGGTGATGTTTCTGTGGGTGGGGGGAGGGTGGGTGATGTTTCTGTGGGTGGGGGTGGGGGGAGGGTGGGTGATGTTTCTGTGGGTGGGGGTGGGGGGAGGGTGGGTGATGTTTCTGTGGGTGGGGGTGGGGGGAAGGGTGGGTGATGTTTCTGTGGGTGGGGGTGGGGGGAGGGTGGGTGATGTTTCTGTGGGTGGGGGTGGGGGGAGGGTGGGTGATGTTTCTGTGGGTGGGGGTGGGGGGAGGGTGGGTGATGTTTCTGTGGGTGGGGGTGGGGGGAGGGTGGGTGATGTTTCTGTGGGTGGGGGTGGGGGGAGGGTGGGTGATGTTTCTGTGGGTGGGGGTGGGGCGAGGGTGGGTGAGGTTTCTGTGGGTGTGGGTGGGGGGAGGGTGGGTGATGTTTCTGTGGGTGGGGGTGGGGGGAGGGTGGGTGATGTTTCTGTGGGTGGGGGTGGGGGGACGGTGGGTGATGTTTCTGTGGGTGGGGGTGGGGGGAGGGTGGGTGATGTTTCTGTGGGTGGGGGTGGGGGGAGGGTGGGTGATGTTTCTGTGGGTGGGGGAGGGGGGACGGTGGGTGATGTTTCTGTGGGTGGGGGTGGGGGGAGGGTGGGTGATGTTTCTGTGGGTGGGGGTGGGGGTTGGGTGGGTGATGTTTCTGTGGGTGGGGGTGGGGGGAGGGTGGGTGATGTTTCTGTGGGTGGGGGTGGGGAGAGGTTGGGTGATGTTTCTGTGGGTGGGGGTGGGGGGAGGGTGGGTGATGTTTCTGTGGGTGGGGGTGGGGGGAGGGTGGGTGATGTTTCTGTGGGTGGGGGTGGGGGGAGGGTGGGTGATGTTTCTGTGGGTGGGGGTGGGGGGAGGGTGGGTGATGTTTCTGTGGGTGGGGGTGGGGGGAGGGTGGGTGATGTTTCTGTGGGTGGGGGGAGGGTGGGTGATGTTTCTGTGGGTGGGGGGAGGGTGGGTGATGTTTCTGTGGGTGGGGGTGGGGGGAGGGTGGGTGATGTTTCTGTGGGTGGGGGTGGGGGGAGGGTGGGTGATGTTTCTGTGGGTGGGGGGGAGGGTGGGTGATGTTTCTGTGGGTGGGGGGAGGGTGGGTGATGTTTCTGTGGGTGGGGGTGGGGGGAGGGTGGGTGATGTTTCTGTGGGTGTGGGTGGGGGGAGGGTGGGTGATGTTTCTGTGGGTGGGGGGAGGGTGGCTGATGTTTCTGTGGGTCTGGGTGGGGGGAGGGTGGGTGATGTTACTGTGGGTGGGGGTGGGGGGAGGGTGGGTGATGTTTCTGTGGGTGGGGGGTGGGGGGAGGGTGGGTGATGTTTCTGTGGGTGGGGGAGCGTGGGTGATGTTTCTGTGGGTGGGGGTGGGGGGAGGGTGGGTGATGTTTCTGTGGGTGGGTGTGGGGGGAGGGTGGGTGATGTTTCTGTGGGTGGGTGTGGGGGGAGGGTGGGTGATGTTTCTGTGGGTGGGGGGAGGGTGGGTGATGTTTCTGTGGGTGGGGGTGGGGGGAGGGTGGGTGATGTTTCTGTGGGTGGGGGGAGGGTGGGTGATGTTTCTGGGGTTGGGGGTGGGGGGAGGGTGGGTGTTGTTGCTGAGGGTGGGGAGGGGGGAGGGTGGGTGATGTTTCTGTGGGTGGGGGGAGGTTGGGTGATGTTTCTGTGGGTGGGGGTGGGGGGAGGGTGGGTGATGTTTCTGTGGGTGGGGGGAGGGTGGGTGATGTTTCTGTGGGTGGGGGGAGGGGGGAGGGTGGGTGATGTTTCTGTGGGTGGGGGTGGAGGGAGGGTGGGTGATGTTTCTGTGGGTGGGGGTGGGGGGAGGGTGGGTGATGTTTCTGTGGGTGGGGGTGGGGGGAGGGTGGGTGATGTTTCTGAGGGTGGGGGGAGGGTGGGTGATGTTTCTGTGGGTGGGGGTGGGGGGAGGGTGGGTGATGTTTCTGTGGGTGGGGGGGTGGGGGGACGGTGGTTGATGTTTCTGTGGGTGGGGTTGGGGAGAGGGTGGGTGATGTTTCTGTGGGTGGGGGTGGGGGGACGGTGGGTGATGTTTCTGTGGGTGGGGGTGGGGGGAGGGTGGGTGATGTTTCTGTGGGTGGGGGTGGGGGGAGGGTGGGTGTTGTTTCTGTGGGTGGGGGTGGGGGGAGGGTGGGTGATGTTTCTGTGGGTGGGGGTGGGGGGAGGGTGGGTGATGTTTCTGTGGGTGGGGCGAGGGTGGGTGATGTTTCTGTGGGTGGGGGTGGGGGGAGGGTGGGTGATGTTTCTGTGGGTGGGGGTGGGGGGAGGGTGGGTGATGTTTCTGTGGGTGTGGGTGGGGGGAGGGTGGGTGATGTTTCTGTGGGTGGGGGGAGGGTGGGTGATGTTTCTGTGGGTGGGGGTGGGGGAGCGTGGGTGATGTTTCTGTGGGTGGGGGTGGGGGGAGGGTGGGTGATGTTTCTGTGGGTGGGGGTGGGGGGAGGGTGGGTGATGTTTCTGTGGGTGGGGGTGGGGGGAGGGTGGGTGATGTTTCTGTGGGTGGGGGTGGGGGGAGGGTGGGTGATGTTTCTGTGGGTGGGGGTGGGGGGAGGGTGGGTGATGTTTCTGTGGGTGGGGGTGGGGGGAGGGTGGGTGATGTTTCTGTGGGTGGGGGTGGGGGGAGGGTGGGTGATGTTTCTGTGGGTGTGGGTGGGGGGAGGGTGGGTGATGTTTCTGTGGGTGGGGGGAGGGTGGGTGATGTTTCTGTGGGTGGGGGTGGGGGGGAGGTTGGGTGATGTTTCTGTGGGTGGGGTTGGGGGGAGGGTGGGTGATGTTTCTGTGGGTGGGGGTGGGGGGAGGGTGGGTGATGTTTCTGTGGGTGGGGGTGGGGGGGAGGGTGGGTGATGTTTCTGTGGGTGGGGGTGGGGGGAGGGTGGGTGATGTTTCTGTGGGTGGGGGGGAGGGTGGGTGATGTTTCTGTGGGTGGGGGTGGGGGGAGGGTGGGTGATGTTTCTGTGGGTGTGGGTGGGGGGAGGGTGGGTGATGTTTCTGTGGGTGGGGGTGGGGGAGCGTGGGTGATGTTTCTGTGGGTGGGGGTGGGGGGAGGGTGGGTGATGTTTCTGTGGGTGGGGGTGGGGGGAGGGTGGGTGATGTTTCTGTGGGTGGGGGTGGGGGGAGGGTGGGTGATGTTTCTGTGGGTGGGGGTGGGGGGAGGGTGGGTGATGTTTCTGTGGGTGGGGGTGGGGGGAGGGTGGGTGATGTTTCTGTGGGTGGGGGTGGGGGGAGGGTGGGTGATGTTTCTGTGGGTGGGGGTGGGGGGAGGGTGGGTGATGTTTCTGTGGGTGGGTGGGGGAGGGTGGGTGATGTTTCTGTGGGTGGGGTGGGGGGAGGGTGGGTGATGTTTCTGTGGGTGGGGTGGGGGAGGGTGGGTGATGTTTCTGTGGGTGGGGGTGGGGG